>OY728156.1:744739893-746151893 GCA_963277665.1 Viscum album
TCACTACCAATGTTTTAATCTATGAGGGAGACCCGAACTAGGTGACGAGTTCTGAAGGGGAATCCACAGAAAAAGGAAACAATATCATGTCATCCTATTTCAATCAAAGATCAGACATCCCTAAATATGTTAAAGATATCGCCCGCCTTTGGTAAGCGGAAATGTGGGCCAACCGTTAGTGTATCCTATTCCTCCAAAATAGAGGGATGTGTGTCTCAATGAATGCGTCAGAAACACAGATATTATAAAAATTTAATTTATGATATCGTAAACAATAATATGGTTTTTTAATAAGTTACTAACACTGTTAAATATGTTATACATGAGTTTAAAGTATGATTACCCAAAAAACTCAAGGTAAGGTAGTTTATCTCAATTTACATTCCATTAAGACTTATTTATTTATATTTACCCATTAACATTTATAAGGTGTGTATACTGCCCTATAAAATTATATATCATAAATATCTTTATTCTCATGAAATATTAAGTTTTATTTAATACTATTACATTAAGGTTATTATTATTTAAAAATTTTCGATGTGTAATGGGACACTTTAGAATAAATAAAGATGATTTTCTTCCGGAATGTGTTTAATGATTACTATTGTAGTCCCACATTATTTTTTTATTGTAAACATTATCTTGAAATAATCACATCATTTTTATCATTTTGTTACTCATTAAATTTATATTGAATATCCATGTTCCCATGAAATAGATATTATTATTGCCTAAACTATATAGCATTTTACATATGGTGTTCACTTAGATCGTTATTTGATTAATTCTAGAATTATGGATAAACCCACACATTTTATTCCATATGGATACATTTTGATAATAACTTTTTTTATTAAATTGATTACCTGATATTTGAGGAATTCATTAGAAATTAAATACATGGGTTGGAGACTATTTATGGAATCATATATTGGTTACAGACCAGTTAATGCAAGCCCCTCGATGCATCAGTAGTCTAGTTTGACGAATCAGTTGGAAAAATTAGAATATTTTAAACTGTCACTTGACAATAAAGGTAACATGTTCCTAAGAAACATGATTTCCAGTAATCAAACATTTGCTTTATTTAGAACTCATTTATTTTCATTGTCGTTGATATTATAGTGTTGACATTTCTATGGATGCATTTCATTCTCAGTTTATTAATTAAATGGAACGTGTTTATGTTTATTACCTTTCCATAGTAATTATGATTTAACTTGTATATTTGAATGGTTGGTGTTTTTAGTTATTTATCTTTTCATGTTTATTTAATCTCATAAATTTATCATTTATTCCACTTTACATACCCTTAATAATCATTTTATCTCACCTTTATAATGTTTGATCTCCCAATGTTATGAAGAAGAAACATTGGAATAAGCATTCAAGGATGCTATTTATTTAATTTTAATATGTGTCATATTTGTATTCAGTATTTTCCAATGTGTTGTTGGTGTCATTTAAGTAATATGTCTTTCCAAAATAGTTACACCGACTAGTCCTTTGGGGTCTTATTCCCTGTAATCATTCAAATGTAATAAAATAATGCACTAGCTCTATGATTTTGGGGTTAGGTAATTATAGTTGGCATCAAAATAAGTTTAGAAGAATACGTAGAAAGTATATTTATAAAACATATGTTAATGACCCTAACCCTAAGATAGTATGTGAGGATATGTATATAATAACATCCAAGATTTTTGGTAAGGTATAGATTATGTGAGAATTTCTATAAATACATCCTTGCTTAGATACTAAAAGTGGATGTGTTTTTAGCATATATATACCTAGGATTAATAAATCAATTTAGGTATTTCGGTCCTAACTAATCATAACCTGGAAAAGGACAATGGGATTTACTATACACCTAGTTTTACATTCTTGGGGGATATCTTTAGGATAATTTAGTTTTCTTTAGAGTCCATTAAAAAGAATTTTAAAGTAATGATATCCCCAAAGAAACCAATTTTATGAATATTATTTTAGATACACCAATTTTTTTATTATTCAAATTATGTATTTCACTAGTTTTAGGATTATACATTATGTTTCATAAAGATATGATCTAATTTAGTGTAAGTAAACATTTAGAAATGCCTCTTATTAGATGGAATGTGAACTCCACCAATGCACATGATCTAAGGAGAATGAAGGATCAAATGTTTTATGGTATTAATCCAACATTTAGAATGGAAAAATTCTCCCAAGTATTCTCGACATATGAGTAAAAATAATCATGTTCTAACTAGATAGGTAAATAATTCTCCAATTCTTATGTATTTGAAGGGATAAAAGAGAATAAAGTAATGGTAGAAAAAAATTATAAAGGGAATAAGGGAAAGAAGTAAATTCTCACATGGGATAACTATCTTTAGAGACACCCTAGTACATTATAAAATGGAATGGGAGTCTGATACATGTGTGGACAAAAAGAACATAATATTTTTTATTGAGAGGGTAATAAAATGGATTCCAATGTAAAACGATCCATCTACATGGAGATGAGACATAATTCAAATCAATTTTCCAAGAATCAAGGTATATAACACAAATGATTATATTGGATAATGTCCAATTTATGATGATGATGATGTTGAAAAGGAATGATTAATATTCCTATTATATAATTATTTCATTTGAATATTTTATTAATGATGTACTGGTTATAAGAATTATAGAATATATGGGGATTTTACTATAGTAATTTTTTGTTAAGGATTTTAGTTCATATGTTAATTGGAACCAATAATAGATATTTAGAAGAAATATTTATTTTTGAAAACACGGGTTTGAGGGAAATATGACCTTCAATATGTTACTAATGTTATAACAATGATGTTTGGATACAAAAATGACTGGTTTTGATAATGTAAAATCGAATAAGTGCTAACAACCTTGGAACTGAGTAATGATTTATTAAATTGGTTTATGATATCATTGATGGAGTTTATTACATGTATGGATATGAGGTTTATCCAATAATATATGTTTCAATCAAGAAATAAGTAAGCATGTATGTTTTAATAAGGTTTTATGGTAATTAATGTTATTATCGTGTTTTTAGTGGATACAATATGAAGGTGTTCACATGTTTATAATGAGATACATCATATTGATTGCAGGATAATGATATGATTATCATGTAAATTTAGTGACCCTCCTTCTAATTTATTAGATCATAATATTTTTGGAAATTTAACCATTTATAAAATTGTTTACGTTTATCTTTGGATGATGTTTTAGAGGTTAATGGATTACATAACCATATAACAAATCTGGTAATAAGAAATAATTTATAAATAGTTCAAGTTACAACCAGAGGATAAGATCCTGTTTATGAGATAGAAACATATATTTACATATATTCATAGAGAGTAAAATAATATATAAACTCTATAAAAGGGGGTATTCAAAACAAATTTTTTTATCACTATTTTTGATGATATAAATGATCTTTATTAACACATATGTTTTATGGTTTTTTGGATAACAAATTTTATCTGAACAAGTTATCTGGCACTCTATATTATAATTTTTTTATATTTTTATTTTGTATCCCTGATTCCATTTCCAACCTATGTTCTTATACTAGGGAACCTAGTTGAGTATACATTGTACATATCTATCTCTCTTATTAAGAATATGTGTTATTAACCTTATTTACGAGATGGGTTTTTCAAAAATATTTTATTTTAAAATATCAAACCCTCATATAACAATATGATGTATAAATTATGTGGATGCGATTTAATTTAGTTGGGTGGAATGTAACACCATGAAATTCTAATGTAATAACATTGTATTTGATACCATGTATCACACACATCACAAAAAATGTAATGTAATATGATACCCCGAGACATAAAAATATATTTACTATTTTAAATAAATAAAATCTATGATATATATTGAAATGTAATTGATATTTATTTAGCATATGTCACATACAACAATGAGTTTCTTCAATGGATTTCATTTCACGTAAGACTGAGTTTTACCAAATAATAATACATTATTAAAAATATTATTATTTAATATAATAAGATGTAAACTAGATGTTAAATAATTAGATAAAAATAGTATTAACTATCTTTTTAAAATATATAGTCTTCCAAAATATAAAATGAATTCATAGGTTGAAAATTAATAAGAAATTAATATAAGAACATGTTAAATATAATGGTATTTATTTATAAAAAACTATTCTTATACCCACAAAAGAACATTACCATAATAAATTAAATTAATTACAATTAGTGAGTGATATTAATGTAATATTTCTTATATCATCAATAAAATATATTTGATATTTATCCAATAATTTATATATATATATATGGTAATGAAAAACCAAATATTACACATAAAAACAAAAATATTTATTAAATAAATTTTCTAGTTTTAATAGGGAACCTAATTTAAATAAATTTTTTAGAAATTTTATAGAAATTATATGTAAAAATATACATCATTTTTGAAATATAAACATAAAAATTATTTAAAGGTGAATTTTACATTTTTTTGTTGAAGTTTCATTTTTTAATGAATAGTGAAAAAAGTGAATTTTAATTCATAATTGTCTTCTCTTATCATTTATTTATAATATTAAATTATATTTTAAATTGGTTTTAAAGTTAAATAATATTAATTTTTTATAAGTAAATCCAATTAAGAACATTTTAATAAATTTCTCTTTGAAATTAGATATAAAAATTCTGAAAACTTTTGAACATTTTTACTTTAAAACCATGTATTGTCATCTCATCCACATGATTAAATTTAAATTAATTTTTAGCAATTATATAATTGGAATTTGTATAAAATGGATTTCGTATTTGTAATTAGAATAATTTATAATTTCTACTATGTTAAACTTAGTTTTTGACCAAAAATATTAGTGAATGTAATTAAAATTAATTATAACGATTAAGGTGTAAATAATCATTACAAATGACTAAACCATAATCTTAAGGGCACAAATGACCTATAAACATGTAAAAACTGAATTTTATGGAAATATTTTGACCCTATATTCCATTTTATATAATTATTTCCATTATTTTATCCACTGGAAATTTGAAAAATGTCGGAGTAATTACCATTCCCGAAATTTACAAGAGTACCACTCCTTGTCCACTATAAAAGGCCTCCTCTCCTCCCCCTTCCTCGAATATCTAAAACCACAATGTCTCGACCAATATATTCCAAAATTTCTCTTCCAAATAATTAACATAATACTATAATCCTACTTTTGGTAATAAATTCATCCATGGAATCTCTTTAGTACAAAACAAAATAAGTTACCCAAATAAGAGGTAACATCCATCCTTAAGCTCTTTAGTTTTATTTATTTTTAAACTCTTTCAATTATTATTTTAATTTAATTATATAACAACACAAATATACTCAATATACTATTATATTAATATTTTAGGGTTTCTACATGAATTTATATCCCACTTCCATCTAATGGGTAACAAACTTCTTGTTCTTGTGTGTAGTGTACTACTATATGAAGAAGCGAAGTAGTTCGTTTTTCCCTTACCATATCTCATAGTGGAAATAATAATGGAAACTCCATTCATATATGATATATAATATATTTCTTGTTTCATTATTCTTCTTTAATTATTTTATAACACATATGTTTATACCTTTAATTTTATGAAAATACGATAACATTGTTTGTGGATGTGTGGACTACCGACTCCCTAAAATAATGTGATTCATTCATGTTATACATGGAACATATTAAGGATGATTTTAATAAAACTATGTGAAATATATGAAATTATTATTATACTATATTTATAATATACATATTTATCATTTACTTATCACTCTTTTAATACAAAAAATAAATGAAAGTAGTGTTTATGCGTACATACGGCCCACCGTCTCCATTAACGGTGCATTTCATTTCTTATCTCCAAAATATAATTGATTATTATAAATACATATATACCGAATATATATTTAATTTAAATAATGGTTTAAATTCAAGAGATGATGAACCCCTGATCTAATTAATCAGAAAAATAAGTAACAAGTCAAATCATACTTGAGAAACTAATCAATTAACACCCAAAATAGTGAAAATAATGATAGATTGTTATCAAACGGGTAATAAGATATTTTAAGAAGATAATATAAGTTATTATAAACATTAATATAGTTCATTAATATGTTATTAATGCACCTAAAACTTTTATAAAGGATGTTTGTGGATGATACCCAAAAAGTAAACTCAAGGTGAGGGATTTTGCCTCAATTTACATTCCATTGAGACTTATTTAATTTTAGGCACATATTTACTTGTAAATTGTATATATACTACACATTATAATATTAATTTACAAATATTATTATTTTATTTATTTTTTAAGATTAATTTAATGTTATTATTTCAAGGGGATTATGATTTGAAATGTTTCAAATTGGTATGGGACACTTTGGAATGTTTAAGGATTATTTCACTCAAGAATGTGTATAATGAATACCTTTGTAATTTCACTTCCATTTGTGATTGTTTTAATTATCATAAAATAATAACTTCCTTTTAAACATTTTTATTTTTCATTACATTTATCTTGAAGATCCACATTCTCATGCAATGGATATTATACTTTCCTAAATCGTATACCATTAAATATATGGTGTTCATTTTGAAAAATATTTGATTAATTGGGGAATTATTGATAAATTCATATCTTCTATTAAATTCATATACATTTTGGATGTTCACATTGTTTTTTGAGTTAAATATATTATTTTATATATAAGGCCCTGACCTTAAACCTTACTTAATATTGAATTAAATGAATAATTCACATTGAGGATCTTTTCAGGTTTAGAGATTTAGAGAATTAGAACATAACTATTACATCTCAAAAGATTACAAAGTAGGCACTTCTACTAAGTTTCCATCGAATGAAAACTCTTTAAAAGAAAATGTCTACTTCTATGTTTTATATAGAATGACTTTCCCTTGATCCCATCCTTGAACCAATTCCACATTAAGTCATGTGAAAAACATTTCAAAAAAACATGGGGTGAGCATAAAAAGCTCAGTAAGGGATACACAAAGAATGATAACTATTAGTTTATCAAAACAACAAGTAAACCATGTATACTTTATCAAAGTAAAACTTTTCATCTTTATGAAGTAGTAAAAATACTTCACTGAATAAAGGATCATTACTTACCCTTTTGTAAACAAAAGATTACCATAAAACCCATAAAAGGAACACGTAACATATAAAGGTATCTTAGGACATAAATATACATAAGTGGAATAACCATATGGTCGACTTCCACACATATCACTTAATGGAATAGCCATTCGGCCAACTTCCATACATACTTAATGGAATAGCCATACGGCCGACTTCCATACCCAATGCATTGGAGGTTATAACGTAACCACCCGTACTGGTATTCACGGCACCACCCGTCATATGGTTTATCACGTAACCACCCATCAAATGTCCAAGTACCATTATAAAAAATCATAGGACATAAAAGAAATATAATGTAAAGAAAACATTTCCACACATTGATCACAATATAATACGTAAATATATTGTCATAACAAATATATTATAAAAACAATTTTCAATACCAAAATACATAAAAGAGTATATGGTATTTATTTCATTTAAAAAAACATTACGTATAACGACCCATATTTTACATACATTGTTAATACTTAAAAATTGAATCATACTTATTACAACATATAACAAAACCACGAAAGGACCGTATAGGTATAGTGTCTTTAGAAAGTGGGAAACATAAACAACTGGTTCATAAAGCGTCTACACTGTATCCCATTTATTTCACCATATCTATAGTCCCTTTTGGCATATCTGACTTAATAACCTTCTTCCTGACCTGGGGAAAGAAAACATACAAAAGTGTGAGCTCAAATTCTCAGTAAGGGTAAACAAAAAAAATATCAATCACATCATATACATAAGCACATAACTTTTGGAAATCTTAACCTGCAAAAGAGATCATAATTTCATAACATGGGATAAATCATGGCAGTGAAATGTAATCAAAATAATCATAACATAAAACATGAAACATTGTGGAATACACGCATAATCATATAGAATCATTTCTTATTAGTCAAGGCTCATGGCCAAGACTATCATAGTGGACAAAGTCCCTTTCTGAACCGAGTTCACTCCTCGTTTCAGTCCTGTTTCACTGAAATGGTATAACCTACCGTTCTAGCCATGTCTATCTAAAGAGAAATAAAATATTTACCCAGTGCATTGGAGGGAGATATAGGTCCCACCCATCTCATAATGATACCATTCTTATGTGTGCCACAAAATCATAAACCATACCGCATAGCATAACCCATGTAATAAAAATGGGATTCTTAAACTACATGACATCATAAAACAATTCATATAAGATAAAGGAATTCATAAAAATATTTCCATCACAACATAATCAAATCCATGTAATAATAGGGATAGAAACAACACACTTTATTATCTTAGATGGAAAATAATTTTGATAAAACACTTGAACTCCATTCTTGAGGAAAATATTCGTTCTTCTTCAAAAACATTTTCCATTCTTAACATGTCATACAATTTTAAACTAAAATAATTTTATTAAAAATAAACATGAAAAATTGTAAAGGATGCTTCTTGGAAATAATGTTTTATAAATTCATTCATGCCGTATAAGTTAAAAAAACATTCTTCTCGTACTTTTGTCGGAAAAGTCGAAAAATTACCTCGTACGAAAAATGACAAACGATTCCTTTCATATCTTTTACTAAAAACTCACCGAAGGGTAAAATAGGATTTAAACAATTTTAGGTGAATGGAAATAATATTACATATTGAGGAAACAGGGATGTGGATGATAAAATACACCCCAGTAAATACTCAAGTATAAACAATCTCGGATAAAAATGAGATTGTGATATTTCCCTTACCTTAGGTCTGTTTTACTTTCTAAGTGTCCAAACCTCATGTATAATTATTTAAATAATGTTATTGAATTATTCCAGAATCATACTTAATTTTATGATATCATATACGGTCATATTCTTAGCTTCTTAGTAGTAATATTTCATTGCTACTTGTTATTCGGGTGTTTATAACTTTTTGTTCTTATGCGTGTTTTGTAGAATAAATTCTTATTCTTATCTTTAGGTTATAGATACCTCATTTCCAGAATGGTATTAGTATAATATATATCATATTAATTCATTCAATTCATTTATATAATCATTAATAAATGAATATCATGTAGAACGAGTCGCATCACATCGTGGAGACGGTATTCCGTACGTATGCACGAGTGATGATATCATTCCTATGATCGTGGAATTGTAATGGAGTGTATGTATACTATTTCAGAATCAGTATCAATTTATAATAGTCATATATAGTCATTATTGAGACCATTATACCCATCCATGTAAGGTGGTGGTGGAAAATAGATTACACCACGGCGTGGAGACAATATTCCGTACGTATGCACGCGTGGTGGTTTTTTTTCCGTAGGATGGATTGATGGTGAAATAGGGTTTTTTAATACTTATAATAACATATCAGTACATGAGTGATACTGATGTTATTACTTCATAATGAAACAACTAAATAAGAAGAAGTGGAAGAAGAAATAAAGATGAAAGAATCGGTAATGGACATTACCTCTTCTTTGAAGTGCTTCTTTGAGACCTTCTTTTAGGGCACAAAAATTGGTCTTTGAAGAAGACCAGGACCTCTAGGAGGTCTCTAGGGAAGTGGATTGGAGGAATTTTCAGGGTTTGGACGAGTATGAAGGCTCATGGTGGTGTGAGGAAGAGGGGGAGGAGGTGCCCTTTTATAAGGGAAGAGATGAGAAGCTTTGGGAAAACTAAAAATATTATTTTTATTATAAAGTCAAGTTCGGTTTTAAATATCTCTAAGTTGATATATTTCGAAACTAAGGTGGGGATGGGTCGAAATACTCTCATCCAATAGAATTTATACAAGTTTAGGTTCCTATTTTAACCTTATCATTTAGATTTAACATTAAGTTAAATAAGTTTACTTTTACCGTGTCTTCTTGTGTTCTTATACTATAAGGTTAATAAACATACTATAAGCAGACAAACGAACCCCAAGTTGTTTATTACTAATATATATATCCTTATCTAAGTCATTTGGCCGAACCTTATATTTTTAGAAATAAAATAACAATTACTAATATAATATTTGTTTTAAAAACTATTTTATGTCATTTTTGACACTATTTAGTAATTGATTTTTGTGAAAATCATAACAGAATTATTAGTTCGAACCAAGTAAATTAAATCAATAATAACAGGTCATATTAACCTAGAAAATTATTTTAATTCATAAAAAGACTCAAATTACATTTATTTTGGTGTTTATAACATCAATTATGTCAATATTTCATTAATAAGATAATTACTGCATCATCATTGTGTCATAAATAAATTAAAATATTTATTGTCTAAAAATTACAAATAAAATATCATTATGTCGGAAATATTTTTAGATTTCTAATGAATATTTATAGTCTAATTTATCTTATGTATAACCTTATATTGAAAATTATTTACTTATTAAACGTTGATTTTAACTATTTTAACCCTTCCTTAAATAAATTAATAAAAATGTCATAATCTAATCCAAGTGGGCCTAAATGGTCATATTATATTGCTATGTTTGTTTGTGGTCGAATTAAACTTATCCAACAGAATTAGGACATGTGTTAGGGTAATAATAATATCATCTTTACCCTTAATTACCCTATTTACTTTTAACCGTGGTAAAAAAAAGTAAAAAGTTACTATTCATCAAAAAATTATTTTCATCTCATTGAACCACATTTTAGTCCTTGATATTAACCATGTATCTCAGATTTTCAAAATTCCACTCACAGAAGTGGTAAAATTATGTTTTATGAAAAGTTAAGTTTTTTTAACTACCACTTAGGGGTTTCACTATTCATCAAAAATTGAATGTTTTCAGAAAAATACGAAAATTTCACCCTAGGATAATTTTGATATTCCGAATCCAAAAATGATGTACATTTTGAAAAATAAAATTTATAAAATTTCAAAAAGTGGTTATTACTATTCATAACGGCTAGTCTTAATAATATTTTAATAGCATAACATTGTTTAGTGAAACTCGGTATTGCATACGACGCAAGCTATCGAGGAAGGCCGTGATTTCTTGTAAAGAATGACAAGCAAGTGTTGTGTAGAAAATGATTCCTTTGATTATTTAGATAACATAAAAGTCTCTGGTGTTACACTATACCCCCCTTAAAATGAATTTCGCCCTTGAAATTTGTCACTTTGTGACAAACAGATGCGGATACCTCTCCCTCATCATATCCTCAAGCTCCCATGTAGCTTCTTATAATTGGTGGTTCCTCCATAAAACTTTCACCAATCGAGTGGTCTTGTTTCATAGGTCTTTTTCTCTATGATCCAGAATCTCTATCAGTTGTTCTTCATAAGAATGATCTTGCTCCAGCGGTACAACTTCTGAGCTAAGTACATGTGAAGGATCAGGTATGTACTTTCTCAGGAGAGATACATGGAACACATCGTGAACTTGAGAGAGATTCGGTGGAAGTTCCAATTGGTAAGCTACCTTCCAAACACGATCCAGTATTTCGAAAGGACCGATATATCTAGGGCTCAACTTCCCCTTCTTTCCAAATCTCATGACCCTCTTCCAGGGAGATATTCGTAAGAACACTTTATCACCCACTTCAAACACTAGGTCTTTTCTTCGGTTGTCCGCATAACTTTTTTTCGACTCTGAGCTGCTCTTATGTGTTGTTGAATAGATCTGACCTTTTCTGCCATTTCATCAATGAGATCGGGTCCTAATAACTTTCTTTCCCCAACTTCATCCCAGAAAGTTGGAGTCCTACATGTCTTTCCATAGAGATAATCATAAGGAGCCATCTGAATACTGGAGTGAAAGATATTATTATAAGAAAATTCCACCAAAGTTTGGTGTTGATCCCAACCAACTCTGAAATCCATAGAGTAAGCTCTCAACATATCTTCTAGAGTTTGAATTGTTCTCTCAAACTGACCGTCTGTATGAGGATGATAAGCAGTTCTGAAACTCAACTCTCTATCCAGAGTATGCTGAAGACATCGCCAGAACTTCGAGGTAAATATTGAATCTTGATCAGATATAATAGAAAGTGGTACTCCATGCAATCTTACCACTTCCTTTACATATATCCTGGAAAGCTAATCCAGAGAGAAATCCTCTCTAATAGCAATGAAATGTCCAGACATGGTAAGACGATCAACTATGACCCAGATATAATTATTGCCTTTGGATGTTTTAGGAAGTCCTGTGACAAAGTCCATAGTGATGTTTTCCCATTTCCATTCGGGTATGGGTAATGGTTGTAACATCCCCTTAGACTTTTGTCTCTCATCTTTAACTTGCTGACAAACCAAGCATCGAGAGACATATTCAGCAACATCTTTTTTCATGCCATACCACCCGAAGTACTCTTTCAGGTCCCTATACATATTCGTGCTTCCAGGATGAATAGATAATGAAGAACTATGAGCCTCATCCAGTAGTTCCTTCTTTAATTCGGGGATGGGAGGAACACAAACCTGATTTATGAACTTCATTATCCAATCACAATCAAGGTCGAATTCATGAACATTTCTCACCTTCTTTTGTAACTCGACATCTTCTTTATGTGCCTCTTTAATCTTCACTTGTATAAATGGTTGAACATTCATTTGAGAAAGATAAGATTTTCCCCTTCCATTATAATTCCAAGATCCATCCTTTGTAAATCCATAAATATTGGATCTTTTGTGATCCTCAGCATGGATAAACTGGCATGGTCTTGTCGACTTAATGCATCTTCCACCTTGTTTGCTTTCCCAGGGTGGTAATGGATTGAGAAGTCGTAATCCTTGATCAGCTCCGACCATTTTCTTTGACGCATATTCAGCTCCTTTTGTGTGAAAATATACTTTAAACTTTTATGATAAATATAAATATCACACTTATCACCATAAAGATAATGCCTCCAAATCTTTAATGCAAAGATTACCGCATCTAACTCCAAATCATGTGTTGGGTAATTTTGCTCATGGATTTTCAACTGTCGTGAGGCATAAGCTATCACCATATCATTTTGCATAAGAACACACCCCAATCCCTTCTTGGATGCATCACTATAGATCACAAACATTTCTCCACTATAAGGAAGTGTGAGCACAGGTGCACTAGATAACCTTCTTTTCAACTCCTTTAAAATCTCTACACATTCCTCCATCTAGAAAAACATAACTCCTTTCCGAGTCAACTTGGTGAGTGGATTAGATAATCGTGAAAAATCTTTCATAAAACGTCGATAATATCCAGCCAAAACAAGAATACTTTGGATCTCAGTTACTATTGTTGGTCTCGACCATCTTTCGATAACCTCTGTTTTTCCTAGATCCACAGATATCCCCTCTTTTGAGATTATGTGACCAAAAAATGCAGCTTTTTGAAAAAAAAAATTCACACTTGGTAAATTTGGTGTAAAGCTTCTCATTTCTCAGGGTATTCAATATAATTCTAAAGTGATCTTCATGCTCTTCCTTTCTCATTGAATAGACAAGAATATCATCTATAAAGACTACCACAAATTGATCAAGATAGTCTCTAAGGACTCTATTCATCAGATCCATGAAGATAGCATGGGCATTAGTAAGACCAAATGGCATCACTATAAATTCATAGTGTCCATACCTTGTATGGAAAGCCGTCTTTGGTATATCCTCCCTTTTGAACCTTAATTGATGATACCCTTAATGAAGATAAATCTTGGAAAAGTATTGAACTCCACGTAGTTGGTCAAATAAGTCATAAATGCATGGGAGTGGATATTGGTTCTTGATAGTGATCTTGTTAAGTTCTCGATAATCAATGCAGAGTCTCATTGATCCATCTTTCTTCTTAACAAATAGAACAGGTTCTCCCAAAGGTGACGCACTAGGGCGTATGAATCCCTTATCAAGATTCTCTTGGATTTTCTTCTTCAATTCCTGCAACTCAATTGGGGCCATTCTATAAGGTGTCTTTGAAATAGGCAAAGCACCCGGTACGAGTTCTATTGGAAACTCATCTTCACGAGCTGGTGGAAGACCCGATAATTCATTCGGAAAGACATCATCAAACTCCCGTACAATGGGCATATTCTTAATCGTTAGTTTCTCACAAATCATTTGAGATAAATAACCATAATTTAGTGGAATCAATACCCAGAAAATGGATGAAATTTCCACTGGAAGGTTATGTTCATCCTTGAATCGATAGACGATCATAGATTGATCTGGAATATGAAATGTGACTTCCCTTATTTGTAAATTGATATGAGATCCATATAAAGAAAGCCAATCCATGCCAAGAATAACATCAAATTCCACTATAGGAAGGATCAGAAGATTTTCAGGAAGCACTTTCCCACAAACTTCAATCGGAGAATAATTATAAACTTTTGATGCGACTGTTGTGCCATTAGGTGTTGTCACAGCTAACTCAACATCTAATTGTTGAGGTAATATGGTGATACCCTTAGAAAATTCTTCAGAAATAAAGGAGTTGGTGGATCCAGAATCAAATAAAACATTTGCTACTTTAGAGTGGATGGTAAGTGTACCTTTCACGACATCGTTATCGTACTCCACATCACTGATAGAAATTACATGTGACTTTCCTTTGTCTTTAGCCTTAAGAGTTTGTTGAAGTCGACCATCATCATCAACCCTTGATTAGGGAATTTAATGGCATAATGTTCCATCTCCTTGCACTTGAAACATTGAAGTTTAGTAGGTTCATTTTGTGTATCCCTTCCTTTGTTTGCATCATTAGACATCTTCTTCCCATCATCGCGGCATTCAAATGCCCGATGACCTTCCTTTCCACATTTTAAAACATTAAATTGTCCCTTTAAGACAACTCCCTCCATGTTTCATTCCGCACATTGAGCATAAGGGAAATCTAATATTATTTTTAGTGTTATCTTTAGATTTTCCTTTGAATTCCATTTTCCTCTTCTTATCAAACCCATATGACTGATGGGTTACTCCAATCTCCATCTTGACTTTGAGAGCACATCAAACGATTTCCTCATAGCTATTGAAGTCTATTATGGCTAACGCCCTTCGAAGACTTGGTTTTAAGCCACTAAAGAATCGATCGATCATACTCTCATGTTGGATAATAATACCAGAAGTGGACCTTGCAAGTCTTCTAAAATTTGCTTCATAGGTACCAACAGATTCATCATCCTTTTGCTTCAGTTCAAGAAACTCTTTCTCCATCTTTGTTCAGAGAATACGAGGGAAGTACTTATTGAAAAATAAGATCTTGAACTCGTCCCATTACATGGACTCAATTTCATCCCTTTGCCTTGTATTCTTAATAAGATTCCACCATTGATCAACATCTCATTCCAAACGATACACTGCTAGGATGACTTTATCATGTTCATAAAATTGAAGAACTGAAAATATATTTTCAGCAGTACTAATCCATTGTTCAGCAACTAATGGATCAGTAGACCCGCTGAAAGAAGGTGGATGCTGCCTCATGAAGGATTCAACAGAATGTTGCTCCTTCTTTTTCTCGTTTGGAAGTCCTGCATGATTCATAGCTTGAGAAAGTTTTGTGATCATGGATACAAGATTTTGCATTCCATCTCCCATAATTATTGGTTTCTCAGGGGGACAATCATTGCATTGCCCGTCGCATTCCGCATTAACACGATTCCTTTGGGTTCCATCCATTGACTAAAACCAAGAAGAATAGTGTGAGGAACACTAATTAAAATAGGAAAACCACATAATCAAGAATAAAATTTCACACTTAAGTTCTTATCCTAGGTTATTCATGGTGATTTCTAAAACACTAAGATTGTGTTCTATGCATAGACTTATCCTTAGGGTTCTTACTAAGGCTTTCACATCCTAGTTTCCAAAGGTTGACTATACCTTTCCTCTGATACCAACTATAACGACCCATACATTACATACATTGTTAATACTTCAAAATTGAAGCATACTTATTACAGCATATAACAAAACCACGAAAGGACCGTATAGGTATAGTGTCTTTAGAAACTGGGAAACATAAACAACTGGTTCATAAAGCATCTACACTGTTTCCCATTTATTTCATCATATCTATAGTCCCTTTTGGCATATCTTACTTAATAAACTTCTTCCTGACATGGGGAAAGAAAACATACAAAAGGGTGAGCTCAAATGCTCAGTAAGTGTAAACAAAAGAAATATCAATCACATCATATACATAAGCACATAACTTTTGGAAATCTTAACCTGCAAAAGAGATCATAATTTCATAACATGGGATAAATCATTGCAGTGAAATGTAATAACAATAATCATAACATAAAACATGAAACTTTGTGGCGTACACACATAATCATAGAGAATCATTTCTTATTATTCAAGGCTCATGGCCAAGACTATCTTAGTGGACAAAGTCCCTTTCGGAACGGAGTTCACTCCTCATTTCAGTCCTGTTTCACTGAACCGGTATAACCTACCGGTCCACCCATGTCTATCTCATGAGATATAAAATCATTACCCAATGCATTAGAGGGAGATATAGGTCCCACCCATCTCATAATTATACCATTCTTTTGTGTTCCACAAAATCATAAACCATAAATCATAGCATAACCCATGTAATAAAAATGGGATTCTTAAACAACATGACATCATAAAACAATTCATATAAGATAAAAAAATTCATTAAAATACTTCCTTCACAAAATAATCAAATCCATTTAATAATAGGGATAGAAACAGAACCCTTTATTATCTTAGATGGAAAATAATTTTGATAAAACACTTGAACTCCATTCTTGAGGAAAATATCCTTTTTACTTCAAAAACATTTTCCTTTCTTAACATGTCTTACAATTTTAAACTAAAAGAAGTTTATTAAAAATAAACTTGAAAACTTGTAATGGAAGATTCTTGGAAATAATGTTTTAAAAATCCATTCATGCCGTATAAGTTAAAAAACATTCTTCTCATACATTTGTCGGAAAAGTCAAAAAAGTACCTCGTACGAAAAACGACAAAAGATTCCTTTCATATCTTTTACTAAAAATTCACCGAAGGGTAAAATAGGATTTAAAAAATTGTAGTTAAGTGTAAATAATATTACATATTTAGGAAACATGGATGTGGATGATAAAATACACCCCAGTAAATACTAAAGTATAAACAATCTCGGATAAAAATGAGATTGTGATATTTCCCTTACCTTAGGTCCATTTAGCTTCGTAAGTGTCCGAACCTCCTGTATAATGATTTAAATAATTTTATTGACTTATTCAAGAATCATACATATTTTTATGATATCATATATGGTCATATTCTTAGCTTCTTAGTAGTAATATTTCATTGCTACTTATTATTCGGGTGTTTATAACTTTTTGTTCTTATGCGTGTTTTGTCGAATAAATTCTTATTCTTATCATTAGGTTATAGATACCTCATTTCCAAAATAGTATTAGTGTAATATATATATTATTAATTCATTAAATTCATTTATATAATCATTATGAAATGAAGATCATGTAGAACGAGTCGCATCACATCGTGGAGACAGTATTCCGTACGTACGCACGAGTGATGATATCGTTCCTATGATCGTGGAATTGTATTGGAGTGTATGTATACTATTTCAGAATCAGTATCACTTTATAATAGTCACATATAGTCATTATTTACACCATTATACCCATCCAAGTAAGGTGGTGGTGGAAAATAGATTACACCACGGCGTGGAGACGATATTCCGTACGTACGCATGTGCGATGATTTATTTTTCCGTAGGATGGATAGATGGTGAAATAGGGTTGTTTCATAATTATAATAAAATATCAGTATATGAGTGATACTGATGTTATTACTTCATAATGAAACAACTAAAGAATACGAAGTGGAAGAAGAAATAAAGATGAAAGAATCGGTAACGGACATTACCTCTTCTTTGAAGTGCTTCTTTGAGACCTTCCTTTAGGGCATTAAATTGGTTTTTGAAGAAGACCAGTAACTATAGGATGTCTCTAGGGAAGTGGAGAGGAGGAATTGGCAGGGTTTGGCCGAGCATGAAGGCTCAAAGTGGGGTGAGGAAGAGGGGGAGGAGGTGCCCTTTTATAAGAGAGGAGAGAGGCACCTTTGGGAATACTAAAAATATTATTTTATTATAAAGTCAATTTCGGTTTTAAATAGCTCCAAATTGAAATATTTCGAAGCTAAGGTGGGTATGGGTCGAAATACTCTCATCCTATAGAATTTAGACAAGTTTAGGTTCCTATTTTAACCTTATCATTTAGATTTAACATTAAGTTAAATAAGTTTACTTTTACCGTGTCTTATTGTGTTCTTATACTATAAGGTTAATAAACTTACTATAAGCTGTCAAACGAACCCCAAGTTGTTTATTTATTAATATATATAACCATATATAATTCATTTGGCCGAACCTTAGGTTTTTTGGAATAAAATAACAATTACTAATATAATATTTATTTTAAAAACTATTTTATGTCAATTTTGACACTATTTAGTAATTGATTTTTTTGAAACTTATAACAGAATTATTAGTTCTAAAAGAGTTAATTAAATCAATAATAACATGTCATATTAACCTAGAAAATTAGTGTAATTCATAAAAAGTCTCAAATTACATTTATTTTGGTGTTTATAACATCAATTACGTCAATATTTCATTAATAAGATAATTACTGCATCATCATTGTGTCATAAATAAATTAAATTATTTAATGTCTAAAAATTACAAATAGAATATCATTATGTAGGAACTATTTTTATCTTTCTAATTAATATTTATAGTTGAATTTATCTTATGTATAACCTTATATTACAAATTATTTACTTATTAATCTTTGATTTTAACTATTTTAACCCTTCTTTAAATAAATTAATAATAAATGACCTAATCTAATCCATGTGGGCCTAAATGGTCATATTTTATTCATATGTTTGTTTTTGGTCGAATTACACTTATCCAATAGAATTAGGACATCTTTTTGGGTAATAATAATATCATCTTTACCCTTAATTACCCTATTTACTTTTAACCGTGGTAAAAAAAGTAAAAAGATTCTATTCACCAAAAATTATTTTCATCTAATTGAACCACATTTTAGTCCTTGATATTAACCGTGTCTCTCGGATTTTCGAAATTCCACTCACAGAAGCGGTAAAATTATGTTTTATGAAAGATTCAGTTTTTTTTAACTACCACTTAGGGGTTTCACTATTCATCAAAAATTGAATGTTTTCAGAAAAATACCAAAATTTCACCCTAGGATAATTTAGATATTCCGAATCCAAAAATGAAGTCAATTTTGAAAAATAAAATTTATAAAATTTCAAAAAGTGGTTATTACTATTCATAACGGCTAGTCATAATAATATTTTAATTGCATATCGTTGTTTAGTGAAACTCGGTATTGTGTACGACGCAAGATATCGAGGAAGGCCACGATTTCATGTAATGAAATCCAAAAAAGTTTTGTGTAGAAAAATATTCCTTTGATGATTTATATAACATAAAAGTCTCGGGTGTTACATTACGGCTTGTTCAGGAAGCTAAAGACCAAATAATACTCACGACGGCGGAAAAGGTCATTGTCACCGCGTACGTTAAAAGAAACATTCCTTTTTGTCGTTTTGTAAAACGCTTCATAGAAAAAGATTATTTTTGTATAAAATTAAATTTCAAGGGGTTTTATACACCGTATAAAAGAAAGTTTTGTATAAAACAAAATATGCCTCAAGGAAAGGAGATTGAGACGAAGTCCCTTACCTCGGGTCCGACTTGACTCGATCGTTCTTTAATGTCCTGAATAATAAACTTGAGTTTATTTATATTTGCTTAAGAACCTTATTCAAGTTCATTATTACTTTTATATAACTTATTATCATGTTATAAACATTATGTAATCCTTTATGTTAATAATGTTTGTTTTGTCGATATTTGGTTTTTCAGTCGAAAGTGGACTTCATACAATTACATGTTGTTCGTGTGGTCAAAGGTTCTTTATATCCAGAATGACATTCCTGATTTGGAAATCATATATATCATATATATCTAGCATATAATTTTATTTCTAATATCACATAATCATTTATAGGTATGAAATGAAATACACCGATCATGGACACGGTAAGCCGTACGTACGCATGAACGCTACTTTCATTTCTATGTCATATTAATGGAATTAAAACTAAATTAGAGGTGTGTATATTTTAATTCCAGAATTATATTAATCATTTATATGTAACATACATCATATATATCCATTATATATATGTACTTATAATAGTACATTACATTTGGGGATATGAAATGAAATGCACCGTTCATGGAGACTGTAAGTCGTACGTACGCATGAACGCAACTTTCATTTCTATCTCATACTTTAATGGAAAGAAATTATAATGATATAGAGGTATATTATAATTTCAGTATAACATCATATATAATAACTTTAAATCCATCCTTTATACGTCCCACATATTCCATTAACGAATCACATCACTTTGAAGGGGCGGTAGTCCGCACTTCCTAAAATGAAATTATCGTGTTTACCCATAATGGAAGCCATAAAGGTATGCTCAAAATGGAAAATGCATAAGTTTAAGAAAAACAAAAACATATTATATATCATATATAAATATAGAGTCATCTTAATGGCCACCTTTGAAGGTGTTAAAGGAATGTTGAGCAATCATCTTTTCAGGAGGCAGAAATTCGCCATCCACGGAAACAGTATGTTCGTTTACCATTAGATGTAGGTGTGTGTAAGTGTAGCAAGAATAATTATTATAAAAACATCCTAGTATATTGAATATACTGGATTTGTTACAAAAGAAAAGAATAAAAAGAGTTTAGGGGGTTGTAGAAGCAAAATAAAACAAAAGAACACAAGTGAAGACATCACCTTAAAATCGGGTAACTCCCTTTGATTTGAGATCAAAGGCTTCCTTGGGAAGACTTCTGCCCAATGTGAGGCTTCAAGGAGTTAGAGAGGGATGTGGAGAGACACAATGGTCAGGTTTTGTCTGAGCCAAAGGCTTTGGAAGTGTGGGTAAGGAGGTAGAGGTGGGGGCCTTTTATAAGAGGAGAGGAGGGCACTCTTGGAATGTAAAGAAAAGTTACTTTATTTTAAAATGATATTCGGATTTAAGAGGTTCCAAATTGATATAATTCAAGTATAAGGTGATAAGGGTTCTAAATCCACCCATAAAATAGGTTTTTTACAAGTGTAGGTCTTATATTTTACATTATCTTTCCATTTTATTTAAATCGTTTAATAATGAGGTCATCGCTGCATCATCATGATGTCATAAATAATTTAATTTATTTATTGTATAAAAATTAAAAAAACTACTATGATGTAGGAAATCGTTTTAGCTTTCCAATTAATTTTTATAGTCCAAATGATCATTTATGTAGAAAAAATTAAAAATATTTTACTTAGGTGATACATTCTTTGTTACATTTAACATTCTTTAAAAATAAAAAGATAAAAAGTCACTTTCTCACAAATGTGATTCCATGGGGCCCTCAATTTTAGCACAAGGAATCCATGGTCGGACATGAGACAACCAGTAGCCTTAGGGCACATTTTGTGGTCATTTTTTTATTATTATGATATTATCTTATTATATTTAACTACGCGATTACTCATTAATCAAGATAATTAAAGATAATTACCGTCGTTACTATTCATAATGTCCAAAAACAAAAGAGTCTTAATTACATAATTTGGACCTTCTGATTCCAAATATTTAATTCATTTTACCAAATTCCAAACACATAAATTTCAATAGTTATTTTAAAAAAACTTCCCGTTGTCAAAACAAATAGCGGGTTTTTTAGAAACAATATTTATGAAAATTTTGGCACTTGTTTATGCCTAATTACAAAGTGAAATTAATTCCAATGACAATCATTGAATTACATGGTAAAAATATATTCTAATTACACTTTAAAACAAATTAAAAAGATAATATAGCCATATAATTAAATTATATGAAAAAGCAGTTTTGATGTAAAATTCAGTATTTTTCACTATTCATTGAAAAATGTCCATCGTCATAAAAATACCAAAAATTAACCCAAGGTAAATTTCAATGTCCAAATCATAAATAATATGTTTATTTTGAAAAATAGAGCTTCTAAAATTGTCAAAAAGTGGATTTAAAAGGGGTTCACCATCAAAAGGCGGTTAATCGACCTTTTAAAGAATACTAGAATGTTTACGCTTAAAAACTGGATTCATTTGCATTTTTAATCCTCTAAAATTTATTGTAAAGAGTAAAAATATTTTTCAAACATCTATAATCATTTTGTAGTTAGTTCTGTTCATTCCTGCCATTACAACGGCTAGGTGTTAACTACCATTTAAAATAATATTATTTTATTATTAGAGTGCAACGTATGATTTCAAAGAAACTCTTTCTTGCGTATCGGGTATGCTATCGAACATAGAAACCCCTTTAAAGTAAAATTAATATTTAATTTTTAAATATTAATAAATTTGAAAATTATTTATTTGTTATTTACCTGGGATATTATATCCTTCCCCTTTTTTGGGAATTGCATCCTCGCAATTTTATTCACTTATCAAAATAAGTGGGGGTATTTATCCCTCATAGAATTTTCCGATTCCCACGTTGCCTCTTCAACCATATAGTTTTCCCACAAAACCATTACCTGGTGAATTACCTTATTTCACAACACTTGCTCTCTTCGATCAAGAATCTGGACTGGTTGTTCTTCATAAGATAGCTTCTCTTCCAGCTGAACTTCCTCTGGGCTCAAAACATGAGATGGATCTGGCATATACTTCCTCAACATCGAAACATGAAAAACATTGTGTACCTGAGATAAACTCGGAGCTAAAGCCACTCTGTATGAAACTGATCCAACTCTCTCCATGATTTCTTATGGTCCAATGAACCTTGGACTCAGTTATCCTTTCTTACCAAATCGCATCACACTTTTCCATAGAGAAATATTGAGAAAAACATGATCTCCTACCTCGAAAGATAGATCTTTCCTCCGGTTATCCGCATAACTCTTCTACCTGCTCTGAGCTATTCACATGTGTTTCTGAATCAACTGACCTTTTTCTGCCATCTCTTCTACCAATTCTGGTCCCATCAGCTTCCTTTCACCCACTTCATCCCAAAATGCTAGAGTTCGACACCTCTTCCCATATAATGCCTCAAATGGTGCCATCTGTATACTGGAATGAAAACTGTTATTATAAGAAAACTCAACAAAATAATGATGTTGGTCCCAACTTCCCTGATAATCCATCGAAAAAGCTCGTAGAATATCCTCTAATGTCTAAATAGTTCGTTCTGACTGCCCATCTGATTGAGGATGAAAAGTTGTACGAAAATTTAATTCAGTACCCAACGTCTTCTAAAGGCCTTTCCAAAAGTTATAAGTAAACCTGTGATCACGATCGGACACAATGGAGAGAGGAACTCCATGTAACCTGACTATCTCTTTAAGATACAAATGGGAAAGTTGATCTAGGGAAAACGTATCTCGTATAGAAAAAAAATGAGTAGATTTAGTCAAGCGATCAACAATAACTCGGATTGCATTATTACCTCGATATGTCCTCAGTAATCCCAAAACAAAGTCCGTGGATATGTTTTCCCATTTCCACTCTGGAACTGGTAAAGGCTGAAGCATCCCATTCGATAACTACCGCCCTGCTTTAACCTGGTGACAAGTCAAACACTTCACAGTAAAATCAGCAATATCCCTTTTCATTCCATCCCACCAGTAATACTCCCGAAGATCTTTGTACATCTTAGTACTTCCAGGATGAACTAAAAACGGGGAACTATGAGCCTCACATAACAACTCATTCTTCAACTGTGAATCAAAAGGCACACATAATCTCTTCCCAAACCTCAAAACACAATCATTATCAATGTTGAATTCAGGAAACATACCCTTCTGAACCAGCTCTACCTTTTTCTGCAACTCATTGTCTTCCCTCTGTGCTTGCTTAATTCTGTCTGATAGGGATGATCTCACAGATACCTGAATCAAAACAGAATAACTTCCTACACCAACAACTTCTATTCCAAAGTTCATCAAATCAAAAAACAAAGGTTCTCGTTCCAAACGTATCATGGTTAATGAAGCATTACTTTTTCGACTCAAGGCATCAGACACTTTATTTTCTTTTCCTGGATGGTAGTGAATTTTACAATCATAATCCTTGATTAATTCCATCCATCTCCTCTGTCTCATGTTCAATTATTTCTATGTGAATATATACTTTAAACTTTTGTGATCAGTATATATTTCACACTTTACTCCATACAAATGATGCCTCCAAATTTTTAAAGCAAAAACAACATCAGCTCATTCCAAATCATGTGTAGGGTAATTTACCTCATGATTTTTCAACTGACGTGAAGCATAAGCAATTACCTGATCATTATGCGTAAGGACACATCCAAGTCCCTTCAACGAAGCATCACTGTACATAACAAACTCACCATTCCTAGAAGGAAGTGCCAAAACTGCAGAATTCACCAATATTATTTTCAACTCTTGAAAACAATCATCACATTCTTTTGTCAAGACAAACTTAACACCCGTACGAGTTAGCTTAGTCCTTGGACTAGAGAACCATGACAAATTTTCAAAAAACCTTCGGTAGTAACCTGCCAAACCAAGAAAACTACGGATCTCGGTTACATTTGTGGGTCTTGGCCATTCTTCAACAACTTTTGTTTTATAAGGATCAACAGTTATGCCATATTTTGAAATAATGTGACCCAGGAAAGAAATTTTTTGTAACCAAAACTCACACGTGCTGAATTTTCCATATAGTTTCTTTTCTTTTAAGGTTTTCAAGATAACCCTTAAATGACTTTCATGCTCCTCTTTACATTTAGACAACACCAAAATATCATCAATGAAAATAACCAAAAACTTATACAAGAACTCAAGGAAAATTCTATTCATAAGGACCATGAATACAGCAGGTGCATTGGTTAACCCAAAAGGCATAACTACAAATTCATAATGGCCATATATAGTACGGAACGCAGTCTTCGGAACGTCTACTTATATTACATTCAACTGATGGTACCCCGACCTCAAGTCAATCTTCAAAAAATACTGAGCCCCCTGGAGCTGATCAAACAAATCATTGATATGAGGCAAGGGATACTTTTTCTTAACAGTAATATTATTCAAGGCTCTAAAATCAATGCAAATTCCCATTGAGCAATCTTTCTTTTTAACAAAAAAGACAGGAGGACCCCATGTTGATGTGCTAGGTCGAATGAAACCTTTATCTAATAACTCTTTCAATTGATTTTTTAACTCTAAAAGTTCAACTTGAGCCATTCGATAAGGGGGTTCTGAAATTGGCTTAGAATCAAGAACTAAGTCAACAGTAAATTCAACTTCCCGATCATGAATAATACCAGGAAACTCATTAGGAAAAACATCAAGATACTCATTTACCACTAGCACATCATTAATCTGAACAATTCCTTTATTTTCAACAATATTGCAAGGTAACATTCATTTACTTCTTTTACTAGTTTCCCAACTTCCTGATATGTTATCAAAATCAAGGGTTCATTCTTGTACACAAACTGAAAATCTTTCTGAAAAGAAACCATTTTAGCTCTGTAGTCAATCTTAGCATGATAAACAGAAAGCCATTCCATGCCCAAAATCACATCAAACTCTACAAGAGGCAAAACAATAAGGTTTTCTGGTAGATTCTTTCCACACACAAGGATAGGAAGGTTCGTATAATTCCTTTTTGTCTCAACGTTCCCTCTGGGTGTTTTTACCATAAGTTCAGGGTTAATTTCTTGAGATGGAATTTTGAATTCACTAGACAAATTCTCTGAAATGAAAGAGTGTGTAGACCCTGAATCAAACAACACATTGTCATATTCTGAACAAACAAATAGTGTACCTGATACCACTTCATTCGATGGCCCAACATCTGCTGAGGTTTTTGCAAAGGATTTCACCACCCCTTTCTGCTTGTAGTCTGGCTGATTTCCCCTAGTTCAGTTCTTTTCTAGACACTCATTTTCATAATGACCCATTTCATTACACTTAAAACATCTTACCACTGGATTTTCATTGCCTGCTTGATTATCCTACTTACATTTACGAGAAATATGACCAGACTTACCACACCAAAAGCACTTACCAGACTTGGATAAACATTTTCCAGGATGCATTTTACCACACTTCTCACAGGATGGATATTTTGTTTTCTTACCTCCTTGCTTCTTTGATGAATTCTTCCCATTTTCCGGCCAACTGGACCTCTTATTCTGTTGTTTCTCATAGAACACTTGATCATCGGCAAACTCCATTTCCACCTCTTCCGCACATCGAACAAGTTTTTCATAAATTTTGAACTTAGGATAAGATAAAGCCCTTCGATACTTTGGATTTAACCCTGAGTAAAAACGGTTTATCTTACTATCAAGATCTCTTATGATGTTTGGAGTATACCTTGCCAATATAGTGAACTTTTCTTCATAAGCAGCCACTGAATCATCCTCCTGCCTCAACTATTGGAACTGTTTTTCCATCCTATGAAGAACCACCTTAGGAAAATATTTCTCAAGAAACAAACCTTTGAATCCATCCCAGTGAAGATCCTCAATCACATCACTATCCCAGATATTTTTCACCATTGACCACCACTGATCAGCTTCACCTTCAAAACAGTAAACAACAAGACTAACGTTTTGATGTTCTGAACACCCCATGACATCAAAAATCTTATCTAGTGCTTTAATCCACCCTTCATCTTGCACGGGTTCAGATGATCCTCTGAATGATGGGGGATGTTGCCTCATGAAATGTTCCACCACTAACATGTTCCTCTGCAGTTGATCTGGCTAATCTCGTGAATGGATACCACCACTATTTATAGCCTGAGTCAACTGTGCCATCACTGCAACAAACTGTTCAGTTCCGATTCCAACCATCTCAGGTTGCTGATTTGGAAGGTTGTCTTCATCCTGATGTCATTCCAACATAGCTGCTTTGATTCCTCTGTGGAAAACCATTATGAACACCAAAATATCTTAGGCGAAGCAACATGGTTATCTTTAAATGCTATATCATTTCAATCATACCATAAATTAACATATAATTTTACACTTTTCTAACTCTTAATGTTGTCTAAAACGACCTTTGATACCAACTATAAGGCCCCGGCCTTAAACCTTACTTAATATTGAATTAATTGAATAGTTCACATTGAGGATTCTTTCAGGTTTAAAGTTTTAGAGAATTAGAACATAGCTATTACATCTCAAAAGATTACAAAGTAGACACGTCTACTAAGTTTCCATAGAATAAAAACTCTTAATAAGAAACATGTCTAATTCCTTGTTTTATATAGCATGAATTTCCCTTGATCCCATCCTTGACCCTATTCCACATTAAGTCCTATGAAAAACATTTCAAAAAAACTTGGGGTGAGCATAAAAATCTCAGTAAGGTATACAGAAGGAATGATAACTATTATTTTATCAAAACAACAATTAAACCATGTATACTTTATCAAAGTAATACTTTTCACCTTTATGAAGTAGTAAAAAATCTTCACTAAATAAAATATCATTAATTACCCTTTTGTAACCAAAAGATTACCATAAAACCCATAAAAGGAACACATAACATATAAAGGTAACTTGTGACATAATCATAATTAAGTGGAATAACCATACGGTCGACTTCCACACATATCACTTAATGGAATAGCCATTCGGCCAACTTCCATACATACTTAATGGAAGAGCCATACGGCCGAATTCCATACCCAATGCATTGGAGGTTATAACGTAACCACCCATCTGGGTATTCACGACACCACCTGTCATATTTTTTATCATGTAACCACTCGTCAAATGTCCAAGTATAATTATAAAAAATCATAGGACATAAAACAAATATAATGGATAGAAAACATTTCCACACTTGGATCAAAATATATAAATTAAATATATTGACATAACAAATCCATTATAAATACCATTTTCAATACAAAAATACATAAAAGAGTATATGGTATTTATTTCATTTAAAAAAAACATTACGTCTTGTTCAGGAAGCCAAATACCAAATAATACTCGCAGCGACGGAAAAGGTTGTTGCCACCGCGTACGTTAAAAGAAACATTCCTTTTGGTCGTTTTGTAAAACGATTTGTAGGAAAAGATTCCTTTTGTATAAAAGTAAAAGTCCAAGGGGTTTATACACCGTATGAAATAAAGTTGTTTATAAAACGAAATATGCCTCAATGAAAGGAGATTGAGATGAAGTCCCTTACCTCGGGTCCGACTTGACTCGATCGTTCTTTAATGACATGAATAATAAACTTGAGTTAATTTATATTTTCTTAATAACCTTATTCAAGTTCAATATTACTTTTATATCACTTATTATCACGTTATAAACATTATGTAATCATTTATGTTAATAATTTTTGTTTTGTCGATGTTTGGTTCTTAAGTCGAAAGTGGACTTCTTACAATTACATGTTGTTCGTGTGGTCATGGGTTCTTTATATCCAGAATGACATTCCTGATTTGGATATGATATATATCATTTATATCTAGAATATAGTTTTATTTCTAATATCACATAATCATTTAGAGGTAATAAATGAAATGCACCGTTCATGGAGATGGTAAGCTGTATGTACGCATAAACGCTACTTTAATTTCTATGTCATATTAATGGAATTAAAACTAAATGATAGGTATGTATATTTTAATTCCAGAATTATATTAATAATTTATATGTAACATACATTATATACATCCATTATATATATGTACTTATAATAGTACATTACATTTGGGGATAAGAAATGAAATGCACCATTCATGGAGACGGTAAGCTGTACATACGCATGAATGATACATTCATTTCTATCTCATACTTTAATGGAAAGAAATAATAATGATATAGAGTTATATTATAATTCCAGTATAACATCATATACAATAACTTTAAATCCATCCTTTATACATCCCACATATGGCATTAAAGAATCACATCACTTTGAGGGGGTGGTAGTCCGCACTTCCTAAAATGAAATTATCGTGTTTACCCATAATGGAGGCCATAAAGGTATGCTCAAAATAAAAAATACAGAAGCTTAAGGAAAACATAAAAATATTTTATATCATATATAAATATATATTCATCTTAATGGCCACCTTTGAAGGTGTTAAATGAATGTTGAACAATCATCGTTTCGGGAGGCAGAAATTCGCCATCCACGGAAACAGTATGTTCTTTAACCATTAGATATAGGTGTGTGTATTTGTTGCTCTAATAGTTCTTATAAAAACATCCTAGTATATTTATTATACTGTAATTGTTACAAAAGAAAAGAATAAAAAGAGTTTAGTGGGTTGAAGAAGCAAAATAAAACAAAAGAACACAAGTGAAGACATCACCTTAAAATCGGGTAACTCTTTTAGATTTGAGCTCAAAAGATTCCTTGGGAAGACTTCTGCCCAAAGTGAGGCTTCAAGGAGTTAGAGAGGGATGCGGAGAGAAACAATCGGCAGGGTTTGGCCGAGCCAATTTCTTTTGATGTGTGGGTAAGGAGGTAGAGGTGGGGTACTTTTATAAGAGGAGAGGAGGGGCACTCTTGGAAAGTAAAGAAAAGTTGCTTTATTTTAAAAACATATTCGGATTTAAGAGGTCCCATATTGATATAATTGAAGTATAAGGTGATAAGGTTTCGATGTCCACACATCCAATAGGATTTTGACATGTGTACGTCTTAGATTTCACTTTATCTTTTCATTTTATTTAAATAGTTAAATAATGAGGTCATCGCTGCATCATCATTATGTCATAAATAATTTAAATTATTTAAGGTCTACAAATTATAAAACAAGTACTATGATGTAAGAAATATTTTTATCTTTCCAATGAATATTTATAGTCCAAAATATCATTTATTTAGACAAAATTAAAAATATTTTACATAGGTGATACATTCTTTGTTACATTTAACATTTTTTAAAAATAAAAAGATAAAAAGTCACTTTCTCACAACAGTGATTACATGGGGCCCCCAAGTTTGGCACAAGGAATCCCATGGTCGGCCATGAGACAACTAGTAGACTTAGAACACATTTTGTGGTCATTTTTTTATTATTATGATACTATCTTATTATCTTTAACTACCCGATTACTCATTAATCAAGATAATTAAAGATAATTATCGTCGTTACTATTCATAGTGTCCAAAAACAAAAGAGTATTAATTACATAATTTGGAACTTCTGATTCCAAATATGTAATTCATTTTACCAAATTCCATACACATAAATTGAAATAATTAATTTAAAAAAAAACTTCCCGTTATCAAAACAAATAGCGGATTTTTTAGAAACAATATTTATGAAAAGTTTGGCACTTGTTTATGCCTAATTACAAAGTGAAATTAATCCCAATGACCATGATAGAATTACATGGTAAAAATATAATCTAATTACACTTTAAAACAAATTAAAAAGATAATATAACCATATAATTAAATTATATGAAAAAACAGTTTTGATGTCAAATGCAATATTTTTCACTATTCATTGAAAAATGAACATTGTCAGAAAAATACCAAAATTTAACCAAAGGTAAATTTCAATGTCCCAATCATAAATAATATGTTTATTTTGAAAATTAGAGCTTAATAAATTGTCAAAAAGGGGATTTAAAATGGGTTCGCCATCAAAAGGCGGTTAATCGACCTTTTAAAGAATATTAGAATGTTTACGCTTAAAAACTGGATTAATTTGCATTTTTAATCCTCTAACATTTATTGTAAAGAGTAAAAATATTTGACAAACATATATAATCATATTTTAGTTAGATATGTTCATTCCCGACATTACAATGGCTAGGCGTTAACTATCATTTAAAATAATATTATTTTATTATTAGAGTGCAACGTAAGATTTCAAAGAAACTCTTTGTTGCGTATCGGGTACGCTATCAAACATAGAAACCCATTTAAAGTAATATTAATATTTAATTCGTAAATATTAAAAAATATGAAATTTCTTTATTCATTATTTACTTGGGATGTTACATCATATGTGAGTAATTCTTTGGAAATGAAATTGATGGGTTGGTGACTATTTACAGTAAGACCTACGGGTTGCAGATCAGTTAAAGGTATCATGTTCTTGGGGAACATTATGTATAGTAATTGATCATTTCATTTATTTAGAATTCATTTATTTTTATTATCCATGAAATTATTGTGTTGATATATCCATGGATGCATTTCATTCTCACTTTATTGATTAAATGGAATGTGTTATATTTTCAAACCATAACATATTGATAATTCTTTATCTATTTTATTATAATTGTAGTTATTATCATCTTTTACCATTCCATGTCGATTTACTCTCATAAATTCATTATATATTTTTCATTACATGCACATGGTGACAATTTTAGCTCATCCTTATTATGTTTCCTTTTCCTTGGGTTATGAAGAAGAAACATTTGAATAAGAATTCGAGGATTATATTTATTTCATTTTATTATGTATCATTTTTATTTCCTATTTCCCAATTTAGTATTTGTTTCATGTTTGTAATATCTGTTTCCAAAACTGTTAAACTGATCGGTTCTTAAAGATATGATTCTTTGTAATCATACTACAGTAATAAAATAACACACTAGATTAAAGATTATGGTGTTATGTGAATTATATTATTTATAATCCACTATGAAGGATATGAGCATATTATTATGAAATTTTATGATGAGAACCTGATATTAAGATTACCATGGAACACCATGGATTCAATGGATAGAGTCATAGGTTGAACCAAAAGTATCATATGATAAAAAAATCATTGGAGAAGACTTTATTTGATTTATATTTTCATATTTTAATTTATCATATTTTTATAACCATTTTTTCTTTTATTTTTAGTTTTAATAGGATCATAAAAAATAATGTCGATGAACGTACATATCTAGAAACCCCTAGGTATGATATCCAAATACAGGGGCATACATAAAATTATTAAATCATATTATATGTTTAAAAATAGATAATTATAGTCTTAACTAATATAGTGAGGTTATTAACTTAATAGAAATTAAATTTTGATGATTTTAGATATTTTCATTATTGAGTGATATTTTGTTATATTCTAAATGATTTTGAGGATTATATGAAACATATAAGGATCGTTATTCAATAGTTTAACAGTAACAGTTTTTAAAAATTTAATAAATAGTATTGGTTATTTGAAGAATGATTTAATTTCATGGTCATATTTTTTTAGATAACTATTTAAAATAATGTGGTTGCGGATGGGTATCAATTTAGTGTAATATATTATTGATGTTGATTTAATAATGTATTGAGTGGTTTTATAAGAAGTATGTAATATAGTATTTCTATCCATGGTATTAATATTTAATTCATGAAATTTTTTAGTTTAATCACAGATTTGAATTTTGGTACATATATTATCTTATGTGATTTACGAATTAGTGGTTACTAAAAAAATTAAATTGACGATATAATTTATTTTTGGATGAATATATGATTTTTTCTATAGAGTTATGTCTTAGATGTGTAGGGTATTTTGATTATATAATGTTATTTAGAATATATTATTAGGACTATATATACCATACAATGCAATTGTATAATGTGTTTTGTTGAAAATATAAGTATATTTATCTACATTAAGATATTAGTATATATATTTCATTTGATGTTATATCTTAATTAATAATACCCCAAATATATTCATTAGAATTTTATAATTAAAATTATGAGGAATAAATTTATTTAATTGTTTTAGAATATAATAGCCCAATGTTTTTTATATACATGCCTTTAATATAATAATATGATTGATGCCTCATGAAATAGTAATGTTTGAAAAAAAAATGCATGCTACATTAAAAATAAAAAAATATCATTATAAACATTGGCGTTTAATTAGAAAGAATAAAATGGAGTAACCATATTAAAAACTAAGTTCATAAAAAATATAATATGTCATCAAGAGCATGAGTATTACTTATAAAACTCACTTTTATGATATTGGGAAGTAGGTGGTATAACTAGTGTTTTCCCTTTACCAAGCTCAAGTCGAACTCTGAAAGGTATGGATTGAGATAAATAGTTTGTGAGAAAAGTTTTTCCTTATAGAACTCACTATAAAATCCATGCTACATGAATAAAAAAAATATTATTCACCATACCCATATATCTTATTCAGTTATTACAAGTTTTTTTAGTAGAAATTAATATCATATCAGCATGTAATTATTATCTTACGAATTGAATGTGTATATGAATTTAAAAAACATTTTAGGCCTAAAAACTTCTATTTTATGAGTTAATTTTTTCTATATTATTATTAAATTATATCACTATTTTATATAGTATTAAATTACAAAAAAAATAATTTATTATCATTTCAACAGATATGTCTGGATAAAAAATAAAAATATATTCATATTGAACTTAAAAATTCAGGTTTTCTAAAAATTATTATTCCAGACCCTTTCCTTTATATTGCTATAAAAATGTTATTATATTAAATTTTTAAATTAATAAAATGAAATTCTTTTTTTTAATTCTGCATATCAAAATTTACTAAGTTTGAATTTTTGAGCTTTTTCTGAAAAAGGTCGTTTTTTGTTACAATATGTAGTTTTTACAAAAACTATATTTCATATGAATATATCCTTATGACATAGAAAATTAAAAAAACATTTATCTAATTAAATATTATATTATGGAATAATTTTATGCATTTTAAAATTTTCATTAAACTTATAAAATAGATATCTATCATTTTTAGGACTAAATTAAAAACACCACTTTAATAAGAACATTTTTAGTCTTTTCTTGGAATAAATCATTTTCAGGTGGATATTAGTTTTTGGATATCCATAAAAGCCTCAAATAAATTATTTATAAAAATATTATTTTTTCCCATTAAAATCAATAACCGTAATACTTTTATCTTATATATACATTTAAAGTAGAAAATAATATATTTCCAAAAAAAATTTAATGTGTCATGGTTGTTTAATTTAAAATTAACATTCTAAAAATAGAAAATTTTATTTTTGAAAATTTATATAAATATTTAAAATAATATGTTTGAAATTATTTAAGTGTTACAATATTAATTTTTTCCATTAATATTAATTATAGCGGTTAGAAATTAATTATCAAGGTAAAAGTAAATTATCTTAAAAGTAAAACAATAATTAAATTAAAACGCCTAAAAAGAATCTATATTATCTCAAAAATTAGTGTGTAAGGATAATATAAACCTATACACACTTATACAACTATTTTTTCATTTTGGATCCATTGACCATTGAATAGTAACAATACATTATTGAAATCATAACGGATAATTCCAAAAACTACCCTTCCCTTCACTTATAAAATTTAAACACCCTCACCACTTCAAGAATCACCTAAACATTGAATATATTATATAAAATATGCCACATTAATCCTTATAATACTATCTCCCATTTACATATGATTATTTTCACAATTATTTTTCTTACGTAATTCATTGATAAAATGATTTCAAAAATAAAACTCATGCTCACAACATGAGTATTAGTTTAAGATAATCATTTATTTTACTTGATACCATCTAAAATACTTATTAAAATATGTAAATAAGTATCATTATAATACTTAAATATAATTTTATTAATTGAAAAAAAAATTAATAACTTTTCATCCACTAAGAGTGACCAAAACATCAATCAATTTTACGTTTGGACTACCACCTCCACAAAGAGATTTTCTTAGTTTTTCATCACATACTATCAATAATGGTAAAAAGTATGGATTTATCTAGTAAATTATTTTAAAGCCACAAATAAAATAATTAAAATTTTAATTTTTATATAACTCTATTCTTTCCTTTCATTGCGAAATGGGATCATCAATCGTGTGTATGGAAGAGATACAACTCGATGAACAAAAAATTTCATTTATTGTCACCACTGGTAATTTATGTTTAATATATTGAAATTAATGAGGATATATTATGTTTATTAACTCTTTAATACTATTTATATGTCACAATATCATTATCTAAATATATTCCCTTACTCATTAAATCATTATAGCTCATTTCCATTTAGGTCTATTTAACCTCCTATGTAAACGATGTTAAAGAGATTATGTCATAAATGATTTTTGGATTTAATATAATTGTAATATAATTTAGTAATGACTTATTTAATTTTTTTAATTATTCTAAAAAAATTCCTTTGATCATGAAAATATTTATTAATATATCACATTTAGATCATTAAACATGCAGAAAAAAAGTTCAACATGATTTCCATTTTCACATGTCATATTCATGTATTCTACATAACTAAAATGGGACATAATTTATAAATTAAAAGAAATTATTATACTATATATATTTATATTTATATTTTAATTATTACCTTAAAACCACATAGTGATAATCATTCTTGACTTCATGATTTTTTTTGTGAAATAAACCACTATATATTTTAACCTTAGATAATGAATGTTAACAATTATTGGTTAATATATTTGTAATATGTGGTAATAAAATAATTAATAAAAGGTTATTATATATATATTATTATATAATTTCTTAATATAGTTGATTTTGATAATTAGTAGGTTAAATTATGTGTGAGTAATCAGCAAATGAGGTAAGGATTTTTTCTTCTAAAACCCTTCTCTTTGATAAATGTTTTATATTATGAACCTAATTTAAATTATGTGGTTTATATAATTTATAATTTAGATTTATATCATGATAAATTTTTATTATTGGTAATTTAATTTCTATTTAAACATATCTCTCTTTCAATGGTATTTTTCTCAAATTCCCCTCAATTTTTAAGGGGTTATTTGTCTCAGATTTGGATTCCTTGAATCATGTTCACGTTGTAGAACAAATTTTTTTCCCATGGTAAAAAACATCCCCTTTAACATCATGTATCATGATTCCATTTTATTCCATGTTTTTATATTTTATATTTTAGGGGTTAATTTCCCCTTTGATTAAAATCTTCTTACTTTATTTATCTCTCACCTAAAATTATAAGGCTATCAATAATGAACATCCAACTCTTAATTGGATCACTATTTCAAGTATTTATTTTCCTTCTTTCAAATTTTATAGTCTATTTTTAATAAGAATAATATAGATTGTTTTATATTATTCTTATAAATATATTTACCCCTTTTAAAAAGGATAATCTACTACTCATATTACATTGTGGGTATTCAATCAAAGCTATTTCAAAATATTTTCCACCTCAAGTTTATTTTAATAATTCTTATGATTTTCAAAGAATCATATATTGAATTTTCATTTTAAAAGGTAATTTTTTTCCAATGTTTTTATTTATCCTTTTTTATATTATCTTTTGATAGTAATATATAACTTTTTCATTATATAAATATGTTGGTTATGATGTCTTTGAACCATTAATATATAAACCCATATTTTTTATTCCTTTAGAATTTTATTTGAAACATTATCTCCACATTTTGATGGGTTATAAAAAGAAAATTTATTTTTATCATTGATTTGATTAATATCTCTTTTAATGTGATATAAAAAGATCATGGTTATTATTTATTTATAATGTGATTTTTCAATAACTATATAATTGTATTTTTCATTTATGACACTACCATTTGAAATATATTATGTATAATTGATGATGTTTTACAAATGTATCCATACACCTTATTTATATTGATTTATTGTGTAGTTTAATCCCCTTTTATAGAACTAATCTATCAGGAATTTTTCTTCCCTAATTATATTCACTGTTGAACAATAATTCTTCTTCCAATGAAATTACTCTATGAATGCCCTATTTTTGATTCCAATGATTGAAGTATGTTCCCCTATATTTAATACATAGATTGATTTGGAAAATTATTGACTTAACTATATACTAATAAACAATATGGTGTAAAAAATAATCTCTATTATCATGATTGAATGGTATTTTCCAAAAATGTTTCTAAATATATTTTCATAATGGTTTATTTTCCATGGTTATATCATGTATCTATTATTAATTATATTAAAAATGTTTTAATGATATGATTAAATTTTAAAGTGATATGAAACCCATTTTATATCCATGTATTCATTTTGATATATTGTAGACATATTGTTTCTGAAAACATATGTATTAATGATGATAGGAGGGTTCCTATATCCCCCCTATAATGCAATAGTTTGTGGTTTATATCTCATGATAAAGATAATCATGAGTATATTTTTGTTGCTCATAAGCATCAGAGATAATGGTGCGGCTCATGAGAGAAATGTTCCCTATAATAATTTTTTCCCATATTTAGAATGTATCCTGATGTTACACTCTCATGGGTCATGTTTATTGGCTAAATTTTGCACACTCTTTTGATTCGTGACTTTTACCTTATTTTATGATTTATTACACATGGTTTTGTGGGTATAACATATTTAAGTATCCTGGTTATACCAATATTATCATCTTATGATAACTTATGATGTTTTGTTTTTACAACCTATGTTTACCCTTACTCAAAATATAATATCACTCCTTTATTAAATATATTTTCCTTATTATTATATAATATGTGTCTATAATGGTATCTTATGTGAATAATTTTTCAGAGATATAGAAGAATAAGAATATGGTTATATAATGGTAAAAAAGTCTATTAATTGTAAAAGGCTTGAGTTTTTTTAGTAAATGTAATTAAATAATTATATAAAACAAAAACCCTAAAATGTATTAGAAATGTACTTAAATAAAATATTCAACTTAGGTTATGTGATTTATATGGTCATGTCTATGGGATGATATAGTGATGGTCAAACATTATATTTGCAATGTGTTACGTCATAGAATCGATAATCCCTATTGGAAATTATAGATCATCTAGATAGACTTCATCACTGGTTTACCTCAAAATCAGGGTTAATATGGTGATATTTTCATAAAATATACCATTCCATTAGATAAAATTACTTATAATCTATTAAAGAGTCGATATTAGATGATGTTTTATTAAGTAATTATTTGGAGAAGATTGTGAGGATTTATTGGGCTCCAAAAATTATAATATATAGTTATGAAACTAAATTTACCTATTAGGTTGGATGAGACCTCCAACATAGAATTGGATCTTAGTTATTCTATAGTAACACTTTTCATCCATTGAAACAAACTATGTGATAGTATACTATTAAGACCCTATAGTATATGTAGTGTGCACACATTCAAGATTTTAGAGGTTCATAGGAGAATCACTGACACTTAGTTGGGTTTTATTATAACAAAATGTATCACTCTAGAATTTTTATATCCTTATTTGAATAAATGTATGAAAGAGCTTATTGACCGCCATTGTGTTTGATCGAGGTAATATATTCATCTATTCTTGAAAATTGAATGGTTTAATAAATTATAGAGATGGTTCATATGATTAATTGGATGATGAACAAATCTTATGGTCATTAAATGTACTATTATGATCATAATAGGAGACCTCTATAATTTTATGTTATATAAAAAATTATAAGGGTATCTCTTCTCCATGGTATGTAAGAATTTCAATCATGAAGTGATCATTATCATTGATTTGTTGTGAATTTAAAGGTTTTTGAGCATGTTGGTGTGGATTAATATCAGTTAAAACTACCCACATAAATAATCTAGATTCATTAATTTATCAATATTTCATAGCTTATTCAATGTCTTCATTGTGATACCTAGGTCGTTGACTGGGGAGTGTTAGAATTTGAATATTATATAGTGTTCGAGGAATAACCTATTGAGAATAAATACTGTCAAGAAAATGTTAAATGCATGAATTCTATTAATATGGATGGTACCCTATGGTAAAATAATCTCATAGAGGACACTATTAAGAACATCAGTCATATATGCACACTCAGTTTCAAGAGTTTTTTAATTTATTTTTTATGATGATATGTATGAGATTTTTGGTATGATATTATTATCCATGATGTGTGATTTTTTTGTTCTTTTCTCATTATTACTAGGTTACATAATTTTTTTAAATGAGATCCCTATTTTAAATTAATCTCTTGGGATATATGTTGCGTTATTTCCCCTCCATCCTTTCTTATTAGTTTTTTTGTCATCTGAAGATTGAGAATCGTTTTATAGGTAATAGATATGAGGTACCAGACCTTAGAGTCCATTATTTTTTTTAATCTAAGAATTATAGGGTCCTAGAGAGATATATTAGAGTCTATCCATAGGTGGGATGTTGAATTTTGGCTCTATTGGGGGACACAAGTAGTTATTCCTATGATGGATATAATTTTTTTGTTATGTCTATCGAGCCCATCCATTTTTCTTTTTTGTTAAATCATGTAATAAAACACAAATATTAGTGTCTGTTTCAGATAATATGTTCTAGTTGTCAGCATTTTTTCTAGATATATTAGTTTTCGGTGGGTCTAAGAGGAAAAATAAATCATTTGGAGAGATATCATGGAAAAGTGGGTCCTCTAGACTATGAAAATCCACATTTTGTAGGTCATGTTCAATGTTTTCGATTTAAAAGTTTTTTGTTTGAGAAGGGTAGGTCAATCCTCCTACGTGGTGGGCATAGATCTTAGACAGTTTCCCTTACATAAATGGAAAGGTAAACATGTCAAGGTGGTGGGAGTGGTATGATGGGTCGAGCCAAGGTCTATACATGAAGGCTGTATAAAAATATTGTGGGAGAAACCCCCATATCATGATGGATTGGAAACGATGAATGTTGATGGATTTGAAATGGTGAAGGGAGATCCACCCACCATAGTGGGTTCTCTATATTATCCATGGTCAAAGGGTCATTACAGCATGTGGAATACAAACATGGCCAAATAAAAGTTAACTCAATTCAATTTTGGGCATTTGAATGGAATAATTATAATAAATTCACCCATATTGGTAGGTTGAATACCTAGTTTTAATTAATTTCCTAATTCAGGTCTTAAAAAACCACATCCCTCCCCTTTATTATATATAATTGGTTTTGGGGTATATAGGTTTTCTCAAGTCTGTATTTCTTATCCAATTTAAAATGTTTTCATCACTTACATGCCTTATCTTTCTACTCAAGCGTAAAATGGACATACTTTCGACTTGAAGATTTCTTGTGAAGTAAAATAGTTAAAATACCAAATTATCAACAAAGAGTCCCCTTTGGGAAGTTATTCATCTCCTCTTATCTTCACTACACCACCCTTACTCATAATATCTTTTTGTCTAAGTCATTCCATAATTAATACATCCTTTTCCAAGGCTTCGAATTTAGGTAAGTGGTCCATAAATCACCCACTTATTATATGTGTAATTATGGGGGATCGTGTCATAGATTCAAGAAGATAAATGGATGACATTAATACAAAATGATAATAATTATAATTAAAAAAATATAATAAATTGAATGGGGTGTTATAAATTACTATAATTATTCGTTATTTATGAAGTTTCCTCGCATAGTTTAATAGATATTATGATATTTTTTTTCATTATTACTATTCCAAAGAATATTTTAAATCATATAAATATAGATAACAATATAAATATGGTTGATTAATGGAATATAATAGATGGGTTACCTGAATTATGTTTTTATTATTCCTTGGAATTGGTTTAGCATGATAAATAATCGTTGTGATCTTATCTATTTTTTATAATAGTTATTATTATAAGCTCTTTATTTAGGTTTTCTTGAAAGAACCAGCTCATAATAAACTTCTTAATTTAAATATGTAAACCAAAAAAACGATTTTATGGAATTAATTTTTAAGGCAATTTTAAATTATTTTTATTTTTATTGAATCTTATATACATTATTTTTATGGAATTGATTTTACATGGAGTTTTTTGGGCTAAAATATGATTTCATCAACATGTAATTTTTTTGAATGAAGTAGCCCATACTGTGATTTTATGAAACCTAGTTTGGTTGGATTATTACGCCAGTGTTGGGTTATTTTACACTGGTTATTTTAGTGGATTGATTCTTGTGAAGTTGGGATCGATGGAACATGTTTATATTTAAATATAAATGTTTCATATTAATTATCTTACATTAAAAGTTAAGATAATTTGTATGGGTTGAAAGTTGGTCTTTCCCATTTTTTAATTTATGTTACCTCTATTTTTAAAAAACTTGTGTGGTAGGTTACCTAAATTAATTTAGTTATATTCCTCATCATGATTGATTTGGTTATGTATTATAATACCCATAATTATATAATGATTAGGAAATAATAAATTATTAGGTATTTTGAAATAATGAATTAATTTGGGTAAATGATAATAAAATGATATATTAATAGAATCCATAGAGTTTTTGGGATGTATGATCAATTGGTATGAATTAGAAATATAGAATTAATATATTAAATATAAAATAACAATTAATTTTGATGGATATTGACTTATAAAATTACAATTAATAATGGGGGATTGTAATATGAATTATAATTTTTAATTACATAAACAATAAACGGTTAATTATGGACATTAATGATTCTGTACAAAGAATATTTTTATTCTCCTAGTCCTAGAGATGAATGTCATGATATAACATGGTATGTAAGTAAAAATTTTAATCTAATGTAAAATAGTTCCAACTAGACTGGTATTGTGCTATACATATCATTACATTCTTTGATTTATTATGTTCTAACACCCAATTTATTCGATATAGCTAGCACCCATATTGACATTGGGTTCCAGTTGTTTCTTAATATCTTGGTTTTAGAGGCTTATGATGGATTGAAACTCCAAATACCTTTCTGTCTCCTCCAAATGTATCATAGTATATAGTAAAACCTAGGATTTGTGGAGTTATGTTTTAAGGTATATAGTAATTTTCTTTATAATGACTCTTCATTATTCTATAGTATTATGCATCAGATATAGTGGATAAAATCTATAACAAAAACTTATATTGTGTAATTATGGATAGGTTTCAGTGGATTAGGTTATAAGGGATATATTCACTAGGAAATGGTGAATCATGTTAATACATATAGGGGTGTGATTGGGAAAGGGTTTTGAAGATTACATGAGTTATATGAAGGCATAATATTATTGTGATATGTTTTCACAGATGGGTAGTATAATTAATAGAAGGGATGGGAGAACCATGACACAAGTCATTGGGGTTAGAGATACCAGATTAGTTAGCATGTTGGTGCAAGTTTCCCTTCTTATATACATGTTTTATTATTATTTTACTTACTTTCATTTGTTACATATTGAGAAATAATTTGTGAGGATGTAAATATATATTAACTATTTAGGTTATGATTTTATTTCTATAATTATTCATTGGTCATTTAGTATACTAGATACACATTTTCATGATAGGTTTCAAAAAAGATCCTACTGAATATACATGTATGATCACCCCTATAAATATAAACTATTATTTATGATAGTAGGTGTGAGTTGGTTATTGATTTGTGGGTTCTATCTCACTGAGTTTTTTGTGAGTTTTCATAGTTCATGGTCACAACCAATATAGTTGTTCAAGCTTACTTTTTAGTTTTCATTTACTTTATAATTTCTTGACATTTTATATATGTGATTATTATGTTATATATATAAATATATGTGGTTTTGTTGTACTTTTTTATTCTTAGAATATATTGACGGTAATGACTCCCATTTATGTATGTCTTATACTATTATTTATATTAAACTACCTTTATCAAATTAGAAGAAGGCTTATGGGTTCCCACCTATCTTCATTATAATCCAAAGAGGGGTTTTAGTAGGTACAAGTTAATAGAATTACTATTCTTCATAAATAATTAACATCCCTTCTTATCCAAACAAGATATATAAATAAACATTTCATTTATACTAGGAACATTATAACAGTTTTTTAATCATAGAACTAAACCACTTGTTTGACTTATATCATAATTGTAGACCTCTAATACCACAATTATTGTCTCATTTCTATCACATTGATCTACTACAACTTTCTTAAATAATCTCATATCCCTAAATCTTTATTTTTCAATAGAAATGTGTGAATAACACTCAATATCTAATACAAATAATTCATTGATTAAAAATTTTAGTTCAATTGAATTTTTATCTAAATGATCCGAATGGTTTTCATCAGGAACACTTCTCAACCTTATATGAAAATTTATAATAGTTTTCTGGGTCATTCTTATAAGATATCTGAATATGATAAATGTGCGGTATTTCATAATCTACAATATAGTAATATCTATGGTAAAGTATCATTTTTATTACTTTTCATCAAGTAATTTTAATGAATATACTTAACTTGAATGATATCCCCATAAATCATTACCATTAGTGGGACAAGATAAGTATTTTACCATGTTCTGAGAACATTATAATGTTAATCTTAAGATATAGTTATTTTGGTAAACAATCATGCTTATCATATATGAATTTTGGATAGTTTGAAGGAATTTTTTTCCCAAATACATTTTATGGATAAACTTAACTTTATTCCTATAGTATAATATCTAATATGGTTTATTATATAATATTAACCCAAATTTTATTGTGGTATTCGGTTATATAAATCATAGATTTATCTATTTCAATCATTCCAAACCCATGATAATCCATGGGACCACGACTTCAGCATGAAAGTACCATATTGGATGATTGAGGACTCAATGCATTATTTCATTTGGAAGGAATCATAAATATTTTATTTGAGGGTTTTTCAACTAAGGACATGTTATGTTAATATAAATTAAATTAATATTAAATAAATAAATTTTTTATCACATGAAATATGTATTATAACATTTTTTATTATTTTTTCTATGCATGATTTTAATGATTTTTTCTTTGAATACCTCATCAATCCAGTGAATTAATATATTTTTTGACCTTTATAATATTTTGGTCAAAATTTTAAAAAAAATTAGAATGTTTGGAATTCAGAAACCCTATAAAATAAAAATATAGAACTAGAGTCTTCATTAGAAATCAATCACAGCCTGATCAATAATACCAGTTCTTCTTAGAGTGGTCCTATGGAGAATTTTATAGTTTCTTTATTCTTGAATGTTTCCTATATGTTTTCATTATTCCACCACAATCATGAATTTTCTTTCTAACCATCATGGACCCTTCAAAAAATATGGTTCGTTTGTGGTGGAATGTGATGGACCTTCATGCTCACATGGCCACTTCATATACTGATGTATATTTTTGGTCTTGAAAAGGTCTTCTTATATAGAAACATACTATTTGATGCATGAAGATTTCCTACATGAATCCATTTTTGTGAAAATTTTGAATGTAAAAACCTTTAATCTCATTTAATAAAATAAGAAAATTTCCCTATTTTAGAGGTTTCTTTACACTCTCTGAAAAGTGTCATGTTTCCCTCCAATGATTGAATTGATAATCAAGAAATTAAATAGATAATTCAAAATAAAAAGGTAGAACAAGGGAATTAAAGAATAAACATCCCAATGATTCTTCTTGAATTCCATATATAATCCTCCTTCACGAGGGCTTGACTTCGTACCTCCTTTGTGAATGCTCCATATGAAAGCCCCCCTCAAGAGGATCCTTCATGATGAATTCCCCTTGAAGGCTATTCATGGATGATCACTCTCATTGAATCCTACATGGTGAGACTTTGACCAAAAATATATTCTTGTTGTTCCTCCTTCATGAAACATGTTACTTATATATTAAATGAGGTACTCCCAAGGTCATCATCACACTCTTCTAATTTTCCCTTAATCATAAAGCATCAAGACAATTCCTAATCCCTTCACAAAGTTGCCCAATTATTGGTATCAAGACATCTTTTGAACACTTTTCATCAATAAATTCATCTATCTATGTTGAATTAACCAAAAGGTACCTCCTAGGTTTTCCACCAAAACTGATAGGACACTCTAGGTATTCACAATATTGTACTCCTTTGATATCTAGGAACCCTGTCATTAGGATATATGTGAAACATTTCTTGGCACAATATGCTCCTTCTAATTATCCATTTATCAAGTTGGCAAACTATTATTATACTCAGTCATTCTGGTATCCAAATAATTAGTTCTCCTTCACATGTGTAATATAAAACTGATAACTATGGGCCTCCTACTGGATTTACACATAAGATACCTCCCTTAACATAACTTTTCAACCAGGTTAACCATCTTCAGGAGTCATAGGTTTATGACTTGTAGGTATCCTTTCTTCTCCTGGGAATGATGTGGGTCTCATTCTAGGTTTGAGACCCAACTACATAATTATTGGAATATATTTCACATGATTCTAGTCATCCATATTAGTCTATTTATTGACAGATATGCAGTGAAAATATACACCTCTGAGTTGCCTATGTCTAATCCCTAACTTAATATCATGTGGTTATATTCCCTGTTAAACCATCCTAAAAATACCATATTCCCTACGAGGTGAACCAAAAAATGTCATTTATTCATAATTACAACTCCATCCATTTCTAGGAACCCTTCACTATGTAGTCCTATCTGCATGAATTTAAACTACAAAGCATAATTTCCTTAACATAACTTGTTAAACTCCATTGATTGGTCCTGCCACATGAAAATAAACATTGACATCATAATTACATGGTAATTGAGTCACATTAACTATAATATATAATACACCTCTATGTGGTTCAATTCCAACATCATATATGTTTGAAATGAAAATATTTAAAGCATACTTAACCTAGTTTTGGTTGAACATCCTTAAAATATACCACACTCTCCATTGTTAGACAACTATAAAAGGTACAATGTGTCTTATTAAGTAGAACAAAACTATATGGTTTATGATTACCATTATATAGATATAGAGTAAGACCCATTCATAGGCCCAATCATAACTCCACAACAGCTAAAACTTTCATCGATGGATATAAACATTAGAGTGACGGATTTTTTGGCCTTAAATCGTAATATAAATATCATTTAAATGAAATATATAGAAAAAATGATATATAAAGATGGTATAATTGATAGAGAACATATGATATATACATATGTTCACATTGATGAATTTAAATGATCAATCACTATCATGGTGGTAATTAGTCCTACTTTTAGATTTATGAAGGAATCAAAAAAATGTATTAAATATGTAAGACATAGATGGAGTATGAAATAATTTCCCAAAAAAGTTTTTATAACGTTTACCACCCATTATTTTGTCAAATAATAAGCCTAATGTGTCATTAGTAAATTCCCAAGAAATACCAACCTTTAGAAAGAAGTTATTTGTTATCTCAAAATAAATGTAGATATAGTCCACATCAAAACATGATTTAATAACCAAAAATACATAAACCATAAATAGTTGAGTGATATGAAGTGTCCATAAATATTTTTATTATAAGAAATCAGGAAATAATTTCATATAGGAAATAAGATAGCAAACCCAATATGAATCCTTTACTCATGAGGGAAATAATTTAACTATTATCTTACTTAAGATATTATATTAAGGGATTTCTTATTTGTAGTTGTTGATCCATCAGCTGATTTTTTTGGAATAATATTTAGAAAACCATCAAATTAATAAATACAATAATTTTATTTATTATCTCAAAACACACTAATAGAAAAAAAATCGTAACTTCCATGGAGTTCCACTTGCCACAACACAACTTTCAAGGTGATAGACATATTCCTCTTCTAAAATAATAGTGATGGCCCCACAAAATGAGAGACCATATATAAAAAACCCATGTATCTAAAAGATGTTGGTAAATGCACTAATAATAGATTATAGCCTCATCATATCCATATATACCTTCAACATTACCTAGTAATACCTTTATGTGATAAAACTCCATGGAACATACCACCAATGGAATAAAATGGAGAATTTAGTGTCACTCATAAACACATACAAACACTTTAGGATCCTCTCCATATATTTTGAAAGTTATCATATCCATTACCTTATGAAGATGATATAGTTTTGTAGCAACTCCACTAATATTTGAGTGATTACCAAGAGGGGTCCTTCAACATTCCAAATTATAAAAATTGTACATCCCAACCCCTAAGGAATATGCTAAGGAGGTTTCCAATAGATCTCCACCCCAGTTTCCCAAACAATAGAACCTATAATCAGATCACACTATGGGTTAAATATAAACGAAACAAGGTAATATTAAACTATTCATATTCACCAAAAAAATATTATTATAACATCTTAGTGGTTTTATAAGAGCAACATTATATTCCAAATCACACTCAATATGATTTCCAACATATTCTGGTAGCATCAGAATTAGTGCGTTGGTATATCCAAGAATTATGAAAGAAGAAATCATGTACCTTTTCCCTCACATATGAATCTCAACAACATATATAGGTGATGACCAAAAATAAGACTTATATTCTTGACCTCACCTTATGGACCTTATTTTATATCAGTATGAAAAAAATATACCCATCATCATATTTCAGTATCCATGAATGTCTAACCAATAATCATACTCAAACCAACAAAAAGGAATCACATCATAATACCATAAGATCTATATAGACCTAGTTCTGTAATTACACTCCCATTAGGAATAGTTATCAATAAAGGTTTTGGGTGCACCAAAAGTAATGCATCAGGCATTTCCATCTCATATTTTTTTTGTAATTGATGATTAATACTAGATCAACATCATAATAAACACCACGATCAATGAAATTAAATCAAAGAACATTAAAGAGAGAAAATTATGGCACCAAAGCATAGGATTTTCACATATTATTTATAATTATGTTAGTCAATTAATGAATTATAGTTAATGGAATTATTTCATTGTAGATAGATCTAGAAACATCTCTATATCCTACAATTTTTTCATTGCATGAATCATTAATATATTCCCTTAAATGGTTATCCACACATGTTTCATGAACCTTCAAACATCATAATAGTAATCTACTACTTCTATTATTGAAGATCCTAATGCTTATGTCGTTATCCCTAAGAATCGGTTCAAGGAAGGGAACTCTTCAATATATCTTGAATTGAGAGTACGAGTGGAAGAGGATCACTCTCCAATACTGATATAATTCTGGGGGAGGGAGATCTCTTGGGATATGAGAAAATTATCTCTGAATCTCATTGTACACAACATAATTAATTAGCTCTATTGGTGAAATAATATAATTGTGTTAATATATTTTTAAGGTTTAAAATAATAAAAAAGTATATAAATATAATCCATTAAAATATAATTTTTGTTGTAATTAAGGATACCCTTTTGTATTTGAGAAGAACTTTGGATATTTTTTAGTGCTTAGAGGAGAGGGGGTGTTAGTCCACAAGAGTTATACTAAATCTAGTTTTCACACAAATAAAAATTATTTGATGTTATAAGGAGGATATTTATTGGTATCAATGGAGGAGTTATGATCTATAAGATTTCAAAGCATCCAAATTTTATTGATTCTTCAATGAAGTATGAGTATATAGAGGATTTTGATTCATCCAAATATACCGTTTTTATTTGGAACATTTCCTAGGATATTTATATGGTACATAGTAGTAAATATCATATTATATTTTCTTATGATAATAATTTAGTAGTGGCTCCTGAAAAAGATCCAAGGTCACACCAATGGAAAAATCACATACTCTAAAATAATCATCTATTGAGGTATTTTTTATCATAAGTGTGATGTGTTAGTAATAAGAGTTCCATGAAATAAAACAAGGTAGATACCTTGACTAAAGTCCTATATCAAAAAAACTATAAGTGTCATGTTAGTGTTATAGGACTGATGGTTGTTATTTGTTGTCTCTAGTGAAAGTGTGAGTTCTTTTAACAACATGTTTGGTAGATAACATGGAATACATGATTCATCATATTTTTGGATCATATGGAATCATAATTATTCTATCATTATATAGTTGTTTATGAGGACACATTTTATTTGAAATATGTATACCATATGACACTGAAACCAATCCTCTATTTTAATTTCACATACTTAATATATTTATAATCTATTAAATGTATGCATGTTGGCATATTCATAGAAACTACTTACATATATCATGAATAATATTAAATCATAGAATATTGGATTCTTCACCTAACTCCGTCATTGTGAAATGTTTTTTTAACCACTACTTAATATACTATAATACATTTATTCCATTTCCAATAAGTAATATTACATCAAAATATGTTACAAGGATAAAGAACACATTCCCACTAATATTTTTATAAATGCATGGCCCACATTAATTCTTAATGAAACCAAAATATTTTATATCTTTAAGGAATTCAATTTATAATGACCTATATGATTTCTACAATCCATAAATGGATCTCTACAATTTGGAAATCCTCTTGGGATCACCTAGAGTCAAAACCCCCTATGGTTATGTCATGAGGACATATTCCTAAAGATTCCCATTAGGTAATACTATTTTTACATCCATATACCAAATTTAATATTCATGGTATGATAGTATATAAAGTATAATTATGATGATTTTAAACTCCTAAACCAGTAATAAAGATTCATCATAGTCAATTTATTGATCGTTTTTAAACCCTTTATGTACTAGCAATTATTTATAGGTATTTAATTTACCTTCCATTACATGTTTTCTTTTGAATAATCATTTTCACCCTATTGGATTCGTATCAACTAGCACATCGATCTGGGCATAAACATTTTTTTGATACATGGAATCCATTTCAAAAATCATGGCTTCATTCAATCTTATAGCTTTTATGCTCTCTACTTCCTATGTGTAGGAGATAGGTTTATAATTTTCAAATAATAATGAGTTGACATATTTGGTGACTAGAAAACCATATCCCTCAAGTTAACTTACCACTCTAGTGATCCTACGAAGTACTTGTGTTTCTAGAACTACTTGTTCCATGGGGACCTATGTAATCTTTTATTGTGTCAAATCTTGAGTATATAGATCATAAACTTCATCGAAACCAATTTTTCTCCCACTATATTTTATAGGATGTGAACCCTCTCAAGTAGGATGGATTTTATGATGATAGTAAAATTATTTTCTATGGTGTTTTATAAGTAGTATCCTTTTGATTCAATAGGATTCCCTATAAAGATAAACTTTTTTTCCTTGGGATAAAGTTGGTTTCCTAATAAGGCCTTAAAAAATTCCTCATAACCCCATGTATATATATATACATGAAAACATTAGCTTCGTTACAATCCATATCTCGAAAAGAATTATATTTTACACTTTATTTGGTACTCCAATTAATTTATTTGTCATAGTTTTATTGCTTATCCCCAAAATGATAATGGAATATTTGCATCACCCATCGTTAATCATACCATTTCAAAAGAGGTATGATCGCTCCTTCCACTAACACAATTCCTCTATGGTGTGTAAGGTAGAGTTAGGTGAGAAAAAATCTAAAACTCCCATAAAAATTTGATGAAATACTGGTTAATATATTCACCACCTCCATGTAATCAAAGTTCACTTTCTTCTTTCCATATTGATTCTCACTTTATTCATGAATTCATTAAAGTTCTCATAGGACTAAAACTTATACCTCATCAATTAGAAATAATCATATTTACTCATGTAATCTGTAAAATTTATAATGTAATAATACCCTACTCTAGATTTTACTGGAAATGGTCCATACACATTAGTGTGTACCAATATTATTAGATTTTCATCCATCTCACCATGTCTAATTAATGGTGGTTTGGTTATTTTTCCTTTAAAAAAATCATGAAATCTTCCAAGTTCATTTAGTTCAGAAGATTCTAAATGATCATATTGATAGAGATTTGAAAAATTATTCTCATCTACATTAAAAACATCGTTATTCCAAAGATGGGTGATATGATTCATGTGGACATGATTCGTTATCAATAACTAGTACTTGTTTTTCGTAATTTAATATATAATGGAAATTATTTAAATGTTCCACACCATAACATATGTTTTATTTATAAAAAAATCAAATTTTATTTCCAAATTTGAAAATAAAAACCATGTGTTTCTAGGTAGGATATAAAAATAATGTTCTTGGTAATAGTTGGTACATAATAAAAATAATTTAAAACAAATATCACTCATATTGTAAATGAATGGTGGTAGTCTCCAATACATAGAGTAGCCAACCTCACACCATTGATAGCATGAAAACCAACTCTTCTCTGGAAATATTTTTGATTCGAAATTGTTCCTCCATTTAGATATGAATGTGGGAACCACATGCTATATTTAATACCTAATGTGTAGATATTTTATGATTTCTATCAATAACAAATACACCTTTAGCTTCCCATTATTTCAAGTGAAATTTATTCATCTAGGGGGAATTTCCCCCATTTAAAGCATAATCCTTCCTTTCTTATTCTCTAGATCTAGATCTTCCTCTTTCTAAAAGGATGGTTCTAAGAAGATTAATACTTATTATGAGTCTAGGGCCCCTTATTGTTATTCTCCATTTTCTAATTCCTTATAAGGAATGCGGGATTTTCACCTCCCATATCATTATCCACTTGGTGATTTTAAGTAATGTTTTATGAAAGACTCTCTTAATTATTTATCATGTTATAATTAATAATAAAACAAAATAATTACTTGGGTAATGAAGAAATTGTGATATCTTTACGCAACACAATTGGGAATTTAATCCCTAAGATGTCTACATGATCAATGTAACGAATATGATTCGCTACATGAGGCCTACATGCCACTAAAACACTAAGATTAGTTTTAAACATAACATTGGAGATAAAATATCCATCTTATAACACATTTTCTTGATATATATCCCACTGATGAGACATCATTGTATATGTTTCCATGTCCTTAAGTTTCTCTAGAATCTCATTGGTCATGGATGATGTCATGAAACACTGAAAATTTATGGAATTGTTCAAATATTTATCACTATCCTATTGGTTAGGATCTTCAAGAATAGGTTCTTATAGCATATAAAATTTCTATTCTTAGGGAAGGAAAATGCTTAAAATCCTTTTCCATTCTTGGAAATTAGTGTTGGTGAGAAGTTTATCCTTTTCCTGTATGGATTGAAGTCATATGTTTCAATTAATATACATTACAGTTTCAAAAAATAAGAAAAAATAATTATTTTAGTAATTTTTCTGATAAAAGGTATATAAATAAATAAATTTCATATTTATTAATCTCAATCTATTTTACCGAAACCCAATATTCCACAACATTTGGTTATGAATATACTATTTTTTAGACATTCTGGTTAAAAGGTTTCATATTCCCCTTATCATCACACATACATTGGATGGTAAAGCAATTTGTAATGTTTCAGGTTGGAATTATAAATGGAAATTGCATTAACTCATTGTTCCATGATCTATTGGGTGGACTCCCCAATCCTAAAATCATTAATTTTGATTTCCTCAACATTTTCCTCTTTGTTACACCATGTCCTACTTTTCCAATCCACCATTTATGGGAACTAAGTAATATAAACCTCACAAAACAAGTTATAATTCTTTAATAATTAGAAAGACACCAACATTGGCTGGTCATGAAAATTGAATTATAGTTCAATTTGGACATAAGTAGTGGAAGTGAATACCGATATTATATATATATATATATATATTCAAGGTATTTTATATTTATGCATAAATTTACAATTATTATCTCCATTGAATGCTTGATAATATTAAGTGGATTCACTTTTGTGATTAACCAAGTCTTATATAATGTTTATGCATAAGCCAGTTTATTTTAGTTATATCTTACAAACATATTAATTCATTCATTAATGTGATCATGACAAAAACCCATAATGAAATAACCATGAAACAAGGAATAAATAAAAAAGATAATGTGTTATTATCATGATACTTTACTAATGGTTATTTTATCTAGATGATGATAATCTAACCATCATGCTATGTGAAAAAAACCTTGAACCATTTATGGTTTGTGTTTTATATTTTCATAAGTCTACCTAAGTATCTCTCTGGGATTAGTTTCACCATAGACACAAAAATGAACCACCTCCTATATCTTTGGATCTCTATCCATTACAAATGATTTTACTCACACACATGTGAGAGAAACCAAAGGATTTGTTAATAGGTTGACATAATTGAAACCATGGGAACACATGCCATTACATAATAAGATTAGGGAAGTCTTGAATACTCATACTTTTACTTACTCATAAAGTAAAATAATCCAATAATACACAATGGTCTAATCTATGATCATGATCATCCATATACATGCAAAAAATTACTCTCTTAATAGAATAACAATCAATTATAATCATTTTTATTTAAGATAAATCACACATGATTTAGTTAATTATATTCTTTAATTAATATATTATTTTTATTAATTCTCATATAAATTTTCTTGATATTTTCATCCATTAATATTTTAACGAAACTAAATAAATTTATTTAAAAATTATTATGTACAAAAATGTGCATGGGAGGAAACACTGTGAGTACCCATCTAAACCACCTAACATGAATTATATTCCTATAATATTTACACATGTAGAATATATTATTCATGACTTAATAATGTAATATAATGAAAAGTAAAATGAACTTAATAAACACACAGAACACATTGTATTAACATAGTGTGTAATATTATGATGTGCACAGAGTAATGACTGTATTACAAATGAAAAACTGTATTATATTTTGAATATTGCATAAAAATTATTTAGATATGAAATATATGTAAAACACATCACATGGCATGTTATATAGACTTAATGAACACAAGTAACATATGTTTATATGTTCTAAGAAGAATAATAAATTAATTTTTAATTTCATGTAATTTTATAACAATACAAGATATGTAATTTCCCACTAAATGTTGTGTAGTATTCTCACCATCTATACATGAAACATAGCATGGGACTCAATGCATGATTATTCCTATAAAATATTCAAGTAAACATCTGGTTCATGGAATACATGATATATTATCTCTGAGTTACAGGATCCCCAGTCATGTTGGATGTGTAAGAGAATACAGTGTCAGTTTATCACTAATGGACTACATGCTGTGTATATAAGTTCTACAATGTGTACTCTGGGTGTACGTATATCAGGATGACCATATCAAAACATGATGTGTAATTATATAAACCATATTTAAAAAATTCACATAGTTTGAATTAATTCTAAATTAATTCCATGTGAATTGAATAGAAGTACATGGCATGTACCAAGAGACTGTAGGTTGTGAACTCTAGTGTTATCTATCAAGATTACCTAGAACATTCAGATGAGTTTTTAATATGTAAATAATTCATAAAATTAATTGATTTGATTTTATTTTTGAAAAAAATATTAATAATTTAGATCACTAAATTTAGATTAAATAATAATTAAACTAGAATTGAAAAATAATAAAAAAATCATAAATAAATTAATGTTCTCTAAATATTTATTAATAATCATGTGCCCCATCTGAATTTACATGACGAATCCAGGTGCAGCTGAAGCATAGTATAGGGAATGCCCAAATCATCTTTTTATCATAATATATGATTAATTTTTGATTTACATGATGAAAAATATTGTGGTCAATGGAACTTAATAAAATAATATTGATGATAAAAAACATTGGAACCAAAGCCCTGAATCACAAAATATTATTTATAATTAACTTTTGAGGAATTACTTCTTCATTATTCATATGAAAACATATCTAAATCATATTGACATTGTGTTATAGTAATCAATAATATATTTACTTTATTAGTGATACACACATATTCCATGAACATCTGAATGTCAAAACAAGAAATATTCAGATGTTATCCTGGAAGATGATTACATATGCATCATTCACCTTTAATCGACTCAAGATTCTCTTCACAGAGGGGTTCTACCTGATCGATCTATACATGATAGTGGTGGTTTTGGAGGATCATACTCCATTGTTCTGAGTGTTCGAAGAGAGGGATCTCTCTTGGGATTTTAGAAGATTTTGTCCTGCTCATGATGTGAATAAACAAATTCACTTGATCTCTTGGAGAAATAGTAAAATATGAGTTACATATTACTAGGTTTTGAAAATAATAATTGAATATGATACCTTATATTTTTATTAATTACTATGAAACCCCAATAATATAATAAAAATAAAAATAATATTATTTCATAACATGTGATGTACTCACAAAATCAATTAAATGTTTTCTATTAAAATAATATTATATATATGTTATTTCTCCCTTGACCATTAAAATCATTATTCCGTTGCTCCAAAATATTTATCAGACCTTGAATAATGACTGGATTTTTAATGACTAATTATCATTGCATTATTTTCTAACAAATTAATTAATATTATATTCTCAAATTTGAAAATAAATATTTTCTAAATATCCTTCTCACATAATATTCACTTCAAAAACTAGTGATGGAATACATGAAATCAAGAAAAACGAATCATTATTAAGTGAAATGTTGGAATAATATTTATTTAAATTTTTAAATAATAAATAATATTATTATTTAAATGAGGTTCTGGATACACATAGGGTGACCCTCTAGGCCTCTTTCATAGTGTAATTAGGTTATGTAGTCTAGAGTCAAAGGATAGAATCTATAAATATACCAAGAAAACCCTATAGAAAGAATTCAATTTCCTAACAACATAAAACAACATATGAGGGGGGGTTACTATGTAATATAATTCCTTTATCATGATATATCTAATCAAATAGGTTGCCTTATGGTTTCATCAACATATGTGCTCAATGTCACTTTATTTGAATTTTTAGATATCAAAAAAATCCTAAATAGCACCATGAATATGGATATATTTTGGATATATCATTTCTATAACCTTACCTAATATATCAACTTTCATTAAATAACATAAAGTAAAAATTATTTCTCACATTAATCATTAATGAAATATTACTCATGATGCACCTAATGTATCAAACCTCACCATGTACATATTGATTCACATTTTTCATCAACACACAAATGTAAAAAACTTATAAAAAACATTAATAAAATTTTTAAAGTATAAGGATCAATACAAACATATGAAGATAGGAACATCCCATGATGGAAATAAAAGTGGATTTTCTAATTGAAGGTGTAATTCTTATAATATCCTATAGTAGATATTACCAAGGTAATACACCATGAGAAGGTGCATCAATGTCATATGAGTCTCTACCCTTGATATCCTATATTATTTGTTTCCAATAAATGATTTCATCGGGCTATATAACATATATTTAAGAATACTATCATGCAACTTTTGGGTTCTTATCATATTAGGGAACTAGTATGACCTTTCAGTGTAAAGAATAAAAACCATGGGTGGGATTATATCCATGTCCCTACCTGATTTCACTAGTATATCATGATATTCACTCAATGGTAGGATCACAGATATTCATACACTACCAAATTTTATTAACATATTATGATATTTGCTCAATTATAGGACCATATTCCAACATCCTTTAGAGAGGATCAAAAACATGTTCTAGAGACAACAAAATGAAAGTATTATATATTGACCAATGTGTATGAGTCGCATAGTAATATCCCATTGGAACCCATTGATGGATAGGCCAATTTTCCTATCATCTCACATTAATCCTATCAAAATATTCTCAAAGTGACATGAGAGAATAATTGGTTTCATATACATGTTTAAGTGAATCATATAACATAGGGAGAAAACTTGTATCCCTTCCCCAACAAATGATGTTATTCACACATACATTCAAAATATTTTATTGGAACCTTTATAATATACCAAAACCATATCAATAGGATAGAGACTAAATATCTAATTAGTTTATTTTTATAGTATATGTATTATAAACACTCAATGTTCCCCTAAGATCAACATCTATATATGTCCTCCTTGTGGAAATGTGATGTTATACCATGAATTTCATCTCTATGGTGAAAGAATTATAGGTCCTACGTATTTTTTGAAGATAAAAAGGTTATATAGTCCTTATAATTGAATCCAATACATCAAATTTAGAGGTACTCACCTTGGTATGATCCAAAAATTTTGGATGGGCCCGTAAGGAGCGCTCTTCCGCTAGTTTTTCCCCCATCGATACCTGTTTATATTTTACCCCAGGTCAGCTCATTGTTCATCCTTGGAGTTGGATCGGTGGCTTGGGGTGGTTTCTCTTTCGCGGTGAAGTCATGCGACTTTGTGGACTCGACTATATCAGTATTTTTCATCGAGGTTGGCCTTGTTATTGCCTCACTCCCCCTTCGTGGGATAGGGTTTCTTCTGGAAGTGCTGTGATGACCCAGCGGCCGATATCCATTCTCTGTGACTGAGGATTACTTCCTCTACTCCATTGTTTGCATCATCTATCTGATGTGGTCCATGTGGGTGTTTGGATGGATGCGACGTGACATTCATGATGATATTTGATGGGGTATTTTTTTGGCGATCTATGGAGCTCGGGTGGCTGGTGACATGCCTTTCATTGTTGACAAATTTCCGGATGGTGGTCGGTGGTTCTGACGAAGGGTGTGTTGTCGAAGCCCTTGACCGCTCAAGCCAATACTCTGACCCCTCATACCTCTGCAAATCTCTGAAGCAGATCTGGAGCTGCGGTTACAAAGGGGTTTTGGGTTATGAGGTTTGGCGTTCGATAGTGTCCCGGTACGGCCTGAATCGGCTATCTCTTGTAAATATGGGTTCTCGTTTGAATTTTCTTCCTAATCTAGTGGAATAGGATTGTTTGATTTTTATTTTTCTATGTTATCTCAGGCCTTCTGATGTCTGTTTGGTGAAGTGGTTGACCTGCATTTCTTGTTTTGGTGATGTTCGGTTGAATGAGGTTGCGGTCGTCGGCGTTGAGTGGCCATGACGACGAGCTCTCTGTCGATCCCTGAGTTTGATCCTTTATTTTCTCATGATCCAATATTCCACAACTATTATCCTAGTTAGATCTATGCGGTGTCTTTTACAGTGTTTTGGGATGTGAGTTTGATCGGCCAACGACGTCCTAGGGGTGTCTCATGATGGCTTCTTCTCCGTCTTCAGGTATTCTAGGCAGGTTTTCATTTTGGTCGTGGTTATTCGACTTCTGGAGGGTGAAGCGATGACAATTAGGTGTTTTCTGTGATGGATGATGTGGTGTGATTCTCTGGTGGTTTTTCGACGGCAACACATTGATGGCGCTGTGTGTTGATGGTGTCGGAGATGCGTTGATGGTGCCGACGATGTAGGGATGATCGTGATGAGATGAATTGAAGGCGGTGACAGTGATGAGTCGATAAGGTTGGCGAAGTGATGATGGCTATGATGATAATGTGTCTTTACTCATTTTGGGTTTCTCGGGTGGCTTGTTTTGCACGCATTTTGAGTTTTCAATTTTTGAGTTTGAATTTACAAATTTGAATGTCGCTTTTCATACCTTGTATGTTGTGTAACCCTGTTTCAAGCGGTGGTGTTTGAATTTGGTATTGGTGTTTGTAAGGTTCGCACTCACCTGATTTTTGAAAATGGACAAAAATATTTGGAGGATGAGTTACTCGCCATGGTACTCATTTTGAACATCCCCAGCAAAATGATATCTCTCTTGAACATGAAGGTCCTTCCCATGCTTAACCTACTTCAAGGATTCCCTCATATCGTGATGAAATTTATAATTTGGTGTTAAATTTAGATATTACCTCATCACTAATTATAGACATCTTATCCTAGTTGAAGCATTAGTTTAGGTAAATTTTAATATTTTAAACCCCCCTTAGATTGTTTTTCCTATATTGCAATAATGGATATTAAGGATGTCTCTACACCCCCTGACAATGTCGTGGAAAAAGGCCATTATAGTCAAATTAGGTTGATGAATATATATCTTATGATGAGGATAATATCATGGTCATATGGAAGGATATGTCCTATGGAAATATATCATTCATGTTTTCGTCAATGGACACTAAACAATATGAAATTCTGGTATCATTAAAAGAGGCATTCATAACATACTGATGCTAAACCATCTGTGGGATTCTCCTTCATATCAAGTTGAATATTTTACAATTGAATATTATCCCTACCATATCTAGGTTATGAAAAATATCTTCCACCAAATCGATGTCACTACCTTCTCATTAGCACCAAAACATAAGGATATAATGTTGTCTGATTGCCTCTAATAGTGTTTCCTCTTAGATATAAAGGCATCATTCTAGATACTCACTGATTCCCAACATGAAGTGTCAGATTGAGGGTGGGGATAATGTAGTGCAATTAATTTTCCTCTTCTTTATAGCTAGTAGATACCAATGGGAAAGGAAATATTCATTGTCATCACCTTAGGTCATGTCATGTTCCCATGATCTTTGTATTCCAGTTAGTTTAAACAAATAAATACTATTATCTCAAAATACAAGAAATTGAACATTGATATATATAATAAAATTGAAGGGATATTACATAAATTATCCCGTAATATCAAATAGGACTCTCATCTATGGTTAAAAGGTCAAAAAATATCAAGAAACCCTCAATTATATGAAACTATCACACTATAAAGGAACTACATTGAGTATGTGTATGGATAGATATTTTTAAACCAAACATACCATGGTATTATCCACCTTATAAATAATATATAAGCATCCCTATCGAGCATTGTTGTGGTAATTTTTACGACAATCCCACTTGGGATCATAAATGTCTTAATGGATCCATGATGTGGTGGTGGTGGAACCATGTAAACCCTATCCAATTAGAATATGAAATTATTACCCCTTCACCAAGAGTAATGTTTGTGTTTTAATAATTTGGGTTGTCTTCCTAAAGAACGTACTTAATTTTTGTTCAACTATGTGATCCATCACTTCCATATAGAGTATACACAGTGAAATTCATTGGGTAATCTATCATGTTTACCATTAATATAGGAGGTATTGTAATTCCACATAGGGTTATTAAACCAAAATATTCCACCATAAAAAATTATCTTTGGGTATTACACTTATATATTCATGAGTATTCAGAGGATGATAGATCCCCTCATAAATCTATAGTAGATGAGGATATGAATCGTGCTATGAAAATTGAATCCTTAAAGGTCATTCACATCAACCTTAAATATAATTCAGATTATGTGGTTAAAATGAAATATCATGATATGGAAATATCCATTGAAAATTTAATTTACATTTAATTCCCCAATGATTGTTTAAAAATATGTCATTAGAGACAAACTCGAAATCTCAGTCTCCCCCAAATACCCAATTGCCTCTTTCTTGATGAAAAATAGAAAAATATAATTTAAAGGGTGTGGATATATCACACTCATTTGAAAAATATATTGTCTTTTTTCAACTAATGAATAAAATAGCTCAATACTATGTATATTTTGAGATATTAAAGAAACTCAATGATAAATTACTTATAGGTGATATTCTTATTGAGTAAAACATCTTGAAAAAGGAAGATATTTTCATCACAAATTTTTTTCCAATAGGACAAAGTTACTCTACAAATGAGAACTGATTCTAACTATGAAACTAGATTTTATATTAGAAAATCTATTTATCTAAACCCGGAGACTAAAAATTATCAAGATTTTACTCCACTAAGATAATTTCCAAAACTATTTCAAGAAATCTACCCATGTCCAATAGAATATTTATATTATTTATTAGTGTCTGTAGTCCTAACATATTAGGATCCATCTACAACCTTCACTCAAGCATCAGCCTTAGAAATATTGACATTGTTGACACTGGAAAACGCATTCCCAAAATTTTTCAAATGCTCCCATAAATGATCCAAGAGAGTAGCATGTTTTGTAAGCTTAAATTTGATAGGTCATAGAGGACAAAGGATGTTACAGATTAGGATTTATGGAAATTTGAAGTTGGGATGGAAAACTGGTTCGCGAAGCCCATTCGGGAAGTTCCCTCCATGACTGTGGAGCACCACTGCAGACCAAGGAGGCGGGATGCTCCGCAAACCCATTGGATATTTGTGAACCCTCCGCGAAGCAAGGAGGAGGTATTATCCATGAATCTGTTTGATGTTCATGACCCGCCACAGAGTAAGGAGTCAGGATTCTCTAAGAACCCCTTTGACGTTTGCGAACCATCCGCAGAGCGAGCTCTGTCTTCACGTCGAGTGGGCTCTTCCTCATAGAACCTCTCTCCTATAAATTTCCAGCTCACCCCCCTTCACCAGAAGGGACTCTGACCCTTAGGGACGCTAATATCCTAGTTCACGGTGCCCCTCTTTCCATTCTGAAGCAGCTCTGTGAGTCCTTGCTCCGTGATTCCATGTTCTTTGAGTAGTATCCTTCATGAAGCTGCTCCATGAGTCCATGATCCATGAGCAACATTCCTTCGCAAAACTCCTCAGCGAGACCCCATGCTCCATGAGTCCCATTGCTCCATGAAGCTTCTTCTCAAAGACTAATCCTTTGGGAAGCTCCTACATTTTCACCCACCGGTCCATACCGTGGGGGCTATGCCCCCACACACCAACTCCGGGTCAGTGCCAGGATGTTGGAATTTTCAATTGTGCCATTATGCGCACCCACCATTCACCTATGGAATACCATGATTTGAGATACTTCTCTATACAAAACTAAACACCTTGAGTTGACATATTCCTATTGGTTTGTTTCTCTTGTCGTGAGTTGAGATTCTCCTAATCAATTCCCAGAGTACCTTGAGTTGAACCATTCCTCGAGAAAACTCATCCATACCCTATAACTTGGATCCTATGCAAGGTTGAAATGGAAAGGGCTGCCCTTGTGTAAGTCCCAACAGCAACCATTGTTAGGAACATTTTGCCTAATAGTCCAATATACATGACTCTAAACTGTATCATTCACTATCATTCAACAATAGGATGCCTCTTACTCCAAACAAGAGATGCCTTGTGCACCAGTCATAAGATGCCAAGAGTCCTCTATACATGACTATAAACTATAGTATTCCCTATGTTCCAAATATAGGATGCCTCGTTCTCTAAATGATATATGCCCTATGCTCCAAGCATAAGATTCTAATAGTCATATCTACATGAATTTAAACTATTGCATTCCCTATCATTCAATAATAGGATGCCTCTTTGCTCCAAACAAGAGAATCCTTACACGCCTAGCATAAGATACCAAAATTCCTATCTACATGACTATACATTGTAGTGCACCATATCTTCTAAACATAGGATGAATCTTTCTCCAAACTAGATATACCTTATGCTCCAACCGTGACATGCCAATAGTCCTCGCAACATGACTATACACTATAGTACTCCCTATGTAACAATCATAGGATTCCACTTGTACCAAATAAGAGATGGCTTATGAGAAAATCATACGATACCTCATTCCATGATTATAGTGGCATAATTTCAAGAGCGTTGGAATCCGTTCAAACATTCCATCACTCCACCTCACGCCTTGCATGTCCTTCATTTGGATCTATATGCCCTTCCATGTCTGAAGGGACCCCCTAACGGCCTGGTCCCATGCCGCATCATCTCACCAACCATCCAAGGCCAATGCCCTTAAATGCTTAAGACGACACTTTCAGTCAGGTCTTATGTTTCGAACACGGTCAACAGTCGACCCTCAATTGTTTGTCCCCATTTCAGTCTAACACGATATAGATGTTGTGTTTCAAACACAGTCAACAGTTATCCTCCACCATCACGCCACCCTCACCGCATTCCAAATGTAGGGCATGTGATTCACACTTTTCATCTTACTCTGTTCAGACTGATTCCAACGCCCTTGGCATTATCCCTCTTGTGCACTAGAGAATAGGTGAAGACCTCAACCCACCAGTGGGTTGGGATGCCCTCATGGACAGACATTAGGAAGACATTACGGGCACCTTCCTTGCATAAGCCCCATTCACCATTGTTGTTTCATAGAGGCACCCAGGAAACTTCCTTGCGTAAGCCCCATCCACCATTTCCGATCCATAGCAGCACTCGGGTAGCTTCCTTGCGTAAGCCCCATCCACCATTGTCGCTCCATAGCAGCACCCGGGCAGCTTCCATGCATAAGCCCAATTCACCAATGACACTCCACACCAGCACACGAGAAACTTCCTTGTATAAACCCATTCACCATTGTCGCTCCATAGCGGCACCTGGGGTCGAATCCTTGCATAATCCCCATCCACTACTGCCACTCCATAGCGGCACCCAAATAGCTTCCTTGCTTATGCCCCATTCACCATTGCCGCTCCATAGAGGCACCCGGGCAGCTTCCTTGTGTAAGCCCCATTAATCACTCCTCATGAATGCATCTTTGCACCATGATCTTCGGGTCCTTGCCGCCTCTTGTTTCTCACACCGAGAACGACTCACATAGGCTTAGAGTAGTAAGCATTGACTACGGAATTCTCTCTGGGCAGCATGTAAGCCCCAAAAATCCCATCCAAACTACATGGACATTGATCCTTGCTAAGGCAAGGTACATAGGAATCCTCTTGAGGTTCAAGCCCAACACGAGGTCACTCTGACCCTCTTCACATCGGTTCTCCCAAACCATCCTGAACTACGTGGTCTTTGATCCTTTCCACGTCAAGGTAAGTAGGAAGCCCTCATTAGGATCAATCCCAACACCCATTGGTCTCAACCATCTTCACATCAGCTCACCAAAACCCAACCTGAACTATGTGGCCTTTGATCTTTACCAAGGCAAGGTATGTAGGAAGCCTTCTTGAGGTTCAATCCCACCACCCATTGGTTCTAACCCCCTTCATTTCGGCACCTACTCCTCCTAAACTACTTGGTATTTTATCTTTTCCACAACAAGGTACGTAGGAATCATCTCTAAGGTTAAATCCCAACACCCTATTGGTTTCTACCCCCATCACATCGGACCACCACCGTCCTACATGACGTTAAACTATATGCCCCCTTTTTGTCATGGATGATGTTAAACTGCATCCACCATCAAGCAGTAAGTCGTTGTGTCCCCATCCAGTGGTAGTCCGTTGTGCCCCCAATCGATGGTAAGGTATTGAAGTCCTCAATTGATGGTAATTAATCGTCATATATGCTACATGGACATTTATTCCCTACCAAGAGGATACATACGAAGCCTCCCTGAGGTTCAAGACCATCACTCATATCTCATCCGGATCTATCCCTCGATCCAATGTGTTTCGAGAAGTTCATGCCCCAACCTAGAGGTTCCAATTCTTCTAGGTCCCATCCATGCATCCACACTCATGGGATACCTCCTCAGGTGTCCCATCATCCCACTAAACTACACAGACTCTGAATCTCAGTTATAGGGATATGTAAGAAGTATTTTCTAGGCTCATTCCCAACATCACCATCGTCTTCATGCTGGTTCCATCTCAATCCCCCTCCATTTCATTCAACTATCCATCATCCATCCTTATTATCACTCAGGCTACCAAATCCCAGTGAGATCATGACATTCATCCCAGCACTACTCCTAACGACACCCGGGATACAAACCATGCATAAGCCCCACCCAAACCTTAACCATCCACCCAATAGTATCCCTCTTGTGATGGGCTGCTTCCTTGTGTAATCCCAAACATGTATTCTAGCTGTTTCCCTCTGTGTACACCTTGTTTCCTCACCCCATCATACTACATGGGTTTTTATTCCTATCGTCTACACAGGGTATGTAGGAAACCTCCATGAGGTTCCATCATAGTCAATGGTAAACATTGGTATTCCTCCATTCTGGGGTGAAAACTCCTCGATCTGCACTCAGTAGTGTCCAGATCATCCATAACTATGTGAAATATTCCATTTATGTGACACACCATCCTGGGTCTGCTCTTATTGAGTGTTATATTCCATGCACCCGGTAAACCTTCTTGGTGTTCCCTCCTAGGGATGTACCAATCTGATCCGTCTCTATGATACGTTCTAATTACACTCATTCTGTCTCTGCAAGATGTTAAAACCGCGGAATACCTCGTGTTAAACATGATATTCCCGAGGAAAACCTTAGAAGACACGCCTTTAGTGTAATTTTCTCCGCAAGATGTTAAACTCACTCCCTACCTTGTGTAGAACATGAGATGCCCGAGGAAAACCTCAGAAGACACGCCTTTAGCGTAACAGTATCCACTAGATATTACACTCGTGGAATACCTTGTGATAAACAGTGGAAGATGAGGAAAATCTCAGAGACATGCCTATGAAATAAGATACCCTGTGATTGACGTGGGATTCCTCAGGTTATGTGCCTTTGAGATTCCCTCTTATGAGTAAGAATACATATTCCCCAACATCCACGCATCCAGAGATGCCCCAAAATGCCTGATGTTGTCATCTACTACAAACGAAGGTTGATACCATGTTAAGACCCAATGTAGTGTCCTGAGAGAAGTAGTATAATTAAAAAGCATCCAAAAAGATATGGGACCAAGAATGCGATTCATGAACCACGACTTAATCTTTAAAGGAGAACCGAACTAGGTAGCGAGTTCTGAGGATGAATCCATGGGAAGGAAGAGCCGACATCCCATCATCCCATTTCAATCAAGGAGAAAACGTCCCTTGATAAGGAACAGATGCCACCAACCTTCGAAAAGCTAGAATACGGGGTAATAGCTACATGTCATCCATAGACAGATGCGTGTGCCCCGAAGAAAGCGTCAGAAACAGACACCAATACACATTGAATACACTTAGTACATTTTTTTCTCAATTATAATCCATTGAGGTGTGACATACACTAGTTTATCTATAAATTAATTAATATAAAACATTGGGAGGATTCATCTGATTCACTTAAAAACATTATATTACATATATTCATAAACATAAATGGAATGGGAGACCCAAAATTGAACTGGACGCAATTCGTGTCCTCATATGGCCCCATGATGGGAATTCTCTAATAATAAAAGGTATTGAATAATATATTCTTCTAAAAAACTCTAGAGGGACCTATAATTGTCTACTATTTTGAACACCTGGTTTTTTCTATTTAAAATTGGGAAGACCAACATTGGAAATTCATTTACCAATTCATTTCTACACAGAGAAACTAGGTAATATTTGGACTTTCAAATTTTTTGTAGCATAAATATGATAGGGCCACATATTTAATCACTTGATGGATGGATTTGAATTACTCCTGGGGAAAGATACATCCCCAAGAGTAGCTACTATTATACGTATATTTAATATTTTAGATGACTTATAGACAACACTTACACTAATAATTTATCTATGAGGATATTAGGAGATCATGGGAGTTTCAAAATTTTTATAGGTTATTATCTAATTCTCTATGCCCAAATAATAACCAACATCAATGAAAAAAGGAAACAAGAGCTTGTAAAACAAAAATAGATTCTGTTATACACAAACTAGTTCTAACAATGGCTCAATCTCTCAGGCTTGATCAATATAATATAACCCCTCATCATGGAACATAGGGTGACAAAAAATTCCTATATTAGGAGGGTAGGAATGAACCAAGACATCATATGATAGAAGACTATAAGAATAAAGATTATTTTTTCAAAAGAGATCAAGTATTAAGTGATGTAATTTCAAATTTATAGAAAACCCTTACCAATTTTACAAATTCTTGTAAACCCAATCATGTTGGTCTTAATGAACCCACACATTATTCCCCTTACCATCATTTGATGTCAAAAAAAATTCTAGATTTCTTCATCCATAAATAAATCCTTAAAAATATAATTATCTTTTGGAAAGTGAAATAAGATAAACCCCCCACCACTGATGACTCATGTCTCTACTAACCTACTTAAAGAGGAATAATCATCATAAGAAATTAAAAATAAAAACATACATATATTTTATGAATGAATAATCAAAGAATTATTAAATAAAGTTAAAATTATACCTATAAAACAACTGAATCAGTTGCTTATATCCCTAATTCACACATCTATGACTCTATCTGTTCCTCCAAAATAACTGCCTTTTAGGATTAATTATATCTAACGCCATAAAAATAAGAAATCAAAGGAATAACTATGGATAGCTAACAAGATGGTTCAATATCATCAAGATTTATTTCCACCATGAATGGAAGGATAAGAACTACCTATAAAAATGAAACCTTCATCAGATGAAGAGTGAAAGTATGTCATGTTCAATTTAATATATTAGGAAGATCACTTGATTGATGAGGAGGATTTATATGAACCTAAATTCCATGTTTATAATCAGGGTTGAGGTGACAAGGGATGAAGAGGATATTGGATATAAGGTTGGAATGAAACAAGAAAATTAGGCATAATTTCTACTAGATTCATACATGCATCCAAAACCTATACGAAAGAAATATAGTGGGGATTTAAGGGATACAATTATATTCCTGAATATTTTGTTTGTATTTTAGATCCAATCATAATAGAAAACTAACTAACATGTCTGAAATTATTTGTTCGACATCAACCTGAAGGAAGGATAGCCCAACCAAACCCATATATGAAAAAACATCCCCTAGATTCAACATAGGGATAAAATTTATATTAATAATAAGTTTCAGTTCCTAAACCACAGGACAAGTAAAAATATCATGATATGTAGTGTCGGCCCCTAATCCAGAAATATGACATCTTGAATCAATTGGATTTTGTTCAATATATGATATTAATTATTAATACATGTCACATATCAAAGGATCTTATGGAGGAACTCATTGAGGTCATTTTAATCATTAAGAGTTCAAAATTTAATTCATTATGGCTAATTTATATTTTGAATAGACTTGTTTAGATGAATTCCACACTATCATATTCGTTGAAAAATTGGACTAGGAAGTTGAATACATTGGAACATTGAACCCTTATACATATCATGAAAAAAGGATGATATCAATGTTCTTGGATCTCTAATTGATAACGGTTTTGGGATCATCCTCATACTTGAATTGGCCCTTTAATATATTTGGGTACCATAAAGTATACATGAATCCTTCCAACATAAAATTCCATGGGTACGAATATAGTGAGAAGATGTCAATTGGTTGGATAACATTAGAGAATAATTTTTATATATCATTATGACTAAGAATTCAAGGTGGTTTTCTAATGTTCAACCTTAAAAATATTTCTAGGAAGGTCAAGGTTCTATATGAATGTCTCATTTCCTTTATCATTCCATTATTTCCTAAAATACTCTATAAATTGGAATATAGTGGTATTGAATGGTGATAATTACCCATTTAAATATTGAGAGTCACATTATATAGAAAAAATGTTCTAAAATAGGGAAGGGAAGTAATTTTTTTACATAAAACCATTAATATTACTCGTACCAGTTTTCTAGAAATAGACCCCATCAATATATATAGAAATATCAACAATCACTATATATTTTCTACCATATGAAATGAGGATACAACACACAAAATGGATAGTCATTGAGTAATTTATATTCAATTGGATGATAATGTAATGAATCCAAACACCTTTAATTCATATCACATCTAAGAATATTCCCCCTTCGATCAATTTCCTTGATGGGTAAAATACACCACCACACAATCCATGCATAACAATATGGTCCCAATGTGTGTTGACCACTGTGCTAGTTTGATTAATCTTTATACTCAAATAAAATTGATGATACTCTTAAAAAAATGGATATGTATAACTGAATAATGGGGATGTTATGGTGTTTAGGAACATTCACACCAATCATCTTTATATCAGTTGAATTAGTCGAACCTAGTCAATCAGAATTATGTATTCACTCGAAAGGGATAAATGAAAAACCCACATCACCTTTGGTTTTTTAAATATATCTCCACATCATCTCCCATGTCCTGTGTAATGACCCCAACCAAAATAGCCCACAGATGGTGTCTTACTTTATTACATTGGTATAAGATAAAAAGAATCTCATCCTAAAGGACTGAATATTTTACAAGTCTTGGTAAACTAGATAAATACATGATGCTAATATTACATTTGAAAATAAAAATAAAAACAATTTTCTTGGTAATAACATCATTACATATAGAATATCCTTTTATATCAATCATATTACAATTATGGGAATCCTATGTAATGGAAAAAAATATGGGTAAGCTCATATGCTTATTAAAGGTCAAGATGGAATAAATCATGAATCAAAAAGAATAATCAAAATTTAATTGTAAATAATAGAACATAAATTCCATTTAGATAACCAGACAAAAAATAATAAATATAGAAGGGTAAATAATTGAAAAATCAATCCATTTAATCAATAAACTAAGAATAAAATACATGTAGAGACAACATCATTGTGAAAATATCATGGATAATACTTTATGAATTTATAATGAACAAAATGTTTAATAATTGGATGTAATATCCTAGTAACATGATACCTCTACAATCAATATCTACCATAAATAAAGTTTACAAATTCTAGATAAAACTCATCTGATACCTATACCATCAAGATATATCCTCAATAAAGATTTAACATTTTGTGTAAAACCCCATCTAAATTGTGAAACACATTTGTCTCATTAGACATGTTGATGTATGAAGGGTATATATAACATTTGGGCCCCACCCAACACTAGAAATCCAAATCATTCTGTATATATTGAATAATCAAATTAATTCCTGAATCAATATTCCGTACCATTATATAACCGTGTTGATGGAATAATATAGATTATCAATATTTCCCCAGTCAATCAAATAACATCCAATGTAAAAACATTTTGTAAAATTATATATATTTTAGGAAATAATCATATAAATTCTAAATAAAATGGAAATTTAGATGAAATTTAATGACTAATGATCATAAGAAAGTGAATTTTTCAAAAGAATGTTAATGACAATAAAAATGAATAGATAAAGTGAATTTCAATAATTTCATTTTTAGAATTTGTTATAAACCATAAAAAGGAAGAATAATGATGGAATCAGTAAATCATATCCCCAGTGGACAACAAGTATAATTAGGCCTAATGTTTTTTATGAATAAAAATACAATAAAATTATATTTAAAAACATTCTTGAGGAAAATATACTTTTAATTTTGAAAATCATTTCATAAAACTAAAATTCCACAAAACAATTTAAAAATAATCTTATTTAAGTAACTATTAAATTATATAATGTATAATTTAAAATATTGAGTTTTCATGATGGATGTAAATTCCATATATACCAAGTAAATTAAAACAAATATTCCTTTAATTTTTATTTAAAATCTAAAAGAACATTGTTCTGAAAATGAAATGAATATTCCTATCCAAAAAAATTGTAAAAAGTAAAAAATGGGTTAAATTTTATTTAATAAATATTTTTTAAAATAGATAAAATCATATTTGAAAATATTTTCAGAAAATAGTGTTTTAGTATCAAACATGTTCCCAACTGAAGAGAGAAATGAATTTTCATGTTCTTAAAAAATCAGTTATTTTAAGTAACAAAGTGATTAAAATATGGTACTAATACATGAAAATATATTGAAGATCCAATGTAAAATAAAATAAAATAGGTTAATTATAAAATTTACAAATGATTTCCTTCAACTAAAATTCAAGAAGAAATAATCTCGATTAGAGTGAGATTGTGAAATAAACCCTTACAATGATTATAACATTAATGTAATAATTAAATAATGAATATATTATTTGTATAAAATCTAAATTTACATAATTAAGTTGAAATAATAAAATATATAGTGAAATGTAATTACACACATGATATAATAATATCATCGACAATGGAGTAATATAACCTAATGAAATGAAATTGAGTTCTGAAATTATTTACAACTTTGTAACTATAACTTCCAATCCCTATAGATGAAATAATTAAAATTTAAACTAGAAATAATATTAATAATGATTTATTAATTATATTAACTGTTAGAGCATAATTATATACACCATATTAAATATTTAAGGTTTATAACATTATGATATTCTTTAATTAAATTAAATTGATATGAATTCCCTTACCACACGCTTCCATTTGGTTGAATTTGATTAATCCACGTGTATGGTGATTTTAAACAAGTAATTAACTTATAAAAACCATATTAATATTTTTAATATCATATATTTTATTTTTACAATATCTTATCACCCATACATTAATAATATTTCCTTATTTTAATTTTTCCGTGTCTTAATTGTCATGTTCTCTCATGTGTGTTTTTTCGTGAATGATCTTGTTTTGAAAATTTGAAGTAGTAACATGATCTCCAGAATAAAAATAATGATATTATTGTCATATTTATAAATTAATTATTATTATAATACCAATAATTAATTTTTTTGATAAATGAAGTATGTTATGATCATGTAGATGGTATGTTGTATGTATACATGGGTAATGTCTCCATTTTTCAATAATTATTATAGAAATGTAGTAAGTAAAATTTTATCTTTTTTTAATTATAATAATATCACACATACAATTATTTTTTCATTATATATAATTATATATATTATCCATGTGGTGTGGTGATGAAAAGAGAGTCACATCTCTTCGGAAATGTGGTAGTCCAGACGTACAAGAATAAGGTTATCATTTTTCAGTGTAAGAAAGATAATGATATGTTATTTTTTTATATTGATAAATAATTAATTAATATAAAAATTATCATATTTATAGTACTTGTATTCAATAAAAATATTCTTATTACCTTCCATGTAAAGTGTTTATGAAAAATGAATTTTATCGCTTCACGATGTGCTAGTCCACCGTACACAAGAGTGATGTTATCGTATCACCTAAAAAATAAAAATAAATAGGTATATATGATATAAAGACTCATTAGGTATATTTATATTATAAATATCATAGATATACTATATATATATCATCACAACTATCCATTATATGTGGTAATGTAAATTTGAATGACATCCATTCGAGATGAGGTAGTCTATCGTACACTAGAATAATGATTTCGTAACCCATTTGACCGAAGTGGAGATAGTTATGTGTCATGATTGTAGGTATGCTGGAATGTTATTTGGGTAGGTATTTGATTAAAACAATTGTTTTAATGTTTTAAGATTTTATAATAGGGGGTGTAATTTTATAGGTGAGGTGACTGTCGCACTTATAATTTTTGAAAAGATGATGGTGTACCGTCATTTTTTACATGGAAAAGGGTAAAAAAATGGACTATTATAGATATTTATACAATATATACTATATATATATGTCCATAAATTATATTTTAGACTAGTTTTTAGTGCAATTAACCCCATATTGTTTTATTTTAACCTCCAGTAAATCCATTTATACCTTAACCTTTGTAGATAATTATGATTGTTTTCACTATTCATTATAACACATTTATATTTTAAAATATGAATGTGATATTTGATAGTGTGTATGAAATATGAAAAAAACTAATATAAGGGGATATAAAATCTTGGGACTTTATGATATATTTATGTTTTAAAATAAATTCAATCTCTTCAATATCATGTAATGTACACAACCCTGAGATTAACCAAAACATGATACTCTATTAAAATAGTATTATTTATACATTAACATTATAAAATAGCCATTAAATTAGTTTTTATGAATTATAATAACTAAATTATGAAAAAAAATACAGATGAATAAAATGGAAATCTATTGATTAGAGAGAAATTGAGAACAATTTGAACGAAAAATGTTTTCTGAAAAATAGTATCTTATCTACAAGACCTTTTAGTTCTGTTTTATGTACATATTTTGTAATTAATATTTACGAATTTTAGAAAATATATTTAAAAAAATAAACTTATTTTTTTAAATAACCATATCAATTTTTTCTTAGGGTAAATTGTTTATAAATTTCAAAAAAGTTTCAGTTTTTGATGAATTGTGAAAAAGGCTGAATTTTAACTAAAAACTTCCTTTTGTTTATATTATTTATAATGTTATATTATATTTTGAATTTTTTAATTATAATTACTTCAGTTTTATTTAAATTTATCTAATTCATCTCATTTTATTCATTTTCAAGATGAATTTTCATATAAAATCTTTATAAAATAATGAACATTTTCCCTTTTAAAACTCGATATTTTGTCTCAAATGTGGGATAAATTTTAAATTAAAATTTCCCACTTCTATGAATTGTATTTTTAATAATGGATTCAATATTTTTATTAATAATAATTTATATTTTCTAATAAGGTCAATTTAAATTTTTAGCATAATTAATAGTAAAAATACTAACAATTGTTTACTTTAGTTAACGTAAATTTGGATTTACCAGGGGTTAAACTAAAAGGATAAGGTTTAAAATGAACTAAAAACTTATCCAAACTCAATTTTTTGGAAATATTTATACCTTATAATATATAAGTATCAATAATACTACATTTTACACCATATTACATGTTATAAACATGGGTATACCTATTTCTTTCTAAAAAAATTCAACTGATCCATCACCTACCTTATAAAAGTCCACCCTCTCTCCTCTCATATTCACACCTTCAATCCATTTTGTTTCAAAAAAAAATTACCAAATAAAATTCCAAATTCCTAAATAACAACCTTTAATGTCACGAACTGAATACAGTTTCCATTAAAACCACCACCATACCCTGCCCGTGGAAAGTCCCAAAGGGCATTCCCAATCCCCACGGTCTAGATAAAGTTCCTTGGTTTCATAAAATGAGAATTGGTAATGATATACCAGAGTTTATAAACATAAAATGAAAAAAAATCCCATAAAACAAATACAGATTTTTCAAACCAAAACAACTTTCACTAAATTTTAGAACTAAATTACAAAATTTAAAATAATGTTGAAAGACCATTAAAATGGTACAAAACCAAATAACAACATCCACATAATCTCTACATGGAAATAGGCACTTCCCTCAATCTATCTCCACAACATCGCATCAAAATGCACTGTTAAAAACCCGAACCATTGGACTAAAAGTTGTACACAAACCTGTGACTAAAATAACAAAGTCTACTTACACCCAAAGGAGTAACTAGGGTGTGATACAAATCCTAGTAGGATACCACCACTAAGTGATTCCATCTGATAAACAATAAAAGATGAAATACTTTCATGTTTTGTAAACCAGAAATTCTAGTTATAATTTCTAAAGGATGAAACTCTAAATAAAAACAGTTTTTATGTTGGATATTTTAAAGAATCAACACTTTTATATAAAATTCCAAATCTAATGAATTTTATATCCCAACATACCTTATGACTATGCTAATCACAAATCATCCATTGAGAACAAGAAATAGTAAATAACCCATAGCCCCTGGCTCATGTTGGGTCCCTGGTACCTCATATCTCAGTGAATGTAATCATCACAATATTTATTCTCATGCACATGATCCACTAGTAGGGATCATACCTATAACCTAGTGGTACCCCAACATCATCATCATCATATTTTAGTTAGTGTTTTCATTATCAATATTACTACATGAAACTGAGTCCAAACCCCATGGGATCACTAGCATACTAGTACACGTCCACCCACCTTGATACCTGAGTTTCCCTCTTGTGCTCAAAAAAGTTAAACATTCCATGAAATATAATTTGCAAATAAAAATACCACTTCCACGTCAAAAATTCACCAAACATCCTACATTTATATCACACTAGTCACATAATCCCCTTTTTTATTAAAATTCATTTTGAAATCACACTCACACAAAAATAGCCAATAATACGTTTCACATTTATTAAACCCTTCCTCAAATCCTTTATACAATTTTATAAAACCTTTCTAAGATATTACAACTCACATAACAGCCCAGACACATATCACATAATACTTCTTTCATCAACAAAAATCATTTTTCACATCTCACTCACACAAAACAGTCCACAAACATGTTTTTCACCACTCTTTCCATCTGATGAAACATTTTAGAAATTTATAAAACATCCTAAAAATATTAGACTTCTTAAATCACCACTTTACCTTTCAAAAACCGATATTAGGTGAACACACTCACCCAAACAGTATATATACACCCATTTCCCACTTTATTTAACCAAATAAACTATTTACAATTTTCAGAAAAAAATCCCAAGGGGTATAACTATATTTTTCACACAAAACCCATTTCAAAACCCTATTTCAAGGCAAAAATCACAACAAGACCCTAAAAATACAAATTTTCAGCCCTTTCAAAATTTATTAAACCATTATCAAGTTCTATAAAATTACCTCAAATAATACCACAATAGATACATGTGAAAAACACGCATTTTCATAAAACAATTTCAAGGGGTGAAATAATGTTTTACATGTAACACACATTCCAAACCCCATTTTGAGGCCCACAGGACACTAAAACATTATGAAACAATAATTTTCATCCCATTTCAACAACTAATAAATCAATTTCACATTTTATAAAACTACCATAATAGATAACACATGAGTTACATTTCTAAAATACACACTTCAAACAAAAATGTAACATTAATACTAAATGCATTACTATTTCTACCAAAAATGGTTTTCGCACTGCACACGAAATATTAGGAAAATGATAAATTAATAAACCTATCAATAAAACTCATAAATAATTTCATAGAAATGGAATCACCTACCTTTTCTATAAAAACCCCCAAATCTTGGTGTCAAACTTCAACCGCACCACCGCCACACCAGAAGGGAGTGAAATAGAGAACTAGACCACAATATTTGACTAAAAGGACTCCTAATAAATCCCTTAGTACAAACCGTAACTTTTTCATATGAGGAATTTCAATAAATATTGAATAAAACAAACTAAAGATAGAAGAAACCTAGAAGGTATTAACTTAATTGAAAGATCATGAGGTTTCTCCACCAAATCCTCAATAAAAATGAGTTCCATGGGAGGTTTGAAGTGCCTGGAGACCTCCCATGGATGATTGGGTTGAATGGGGGAATAATGGAGCAGATTAGATTTATTTCTGGGAGGGAAAATAGGAATTTCAAAAGTATTTTTAATGACCATGACACCTTGCACGGTTTGGCTGCACGGTTTAGTAAACCATGCAGTCAAACTATGCAGCCTATTATAGGAAACAGACAACCATCCATTATCCTCTAATTTCAGGGGGGGTCCAAAGGATAAACCAAGGGGAAAAGATAGGCCAAATATAGGGGAGAAAATCCCAAAAAAAATCACTCTTTCAAACCGAAAACTCATCCAACACTTGGGTAAAAACCATATAAACAACTTACCCCACAAGTGGTACCACTTGGAGTGTCACTAATACAACTCCAAAACACCACAACCTTACACCCACTCTTTGAAAAAACAGGATTCCATGTACAATAAAAGATCCCTAATACTAATTTAATGGATCAATAACAAAAGAAACACAAATATTTCAAACCCAGAACACCCGAAAATGAAGTGAATGCTAAGTACCAAAAAGGGATTTCAAACAAATCATGGAATTAATAATACAACTGTAACATATAATCCTATTTCTGGTCAGAAATCTAAACTAGGATGGATTTGGTGCGAACTTATGGAGGTTACTAGAAAAAGTTGAAATTTTCTTCAATGAATTTTTCTTTAATTTCTTGTTCCACTTCCTTAAATTATTTTTAAATAATTCTAATTTGATAACATTTATATATTAAATGTACTTATTTGTTTTTATGTTAATTTCATGACTTGAGAAAATCCTCATTAACATCAAATGAGTTAAAAAACATCATTTGTGTGAATGGAAACTTACCGCCTCACAAACTGGTGTCATTAGTTTTTCCATTACCACCTATCACATTTGGTTATGATTGTATATTCAATATATATTTGTGATATTTATAAAATAATTATACCTATATAGTTATTATATCATTTATATCTTTTAATTTAAATTCCATAGGTGATATGAAAACATCCATCGTCTGTACGAAGGACTACCACCTCATGATGTGATGTGAATTGTCTTTCACTACTGTTTTCCATGGAAGTTGATAAGAATAAAGTTAATGAATTTATGTTATGTAAATAAAATTATTATGAAATTAGTTACATTTATATATATCATTATTAATAATAATATATCTCTTTTTTCTTACACTGAAAAATTATAACATCGCTCGTGTACTTGTGGACTACTAAATTCACTAAGTGATGTGACTCTATTTTCATCATTAAAACACATGGATGATATATATAAGTATATTAAAAGATTAATATTATATATATATATATATGATGTTATTATAACTATCTAATTTTTAAATATTACATAAATTATTTCCATAATGATCATTAAAAAATGGAAAGTTTTATCATGAATACATATGGCCTACCATCTCCATGATTGTAACATAATTATATTTTTCACACCATCAATCATGATTGGTTTTCAAAGAATAATTTATGCATAAATATGATGATTATTTCATTATTATTATTCCTGTTATCATTTTACTATATAATATATGAATTCCCTAGATCTTTTATGAAAAAACATACATGATAAAACAATATAAGTAACTCCTAAAAAATAATAACAATGAATTATTATTAATGAATAGGTGATAAAATGTTATATAAGAATAATATATGATGTTATAAATATTAAAAGAGTCCTAAAACAATTTTATAACTTGTTTAAAATCACTTCATGGTGGATTAATTTATTTTCAATCAGAATGAAGAATGAAGTAATGTTTTCTCATCCCACGTTTACTTTTATGATACATAATCCATATTCATCACTTCTCTCTCTAATGTGGTGAATATACTTACATTTTTTATATTATATTATGAATTAATTTATCTTCATGGTATTTATAATTCTATTTAAATTTATTTCTTTCATTGGGCTAGTGATTCAAAAGTTACCAAAGTGGTAAGGGATTATTTCGAAATCTCAACATTATTTGGGATTATTTTTGTTTATGTATGAAATGGGTGAATTTTTAGATATTTATGAATTAAAATTAATATATTTGATTCTCATATGTTTGTAAATGAGATATTATAAGTAATATTATAATTTTACACAATATTTATAAAAAATTATTGAGAGAAAGTATTCATAAAAATTTACATCATTTCTCTCTTTGGTCAGAAATCATTTTTTTCAAACAATTTGTTTTCTAAATATGTTTTTAACCCTTTTACAAATGATTTATTAAATTAATTTTCACCCAATTTGACTTTTTTTGAAATAATGGAATCTTTATTTCATTTTCAAAAGGAGGATCATTTTGTATCTACTAAAAAAGTGAAAGGAATCATTATTATAAAATACTTGGATTGTATATAATTTCCTATCATGGTGACCACTCCATGTTTCAAAAAATCCTTGATAATTATAAAATATTATTTTGAAATAAATGTGTTTCTAATTTATTATAAATATTTATTTTTAAAAGTTAGTTTTAAAACTGAAAATGATATTTTCCTCAAAAGTGTTTTTAAATATATGTTTGTGGTATTTATTTCCATCAATGAATTAAAACCTTTATTGTACTAAAAATACAATACAGTTCTATTTTATTTAAATCATATTTATTCATTATTGTGATGACTTATGACAAGAATAATTGAGGATGTACTAATTTGATACCATCCATTTTACTATGGATGATTTATGATTATCTTTATTGATTGTGGAAAGTATTCATATTTTTTATGCTAGTGAAAAAATTAATGTTTTTGTTCAGTATGTTTCAAACTTTTCATATAAACAATGCATTGGAATTTGTACGTGATGGGTGGGTCCCTCTATAGCCTTGAGATGTATCGATGGGTCTATTGAGACAAACTAAATATTGTATTTTCTAAGTCCCTACCAATTTATATAGGTTTTTTATAACAATTCTCAATGGATTTAGATGTCTTGGAACAATGCTTAATGTTATTAAATGTCTTTGAATAGGACTCAAAGGTATGCTTTTAAGGTCTAGAATTATGAATTCAATTGTTATGAACTGATTTATTTATGTTCCATGTGATTATTTGATTAGTTAGAATATTTATGGTTATGTTTCAATCTCATGTTATTATTTATATATAATTATTTTATCATTTACTATTCCTTCCATATTATTTTCAAGTTATTGATTAATAGCATGTGTTTCAGTTTTTTACATTTTCATATTTATTATTGCTTATTTATTCATTTATTCTTCTATATTATTACCCTTTACAAGCATCTGAGATCACCCCTTTATTATGTATTATTTTTTCCAGGATACCAAGATGTGTTTTTTGATTAATATGAAGGTATACACTAAGGGGATTAATGGTGTTCTTAAATAAAATACCTATTGAATTTTATGCTTTAAATTGTAATTATAGTTTTAATAATTTATCTTGTTTACCAAGATTACTGAACTATTCAGTTCATTAGGATGTGATTACTTATATATTATGGAAATGTAACAAGGTAGACACTAGCTATGGGCTACTGTGGTTGGGGCACTATAATTGGAATTGGAAGAAGTTTAGTAGAAACCTTGGGAATTATATTTAGGAAATAAAATTATTAGTGTAGATGAACCTATCGTAAACATTGATGATAAGTATATAATAACATCATATGGATTTGGTAATGAATATATTATTATTTTATTCCTATTAAATACATCATAGTTTGAATACTACAAGTGAAAATGGTTCTAGACGAGATGTAACTTGGGGAAAAAATTTAAAAAAATATTACATTGATATTGGACTCATTATCACTTGGTCCATGAAAAGAGGCCATGCTTTATAACTAGATTTACACTCCCATGGTATATGATTAATATAATTCAAAATTTATTTATATATAACTATGAATGATTTGAAAAAATATATATCCCAAAAGAATAAATGTTTATAATTATGATATTAGATAAGTATAAATTTTACAATTTACGTTAAGTATTTCACTTGTTTTTGGATTGTATATTATGTATCATAATTATGTGGTTTAATCTATTATATTCCATTATTCAGAAATAGATCCTCATAGAAGGAATAAGTACATCATCAATTTACATAATAAAGAGAGTGTGAATGACTATTTATTTAATACATTAAGCTAATATTTTGACGTTAATTATTATACAAAAAAACCTCATTATATGAATACATGGTATCATGTTCTACCAAGATATAGAAATAATTATCTAATTCTTATTCCATTTTAGGTAATCAATAAATGAAGATGATGGTAGAGAAGAAAATTGGATAAAGGGAATAAGGTAATGTGTGATTTTCTAACGTGTGATACTTGTGGAAGGGAACACCTTGGTATATGATTAAATATAAAATAGTTTTTCTTTAAGTATGGAGAAAAAATCCACAATGATCATGATTTCAAGGTATGGAAATAATTTTACAATTTTCAATGGTTCAACTATAAGGAAATGATGAACTATGAAAAAAAATCTCCAAATTTCAAGTTAATATACCTTAAAAGAAGATAATCTATCAAAGTTAATATTATGATATTACCATATATGAAGTGTAATAATTAATGAGCTTGTTTTTTGATTCAGTAATTACTCCTTTTGATTATTTTATCATTGATAAAATTATTATAAGAACAATTAAAATTATGGGTATTATACTAAAATAAAATTTCATTAATTATTTGAAAACATATTTTTAATGGTACCCATGACCAACAAAAATTATTAAATAGGAAGTTTAACATTTCTGAAAGCACAATATTCGGGGAAATATAACCCTTAATATATTTCTAATGCTGAGATACTTATTTTTAGATAAAAATATTGCTGATATAGATGAAGTAAATTGGATAATACTTACTAACTTATAACAAATTAATTATTTGTAGACAATGTGGTTTAATATATAATTGATTGAATTTACAATATTTTTTTATTTTTGGAATATATCCAGAAATCTAGTTTTTTTATGGAATAAGTTATAATTAATTTTTTTACTAATCTTTTATGTTAATTTAGGTCATTACCATGTTTTAAGAGAATAGATAATTAATAAATCCTCCTGTTTGTTATATGAATATTCAGAGTTACTTCATTTTTTTATATTAAGGAAAATTTCATTTTGGAAATTTAGTAACCATCTAACTAATGTGTTGGATCTTAATATTTTGAAACATATATAAGGATAACCATTTATGAAATAGTTTGATTTTAAATTTGGATGATTTTTAATATTTAAATATAATCATTTTCTATATGATCATTTATTCATATTGGATATCCTATTAAAACCATATTTTTATAATAATAACTAGAGATATATGGAACAACATATCAGTATATTATAGATTACATGACCTGTTAAAATTGAATTTCAGTTCTTTAGGCATAAAAAATTAAACATTGATATTGATTTCATAAAATAAGAAATAATGTTTAAAATGATCAAAATATAACCAAAATATGACATTGTTTCTATAAAATAGAATGATATCAAGTAAGTATATATCTATGTATTCCCCATCAATACAGTAAATGAATTCCTCAACCCTAGGAAATAGAGATTGACATAAAAAATCATAATACCATCATTTATGTTGAATAAATGGTTTTTTAAATAGTCAAATATTTATGGTTTTTATGTCCTTAACTATCCATTGATAAATCATTTTATTATTATCAAGTACCTCTATCATTCTCTATAATTATTTTCTCTTTTCATAAATGTTTATGTCTTCACCTACCACAAATGTTCACCTACATAGAAACCAAGTTGTCTATTATTCCATACAAACTATTTATTTCCCTTATATATTATCATGTGGATTTTTTATTAACCCTTCTAATGTTGTTTTATTTCAATAATTTCATTTTTTTTAAAATCCACATTATTATTGAGATCGTGATAAAATTACAAGGTGGAGATTTATTTAAGGGATTACAGAATGTATAACATTGATATTTTCAAATATTAATATCATATTTAATATCAGTTAGGACACAAAAAAATGAATAAAATGGAATATAATATCCTAATAATTAATGATATATTTATTTTTAAAAGTAAATTCAATCTCTATGGTTTCTTTCAATGCAGGCAACACTATGTTTGTATGAAACGAGATACTCTATTAAAATTGTATTATTTAAACATTACCATTTTAACCTAGAAGTTAAATTTTTAGGTTTAAAAATTAATAAATAAATTATTAATGTTATATGGTTTAAACAGAAATAAAATGGATATCAATTAGCAAGAGGTTAAATTAAAACCATTTTAATGAAAAATAAATGTTTTGTGAAAAACTGAATTTATTCTAAAAGATGGATTAGTCATGCTTTGCACACATTATTTATATTTAATTTTTAACACCTTTAGAGATATAATTTTAAAATATAATAAAATTAATTCATCATATAAAAATTATCTTTGGGAGAATTTTTTTTATTTTTAATAAAAGTTTCATTTTTTATGAATAGAGAAAAATATTGAATTTTAATTGAAAGATTATTTTTTCAAAATTATTTATATTGTAAGATCATATTTTAGATTTTTTTAATGTAAAATAAGTTCAATTTTATATGAAATAATCCCATTTAGTTCATTATAGTCATTTAAATATTTACTTTTTATATAAAAACATTATAAACTTTTGAATACATTCTCTTTAAAGGCCCATTTTCTCACTGTGTTTGTGACATTAATTTTAAATTAAAATATTTAAATAATGTGAATGGAAATTGTAAAAAAAGATTATATATTTTAAATAATAATCATTTATATTTTCTAATAAGGGCATCTTAAATTTTTAGCATAATGAATAGTAAAAAGAGTAAAAAATTATTTTCCTTGGTTAAGGTAAAAATGGATTTATCGGGGTTTAAAATAAAAAGAAAATAGAGATATTTTCCTAAAGACAAATATAATATCAATATTATGTCCATATCTATACCTCATAATCTCTATGTCTATATAATACTCCCTTTTGGACCCTTATTCTATTTTAAAATCAAGTGTACACCATTTAATTTCAAAAACTTAAAAGTGTGCAACTCACATCACTTATAAATATCCATCCCCTATCCAATCTTATTCACACAATAAAACCCTTTCGAATATAATATTACCTTACTAAATCACCTAAAATTTCCCCCTATAATATAAATGTCTTAGTTTCTTCAAAAAGGAAAAGTAAGAATGCTTTGGTTTAAACCTAAGGAAAATTCCCAAAAGAGAGGTAGTGTTATTAAATGAGTGTTTTTATTTTATTTCATTATATACCTAATTAATTTATAAATAATATACAATTATATAATATACTAAATATATACAATATTTTAGAATGTTTTAAGTTAATTTAATGACCTAAAACCATCCCCACTTTCATCAAATGGGTAACAAAATTATCATTCTTGTGTATAGTGGACTACTACCTCACAGACTGATGACATTCATTTTTTCATTACCATATATCACAGTTGGGTATGATATTTTATATATTGTGCATATGTATATTTTTAATTAAATAATTATACCTCTATAATAATTAGATCTTATTTAAATTTTTTACTTTCTATTATATATGGGATACGATAATGTTACTCGTGTCTATAACAGACTACCACTTCACGAAACGATGTGATTTTTCTTTTACTAAAGCTTTACAGAAAATGTGATAAGGGTAAATAAAATGAATATATGTGACATATATAGAATTATTATGATATTATTTAAATATTTATCATTATTAAATATAATATAATATATTATTTCTTAAACCAAAAAATGATAATGTCGCTCGTGTACGTGTGGACTACAACATTCACGAAGTAATGTGACTCTCTTTTCATCACCACACCACAAAGATGATGTATATAAATATATTTTAAATAGATAATATGGTATATATATTATATTATTATAATTATGTAAAGATAAAATATTATTTACATTTTCATGATAATGACCATTGAATGATGGAAACATTACTCATGCATAGTTACTACCTATCATCTCCAAGATTGTAATTGAAGTCATTTTTCATAATAATATTTCTTGATTATTTTTAAAAGTATAAATGATGTATATTTATAATAATTGTACCATTAATATTATCATTGAGATCATGAAATATATAATTTCTTCAAGAATTGGATCTCTCATGACAGAACAAGCATGAGAAAACAAGACAATTAACACCTGAAACAATCAGAATAAGGAATGATTATTAACAAATGGTTGATTCAATTTTATAAAACTATAATGTATGATATTATAAATTTTAATATTGTTATATAATAAGTTAATAACATGTTTATAACCAATATAAATGAGTTTAATTTATTTTAAAACAAAAATAATCAGGAGGTAATGTATTCTCATCCCACTTTTACATTTCTGAGACATACACAATATTCACCAATTATCACTATTTGTTGGTGTATATGCAACAATTTTTTATGATGTATCATTAATTAATTTATCATAATTTTATTTAAACTTTCAATTAATTTTTTTTTCTTCCATGGGGCTTATGATTCAAAATTTACCAAAGTGGTATGTTTCTATTTTACAATCAAATCATTATTTGGGATTATTTTTGTTTAAGTCTCTCTTAGGGGAATTATTGGATATTTATTTCATAAAATAAATATATTTTATTCCCCTCTAGTTATTCAAGAAATATTTCAATTAATATTATCATTTCAATCTCTTTGGTACTTTAAATTATTGTGAATTGTTTTAATAAAATATCACTTTATTCCTCTCCTCAGTGAGAAATCATTTTTCATTAAAAACATATATTCTAAAAATGTTTCCAAAAGTATTTTTAACACTTTTCAAAATTAATTATTAAAGAAATTTTAAAACAATAAATCTTACAAAACGTTTTGAAATAAATCATCATTTTATTTTAAAAAAATCATGTTTTTCTTTTACCAGAAAAATAAAATGTTTTTAGTATACACAACATGTATTAATTTTTTATCACCATGACCAGTCCATATTTTAAAAACTAATTTATAAGTTTCAAATATTAGTTTAAATGAAAATAAAATCAATATGTTTTTTAACTTTTATATTTAAAAATTAATTTTCAAAATTAAAATGAAATGTCTTTCAAGAATGTTTTTAATTATATTTTTATTATATTTATATTCATTAATGACATCAACATTGTATTGTACTTATGTTCCTATGATATTTTTTTTATATCATAATTATTAATTTATTGGGAGATTTATGATTAGTTTAATTGAATATTTACCATGTTGATACCATTCATTTTACTCTAGATGGTTTATGATTATGTTTATTGATTGAGGAAATTATTTACAATTTGAATACTAGTTTAAATACGAATGTTAATATTGATTATGTTTCAAACCGTTAATATGTGGAATGAATTTGACATTTTTATGTGATCTTGGGTCCCTCTATAGCCCCTTAAGGCATTGGTAGGTCTTAGGAGACTAGAGAGATAAGGTTATTGGCTGAGGCCTTACCAATTTATATTGATGTCATGGCACAAGCCTTAGTAATATTATATGTATTGACCCAAGCCTTAACGATATCTGATGTCTTTGAAAATTCCTTGAAGGTATGTTATAGATGACCAGAATTATTCATTCCATCATTGTGAATTCAGTTATTAATATTCCATGTCATTATTCCATAAGTAATAATATCCAAGGTCATTTTTCAAACTTATGTGGTTACATATTATTTGATCATCTGTTATTCTGACCATATTATTCTCACGTTACTAATTAAATGGAATTTTTATAGTTATTTACATTTCTATATTGATTATTACTTACTTATTCATTGATTATTATATATGGTTACCCTTAATTAGCATCTAATCTGAACCCTTTCTGATGGTTTATTTTTCCAAGGATGTAAGTAAGCGTTTTGTGATTTATATGCAAGGATTTTCTATTAAGAATAATGATGTTATGAAGTAAAATATATTTTATATTTTATATTTTATATTTTAAAAATAATTTCAGTTATTTATCTAGTTTATGAATAATACTGAACTATTCAGTCCTTCGGGATTTGATTCCATGTATCTTATGCCAATATAACAATGTTGACATCAGATCAGGGCTACTAGAGTCGAGGAACTACATTCAATTTGGTAAAATATTATTCTAAAATTATTAAAAATATGAATTATGAATATTCAAAATATTGAATACATTTTTAAAAATTCCATTTTCAGAAGTGGAATAGTTTAATTTAAAATTAATATCGTAGACCGAATGAGAAAACAAGTTTTCATAGGGAAATGTTTAAATAATTAAAATATTTTATATCATAATTAAATTTTATAATTATTCCAATGAGATAAATTGGATTAATATATATATATATATAATTTAAATAATTATATATTAAAACTAATTAAATATATAATTTAAATTAAAAAGTAATTTAAACAAAAAGGCAGTTTTTAAATAAAATTCAGTGTTTTTTCAGTATTCATTGAAATTTTAAATATTTAAGAAAAATCCTAAAAATATACCCAAATATAATTTTTATATTATTATTTAAAATAATAATATTAATTTTATAAAATAAAGTTTCTATAATTTTTAAAATTTAATTTTAAATTATTTGTGTAAAGAGTGACTAAACCATCTTTTAGAAAAAATATGGGGTTTTCAGAAAGTAATTTATTTTCATTTAAATGATTATTATTTAATTTCTAATCAATATATAACCATAATATTCATAATATATTTATTAATATTTATACCCACCAAGTTAACGATTATGTTATAATGGTATACTATTTTATAGTTCATTTTGACTTGGGGTTGTGTGTGTTGTAAGGTAGTGAAGATATTAAATTTAAATAAATATATTTCATGGGTAATTTATGTTCATTATTTCATGTCACAAATGCTATAAAATACAATGTTCCTAATTTCAAATTCAAGAGAATTACATTCTCCCCATCTTAAAAAAATTTCTTCCTCATAATTTAAACTAGATCTCATTAATTAAGTGTTTGATATTTGAAAATTATTTTTCTAAAAATCCACATCATAAAAAGGGGTAATAAAACATAATATTAAAAAGAAGGGGAAATAAAAAGGTCACATAGATTTTTTTACTTTTATAAAACATTGGTTTCATGTAAAGAGGTGGAAATAGAAGAAAACTATAAATAATTATAAAGAATGACAGAGGTCATTGATCACAAAAAAAATAGAATGATCAATTGAAATTTAAGGATCCAAAAACCATAAATATGTGATTAATTAAAAAATGATATGATTCATCATATATGAATTTGATAGGATAATTTTTTTCTACTATCCTTTTCCTATTTTTGAGGAATTGTTTTACTATCTATGAATATAATTTAATATACTTACATGATATGTTTCTATTTCATAAGAAAATTTTCATTACTTGGTTGTGCTTGGATCAATTTCTAATTCATCATTTATTCCAAGAAATGAATATAAAAAACTTAAATTTTTATGCTTGAATTTATAAAATTAAATTTTATTGAATCTTAATATCCATAATAGAATTATAATTCATTCTATATGTCTCTATATATTATTATGAAATAATGGTTGTCATAGGTTATATAATATGCATGAATCTTCACATAGCGAAGTAATACAATACACACTAAAACTTTATTCAAAGATCAACTTAAACCAATTCATAAATGGTTAACCATACGAATCATCTAAAGATATTAAGATCCATAACATTATAAATAAATTCACTAAATTTCATAAATTATCTTATCATATATCCACCCAAAAATGTGAAGTAGCACTTAATCGTTACATGCCAAACATTTGAATTTCATCATCATGTATTTTCTTGAAACATGGTAAAAACATGAATTAAGATAAAAACTTATCAAAAACAATAATTCTTCCATATAAATTATTTAAAACATGTATTATTGGATATATTCTTTAAAAACAATATGTTATATACTCTATAAATGATAGTATAACCAACTTATTTAAAAAATCTCTAATTATTCCCAATATAGTCAATATAATCCAATTTAAATTATCCATATTAATCATATCTTTATCCCAACATCCAGAAAATGTTAAGGGTTAATACACCCCTAATCATATATTTTACAAGAATATAAACATTTCACTAAATCATTATTCTTCTCCATCAGTACTATTCAACATACACTTCAAAAACCTTGATGAAAAATTAACATATTAAAATACAATTACATTTTATAATTCCTATAATAAGGAAATTATTGATAAAATACTCAAATTTAAAATTTAGTGAATTAAATAAATAACCCATTATTCATTTCACATTGTTCGTGGTAATAGTATAAGCTTGACCATGACCCATTAGTTTCTTTTATGGTATATTCCTTTGAAACTTGAGACAATGATTTTTATAGTTCCCCAATTTTTATAATTGAATTATTATACATTGGAAACTTTTTTCTATGCATTGAAATCACAATCATGGTGACCTTTCTCTCCACAATTGTAGAAAAGTCCCATTCTTTTTAATCAAGAACCAATTTATTAATTTTCACAATTATAATATGTGGAAAAATATTTCTTTCGCTTATTCGCTATATATATATTTTTCAATACCATATCCTTATTCTCATGCTTCCTTCATATTCCATAATACATAAATAATTATTTCCTTATCTTTTTAGAACATGATACTATGTCCTTGTATAATGATAATATTTGGGAGAATAGTTCCCTTCATAATATTTTTTTAAGACCATAAAAAAAATAATTATTCTTACGCTTTGGATTATGTAAATTGGTTCATATCCCATTCTTTCTTCTAGGCGCCCTATAAAAATGATGGAATGCACTAAATTAGATTGTATTATTATGAAATATAATTAATAATCCCCAAAAAATGGAATTATTTATCATAAATTGAATATTCTATACAAATCAAATATCAAAATAAAAAAAACTAATTCCTTGGTGATATCCCTATTTTAAAATCCTTTAAAATGGGTTGTAAAGAAAATGTTAATTATATTTATCACATCCCCCATGAGTTTATAACTAGTTTCATAGTTAGGCATGCTTTCATGAACCAGATGATGAACGGTTCAACCCCAATGTACCCTTTTCGGAGTTATTACACCTTGGTACATCTGTTCCAGAACCACATCCACTTATAGTATCTAGACATAGATGCATTTCCAAGAAAAAACATATAATATATACCTTAAATAAACATTAGGATGTTCTTTTATACTTATCCTCAAAGTATATCATAGTTTTATGATCACTAATCCATATTTTCCAAAATCTTTTTCCCATGGATTATACGAAACTTACTTTAAATACAATTGTAATGAATCTGAAATTAGTATCTGGGAGTTAGTTTCTTACTTTATAAAATTAGTAGAAGATACATGGAAATATATTATAATGGACATAATATTTTAGTACTCTTGGTAAATTAGATCCAATCATAAATTCTATATTATATTTTAAAACTATTAATGTGACATTTTTTTCTTGAATAACATTATTCCATATAAAATATCATATAAAGAAAATAATTAAATAATTCATGGAATCCTGGTGAAAGGAAAAAAGATAATTGTGAGCTCATTTTCTCAATAAGTGTTATGTAAACTGGAAGAAATCATGAATTAAAAAGTATAATAAACATAGAAAGGTAAATAACTAAAAACTCATACCATATAAATGAATTGATAATGAGTAATCAGTATGTAAAGGTTAATAATTAAAAACATGTGCCATTTATTCAATAAACTGAGAATTAAATGAAAACAGAGATCGTATCATTGTGAAAATATCATGGATAATAACAACATAATTCTTAATAAAGGAAATTCATAATTACTATACATCATGTCCCATGAATTTTATACCTCTACCATAAATAAATATCCTCAATATAGTTTAAAAATACTAGGTAAAACCCTATATGATAACTTTACCATCAAGATCTATCCTCAAACCAATTTAATAGTACTGGGTAAAAATCTATATGATTTGGACAATTAGTTTGTCTCATGATACTAGCATATGCATCTAGGGGATATATAAAATCCAGGACCCACCCATCCCTACATGTTAAAATAATTACTCATATATATATAACAATCGATTTAATTCATGAATGAATATTCCTTACCATTAAATATCCATATTGAAAGAAGAATACATATTATCAATATTTTCCCAGTCAATCAAATAACTTTCAGAGAAAACACCACATGAAAAAATGGTTTACTATTATGGAAATAATCATATCCATGATAAATAATATGGATACTTAGTGTAAATTTAATGTTTAATGATCATATGAAATTAAATATTTCCAGGTAATGTTAATGACTAAAAAATAATCAATATCCTTAATTTCAATACTTTACTTTTTCAAAATGATTGTAAACTATCTAGAGGATGAATAATGATTTTATTAACAAAAAATATCTTCGTTGGAGCATAAGTAGAATAAATTTTGTTTAAATTTATAAATAGAAGTACCATAAAAATACCTATTAAATAATTGTTGAAGAAAATATCCTTTTTATTTTGAAAATCTCTTTTAAAATATAAATTTTTAAAAAAATTAAACTATTTTTATTTGAAAATAACATTTGAAAATTATAAAGGAATACATAAAATGATGAGAGGTAACAATAGCTAAAAATTCCAAAAATATCAAGCACATTGAGACAAATATTCCATTCATGTTTTCAGTATAGGAAAAAATGTTATTTCTTTGAATGATACCTGAAGATTAATTTCAAAAAAAATATAAATTCAAAATGTGATAAAATATATTTAATAAATCATTTGGAAATGGGTTGTTCACATTTTTAAAAAAAATTAGAAAATAAATTTTTAAAAGAACCATTTCATTTTATTAAAGGGATAAATGAAGTCATATTTTCATAAAAATATTTGCTTAATTATTTTAAGTACCATATAGTGTAAAAATGGTACTAATACTTGAAAATATCATGAATAACAAGAGGCTAATTTAATGAAATGGGTTTATTATAAACATATCAATCAATTTCTGTCAAATTAATTCATGAATAAATAATCATCATTTGAATGATATTATGACATAAAACCTTTCATGGTACATAATTTTACAATTAAACTTAACAAAATGGAAAGAAATTGAGTTATAAAATTATTTACCACTAGGTAACATTTTATTAAAATCCATATTTATGAAATTATTCAAATTGAAAATTAAAATACCATGAATAATTAATTATTAATCATATAACATGCCAAAGGGGGTTATATACACCATATAAATATGTTTGGTGCATAACATTACAATATGACTCAATGAAATTAAATTGAGTTGAATTAATTTACCTCGTGCTTCCTTTTGGTTAAACATGTTTTATCTTTATGATTGGTATTTTTAAACATGTTTTTAACATATAAAATAACCATGTTAACATTCATAATATCATATATCATCCTTTTATAAAATATTATCAGCTCTCCTCTAAATCCCTTTTTAGAATAAAAAAAAATTCGGGTGGAGTGGGAACCATACAAGAAAATCATAATGAAAAAATACACCCACCAAAAAACTGTACAAAGAAAAAACTAGAAAAAACATTCGAACAATAAAAGAATGAATATGAAAAGCCTATGATTCATATGCATCACTTATAAAATAAATAGACTCTTTATGAATGGTGTTTGTTGATATTTCCATTCCAGATCATGTGTAACATGCTCATTCTTCATTTTTAAGATATGTGTGAGGATAAAGAGAAAATGTAAAGATAAGGGATTTTATGGGCCACCAAGTACTCTTAATGAGACTCATCCAAGACCTATCAAGAAGCCAATTTAAGGGTAGCTAAGTATTGTCTTTTTTTATTTCTCTCTTTAGACTTGATACCAAATTTCATGGGAAAATAAGAAGGGGCAGGGGAAGATTACCCCTAAAAACACATTAGTTATGAAGAAACTGATGGTTCTAACTAATGATAAGAATATGATTTCCTACTAGGGAATGATCCCAGAACTTCATTACTAGTAGGTGATGCTTTCTCCTCTTATAAATCATATTGATCCTTTTATATTCCACTTTTTTCATCTTACTTCATAGCATCTAGATATTTCTTTTTTTAGGAATTCCATAATAGAATACCTAGTTATTGGTGGTGTATGGAAATTAGAGTAGTCATTTTGAGGCTATGACCTCCTCACATTCTTCAAAAAGCCCTTTGATTCCACTGTGGTCTTATTTCACTTTCAGGAAGTGGAAAAACCATAAAAGCCCTCTTTTCCACTTAATTTTACTTCGTAGACCATGTACCAGTGTATAAATACATCTTAGTTTGGAATCTATCCATGTTCCCTTACTGAGAAATAACCAGTTCATTTCATACATCCTCATAATTACCTCATTCAAATGTAATTAGTATCCCATAACCCAGCAATAAAAACATACTCAATGTTTCAACTCCAGTTGAGGATTCCTTGAGATTCTTGCTGGATAGACCCACGTCTGTTTTCAAATCATGGTATCCAGAGAGGCCCTCATTTCCCACTTTCTTTACTATCATAAAAAATCCATCCAGAAACTGGGTTTATTTCTATCGACCATTCAAGTTTGTTATCATCTGAAATGGGTATAAGTCTCATAGTTTGGGAGAGTGATTGAGTAACTTTATATATATTAGACGGATTATTGACATATATTTCATCATTTCCCTCTTGTTACTAACTCTCTACACCCACTATCCTATTTCCCTTGTAAGAAACATTTTTATGTGTAAAATACTCATTCAGAAAATTTGATTTAAGAAGAGAAGTGCCCATAAAATGAAAAATATATTCTTAATGTCCTTGTAGGAAGGAGGAGAATCAACAGTGAGCCCAAGAATTGTAGATAATCAGTTGTTTATATCCTTACTCACGCAGAATATTATTATATAAAATTCGAAATTTAGTCTTGATATTTCAACATCAACAAAAATCTCAGGCTCAATGGTATGGTATACCCCTTGAATTATAATATCCACAACTAGGAAGCAACCAACAATATTATCTAACAAAAGAAAAATTATAGGGTTTTGGAAAGTGAAATTAAAACCTAGAAGAACAACAAAAATAATTAGGGTCATTGATTCATGATATATGTTCAATGAAAATGAATATATTTGAAGGATAAAATGAAATTAGTTCATGGAGTGCACGCCACTAGACCAAGAAAGAGAAAGGTCTTCAATAAGAGAAATGTGAATCATAGTTTTCTAATAATCAAGTAACCCAACCACCTCTCGGGGATAGAGACCCCACTGTGTCATGGTGAGTCTGTAGAAAACATCAACAGACGGCGTTCAGTGATCAAAGTAGGAAACCAAGTTGATTCTATGTAAGGAAGAATCCTATGAGAATTCTAAAGGGTAAATCAGAAGTGATGGACCTCCATTAGAAAAACTAGGGACCTTTGGGTAGAAAAATACCATGGAATGCTGGTAGTGTATCTTGGTTGGTAAGGGGAAAAATCATTAGGAAGGATCCTCAAAAGGAGATGGAGAATGAACTGTGGATTCCTCCCCTTTAATAGAATAAGGGATCACGGGGTCTACCAGCACTGGAAAAACCCTATAGATGACTAAAACATAAATGTACCCCCTCTCCCACATTAACATTTTTTCACCCTTTTCTTAATAATCATTCATTATTTTCATATTTTATGTTTTAATTTTCTTATTTTATCATGCGGGTTTTGTCATTAATGATCCAGTTCATGAACATATTATATAGTTATATAATCTCAAAAATAATAATCTTGAAATAATTACCATTTTTATTCATCAATAATACTTTAAATATCAATCATGAAAAATGGTTTTGATAAATGAATTAAGTTACATTCATAGAGATGGGGGGTCATACGTGCGCATGGGTAACATTTCCATTTTTCAATGGCCATTATAGAAAGAAGGAAAAATAATATTTTATCTTACATAATTATCATTATATCATATATAACATATTATTTCAATAAATATACTTACATACATACTATCCAAAAGGTATGGTGATGAAAGGATAGTCACATCACTTTATAAAGGTGGTAGTGCACACGTACATGAACAATGTTATCATTTCATAGTGCAAGAATATATATGATATATTTTATTTTTTTAATTAAAAAATAATTCAAAAAGATTATAGATATATAATTTATATCACATATATTAATTAACATTATACTTATTAACTTCCATGTAAATCGTTAGTGAAAAACGAATCAATTTTTTTTGAGTCAATAGTCCGCCAAACACACAAGCAATATTATCACATCCACTATGGAGTAGTAAATAATGATTTATATATGATATAATGAATAAATTGGTATAATAATGTTTTAAATGTTATATATATACTCTATATCTATTATAATCCTCAATCATGATAGGTGGTAATTGAAAAATAAATTACATCAGTTTTAAAGGTGGTAGTCTTCCGTACACATGAATGATGATTTGATACGAAATTTAATATAAGTGGAGTTGTTTTTTGTTAATGAACATAACATGAAAATTATCAATATATGGAATACATTGAGGTTATTATAATAGCATGGCTTAATAATAATTTATGGAAGTTCATGAAGAAATAAAATAAACATTTCTCATCGATAAATGATTCCTCTTCATTGTGTAACCTCCATAGGTTTTACCCAAAGTCTTTCAATGTGGGATTTATGAAAATACAAAATTATCGGATTAGGTGATGTACTTAGTGTAGTTATTTGGTCAGGTATTGGATGAAATAAAATTTTCTGATGGTTTAAATAAGAGAGAAGATGAGTGGCCTTTTATAAGTGAAGTGAGTGTCCCACGTGTAATTTTTTAAAATAAAAATATGTCCCTACATTTTTTACAAGAATATAGGGTATAAAATGTATTATTTTAGAATAATATACATTATAGTGTCTATTTATATTTATATGATATATTTTATAAAAGTTTTTAGTTCATTTTAACCCTTATCTTTTTATTTTAACCCCTGGTAAATCATTTTTTATTTAACCGTTGTAAATAATTTTTACTCTTATCACTATTAATTTTGGTCAAAATTAAGTTGACCATATTAGAAAATATTAATTATTATGATTCCAAATATTTAATCAATTTTCCAAAATTCTATTAAATAAGTTTCAAATTTTAATTTATAATTATCCCACATATGCGATGAGAAAGTGGGTTTCTATAGAGAAAATGTTCAAAAGTGTACAATGTTTCTAAATTAAAATTAAATTTTAAAATGATTCCAATTACCTAAAATAGATGAATTTATATATTATTTAAATTTATAAATAATTAAAAATACAAGGATGTTCTAAATTCAAATTCAAATTTTTTTCTTTATTGAATGAAATATGAAATATTTTATAAAAATAACAATAACATAAAATAACATTATTTTGCTATTTTTATTTCATAAATGACTACTTTTTTATAAAATAAATTATATATAAGTGGTAAAAAATAATTCAAAATTATTTTCTCAAATAATGAATGAACAATCTTTTTCAATAAAATTACATTTTTTAGAAAATATTTTATTTTATTATAAATGATTTTTATATTATTTATAATCAATAGATAACAATAATTTTTATTATTTTGTTATTATTATTCAAACCATACAGTTTAAAAGGTGTTTTATAATTGTGTACTATATTATAGTTCATTTCTACATGGGGTTATGTGATCTTCAAGTTATCGAATAGATTAAATTTAAAGAAGTATATTTCATGGGTTGTTTAAGCTCTATGTTGTGTGTCTCATACGCGGTCGAATAAAATGTTATTTTTATAGATTTTTAGGTTGTTACATTCCTATAATTTTTCCATATAGTGATTCAATATTTTCATACATAGATATTACATCTAAATATATGAATATTCATTTTATTTTACACAAAAATCCATGAGAACCATAAATGCTTTGTGTATTTGGAAACAATGATACAAAAAACTAGTTCATAAGTGAATCACAGAATCTCTCATTATAATATATATAACTATCACCCTCTATATAAATATCATACATAATAAAATTATTTTTATCCCAAATAAAGGAAATATATGTATGGGTGAGCTCATATGCTCAGAAATGATTAATAAGGTAGATATTGACATTACATGAGTATAATGTTATGAGAACGTAATAATAACATTTGAAATCCATACCATCCATACCATTCATCATAAACATGAGTCATGTAATAAATATTTTTTGTTAATAAGGCATCAATCATAAATTAAATCAATTAATATAAGAACTAAAAGCAGAACATAAACATTGGAATAGGTAAAAAATATAAGCTCATAACATTGTGAATATGTATAAATGGATATAGGATCACTCATTTTGATAAATACCTGAAACTATGTCCTTTTATTTACTTATGGACATGAAAACCAGTTAGATGCTTAATCTTATGGTTAAGAAAACCAATTTCATTCATGAAATTTCGAACAATAAATAAGGGTCATGCATAACAAAATTAACTCATGTGTTATCCATATTTAGCCATTTCATTTCAATGATATAACGTTCTCGCCTATCCTTAATTTGAAACATATCCACGTATCCTTGTTTATAATGTGTCAAAAATCCTTTGTTATAATATAACCCTCATACTTTGTTATAAAATAACCAATATCATTGATTATACCATAACAAATGTCATTGGTTATAACATAACCAGTTCAATTATTTATAATATAACCATCATCCTTAGTTATAAGGTAACCAATACCCTTGGTTATAATGTAACCATTGTCCTTATTTTGTTATATAACCACCTATTATATAACTAAAACCATATATATTAGTTACAAAAAATCATAAAACACTCATAATATCAACACATTATAAATCATGCAATGGAAATGAGTTACATAAACAATATATCCATTCATTATAGGATAAATAATGAATATAAATGAGTTTAATAAACATTGACCATCCATGTAATGAATATAGATGGTACCCTGTCATCATATCCCTATTAAATCTTAATTAACATCAATTGATGTAATCTTACATAGAAAATGATTTTGATAGAAAATTTGGAAAAGTTCTTAAGGAAAATATCCTTTCAAATTTGAAATCAGTTATTATAAAATAAAAATTTCTCAAATATTAAATAAAACATTTTATTTGAAAATAACCCTGAAAACTAGTAAAGGAACTATTAAATCATTGATTGTTCATAAAGGTGACAAATTTTGTACATGTCATCCATGTTAAAATATTGATTCCATTCACATTTTTGGTAAATAGTAAAATGGGTATCATCAATAAAATAATAATAAGACTCTATTGAAAACATTTTTTAAAGAGACAACCATGGGTAATTTTTAAATAAAATAATTAAATAATAGTAAAAACCAATTAATTTTTTTATAAAAAATGGACAAGGAAGAGAATTGACTTTTGACCGAAGAGGGAAACAAAGTCAATTTTTCATAAAAAGATTATTTTAGTCTCTTTAATCCATTAAGAGAGGTAAATGAAATTAAAACAATTGTTATGTAGAATTAAAAATAGGATAAGAAATTTCATGAGTTTATTTGTAGTTATATCATAATATTTCATCATTAGAAACATAATCATAAACAATATCGATAATGAATTAGATTGTAACATAAATCCATTACCACAGTGGTATCTTTTGATTCATAGGCCCCATGAATTAAATAACCTTATATGGATATTTTTATCTAATAATTTTTATGAGAATAATCATAAAATTCATTTATGGGATGTATCTACACTATAGAAAATAAACAATATTATAATATTGCATGTGACCCATATAAATAATGGCTAGAAGAAAATCCATTACTAGTTTGGTAATTTTTTGTATCACAAGCCCTATTAAAGATTAATATAAAATAAAACATTAAATAAAATTAAATTAAGGAAATTATTGATATTACATGTAAATAGGGTAGTATATACACCAAACAAAATAAATAAGTGTTGAATATGGCATATTTCTTCCAGAAATTAAAGAGAGACTGGAAATCCATTATCTTATGGATCAACTTCTTTTATACACATTCAAAACATCTTTATAATAAATATAAGTGTATTATATATATATTATATATCAAGAATTATATATATAATACCATATATTATCTATTTATAACATTTCACCACTTTTTATTAACAATTATTTTTTAAAATTAATATTTCATGTGATATAGGTCATGGAATTAATATAATAATATAATAGAATATTTTAGATACTTTTGTTACTACATGATAATTTTTTAATAATTTTTTAAGGGTCAATAATAATATATGTAATGAAAATTCATGGTTAAGGATTATACCTCTTCTTTTAGGAACCCCATTAGGATTACACCAAAATCCATCAAAGGAGGGTTCGTAGTTAAAAAAAGACTATAAGAAGTGTGTAAGTAATAAAGCAATTTTATTTTTCCAGCATTTTTTTTAAAAAATATCTTTTAGTCTGATATGGATTGGAGAGGATATGTCCTTTAATATGTGGTGAAAGGAACCCACTCATAAACTACTTACAAATTTCCAAAAAGAATCCAAAAATGATTAAGTCATTTTCAATAAATAATCTTCTAGGTGACCATATATATGAATTTTGGATATTATTTAGTATAAATATGGAAATAAAATACTATTTTTATATTTTTATTTGGATAAATTAACTTAATAATTTTTTAACCCATGGTAAACCCATTTTAACATTAAACATGGTAATTTTTTTTTTACTATTTTCACTATTAATTATGTCAAAAAATAAATTTTACCCTATTAAATAATATTAATTATGGTGATTCAAAATATGGAATCTAATTTACCAAAATAAATTCATTTAGGTGACACAATTTTGTTCAAAATTGTACTAGAATACGCCATTGAAAAGCAGTTTTCTAAAGAAAATATTTGTTTAAGTATAAATTTTTTTATTTTAAATGTTAATATTAAACTGAATCCAAAGACAACAATAGGACCATTAATAATATAGTTTATCTAATTTATCTTTTCAAACCATTTTAAAATATAATTTATCTTTTAAAATACTTTAAATGAAAAATTATTTTTTAGTAAAAATCGGTATTTTTCATTATTCATTGAAAATTTAGTCTTTCCGGAAAATTTGAAAAAATACACTCGAAGATAATTTTGATATGATGATTTTAAGAATAATATAATTTTTTTAAAATAAAATTTTTCAATTTATAAATAATTAGTTTTAAAATAAATATGTAATACGCCATTAAATACATTTTTAGAAAAAATTATTTTTTAAACCTAAAACAAGATTTATTCATTTCCCTTGATAAGAAGAAAAACTATTAGATGAGTGATAAAAAATTATATTTAACTTAAAAAATATGTATTTCCATAAAATAATTTTACAACAATGAGTAGATTAATTATTTATTTAATAAAACTTCATGTGGATAAAGACAGTTTTTTAGAAAAACATTTCATTTATATTAAAATGATTTTTTTATTTTAATTTATAATCAATTAAAAAAAATGAATTTATAATATTAATTTGTAATAAAAATACTTTTAATAATTTAGTAATTCATATTCATTCCCTCCAATTTAGAGGTCTAGTTACAAGTTCATTTTTAAATAATAATATAAATTATATATTATGGTTCACTAAAACATGGTGATGCATGTAAATATATGTTTCAAAGAAATTAAATTTGATTGAATAAACTTATATTTCATAAAATATCAAGGATTTAAATAATAAGATCCATATTATTATGGTTGTTATACAATGTGTGGGGAAGAATATGAAGATCTTATAGGTTCCCCCTACAGCATTTGGGAAAGGTATCTCCACCATTACTGATTAGCTCAAATGAGTTAATCTTAGTATTTGAGAAATATTTGTGGCCTACATTGATCAGTGAAACCATTGAATCTGAAGAAAATGATATATATATATATATATATCACTAAAAACATCATGTTTTATTCTCCTATAACTATACTAAAATTCCTTATTTGGATCTTGATGGGGCTACCCATCACCTAGGTTCCCATATGACCACTGTGTCTATAATCAACACGAAATGATGATTCATCCAACCCATACTACCGTGGAAGTAGATGAAGTTTTCAATATTATCAAATCTATAATCCTAAAATATGTTAAATTCCCAAATTCAATTTCTAATATTATCCACATAATGAATAATAACATGAAGATTCAATTATGTATTATCTTTAAGGATCTTGAATAGAACTACCCAAAAGATGATTTCCAAGAGGCGATCAAGGAATTACTAATGGATACGACTACTAGAATTTAAGTAGTCTCTTTCATTGACATGTATTAAAGAAATAACAAAATCTGAATGGAATATAATGATGAATAGACACTACCTTTATGTTACCCCGATGGGTGTATTGATACCACATAATTCACTTGGTATTAAAGAATGTTTTTCCACATATCAATGTCACAGACACCAAATCATTAAGTATTTCCTGAAGATATATTGTATAAATCAATATGGATGATTGGGTGGTGAGGTATTAACAATTTTTTTATCATCTGGTCAATCTTGAAATAGTTTTCAATAAACAAAAACAACAGAACATATAGAATGATTCTCAAAAAGTGTTCTTTCAAGGTAAAATTAGTGAATTTTCTTAACATCATCGTATTCCATCATGGTATTTAATTTTCCCACAAGAAGACTAAAAAAATCCTCGATATTAATCCTATATGAAAACTTAAGCAGTTTAGGGGAGTCTAAAAATTTCTCACATACATTTGATCTTTGATATCAAACCTCAATGGAAAATATTTTTTGTTCACAGTGTTTATGTAAAAGGAGGTCTCCTACCAATGGGATGAATTTTTAATAAATCATTCAATATACACATACAATATAATTTTTACCCATCAGTTTTATTACTAATTATTGATTTAAATCCACTCATCATTTATGTGGAGAGCCTTAAGAGATCACTTAATAGACTCCTTACATAGAAGAATGACACAGGAAAGCTAAATATCATATACAACCTTAGTAGAATGATTTTTGACATTTAGAATCAAGAATAACTTCTTGATGTTTATATATTAAATGCACAAAATGAAAAATTATTTTCAGTATCATTAAGTTCATTTAGCCACTCGTATTGATGTGATAAAACATATCCACAATCGAATGATTTCAAACCTGAATTTGTCATGGTGATGGTTATTCTATATTAGTTTGACATCTAGTTTGTGACTAAAAATTCATATAAAGGGAATCCGTTAGTATATTTCATCATAGCACACCCTACCATAGACTGTGAAATAGGGAATACAATGATCCCTGATAAATAGGGTTTCTATATCCATGAATCATACAAAATATGAGTGATATACCTTGGCGGTGTGTTCAGAATCCTAAAGAGAAGGATAATAGAAAATCCAAATCTCAGTAGTTTTTTCTTTGGTATTATACTCATATCCTGAGAAAAGTAAATCATTCCATATTTTTTACACATATTGAAATGCTTCACAAATAATGAATTAAAATACCCAACCCTTATTGAGGACTTTCAACTACCTCTACCCATATCAGTGGCCTACTTTCACATAAAAAGGTATTCAAAGTATGGAATCAAGAAGATCACTGATGAATATTCCCTTATGAATGAACAATTGATACCCCTGATTGGTTACATATGAGAGTTGATGAATTAATTAACTGATGAGACTAAATTTTCTCATATCTAGAGATAAAAAATTGTATTTTCAATGCATTGTCTAATATATCCATAGACTAAGAAAATCCAAACAATGATAAAAACAATATTTTCATCATGCATCATAGGCTACTATCACCATTCATCAAAATTAATTTATTGGATATAAATAAAATAAATATTAACCCTACAAGGTCAAGGTAATACCCTCTCAAGAAGATTCCATAATTGGAAGGATGTCCCCCAAAATGGACACTCTCTAAAATTTTGTCCACCTATAGGATGAATCTAATAAAGGATAGTTGCACTTGGGGAAGAGAACTATATCATTTATGATGGCTCAAATTCCTAGAATCAATTTTTCATAAATTCATTGATAGATTATTATTTAGAATCATTAAAGGAGGAGAGACTCTCATTATTATATCGGGATTCCATATCAGGACTTCCATTTTTCATCTATCAAGAGTAAATCACTTCTATAAAATCATGATACATGTATACATATGGTCATAATTGATTCTTGTTTTTTTTATTTTAAAAAATAATAATTCTATATAGATACAATCCAAATTAATCCATTAATCCCCACATATGTTACACACCCCTAAATACTCATGTCTATATTAAATTTAAGGAATTAAGATCATGGGGTTATATCCTCTTGCTATAATAAAGATATTCATGTACATAATTACTCCCCACAACTTCTTATTCAAATGGGCGAAAATTAAATCCTTTAAAGATGTCAAAAAGTATATTATCAACTTTTTGAACTCCAATTTCATCACAAAATTTGGTATCCCTTATACTATAATGATGTGAAAAGTCATGAATTTATTCACTTCTTAGCAGATGTATCTGTAAAATAATATATAGTTCAACATATCTCCATGTTTTCATGTAGTGAAGAATGGTTAGATAGAGCCTCACAATAATACTATATCTAATATCCTTTATAAAATGGTGAATGAAAAAAAAATATTTTCTAGATATACTGTTTTTTGCTTTATTTTCTCATCACACCATAGACCATGGAACCATAAAAGTGAAACCATGTTTGATTAAAAATGGTATATAGGTATTCCTTCATATTGAGAATTATCTTCCCTAAAATTTCATCACCATATACAATCATCTAACTAATGATAAACTATCAATTATATGAATTTATGAGTTTTAACAACTCGGAGAAAAAGGGTTACATAGATTGTATTACCTTGAAATCCATCCGGATGGAGTCACCTAAGTATTCATGAAGAAGGTTCACCTCCACTCATTCTTACAAAGAGAATTAGTTCTATCAATGAGAACATCCATGATACATAGAAATAAACTTCTAAATTTGGAGAAGAAATGGGAAGGAAATTATTCTATATAAAAGGATTAACCCAATAGACCCTACTCACTGATTACAACATAATGAGATCGTTTCTCACCTTCCACCAATAATAGGTTCCATATGATGTATTTCCCAAAACCTTAAACTGTGTGGAATGTGGTACTTAATTCACAACATTAAACATCCTAAAAAGGCCTATCCCATTAGGACAAATTTCCTTACATAAGATTCACATATATGTAAGTGCCTATAATATACAACTCCTTTTATATTTCTCCATGTCAAGAAAAAATGACCCACACTTATTTGATAACTCACTGTACATCCATATCCTTTCTATTTCATTGGAAATTCAATTGTTATATCTATAATGTACAGTATTTATGTCATGATTCACCTAATCTATGAATAACCCTTTATTCATAACTATATAAGGGTCCTATTAGCATAGTATATATAGTGACGGTTGGATAACCCATCATGGTAATATCAAAACATTACTATCAAACCCCCACGATGTCTTGGTAATATTCACTTATTCACTTAGTAATAAGAAAAGGTTATTTCATTTTTCTAATGAGATACATATATATCCCCCCCACCCCCACGACCACATAATGGTGTCTGTCATCTAACACTATGATATTTGGAGTTTGCATTCATTTCTCATGATGTTATGATGAAAAATATACGGTTCACCCTATAAGACATTAAATTATATAGATAAGGCTATTATATGTGACCCCACATAGGAAAACCTCCCCTTAAATTATATCTTCATCTATAAATACAAAAAACACTTTTGAAATAGAATAACCCATTTTAGATCTTTCATTATTCAAAGATGTTATAAATATGGACACATTTTCTTATCTAGGTGACATGGTACACCAATACCATGTCCACAATAATATCATTATGTATATAATAATTACATGGGTCTTGAATAAGGTTAGTGACACGGATATCTCACATCCTAGTCCTAACCAAATATTTATATTAAACCCTCCACTTTGTACTGATATTTATTCCGATGCATTCATATTGGTTTCTCCATCATAGGTTTAGTGTTGATATGGGTCAATTTTCCTTTTATGAATAAGTTAGATATATATAAATTAATTTATATTAGGGTACCCATTATATGACCCTAAAATAATTGGATCTTAATTATTTTTTAAAATATGTTAAAATATAGGAAACATGGTCCATCTTGTAAGACATCAAAACTAGTTAGAGTGGAAAATCCTATAAAACCTAAAAACCCTAAATGGGAGCCAGCTCCACGTAACTATGTTCACTATGTGGTACCTAAATAAAAACATACAGTAGAGTAAAAATATTATATTAATTAAAGCCTACTCAGATATCCAATCCTATGTACAATACAAATATCTCCTCCTTGTACTGATTCAATACTAAAATGAAAACATTTTCCCAGCACTATATACAATAAAGATCTATGTAGAGGATACTTTACTAGAACTATATTGGGATTGATTCCTAATTTTATGTGATACATAGTGATGTGTGAGAAATATGTTTTAAATCATTAAAAAAATAATTATCCAGCTCTATTACCCTCCAAAATCCCATTATAACCTGACTATGGGTAGTTTGAGAATGGAATATTCTAATCACCTATTAGATATCCATTCTCACAAAACACAATATGAGTCTTGAGTGTTTTTAATGATTTAAAACTTTACATTGTTACCTGTAAGGACAATATTCTATTCCAAGGTGCACTTCTTCTTGGTAATTATATTCATAACTCTATATTCAGCACTAATAAGAAATATACATGTTTCACCCAAGGGAGAGTATCAGTTAATCTCTACATTCCCTAAAAAAATTTCCATAGTACCATTTATTAAAATATTGGTTGGTATTCGTCCTCAACATACTTGTTAAATTTAATAATTATGATTAAAATCCTTAAGGTTTTGATTTAAAAACCTACCCCAACCTATAAAAAAATATTTCGGGTGCTCATATAACTTTTCCTTATCTAGGTTGTTATATCACAGCCCATAAATAGTCCTAAAAAATGACCTTAAACAATGTTAACTTATAATAGTCTATACTAACATTGGAACTTCCATTCACATCAGGTATTACGTAGCCATTTCCATATAGACTATCATACCATTTAGTCAAATAAATTTGACTTTAAACACCAAAACACATGTTCTGAGTTGTAAAAAACATAAAACATATCAATTCTTAGTCAAAATTTAAAAAACATAACCTATAAATGAAAGATAAATAAATTATTTTCAAATAAAAATTAAAATTTTTAATATTGATAAAAATTTAATCCTTTTTTAAATAAGACACAACTTTTTCAGTACTTCTAAAAAATTTGATCATTTCTAGAAGAAGATACCAAACCAGAAGGACCCAATATATAGACCTAGAAAACGTCAAGATCTTACCATTATACCTACTAGTCTAGGAAAAATATTTTATAGGCCTCAATTCTTCTTCCATGAATTCATTATAAAGATGCATCATGATATATTCCCATTCCTAGAGAACATTTTCAATAAACTAAGTAACAACTCTTAGTGTTCATGAACCCTTATTTAATATCTTTTCCTACAAAATCCTACAACATTTATCATGTGTTTAAATATCTTCAAATCATCCATGGATTTCAGTAATGAGAATATTTGGATATATGTGACATATCTTCTTGGTAATTATAATTTTTTGATCATATTTGGCTCCTTAATCTAAGAGTAATGTTTCATACAAATGATAACCTCCCTTAATCTTTAAACACATCGACAACATCACAGTAGAACCCTTCATTCAAATTTGTTCATTGGTCATCCCCAACATAATAATTAAATCTTATCACTTCCTAATTAAAATGAATGATGTTGGTATTTATACATACCATTACACAAATATTCAATTAAATTCACATACTATTTTTGTTACAAAAATCTTTTATTGAACTCCTTTTAAATGAAATAATATGTCATTCCATTCTTAAACCACCCTTATCCATATTGCATGACCCTAAACTGAATGACACAATAAACCATGATCTTTGACATTAAAATATGTTTAGATATATATAAGATATTTAATACTATTATTAGGCTCTCCGTTCATATTGTTGGTGTTTTTCATTATCTCGGTCTACCATACCACCCTTTGTTCAAAACTATATGACCATAAACATTAGTAACGTTTAATCAAATGCGTTAGACAATAAACTATATCACTTTATGGTCAAGATTTTATAATATTTATCTACCCAATAAAATAGATATAATACTTTCGATTTAGAAAAACTACAATGGGAATCTTGAGACACGGTTATTTATATGGATGGTTGGTTTTTACATCACATGAAATAGGAATAATTTAGTGTTCAAAAAAGATACTAAAAAAATCATGTCAGTTTGAAAACATAAAAAGGGAGGCATGGGAAAATATGAGTTCTTTCCCACGAATACTCCCCCATGTAAGGTTTAGGAAATAAATAGTGTCAAATTAAAAAAAATACATTGAAATTGGAGGGGTCTAAAATATGACCCTATAATAAGTTTAATTGGGGTCAGTATTCCCCTCAATGTATGAAAAATTGTGAGTATCCCTTTATTCCCCAAATGTCATTTTAAAAGATGTTTTTGAAATAAAAGATAGTAGTGTTAAGGTGCTCGACCCATTATGAGCACTGAAATAACCTCCTAATAATTTAACTTCTTTATTTTTAGTATATTGATTCACTCATATCTCAAATACATATAGAAAAAAATTAGTCTACAATGATGATAAATATATGAAAAGATTCTACTAACTTATACCCATCTGAGCGAACATGTCTAGGAAAACACCATATCTAGTCACTGAAACTTCTCTATGTTTTATTATTCCTCCCATTAAATCTATGATTCGTGTGGTTCATTTCAAGGAAAACACCATATCTGGTCACTAAAACATTGTTTTACGTATTATTATAGAAATAATATCCTACTTTTTCCTTGAGATAAAAAATAAATTTCTCTTATATTTTTGACATGATTATTGATACAAAAAATCATATGAATTATTTACAACCCCTAATCTCTAATAATAATAATAATTAATGTATGATATATAATGTGGTTCCTTTATGAATTTATAGATCAATACAAGTTATGTATTAATATATGTGCTTCATGATAATATCTGTAGAATTAAGAATGAATGTCACACTGAATCATCATCAATAAAACCAAGTCCAGAAGTGTATGATTTAGCATTTGAAATCCACTAATCCTTTATGGTTTTCTGGTAGGAGAATGTTTTGAAACAACTCTAAAATATCTTACATGATCAATGAATTCCATGAATTATTATTCACCCATATAATTATATTGAATAATATTAATAAAATTTCCCAATAGATTTTATACTTCACTATGAAACATTTTAAACTTTTCAATTTTTTCATACATATGTCTCATGAGAAACACATAACCATATAGACTAATGATATTAGTAAACATTATGAAGTACCTAAAACCATCAACTGAGGGTACACTCATTGGTTAATATACAATAGTATGAATATAACTAATAGTCCAATATCCCTTTCCGATATTCCATTAATATGTTTGTTGGTCATACTTCTTAATATAAAAGGTTTGTAGTTGTCAAATGATTCATCGCCCAATTATTCCAGAAAATCATATTTATGTAATATTTTTATATTTTTATCAATTATGTATCTATGGTTATAGTAATAATGGTAAATGGGTTTAGAATCAAAATTTAACATCTTATTCCAGGATGTTATAAATATAATTATCCATATCCTGAATGTATAAATGTTTTAAAATATTATTGAAGCCATAAATAATTCATTCATGTATATATTTCATAGATAAGTTTTTATTCATAATGGAACACAATCCCATCAAGCCAAAAATGAATTAAAAAAATGTTTATGTAATGAATATGATAAATGATTTCCAATTACAGAACTAATCAACTTGGTAGACATATTTCATAAATTTTTACCTCCAAAAAATCAATTATTTACTCAATACCAATATATATATCCACTTAACCTTTATTTAACTATATTATATATCAACATATATGTTTATAATCTAAAAAGTGTAATCCATACCTAGTTTCTAATATCGAAGAGTCTGAGTAGAAAAAATTTATTTTTCTAACATTTAAATTTAAAATATCAAAATGCCTCTCTCTGAGAAAACTACTCATATTTAAAAAGTAATATAATTTAGTTTTATTGGTCATGAATGTAATAGAATATAAAATGAAAAAATTGTTAAATTTGATAATTTAAATAAAGAATTAATATCTATAAGTGAGTATCGTGTTTTAGTACATTTCATCATGGATTTTTAAATTAAATAATAACTCTAAAATTATATCCCTATACATCATTACCTTCATTGAGCCAATATTCTTGTTTCAATTTGTTTTATGTGTACAATTATTACTATAAAAAATATAGTTATTTTGGTTTGAAATTATTCTAATCATATTAGATATAAATCTTTGATAGTTGATTAGAATAACCATTTATAAAGTCCATCATATTTATGAACACATTTTTTTTATCTAGTGTTGTATCTCATATAGTTGTCTAGAAAAATGTAACCTCAAGTTTATAGTTGGATTTAGTTACCTAAAACTTATTTTTACCCATTTCCACCATTCCATACATTATATAATACATAGTCCCTCAAAATTATCATTGATCTACCTTATTTCATAATAGATGTCTTGAAATGTTTTTCTTGGGATGAAATCTTACATATTCTATTTTTTTGTTTATCTTTTAAAGTATAAAAATTTAATTAAAATCAAACAAACATTAAATATAAATAATACCATCCCATTAAATTTTAATTATCACATGTTTTATTCAATTTTGTATGTATTCCTTCAATGATTTAATTTTAGAATATATCATCAATCAACTGAATTTATATATTTTCTAACATCCCTAAAATTTTATTTATCAATTTAAAGAAATGAATTTGATGATATAGCATAGATCAAAAACTCTAAAATAAGATAATATGGAAAAATAGATTTTACCGTAAACACATTCCTTTATGATCATGTAGAATGTTCACACCTAGAGTACACTTGAAGTGAAGTGGAGTTCTTACATTATACTCACATGGTTTCTCTATATGTGTATAGTTCCTTCTTGGTCACATAATTACTTTATTCATGCATGATCCTTTCAAGGAATAGTGTTCATTTGTTGAATATTTACGTGACCCATAACACTAATTTAGTCAAATAATGGACCAACATTAATTTGATACCATGACTCAATAATTACTACGTGGTTCTGTATTAATTGGTAGTCAAATAACTCCTATAAAAATTCATTTTTTGGGTAGATTTTTCAAATAAATACTTAGAATTCCATTTGGTAAAAGAATATATTTTCCCCATTTGTTTAGTAATTTTACACTTCATAAAAAGAGTGTATCTTCTTTTCTATGATTGAATCATTAAGAACATATCCATAAATTAATTCCCTACAAAAATACTATAAATAGAATACATTTAAACACATTTTGAGGCTTTGTTGTGAAGGATCATTCGTGAGAATCCTTCATAAGGGCTTACCAATGAGACTTTTGTCCGAAGGCTTTATCCACAAACCTCCCTAGTGAGGTTCCATTGTGAGGTGTTCCCCTTGAATTCTATTTATGAGGGGAAACATTCATATAAAAACTATCATGAAACATTTGAACCAAGTTCTATTGGGGTTGTTATCACCTACACATATCATGTTTCTTATATATATATATATATAATGGGGGGCTCTTAAATCGATCATAACCTTATTAAAGTTGGTAATTAACCATGAAACATCGATCTCATTCATGGAAAATTGATGAAGATACTAAATTTTGTGAAAATGACTTATTTTTCATCTATTTCATCACTCAAGTAATCTATATTGGATAAATCAACACAAATTGCCTTCTTGGATTCCTATTAGTAAGAAAAAAACTCTAAAATATCATTCCACCAAGGATTCTTCTAAAAAATAGAATTACATGATTGAGTTATTCATATATTCATGCTCCCCATAAATTCTAAATTTCATTAATAAATGGACTCTTACTAGTTTTTCTCATAGTCGGATAGCAACCTTATTTTATTCATGCATATTTATTCCCTTTATAATGAAGGGCCCAATCATAGGACTATCTATGAAACCTCTCATTGATTATGGTTCTCGTCCTTAGTTTTTAAGTTTCATATTGGCCCCCATTTATTCCACTCAATGAGCTTAGGATATAATGATTTAGGATTCGGTATAATTTATAAGACCCAGCCTATTTATATGGTCTCCCTGTTAGGTGTAATTATTGAAATCACACCTTCACCAGACATACTTTCTAGGTCAGTTATCTTTGGGAAACATATGTAAAATCCAAAGATATATATTTCCATCTCTACATAAGGACCTCGTCCTCTTACTATGTGGAAGCTCCAACTCATTCCTTATTAGGATGAATTCCCCATGAGGTAATTCATTCTTTCTAGTCATGTTATCTCCAAAGAAAATTTGAAAATATTTACCTCATTGTTTTACATGAATAACCCCAACATTATTCTAATGAATTAATATCCCCTCTAAAACAATCCTTAAAATTTCATATTCATTATGATTTACCATTCATAAAAGGGAAACATTTCTTGTGAGATAAACTAGAATGTTTCATTCATGAATAGGTCTCACATTAACCATTTATAGGTACACTTCTCAAATCAGCCAATTCATCATGAATTTAAATTTCATATCTTTATGTCCATGTTGCATGATGTTAAAATGTGTTCCTTAATCCTACCAAAAAACATTAGGAAACACTTCCAACTAATAGCTCCACTGTTTATACAAAACATGAATCAATATTTCTATCTTATATGAAATTATTTAGATCAGAAACTAGAATTAGTGTAACCCCTTACACTATGATCATCCTCCCCTATAAAGTCATATAATAAATATATTCTTCTTAATATATGAATAAGGAAGTTCTTCACAGTAATCAAATTACTCCTATATAGATTATATTTGTATATACCTAAAATTATCCAATCATAAATGATTTTTGGGATGAGTATAAAACATGAAATACATGATAAATACTATGGAGGATTCCTAAGGAATCATTTAAAACCTTTCTAATGCATTCTATATATATTTAATCGTCATATGATTTGTTTCCTGAAATTATAGTAAAGACCCATTCAATATGTTCCCTATTCTATACCTCATTATCACTTTACCAATATATGTGTTTTGAATTAGTCTATGTAAACTATTAAATTTATCTCAATATATCTTCATAATAATTATGAATGTTTCTTCACCCATGTATTGGATCAAAAAAAATTTTACCTGACAAATTTTTGTAGAGCTTAAATTCTTGAAAACATTTCTGATAAATAGTATTCCATCTACATAGACAATTATAAATACAACTACACTCCCAATAATTATCTTGTATTCATAATAATAATCCACAAACACGATGAAACTGAGAACTTTGATTGATTTATCAAAACTTATATTCCAATTCATAAATTCATTCTTCAATCTATAAATAGACTATTTCACCTTATACAAATTATCAAATACATTTGGAAATTCAAAACCAATAGGTTGATTTAGATACACATGGTTGAATATATTCTTATTCAGGAAGGTTTCTTTGATATCCAAGTGATATATCTCAAAATTCATTGTATTCTAACAGGAAAAATTTATATATGAATGGAATTTATCATTGAATTGGTTAAAAGTTCTATTAATATTCAACACATGTTATTTTTCTTATAGAGAACCTAGTTTTAACATATGGGTCTCACCCATTTTGTTAAATATATTATGTTCTAACCTCGGTTTGTGTATATGGAGTCCAATTTTTTTCCATGAATTTTAACTGTTTCTATGAATTTGACAAATAAAAGGCCTCATGATAGGTTTTATGTTATTCATCAATGAACATTACTTCATCATCATTATCTATAAGATATCCATATCTCTCTAGAAGCTAATGAATCATACCAAACCATGGAGTTTCATTTATATCCCATGTTGATTATTCTTCCAAAACTCTTTTTTGAACCAAAAAAACTTCTTTCTTATGGGACCTAAATATATTTTTTGGTTTTGATTTAATCCTAGTTCAACATTCCTTCCAATGACACAACTATTAATGTGTTCCCATTCAAGGAAAACACTATATCTAGGATGTAGGATTATCAAAATTATATCACATAGATTCCTTGAGGAAACTGAGAAATAAGTATTTTTTAATTTAATGTCAACATTATAAGAATAAAAAACCTTATGTGAGTGAATCACAACCCCTAGTCCACATAAAATAAATATTGGGATGTTTCCTATAGAATATATCATACAATTAAATTATAACTTTTTTAAATGGATTTTAGTTAAGTAGCAGTGCAACAGATTTTATAGAATATCTTCAAAAGTAAGTATAAAGGTCACACTAACTCATCATCCATTAAACCATGTCTAATAAGGTATGAATTCTCCTCTTAGATACACTATTCCACTATCATGTTTCATTAAGAGTTATTTCTGGAATAATATATCAATGAATTCCTAGATTTAGTATTCACTAACGTGATCTAATCTAAGATTCTTATACTTTTCCCTTGTGAATCTATAATTATTTTGAAAACATAATGAATGTTTCGAGTTTTTCATACATTTTCCTCTTCTAAAACATGCAACAAAACTGAATATAGTTATCAGTAAATTTTATTAAGTATGTAAATCCATAACATTATTATATACTCATTGGTGAATATACATCACTCTGTGTAACAACCAAAAGTAAAATATCCCTACCACTATTTCCTCTAATAGTTTATTTGGTCATTGTACCTAATAAACAATATTCATAATTATAAATTAATTTGACAAAAAATTATTTCAAAAATTCATCTCTATGGAGTGTTTTAATTTGTTTACCATTTAAATATACAAGGTGTTTTTTTAAATGTAAGTGTGGTTATAATGGAACCATACCATCTTATTCTAAATGATATAGATAACAATATCCACATCTAGAATGTATAAACAGTTTACTATAGACTCATTCCATAAATTATATCATTGATATATACACACATATATATAATAACTCTTTTTTATTTAAATGAAAAAAATACCATCTTATATAAACATGATAGAAAAATAAAATATCTATTTAGAGAAGAAGTAGAATAACTGATTTTAAATTAATGAAATAATAAACTTAATAGAGTTTTATCATAAGTGATAACCTTCAATACATCAATTATTTATCTTATTTACCATAAATTGATCTACTTCAGCTGTCATCAATTATCTCATATCTATAAATCATTATTTGTCGTCAAATAATTTTTATGGACACCTAGTATCTAAAATCCTTTGTCCAAAGTTGAATAAATTGATTTCTACAAGATTCACATATAAATGTATCGAATTATATTCATTGAGAACCATTATAAATCATAGATACCAATCTATAGTTGTTTTATTGTTCGTACCTATGAGATATGACAATATGATATACTTTATTCATTATATAATCAATAAAATACATAATCTATAGGTGGGAATGATGTTCTATTTATTTTACTCAAAACATTTTAATGAAAGTACATCTACTATAATGGAAATCATAAACATCATTATCTATAGTAGGCCAATATCCATATTTACCAAGATTTTAGCCCACTATAGTGTTAAAATCAAAACATATATATTTAGGTTTCTAATCATGCCAATCATATCAGGTATGAATCATGGGTAGTTGAATAGACAACCCATTTCTCAAATTTATCTTATAGAAAAAAACATATTTATTCCTATAGTATCCTCTCTCATAAGGTTTCCTAGGTATGCATCACCCAAATATTATAGTGGGATTTGATTACCTAATTCATAGGGTAATATATTTCCATCAATCCATGCACATGATAATTCATGTTCCCCAAACATTATCATGAAACTACCAAGTTGGACAAATGAGGTATTACAACATGCATTTTTTGGATGGAATCCTCCATATTGTATATGAGGGTTTTATTTTAAATTGTCACTAATTTAATATACATCACATGAATATTAAATATAAAACTATATTTTCCTATAAAATATATATTATTTCATGTTTTATTCCTTCATGTAAACATGATTCTAATGATTTATTTTTAGAATCCCTCTTCAATCAATCAAATTAATATATTTTTTGACACTGTTAAATTCCATTGATCAATTTGTAGAAATAATTTTAATGATAGCTTATAATTGAAAATTTATTAAAGAGGAAAATATGGAAACAAATGTTTCACTGCAAACAAATCCCTCTATGGGTTTTCAAAAATAATTCTTAGAGCTTGCCTTTGGAAAAGTGGTGTAGCTTCTTTAAACATACATGGTTCTTCTATGCGTGCAAAATTCCTTTGTTCTTGTGTAATTCAATTAGGCTCATGTTTTAACTTCTCAAATTGGGGTCCATTTGTGGAAAACCAATGTCAACCTTCATGTATTAATGGTCACTTCATGGACCAATTATTGTTTATGTCAAGACATGGAATTCATATATGGACATGTAATCTATGTTAGTCACACATTTCCTATGAAACTGAATCCTTCTATATGATTTTCTTAAATAAATAAATATCATGAAGTTAAATAATCGAATAAATTTTAATTTTCTTATATAGACCACTCCCCTTCAACAAAATATTGAATCATTCTTTGATGATTGAAATGTTCTAGAGGAAAAACTAAAGTTATTTCCTAGCCCGATTATTAAAACATGAATTAAAGGAATAATAAATGAAGGCTTTTTCATTAAGTTGGGTCTTTAAGAATCCTTCATAAAGGATCTTTTGAGAAAAAATTTATACTTTCTACTTTTTCATCCCTTAGTTTATGAAATCAAAAACACTTTCATAAATACTTTATAACCATGTTTACACATCCAAAATGATTTGTATGTTTTTGTAGAAAAATTTTCATTTATACTAAACATTGAAATGGTTCTAATAAAATATGAACATAAAATTTCGTTCATCAATCCAATCCATCATAATGAAGGTTTTTTCTATATATTGGACCTACCTAGGTTCTGATTAAGTGGTTAGACTTATGTACTCTCTATAAGACTAACAAAAATATCTCCATCGAACTGATCGTGGTACCGATACATTGGACTAACCCTTATTCAATTTATCAGAATGAAAAACAACAAGTAAGTCCATTGGACTATCCAATGTTTATAATCTGAGTATATATATTTGTTTTTATTGTACAGAAAACAAAATAAAATTGTAATAGTTCTAAAAAATAATATCATACATTTAGTTAATCCATATCACTATGATATTTCAATTGAAAGTTATTTGATATTATTGCAACCAACTCTAAAATATACACCTTAGAGATTTGACTATAAATAAGAATTCATTTGAAGAGGAGGTATATTATTCATAGGAAACTAAAATATTCTAAATATTTATATACGTGAACATCTCATTCCTAGTATTTTTTAATTTTTATAGATTTGAAGTTATAAGGAATCATGTCAGGATTGTGTATTCTTTATAATAATTTTCTTTTGTATTTTTCATCTAATCATGGTACTGATCAATGTATTGTGAGGATATGAAGATGGTGTATATGATCTATCGGACCAGGGGCTTCTGGGGATATGAAGATAAATATTAATCATCATATCAAGGATTTTTGGGTATAGGAATAAAGATCCATACTATTCATCGTATTGAGGGATTTCCTAGTAAGGAAATATAGAACTTTCAATAGTTATAAAACTATAGATACTTTTAGTTAGGGTTTATGGATACCATAACTCTTAAGGGTAATGAGTAAATTTTTTATATAAATATTTTATGTCATTATTACTTTGATAATCATTCATATTTCTTGTTTGTATAATTTTTACATTATGATATGCATTCTTGTAGAATGTTAGTTTTATACTTACCTTTATAACAAATTAATTGTTTTATCATTATAACCGTGAGACTGATAACACTATGCTTAATTAGACACTTTTATGTTCTGATTCAAAAACTCTAATCATTATATGATATATGAGGTGGATCATTTTTTCTTAAGAGGAAATTTTTATTAAATTTTTAAAAAAATTACACCCCCACTTGTTGCCATCGTAAACTATTTTGATCTAAAAATTGGTATCAGAGCAGGCTATACTGAATGCTTTCTGACATTTTACTATCTTTATCTACTATAAGTTTTATAAACTACTTGTTTGAAAATTGTAATTACACTAATGTGTCATTCTAGATAATACTTTCAATTCTTTTGAAAAGATGGCAGGGTAAAATGATGGAACCCTAGAAAATATAAATCTGAGAAGATGAATCATTTTTATGGTGTTTATTATGAGTATTGGAGAGACCAGATGATTATTTTGATTATCAATATTGTAGTTCATAACATTGTAATGTTAACTAGTGATAAAAAAGTTCCATTTATGGATGTTAATACAGATACACATTGAGAAAAACAATAATATCAATTTAATTATAGAGTAATCAATACCGTTTTGTGTTCTATAAAAAAGAATATATACATTCGGATATCTTTATGTGAAGTTGAAAATATCATATGGAAAAATTTAGAAATTTCTAACATTGGAACAAACAAATAATTTAAGATTAGAATATCTATTATGAGAGTATAATATCAAGCTGATGATTTTATACCTAGTTAATCAGTAGCGAAAATGCATCAAATATTTATGAAAATTATGAATTTTTTACATTATCTTGGAGAGAATGATCTTGGAGATCGAATTTTGGTTGATGATATTAATGAATTCATTTATAATGAATTATAATCCCAGATGGAAACAACAGATGGTAGAAAGGATGATTAAAAATATAAGTCTTGATGATATTATAGGAACTCTCTTGGAACACTATTGTATATTTAAAAGTGGTTTTGTCAAATTGAAAAGGTAGAATGGTGGAGTTACTTTAAAAAAACATCTAACCTTCCTACTAAATTTATATTTGCTATGAATGCAGTGACATATTTTAATAAAAAGAAAGTTGTTATTTATTCTGAAATTAGTTCATCAAAACAAACATGAAATTATTTTGAAAGTATAGATAGAATAAAAAATAAAATCATTGGTAATATAGATTTCTAATATAAATAAAAGAAAATTCAGAAGGATTGGAATTACAAGAAAGGTTCTTCTATATGTTTATATTGTGAATGTAGAAGGCAGGAAACATTTGACTCGATTTTCCTAACCTCAAAAGGAATGAAACAAAAGAGATAAATTTAAAAAGAAATTCCAAATGGTATTATAAGTATAAGAGAAAGAAGGTTTTGAAAGCTTCTGACAGTTGGTGTACAATTTGGGGAGACATTTATTCAGAATTTATTTAGAAAACTATGGTTCTATATCTAGGAACATTGGTATTTTTGTTGAAATACCTATGGTGAAAAAATTCCTTATAGAAAATGTACAAACTGTTGAATCCCTTAAAAATATTAATTTAAATGAAATTTACCATGATATTAATGATGAAAATAATTCTACATCTTCTGATGAAGAATCTTGCTAAGTAGTAGAGGGTAATACTCTACCTATATATGAATAATTATACAGTTTTTATAAACTTTTACAAAATGAAAATTGTAATGTTTATAAAAACATGATAATTCCCAAGAAAATCATGTGAAAGAAAACCCAATAATAACAATTCTTAATAATTAAATATCATATCATTCTAAATATCCTGATAATCTAAATTTGAAAAATAATTTTTTCAATACATATTGATAAAACTATTTATGAGAAAAAAAATTACAAATTCATTTAGAAAAATGTAGACCGAAAAATTATATTAAAAGGATAAAAATATGTTGTCAAACTAAGGGATGAAATTTATAATTTTAAGAAACTTATATCTATGTTTAGTTTTGGTAAGGAAAACATTGATATTAATTTTTTTAACGGCAAACCTAAATTTTTATAAAAAAAGAAGGGATTACACCAGACGAAAATAATGAGTTTTGTTTACATCTCAAATATAAAGCAGAATCAGCTCGAGGTGGAGTTCGTCACTCCACGTAATATCATGCACCACACCCATGTTTGCCAGACCATCAGCAATCCTGTTAGCTTCTCTATAGTTTTGCATTGCAATAAAGCTAGTGGAGGGGAGTGAATGTAGGAAGTCAATCCAGTGGGAAGTGAGTATCCATGCTAGATGAATTGTACCCTTCCAAATGGCTTGAACTATGGTATAAGAATCAATCTAAATCCAGATGTTGTTCCAGTTGTGAGCTTTAGAAAATGAGATAGCATGAATAACACTCCACATCTCATATTCTAAGGAGGAGGAAAATCCGAATGAGCCATTTGATGCATCCAAGGATCTAATCCAAATGATTTCTGAAGATGCCACCACATCCAGCTGGGCCAGTATTGCCTTGGGAGGCCCCGTACACATTTATTTTGATCCACCCCACAGGCGAGGGTTGCCAAAAAAATTCCATCGTAAATTTAGGGCGAGGAAATTTCCCATAAACTCCAATGCGCCTCATGATCCCAAGGTCTCTGACAGAGTTATATCAGCGTTCATTCTGAATCGATGCTGCCTCTTGAATAGCAATGAGAATTCTCATTTTGCCTACATTGAGATTAAATGAGTTTTTATGAAAAATTTATTCATTCCTTCCATACCAGATCACATATAGAATCTATGCAACAACTTCCGTAAACAGATTCTTGATTTTCTTAGAGTCCGACATTTCCATGCATCTCTGAAGCTGCAATATTATGGAAGTTCCAAACAACCATCTACATTCAAAGATGTCAAATACATGGTTCCAAAGAGAAGAATCCGTATAACAAGATAGAAAAAGATGATTAATATCCTCCATATTTTGATTACACATACAACATGTAGATCAGAGGTTGACCCTGAAAGCCTGTAGACATGAGTCAGTGGGGATCTTACCATGACCAATACACCATACCAACATAAAGCACGGGGGTTTTATCCAAGATTTTTTAATGTTTTTCATCCCACTTAAAAAGTTGTTCTCATTATTGAAAAAGAACTTGTATTAACTTTTAGAGTCCAGAATGTCATTATGCACATGCTCCCATATGATAAAATCATCATTAAACGAGAAGGGATAGGAATCAACCATTCTCTTTATCTCATCAGGAAGGTAGTCATTTTGTGAGTGAAGTGTGTTCTTTATGGTGTCATTGATGTTCAAGGGGGAGTGATCAGGTGACAATATAGAGATAAGGGGGGAGCCTGTCCAATTGTCCAGCTAAAATTTTAAATTGGAATCATTATTGACCATCTATCTAGAATTTTTCATAATAACATTAAACGTACGTTTGATGGAAGGAAAAATAGAAGACGTGCAATGATAAAAAAATTTGTTCCTCAGTTTTTCAAGAAAGCGAGCTCTTTGAAAATAAGTGGCAGACGAGTTATTATAAATAAGATTCCACGTCATCTTGGCCTATAAGGAATCATTAAAGAAGGTAAGGTTTTTTATGCCAATTATATCATTATCAATGGGTTTTCATGATGGTTATTTTTCAATAGAAATGGAATTTTCTCAACAAATTAATGTTGGAAAAATTTGGTTACCTAAGATCTTATTTATGATCAAACCAGACCCAATAAGGTTTTGGTTATGAAAAATTAATTTCATTATTTTAAGAAAAATATTGAATTTACCTCCAACAAAATATTTTGGCACATGGATAGTGGTTTCTCTATAACTATGACTAGAAAAAAAGTCTTCTTTAAGAATAGCATTAAGATGAATGATGTAAAATTATCCTTCAGAGATAATGCTCAATGAGAGATTATCGGTATAGGTTATATTTTTTTTCTTGTAAAATCCATAATATTAAATGTTTTATGTATTCTCGAACTTAATAAAAACCTTATAATCATAAGTTAATTATGTGCTGAAATTTATATTTTGAACATTAGGAACAAAAAATGTATTGTACTTAGTCCAAAATATGAGTTTATTCTTTCTTCCATTCAACCTGAGAATGTTTGCACATCATACATATAAGTTCATAGGATCATAGACTTATCTTTTCCTAACTCAATAAAAAATCAACCTTGGTTATGGAATAGACTTTTAGAACATTGTAATCTAAAAACATTAGGAAAGTTGAATAACAAAGGACTTTTAAAAGATCTACCAGAACATTGTTTGATTCTTAAAAAGTTTTTTATACTCGTTATTTCTATAAGAAACATAAATCATGTTTAATATCTATTGGTGAAGTATCAACCTATTATGATTCACAGTTAGTGAACTTGGATTTATTAGGTCGTATACAAATTATAATTATTGTTGGAAATACTATATATATATATATTTTTGATGACTAGACTATATATATGGGTATATTTTCTAGAATGAAAATATAAAGCCTTTAATTTTTTGTAAAATCTTGTAACTGGAGTTAAAAATGATAAAAACTTGTCCTTGATAATTATTCATTGTGATTTTGGTGGAGAAATTTGAAATTCTTATTTTCAAATTTTATGTAGTAATAATTGTATTATACATAACTTTTCAACGTCTAGAACACCCAAAAATGGTGTAAATGAGAGAGGAAATAGAGTTCTTTAAGCGAATACTAGAACCATGATGATTGAATACTCAGTAGCTAATTTTTTTTGGGATGATGTAGTTACTACTACCTATAAATTGAGTTATAATTACATATTTTATTAATTAAACCCTTTATGATTTATGTATAGGAATAAAACTGAAAGTTTATTACATAAAAGTCTTTGGATGAAAAGTATTCATCTTGAATACTATTGATAACTTAGAAAAAATTTCACCAAAATATGATAAAGGGGTTTTGTTTTATTCGAAAACTTGTAAATTTTATAGAGTTTTTAATAAAAACACATTTACTGTTAAGAAAAAATTACATGTTAGTTTTAATGAAATGGATCCCTTTGTTTTTAAAAAACCCCAATCTACATCCTCAGATCTCATTTCTAAAACTAATTTTAAACCTATTTTAGAACGTTTTAATCATAAGTAAATAATCCAAGAACATGATTCTAAATTTATTCATCATTAATATTTCCAACATATTGTTGGTGAATAGATTTTTTAGAACACAAAAAATCAGTAGTTTCGAATGAATCATCGTAGTGATAAATTCATTGGTGATGTAGATCAACTAGTTAGGACAAGAACATATTTGAGAAATGAAATTGAACATATATATTTCTTATCCTAATTTAAAAATAATAATATTTATTTTTTTTTTGAAAATTATTAGATACGTTCAATGCAAGATGAACTCAATGAGTTTAAAAGGAGCCATGTTTGGACTTTAGTAAAATTAATTAATGATACTTCTATAATTTGATAAAAATGGGGGTTTCAGAATAAATTTGATGAAAATGGAATAATAGTTATAAATAAAGATAGAAATGTTGCTATGTGATATAATAAAAAAGAGGTAATGTAATATGATGAAACATATACTCTAATAGCAATACTGGAAGTTATTTGTATACTTATAACATATGCAGCATTCATAAATTTGAATTTATTTCAAATGGATTTGAAGTGTGACTTCTTTAATAGGTATGTCTATGAGGAATTTTATGTATAATAAACACCTGGTTTTGAATATAAAAAACATCTATTATATGTTTATAAAATTGCAAAGGAACTTTGTGGACTTAAACAAGCCCCTTGATCTTAGTATGATAAATTTACTATATTTTTCTTACAAAATAATTTCGTTAAATAAAATTTGGGTCCAAATTTTTTTATAAAATAAGTTAACAAAAATATTATTATTTTACAAATATATGTTGAGGATATTATATTTGGTTCAAATCAAAAATATTTAACAGATTATATTCTAGATCTTATGAAATATTAGTTTGAAATGAATATGATGGATAAGCATACATAATTTCATGGTTTTAAAACTTCACTAAAACCCGAAGGACCTTTTATATGTCAACATATTTATATTTATAATATCTTTTCAAGAAATTAGGGTATTAAAATAATAAAAGTATCATTACTCCTATACGGACCTCAAATACATTGGATATTGATGAAGCTAGGAAACCAGTTGAGCAAAATACTTTTATAAGAATGATTGGTAGTTTACATTACATTACTGCTAGTCATCCAGATTTAATGTTTTAAATATTATTATGTTATTTATATTAGTCCAATCCAAACGAACCAAATATTAAATCATTTGAAAGAAATTTTAATTTTTTTAATGGAACTACGGGTTTAGGTTTGTTCTACACTTTTGGAAATGATTTTGAACTGAAATGTTTTTAGGATATAGACTTTCATGGATGTAGAATGGATAAGTAAATTATTATTAACTATTTAATTTTGTTGGAGAAAATTTAATTTCCTTGTTATGTAAGATACAACACTCATTATAAATTTTCATAGTAGAATCCAAATATGTGGCCTCTAGATGTTGTTGTGCTCATGTATTGTGATTGAAATGCACACTCACTGACTATGGAATGAGTTTCACTAAAACTCAAATTTTCTGTAAAAAAATAAGATACATTTCCCAAATTATTATCCAATCACATCACCCAAGTGATACAATCACACACACACACACACACACAGAGATATATATATATATATATATATAAGACACTAATCCCTTCAGGGCCACTCACTAATTGGAGAATTCAATTTACAATTCCTCATAATGTTAGAAAACCATAATGTTGTTTTTATAAAACCCATTAGTTTGGATCAATTTAAAACCATTAAATAGAATCTAATTATGATAAATATCAACTAATTATTTATATTTACTTCTTGTTTACCCATCTACATCACTTAATAAACTCTATTTAGAAGTTTGAGTACATATGTTTTAAATTTTCTTAAATCATTTTTTTTTCTAAAAGGATTTTTTTCTAAATGTTTTTTGGTTTTTATAGATTTTTTTCATAATAAAGTTTTTAGACTCTAATTTGATATAAAACTTTGAGACGCAAATTTATTTTTTGTTGAAAAAAATGTTAATAATATTATTCCTTAAAAAAATATTTCCAGACATAAAATTTGTTATAAAAATTTTGGACAATGATTTTTTCATATACAAATACATATTTAGGCTCTCTTACAAAAACCAAGAATATCAGCTGACTCATCATGATGAAACATTTTCCCCACTTAATGGTAATATTTATTTATTTTAGTTCTTTTACTTATCTTTTTCTTTAGTTTATCAATATTTTGGTATATGTTACTTTAGTTTTACCAAATTTTGTTTTAAAACATAATACTTTTCTTAACAAGAATGAATCCCACTCTTATAAAATTTTCTTAAATTAAATTTAAGAGTTATAATTTATTTGAAAATAATTATTCAATTAATTCAAGATCCTTAAATTAGATAAGGTATTTTAATAATATCTATTGCGTTTCATGGAATATGAATCATCGCATCCATGTGCCTATATAAGGGTGGTACATCCCATGTCCGACAATGGTTCTCAACTTTTATGCTATCGACTCTCATCTCGCCTTTAATTTATCACATCATTTTTTTTGAATTCATCTAATCGACCTATAAAATTCTATGTCAGATGGGAAATATAGAATATTTTTTGAAAATATAATTACTTATAGAAAGAGTCATTGATAGAAAATGGTATGAAAGTATGAATCTATTTTTTAAAAGAATATCGTTTTTCAGGGCTGGTAAAAGTTTTTTGTAAAAAATTCTGGATACAAAATTTGATTTACATTACCATTAAATTGTTAGATAACATTATGATTATATAAAAGTTACCTCTAGTGATGATATAGAAGAGATTGGTTTTACTATTTTTGGTCAAGAGTATAAACTTTACTATTAAGAAGTATAATATCTTATAGAAGTTCCTTATCATGTTGAGTATTATCTTCCTTCTCATAGATTACCTGATAATATTTGAAGTTTTATTAGGAAAAAATCTAAGGCACCATTTTTTCCTTCATGTGATCAAGTCGAGAATGTTTCTCATCTAACACCTGATGAAAGGATGGTTACTTTTTGTGTGCATGGATACCTCATACTGAGAAAGGGTGATAGGGATACTCTAAATGTATCAATTCTATATTTTTAGATTATGTGATGGACATGAGGAAAATTAAAATCATATTGTTTCTGTTCATTATGGTGTAATCAGTTAAGAAATATTCAATGAATTCCATTATACTTATCTTTCCTTCTTTTATGAATAAATTTATTTTAAATTTTATGGATGTTTTCATTGTTGATAATAAGACATATCTGAGGAGAGAGAATATTTCCTTGACAGGTGAAAAACTATATCAAGGACTAAGTTTATTTTTTATTTTGGGAAAAAAATATTAGGTACAAAGTTGATTGATCTATGTATAAATCACATCCATCAATGAAGGTATATTAATTTAAGATAAAAAGAAAATCCAATTGTTCTCCACCTAAAAAAAGAAAGAAAGAAAATAAAATATCTAATAAAGAGTTCAATGAATTCCTGGAAAAAAATGCTAAGAAGAAACAGGGGGAGCTTGATTTTGGGATTGATGAAGTTGAGGCCAATAACTTGATGATTCAGATATATGATGAATTAAATTAAAGGAATTATATAAATGTAAGAAATAATAGAAGATATTATAAGAAGAACATATAATAAAAATAATATTTAATTATGTGGAGAAATATTCAAAGAATATGATTTTATTAGTTTCACTACTTTTAGTTGTACAACCACCTCTTTAGAGTAGAATAATTTCAAACACTAATCTAACCATTCCAGTTGATGGACTAATGTTTTAAGAAACCTCATTAATTCCTATAAATATTCCATAAACTACTGAAAAAGGTTAAATTAAAAGAAATATTTTATTAACATACACAATTGTCCCTGACAAAACAATTAGTCTCTAAAAAATTTGGTAATAGTGTTTTAAGAACTTGAATGAAATTAGAGAAAGAACTAAAATAAAAAATAAGAGTTAAAAGTAGATAAAGAAGAGGAGTATAAAGAAAATAATAACATTATTATGATGAAATAGAGACTGATGAATTCAAAAAGGATAAGAAAACATCTGGGTCATCATCATCTTCACCTCCTTTAGCTTTCAAAGTATATAAGGTTCTAGATATAGAAGAATCTGAAGAATAAATATCATATTAAATAGAGGAATTAAAGTCATCTTCAAAGGTATAATAGGAAAATAAAAAATCCCACATGAAAGTATCTAATAAATCAGAATCAGATAAGGAATTAGATATTATACAATTTTTAAAAGAAGGAAATGTTTCTGAAAATAGTAAATAAAAGGTTTAGATAAAAGAAAACTTTATTCCAGAATCCCAAAAAAAATTATCCGAAATTTTTGTTTGGGTCAATGGACTCTATAGGAAGATATTCTCATAAAGGAATTAACTATATTTTTTAAACCATAATTTGTTTAAGTGATTTGATTTCTTATCTTATTAACTTAGAGGCAATGTGTAAACAGATTCAAAATATTATAAATGAAAAATTGGAATCACTTAATGTGTTGAACGAATTCAGAGTTAGTATTAGATAAGATTTGAAAATCATAAAAGAAAATACCAATCCATGAAAAAATATCCTACCATAAAATGATTAAGTGATTAACCATGTTAATAGTGAACTCATATATCATGATGATCAATTTGTAGAAATCAAAAATCATTCTCTTGAAATGGATCAATCTTTTGAAAATTTATCTACAAACATTCCTTACTGAGTAATGTTTCAAGAATAATTTTGAGATATGACTGATGAACGTAATGGGGATTTTAAGGTTTTGAAAGAAGAGGTTAACAATTTGGAGTTAGAGAGCAGAAAACTCAGATTATGTGATGTTGACCTTTTCCTTACGATAAAGGAAAATAAAAAGATCACTAAGTATATTGAAATGATAAAGTCATAATTTTGAAAGTAGGTAGTGAAAGAGGACCAAATCATGAAAATTTTCTCTTTGGTCATAGAGGCTCATAATGATCTTGATGAGTTCAAGAAAATGAAGTTGATTGTGAAACATATAATGAATAATTAAGTAAAATTCCCTTATTGAACTATTGAGGTAATATTTTTAATCATTTTTAATGAATTTTAAATATGAATGAATTTCACATCCGAATACTTTTTTCTGATTTTTTTCCAAATACATTGAGAAGTATTTTCTTTCTTTCATTTGATAGATGATTAGTCATTTCAAAAATTATTGTTTCACTTGTTTTAACATTAGTAAACTCTTTGGGAAATTATAAATTCTTTCAAAATTCCTTTTTTAAATTAAAAAGGGGGAAATATTTATAGGGAATAATTCTATAAAGGATTGCAGATGTTATAAGAATATTTTTTTGAGAGTTTTTAAAAGGGAAAAATCTATAAGATTGAATTTAATAAATGGGGATAATATGTTGTTTTAATGGTTTTAATCATATCCAAAATGAGAAAAAAACTAAGGGGGAGTTATGAAGAGATAAGAAATATATTTTTGAAGTCTATGTTTGATGATTGAAAAATTAAATTGGGTTTTAATTTTTTCTATTTTTTTATTATTTATTTTAATTGCTGTGTTTTATGATTTCCCAAAAGGTGGAGATTGTAGAGTTGAAAGTTTTACTATCAAATTTTCCTTTCCATAGTTAAATCAAAAAAATATTCAAAAACTATTTTATTAACTTTATATTTCCCAAGTGAATTAGTTTGTTTTTTTAGAAAAAAATCTTTTATGAAAAACATAGAAATATTCCTAATATAATAAAAATATAAACCTTTAATATTGAATCTGATACAGTAGAATGATGTAGTGTCTTTTAGATCATTCCTACCTATGTTCATACCATGTGGTTAGACTTATGTCCTCTCTATATGACTGGCAGTGTTCATTACCATCAAAATGAACATGGTACTGATACATTAGACAAACCATTATTCAATTTATCGACTTGAATGATATAATTATGTCCATCATAGAAGCCCATGTTTATAATTAGAGTAAATATTTTTTTTGTCATATGAAATAAAAAATAGTATTGTAATAGTGCTAAAAACGTTCTCCCAGAATTTATTTAATATAGATCACTTTGAACTATCATATGCTAGCTATTCGAGGCCATTGCAACGAACTTTGAAATTTAAACATTGGATCTTCACCTATAAATACGAAGACATTGCATGAGTTGAGAGATGATGCATTCACAAATCATACCATCTAATTATTACTCTACATGAACAAATCATTCCATGTCTATGTAAATATATTGATATTTTAAATCCTAAGATATGATTATAAGGATTATATATTCATTAGAACAATTTTATTTTTTATTTGTCATCATATCTTGAAACTGATCGATGGTTTCCATTGATAGGGATATATTGAATCAGATCCATCGAATTAAAGGTTTCTAGGTCTAAGAATATAGATATTGGTCATTATATTGTGGGATTATAGGGATAAAAATATAGAGCCTTAATGATCAGCATATCACAGGAGTTCCATGTAAGGAAAGGGATATATTAAAGTAGGTATAAAATTTTGGATACATTTAGTCAGGGTTTCTAAGTACCTTAACTCTTATGTTTAATAGAGTAAATTATTTTATATAAGGATTGAATGTTATTATTATGCTTATAATCTTTCATAATTTTTTTTAAAGAAGTTTTTCATTTCATTGCGAAAGTGTTTGGGAAGATATTTTTAAACAAACCTTTTAAAAAATGTATTATCAGTATAAATGTGAGGCAGATAATGATCTAATTAATCAAATCATATCTAGTTCTCATTCCAACACTCTGATCATCAGATGATCTATGAGTTTGATAATTATTAAATAAGAAGAATTATGTTTTTTTAGTTTAATTTTCTAAAAAAAATCACCACCCCCCTCTTGTTGCCATTATAAACTCTTAAAATCAAATAGGCTCATCCTCAAGCCTCATTTATAATGGATCAATTTGTAAGCCTAACTTATTGGGATTCATCATAAGGCTGACCCTAGGATTTTCATTTTTGTAGGACCACTCACATAGAACCCGTGAAACACATCGTTTCACTCATTCCTTATATGGGTTGTGTCCCACTTCACATAACACAATTCCCCTATAGAAAATAGGGGGATCCTAATCTGGTCATCTCCCTATTCCAAGTTATTATTGACTATGGGGAATGTGGATCATTCTTATTCACTTCATAAAGTAACCCAAATATGGGTAAATGATTCTCTTCTTGACTAATTTCATTACTGAAGTCATATATCTTTTTTGAATCAACTCAAATGATCTTATTCATCCATTTTAAAAAATATAAAGTATCTCAAAAGCTTATTCCATCAAGGAATAATACAAAACCAAAGGATTAAAAAGTTCAAGAAAAAATATCAACATGAACCCATTAAATCATGTATTCTAGTGATAAGAGGAGTCACCTAATTTATACTCCTAAAATGATAAGATCCTAAATTTATTCATGATTGTGTACTCCCTTGATAATGAGAGAACCTATCATGAGGATATCGTTGAATCCTTAGTTGATAGAAGATACTCCTTGGGATTTCCCAACATTCATTTTTTCTCAAATTTTTTCTATTAATGGTCCATGGATCCAAATATTAAGGAATATATTTAATATTGAGTCCCATAATACCTTTAGGACCTCTTACTAGGTAAAATACCTGAAAATATTACTTCACCCAACCCACCTAAAATGGCACTAATCATTAAGAAACATATGTTTAAGCCCCACATGTATCCTTTCTTCTCCCATATAATATTTTTTCTTACTATTTTTACAAGCTATCTAAATATTTATTGACATATATTCCCATTGAATACAATAATATTTCCAAGAATTTTTATCTATAGATATAATGTGAACATCTACACCTTAGGGCCTCTCATGCATAATCCCATATTCATTATCATGTGGCCTTATACCCCATGAAACTATCCACAAAGGCTCATTTTCCATATGATTCATCATTCTTTAAATGGATATATTCTTTATGAGGTGAAGCAAGTAGGTTTATTCACCCACAATTCCAAAACAATCCATTCCTAGAAACCTTCACCTAGTAATTGTAGTTTCATGAATCCAAAATTCATAGAACAATATCCTAACATCATGATATTAAACATCAGGGATCCATCTGATCCATTAGACTGAAGGTGTCTTTTACATCGGATCTACCTTGGATCATACTATGTGGTTAGAATTATGTCCTCTCTATATGAATGAAAGAGGTCATGACCATTAGATTAAACCTGGTAGTGATACATTGGGAAAACCATTATTCAATTTATTATCTTGAAAGAAATAAGTATCTGCATCATACTATCGCATGATTATAATCAGAGTATATAGATTATTTTATCATATGATATAAAAAATAGTATTGTAATAGTTCTAAAAAATGTCACTAAGAATTTATTTAATCTAGATCACTTTGAACTATCAAGTGCCAGTTATTCGAGGCCATTGCAATCAACTTTTAAATATGGTCATTGGAGATCCACCTATAAATACGAAGACATTTCAAATGTTGGGAGATGATGCATTCACAACTTTAAAATTATAAAGATTACTCTACAATAACATATCATTCTTATCCTATGTATTTATATAGTTATTCTAAATTCTAATGAATCATTGTAAGCATTTTATATTCATTAAAAAAAATTCTTTTTTATTCTCTATCTAATCACACTACTGATCGATGGTTTCCATGGATTGGTATATAGTGAATCAGATCCATCAGATCAAGGGCTTATAGGTATTAGAATATAGTTACTGGTCATCATATTGATGGATTATGGGGATAGGAATATAGAGCCATATCGATAATCAAATCAAAGGAGTTCCATGTAAGGAAAGGCAGACATTACAGTAGGTATAAAATTTTAGATATGTTTAGTTAGGTTTTATGGATACATTCACTCCTATCGTTAAAAGAGTAAATTATTATATATAAAGAATGTATGCGATTATTACTTTTCTAATCTTTCATATTTGTTTTTTAAATAAGTTTTTAATTTCATTGTGAATGTGTTTAGTAAGTGAGTTTTATACATACCTTTCTAAAAAATTGTATTATCAGTAGAAATAAGAGATTGATAATGATCAAATTAATCAAATAATTTCAAGTTTTGATTCCAACAATATGTTCATTAGAAAATCTGGGAGATTGGTCATTTTTTATATAAGAAGAATTGTGTTTTTTAGTGTTATTTTTTAAACAAAAAATCACCCCTCCCACTATTGTTTCCATTATAAACTCATACAATCCAATAGGCCCATCCTTAAGCCTCACTTGTGATGGATCCATTTGTAAGCCTACCATGTTAGGATTCATCATAAGGATGACCCTATGATTTTCAGTTTTGGAAGACAACTCACATAGAACCCTTCAAACACTTCCTTTCACCAATTCCTTATATGGGTTGTGTCCCACTTCACATAACACAATACCCCTATATGAAATAGGTGGATCCTAAGGTGCTCATATACCTCTTTTAAATGGTTATTGACTATGGGGAATTTGGATCATTCTTAGTCACTTCATAAAGAAAATAAAATATGGGTAAATGATTCTATTCGTGGCCAGTTACATTACTAAGGTCATATATCGTGGTTGAATCAACTCAAATGATATTTTTCACCCATTTTTAAAAATATAAAATCTCTCAAAAGGTTATTCCCTCAAGGAAACATACAAAACCAAAATATTCACAAGTTCAAGCTATACACATCAACATAAACCAATTAAATAACCTATTCTAATGATAATACGAATCACATAAGTTACACTACTAAAATGATAGGATCCTAAATTTAGTCATGATTGTGTACTCCCTAAATAAAGAGATAACCTATCATGAGGATATATTTGAATCCTCGGTTGGCACAAGATACTCATTAGGATCTCCCAAATATCATTTTTTCTCCAATTCTTTCTATTAATGGTCCATGGATCCAAACATTAAGAAATATATTTAATATTGAGTCCAAATATACCATTAAAGCCTCTTACTTGGTGAAATACCTGAAAATATTCCTTCACTCAACACACCTAAAATGGCACTCATCTCTGGGAAACATATGTTTAAGCCCCACATATATCCTTCCTTCTCCCCTATAGGATTTTTTCCTCTTATGTTTAAAAACTAACTAATTCTTTATTTGATTATATTCTCTTTAAATACAATAATATTTCCAAGCCTTTTTATCGATAGATATAAAGTGAACATCCACGCCTTAGGGTCTCCCTTGCATAATCCTGAACTCATTATCACGTGTCTATATACCCCATAAAAACATCTGCAAAGGCACATTTTCCCTATGAATCGTCATTACATAAAGGGTTATATTCCTTATGGGGTGAACCAAATTGTTTTATTCATCCATAATTCCAACACAATCCATTCCTGGAAACATTCATCTAGTAATTATAGTTTCATGATTCTAAAATACATAGAACAATATCCTAATAGCATGACATTAAAAATCAAGTATCAATCGTGACATGTCACCTTAAACTATGAAACATGAATATTATGGGATTTTATTCTTATAAACTAGGATATGTAGGAAGCCTCTCTAAGGTTAAATCCCAATATAAAATACATTATAGATGCACGATCATGAAATAAACTTCTCTTTTTTATAGTTCCATGACCTTAAAAGGAACCAAATTGGTGCTTGTCGCATAGACATGAAAGGTAAGACACATCCTATAATGAATTGTCAAACTATGAGGGTTATGATTCCACTCAATAATATAAAATAGAATCCCATTTCAGAAGAATTATCCAAAATCCATATCCCTTATCCACTTCCTAAATGGAGATAAAAACCAAATTGCACGGTTGTATAGCTTTAAATAAAAATATAGTTACCAATTTAATGACCCTGACTCTAGTATCCTAGAGTTTGTGCCTTAGATTTTTACATTGGCATAGATAGAAGACTCTAATCCCAAAGGACTTATCAGATTAATAGACTTGAAATCTATATTACATGCCTAAACTTCACATTACAATTTAAAATATTAAATGAAACATTGAAAATCCTTTAATAACACCATTATTCTTTTCACTTAACCCTACAAATTAATAATAATATATGTCTTGGAATCCTATGAAAACTAAAGCATATGAATGGGGTCATATCATATTCTCATAAAAGGTATACATATAGGATAAGTTTTAATAAAAATCATAAATGATTATGGCAAGGTGATTAACTGAAACATATTCCATTTAATCAATAACCTAGCATAATATGAATGAATTAAAGATGATCAAATAATACCATATAAATAATCACATGATAATGAAACTTAACCATTGATATTATAATAGCATAATAATCACATGGAATATCAATAAACAATCGCATAATTAGGGAATGCAAAATTTCGGATATTATAAACATAGCATCAAATATTTTTCCAAGACACCATACATAAAGGGGTAAGACATCAGCCAATACCCAAACTATTTTGTCTCAAGAGACCTACTGATTCATCGAGGAGCTATAACGAGACTTTCCCATCACATACTAATCTCAATACATTCATTATATTAAAAGGGTGAAACATAAACAACAGAAAACTTTTTATTGAAAAACTAGGATATAAAATGTGAATAATTTAACCATAAACCATGAATAGAATAAAAAGAGAACATCCAAAGTCAAACAGAATCATAAACCATTCATTAAAATATAGTAAATTATATCATATGAGATCAATCTAAATTAAGCATAAGATTCAACAGATGATGTTGACATAGATGAAAATACACTAATAAAATCAATAGAAATATCTTGAGAGAAATTCCCTTTTTTGACTTTGAAAACATTTACATTAAAAGTCGTGAAATTATTAAAAGAAAAAATTTTATTTGAAAATAATTTTTTAAATGTGTAGGGGAATCTAAAAAACATTAAGGCATATAGATGGTATAAAAAAACCTCTCATGCCATATAAGTTAAAAAATCCTTCTATATTTTTTTAGAAAATCCTCAAAGGACCTTGTTTAGAAAACGGAAGATCTACAAATTTTATAGAATTTTTTAAAAGTATAAAATGGTTAAAAATTACATTAAACAATCATCGGAGAATAGTAAAACCATTTTTTAAAACTTTTTATGAAAACATGGGCATGGGGAAAATTATTTGATAATTAAATCTTTAAACATTCAAAGTGTCTCACACAACATTGAATATTTAAACCATAAGAACAATAAAAAAAATTTAAGAAGACATTAAATATCATCATAATAAATAAATTAATGACATGATATTTCAAAAGTTTATTTATATATACACCTCATAAAAGAATGTGGTGTATAACATCAAATTATGCCTCAATAAAATGAGATTAAACAGATTCCCCTTAACATTATCTTAATTTATTTGAATGTGTTTTAAACTCCTGTATAATTTTTTAAATCATGGTATTAAATTATTCCTGAACCATATCCATATTTATGATATCATATGTGATCTTATTATATCATTTTGTAAATAATATTTTGTTATTACAATCGTTTTAGGTGTTAACATCTTCATTTTATTATGATTGTTTTGTTATAAATGTCTCAGTATTTTTGCCTATGATACAGATAAAAAATATCCATAAGGATATAAGTTCATATTTAATAATTATATAAATTTTTATTATCATTCGTTAATGGTTAAAATGGTAAATTAATTCCATCTCATCATAGAGATATGAGGTCATACATACGCATGAACGACAGTATCACTACCTTAATGGAAAAATTGTAAGGAAGTGGATGGTATATAAATTTTTATAGAGTATATATCATGTAATTATTATATTATATATAAATTATTTTCATCATTATACCCATACAAGAAAAGTTGTGATGAAAAAAATATTACACCATGATGTGGAGATGGTAAGATGAACTTATGCATGTGAAATGTTTTTGTTTTTGTAGAATGGATAAGTCATGGATCATGGTTTTCCCATAATCATAATAACATCTCATAATATATATAATACATGATTTGTTACATTATCATGGAAAAACTCATGAAGATGAAGTAGAAGAAGAAATGAACTTGCATGAGTTGGTAAAAATGATTTCCTCTTCTTCGAAGGACTTCCTTTAGATCTCTTCTAAAGGGATCTAGTATGGGTCTTTTTGGAAGAGAAGTACCACTAGAACATGGATAACGATGTTATGAGTCAAAGTTGGAAGTAATTAGTAGATATATCAGGATACAATTTGTGTGAAAGAATGATGAAGGATGATTCCTTTTATATTTGAGGTGAGGCACACTTTTAGAAACCCTCAAAATATTGAAATAATATAAATTATTCTTTACTTAATAATGGATCTAAAGTGATTTATTTAGAATATAATTTGTGAATGAGTAGAAATAATCTCAAAAAATAAATTATATATAAGTTTATGTCTCAATATTACCCTTATCTTTTTGTTTTACCCCTTATTTTAACCCTTTAACTCTTACCACGACAACATGTGTATTTAGTCTTTGAAGGTTAGTATAGTTACTATAAAATGTTAAAATAACATTAAATGGGTCAATAATGAAATATTTAAGTTCATTTCAATAATTTTTAATAATTTTAAATTTATATGAATTTTATTCCATTTCGTAAAATATTATTTATTTTAAAATATCATTCGTGCCAATTTAAGCACTATTTATTACATGACTTTTTAAAAATATTATAACAATATGATAATGTCAAAAAAATAACTAATAAATCCCTAATATTTTTAATTAATATAAAAAATCATTTATTATATTAATTATATCAATGTATATTTATTTCAATATATTTAATAACATATTTTTGATATGTCTATTAATGAAATAATTACTACATGATCATTGTGCAAGCCTTTAATTTAATTATTTCTTCCCAAAAAATTAAAAATAAATTATAATAATGAATTTAAACATTTTATAATTGATAATACCATTTATAGTCGAATAGATCCCATATATAATACCATATTAATAACATTTCACTTATTAAAAACAGATGTTTGAAATAACTGACTTTCCTTTTATTATAATATTATAAATGGAATACTCTCACAAAATTGTTTTAAAATGGTTATAATTCTGAACAAAGGATTATTATGGTAAAAAAAACCTCATACAATTAAATTATGAAAATATTTAAGGTAATTTTATAGTCATTATAGTATTATTTTAACTCAGAATTACTTGATTTACCCATAGCCATGGTAATTAAAATATTATAAAGTTACTATTTATATTCCAAAAAATTCAACAAAACTATTTTCATATTTTGGAAACAATTATTAAAAATCTGGAATATATTTTTCTAAATTAAAAACACATAATTTGTAATAATTAACATAAAATTAGTCATGTTGAAGGAATGAGAAACATGTTATTAATGTAAAAGCATACAAAATATTGTAATGTATTTATATTCATATTCAATGGAAAATTGATTCAAATGACCTATATTGTATTAATTGATATAAAATTAATATAATTATACTTTTAATCTAATTAAAAATTTAATTTAACAATCTAAATTATTTAAATGGAAATGTTTTTTCAATTAAAATGAAATATTTTATCACTATTCATCAAAAAAATAAAATCATCCAAAAAATAAAAAAAATTAAACCAAAGTAACTTGTTTATTTATATTTAAAATAATAAGTTATTCTTTTAATATAAATTATAGAAAATTTTCAAAAATTGGATTTAAAGTAGGTTCTTCATCAAAAGTTGGTAAATCTACCTTTTAAAAAAATATAACCTTTTAGGATTCTAATTGTTTTTAATTTTATCATAAGCATATTAAACTTATTGAATTATTTTAAAAACCTTTGATATAATATATAACATATATATTTTATTATGATCTTTCACTAATAGTGATTAATTTAACTTATTATGCTAATATTCTAATAAGGGAATAAAAATAGTTTTTTAATAAAAACACTTATTTTATAGAAAATTGATTTTTTTTTCATTTATAATGAATTCAATTTATAAACATGTGGAAAATATATTCTAATAATTTAGTTAATCCTACTCACGAATTTCAATATAAAAACTTGTGTTAAAATAATAATATTTAATAGTATATAATGGTTCCTTTAAGCACGATGTTGCGTGTGATATAAGCTACCAAAGAGATTAAATTAAAAATGATACATACCATAAAATCATGGGATGTTACATTATCCACTCCTTTAATAAATTTCATCCTCACTATTTGAAATTTCACATCAAAAATCAAAGGCTGATAATTGAAAATTCATTTCTTGAAAACCCACATCAAAAATAGGGTTAATAAAAAATCCACTTTATAAGAGAGAAATGGAAATGAATAGGTCACTGAAAAATTTGGATTTAGAATATGATAATATTAGTGGAAAGTGAAAACTAGTACATGGAATAGAAATAAAACATTGAGGTTCTAATGAAAAGTGTTAGACAATATGGTCATTAAAAATTCTACCATTACAAAATCATAAATCTTTGATGGGTTAAAGAGGATTTTTATTTATTGGTAAGAAAACTAAATGAATAGTGTTTTCATTCCAAATTCCTTTTCAATAATTGAGGGATTATTTTACTATCATTATAAGAAGATGAGAAAATAATATTAATTACTTTCACTATCTGGTATTATCATTTTATTTTGATTCTATATTTTTTCACTTCATATCTTACGCCATGAAATGAATATTCAAGTTTAATTTTTCATACCTGAATCACTTTAAAGAATAATAATATCCACAAGTCATTCCTTCATCGATTAAATTTTTAATGAAAACAAATTTTTATGCATAGGTTATCGAATATGATCAATCATAATTTAACATCAATCAATAATATCTAATATTCAACTTAATTCATTCCAACCATAAGAATCCTCCAAAATATTGTTGCCCAAATTAACAGTCCAAAAATGAATCTAAATTTCCAAAATCAAACTTAACATAAAATTCTACAAACAATTTAACGTAGAACTTATTTTCACAAACCATATATTTTATCATCATAAAAATCATAATGAATATCGGCAATCAACCAAATCCTTAATGAAAAAATATTTCTTTACAACCCTTATTTATTTCCATAATTCATATAACTAGTACATCATTTATAAAATACTCAAATGAAAAAAATAGTCTCATATTAATGTTTTAAATAATTACTCTTAATTTGTGGTAAGATCATAAGATTTTACATGATTCAGTAGCTCTCTTGTGATATATTCTCTTGAAACTTGGGGAACATATTTGTATGTTGTCACACTTCACTATAGTTGAATCACTAAATAACAATATTTTTTTTCTCCCATTTTCATTATTTTTTCCAGTGACCCTTTTCTCTACACTTATAAAAAATTATCATTCCCTTCAAGAAAGTATGTGGGTGTTTATATCCAAAATTATCACATGTGGGAAAATAATTCGTTCCCTTATTCCCTTCATACATCTTTTGACTTGTCATCCTATACTTATCTCAAATTACTCCAAATACATTAGACGTGTATGATTATTTAACCATCTCATTATCACATGATATTATATAATCATAAGATTATAATTCTTGGGAGACTATTTCCCTTCAAAATTTTGGCATAAGAACATAATAGATATGATCCTTCTTACTATATGGATCATTTACATTGGTGAGGATTGTGTTCATTATACTAAGAACCAGTTCTAAATGATGACATATAATATATTAGTACATATCATTATAAAACATAGTTTATAATCCCAATAATAGTTAAATACATAACATAAATTGATAAATTTATACATAGATAATCTAATAATCATAAATATGGTTTCTTTGGGGACATTATTACTTTTAAATCATTATTAATGGTTTTTAACGAAAATGTAAATTTTACTAATCATATCCCCAGGAAGTGTAAAACTAGGTGTACAGTAAGGATCTTTGTCATGTACCGTGTTACGTTGATTTAGGCCTGACACACTGTGTCAGAGTTATTACCCATAGTACATCTATACCCGAACCATATCCATTTATAGTATCTAGACCTGGATGTTTTTCTTGGAAGACCCACATAATATCTACCTTATAAAAAAATATTATGTTCTACTATATTTATCCTCAAATTTTATCTTAGGGTTATGTTCCCTAATCTATTTTTTAAAAATCTAGATTCCAAGGTTTCTACAAAAAATCCTCTAATACCAATGGTAACGACTCCATCCACAGTAGCCCAAAGTCGGTTCCTTACTTTATTATATTGGTATAGATACAATAATTGAATCCCAAATGACTGATCAGTTTAAAAAACATGGAATCTATATTACATACATTAACTTTACATTGGAATTTAAAATATAAAATACAACATAAAGAATCTTTTAAGAACAGAAATATTGTAATAGCTTAACCTTGTATATCAATCATAATATACATCTTTTAATCCTAGGGAAAATTAAACATAATAAAGGGATGACATCAGATGCTCAGTAAGGGTATACATACAGCAGATGCTATTATAAAAAATCATAAATGATTATGGTAAGGTTATTTATTGAAACACATTACATTTAATCAACAACATGAGCTTAATATGTATTTAATGAAATATGATCAAATAATTTCATATAAAAAATAAAATTTTAATGAAACTTAACCATGTATATTCTACTAGTTGAATAATCACAATGAATATCAATAATTAATCTGATGATTATAGAATGAATAATATCAGACATCATAAACATATCATCAAGGATTTGACAAAGAAACCATATATAAATGGGTAAGACATTAGCCAATACCCAAACTGCTCTCTCTCGTGATACCTACTGATGTATATAGGAAATATTTTGGGCCCCACCAATCACTTACTAAGTTCAATTCATTACTCATATGAAAAGGGGTGAATCATAAAAAACATAAACATTATTATTAAAAAAAATAGCATACGAAATGAGAATACATTATCCATAAAACATTAATGGTATCGATGTAGAAAATACACACTCAAACGGAATCATGAACCATTCAATGAAATATGTTAAATGATATAATAAAATATCAACTTCAATTAAGCATAAGATTAAATAGAGGAATTCTATATAGATGAAAATACTATAATAAAATCCTTAAAATTTTCTTGAGAGAAATAACGATTTTGACTCTAAAAACATTTATTTAAATAGATGCACAATTTATAAAATAAAAAATTTTCATTGAAAATAATTTTTAAAACATTCAAATGAAGCATCAAAACATTAAGATATTATAATAGTGGAAAAAGTCGCTCATTCCGTATAAGATCAAAAAATTCCTTTTGTATTTTTGTCAGAAAATGATCAAAGGATCTTTTTTAGTAAAAAAATATATAAAATTTAAAAAAAAATTTAAAATTAAACTATTTTTATAAATATCATTAAGAACTCATTTTATAATATTAAAAAATTTGTAAATAATTTTATAAAACATGGACATGGAAAAAAATATGTGATAATTAAAATATTTAAACATTCAAGGTATCTCATAGTACATTGAATATTTAAATCATAATCATAATGAAATAATAAAATTTTAAAAAAAAATGAATTCCATGATAATAAATAAATTAATGAAATGATTAGTCGAAAGGGTATGTATATATACACCTCAAACAAGAAGGTGGGTGTATAACATCAATGTATGCCTCAATGAATGGAGATTGAGACAATGTCCCTTACCTTACTCTTCCTTTAGTCGAATGTGTTTTATCCTCATGTATAGATTTTTAAATCATGTTATTAAATTAATCTAAAACCATATTCATATTTATGATATCATATATGATCTTATAATATCGTTTTTTCAATAATATTTTTTATTGCCCTTATTTCGGGTGTAAAGTGCTTTATTTTCCTATATGTGTTTTATAATAAATGTCTCAGTTATTGTGAATAGGATATAGATACAGCCTCTATATAATTGTATTAATGTTATAATTATAAATTTTAATCATTAAATAAATTTTTATTATCATTATTAAATCCTTTACATAGGAAACAAATCACATCGTATTGTGGAGACGGTAGGTCGTACGTACGCAAAAGTGATGGTTTCATTACCATAATGGTGAAAAAGTAATGAAGTGGATGGTATATTTATTTTTCCAAAATCAATATAATTCCATAATTATAATATAGATACATTATTTCCATCAGTATAACCATCCAAGTAAAGGGGTTATGAAAAATAGATTACACCACGATGTTGAGATGGTAAGTCGTAAGTACGCACACTCAGTATTTTAATTTTTCATAGAATAGATAAAGAATAGAATATGGTTATCCCAAAATATGAATAACATATCATAATATATATTATACTATATTTATTAAATTATCATGAAAACAGATCATGAATAAGGAGTATAAGGAGAAATGAACTTGGATTATTTTTCAAAAACAATTACCTTTTCTTCAGTGAACTCCCTTTAGATCTCTTCCAATGGGATCTAGGGATGGTATTTTTGAAAGGAAAATACCTCTAAAACATGGATAAGGATTTTAATATGAGAAATGGGAATCAATTATTTGAGATATAAGGATCAAATTAGTGTGAAGAAGTGGGGGAGGAGGTGCCCTTTTATAATTGAGGGGAGGGGAACTACTGGAAATCCTCAAAATATTAAATTTATATAAATTATTTTTCATTTATAAATGGATAAAAAGTAAATTATTTAAAATATAGGATTTGTATTAATCTGAATACTATCATACAATAATTTTTATACACGTTTTTTTTTCATTATTACCCTTATAGTTTTTATTTAACCCTTATTTAATCCCTTTAACTCTTATCGTGACAACATGTGTTTTTACTCTTGGATGGTTAATATAGTTACTATGAAATAAAAAAATAACCTTAAATGAGTCATTTATGAAATTTATAACTTAATATAATTTATTTAGAAAAATTTTATATGTTCATGAATTTTATAACATTTAATAAAATATTATTTACTATATAATATCAATAGTATCAATTTTGATACTATTTATAACTTGACATTATAAACATATCATAAAAACATGATAACGTGGAACCAAAAACATTAATATATCCATAATATTTTTTATTAATCTATAAAAGTATTTTATTGAATTAATTATATAAAATTATTTTTATTATAACATTTTTAATAACATTTATTTGATATGTCCATTAATTAAATATTTATTGCATCATCATTATGCAAGCTTTTAATTTAATTATTCATTCCATTAAAATTACAAATAAATTATCATTATGAAGATAAAAAATTTATATTTCATAATAATATTTATTGTTTAATATATCCCCAATATTACCCCATATTAAAAATATTTCACTTCCTATAAAGAAAAGTGTGATAAAATTGACTTTTCTTTGAATATTATATTATAAATGTCATACAATCATCCATGATTCTTTAAATTGTTATAATTTTGGCCCAAGAATTATTTTGGATGAAAAAAACTCATCTAGTGAGATTAAGACAAGTTTTTTGGTAATTTTATTGTCTTTTTAATATTATTTATTCTTATAATTACTTGATTTACCCATAACTATGGTAATAAAAATATTTCTAAATGTACTATTAATATTCCCAAAAATAATAGAACCCTATTTAAATAATTTGGGACAACATATTTCAAATATGGAACTTATTTTTATAAATTCAATATTCAAAAATTTGATTATTTAATTTAAATGTAATATCATTGATAAAATGAAAAATAGGTTATTAACGAGAAAACGTACAAAAGATTGTAATGTTTTTATATTTATATTCAATGTAAAACTGATTAAAATTACCTAAATTGTATGAAATGATATATAAATATTATAATTATACTTTAAAAACAATTAAAAATATAATTTTACAATATAAATTATTTAGATGAAAAGCAGTTTTCAATTAAAATGAAATATTATATCACTATTCCTCAAAACAAGAAACTCATTAAAAATACCATAAATTCATAAAAAGTAAAGTCCTATATTATAATTTAAAATAAAATGTTTATTTTTTAAAATAAATTATGTAAATGTATCAATAATTGGATTTAAAATAGGTGCACCTTTAAAAGGTGGTAAATCTGCCTTTTAAAGAAATATAACTTTTTATGCCTAAAATTGGTATTATTCGTATATTAAGAATATAAAACTTATTGGATGAATTTAAAAAAAAATTTGAATATATATAATATATATTTAATTAATATCATTCACTAATATTTATTATTTTAATTTATTAGGATAAAATTTTATTTTGGGAATAAAAATAGTTTTATTTAATAAAAACCCATCCTTTCTGTTCAATTGGTTTTTATTTTCATTTACATTGAATTAATTTTATAAAAATGTGTGAAATAAATGTAATTAATTTATTTAATCCCATTAAAAACTTAAAAATTAACTACTATTGATAAAATAATAATATTTAATATTATATCACGTTTCGTTTAAGATCGGTGTTTCGTACAATGTAAGATTTTGAAGAGATTAAATTCAAAAAGATATATACCATAAAATATTGGGGTGTTAAAAAAACATAAATAATAATAGATAAACCCTTTTATATATATATTTCCCTATATATATGGAGAAAATTATATATATTCCAATGTCACGAAATATTCATGTCACTGATTTTTCACTAGAACAGTGGTAACCAGTCTCGCACTAGGACTTGAGTAAGATGCAGAAACATGTTTTAAATCTATAAAAGAGTCCTAAAGTATGAAATAATTGACCCCAAAAGGGTTATATTATCCCATTTAACCCTAATATCATCTAATGTTCTACCCAAATCATTCATGGTAAAGTCCAAACGATCACATGCTTTTGGAAGGTAGGTACATGTCGATTAAAAAAATTTGCATTGTGTGTGTTTAATGAAGAATGGATAGAGTTAAATATATTAAGAATAAATTTTCGAGTGATATAATCCATCAGGTATTATTTTTACCATGAAAAAAATTATCATTCTATTTCATAAATAATATTCAAACCGTGTAAATGCGTAACACTTTACACAACAAATATTTTCTGTTACACACATAAATATAAAAGGCTAATATATATACACATATCCAAATACATGCTATTCATATGGTGCATGAACTTTAATTGTAAAATTTTCGAATTATATAAAATTATCAATACAAAAATTATTAATCCAGTAACACACTTATATTTTAAAAATAAAATAATGTTTGAAAGGGTATATGACTTGCAACACAACGCTTAAACGAACCAGTAAATGTTATTATTTTAATATTACAAATATAACCTATCTGTTATTTTTGTGGTATTAAAACTATTATAAAATTATGAAATATATTTATATGTCTTATGAAATACAAATTTATTGAAAAATTATATGTAAATAAAAACTGAATTTTTTAGTAAATGCATTTTATTCTGTAAAAATGTTTTTTTCAATGATGATTTTTATTGGTTTTTTAAAAAAATTGATATAATTCATGGAAAATTTAAAAAAAAATATTGATTTATAAAAATGATATATTATTTATAATCATTATAACTAAATTATCATATTGTAAATTTTTTTAAATTTTCTAAAAATATGTCTTTATTTGAATAGTGGAAAATACCATGTTTTTTTAAACTCTTGTTTCATTTTATTAATTAATGTAATTTAAAAGTAACTCTATGAATCAAATTTTATATAAAATTAAAATAACTTTTATTTATTTATATATAATATAATTAATTACATTTTTATCATCTATATATCTGATTTTGGTATAAGTAGATTTTTTTGGTACAAAAAAACATTTTTCTGAAAAAATGTTTGTCGTCATGTTTTCCAGGTTTACATTTAAATTAAATTCACCCACTTCTATGAATATAATTTAATAAAATGGATTAATTATTTTGAATGATCATAATTGATATTTTTTAATAAGGTAAACCAAATTTTTATTGATAATGAATATTATAAATACAAAAATATTTTTTAATTTGAATAAGGTTAAAAAAAGGTTTACCCAACGTTATATTGAATAGTTAATGGTTAAAATGACCTAAAAACTTATATAATTTATATTTTCTAAAAATATATATATCTTATAAAATATAATATTTTTTAATGATCAACTTTGGATCCATTTTTTTAATAATATATTTATATATTTTATTATTTTTTAAATTTATATGTAGGTCCTCTCTCCCACTTATAAAAGGACACCCACTATCCTCTATTATCCACGCATAATTAGCCTTTTGTTTTAATCAATTACTTAAAATATCCCTTCCTGAAATCACTACCTATAACATATACTCTCAAGTTTAATCATAATTCCATCCTATGAGGTATTTAGGTATAATCCTTAAGAGGTTTCTAAAGATGAGGTATAATTCTTAACAATATGTTTTCATATTATTAATTTTCCCACCTACTAAAAATATTTTTCAAACATGATGATATAATTACATTAGTATATTACATATACAAAATTTTATTATATTAATGTACTAACAAATATCCATCTCCTCTTCCATGAAATTGGAAATGAAACCATTGTTCATGTGTATGGAGGACTACCACCTCCCAAACTAATGTACATAATTTTCCATCATTGAATCTCAAGGATATTTATCATGATGGATTTATCGTATATATATTATATAAATAAAATATTTTTAATTATTCAAAATTAATATATCTTATATTTTTTAATTTTCCAACCATTAGAAAATGATTCCATCCTTCCTACGAATGTGTTGATTACCGAGTCCACAAAGTGATGTGATTAATTTTTCATTTCCTCATACCAATGATGTTATATATAAATTTATTCAAATAAATAATATGATATTTTTTATATAACGGAAATTATGGAAAGTGAAAATAATAGTTACATTATTTCCATCATGATCGTTGAAAAATGGAAATGTTACGTATGTGTACGTACGACTTACTGTGTCCAATATCATAATGCGGTTAATTTTTCATAACCATATTTCATGATTAGTTTTAAATTATAATTTTTGTATAAAACTAGTTATTATTTAAGTATTATTAGTCTAGATATTTTGAAAAAATTAATTATTTAAAAATAGTCAATTTACCAAAGTCATTTTGGACATATCAGTTGAATACAATCAAAACATCCTATGTGAAATTAATTTATTATGTAATTGAATTGACCATGGAAAAAAATATAATAATAGTAATAGAAAACATGAAAAAGTTTCTTAAGAAATTAATTAATTAACATTAATTTATTATTTATGATGGTAAGGAAAGCACATGATGAGCGAGACTCGGGGTAAGGAATCTCTCTGAACCACTATTTTCTTTGGGTTATTACAATTATCTCTATAATTAATTTTCTCTCTCTTTAATGTTATGAAATGATTATAAATTCTATAAATATTCCACTCATATATATACATAGCTTATTATCCCTTCCTTTTATGGGGTAATATATTCTTTATGATCATTTATCAAAACACATCTTTGAGAAATAAATTTTGATTATGATATAAGGAAACATTATATAACCCATTTTCTTTCCATGCGTAATTAATATGTTTATGTTTTAAGTTTAATTTACTATTTTAGGAACACATAATCATGAATATTTTATGTTGGGTGAACCTATATTGATCTCTAATACATTAAAAAAATATTTTTTCTCATGAGACATTATGTATCGGATTAGTGAGTAAACTTAATCCAATATGGGACTCTATCAACCAATTGATATTGTGTTGGTAGTTATCATTGACTTTCACTTATGTCATGTTTTATGATGATTGAACATTTTCTATTTTTTTATGATCTTGTGATTACATGTTCAGTATGTTATTCTACTATGTGATTACTAATAATCCTTCTCTTTTATGATATTATGATATAGCTTTGACTTGGATATTATATTTTCTATTCATTTTTAGTACATTACTGGGATTTTTAGGTCTCCATTTTTATCTATATATTCCAAACATTATACCATGTATTTTTAATACCTAAAAGGTATTTAGGAACTCATTATTGAGATTAAAATAATGATGAATTATTTTTTGGTTTATATTTTACATACCTAATCTTCCAAAGACACTAGGGATTTTTCCATCCCTATTTGGTATTAATGGATATTTATGTTAAAATTAATGTGATAATATGGGTAAAAAGGACTTAGTCACCATATTTAGTATCATAGGATGGTATATTTATTTTGGGGGATTAATATTATAATACTATAATGGTAACCCTAGGGATAAGTCTATGTATTGGGAAATATCCAGGAATTTTTCTTATTTATAGAGTGTGTGGCTTCTATAAAATTACATCTCTATATAGATACTACAAGTGGATGTGGATCTAGAATAGTTGTGCCTTGGGGAAATACCCATGAAAGGGAATATTGGGAATTGACTCAATCATCACATAGGGCACGAAAAAATTATTTTTTTCACATATGGGTTGTCACTCTCAAGGGGATATGATTAACATATTCACAAACTCTTCACAAACCATTATGAAGGACGTGAAAAAATTATAAAGTTAGAAAACCTAGTAGAAAAAAATATCATTTTCACCTAGATTGAAACCCAATGACTCATAATTTACGATATACTTACCAATTATATGTTATTCCTCTTATATTTAAAATTTTCCATTTTTAATGTTTATTAGTTAACAAATTTTCATATTGTCTCCCATTTTTTTAGTAAATAGATAGAAACAATAGATACTGTTGAAAAAGGCAACATGATAAGAAATACGATAACTTCCTCAAATATATTACTATCATTAGAGGAGTTGGATCTGATAACCTCATGGAATTACTATCTCAATTAGATCAAGGTATTAATAATAATTTGATTCATGTTTAATTCCATCCTTCTCTTGATAAAGTGAATGTTATAGTATATTTTTTTAGGAGAAAAATTCCTCCAACCTTAAGTGGATTTTTTATTTCCCTCTTCATGGAAGAATGGATTAACTCCCTTGAAAAGATATAATATTTCCTTCAATTATCAGAATAGGAGAAATTTTTTTCATTTATTGCTTTGAGGGGGGATGATAATTGGTGGATGATAATCAAGAAAATGAAGTTAAAAGAGGAAATTGATTCTAGGTAATGGGAAGAATTATAGAAAATGTTTTTCATTAAATAATTTACCCAAACTCCCCATCCTAATATTAAGGGGGATTTCATTAGACTGAATAAAAAGGATGATGAGTCTATATGGGTGTATGAGGATACCTTCAAAAGGATTTCACAGTATGCCTTCATAGTTTTCAACAACACTACAATTAAGGTGTGTTATTTATTTTGTGTCTTAAATTCAAATCTACAAAATTATTTATCGATTCAGGAATTTGAAAACTATTAATATATTGCATGTTACACACTCATATTTGATATAGATATTGGTGAATCTTTATGTTCATGTTGGAATGGAGGTTAAAAGTGTAAAATAGGGGTTTATTAGAAAGTATCAATAGATAAATCTCATAGAGTAGAGAAATTATGATATCCCACGTTTCAAAAATGTGGGAAGAAGTATATTAAAAATTGTTTAAAGGGGAAATAGAGAAGCTTTATGTGTAAAAAAGTGGGGCCTCAGGATAATATATGAATCCGAGAGATGAAGAATCATGTTAATGTGACGGAAAAAAAAGGTTCAGATCAATACTCAGCTCACCATAAAATTTTTAAATTAAAAGGAACATGGGAACTATACAATCAAATTCATTAATCCATTGGTTGTAAGATTAAATCAATGATAAAACCCCATATTTTATAGATATAATGGAAGGGAATATTTTATCACAACTACTAAGGTGGATCCTGAAAAAGATGTGGTGATAGGTATACTAGTAATTTGTTCAAGAATAGAAAGAAAAAATAGATTTGGATTATATGCATTATTTCTTATCATTTATGTTAAGTATAATTATTCAAAACCCTCCTAAATACAAGGGGGTGAAATATCTGTTATAATATAAAATTAACCTCTCCTAGAATCTTAAAAAAATTAAAGATATTATTTACCAATGAGTAAGAATATATATCCCAAATCATTGATATAATAGAGATAATCATTCTTGAAGACATACGCATTATGAGGGATAATACTCATGTATTCCCTGAAGAGATTTCTGGTCTTCCTCATAACCAATAAGTTGGTTTTTCAATATAAATTTTACCTAGAGATAATTTTTATCCAATAATCCTTATAGAATCGACACCTTTGAGTTCGAAGAACTGAAAAATATGTTTCCAGGGAATCTAGAAAAAGGGTTTTATTTTCTTGAGTGCTTCAATGTGGGGTACATCTGTCTTATTAGTTAAGAATATGGGTAGGTTAATGTTCATATGTATTCATTATAGTGAACTGATCAAAATCATGATAATGAACATGTATCCTCTTCCATGGATAAATGAATTTTCGGATCAACTACATAGGGACCCGTATTTCTCTATGGTGAAACTTTGATCAGGATATCACTAATTAAAGGTGCATAAAGATGATATTCAAAAAACTAACTTTAAAACAAGTTATGGACACTATGAGTTCCTAGTGATTCCTTCTAGACTCACTAATTATCTAGAAATAATTATAAACTTTATTAATGTATCCGTTAGAGATTACTTAAATGTATTTTGGGTACTATCTTTAGATGATATTTTTATTATATTTCAAAAGAAAGGTGGGTCATGAGGAACATTTGAATATTATGCTAATGACTTTATGAATGAATATAATATATGAGAAGTACAATAAATATTATGTTGGGATAAAGTAATTTTCTTTCTTCAACATATTATCACCAGACAATGGATATCTATATACCCTTCTAAGACAAAGACAATTAAGGTGTGTCCCAGATGAACATATATAACAGAGATCCATTTTTTCCATGAATATTATGTATATTACTGATGATTTAGTAAAAACATATCACATTTTCCATACTCAATAACCAATATAACTTGAACGGGAATAAATCTAGTCTAGACTAGTCAATGTGAAGAGAGCTTTAAGATGTTGAAATGTAGGCTTATCACTACACCATTCCACACAATTCCCTCAAGTGGGTAAATCCTCATAGTATATCATGATTCATAAAATAAAGTTATTGGAAATTTAATAATTTAAAATGATAATGTTATAAACTATGCTTCAAAATATCTGAATGTTTATGTGAAAAACTATTCATCACATGATTTAGAGTTGGTTATAGTGATCTTTGTGTTGAAAATATGATAAAATTATCTCTGTAGGGAGAAGTGGGAAATATATATGGATCATGAGAGCCTAATATATATATTCACACAAAATAAGATTAATATGCATCAATAATTGTGGTTAGAGATGATCACAGACTATGACTAACAAATCCATTACAATCCTTGGAAAGAAAAAAAATGATGAATTATCTAATTAGAAAGGATACATAAATTTTATCAATTATGAGAATGGATAAGTATCTAATATTAATAGGATTATAAAGGATGTAAATGGGAATTTTAAAGTATATAAAATAATTATTCATTTCTCAATTTATCATCCATATGTTTTGGAGAAGATAAATGATAATCAAGGGGATGATGTGGAAATTCAAAAGAAGAATGAATCTATAAGAAAAGTGAGATCCTTGGAATTAAAATATGATGAATAAGGAGTTTTAAGATTTGGTTCAGGAATATATACCCCATTAAATCCTGATATAAAGAATGAACTATTGAATGATGCACATGGATCAACCTTCTCTATCCACCTAGTGATCATGAATATGTATATGTATCGCCTAGATCACTATTTGTTTCACAATATGAAAAACGAAATTAAAGAATATATATAAAACAGACCAATTTTTTAGAAAGTTAATTTTGAAAGTAATAATTCTAATGGGATGACTCAACCATTACCGATACCATTATGGAAATGGGAAAATATCACAATGGGATTTATTATTGGTCTTCAAAATACATCAAGAGAAATAATTACATATGGGTTATAACAGCAGTCTTACAATGACTGCTCAATTTATTTTAATTTTAGAGTAATTATCACAAGATAAAATTACCATTATATACATTAGAGAGGTGGTGAGGCTTCATGGACCACTACTATTTATTATATACGATCAATATATGATATTTACCTCTATGTTCTATAAGAGTATATAACATTCTATAAATACTGAGTTAAACGTCATTAAGGATAATTAACCCTAAAATTATGGTCAATCTGAGTAGAATATTTATAAACTAGAAGATGGGTAGACAGAATATTCAATATACATTAAAGGATTATGGGATCAAGATTTTCCCCTGCTTGATTTCTTGGAAAATAATTTCATTCACACAAACATCCAAATATATCCTTATGAATCCATTTATAGGAAGATATGTAGAACGCCAACGTGTTGTGATGATGTTAGTTAAAAAAATTTATTGAGACCTAAAATGGTAACGTATGTTTTTGAAATGGTCAACATCATTCAACAATATTTTAGGACTACTTAGAATCTACAAAGGAGACATTTTAGCAATCATCAATGAGAAGTGGAGTTTGACGTTAGTGATAAATTGTTTCAGTAAGTACCTCCATATATGATATTCATGAGATTTGGTAATATGGGAAAGATAATACCCAGGTAAATTGGACACTTTTAGATTCTAAACCACATTAGAACTATGAAAAATCGACTAACACTCACGTAAACTCTTTCCTAAGTGCAAGACGCATTCCAAGTATCCCTCATGAAGATGTACATACCAGATCCATCACATGTACTGAATGTAGATTTGTATAGCTGGGAAAGAAAATCTCATATGATGAGTATATAGTGAAGATATTGGACCATAGAGAAAAATTCTATGTAAAAATAAAACTGACATAATCAAAGTACAAAGGCGGAACTACAAACTCGAAGAAGGAACTTGTGTACTGAAGGAAGACATGAAGTAGAAGAACCCTCGTCTATTTTAACCTTAGTATGTAATATAAAACATCAAGGGGGAAATGTATTATGGTGGGATTAATTTAACACCATGATATTTTAAAGATAAAACTATATTCAATAGTGTATACAACATACAACATTGAGCCTAAAAATATCATGAAATATTTTTTTTTAATATTATAAATATAACCTAGCTATTAAATTGAAGTGTATGAATAGGATTAAACATATTATGAATTATATATATATATATATATTTCCTACTATATAAAAATTTATTGATAAATTCTTAATAAATAAATCTTCTTTATTAGTAAACATATTTTCGGCTTCAAAAATATATTTTCTTTAAAAAATGAGTTTTAATGATTTTTTAGAGAAAATATTATAATTAAAATAATATTTAGTAATATAATTTAATAAATGGATATTTTATTTTAAATATCCATATCAAAATAATACTAGGGTACAATTTTTGGATTTTTTTAAAAGATTGTTGTTTCGATGAATAGTGGAAAATACAGATTTTTTTAAAAAAATTGTTTTTTCATTAAATAATATATTATAAAAGTCTCAGTATGATTTTAATTTGATTTTAAAATAACCTATGTGATGTTTATATGTGTATAATATGATTAATTAAATTGAATCAACTTTATATCTGATTTTGGGATATGTCCATTTTAGGGTTTAAAAATACATTATTTTAAAAAACCATATTTCGTCATGATTTTACGGTCTACTTTTAAATTAAAATTTACCAATTCAGTGAATTTAATTTTAAAAAATGAATTAAATATTTTATATACGAATAATTAATATAATTTATTAATTTTAACTTATTTTTTTTATCACAGTGTATAGTAAAACCATTAAAATTTTATTACCACAGTTAAAGTTAAAACAGGTTTACCAGGGGTTTAAACTAAATAGATAAGGGTTATAACGACCTAAAAATAAGTATAATATATATTTTATTTCCATATTTATACTCTATCCCAAATGAACTTCATTAATGGACCATTTTGATCCATTTGGTGTGAATAAGATATTTATATATTTTATTATTTTCAAAAATTTCAAGAGGTTCTTATCCCCCACTTATAAAAGGATGCTCTCTCTACTATCTAATACATTATTAAAGAGCTATTTGGATCATCCAATAACTCCAAAAGTTTCATCTACGATCTTTTCAAATGACCAAGATTCCCTAATTTGATTAATAAATCATTCTATGATGAATTTCGCTGCAAACATAAAGAGGTTTTCAAAAGAAGAGGTATAATTCTTAACCATGAATTTTCATTTGATTTCATTTTCCACCTAATTAAAATAGCATTCTTGTATCACCCAAATATTATTATGAAATATTTCTCTTTAAATAATTTTATTTCTTATGTAGTTTGTGTTGTAAAAAACACCACGTTTAAACAAACCATGATATAATATTAAAATATTAACATGGCAATTATAACCTATCCATTGAATTTTTTGGTGTTTATTGGAATAACTATATAATGAAATATATTTATTTATAGTAAATAAACACCCAGTTTTTAGTAAAGGCATTTTATTCTTCAAAAATATTTTTTCCTCAAAAAACGATCATTAATGATTTCTATGAGAAAGTAAATAAATTTATTTTTGAAACATTTAGATAAATTATTTGATAATATAAAAATAATTTTTATTTAATTCATAATATCTAACTTATCTATGTTGAATTTTTTAAAATATTCTAATTTTATTTAATTTTAATGATTATCAAAAAATATCGATTTACGTTGAGAACTGTATTTTATTTTAAATAATTTAAAAAGAAAAATTTCATTTTTTATTAGTATTAAACTATAATTAATTTCCTTTTATGTTAAAAAATATAATTTTGGCCTTTGAAATTATTTTCATAAATGAATTTAGTATAAAAATATTTTATACTTAAAAGGGAATTTTTCAGGGAAAACATTTTTAGTATTTTTTCCATATTGAAATTGAAATTAAATTCTACATTTCTTTATTTTGAATTTTCAAAAATGGATTTTATATTTTTAATCATAAAGAATAAATTTATTAGATATTCCCCTTTTATTTTTTGACAATATGAATAATAAAATTGGAAATTTTTGTTAACATGGTTAATGGTAAATCAGGTAATTAAGGGTAAACATAAAACGATGAGGGTTAGAAAATGAACCTAAAACATGTCCAATTGTTATTGGATTTTAATGTACCTAAATCAAAAATGGTTATAATTTCGGACCTTTTTGAGCCACTTATTTGACATTAAGTCCCTTATATTATTTTATTCAACGGAAATTCAAACTTGTCGCACTATTATTTTTTATTAGTATAATATTTTTAATATATGGTTTTCTAGAAGTAATGTTCCATAATAAATATTATTTGGAAATATTATATATTATTCTTTATCATGTAAATTTATTTAATTTTTTTTTGTAATAAATGAATACCTTAAATATTTACACAACTTTGATGGAAGAATTATTAAATTAATAGAAAAATCAAAAAAATGATATTAAAAATATTAAAATAATTATAATTTTAGATAATTAACCTAATAAAAAAATTATCTATAGTAGTATTACATTTTTAAGATATAAAAAAATTATTTTTGAAATTTTGACTCTTTTTTTATTTTTTTAAGGTCATATTAATGAATACTGTCAAATTTTACAATAATGATATTTCATGAATATAATATTTTATTAAATTTTATAAAAATATGAAATATATTAAATAAGGAAACATTAAGTAATATATGGTCTACAATATCATCCCCTATAAATTTATAGGCCACTTAGAAGAATTTCACTCATGAATAGTCTTATTATATTTTAATATTTTGAGAAATTTTTAAAGTGGATCTCACCTCAATTATAAAAGGACACCCCTTCCTTCACTTCATTTTACCACATTTATCCTTTTATCTCAACCATACTGAACCATATTCTCTTCATATCATCCCTATCCACATTCTGGAGGTTTTCCATACACCAAAATACTAATTCCTAGTTCCGTAAGGGAACCTTCAAGGAGGTGATATTCTAGAGGTAACTTTCTTAAACAACATCTTCTAATTTCTTTTCTTCTTCTACCTTCACCTCACCCCATTAATCCATAAAATCATAAAAACTCTAGTATCATGTATATACTATAATTTTATATTTCTAATTTAATATTTTTTCATACCTTTTTCTCATATTCTCTTTTTTAAATAAAGGATACCATTGTCCAAATTATGGTGAGTAACCCTCTCCTTAGATATTGAGTTTTCATTTTCTATTATATCCTTAATATCTGGTTATAAAACTATAATTAAGTTTAAATAATATTTTAATAAGTATACTGTAACTTATTTTAGGTTCTAAATCAAATATTTAGAAATAATATTAAGAAAAAAAACTAGTTCATGGTGGACGGAAAACCGCCAAAATAAACTAAAGATTCATCAATAATATTTTATCAAATGAATTATCCAAATTTTAAGATAAAACTTATATTTGGGATAATTAAAACTTATTTATGTTAATAAATACCATTTAATATGACTTCTGTAATTTTATTTCCATTTGATATAAACTTCCATATTTATACACAAGTTAACCAACCAAAAAACCGTGAAATGAATTCTCCCGTTACGATGAAATATATTTTTATAAATTATCAAAATAGTCCTAAATGAAATTAATAAAATTATAAATAAAAAAAATTAATTTGTAATAGGTTCTGAATTAAATAATTTATGAAAATAATTAGATTATATATGGCATTAATTTCATGTACAAAACGTATTCAGACCTAAGGTAAGGGATATATTTGAACATCCATATTTTATTTGGAAAACATTTTACCTCAAATTATCTCTCCATTATTCTTATATAATTCTTATTTATTCTTCATAAATGTTAAAAACATGTATATATCTGTTTTAATTCCTCTTTCTTTTATGGGAAAATATATAGTTTAAAATATTCCTTTCTCAATTCATCTCATTAAGAAAACCCAATTAAAGGGATTTTTTTAATTTATTACCCATTTTCAAGTACACTACATGAAATATTTTAACCCACCCATATTTTTTAAAATCACACATTTTATCATTAAAAACTATTTGGAATTTATTTTTGGTGATATAAAACAATTATTCTTTTTTTTTGTTTTTAGAGACTCATTATTATTTTCCTTAAAACTTTACTTAAGTGTCACATTTATAATGCTACCTAGGAACTCTATTTATTGTTTTCAATTCAATTTGACATCATTATTCATGTTATATTATTATTATCCCTTTATGAATTATCAATAATTATTTAAATACCTTTTTTCATGGATACCATTTTTATAGGCCCCTTGGTTATCTCTTATGATATGATTACAATACATGTTTCTTTATATGGGTTACTCTTATGTTTATTCATTATATTTGTTTCCTTAGGTGGTAAAAATATGAATGAACATGTTATTATAGGTGCACCCAAATAGTTCTCTAATGCATTGGTTAATGTTTTAATCTCATGAGAGATCATGTATGGGATTATGGAGTAATCCAAATCTAGTATGGGACTCTGTCCACTATGTGATAGTGTCTTTCCAGTTAGCCTTAACTCATATTTATGTCATTTTATTTGATTCTTCCACTTTCCTATATTTACATGGTCACATGTTCTATATATTATTATTTCATATGTTTATTCTTGATCCATTCATTTTATTTTATCCCCTCTAACTCAAGTTTTATTCTTAAATCACATTTTTATTCCCTTACTGGGGTTTTTAGCTCATCCCTTTTCATTATGTGTTCCCAGGTTGTTCTATGTAGACATAGTAGTTAAAAAGTACATATGAGCTCATTATAGAGATTAATAAAAATATATTTTATTCTTGCTATGTGTTTTCAAATTATGTTCCTAGTTTTCCAAAGAAACTAGCCTTTTTTATCCCTAGTTTGTATTTCTTGGATACTTGTACCTAAAATAATGTATTCATATGTGTAAAAGGCATGGTTCATTATATTTGGTATTAGAGGAAGGTCAAGTTATTTTTAGGTAGTTGGAAAAGAAAAAGTTATTAATAACCTTAAGGATAATTATATCACCATGGATAATATAGATTTAGTTGTCGGGAATCAAAAGTTTGGATATAATTTTTATTTATATTATTATCAATCTACATTCATAGTTTTAATTTTATATGATCATTTTCTATGTATTAAATACATCAATAATTTATATTTTTATTTTTTCTCTTTAGTAAATTCTTGGAAATAGGAGAACTCATCCTAACAACCAATTTGATTGGTAATGTGATGATTTAACAAATGATATATCAAACCTGATAAGGATGGGATATTATAACTTCATTATAGTTTTGGATCAACTAGATCAAGTTATCAATAATAACTTGAATCATATGTAACTTCCTAATTCTCCTATGAAATATCAAGTTGCAGTTGAATCCTTTATGAGAAAAGGCCTCATATCATTTGTGGATCTTCTGATCTCCTCATCATGGAACAATGGAGTTACTCCATTGAGATTATATTCTCTTCCCTATAGTGATCAAAATAAGAGAAATTCATGATGGAGGTCTATTGTTTTGATGGGGAAGTTGATCAGTAGTGGAAACTAATCAAAAACATGATGTCCAAACAATAAATTTATTCCCTGGATTGGAAATAATTTAATAAAATATTTTTCAATAAATATATTCCACGAACTATTTTTCTTAAGATAGAGAGGGTGTTCCATGAACTGAAGAAAAATGAAGATGATTTAATTGGGAAATATAATAGAAACTTCATAAGGCTGACATGATAAGACTATGGTAATCTCATGAACACTGAAAGAAAGGTAGATCAATTCATTGGTGTATTATGTTTAAGTCTACAAAATGCATTGGGAATTAGAGACCTTGAAAGATATGATGATATTTTATATTGTTACCACAATGTTTAGATAGATATCACAGACTCCTAGTAGCCTTGTGACCTCAAAGATAAAAACTGTAATGTAGAGTTTAATATGGGAGAATCAATAGATAAATCTCATGGAGTAATGAAAACCCAACACTTCACATACAAATGGTGTGGGAAGAATCGTCCCAAAAACTATCTAAAGGGAAATGGAAAATTATTAAAATATGAAACTGAGAGGAATTAGGATAATCATTACCAAAGGGATATGAGTAATCCCACTAACATGGATGAAGAAATGAAATTTCAGATCAACACTCAGCCTATAGTACAGTGTTTCAACTACAAAAACATGGGAATTATGTGATCTGATTCACTAAGCCAAGTGTTTTTGGATACAATCAATGAAAAAAACCTACATGATTTAAAAGAAGTGAATATGTTATTACTAATGATGATGTGAAGTCTAAAAATTTCATAATGATATGTATAATGGTTATTTGTTAAATAAATTTGAAGGTAATATTTGATTATATATCAATGCATTATTTCATATCTTGATAATTTAGTATAACTATTCAAACACCACCTCAAAATTTGGTAGTTGAGTTTTCTATGAGAATAGAGAATGGGGAAATGAGTACATATAAAGTAGGTAAATCCTACCCAATCAATGTTTGTGAACTAAAACTCCCATCAGATATCATCTTGCATCTTTTGGGGATGTTTAATGATATTTGGGGAATGAATTGTATATCTTCATACAAATACATCATCAATTATTTAGAGAGGGAGATCACTCTTCACATCCTAAGGCATCAGCAAATTCAAAACACATGTAATGAGGAGGATGGGTCTCCTTCAGAACCATTAACATAAGTGTTGATATTATTTAACTATGAACAATCACATATGTCTCAAATTATTGAGAAAAAGAAGAGGGTCATGATTGAATACAGTCCCATTATTAGGGACTATACTGATGTATTCCGTAATGAATTGCACAATCATCCTCCAGATCGATAGCTTTTGTTCTCAATTGAACTTAAACGTGGATCTCATCCTATATAAAATAATACTCATAGGATGACCACCATTGAGATGGATGAACTAAATAATTTGTTACAAGAGAATCTCGAAAAGGTTTTTGTATGGGTGAGTGCTTCACCATGGGGTGCACCAATCCACTTCATCAAGAAGAATGATGGATCAGTGTTCCTATGAATTTATTTTCTTGAGATATAAAAAATAATGATTAATAACAAGTATCAAATTCAATGAAGAGACTAATTGTTCAATAAACTGTGAGGGGAAAACTATTTCTATATGGTGGACCTTTAGTTGGGATATCACCAAGTAAAGGTAATGAAGAAAGATATTCCCAACACTACATTTCAAACAAGGTATAGAAACTATGAGTTCATAGTGATTCCATTAGAACTCACTAATGCTGCAATAATTTCCATGGTATTAATGAATATAATATGTCTATATTACTTAGAAAATATTAAGGTAGTTTTTATAGATTATATTCTGATATACTACTAAATAAAAGAGGATCATGAAGAGTATTTTAATATAGCGTTAAAGATATTATGAAGGGTAAAACTATATGAAAATTATTGTAAATATTAGTTTTTCTTAAAGTATTATCATTATTGGGACAAGTTAGAACTAGAAAATGTATATATTGAGACCCTTATAAGATAATGCGGATAAAGGAGTGACCCATACCACATTCTTTAACAGAGATCCATAGATTCCTAGGCCTGGCTAGGTATTACAGAAAATTTGTGAGAAACATCATGAGATTATTTAACCCACTAACAAAGATTACTCGGAAGGTATTAATGTTTTTCTAGACCAATGAATGTGAAGACTACTTCAAGGATTTGAAATAGTGACTTATCACGACACTAGAACTTACAGTAATCACAAGTAGAGATCTCTTTAGGGTAAACAACGATGAATAAAATAAGGTATTAGGATGTGTACTAATGGAAAATGTTAAAGTAATAGACTTTACCTCATGGTAGATGAAATTTCATGAGAAAAACTATCCAACACATGATCTTGAGTTTGATGTTGGGTTCTTTCCATTGAATATATGGATACATTATATCTATGTGGATAAGTGTGAGATATATACTACTCACAAGAGACTAAAATATATATTCACATAGAATTGTCTTAATATAAAATAGAGAATATAATTATATCCTATTAAGTATTATGACTGATAAATCCACTACCATCATTGTAAATAAAATACTGTATAAGATCTTTTAAGTAGAAAGGATCCTGTAACTTTTTCATTTATGAGAATTGTGAAGGATCCATCATTCTTAGACATATAAAAAATGAACATGGGAATCATAAGGGAATTAAAATTTTCATTCCTTTGTCAAATTATTTCTCAACCATCACTTAGAGAGAAAATAAATGATTCTCAAAGAAATAATGTGGAAATTTAGAAAACGGTTGAATCTATAAGAAATGGGAAATACTCAATCGGAATTCAAAATTTATAAGTGTAGATTCATAATATTTGGGTCATGATAATTTGTTACATAGAATACTGATAAAAATATATACATTTTTAACTATCCACTTAAGGAAACCTTCTTTGACCACCTACGGAGCACAAAAATGTATCGGGATCTCTGAAAGAATTATTGGTGGGACAATATGAAGAAGGAGATCATTGTATATAAATCAATGTTCATAATATGTCAAGAAGTAATGGATTAATAGAAAAATCCAAAGGGGAAGATACAACCATTACATATACCTACATGGAACTAGGAAAACATCACCATGGACTTTTTCACTGGACTTTCAAAGATATTCAAAGGAAATAATGCTATATTGGATTATGTGGATCATCTTACAAATACACCTCAACTTATTACGAATCTAGATGACTTATAACTCTAAAAACATTCATGGATATACATCATATATGTGGTGTGGCTTCATGAAGTACCATTATTTATTATATCTTATTGAGATATGAAATTTACCTCTATGTTTGGCGAAATTCTCTATCATGATCTAAGCACTGATCTGAACTTTAGTATAGATTATCACCCAAAAACTAATGGTTAGTTTTAGTAAACCATTAAGTCATTTGAGGACATTCTGAGATCATTTTAAATAGACTTTAAATATTTATGGTATCAGCATCTCTCTCTGGTCGAGTTCTATTACAAAAATAATGTCCATTCATGCATCCAAATGGATCCATATAAATCAATTTATGGGGATAGATGTGGAACACCTTCATGCTGAGATGATTTCAATGAACATAATATATTGGGACCTGAAATGATCAATGAAATGGTATAATGGGTGAAGGATATTCAACAGCACATTAGGGATTCCCAAGGTTGACAAAAGAGCTGTATATAAAATTCTTATTGCTTCTTAGATTTTGAGGATGGAAATAAGGAATTCCTCTATATATCTCCATTGAAGAGATTCATGAGATTTGGGAAGAAGGGAAAGATAATTCCCATGTACAAAATCCTCTATGATATTCTTGATTTCATCATAGTAGTGTAATATTGACTATCACTTCTACCAACAATGTCTTAAGTACATAATGTATTCCATGTATCCCTCCTAATGAAGTATATACTAGATCCAAGTCATGTACTAAATTAAGTGGTGGTATAGTTGTAAAATTATCTATCTTATGAGGATGAGCTAGTGATGATCTTTGATCACAGATAAAAAGTTCTATGCAACAAGACTAATCACCTATTTAAAGTAAAATGGAGGAACCAAAAATATGAAGATGAAATATGGGAACAAAAAGAAGTGATGAAGGAGAAGTACACTCACCTATTTTCACCGTATTATGTAAAATAAAATTTCAAGGGAGAAATTTCATAAGGTCGGATAAATGTAACACCCTGATATTTTAATAAAATATTTCTCTTTAAATAATTTTATTTCATCAGTATCTTTTGTTGAACAAAACACCGAGTTTAAACAAATCGCGATATAATTTTAATATATTAATATCAATATTATAACCTCACCAAAAAATTGGTGACTCTGAATAGATATATCCATATTACGAAATAAATTTATTAATAGGAAATAAACAATTAATTTTTAGTAAATTTATTTTTTCTTCAAAAATATTATTTCTTAAAAAATGGTTCGTATTGATTTCTATAAAAGAATAAATATAATCATTTTTGACACATTATGATTTTTTTAAGCACTATTTTTTTTAAATTCATAATTACAAAATTATCTTAATATGAATTTTTCATAATTTTCTAAATTTATTATAATTTTACTAAATAGTGACAAATAGCGATTTATATTGAGAATTGTTTGATCTTTTAAAAAATTTACACAGTAAAATTTTATTCTGGATTAGTTTTAAAATTTTATTAGTTCATTTTCAATATTATTAATAGAATTATTGTCTTTGAAATTAATTTTATACATAAATTTCGTATAAAAACATTTTATACTAAAACAAAGTATTTTTTGGAAATATTGTTTTTCATAGGTTTTGGCTGATTAAAATTTATATTAAATTATTATTTTATATGTTTTGAATTTAAAAAATTTGGTTCATTTTTTGGAATTATTAGGTCCAAATTTATTAAATAAAATCGTTTTATTTTTGGTCAAGATTAATATTAACCTTGGTAATTTTTGATACCATGTTTAAGGTTAAATCAGGTAAATAAGGGTAAAAAAAAGGATAAGTGTTACAAAATGATAGTAACACCTGTACCAAATCTTTTTGATGATAATTTTTTGATCAAAATCATCTATTGGTCGAATCTAGGTTTTTTTTGGATACACTTAGTTGAAATTAATTCTCGTATAGTATTTTATTTTAAATAAAGTCAAACATGTCGCTCTATTATTTTTAACAAGTATCATTTTTTTAATATATAGTTTTCTAGAAGATATGTTTGACCATAAATATTATTCTAATATCCAATATATAAATATTATTCATTGAAATTTATTCTTAATTTTTAAGAAAAAATAAATACATTAAATACTTACACAATGACGATGTAATAATTATTAAATTAATAGAAAATTAAATAAATGATATTAATAATATTAAATTAAATATAATTTGTGATAATTAAGCTGATCCAAGAACTATATGGATTAAAATTACATTTCTAGGATATAATAAAATAATTGGTTTGATTTTAACTCGTTTTAGAAGTTTTTAAATTCTTAGTAATGAATAGTATCAAATTTGATAATAATGATATTTTGTGAATGTAATATTTTAGTAAATTATATAAAAAAATATAAATATATTAAATAATGAAAACTAGGGTAACAAATGTTCTAAAATATCTTCCCCGATACAGTTAGATTTAATTTGTATGTATTTGGATCTATAAAAGTAAAATTACATTTTAATAATTTGAGAAATCCATTTAGTGCCCCTCACCACGTTTATAAAAGGACACCCCTTCCCTCACTTCAATTATCCACCATGAGCCTTATAGCTCGACCATCCTAGAAATATTTATCATTTATTTTTCTATATAAACATTATAGAGGTCATTTATTATCAAAAAAATAATTCCATGTTTCTTAAGGAATCCTTTAAGGATGTGATATTAAAGAGGAAACTTTCTTAAACCACCTCTCTTACTTTATTTTCTTCTTCAACCTTATACTAATCTCATTAATCCATAAAATAATAATAAATCTAATATAATTTATATACTATAATTTTAAATTCATAAATTAATTTTTTATAACAATCCCTTTTTCATGTCTCCTCTTATTTAAAGATAGGAAACCATTATCCCGATTATGGCGATTAACTATCCCCCTGGATAATGTGTTTTCATTTTCTATTCCAGCCTTCATGATTGGTCATGAAATAATTATTATGGTTAAATAAATGTTTAATAATTTTATTATAACATATTTATGGTTCTTGAAAAAATATATAGACATAATATTAAGTAAAACAAAATTAGTTCATGATGGATCAAATAATCTCCAAAATAAACTAAACCTTGATCATTAATGTTTTATCTAATGAATAGTCCTCATTTCAAAGTAAAAAATGATATATGGGACCATTTAAATTTTTTAAAGGTCATAGATATAATTTAATATCACTTATTTAGATTAATATCCATTCGTAATGAACTCCCATAATTATACACAAGATAACAAATGATGAAATTGTGAAACGAATGCTCTCAAAATGACAAATTTGATCTTTTTAACTCATCTAAATGGTCATAAATAAAATTAATAAAATTATAATAAACTACATAAATTTGTAGTAGGTTATTAATTAAGTAATTTAGGAATATAAATTTATTATCCAGGACTTTATGTTCAAGTGAATAATTCCTTCAGATATAAGTTAAGGGATCTCTCTGAATCACCATATTTAATTTGGGTAACACTTTGCCAATATTTTCCTCACATTATCTCATAATTATTATTTTAAATTTAATATATATTCTATATAAATGTTCCAAATATTTATATATAGAACATTTCATCTTTATTCAATGGGGAAATAAATATTTTAAAAGGTTCTCTTCTCAATTCTTCTAGACAGGAAACCCAGATTAAAGGAAACTTATCTGTTTCTTTCCAATTTTGAAGTACATGACATAAATTTTATTAATCCATCCATATTTTATAGAATCACCCAATTTATCATTAATTTATATAATAAGATAATTTCTATTTTTATGGAAATAATTATTCATTTATCCCTTATTAAAGACTATTAATTATTTTCCTTAAAATTGTGATTAATTGAAACATTTCTAAAGTTACTTAGCCACTCTATTTTATTTTTTCAATTAATTTGGATATTATTTTTCATGATATATTATTATAATTCAATAATGAATGAATAATAATTATATAAATCCTTTTTTTATGAATACCATTGTAATACACCCTTTGGTTATGCCTTATGACATGATTACAATAGCCATTCCCTTTTACGGGTATGCCCGATGTTTATTCATTATGTTTGATTCTTTATGTAGAACATGTATTATTGAACATGTTATAATGGTTACACCCATATATTTCTACAATTCATTGGGTAATGTTTTAATATCATGTTATTTCATATATAGCACTATGAAGTAAACCTAATCCATTATGGGACTTTGTCCACCATGTGATATAGTATTGGAAATTAGCCTTGACTCATGTTTATGTCATATTATATGTTTCTTCCAATTTTCTATATTTTGATGATACAATTTTATATATTTTATGCTTTCATATTTTTATTCATGATTCATTCCTTTTATGGTATCATGTTATTACTTCCGACTCATGTGTTATGTATTAATCCCATGTTTATTCCTGTATTGGGCTTTTTGGTTCACCCCTTTTGTCTATGTATTTACCAAGTTATACTATGCAATTGTAGGAGCTCAAATGGAAATAATATATCATTAATTATATTAATAAAATAAATTATTCTTTTTAAATTTTTTTTAATTAGGTTCTAAGTCATCCAATTACAATAATCTTTTTGATCCTTCATTTTTATTTCATGGAAAATTATGCTTGAAATCATGTATTAATATGTATAAAAGGCATGGGTCGTTATAATTAAATCTTTATGACATAATAACAATATTAGATACAATATAATGATATTTTATTATATTAATTTCATAACATATATCCATATACTCTTCCATGAAATGGGAAACAAAACCACCATTCATATGTACAGTGGACTACCACCCGCAAGCAAATGTAATTCGTTTTCCATCATCGTCTATCATAGTTATTCATAATGATGGATTTAATATGTGTTTGTGTGTGTATGATATTTATTAAATATTAATCCTTATGTAAAATTTATATATCATATAATTTATTACATTTTCATTCCAAGAAAATTGATAACGTCATTCGTGCATACATGTGGATTACCAACTCTACAAAGTAATGTGATTAATTTTTCATTACTGCATCAAATGGATGTCATATATAAGTGTAATTTAAAAATAATATGATATTTATTATTCAATTATAATTCTTTATTTTTGAAATATAAATTCACTTCTTTCCATCATGAACATTGAAAAATTTAAGTGGTGCTCATTCGTACACACGACCTACAGCCTCTATGATCATATCATAGATCATTTTTTATAAACACATTCCATTATTGGATTTAAAATTATTATATATGTATAAAAATGATTAAAATTTAATTTTTAGTATTACATATATTATTGAATACTATCCTCTTTAACCATAATCATCCTACCAAATTCATTTTTAAAATTTGATCCGATTTTCATCATAACATCTGATGTCAAATTAATTGATTAAGTAATTGAATATGAAACTATAAAAATTGAATAAAAGTAATAATAAAAATAAAATATTTCATATAAAAATAAATATTTAACATAGTTTTATTATTAAGTTAGATAATTAACACACGTGATGAGTCGTTCACGATGTAAGGGATCTATCTGAACTAACCTTTTCATCGGGTTATGACCATTCTATCTCTAACTCACATTCCGTCTCTCGGTAATGTTATGGTATGATTATAAATAATTTATATATATATATGTATGTGTATGTATATATGTATATATATATATATATATCACATATATACTCATCTTATTCTTCCTTCCTTCTATAGGGCAATACATACATTATGATCATATCTCAAATTGCTTCTTTAAGAAATCTCTTTAGATTTTGAAATGAGGAAACATTATGAAACCCATTTTTCATAAATGGATAATTATTATGTATTTAAATTATTGTTTATTTCATTGTTTTGTCACACATAATCATGGATATTTTAATGGAGGGTTCACACAGATATTTCTCTAATAGATTGTAAAAATATTTTGTCTTGTGATATATTATGTATGGGATTAGGGGGTAAACCTAATACATTATTAGAATATATCCCCTAAGTGATTATATCTTGGTATTTATCCTCGACTTATACTTATGTCATAGTTTGTGTTATTTCTGCATTTCCTATGTTTCCATGATCTTGTGATACCATGCTCTTTTTTTCTCCCATGTGATTACTTATAAGCCTTATCTTTTATGATATCATGTTATATCTTTGAATCACACATTATATTTCTTTATCATTTTTATTCTTTTATAGTGATTTTTAGGAGTCTCATTTTATCTATATATTCCCCATGTTATCACATATATTTTTAAGATCTAAAATCAACTTTGGAGCACATTATGGATATCATAATAAAGATACATTATTTTAATGTTGATGTTTTATGTATCTATTATTATAGAGACACTTTGCCTTTAATATCCATGTGTTATATTAATGTTTTTTTATTTTAAAAATCATGGAATAATTTTTTTAAAGGATTAGGTATCTATAAATCCTTGAGCCACTTATAGATAACTTAAAACTTCCTAGAATAAGGAATAAACATCCATGACTATGGGACATATGGACCAAACACGCTCTACCAAACGATACATTAATAAAAATAGAATATAACTCTATCTTAAATCAAGTATATAATATGTGGAAACTATATTAACTAACATAGTTTAATCAAATAACCTAAATTATAGTCCTTTTTGAAATTAGATAAAAAATTAGTATGTTTTCATAACTAGAATGTAATGTTTTAATTAACAATTTATACAATGTGATTTATCATATAAATTAAGGAATGAAAAATATTATCATTTCATAAACAATTTATAAACATTAATAATTAAAAGGAATAAAAAAATTAACCAAAAAATATTTATTTTCTAATCATAATAAATAAATATGAATAATTCTTAACGCTGATCTTTTGTTAACTACTTATAAAACATAATAATTTCTATCAAAAGAATTAAATTTATTCATTCCTTGAATCATATTTTAATATTGGTAGTGTAATTATCAATTGTATAACATTATTGGAATTAGAATGTTCCTTTACATTTTTATAGTGTTCTGTTATGCTTCATTTTTATAGCAATGCAAAGAAAAATGGTGACTTTGATATGTAAAATTTACATGACCATGATATATAACTAACTGTATAAAGGAATATGTAAAGGTCACATGTCCATATAGTGGAATATGTAAAGGTAACTCACTAAACAAAATTCCTACATGAAGGTTACCTATGCTGCATCCCTTATGCATCAGTATCTAACCTTAATGCAATCACATACCATATTTTGGGATATACAATATATCTTAATTCACATCAAATTATCTACTTTCACACAAACTCTGATTTTATCATAGACTATGATATAGCATATATCACATCTTACAAAACAAATCAAAACCATACATTTTAAATGTATCATAATTTATAATATTAATCAATCATATCCTATGACTGGAGAAATAAATTACATTACCATATAACATATAATCATGTAGAAAAATATAGAAATCAGATAGTAGAAATTCAACTGTTCCATATCGAAAAATAAAGTATTCATATAAGTATATTAAAAAATGCATGTTCTTAATGAAATCAATAAAAAAACAAGTTGATTCATTTATAATTAGTCCATGATACCACTAGTGGATTCTAGAGGATCATTATCAAAAAATTTAATTATATGAAACCCATAAAAAATACCAATCTATCGTCAATGGGCCAACATGAATTAAAGAACATAAATAATATAGGTGTACATTGATCAAAGTGAGATGAATCTCTATTATCCTATAATAGATTTTTGGTATCATGATAACATAGTGACATCTAATTGAATCTCACTGATATTGGTAGTACATCTGCCACTTGGATACGAAATCACTTTAAGAAGATCCTCAAACACTAATGGTGTTATTGTACCGTATTTGTGAGGATTAATTATGAATAGGGAGGAAGATAGTGCTTCGAATATAAAATAATTCTTTCATGACCCACTCAAAAATGTATTCTTTTCCCTTTAAATATATTCCATTAATTCAATTATAGGGGAAATTTTATATTTCCATTGCACGGTAGCCAGTATACATTAGGATAAAGTATTCCTACTGAGGTATAATAATCACCGAACATTTAAAAAAATTATAATGTATATATATACATAAAAAAATCAACCTATTGATTTAATACTGAAGGAAACCTTTTATAATACATGGTCATTTCTAAGCACCCATATAATAATCATATTGTATGACATGATCAAGCCATCACATATCTAATACGATATCCAGACATTATATTATTTGAAATTTATCTAATATCTATACAAAGTTATAGATTAGGGGATATCCTGAAATATGATATCCTACTTTTAGTTTAAATCATACATTGTGGGGTTCGTAATCCCTAATATTCCCATTGAGTGAAAACCACGAAGAGACTCGTAATACGAAAAACGTTTATAATGGGAATATTTACCCCATAATAATATTATTTTTTATTTTTGGAATCCTCCTCTACTTTTAATCTCTATTATTATTCTCCCCAGTTTTAATGAACTTTACATCATTTTCCCTCAACATAATCTATGATTTGAGCTCATGATTCTTCATTAGGTGTCAAATTAATGAATTTTCATGTTCATTATAATTATTTAGTAAGGATAATATATTAAATAAATTAATCTTGATTTTTATTATCAACACAAATGTTCTGCATCAAGAATCACTAATAGAGTATTTTTGTTAGGTTACTTGATTTTAAGGGATTGATTTATTATTAGAAAAAAATCTTTATGGAGTAAACTCCTATAGGATTTGGTTTAGTGGAGGATAATATCCACCTTTATTTTTCTGTGTGTATAGGAATTACTTTTTTGTATATGTGTACAAGTGTGTTGAAAGTTTGATAACATTTATAATAATTTTTTTATGATTCTGAAAATTATAGATAAAATCATTGAATTATTTTTGTTATGTTACACATTTTATCATTAACTGTTAGTGTAGATATTATTTTATGGGGATTTTCTATACTCTAATATAAAAACTATAGCCCATGTTAGGTTTATAATTAGGGGAATAATTGTTTTTGTTCCTAGTATTGTCAATGGGATTGAGCAATGAAATTTATCTTCTGTGAGTGTAGATATTATTGAGAGGAAGTATGATTATCTTGTAATGTGACATTGTGGAATGAGATTAATCTAAGAATATTCCAATAAATGTTCTTTGTGTGATGGGTTATCCTTGGGTGTTCAGAACCTATGATAATCATAATAGGCTTTCAAAACTATGGATTGAATTGTTATAGTGTTGTTTTTGTATGGGTATTTTGGGGTATTCAGTTTCGGGAAATGATTGGTAGGTTCTTTAACATTGTTTTTATGTGATAGAATATTTTTGAGCTTTTTGAAGTGTTACACCCTCCTCATTCATTTGGATTCTATTCCCATTGAAATAGATACAATATAATGGGTATAATTTCCATGTTTCCAATTCTATAGTTTATTTCTTGAGATATTTCTTATTCTATATGTTCTGCATGATCTAGATGCACTTACCATTATTTTTTTATGGAATAAGTAGACATGAGTTTCATGAATATATTGTGTGGACTACTCTTTTCCATGGGATTATCCATATCATTCCACTTTACATCTTTTCGATGTTAACCGTTTTCTTGGGGGTGTTGTCTTGTATATCATTTTCTATAAATACTATTTCCCCTAGTATTAATTTTTTAATGATTTAGAACTTAAACAAAAGTTCAAAATAATTTGGGATGAGCTTCATGATATCCTGGTAAGTTTATCATATCTTAAATTTTTTTATTACGTTGAATGTAAATTTATTACTTTCTCAACACAAAAAGTGACATGTATTTTGATATTTATGAGAAGGGTTATTTAGTGGTTTCCTTAAATTAATTTTACTCACACACTATGTGTATACCTTAAAGGAAGTTCATATTTAACAATTTAATATTCATGTAAGGGTCAATCACATTCATTAAGTGGTTGATTTGGGAATGATTTATATTGATATGGAGGTGGTACTAAGACTTTTTTGAGTACATTTTTATGATCACACTTTTTATTTTTATATATTTAATATATTTATATGTATATGATTGATTAGTAGTGGATATACCAACTTTTGAAAATTATTATATGTTTGCAACATGGGTTTTATTTGTGTTATTACATTTTTTTCTACTTATATAGTTGATATACATTTTTAATTAAATATTATTCTATTATATTATTATTGTTTATATATCTCATATTATATGGTGAGTATAATATCATGATTATGTTTAACATATTTTATTGAATTCACCCTCACTAATATTTTTCAATATATAGATTATGTTAACATGTTCTTTTGGTCATCTGTAGCTCTATATTTGTCTTGGAAACCATCAATTAGATATTAGAAAATGGCATAAATACCCCTTATTTATATTGACATATGAATCATTTACATAGTATATAATCTAGTTGAATATTGTGGTGAAAAATATTCATGTATCTTCTATAAACCAAAATATTAGACATCCATCGTACCTATTTAAAGAAGTATATTTTATTATTTATTATTACAATGGCTATAAAAAATGTTTTTATGTTTTATGATTTATTTATTTTACACTTGTATTGATATGGAAAGAGGGAATGAGTACATGTATCATATTTGATATGTTTGTTTACAAGACTTGTATATGAAAATGTGTGATTTGGAAAATAAATTTTTTTTAATGATTAAACTAATTATATACCAACAATGATTTATTTGGTTTTTCCCAATATATTATTGGTGTCATGTTAATTAGTTTGAACCTTAGGTGATAAATATATCTTTTATTATTTCTTTTATATGTGTATGGTATGGTTATATACAATTGGTTTGAACTAAACCCTTATATAAGGGGATAGGTTTCAATTATATAGTGAATGTAAAAGTATATTATGTGGTAATATATACATGTGGTAGGGATGGCATGAATGGGATGTGTAATATGTGGGTTGGGGGTATAAACCATAATTTTTATGATGTAAGACCTTGAATTATGTAGTTTACATGGTTTGTTGTGGTGGTTTGTAACTGTATGTTTTCATTATTTTAATACTATATAAAATCTAAACTCTAATTTTTGAAATGCTTCAAAATCCATGTTTTTGAATTTTAAAAGAATGTTACCTCAATAATTCCTAATGCAATATCAAGAGTAGAAGTTGAAAATGACCATATGGACAACCTAGTATCTTTGAAGGGAGGATTTTAGAAGAATTAAGTGGTATAACCTATTATTTTAATGGTGATAATATATATACAAGGTTTTTTTATATTGAAGACTGTGAGTTAAAGTAGGTTTTGGGGTGAGTACACTATGGAAGAATTCAAGAGGGACTTAAAAATACATCACTCGTCTATCATCATAGGTTATGGAGGAACATAACATACTAAGGATTAAATCAATGATATTTATAGTATCTTCAATATGGTATAAACCCTATAGTATAAGAGGTAACTTCTTACAATTTTATGTTATAATGATTAGTTGGGAGATATTGGGGCATCATTGTTCAAACCAAGATACTTCAAGGCCTCACATGAGTGTATTTTCATACCATGTTCATCTGGGACTTCATTCAAAAAAAACATGAAGTTAGAAAAGGATCAATGTTTTAAAGTGTTTCATGAGAGGGATACATTAGTGATTTATTATGTGACCCAGTTCATAGAGTTTCTTTTTTTTCCAACACAGTTTGCTAAAAAAAGGGGCCTGAAATGATCAATTTTATAAAGTAGGATTACGATCAATGATTTGAGTTTAACTAAATTTATTTGTTTGATATAAAATTAAGTGGTATTCTAGAAGTCCCATGTTACTAATAGGGTAGTTATTATTTGAAAATAATTTGGAACAAAATGTCTTATTCACTCGTCTAGTTGTGAATTTTCCAATGGTTAAAAGTAGAGAGTTGGAAATATTTCCATGGAAGTGAGAGGTAAATAATCCAAGGAATTATTTCTTAACATTATCCTATTGGGGGATATTCAATAAAGATATTATTGAATAAGTGATCTAGTTATGTGTGATCATCATTTCTAGATTCTACCATGGGAGTGTTGCACTTGTGGAAGGGTGAGTCGCTTATGATGTTTTTATAGCATGGTGCCTCAAAAGGGAATAGGGATCGGTTTATATTAGACACATACTACTAGAACACGGTAATAATTTTCATCCCAAAATGATTATAAAGTATCATCTATGTGGTTGAGATAAGTGGTGGATAAGGATATCATAGTTAATAATAACAGATTCTATATGAAATTATGCAGTTAGGATATATATGTTCTATATAATAGATTCAGTAAACAACTTTAATCATATTTTCACATTGTATCGGGACATAGATAATTTACATAAAGGACCATAAATTTTAATATGTATGGTTCAGGTGTATTCTACATTTTTTGATGTATTTTTTTACATAATGTTTATCCTTTTAGTTATTTTTCCAACATAGATTCTAATTTGGGTTTGGTGTTGGAGTATTATTTTAGGCTTATGACTTTGGATACACCTCTATAAAATAGGTTTTATCATGCCAATAAGTAACTTGGGTGTTCTATTGTAGTTAGGGTATATGGTTGGTTATGGTATTTCATTTTGATAAGATTTTATAGATTCATGTTTATATTTAATTTAAAAAGGATGAATTGGTTCTAGAATTTTGTTGTCTACTACCAGGGATGGGTGCCTATTTCTTTATTTTTGATGGATGCTTATTTCTTTATCATAGAGTGTGATTTTCAGGTAGGTCTACCTTGTCATTACATTAAATAATTGTTAATTTTTATAACCCAAATTTATATTATCGTTTTTGAGTCATGTAATAAATTGGTGTTTCATATTTTTACATTATAAGGGCATAATTTTAATATGTATCCCCCCTTGATTTCTATGTATTTCCTCCAAAAACTGTTATTTAGTTCATGATTGTTCTTTTTTCACATGATGAGTCCATGCCATTACTCTCTTATCATATTACACTAGATTATTTAATAAAGAAAACTATCAAACTCAAGGTACTTGAGTTAAGTGTATTTATATATCCAAGTACATATCTATCAGTGTGACCTGTTATTTTTCACCCTGAATATTGATGGCATCATTAGGAAATATGTAGACTGTAAGAATATAAAATATGTTTTGATGAATAAAATATGTACACATATAATTATAGATGATTTGTTTGATCATTTTATGGGAACCCAATGTCGCTATTATATTTATCTTGGAACAAGATATCATCATCATTGGGTGAGGAAAAAGGGTTTACAATATATTTATATTGGGATTATGTATAAGTTATAAGTTTTCCATGTGATTTCCTTCATCCTAATGAATAACCCAATCATGTTCATATATCTCATGGATAACATATGACACCCCAACCTAAAATAGTATTTAGTGATATTTTAATGATATTATTGTATAATATCATACCTAGCAGTTGAATGGTTTTATATTGAGGTTCTACTAATAATAATTTTGTGGGACCAACATTATTCCATCCTCTTGAAGTTTCACTTTCTATATAAAGACATATGATTTATTTATCATGTTATTTTATATTTTTGATTTTTATGAATCCTAAGAACATATATATTGTGAAGTCATATAGGTTTGAAAATAATGTATTAGAGAGTCTGTGTTTTCTAAACATCATGAGATATTTTTAGGGACTTATTTATGTTTACTCAACTATAGACTAGCTTGTGAAAACCATGACCTTGAAGGTGTTTAAATTCAAATAGAATGATTAGTGTGAGGTTATATTTAAATATCTTATATATGATATCTTATTTACACTAAAAATAATTTAATATAACATGAGAAAGTAATATATCATCCATTGGGATTATCTTTTTGTTTTACTATGGGTAGTTTTAGTACATAAAAATATGTATGTTTCTTATATGCAATGTTAGATAAGAATCCTTGACAAGAACAAACCTAATCATTATTTGGAGTTATATAATATGGTACATGGATTAAAATTATGGTTCCATAAACTCTTAAAAATATGCTTATCATTTATAATTTTAATCATAACATGGGGTATAAATTTTCTCATTGGGACAAAAAATTTTAATTAGGGAATGGTGGCGCTAGAATCATTCATTACTAATACCTCGTTGTTGGATTGGGTGAAAGAACAAGAGGATTAAAATTCATATTTATATATAATATGATATTGGTCATTTTTATTGGATCTATCCATAAGATATATTTTGGATTTGTAATTGATTTTTTATAAGAGATGTGGCTCTATATTCACGATATTGAGTTAATGAAAAAATCACATACCCATTGATGGGTGGTTTATATAGTGATGGAAAAATGTAACTCTTCGAGATTTGGTGAAATATTTATCCCTAATTAAATTTAATATTTTTGAATTTTTCCACTATGTGAAACACCATGTCATTCTTGCATTACACGCAACCCTGAGTTATCTTACAATACATAACACTAATTTTTAACAAAACCATGATATATTATTAATAAGGATATTTAAACATAACCATTATAAGATATCCCAAAAATAATGAATCATGAATAGTAATTACTAATTTTTAAATATAATATAAAATATTGTATATAAAAGAAATATATTGCTGAACATAACATAATTTTCATTAATGTTTTATATGTCTCGAAATTATTTTTAGTTCTTTTTATGAAAATTAAATAAATTAATTTGTAACACTTAAATACTTAATTTGATAAAAAAAATATTTTTAAATAAATGTTTCAAAAATTCTCTTAGGGTGATTTTTTTGGGTTTTTTAAAAATTATCATTTTTTATTAATTGTGAAAAATACTAAATTTTAATTGAAAATGGAAATTTCATTTAATTTTTCTATAATGATAAGTTATATTTTGAAGGGGTTTTAGAGTAAAATTAGTCTAAATTTATGTCCCTTAATAAAATTTTGGTCATTAAAATCAATTTCATATTAAATTTGGATATAAATTTTTTTCAAACCTTTCAACTTTTTAACATTAAAAACCCTCCTTCTCATCACATCTACACGATGAATTTTAAATTAATTTATTCCACTTACATGAATTGAATTTGAAAAAATGGATTCCATATTGGGATTAATCATAATTTAGAATATTTAAATTGGTAAAAATTAATTTTTACCAAAACTAATAGTGAATGCAGTAAAAATTAATTACCATAAATAATGTAAAAAATAAGTTTAATGGTATTTAAACTAGAATGATATGAGTGAAAATGACTGAAAATTTTACCTTAATTTTATTTAATGATTTTTTTTCAAAAATTTACATCTAATTATATTAATTATGTAAATTTATTTCAACATTACATTGAATATAAACCATATAATAAGTTAATTAAAGAAAAATACAAAACAAATACATTTTTACTTTTAATATCTATATAGAATCGAGATATGGAAAAAAAGACATGTTCCATTACATATATAATTTTGAAATAAATTTTGTTTTATTATGACAGTTATTTTGAAATATTTTTTTGAGATGATATAATTACTTTAAACGCTTAAGAAATTCCAACAAGATAATTATTTAACTAACAATTAGTTAAAATAAATGATTCTAAAAATATTAAAACTGATGTAAATTGAATTAATTATAATGTTCCATTATTTTATTATATAAATATATCATGATAAACATGTTTTAAGAACTGATTTAGATTCCATAATTTTCCTTATATTTTTAAAATTGAAATTAAATGAATAATGACATAATTGTCATTAATATAGTTTTATGATAAATGATATATTATTAATGATTTAAAGCGATAAAAAATTCTATATTCTTACAAGGTATTTTTAGAAATTTATTAATATAAACTATAATCTATTCATGTATCAATTTCTATATTATAATGAATATTATTAGCATTAAATAGTAACAACTCAGTTAGCACGGTTATGGTTAAAGCGGTGTGTTCTCACATTACATGCACTTATGTTGAAATTAATTTCCAACACACATAAGATTTATTTTCAATAAATTCGTTATAATATTTAGAATCATTTTGTTCAAATTATTTAATAATTATAAATCTAATTTATTCTTAAAGTATAAATTATAATAGTTACAAAACTAATTACCGTACTGAAAACCCAAAATGGTACAAATAGGGATACATAGAAGTTAAGGAATAAAATGTTTAAAACAAGTGTTTCATTATGTGGTGGACGTGTATATAGACCATATAATCCCTACACAACATTAATTATAATATTTTGATCCACTTGAGGTAAATTGACCTCTCAATAGTGAATAGTTTGTTTGTATTTACAAGAATGTCACTTCTCCTCAACTATAAAAGGGAACTCATTATCACCACTTATTCATAGCTCTAAAGAAATTTGGGTTGACCAATATCTACAAAAAACACATCCCAAATTTCCTTAACTTTTCCTAGAATAATTATTTTGGACATAAATCCATATAAGAGATGAATTATTTAAAACCTATAGAGGATACCAAAAGAAGAAGTAATGCTCATCATTGAGTGTTTCATTTAATTTTTTCCTCCAACACCTTACATCCTTATTATACCATGATTTTATAATAACCAAATTATCTTAAAAATTATGATATGTTTTTATGTTATGGTTATTACCTAAAACCAAACACACTTCCATTAAATGGGTTATGAAATCGTCATTTGTGTGTATGGCAGACTACCGCCTCATGAACCAATGCCATTAAGTTTTCCATTACCACTATTCAGGGTGGGGAATAACGATTTATTTTTAGTTTTTATATCATATATATTATATTTATCATTTTCTATTTTTATTTTATAATTATATCACAAATAAATTCATGCTTTCTATTTTTTTCTTAATATTATAACGCCGTTCATGTGTACGGACGACTACTTCCTCACGAAGCATTGTGATTCCTTCAAACTTTTCAAGGACTATATTGAAGATTTTTTTAATAAAAATATGTGATATATATGACATAAAAATTATAATATAATTATAATATATATATCACTTACATTTATTTCTTTCAATATGATAAGAAAATTGAAGCAATATTCATTTCCTATCACTAAATATTATGGATTACCATAAATAAATTTATTCTGTAAGAACTCAAAATTATATTAATATAAATTACCTTCTTATAATATAGTATATATCACAAAAAATCAGTTAGAAAATACAATATAAACATTAAAAATAAAGAATTAATATAATAATAAGTGTTTAAAGAAATTAAGGAACCTAAAAAATGTAATAGAAACTTAATCATTGGAAAAGTAATATGACACTTATAAATAGTAAAACGGACAATAGAATAGTAACATCACCCATGAAAGTATAAATAAAATTTAGACATCTTTTAAATTGTAATATGATATAATAATATCATAGTATATATAAATAAATGTTTTAGAAATTATTAATTAACTATTGATATTATTATAAAAAATAAAATTTACTTTAAATTTAATAATAATTATAATTATTTGAAAGAAAATTAATTTTTATAAAATTTATTCATAAATTAATATTTTTTTTTGATGATTATAAGATAATTTTATGAGACCATAATTAATTTTTAAAAGTGTTATAAAATGAGTTATATTTTTAAAATTGGTATTTTCAATGTATATGATGATTTTAATTAAAAATTAAATATATCATATCTATAAAATTATTTTCATTAAATTGAGTTCATCTTTCAAATCTATATATCACGAAATGGTTAGGGTGAATTTTACTGTATATATACATTATAAGATAAATACAATATTCATTGAGTAATTTCTAATGTAAAAAACAATAATCTCAAAATCTTGTTAACTATTTAATTATATTTAGGGATAATTATCAAACTATTCATAGTCTTGAACCAAAATAATAAAATAATGAATAAAACTTTGAGAAAACACCCCTCTCATCCCCTATAAATACCACCCCTCCACACCCATTCTCCTCACACCTTTCAAGATTTTATGCTTCCACAAATTCAGCCCTATCCTATTCCCAAGTCTCTCACTCACATCCATGATCCATTGGTCTGACCAAATTACAGAATCCCTTTCCCTAAGAAGGTTCTTAAGGAGGATAAATTCAAGAGGTAAAACCCTATTTCCTTTTCATTAAATTTCTTTTAAATTTCTTTTCTTTGCTTATTCTATCATAACCAACCCTTATCCAAGAGAGATGAAAAATATATTATCATATATATACTATAATTTTTCCTTCTAATGGAATAATTCATCATCATTAATATTCCCATCTCGTTTTTACTATAAATTAAAATAGTTTATGTGATGTGTTAATTTATCTCATTCAAGGACGACGATGTTTTCAATTTTCATTCCCTCCTTCAATACTAATCATAAAACAATAATATTGTTATAACATGTTATAATATTTTTATTAAAATATATTTAATGTTACTAACCATTTTATATAAATAATATTAAATAATAAAACAAAACTAGTTTGTGATAATCGAAAACCTGCCGAAATAATATAAACGACTATCACTAACATCTTATCCAATGATTCATCATCACTCAAAATTAAAAAATTTAATTATAAAACCAATTAATATTAAATATTTTCATTAATAATATATAACTTCAATTCTTGAAAACAATTATCATTTTACATTATTTTTTTACATGTATATAAGTAAATCAGTCATGAAAATCAAGGAAATGAACGCTCCTGAACAATGAAATTGAATCTCATAACACATCAAAAATATATAAATGAACCTAATAAAGTTATGATAAATAAAATAAATGTATAAAACGATATAAATTAATTAATTAATGTATTTAATCTGATTATCGAGTATATTAAGATCAAGTAAAGAACTGTTTCGAACATAAGGTAAGGGAATCGTTCTGAACCTCCATTTTACACTCGGGTAACACATTCTATCTCTTTACCCCAATATAACTTTTATTTATCATGATATAAATCATATAATTTATATTTATATGTTCCAAAATTATGTATCTAGATTTTTTATCCTTCTTTTATGGGGTAATATATGTTTTAAAAAGGTACCTTATAAATTCTTATCGATAAGAAAGCCATATTAAAGTGAACCTATTTATTTATTACCCATTTTTAAGTTCATTCCATAATAAATTTTCAGATAAAAATATTTTTATAAAATAAATTAGTTTAACATAAAGAATTATCGTATTTTGTTTCTGGTTTTATACAAATTATTATCCCTATTATGTTTTAAAGAATCTTTCAAATTTCCCCTTAAAGCACACAAAAAAGTTTTATTTCTAAATGTTTCTTAAACACTATTTTTACATATTTTTACTAAGGTTTCATATAAAATATCATTTTATATTCATGTTTTACTGAATGAAATTTAATGTATGATTTAAATACATTCTTTCATGGATACCATTATGATATTCCCTATTGATATGCCTTTTAATATGATTATGATACCCAATTCTTTACATGGGTAGCCCTTATGTTTTTGTTTGACTCCTTATGTATAATTATTTATGTGTAACACATATTCTTGAGTATGATATGATGGATGAAACCATAGATTACTCTAATTCATTTTGTAAATTTTAGTCTCATGACAAGTCATGTGCAACGGTCTTAGTTGTTATCCTTGAATCGTGTTCCTCCATGTGTATTGAGCCTTGACTCATGCTTATGTAATGTTTTATATTTTTTCCACATTACTATAATTCCATGATTACATGATCATAGGTTTTATATTTTATGATTCCATATGATTATTCATCTTCCATTCCTTTTTATGTAATCATTTTGTGCATTTTAACCCATGTGGTATGTTTCATTCTTATGTTTATTCACATACTAGGATTTTTAGCCCATCCCATTGTTCATGTATTAGCCAAGCTATCCTATATAGAAGTAAGGGATCAGAGGGTGTCAGGATCTCATTATAAATATTAAAAAATATATTTTTATTTTGGATTCATGTGTTCATCTTTATGTGCCTAATCCTCGAAAGAGACTAGACTTTATGATCCTTGGTTTTTATTTAATAGTTAATTATGCTTAAAATAATGTAATAATTCGTGTATAAGGATAGGGTATTTAGAGTTGGAATCAGATAAAGTTATATTTATTTTAGAATATTAATACTAGAGATCTTTATTAAGAACCCTAAGGATAATTCTATAACCATGGATAACCCATATTAAAAATTTGAGTATCAAAATATAGGATATACATTTTATTTACATATTTATCCATCTATGTTCATTGTATTATTTCTATATGATTTTTAGATAAGTATTAAATCACCCTAATTGTACCTTATTTTTTTAGTTATGTTCTTGAAATAGATGAACCTGCTCCAATAATTATTGTGATAGGAAATGTGATGATTTCCATAATCATATTCAAAATATGATCAGAACAGATGCTAAAAAATTCATAATATTACAAGGTCTAATAGATCATGTTAAGAGTATTAACTTTTATTTTATGCAACACCCTACTTCTAATAATAAATATCAAGTTCATGTAGAATCCTTTATGAAACAATGTCATCCCATGTTTATTATACCTTATGATCTCCTCCTCATCGAACAATGGGCTAACTCTATTTAGAAGGTATTCTCAATCCTCCAATGCATAGAAGAAGAGAAAGTTATGTTAGAGTTCTATCATTTTAATGGAGAATATTGTTATTGGTAGAAAATATTAATGAATAAAATGTATGAGGAAATTTATTCTATGGAATGGGAATATTTCAAGGAAATATTTTTCAATAAATATTTTCATTTAACCCTCCTTCTCAATATGGAAAAATCATTCCTCGGACTAAATCATAAGGATGGGGAGTCTATTAGGGCATATAAAAAAATTCACAATACATGCCCAATATGCCTCCTCCTTTGTCATGAACAACGAAATAAAGGTAGATCAAATATTTAGCGGACAAAAGAAGAGTCTACAAAAATCAGCGATGATTCAATAATTTTATAGTTATGAGGAGATTGTATGTTGTAACCTTAAGGTAGAAATGGAGATCCAAAACTCTCAGTGGTCTCATGGGTCCGAGGATAGAAAGTGGAAAATGGAGTTTAATGTAAAGACCCAGAAATTTCAAGGAAATTTTTTTCTTAAATTCTTTTGAATTTTACGAGTCTGGAGTTTCTGACGGCGCCTGATTCTGTGACCCGGTGTGCTCGGATTCAATTTCTGAAGTTTTTTTTCATGTACATTCAGTAAACGTACCTGCGGATTTTTCTATCTTTCAAACTGGTGCTCAGAATTGAAAACCGAGGACACAGGTGAACTCGAAGTGCTGGTATTCGCTTAGGTGGACCTTTACCGCAGTTGTGTTTGGATGAGAGTGGAAGTTATAATTTGGGGATTCATAGTAAATTAAATACAATTGTTGTGTTACACATAATTTTTAGTGGTGGTTATTTCCTCCAAAGAGGGGTTGGATGTGGGGCCCACACCCCACATAACCTCCCATTATAGGATAATGTGTGGTGGGGCCCACACGAGCCCCTAACCCTTCGAATCCCCTTTTAACTCCTTGAAACCACTTAACGTTTGAACTTCCCTCTTGATGTGCCAACACTCCCTTTAATTAAATTGGAGCCACTTAATCTCATCCCTTCCATTTAAGGAGCCAACCCATCTATTAAATTAATAGGATATAACTTAATGAATTCAAATATCTTTGAATTAATTAAGCCATACCTTTAATAGCTGTGTGATTTTATTTGATGTGGGTTGGACATTTTACCATGGGAAAGCTTTGGGAAATTGGAATGAAAGTGTTCTTCCATGAAGAACATCTCTGATGAAGAATGTGGAGAACTTCTCCAACTACAACCATCCATGTTAAAGAAACAGATGTCGTCCACAATGAACATCGCCAACAACGACGCTTCCTCTTCAGACAGACCCCAACTTCCACGAAATCAATATATGTCTTCCACGATGCATCTTCCACGATGCTCGACTACCGCGATGATCGTCTTCCATGGCTCATCGACATGCAATGTCAAATACGAGGTAGGGGTTATTGTTCTTAAACATTTGATTTATACCCTTGTACTTGGGCAAATATATGTAGGATAATTGTTTGTTCCTCTAACACCGAGGGCATGAGCTAATGACCAAGTCCAAACCCTCCTCCAATTCATTCCTGATGTGCGGTTGTTGGGAGACAGGTGAACGGAAGGGAAATGATGATGTGAGGCCGTCGCATTGAAGGGCAGGACATGAGGAGGCCGTAGACGCAAGTGGAAGTCAAAACGGACCAACGGAATGACTCTGGTGGCCCACAGAGAAGTGTGGCAGCGCGGGTTCCCAGCGAGGCGGCGTCGGTGACCGAAGGCGACAGCCAGCACTGGCCGGCCGCCTGGGGGCAGTGGTGCCCCTCACGCACCACCGAGGAAAGACCATCTCGGATCTGGCCGTAACGGCAGAGCGGAAACCGCTTATGTGGGTTCAAGTAGGCACATAAGGCACCATCTGGCACAGCAGTTACAAAACAGGGGGGTCGTGCCCCCACCCCCCCGCACTGCGCTCGGCCAGCTGGCCGAGCCGTGGCAGGCCACCGGGCAAAGCCGCCAGCGCGCGGGCCGGGCCACCTGCCACGCGGGCCGGTCTGCACTCACGTGGGCAGGGCCACAGCCGCCGGGACGAGCCACGCCCTACCGGGCTAGACCCGGGTCGGGCCGACCCAGGGCGGGTTGGGCTGGGTCAGACCGGACCCAGACCCCCCTCTTCGGATTACTTTTGTTGTTTCGCCCATAACCTAAGATACGGACCTCCGATCAATGCACCGTCAGATGATTTGGATCGAGATGGTATTTTCAGTATATTACACTCAAAGTTTTGTAGAAGTTTGGGTTTTTCTATGTTGGTTCGAACCCGAAACCAACCGGGCCCTCGGAGCGGAAACTCTTATAAATTAAGGTCCAGACGTCTGATTGAAGTGTCGTCAAAAACGTTGGGTTCCTTTTTATGATACAGTCCTTTTGTAATAATCTGCGTAGGATTCTGATGATTTTGGAGTATGGCCGGGTTGGATTGTCCCCGAAATCCAACCAGCCATTGGAACAGAAAAACCAATAACTCTCAGACTGGGCATCCTATTGATGTGATGTCTCTCACATTGGGTTCATTTTGATGAGATGGAACTTCAAGATACATCATCTCTAGACTTCTTGATAGTTGATTTCATGACCCATTTTCTCGAGAAGCGGACCCTCCCAGAATCGAGCGCGTTGTGTGCGGGAACCCTAGAGCTAGTTGCGACTGCGACGACTACTGTACGTGGATCCTACGTGGCATCGGAAGCACCAACTTTTGTACTTGGATCCTACGTGGGTTCGGCAGTGACGACTTATGTACTTGTATCCTACGTGGATTCAGCAGTGACGACTTCTGTACAAGGATCCTACGTGGGTTCGGCAGTAACGACTTTAGTACTTGGATCCTATGTGTTTTCGGTAGTGACGACTTCTATACATGGATCCTATGTGGGTTAGGAAATGACGACTTCTGTACTAGGATCCTACGTGGGTTCGACAGCTTAGATGAATTAGTGACTACAACTGATCATCTCTATCGCTATATGAAAGATTTATACCTATGTGAGCTAAGTCTTGACTTTCAATCATTATCATCGATGTGATTGACATTACTTTCATGTGTGGACTGGGTTGTTCTTGGTATCAAGAGTTGGTGCTGAACTGTGGTTGATAACTTAGGTATATGTATGGCCATATACTTATGTAGGGTTCGTCGATACTTAGTGATTGTATCTTTCCTTTTGCGGTTTATCCTTCGTAGATTCCGGGAGACCTTCGGGGGTATCAGGATCCCCACTGAGTATAGTTATACTCACCCGTGCATGGGTAATTCCCACGCTTTGTTGTGTTTGTTGCAGATGATAGACAACACTTATCGAGACAGAGTGTTGTGGAGCTGGACGGTACCCGAAGGTTGACCACTTGGTGAGACATACACGGATCATAAGGATGGACCTGAGGTGATGAGGAGGCCATTTGTACCCACCCTTCAGGTGGGATTCCTGGAGGACGACTCAGTTGTTGTTGTTTACTTTTCTGTATTTGTACTTTACTGTTGGGCTTGTATTTTCGGGCCCTTTCCCTTTAACACTTACTTTTGTATTCAGTTTTACTTAGTGTTTATTTTCATTTGTTGCCTCTACCGCCTGTGTTTAGACTGTGTGTGTGTGTGTTACAGGTTAAAAAGGAAATGCCTCCTCTTTTATCCAGATTATGCCTTTGGTTCAAGTCACCAGACCCTGGCATACGGAATGCGGGCTTGGGGTAGTCATGACACGGGTCCTGAGGATGGGTCGTGAAAAATTGGTATCAGAAAAGTAGGTTCTATCGCAGAACTTAGACTCTGATTCATTAAACGGAAATAGTGTTTAGTTTTTTGGGTGTGGATATCAGTTTAGGGAAACCGGTGTTGGTGCGGCGACCGACGTATCCATACACCTGGACCGTAACCTCTGATTTCTGACATAGTGCACGAAAACACTTATTGCGTGTGTGTTTCCTTTGAAATGTTTTCCTCATGATTACTTTGTGTCAGCTGAACATGTACATTGTTCTAACCATGGAGAACCTATTTCTTTTCAGGATGGCCCAACAAAGGAATCCAACTAGGGTTCCGAGTTTCATACGAGATGGTAGTCCACCGAGTGATAAGGCCTCGGTGTAGGGCCCCATCACAACGGAGTTACCAGCGGCACCTCTACCCGCTGGACCACCGATACCGCCATCCCCAGCAACAGAGAGTGAATGTCTCCTGAGTGCATTACACGAGTTCCAGCACTAGAGTCCACCCAAGTATTGGGGAGAGACAAACCCACATGCATCTGATGATTGGCTGGAGGCTGTCGTGAGAGTTTTCAGATTGGTAGGGACACAACAGACCTCATGGTGATCCTTGTCGCGAGTCTCCTGCATGTGGTGGCAAGAAAATGGTCGATCCTGATAATCTAGGTGCATGATGAGGCATCATTACTCTGGATAGACTTTGAGAGTCTCTTCTGCTCAGAGTTTGATTCAGCCACCCTACGTGTGGTGTGTATTCAAGAGTTACTTCCTCTGAAGCAGGGCAGCATGACAGTAGCTCATTGCTCAGTGAGGTTCACTGACCTCTCACACTACTCCACGGATATGGTACGAGACCCGTTCATTAGGGAATGGACCTTCGAGAAGGGACTCACGCCCATGATCAGGGCTTCGATGATTCCCTACAGCATCCCAACGCAGGTGGGGGTGCTGGAGTGAGGCCTTCTAGTGTAGAGTTTTCTCACTGAGCAGTCACCAGCCTTGAGACCCACCGAAGGGAGACATGTAGCGGAGTCTCTTGTATCCTGAAGTAGAAAATTGACGCAGAGGTCTAATAGGACCTGGCCATTAGGTGGGAGACCTCAGGATATAGGTTTTGTTGTGCGAGACACAAGAAACTGAACCATCCATATGAGGGGCAAGTAGTGCTATTCATGAGGTGGGTAGGGTCACATGGCTCGAGACTGGCCGACCCCCCATGCGGACGAGCAGAAAACAGTAGAGGAACCTCCCAGTTAGAGGCAGAGTTTCAACCGTGGTGGTCCCCCATGAGCCGGCGGACATGGCATAGGAGTTGGCTGAGCAGCGGGTGGTGGATGACGTTTCGAGGCACTACCACCACCACCACCCGGAGGTCCACCCTGACCACTAGGAGCTAGCGGACAGAGGCTGTCTCAGCTCTTGGAAGTTGAGGCCTATGACCACAACACACCTGAGATGCTTTAAGGTACTATATGCATCTACTCAACCCTTACTGCAGTCCTTATAGACACATGTGTGAGCCATTCTTTTATTTTCACTGCCCTTGTTCAGAGCTTAGAGATTCTGACGGAGTAGTTGGCTCGATCCTTACTGCTAGAGACTTCTACAAGAGCCGACTCGACGATTACGCACTGGTGCCGGCAGTGTGAGCATACTCTAAGATTTGAGAGCTTCGGGTGGGATCTTCTTGTAGCAGTGTCGATCCCTTACGACGTCATCAAGGGCATGAATTGGTTATCCACGGTTCATGCTCAGATTGACTATATTAGGTGCACGGTGCGGCGTATCTTCATGGATGGGACCAGGTTCACCTTCACCGGTGGGAAGGGAGCCTTTTCAGCGTAGGATGGACTTATGCAGAGGAGGGGGCAGCCGATCACACATCAGTTGGCTAGTCTCATCCTCAGAGAAGTTGATGTACGGAGTCCGACTTTTCCTATTGTGGTGAATCAGTACTCTAATTTTTTCCCGGACAATGTTCCAGGTTTACCTCCTTGTAGATAGGTAGACATCTACATCAACATGTACCCCGAGATAGCACTTATATCTACTCATCATATTGGATGGCTCCCACTGAGCTTCGTGGGCTGCAGGTATAGCTAGAGGACTTGCAAGGAAAGGTATTTATGCAACCCAGTGTTTCACTCTGGGCATCTCCGATTTTTTTCCCCAAGAAGGTGGATGGGAGCTTGCAACTGTGTGTCGACTACCATCGCCTGAATCAGTTGACCTTGAAGTACAAGTACCCACACCCGAGGATTTACTACCTCTTTCATCAGTTCAAGGGAGAACGATGGTTCTCAAAGATAGAGCTCAGGTCAGGCTATCACCAGCTCAGAGTTTGAAAAGAGGATGTGCAGAAGACGACGTTCAGGTGTCGGTATGTCCACTACAAGTTTGGGTTATACACTTTGTCATAACCAACATTTAAGTAGTGTCCATGAGTCTCATGAATACGATCTTCCACCCTTACCTCTATTGATTTATCATAGTCTCCATCGATGACATACTGATTTACTCGATTACTGAGGAAGAGAACGCCTACCATTTGCGGGTAGTACTAGACACACTCTTAGATCAACAACATTATGGTAAGCTCTCGAAGTGCCAGTTTTGGATTTGAGAGGTTCACTTCTTGGGACATGTCATCTTGGAGGCTGTATTTGTAGTGGATACAGGGAAGATCAAGGTAGTACTTTCTTGGGATCCACCCAGGTGTGTGACGGAGGTTCGAAGTTTTCTAGGTCTTCCTGCATACTATAAGAGATTTGTGACAGACTTCTCCAGAGTTGTATAACTACATTCAACTTTGATGAGGAATTTAAAACCCTTCGTGTGGTCAGGGAGATTCCAGCAGAGCTTTTAGGAGGTAAGATAGAGGTTGACCAGTGCGCCAATATTGAGGCTATCAAAGGAGGGAGTTGGGTACGTAGTTTACTACGACGCATCAGGGACCGAACTCAAGTGTGTCTTGATGCAGGAGTAAGAAGTGATTGTGTATGGTTCACGGTAGTTGATACAGCACGAGCAGAACTATTCTACCCATGATCTGGAGTTAGAAGTAGTGGTATTCACCTTGAAAATGTGGCGACACTATCTTATGGGCGATCATTTTATAGTCTATTCTAAACACCAGAGTCTCAGGTACATATTCTCACATAAGGACCTGAACACGAGACAATGGTGATGGCTCGAGTTCCTCCAGGACTATGACTTTGAGATAGTATATACACCTCGAAAGGGAAACATTGTAGCAGATGCTCTCAGCAGAAGATCAGGCATTCAGCTGCAAGGAGAGGCGACAGAGCAGCTGGCCGCGTTACAGATATCCTTTGTGGATAGATATGGAGTATCCTTTCTACAGTCTCTCAAAGTAACTTCTCCACTACATTAGTGGTTCAGGGAGGCACAGCGTGGAGATGTTGACTGTGAGACGCGACATGCTCAAATATCCTCAGGGTAGACACCTGATGGGTTTTATGAAGGTGGGGAGCACGTCATCCTCATTAGGGGATGTACCATGGTACTAGTTGCACTACAGGAGTAGGTATTGAGAGATTTCCACTCTTCCCCTATAGCGGTACATCCAGGAGTGGAGAAGATGTATCAGGACCTCAGATGACAGCACTGGTGGCCGGGTATAAAGAAGGTTGTAGCAAAGTTTGTATCACAGTGCCTCACTTGTCTGATGGTGAAGGTGGATCACTAGGTACCAGTAGGTTTGGTACATCCTTTAAAGGGCCCCGAGTGGAAGTGGGAAAGAATATCCATGGATTTCATGACAGGGCTTCCACGTACATCCAGAGAACATGACTCTATCTGAGTGATCATCGACCGAATCACCCTGTCAGCCCACTTCTTACAGATCAGGAAGCAGGACAAAGTAGAGAGCTTGGGATGCCTCTACGTTCAGGAGATCGTATAGCTTCATGTTGTGCCATAAACTATCGTCTCTGATCGAGATTCTTATTTCGCTTCCTGGTTATGGAAGTTGTTATAAGAGGATTTTGGCATGCATCTTCGCTTGAGCATCGCCTTCCACCATCAGATGGATGGTCAGACTTAGAGGACCATTCAGACCCTCAAGGACAAGCTCCATGCATTTTTCCTTGACTTTGGTCGTAGATGGGTGGATCACATACCCTTGGTGGAGCTTGCTTACAAAAAATAGCTACCACTCCATGATCAGGATGGCCCTTTATGAGGTATTGTATGATCGACCATGCAGATCAACCCTGTGCTGGACTGACCTAGGGGAGTTATCACTTGTAGGGATAGAGATCGTTTAGGCTATGATGGAGAAGGTGCAGATCATCCAAGAGTGGATAAAGAAGGCACAGAGCTGACGGAAGTCTGATGCTGATAGGAGACAGAGACCACTGGAGTTCGAGGATGGTGACCATGTCTTCTTATGGGTCTCACCTTGTCGAGGTCTATGGAGATTTGGTGTAGGTAGCAAGTTATCTCCACGTTTTATCGGGCAATTTCAAGTCCTCGGCAGAGTAGGTGAGGTGGCTTACTTCTTTTTCCTTCCACCTCAGTTGCACCGGGTGCACAACGTCTTCCACGTATATTAGGTGAGGAGACACGTGCGCGACCCACCCCACATCCTCGACCATGGGGAGCTAGACATCGATAATGGGGCAACATTCACAGAGATCCCAGTGGAGATCGAGGATCAATAGGAGCGGGTCCTATGTGGATGGTTGATTCCACGGGTGCGCGTTTGGTCGTAGCCCGGGAACCTCCAGTAGAGAACATGTGAGTGGGAGGATTAGATGTGTGCTCAGTACCCACTTTTGTTTCCCTATTGTGTATTTTGGTTTTACAGGGATGTAAAGAAATGAGGTGGGGGTAATGTAAAGACCCGAGAATTTCAAGGGAATTTTTTTCTTAAATCCTTTCGAATTTTACGAGTCTGTAGTTTCCGATGGCGCCTGGTTCCAAGGCCCAGTGTGCTCGGAATCAATTTTTTAAGTTTTCTTCGTGTACGTTCAATAAACATAAATATGGGGTTTTCAATCTTTTGAACTAGTGCTCGGAATTGAAAACTGAGGACACCAGTGAAATCGCAGTGCCACTATTCGCTTAAGGGGACCTTTACCGCAGTTGTGTTTGGAAGAGAGTGGAAGTTATAATTTGGGGATTCATAGTAAAATAAATAAAATTGTTGTGTTACACAAATTTTTTTAAGTGGTGGTTATTTCCTCCAAATTGGAGTTGGAGGTGGGTCCCACACCCCACATAACCTCTCATGAGAGGATAAAATGTGGTGGGACCCACACAAGCCCCTAACACTTCAAATCCCCCTTTAACTCCTTGAAACCCCTTATCTTTTGAGCTTCCCTCTTGATGTGCCAACTCTCCCTTTAATTAAATTGGAGCCTCTTCATCTCCTCCCTTCCATTTAATGAGCCAACCCATCTATTAAATTAATAGGATGTAACTTAATGAATTCAAATCTATTTGAATTCATTAATCCATCCTTTTAATTGGTGTGTTATTTTATTTGATTTGTGTTGGACTTTTTTCCTTGGGAAAGCTTTGAGAAATTGGAAAGAAAGTGTTATTCCATGAAGAACATCTCTGATGGAGAACACGAAGAACATCTCTGATGGAGAACACGAAGAACTTCTCCAAGAACCACCATCCGCAAAAAAGAAATATATGTCATCCAATAAGAATGCCTCCAACAACTACGCTTCCTCTTCGAACGCACCCCGACGTCAACGAAATCGTCATCCGTATCCCGCGACGTCGTCTTCCACAACACCCGACTACCACGATTCTCATCTTCCGCGGATCGTCGACGTGCAACGTCAAATACAAGGTAAGGGGTTTTTATTTTAAAACATGTGATTTAAACCCTCGTACTTGGTTGATTATATGTTGGATAATTGTTTGATCCTATAATGTGGAGGGCACGAGCTAACGAACAAGTCCGGACCCTCCTCCAATTCGTTCCTGATGCACGGTTTATTGGGTGACACGTGAACGGATGGGCAATGATGATTTGGGGTCATCGTAGTGAATTGCAGGACCCGAGGATGCCGTAGGCGCAGGTAGAAGGAAAAAACGGACCACCGGAATGACTCTGGTGGCCCGCAAAGAAGGGTGGTGCCACGGGTCGCCGGCGTAGAGGCACCGGCGACCGGAGGCGGCGGCCGGCACTGCCCAACCTCCTAGGGGCAGCGGCACCCCTCGCGTGCCGCCAGCGGAAAACTGTCGCGTCATAGGCTGCGGCGGTGGAGCGGAACCCATGTCTGCGGGTTCTAGGATGCACGGGCAGTGCCAGATGGCGCCACCATTACATCCCCCATGCACCGTGCTCGGCTAGCTGGCCGAGCCGCGGCCAGCCGCCGGTCTGGGTCGCCAGCACGCTGACCGGGATTCCTGTTGCGCAGGTGAGGCCGCCAGCCGCGCTGGCCAGGCCGCCTGCCGCGCGGGCCAGGCCTCCTACCGCGCGGGTCGGGCCGCCCTCGCATGGGCTAGAACACAGCTGCCGAGCCAGACCCGGACCCGAGTCTGGTCGACCCGGTTCGGGCCGACCCAGGGCAGGTTGGGTCGGGTTGGACTGGACCCAGACCCCCTCTTCGGATTTCTTTTGGTTTTTCGCCCATAACTTGTGCTACAGACCTCCGATCAACGTACCATAAAATGAGTTGGATTCCTTGAATCAAGGCATTCATTTCTGTATATTACACTCAATGTTTTGGCGATGTTTGTGTATGGGCGGGTTGGTTCGAACCCAAAACCAACCGGGCCCTCGGAGATGAAACGCTTATAACTTAAGGACCGAACGTCTGATTGAAGTGTCGTCAACTACGTTGGATTCCTTTTGATGAGACAGTCCTTGTGGCATACTCCATGCAAGATTATGAGAGGTTGGAGTATGACTGGGTTATATTGTACCCGAAATCTCACTAGGCCCTTGGAACCAAAAGGCCAATAACTCTCAGACCGGGCATCCGATTGACACACCACCTGTTGCGTTGGGTTCCTGTTGAGGAGACAGAACTTCGGGATACATAAAATCTAGTCTTCTTGATATTTGATTTTACGACCCCTTTTCTCGAGGAGCGGACCCTCCTGGAATCGAGCGTGTTGTGTGCAAGCACCCTAGAGGTGGCTGCGACTGCGATGACAGATATACTTAGATCCTCCTTGGGTTCGGCAGCACCGAATTCTGTACTTGGATCCTACATGGGTTCGGCAGCGATGACTTTTGTACTTGGATCCTACATGGTTTCAACAATGACAACTTCTGTACTTGGATCCTACGTGGGTTCAGCAGTGACGACTTCTGTACTTGGATCATATGTGGGTTCGACAGGGACGACTTCTATACTTGGATCCTATGTGGGTTCGATAGCTTAGATGAATCAGTGACTACAAATGATCATATCTATCTCTATATGAAATATGTATACCTGTGTGAGTTGAGTCTTGACTTTCAATCATTATCATTAATGTGATTGACATTACTTTCTTGTGTGCACAGGGTTGTGCTTGGGCTTGAGAGTTGGAGTTGACCTGTGGTTGATTAATTATGTATATGTATGGTAATATACCTAAGTAGGGTTGTTTGATAATTTGTGATTGTATCTTTCCTTTTTTGGATTATCCTTCATGTAATATGGGAGACCTTCAGGGGTCTCAGGGTCCCTACTCAATATCATTATACTCACCCATGCACGGGCAATGCCCGCACTTCATCTTGTTGGTTACAGAAGACGAACAACACTGATCGAGACAGAGTGTTGTGATGCTGGACGGTACCCGGAGGTGGAACACTTGGCGAGACGTACACCGAGCGGACAGACATACCTAAGGTGCTGAAGAGGTCATCTGTACCCACCCTTCTAGTGGGATTCCCGGAGGATGAATCAGTTGTTGTTGTTTACGTTTCTTTAGTTCTACTTTACAATTAGTCTTGCATTTCCAGCGCCATTCCTTTCAGTACTTACTTTTGTATTCAGTTTTAATTAGTTTTTATTTTCAGTTGTTGCCTCAACCACTTGTGTTCAGATTGTGTGTGTTACAGGTTATAAAGGCAATGCCTACCCTTTTATTGGGATTATGACTTTGGTGCTAGTCACCAGCCCCAGGCCTATGGAAGGAGGGCATGGGGTAGTCACGACACGGGCCCCGAGGATGGTACGTGACATTTAATATGGGAGGATAAACAAATAACCCCCATGATGGAAATAAAATCAAGCATCTTACATGTCTAAAATATGGGAAGAAGCATCCAGGGAAGTGTCTAAAAGGAACAAGGAAACGCTTCAAATTTGGATGAATGCAGAATCTGTATAATAACTGCCGATGGGATATTAATAATCCCACCAATGTGGAAGAAAAAATGAAGGTTCAAATCAATACTGAGAATGTAGTAATATTATTCAAATACAAGGAACATGGGAATTATGGGAACCATTATTCTGATCTAAGGGTTGTTGGGGGGAATCAATAACAACAACATCCAAAGAAGTAATAAATGGAATATGCTATCACTAATGATGAGGTAGAGCCTGATAGTAAAGTGGTTATAGATATGTTGGTTACTAATTTGTTAATATAAAATCTATTATTTGATTATGGTTCTATGCATTATATCATATCTTGCATGTTTAATAGAACTATTCAAACTCCACCTAAAAATATGGAGGTTGAGTTATCTGTGAGAACATATAATGGGGAAATTTTTGCATCCAAAGTATATAACTCATACCCAGTTAATTTTTGTGGACTAAACCTACCAGAAAAGCTTTTATTACTTATTTTGGGGGAGTTTTATGATATATTAGGAATAGATTGTACATCTATAAACAAATACAACATCAAATATTGGGAAAGGGAGATCACTCTTCACAACTCAAGGTATCCACCAATTTTTTACCAGTGTAAGGAGGAGGATGAATCTCGATCATAATCATTGTCTCAATTGTGCATATAATTTCATTACGAGAACGAATACCTAGATCAAATGATTGAGAAAAAAGGTTTGGATCATTCTCGAAGAGATCCACACTATGAGGGACTATAATGATGTGTTCCCTAGAAAATTACCTAGTATTTATCTAGATCTTGATGTTCAGTTCTCAATTAAACATATTCATGGATCTATTCATATATCAAAGACAAGTTATAAAATGGTCATAGTTGATCTATAAAAACAAAAGAAGTACTTATAGGAGAATATGGATAAGGGTTTTATACGTTCAAGTGCTTCACCATGCAGTGAACTAAACCTCCTTATCAACAAGAAAGATAGATCAATGCGAATTTTCATTGATTACCAAATGATCAATAAAATCATGATAAATAACAAGTATCCTATAAAGACTCATATTTTACATGTAATGTTTTTTAATTATATGGAATTATTACGAGTCTGCGAAAATTGATGGAGCGTGATTCCAAGATCTGGTGCGCCCGGAATGAATGTCTGAAAAAAATAAGGTGCATTTAGTAAACATGTTATCATCATTTTCTAACATTTAAACCAGTGCTCGGATTAAAAATATGAGGTCACCATTGAATCAACAGTGATGTGATTCGCTTAAGGGAGACTTCACTTCGACCGCAGTAGGTATGGAGAAAATGTTATATTTTAGACTTTTTATAAAAGAATAAATAAAATAACTTTGTTATTATAAACTTTCTTTACCTCCAACAGACATGCAATAGTGTGGGAACAACAATGTGTTAAGACATTAAATGGCTTGACCTTTCAAATACTATGTAACAGTTTCATTGGGACTTAGGAAGGTTCCTAATAAATGAACCCTCATAAATCACATGAGCATTAGACACCCTCCCCATCTCCTATTTAAATAGATCTTGGGGAGAGGTATCGACATTATATCACTAGGAAACGAATTGCTCACAAAGTGCCATGATACCAAACCCAAGGAGGATAGAGTCAGTTCCAGCAGGCGGTGACGATTGACACCGAACTATGAACCAAAGGACGACGTACGAGCTGCGTCATTGGATGCTTGTTGCGGGAGAGACGAACACCGGCCCACTTCCTCAATCGCAGGTGTTTTCCACAATTCTTGAGGAAGGGATTTTATTTTTTTTCTAATTTCATGTGATTATTTAATACTTTAATCCAAATTCATGTTTTCAAGCTAATGCGGAGGGTGCGGGCCTAACGAACCCAGCCCAGACCTTTTGCTACCTTGTTAACCTTGCATCCTCCATGAAAGACCACTGCTGTGGCGGCACTAACCGGACACGATGGACGTGGAGCATCATCGAAAATCATAGGAGGAGGTCACGGAACAAATCTATGGAAATTGGCAGAGCGGCCAACACTGGTCGGCCGTAGAGGAGGTGTGGCGCACCGTTGTGCGTTGCCGGTGACCAAGAGGTGGCGGTCGAAGTTGAGGCAGTTGGAGGAGGAGGTCGGCACACCGGTCGGCCACGAAAGTGGAGGGTGGTGAAACCAACGCACCTCCCGAGGACGTGGGCCATGGCCTGTCAACTGTAATGGATCGAGGGAGGTGTCCAACACACTAGCCAACAGCGGGTGGTGGAGCGGCACGCTGTCGTGCATCGTTGGAGGCAGTTTCCGGCATCGACATGCAACAAAGGGAGGCAGGACCCGCTCCAATGGGACCAGCAAGCCACCTGGTTGCATCACGTAGAACCACCACTGCATAAAAAAACAAATGGCCCTCGCCGCCATTTCGGAAAACTGGTGGTCACTCCCCTAGTGGCGGTTAGGGTAGGCCCCACCACAGCAGGCTGCTCCACCCAGTCGCGGGCCGCGCCTCATGCGGCTGGGCCAGCTTCCCTAGTGGGTCGTTCCCCCCTTGAGGGTCAGGATACCCCCTTACAAGTCAGGCTGAACCACAGACCAGTAGGCAGAGCCCACCACGACCCCACCCAGCCTAGTCGGACCCAGACCGGGTCAGGTCTGGTCGGTCCGACCAGGCCCAACCTGACCCAGAAACACTTAAAGGGCCATGACATGAAATTAGGGTGTCTGTTTGATCAACCATATGCGGTGATGGGATCCTTGGAGTGAGACACCCCTTTTTTTATACTCTAATAGAGTTTTTGAGATAGTAGCAGTATGTCGGGGTTGGATGGAACTTGAATACAACAGGTCCCTTAGAACTAAAATCCTTATAACTCAATGACCGGACGTCCGATTGACGCACCTTCTGTCGTGTCGGAAAACATAAAACATGGCAGTCCTTTGTGGGAATTCTTTTTGGATTTTAGTGGATTTTTAGGTATGATTGATATCTTTATGGGAAGATTCTACGGAACTCGAGCACACCGAGTGCGAGGAATCATGTGGTTGGTTGTAATGTGAAGAAAGAACATCAATCCTAAGTTATTCATCATCTAACGATCTAGTGTGGGTCATAATATATCAGATCATGTGTGGTTATGTGCTCATAAATCTTGTGTTGGTCAGTGCATATCGATCATGTGTGGGTCAGTAGTAGTGATTCTTAATAGAATAAGATGATCTAGCTTATGACTACTCATCTGTACTTCTGTACTTTAGTTATTACTGGTGTGAGATAAGTCTTCTACCTTCGTGGTGTTGTTATCATGGTGTTACCTTTGTGGTACATCAATCTTTATGGTGTTACCTGTGTGGTACTTCTATCTTCGAGGTGTTACGTGTGTGGTACGTCTACCTTCATGGTGTTGTCTATGTGGTGTTACTTGTGTGGTACTTCTATCTTTTTGGTGTTACCTTTGTGGTACTCCAACATTCATGGTGTAACATTTTTGGTATTCTTCCCTCATGTTTGAGATCAGTATACCTTGATAACATAGGTATATGTATGGGAATATACATAAGTATTGATGATTTCTATTCCTTCGTGCTTTGAGATTGAGGTCTTGCTTTGTGGTATTTCCTTTGTACAACTCTAGGAGACCAATAAGAGTCTCGGGGTCCCTACTAAGTATCATTATAATTTCACCTTCACGGGCTATGCCAACACCTTTTTGTGCCTTATGCAGATTATGGAAAACATTGATCAAGGCTGAAGAAGCCAGGACTGGACGGTTCTCAGTGGTGGACCATTTGGAGGGACGTGAGGCAAGGCCTACTGATCATGAAATGTACCAACCAATCAGTTAGGATCCTTGGTGGATGATCCAAGAGCTGTTTTTCACATTTTAGTTGTATTTGAACTTTAATTTGTACTTTTACTTTTTAGTTGGGCTTGTATTCCGGCCCCTTTACATTCAGCACACTTTTACTACAGCAGCTTACTTTGTGGTTGCTTCTTGTTCTGTTCTTGGAATGTTTGTCTATACAGGTTAAAAAGGCAATGCCTTCTTGTTTTAGGGATACTCCTTTCCGGTGCTAGTCCCCAGCCCCTGGCCTATGGAAGTTGGGAATGGGGTAGGCACCACACGGGCCCCGAGGGATGGGCCGGGACATATCCCCTTCCTTGGATAGATGAAATGTTCAATCAACTATTTTGGTCCAAGTATTTCTCTATGGTGGACCTTCAATTGGGATATCACTAATTATAAGTGAGGAAGGAATATATTCCCAATACTGCCTTTCGAATGAGGTATGGAAACTATGAGTTCATAGTGATTCCCTTTATAATCACTAATGATCTACAAATTTTCATTAATTTAATAATAGATTATTTAGGGATTACCTTGACCAATTTTTGGTAGCATTTATTGGTGATATTCTGATATACTTCAAAATAAAGGGGGAACATGAGGAGCATTTGAATATCATGTTGAAGACTTTTCGATTGGTTAAACATTATGAAAAGTACATTAAATGTGAGTTTTTTTAGGAAATATCATTCATGGGGAATGTAATCACTAGTAATGGGATATCTATAGACTCTTCCAAGATAAATAAAATCAAAGAGTGGACTAGTATAAATTTTTTAATAATGATCCTTAGTTTCTTTTGTTTATCTTGGTATTATTAAGGATTTGTGAAGGAATTATCACTATTTTATAACCCACTATCCTAGCGGAATCAAATGGGAGAAAAGTTTTTCTGGACCAGTGAATGTGAAGACTACTTCAAAGATTTGAAGTAAAGGATTATCACTTCAGTGGAACTTACAATACCAAAAATTGGGGAAATATTTGGGGTGTAAAAAATCTCATCAAACAAGAAATTAGGCTATAAATTTATGAAATTGATAAATTTATAACATAATCTTCATGGAAGTTTAAAATTCATGAAGAAAACTATCCCATGGATTATATAGAGATGGCTACTATGATCATTACATTAAAAATCTGGTGGAATTATCTATATGAGGAGAAGTATGAAATATATAATGATCACAAGAGACTCAAATATATATTCACAAAAAAGAAGCTTAATATGTTATAGTTATGACAGTTAGAGCTCATCCTGGATTATGACTAATTAATCCACAACCATCCTAGTAAGGAAAATAGGGTGGCATGCGATCTAAATAGAAATAATAACACAATATTATCAATTATTAGAATTGAAAAGGACCCAATAATCATATACTTTCAAAGTATGGACATGAGAATTATTAAAGAATGAACATCATCAATCCTTTCTCAAATTATTTATCAACTATTCCTCGTGGTGAAAATAAAGTATGATCAAAGGAATGATATGGAAATCCAGAAGAAGGTGGATGTTTTTAGAAAGGGGAAATCCATAGAGTTTAAAATGTATGAGGAATGAGTCATGAGATTTGAGTCATGAATATGTGAACCATATAATCGAGAAATAATGAAATATATTCTGAATGAATCACATAGCTCAACCTTCTCTATTCACTCTAGGAGAAAAAATATGTATCAAGATCTCCAAAAGATATATTAGTGGGGCAATACGAAGTAGAAGATCACTGAATATACATTGAAGTTCCTCGTCTATCATTAAGTGAATGCTAAAGGAAAAAAGAATAAGGGTACAATGCATCCATTAACTATAATAACATGGAAGTGGGAAAACATCACCATGGACATTTTCACCAAACATATGAAGACATCTAGAGAAAACTATACTATATGGGTTATTGTGGATCATCTCACAAAGACAGCTCACTTTATCACAATTTGAGAGAATATTTGACTAGATTAACTTTCATGGGTAGATATCAATGAATTGGTAAGGATAGATAGAGTAACACTATTAATTATATCTAATCAATATCTGAGACTCACCTCCATGTTCTAGAAAAGTCGCCAATATGCTCTAAACATTGATATGAACTTTAGTGTGACTTTTCAACCTCTAACTGATGGCTAATTTGAACGAACTATTCAGAAACTAGAAGGAATTTTGAGATAAAGTTATATGGAATTAAGAGGAGGATGAGACCAAAATATACATTAGGAAGAATTCTCTTACAACAACAGTTTCCATTTGAGAATCCAAATGTTTCTATATGAATCCCTTTGTGGTAAAAGATGTAGAACAACAAAATGTTGGGATGAAGTCGATGGACATAATCTTCTAGGACCAGAAATAGTCGAAGATATAGTGGAGAAAGTGAAAACCATTTAGCCACATATTCAAGAATCCCAATGTTGAAAGAATATTAATGCATAAAATCCTTGATGAGACCTAGAGTTTATGGTTGGAGACTTGGTATTCCTCCGCATATCCTCATAGAAGATGATCTTGAGATTTGGAAAGAAAGAAAAGTCGATTCATTGGTACATTGGCCCCTTATATATTATTGAACATGTTGGAGTAATGTCTAATCGAATAGATCTTACACCAACCATGTCTCACGTAAATTATTTATTTCATGTATCCCTCTTGAGTAAGTACATAATGGATCCCTCACTTATACTGAATTTAAAGGTGGTATAATTGGAGAATGATCTCTCTTACAAAAATATTCTATCGAAGATCTTGGATTGTACAGATTATGTTCTAGGAAACAAGACTACTCACCTAGTCAAATTACTATATAGGAACCATAAGTATGAAGAGGAAACATGGGAACTCGAGGATGTGATGAAGGAGAAGTACCCTCACTTGTTTTCACCATAATATTTAAAACAAAATTTTGAGGGAGAAATTTCATAATGGGGGAAGAATATAACAAACCATATTTATATAAATGGAAATTATATTTTTATAATAAAGTATAAATCACATAAAATCACATATATAACACAATATAAACTTTATAAATGACTAATTAAAGGAATGATAAATATTTATAGAAATTAAAGAACTTGAACCAATAGAATAGTAACTTCAACTATGGAATAGTAATATGACCCTTATAAAGAGTAAACCATCTAATATAATAGTAACATCACCAATGAATGTATAAATAAAATTTATGCATCTCATAAATGGTAATATGTTATAATTATATCACCAATAAGTAAATAAATGATTTAGAAATTATTAATTAAGTGTTGATATTTTTATAAAACATAAATTTTTATTTTCAATTTTATAATTGATATAATGATTTAAATGAAAATTAGTTTTCATAAAATATATTCATAAATTAATATTTTTTTAATTATTATAATATTATTTTATGAGACCTTAGTTATTTTTTCAAAGTGTTATAAAATCAGTTATATAATTAAAAAATTTATTTTTCAATTAAATTATAAATTTAATATGAAAAATAATATATAATAGTTAGAAAATTATTTTCATAAAATTGAGTTCATTTTTTAATTATTTACATAGTAAAATGGTTTGGGTGAATTGTTTTGGAATTTTTTTAAAATACTTGAATTTTTTATGAATAGGAAAATATTGTAATTTACAGTTTATATACATTATAAGTTAAATACACTATTCCATGAGTCATTTCAGATGTAATAACCATATTATAAAATTACCCTTCATTATTTTAATATATTTAGAGATAATTCTAATACAATTCATATTATAGATCCAAAATAATTATCTACTAAATAAAATATTGAGAAAACTCCCATATCCTCCCCTATAAATACCACCCCTCACTACCCCTTCTCCTCACAAATTTAAATCTTTGAGACTTTCCCAAATTCAAACTAATCCTATTTAAAATTATATCCATCAATTCCAAGATCTCTTTGTCTTAGCACAATACCAAACCCCTTTCCTTAAGTAGGTCCTCACGGAGGATAAATTCAAGGGGTAAACCCCACTTTTATTTTTTTTAATTTCATTTCAATTTATTTTTCTATTTTATTCACACCTCACATACCATTATCCATGTGTCATGATAAATTTAATATATTATATATAATTTAAATATATAATTTTAATGGAATATTTCATCATCATTTATCTTTACATCACCTTTATTTCTAAAAATTAAAACATAGTTCGTTGTGTGTTAATTTATCGCATTCAAGGACCACTATGTTTTAAATTTACATTTCATCCTTAAACACTGATCATAAAACCATTTTTAGGGTCAAACCAGATTATAATATATATATTATATCCTATTTAATGTTCTTAAAACATTTTATAAATTTAATATTAATTATTAAAAAAAACTAGATTGTGATGATTGAAAAACCTCCAAAATAATCTAAATGCTTATCACAAATGCATTATCTAATGATTCATCCATACCCCAAATAAACAAATGACTTATATAACCATTTATTATTATAGATTTTAATTAATAAAATATTACATCAATTCTAGAAAACCACTCTCATTTTAGATGATTATCCTTAGATGTATACGAGTAAACCAATCATAAAAATCATAGAAATGAACGCTCCCAAATGATGAAATTGAATCTCATAACCCATCAAAAAGGCCATAACTAAACTTAATAAAATTATAATAAAACAAATAAATTTATAAAAGGTTATGAATTAATTAAATAATTTATTTAATCTAATTATCAAGGACATTAATATCAAGTGAAAAACCATTTCAGACATAAGAAAATGGATTCGTTCCGAACATCCAATTTTCCTTTCGGTTATATTTTCTCTCTCTTTACCCTGACTTAAATCATATTAATTTTTATATAAATATTATAAATTATATTTATATGTTCCAAATTCATTTATCTAGATCATTTCATCCATCTTTTATGGGTAAAGATATGTTTTAAAAATATTCTCTTCACATTTCTTCCCAATAAGGAAAAAAGGGAACTTCCATAATTCTTACCCATTTTTAGTGAACTATATAATCTATTTAAATCAGCTATTATTTTTATTAAATATCTAATTTTATCATGAAAATATATAATGGTTAATTTCTGGTTTTATAAAAACTATATTCCATTTTCTTTTTAAAGAATGTTGAAAATTTTCCAATAAACTGGACTAAAATATTTTATTTCTAATGTTTCTTAAACACCCTTTTAACATATTTTCACCTCAGTTTGACATAAATTATCATGATATATTAAAATTTTATTTAATAAAATTCCATGTATTTTTTAAATTAATTATATCATGTTCATAATTATTATATACACTTTTGATATTCCTTTTGACATGATTGTGATACCCAATTCTTTCTATGGGTAACCTTAATGTTTAGTTTTGATTCCATATGTAATATTATTTATATTGAACACATATTCATGAACATGATATAATGGGTGAACGTAGATATTTCTTCAATAAATTGGGTAATTTTTAGTCTCATGAGATTTCATGCACAATGGTATTAGATGTTAGCCATGAATTGTGCTCTATTTGCAATAGTCTTGGTGGTTTCCCTTGATATGTGCTCCTCCAGGTGCGATGAGTTTTGACTAAGGCTTATTTCATGTTTTGTGTTGAATTTGCATTATTATTATTCTATTATTACATGATCCTATATTATATATTTTATTCTTACATATGTTTATACTTTTTATGCCTTTTTATGTCATAATTTTGTGCCTTTTAACCCATGTGCTATGCTTTATTCTTATGTTTATTACCTTACTGGGCTTTTTACCCCATATATTTTTTCATATATTCCCCATGTTATGATATACATACGTAATGGATAAAAGGGTGTTAAAAACTCATTATTAATATTAATAAATAATTTTGGTTTAATTTTTTCAGTTTAATGTACATATTCATCCAAAGACACCAGAATTTACGATACTTGGATGGTATTTAATGGTTAATTATGCTTAAAATCATGTAATAATTTATGTAAAAGGATAGAGTCACAATATATACTAAATATAAATGATATTTATATTTTTTTTAGCATGGATATGATGAAACCATAATCTAAATAATAGGAACAAGAATAACATGTCAACACTTATATGAAAAGAAAAATGGTTATTACCCAAAACGTAACTTTAACATGGAATTATTAATAAATGGGTAATAAAATTTCATAGGAAAATAATATATGATATGATATATATACTTTTTATTCTATCATATACGTATAATAAACATATATTTATTATGCATGAGGGTTTAATGAGTGTGACTGATGTCAAGACATAAGGTAAGGGGATTTCTAGTCTCAATTTTATTTCATAGTGACTTATTCCATATTCACCACTCGTTTATTTATTTTTGGTTAATATACAACCATATGACATGATATATCATTAATATAACACATTTTATTATAAATGTTGTTTAAATTGATGTTATTTCTTCATGTGGATTAAGATTCAAAAGTTACTCAAGTAGTAATGGATTTTTGTCTCAATTTTCCTACTTTGAGACATGTGTTATGTTATGAAACTATATTCTTTCACAAGGTTTATATAAATACTCTTTCACATTTAATATCATAAATTTATTTATAATCCTAATATTTTAAGTTCCATATTTTTTTTATTCGTTCATGGGACTTAGGATTCAATGTTATCAAAGTGGTAACAACGTTTTTTTACAGTCTCATCATTTATGGTGTTTTTTCTTGATAAATACCCAATGTTGAAATATCAAGATATAACTATCATTAATTCTCATTAATTTTCATATCCTATAGTTAGTTATTATATATTCAAGTAATGGTACCATTTTTACACTCTTTTTCACTTAAAATATTTAAGAAAATATTTTTATTTAAATCCAACATTATTTCTCTATTAGAAAAGAAATCTATTTTCTTCTAAAACTAGGATTTCCAAAAATGATTCCAATAATATTTTATTAATGTATTATAATTCTAAAAATTAATTTTTGAACATTTTTTCCTTTTTCCAAATTTCATTAAAGGAATATTATTATCATGTTTTAGCATTGATAGATTTTAAATTTTTGAACAGTTTTTTCTTTTTCCATATTTTACTCAATATATGTTTTAAATTATCTTTCAAAATTATTTTATATATATGATCAAATCGTTCAATGATACATATGCATCATTTTGGATATGGTATAATTATATTATTCATATTATTTCTCTAAAAAATGTATGATTACAAGATTTTTATAAAACCCATTTATCTTCCATGGTTTATACCATGATTAAATTCTTAATAAACCCACTTCTTTTTTAAATAACTTTTTCATTAATGAATTGATGAAATTGATATGAAACCTTTTTATTTTATACAAGTTATGTTATGATAAAAAGATTATGAATACCAAATAATTTTATTAGTTATGACATGAAGAATGTTATTATATTATGGACCACATATTTATTATTTCTATTAGGTGATTAGTGGTACCTATATCTCCCTCCAATTCATTGGGTAATGATTTATATTATATAATATCAAGGGTACATAAGAGGTTATCCTAATACATAAATAGTGTACATGAGAGGTTATCTCATGCATAATTTTAGTACATAGGTGGTTGGCCAAATCCTATCTTGTTATGAATGTATTTTTATGTATACATGATAAAGGATTTTCAATTATTATGTGTATGCCACAATTCAATGTTTTATTCCATTATTATGCTCTCATGACTCATATTGTTTGATTTCTTTATAATTTATGTCTTATACACTTCAAATTTTTAATCCATGACTCAAATTTTATTATCTTTGATTTATAATGTATAGTTTTTAAATATCATTCTAATGTTATCATACCCTTATGAACATGTTATGCATACATATCTACATTATTTACCCATACAGAGCATCCGAGCTCACCCTTTTTTATGTTTCCTTTCCCCATGATATTAATAAATGTTTATTTAGGGTATGTTTGTGAAGGGTATTAATGGGGGAAGATATTTTTGGGAAACATTAAAGATCATTCAACATATAATAAGATTTTGTTCTATATTTCCAATGGAACTAAAAAATTACGATCTGCATGCATGTATTTGTTTAATTTAATAAATATTAATATAAAAAGGTGTAATAGCCATGTATGAGAATCCTAGGTTTCTATACTTATTATAAAAGTTAAGGATTAGTAAAAATTTTAAAACTAGGATGATAATACATTAATGATATACCATGGGAAATTTACAAGGATATGTCTAGATATTTCTTTAGTGATAAGTCTAAGGATGAGTGAAAGTAAAGAAAAATATCCTAGAATTTTGGTAATTGATATAGGAAGTGGATGCCAAGAAGTTAATTCTATTTATAGATACTATAATTAGTTATGGATATGTAATAGATGAACCTAGTGTTAATAATCTTGAAAACACTATATTGAGCTAAACTCGATCAGAAACTATTTCATGAAAATGTGTCGTGTTGCACAACTGTTTTGACAGTCTTAAGGATGTTCTTTGGAAATTCAAAAAATCATTAAAACCATCATGGGGGATTTAAATAGATGGTGAATATTAATGATATAGGGTAAACCTATCGTGTCATTGATTAAAAATAAGGTTTCTTGATTTAGACTACATAAATGATTTTTCAAACTATGTGATTTTTATTATGATTAATATTTCTCAAAATATGCTTTCAAATCATAGTAAATGGAAGAAAACATCTGGATCGAGTTTAACATTTAATGTGATGGAAATTTCTTTTGACGAGGTTCCAAATGAGTTGATTACTAGAGTGAAGGACATTGTGATTATTACTAATTAGTTTTTTTGAAAATTTATTAAAAATATATACCTTGACCAACTCTCAAACTCACAAAATTAGAGAAATAAAAATTACATTGGGGGTTTGGGTGAGGGTATCATTAGTGGAAATAATATTCATTTTCAAATATTTCATTAATCTGGAAATAAGAACCTAATTGAATGTCTCGATAGAATATGTAGATATTCTAACTTTAGAAAAGAATAACAAAATTTAAGAAACTACAGAGGGAAATTGAAAAGTTCAATAAATCAATGGATTGGAATATTGTCATTTATTATATATCATTGAATGTTGAATTCTATAAACATGAAATGTATGGTAATTGTGCAAATAGATGTCCTAAGGGGAAATCACATAAATAAAATCATAATTCTTTTACAAGTAATTGTATTATTGCTATTGATAAAGAACCTAAAGATAAAATATAAAAAGAAATAGTTATTAAGAAATAATATGATTCATCCTAGATAATTATTAGAGAAGTAATTGATATGAATGAAGTATTTATGTGTTGGAATTAAAATATGTTTTTTCTAAATTATGAAATATATAAGGATTATTTTGTATAAGTTTTGTATTATGTATTTGAAAGAATATTTTGACTGGTATGGATGACATAGAAAAGTGATTTAATGGTAGGGTAATATTTTACAATTAAGGGAAGATAACCCTTAACATTTCCCTAAGGATGAGTAAATTATGGTTAGTTTTGATAAGGAAATGATTGATATCGATAAATTAATTTTGATAACATTGATGAACTCATAAGTAATATAGGATTTGTTGAAAAAGTGTTTTATGCTATCATTGATAAATTGTACAACATTTTTGGATTATGGAATATAAAAAATAATATATGTTTTGTGTATGGAATTATGAATCATGTGTGATTTCAATAAGGTATTATGGTCATTAAGGTTATTACCCTATTTTAATATAATAAATGATGAACGTATTAACATGTGTGTTGTGTAACAATCAAGAGTTACCTTGTGATGTATAGTGGTGCAATGAGAAGTTTATTTCGAAAAATTTGGTGACATAATTTATAAAATATTGATTTTTGGATGTTCTATAAGGTTAATCAGTTATTTGATGTTTTAAGTTGAACTTAGGATGAGTTTTTAGTGATTAACATATTACATAACAATATGATGATTTGTGGATATAAGATAACCTATACTAACACTTCTTTTTCTTATGATGAAAAATAAAGATATATGGAATGATTTGTCATTCCATTTATGGATCTAATGATCCTTTTGTGCTTCATGAATAACAATTTCACCATTTTTTGTATTAAGAGATGAAGTGGATGTTGATCAAGGCATATAAAAAGGGTGATATTTTTCTTATGAAATAGAAATGTATAAAGTAAGTACATTGTCATATATTCTTAGTCAATATTGAAAAGGAATTTCCCGATATTTGGAAATGGATTTTAGAATAATTTTTTCCACTATTATCATATTTTTTGTTGATATCAATGACCATTTTCAAACAACATTGGTTTATGGATTTTTGGTTGTTTACTTTCTCTAGGTAACCAACTTTCTTATGATCAGTGATCTCTATCACTCTTTATAATTATTTATGCTTTTATTCTATGTAAAAATATTCACTTCCCACCTATGTTCTCTTATGTGGAAACCAAGTTATGAGTTATATTTGATGACCATTATGTTTCTAACATTAAATTTTTAAATGGAGTTTTACAATTCATTTTTACTCTGTGGGTTTCTATGAAGTAATTTACAAATGTTAAACCTTTGTTGAAAGAGATTAATTTTGAAGGAGAAATTCATTTTAAGGGGGTAGAGTGAAACACCTCTAGATTTTGATAAATATTTTTTTTCAATTAAATTTAATCTTTTGGATATTATGAACTATGAAAAACACCTAGTAATGTTCTCATTATACACTAACCTAAGTTATCTTGCACTATATGACATTGGGTTTTAATAAAATTAATATATTATAAATATATTTATTTAAAAGATATAGTTACATCCTAGCTAATAAACCAAGTGGGAAGAATATTAATTATTAAATTTTAAAATATTATGAATAATGGTTTTATATAAATAAAACATATTGAAAAAAATTACTTAATTTTTGTTAAAGTCATTATATGATTCAAAAATATAATTTTTTCAAAAAATGATTTTAATTTCTTTTTTTGTAGAATAAAACAATTAATATTTGAACTTTTATAAAATTAATTTGATAAAGTAAAATTATTTTTTGAAATAATAATATCATAATTATCTTATAGTGAATTTTTAATATTTTTCCTAATAAGATTGATTTTCTGATGAATAGTTAAAAATAATAAATTATAATTGAAAATTGACATTTTGTTTAATTTATTTATAAAATTAAGTTTTATATTGTAATGGTTTTAAATAAAAATTAGATAAAATTTATATAAATTAATTAAATTTATTTAATTGGAATTAATTTCAAATTTAATTTTACTATAAAAACATTTTTAACTTTTGATCTTTTTCTCATCAAAAACCCACTTTCTTGTCACGTATGCAAGGTTAATTTAAAAAATAATTTTTTCCACATATTTGAACTGATTTTGGAAAATTTGATTAAATGTTTTTAATAATAATAATTTATAATTTATAATTTATAATTTATAATAATATAAACTTAATATTTGACCAAAATGAATAATTAATGTTGTAGAAATTAATTACCAAGTTTAAACTAAAAAATTGTTTACCGAGGGATAAACTATAATAATCAGAGTGAAAATTACCTAAAATATTATATTATTTTTGTTGAATGTATTTATTTAGATCATATAAATAAAATTATCTATAATATTTAAATTTTAGGGCACTTTCCACTGAATATAACCTATATAACAATTTAAGAAATGAAAAAGTCAAAAAAGAAACTTTTGTTACTTTTAATATCTATAAAGACATGGGATTGGGAAAAAATAGAATATATTCTTTTATATATTTCCTTTTGAAATATAAATTATTTTTTCCATGATCACTTATTTTATTTTTTTTGATATGAAATAATTTATTTAAATGTTTAAGAAATGCCAACATAATAAATATTTAGTTAACAATTAAATAAAATAAATGATACTAAGAATATTAATAGTGAAGTAGATTGAATAAATTATTATATTAAAAATATTTTTTAGACGAATATATAATGATGAATAGTTTTTCAAAAATATTGATAAATTATAATTTTCATGATATTTTTAAATTAGAATTAAATGAATTGTTTCAACATTGATATTAATGTATTTTTATAACAAAATATTGTTATTAAATGATTTAAATTTACTAAAAAACTTATATACGACAAATTTATTTTTAAATATTAGTAAATATAAACTATGGTTCATTAATGGAAAAATTATTCTATTATAATTGTTATTTTGAACATTAAATAGTAAAAATTCAATTAGCACAGTTAAGGTTAAAACAATATTTTCTCACATTACATGAAATTATGTTAAAGTTAATTTCCAAAAAAAGATAGGATTTATAATTTATAAATTATATATAATATTTATAATAATTTTGTCCAAATTATCTAAAATTTATCACTCTAATGTTTTGTTAAAGGGAAAATTACCAAGGATAGATAACTAGTTACCGTAGTGAAAAACAAAAATGGTAAAAATAGGTACACTTAGAAGTTAAGGGATAAAATATATAAAACATGTAATTAATTGTCAAAGGGTGTTTTATATAGACTATATAATCCCTCAAAAAATTTAATTATCACATTTGGATCCACTCAAGGTAATATTTACCTCTTAATAGTGAATACTTTTGAGTATTTACAAGAATGTCACTCCTCCTCAACTATAAAATGGCACTCACTCTCCCCACTTTTTAAGAAAAATAAATCCATTTGGAGAGACCATGGCATTCCAAAATCACTTCCCATATTCTCAACCCACATGATTGATTCATTAGTTTGTACATAAATCCAACCAAGAAAGGATTTATAGTAAACTTATAAAGGATACCCGAAGAAGATGTAATGTTCATCAACCAATGTTTTCATTCTATTTCATTCAGCACCCACTTTAGATTGTTATTATTCATTAATTTTTTAAAAAATCAGTATCACAAATATATTTATATGTTTTAATGTAAATTTTATGACCTATAACCACACACACTACCATCAAATGGATTATGAAATCTTCATTCATGTGTATGGAAGTCTACCGCCTCGTGAACCAGTATTGATCATTTTTTCATTAAATCATTTCAAGGTTGTGAATAATGATATATTTATAGTTTATATATGGTAAATATTATATTTATTAACTTATTATTCTTTTTAAATTATTCTTTAAAACATAAATTCTTTCTTTTAATTTTTTAGGAATATGATAATGTTGTTCGAGTGTACGGCGGACTACCCCCTCGTGAAGCGATGTGATTCATTCAGGATTTACATGTAATATATCAAGGATGGGTTTAATAAAAACATGTGATATATTGGAAATAAAAAAATTTAATTTAATTATAATATATATATATATATATATATTAACATTTAATTTTCTTTCATTCAATACGATAAGAAAATGGAAAAAACGTTCACGCGTACGTATAACATACTATCTCCATGATTGGTGCTTTTAAATTCTGATAACTAAATATTATGGATTAGAAAAAATACAAATATAATGAATATATATGATATTTATATCATGTTTTAAATTCAAGAGATGATGAAACCATGATCTAACTATGAGGAACAAAAACAACAAGTTAAAACTTATACAAAAAATAAAGTGGTTATTACCTGAAACATAACATGAACTTGGAATTATTAATAAATGAGTAATAAAAGGTCATAAAACTAATAATGTTATTATATATATATTTATTATTCTGAAATATATTTATAATAAACATATATTTATTATATAGGAGGGTTAAATGAGAATGATGGAATTCAAGACTTAAGGTAAGCGGATTTTTAGTCTCACATTTATTTTTGAGAGACATATGACATATTTACCACTAATTTATTCTGTGCCATGTATATAATCCCCTATAAAATGATATATCATGAATATAAATCATTTCTAGATAATTAATGTTTCCATTGTTTTTTTTCTTCCGTGGGGAGTATTATTTAGAAGTCACTCATGCAGTAAGAGATTTTGGTCTCAATTTTCCTTCTTTGAGACATATGTTATGTTATTCACCTATATTATTTCATGATATTTATATAAAGCCCCTTTATAATTAATTTATTTATAGTCATGTTATTTTAAGATCCATTTTCTTATTTATTTTGGGGTCTTATGATTTATTGTAACCAAGGTGGTAAATATTTTATATTACAATATCATCATACATAATGATTGTTTGCAATTAAGTCACCAATGTTGAAAAATCATGATCTACCTATCATGATTTATAGTAATATGTATTATCCTTTGGTTATTAATTATATATTTATATAATGGTTCCATTTTTTAACTATTTGGTACAAAATATTATTAAGAAAATATTTTTATGAAAATATGACTTCATTTCACTCTTCGGTCAAAAATCTATTTTCTTCCAAATCCTAGTTTCCTAAAAATGTGTTCAATTTTTTTATTAATATTTTAATATTTTTAGAATTAATCTTTACCCATGTTTTAATTCATAAAAAAATTAAAGTAATCATCCTTTAATTTTTTTAAAAATGATTGTTTGGATTTTTTTTAAATATGTGAAAGGAATATTTGTTTTAATATGTATGGAATGAATGGACTCATCCAATATAATGAATAATCATTTATTACAATATTAATTTCTTTCAAGATTATTTTCAAATAAAATGTTTTCCGTAATTATTTACATTTTAGAAAAAAAATCAATTTGGAAATGGTATTTTCAACACGAAAGAATGATTTAAATGATCTTTCAAAACTATTTTCAATCTAATATGACATTTATCGATGCTATATATTTATTACTAAGGATATGGTCCAAGAATACAATTAATTTTATTTCTTTGAATGGTGTATTTTATTGATGAAAACATATTTATAAAACCCATTTATCTTAAATAGGTTATACCATAATAAAATGCTTATGAAACCCACATTTTTTTTCACAGGTTTGGATTTGATGAAATGATGAAATGATTATGACACATGTTTCTTTTAAATCGATTATTTTATGATTAATTGTTTATGATACTATATCATTTTATGGGTTACTATGTTATGAATTTTATGATCTAATGGAACACTTATATATGATTTCAATTATGTGAAAAGTGGGACATATATCTCCCACCAATGTGTTGGGTTATAATAAATTATATATGAGCTCAAAGGGTACACTAGAGGTTATCCTAAGATAGAAAGAGGGTACATGAGAAGTCATCACATGACCCAAGTAGGTACATAGGTAGTTATCCAAATCCTATCATGTTATTAATGTATTTGTGGGTATCTTTGAAATATTATTTTTTATACCTATGTGTATCCAACAAATAAATTTTTTATGCCAATGTTATTCTCTCATGGATCATTTTATTTGATTTATTTATGAATCATGTATTATAAACTGACAATATTTATTCCATGGATTAATATTATTATCTTTGATATATAGGGTATGGTTTTCAAATGACCCATGGCTCATCTCCCCATAGGCCAGAGGCTGCCGACTAGCAGTGGTGGTGTAATGGTAATTCAGTGGGGAGACTGTACCTCCATGTCAGAGTACACAACAGAATAGTAGAAAAGTAATAGATAGGGGAAGCAAAAACAATGGATATGTTGGAAAAAAGGGGAAACATACAAACCAAACAACAGAAGTAAGGAAAACCAGATAAATATACAAAAGCCTCATAGGCAATGTCTGATATAAAATGGATCCATGGCATGCTGATACAATGGAAATAGAATACAAGCATATTATGATGTAATACAAAAAGTGAACAAAAGCAGTCCACGAGCATTTCTAACCAAGCTCGATCCTCTTCTCTGGAACTCCAGCTAGATCATGCATGTATCAACAACCTGACGTCGAGCCTTTTCCCCTACTAGTACCTACAGCAGTAAAGTCTATACGGGGGCCTAGGAGGCTGCAGGGTAGGGTGTGAGAAAAGTCTCTTTAGGCCACCACCAACGAGGTCTATGTCTAATACAAATAGGTGTTCGCAGTAATAGTGAGAAATAGGGTGCAAGTATGTAAAGAAAAGGAATAAGAAACTCTCCCGCTCAGGTTCCGAAAGGACACCTAGTGGGTCTACCAGCTTCATCTCATGGATGGTAGTCTTAAAATAACACCTGAGTATAGATATAGATATATATACACATATATATAATACATTGGGTAGGACTGGGATGGAACTCACGGGCATCCTTAACCCAGGGGCAGCGCTCTCGATCCTACCCCTAGCCCAACCTTGGGGAATCTCTCACAGTCTATCCCCAGCCTGAAGGCTTAAGGATGATTCACGGGAGCTCTCACAATCTACCCTTTGCATGAAGCCGTAATATAGGGGAGCACTCATGGTCTACCCCTGGCCCGAAGCATTATCATTCAATTAGGGGAGCTCTCACGGTCTTCCCCTAGCCCGAAGCCGTATCATAATAGAGCTCTCACAGACTACCCATGGCCCGAAGCTTAATCATTTAATTAGTATAGGTTATAAGTCATAAACTTCTTATAATATTAATATCAATAAAACATGGAATTTCCATCTCACAATATCACATAATCACATTTCAAGAAAACATGATTTATAATAATAAAAGCGGTTTAGGCTAACTCATCCTAGCCAAACCCTAACCAAACCATCCCATTTTCCTCACATGAAAAATGTATTTCAAGACATATCCATAAGGTCCAAAGGTGAAAAGGGCTAAAAATCAAGGTATAACACCTATGGGTGTTCATACCGGGGTCATATGGTACCCAAAAACCCAAATGAGGGTAGTTCCCATAACCTCCTATCACAAGGGTCATTTAGACAGTAAGAAGTCAATATAAATAAGGGGTTTGAATAAAGTCAAACCACGACATGACAATATAAAATAAAGAATGATGAAAACCCAAAATGGAAACCATGTGACCACCTACCTTAGGGCATTAGACGTAGGCTCACTCGATATCGACCTCAAATTTGCAACAGGATGGAAGAGATCTTAGTTCCAGTCCAATGCCCTGAAAATAGGGCATATGAGCATGCATCAAAATACCAAGCCAGAAGGAAATATTTTACGAATAACGAACCTTGAGAGAGGTTAGCCTTTCCTTGGCCCTTCAAACTCCTCCGTCGAATCAAGGAACAGACACCTGGTGAAGAAATAGCAAGAGAAAGAGTTGGAGAGGGGTTTTGGAGCTCAAAGGAGGCTCCCCTCTAGTTCTGTCTATGGGTAGGAGAAAAGAATAGGATTAAGCCTTAAAAAAAGCAATGGAAAAGTTGTAATTTCACTATATACAGGGTCGCACGGTTTAGGCAAACGGTTTACCCAAACCGTGCGCAAACCGTGCACACCTCACTACCTCCAGAATGCAGGGATGCATGGTTTATCCAAACCGTGCGACATTACTATTCATGTTGTGCGCAAACCATGCGCCTCAGTCTGCAACTCCAAAACAAGGGCCGCACAGTTTCCCCAAAACGTGCGCAGGACATGCGCAGGCTGTGTGCCCCTATCTGCATGTCTATTTCTCCAAATCTCGAGCTCCTAACATGCCCCAGACACTCCCTGAACCTTCCTTAGGATGTTACACACATTAAGAAAGCATAAAGGAAATATTTAAAAGCCAAACTAACAATCATTACCTTTTCCAAAGAGTCGGGTCGTTACAACCTCTTGTCCTTAAAGCAACTTGTCCCCGAGTTGTCCTTCAGAGGGTAAAGTGGTGTCACCAATGAAAAGCTCCGGAAATCGAGATTGTATATTATCCTCCCCCTCCCAGGTCTCATCCTGTACCCTACCATGCTTCCATATCACCCATATAAGAGGAACAGACCTGCCTCAGAGTGTCTTCATGCTCAGGTCAACAATTTGCATCAGATATTCCTCGAAAGAAGCATCCATATCATGTTCAACATCATCAGGCTGGAAAACATGAATCGGATTTGAAAAGTACCGATGAATCTCAGATACATGAAAAACATTGTACATGGCCTGATATCTATGTGGAAGCGCAAGCTGGTAAGCTATTGGTCTGATCCGCTTCACCACCTCAGATGGGTCGACGAACCTCGGCCAAAGCTTACCCTGCTTCCGAATAAATCTCTTCCCCATCCTAGGTGATACCTTCAAGAAAACCCAGTTCCCAACCTCGAACTCAAGAGTTCTCCGGTGCTTGTAATCATAGAACTTCTCTCTAGACTATGATGCCTACATACGCTTCCTAATAAGCTATATCTTCTCGATAGTCTCCTGCACAAGATGTGGCCCTAGAACATCTTACTCCCCTGCTTCAAGCCAACACAAAGGCGAGCGACAAATCCTACCATATAAGACTTCATAGGGATCCATCTCAATGGTAGCCTGGAAGCTATTGTTATAATAGTACTCGATAAGAGGAATGTGTTTCTCCCATGAACCTCCAAAGTCGAGAACATAGGCTCGTAAAATATCCTCTAGTACCTTTATAGTCTGCTCGGTCTGTCCGTCAGTCTTCGAGTGATAGGCCATGATCAGTAGTACCTTCATACCGAAGGCCTTCTAGAAACCCTTCCAGAACCAAGTTGTAAAGAGAGGATCTCTGTTCGAGACAACCGAATGAGGTTCTACATGATGGCGTACTATTTCCTTAACATACAGCCTTCCCATGTCATCAACTATGAAGGTCTCCTGCTCTGGTAAAAAATGTGCAACCTTCGTCAGATGATCGATTATAACCCATACTGCATCATTTCCATGAGTTGAACTGGGTAATGCAGTTACAAAGTCCATAGAAACATCATCACATTTCCACTCTAGAATGGACAATGGCTGCAAAAGCCCTGCCGGATACTGATTTTCCACCTTCACCTGCTGACAGGTGGAAAAAACACATGATGAAACCGGCTATCTCCCGCTTTATGCTAGGCCACCAGTACTGTCATCGCAAATGACGATACATTTTGGTGATTCCTGGGTGAACTGCCCATGATGAGGCATGGAAATCCCTCATCAACCCTTCTATGTTGTTTGATGGGACCCATACACACACATATTGAACAATAATGTATCACCCTCATCCACAGTCCAATCTGTAGAGGCATCATCAGTGACACATTCTTGTAAAAAAAGGCCTTCTGGAACCGTTAATTGTTTTCCCTGACTCGTTCCGAAAGAGTAGATGTCCCTGCTAAGGCTGAGAGAACAGTCTGACCCTAACCCTCCTGAACCTCAATGTGCATATCTGAAAATAGGGCCATCAGTTTACACTCCTCATTAGCTTCCCGAACCACTTACGACTGAGTTTTCCGACATAGCGCATCGGCTACTGAATTTCCTTTCCCAGGAGTGTAGGCTAGTTCGAAATCAAAGGATAACAGGAACTCGACCCACCTATGTTGCCTGAGATTTTGATCCCACTGAGTGAAGATATATTTGAGGCTCTTTTGGTCATTGAATACCAGAAAACACTCTCCCAAAAAATAGTTTCTCCAATAGCGTAAGCCATGTACAATTGCTGCGAGCTCGAGGTTTTGTGTTGGATAATTCCTCTCATGAGGCTTTAACTGACAAGAACCATACGCAATGACTCACTCGTCCTCCATCAAGACGGATCCATGCCCGATACCTGACGCGTCGCAATAGACCCTATAAGCCCTTCCTGGCTTCAGCAAGATCAGTATCGGCACCGAAGTTAGTCTGACCTTCAGTTCCTGAAAAGATGTTTCACAAGGTTCCGACCACTCGAATCTCACCCCCTTTTGGTCAAAGTTGTAAGCGGTAATTCTAGGAGTGAAAAGTTATGAATGAACCCCCTATAATATCCAAAAAGCCTAAAAAAATCTTGATCTAAAAGTAGTTTTTGGGCGGCTCCCACAAGAAAACAACACTCACCGTCTCAGGGACAACTGAAACTCCAGACTCAGAAATAATGTGACCTACGAAGTGAACCTTATTTATCCGAAAGTGGAATTTACTGAGCTTAGCATAAAGCGGATGCTCTCTTAGTGTATCCAGCACGATCTCAATATGTACTGCATGGTCGTGTCTCAAGTGTGAATTGAATAATATATCGTCAACAAATACCACCATAAAAGAATCAAGGTAAGGGTGAAAAATCTGATTCATAAGAGCCATAATAATTGTAGTTGTGTTCGTAAGCCCAAACGGCATGACTAGGTACTCATAGAGACTATACCTTCTCCTGAATCTCGTACGAGGTATGTCTGAAGTCCTGCCACGCACCTGGTGATAGCCCGACCTCAAATCTATCATGGAAAACACATTCGCCCCTCAGAGCTGATCGAAGAGGTCATCAATTCTTGTCAAAGGAAACTGATTCATGATTGTGAGCTGATTCAATTTACGATAATTTACACAAAGATGAAAGGTACCATCTGCCTTCTTAGCAAGGAGAACTCACGATCCCCAAGGATAGGTATTCGGACGTTTAAATCCATTTTCTTCTAGGTCCTCCAACTATCTCTTGAGCTCCCTAAGCTCCTTAGGTGCCATCCTATAAGGAGGAATGGTCACTGGTGCTCCTCCTGGTACAAGATCAATGGTAAACTCCACATCTCACACTAGAGGTAGACCAGAGAAGTCATCATGAAAAACATCTCTAAAGCACTCCGCTACAGGAGGATAAACAGTGTATTGTAACCCTTGGTCATCCAGATAAAGACTGGCAACTTGTGTCATGAAACCACCCAACTTCTGTTGTTCGTGTCCTGCTCGTGTCGCACCAAGATCCCATTCTCCCTTATGCACATGTGTGTCACCCTCTAGTGATGTAAACGTCACCCTCTGACGATAGTAGTCAATGTGTGCTCTATAGGGAACTAACTAGTCCATCCCAACTATTACATCAAAACTTGTCATCTCCAGAACATCCAAGTTCCAAACGAAACGGTAACAACCCACCTCGAGGGGACAATTCTGACAATGGAAAATGCCCTCTGAACGGACACCCAACGGGGTATCTAGCATAATCACACCGTGATATGACTAAACGTCGAGGCAAAAACTCATAGTGATAGCCTCCTATATGAAAAAGTGAGAAGCGCCTATATCAAACAAAGCAGATACCAATGTAGAGGCAACTAAAATCGTACCTCGTACCGTAGATGGCCTGGCATACTACTCCTACGACATAGGCTCGACTTCATACAACTGGCCGATACCACGACCTTGAGTCATAGCCTGACTACCCTAGGTAGACCCACCCTGCTGGTGCTGAGTGTCAGGATCCAGATTACATCAACCTCGACTACTGCCACGGCCAGATCGGCTAGCGGTATTCTAGCCGCCTGACTGACGTGAACCTACCGATCCAGCACCAGATCGTAGAGTAGGTTCAGATCCCTTCTCACTAGGTACTAGAGAAAGAGTCCTTCAGAAACGTTGAAGGTGACTCATCCTGCCACAGCCTCTGCATTCCAGTGGGTTCCATGGACACTGCACCTTGAAGTGTCCCTTCCTCCCGCACTGATGGAAAATATAAGAACTATCTGTTCTAGATGCCTGACTGCTGCCTCCCCCATGGGAAAACCCAAAACATCTCTTCCGCATTGAAGAAGACCCACTGGATGATTTTGGTGTTGAACCGCCCTAGTTCGCACTATCTACTTCCCTAAAATTCTGCTCAGTAATCAGAGCTTGGTTAACAATATCATGAATATATGTCGACCTGAACATATTTACATGAGACCTTATGGAGTAACTCATCCCATCCTCAAAACACCTAGCATCCATTAGATCATCGATAGCTGGTGATGGGGCGAAACACTGCAGCTCGGTAAATCGGGACGAGTACTCCATGATTGTCATGGTCTCCAGCTGCAGGTTCAAAAACTCCCTAGATCTATCAGCTCTCTAGGTCTAGGGAAAGAAAAATTCATAAAAGACTGCCTAGAAATCTTCCCAGACCATGTCTCCCTACTGTCTCGACTGGGTGATGACATCCCACCACCTTCTAGCTGAATCACGTAGCATATAAACGGCTAATTTGACTCTCTGCTCAGGAGGAGTCTCGATATGGTGAAAGATGGTCCGGATCGCCTCCATCCAAGACTTAGCAGCAAGAGGTCTTCCATCTCCCGAAGAATTTGTAGGATTCTGTAACAGAAACTCAATGGTATACTCTGCCATAATTTTGGCAGATTCCCGTCACCTTGAATATATCGCATCATCCTCAAGAAACCCTCACAAAACTGGGCATCAGCACCCATCATGGGAATAGGAAGAGGAGCCACAGGTGGCTCGACAGGAAGATCAACTGGCGGATTAGGGCCCGCCACCTCAGGAACGTGATCATCACCTCCTTCAGCATGCACAACTCAAGGACGTCTTGGAGGTATAGTGCTACAATTCCGAACGAATGTCTTAAAAGAAGAAAGCAACAAAATAAAGTCTAAACACTAGAAGCTAGGAAAGGTACTACACCTTCCTACCTCTAAGATCACCTACCCACACTTATAATGGTTCTTAGCAAAACAAGAAAACATCTAAAATTGTAAAATCTAGTGATATGGCCTTTCCCAGCCCATAAGGGCCCATACTCCTCATGAACTGAAATATGACACACACTTGGATGTCATTTCACATTTAGTTTCTCATTTACTAGAACAAATTAATCATTAAAATTTCATTTTAAGAAAAATTTTGGTTTAGTTGGAATGTCATTTTATGATCCATAAGGGCCCATACACCTTATGAACCAAAGAGTGAAACCCACTAAAACCCCATCATTTCTAAAAACAAAACAAAAATGAAGGGATATCACAAAGTCACACATATAAACAAGGCATGGAAATAAACAACATACAATGCTCACTGAAAAATTAAACGTGGCATGGAAAGATGCATGGACTAATCATATTGTGCCTATTATGATGCATGTTCTAATGAATAACCCTCATTTCATCGGGATGAACCATGAATCCAAATTCCAACATTGAAAATCTCAATAACATCACAAAACATGTGAAGCGACCATCGGTGAAATGGTATCAACTGTAATAGAAAAATCAATAACATCATAAGATATAAAACTTGGCCCATTCTCCGTACATTGGTTCGCGACGCCCAAGAACGGCTCATGGATAAGTCCCTAAGAGTTCCCATTATAGAATTCTATTTTCACCAAATATTAAAGAATGAAATAAAGAAAACCCTCTGATACCACTTTGTGACATCCTGGACTCGGCTGCCCCTCAACCCGAGCCCCGAGCCGGGTTGGCCACATGACCCCTGGCTCACCTCCCCATAGGCCAGGGGCTGCCGACTAGCAGTGGGGGTGTAATGGTAAGTCAGTGGGGAGAATGTACCCCCATGTCAGAGTACATAGCATAATAGAAGCAATGTAATAGATAGTAGATGCACAACCAATGGATAAGTAGGAAAAAAGGAGAAACATACAAAACAAACAACAGAAGTAAGGAAACCCTAATAAATATACAAAAGCCTCATAGGCAATGTCTGATACAAAATGGATGCATGGTATGCTGATACAATGGAAATAGAATACAATAATGTTATGCAGTAATACAAAAAGAGAATTAAAGCAGTCCACGAGCATCTCTATCCAAGCTCGATCCTATGCTCTGGAACTCCAACTAGATCATGCACGTATCAACAACCTGATGTCGGGCCTTTTCCCCTACTAGTTACTATAGATGTTATATCTACATGGGGTCCAAGAAGGCCGCCAGGTAGGGTGTGAGACAAGTCTCAGTAGGCCACCACCAACGGAGTCTACGTGTAATCCAAATAGGTGTTCACAGTAATAGTGATAAATAGAGTGAAAGTAAGTAAAGCAAAGCAACAAGCAACTCTCCCGCTTGGGTTCCGGAAGGACACCTGGAGGGTCTACCAACTTCAGATCATGGCTGGTAGCCTAAAAAACACATGAGAATATATATATATACATATATATATATATATATATATATATATATATATATTACATTGGGTAGTAACAGGACAGAACTCACGGACGTCCTTAACCCAGGGGTAGTGCTCTCGATCCTACCCCTGGCCCAACCTTGGGGAAGCTCTCACGATCTATCCCTAGCCTGAAGTCTTAAGAATGATTCAAGGGATCTCACCAAATCTACCCTTAGCATGATGTCATAACATAGGGGAGCTCTCACGGTCTACCCCTGGCCCGAATAATTATCATTCAATTAGGGGAGCTCTTACGGTCTGCCCCTAGCCCGAAGCTGTATCACAGGGGGCTCTAATAGTATTCCCCTTGCCCTAAGATTAATCATTTAATTAGTATAAGTTATAATTCATACACTTATTCTAACATTAATATCAATAAAACATGGAATTTCAATCTCACAATATCACATAATCACATTTCAAGAAAAAAGCATTTAAAATAATAAATGGGGTTTAGGCTAACTCATCCTAGCCAAACTCTAACCAAACCATCCCATTTTCCTCACATGGAAAATGTCTTTCAAGACATATACATAAGGTCTAAAGTTTAAATGGGATAAAAATAAAGGAATAACACCTATGGGTGTTCATACTGGGTTCATAGGGTACCCAAACACCCAAAAGATGGTAGTTCCCATAACCTCCTATCACAAGGATTATTTATACAGTAAGCAGTCAATATAAATAAGGGGTTGGAAAAAAGGCAAACCATAGAATTATAATATAAACTCAAGAATGATGAAAACCCAAAATGGAAACAACATGACCACCTACCTTAGGGTTGTAGATGTAGGCTCGATCGATATCGACCTCAGATTTGAAATAGGATGGAAGATATCTGAGTTCCAGTCCAATGCCCCGAAAATAGGGAATATGAGCCTACATCAAAATACCAAGCTGGAATGAAAGATTTGCTGAAGAAAGAAGCTTGTGATAGGTTAGCCTTACCTTGGACCTTCCAACGCATCTGTCGGATCAAGGAACAGACACTGGGTGAAGAAACGACAAGAGAAAGAGTGGGAGAGGGGTTTTGGAGCTCAAAGGAGGCTCCCCTCTGGTTTTGTCTACGGGTAGGATAAAAGAATAGGTTTAAGCCTTAAAATAAAATTAAGGGAAATGTTGTAATTTCACCATATACAGGGTGGCACGGTTTAGGTGAATGGTTTAGCCAAACCGTGTGCACACCGTGTGCACCTCACTACCTCTAGAATACAGGGCTGCTTGGTTTATACCAATCGTGCGACATTACTATTAATATCGTGCACAAACCGTGCGCCTCAGTCTTCCACTCCAAAAAAAGGGCCACATGGTTTACCCAAACCATGCGCAAGACGTGCGCAGGCCGTGAACCCCTGTCTGCAAGTCCATTTTTCCAATTCCCAGGCTTCGAACAAGCCCCGGACACTCCCCGAACCTTCCTTAGGATGTTACACACATTAAGAAAGCATAAAGGAAAGATTTGAAAGCGAAACTAATGATTCGTACCTTTTCCAAAGAATTGGATAGTTAATTTTTTTTTCAAGTTTATTTTCAAATAAAAAGGTTTCCAAAATTATTTAAATTTTAGAAAAAAAAATTTTAAAATGGTATTTTCCACACAAAAAATGTTTTAAATGATCTTTCAAAACAATTTTTAATCTATGATGACATTTATCGATGCTATATATTCCTTACTGGGGATATGGTCCAAGAATACCATTAATATTATTTCTCTAAATGGTTTATTTTTTTGATGAAAATATGTTTATAAAACCCATTTCTCTTCCATATGGTATACCATAATAAAATTCTTATGAAACCCACTTATTTTTTCATAGGTTTAGATTTGATGAAATGATTAAATGATTATGAAACATGTTTCTTTTCAATATATTGTTTTATGATTAATTGTTTATGATACCATATCATTTCACGGGTTACTATATTATGAATTTTATGATCCTATGGAACACATATATATGATTACAATTATGTGAAATGTGGGACCTATATCTCCCTCCAATGTGTTGGGTTGTAATAAATTATATATTATCTCAAAGGGTACACTAGAGGTTATCCTAAGATATAAAGAGGGTAAATGAGAGGTCATCACATTCCCCATGTAGGTACATAGGTAGTTATCCTAATCCTATCTTGTTATTAATGTATTTGTGGGTATCATTGAAATTGTATTTTTTATACCTATGTGTATCCAACAACTAATTTTATTATGCAAATGTTATTCACTAATGGATCATTTTATTTGATTTATTTACGAATCATGTCTTATATACTGACAATATTTGTTCCATGGATTAATATTATTACCATTGATATGTAGGGTATGGTTTTCAAAAGTCATGGTAATGTTTTGATGATCTTATGCACATGTAATGCTAATGTATCTCCCTTGTTTACCCTAATTGAGAATCTACTCTCACCATTTATTATGTTTCCTTTCTCCAATTTATTAATAAATGTTTAGGTATTTATTATTTTTTAATATTACTAAAGGGCGAAGATAATTGTGGGAGATATTGAAGATCATTCACCAGATTAGAATATTGTGTTCTATATTTCAAAAGGCATTTAATGATTACGGTCTTAAGGCATGAGTTTGTGTAATTTAATATATATTCATATAAAAAGGGTTAATATTCAAATATTTGAATCCTTGTTAAATATATAAAAGATGTACCATGACTTGGGATAAAAATTGAGGTATTTGATAATGAATAGAAATAGTACATGATACATGTCTTTGTTCCTCAAATGATTAAAACTACAGATAGAGAATGAGAGACTAGTTGGATTACATCAGCCACTTCCATCCCCAATAAAAAATTGATATAGAGATATAATATAATTTTTTATAGAATATATAAGTTATCCTCATGGTTGATATGTTACATGGGTTATGTTTTACTAACTGGTTAATGTTTTCACTACTTCCCTATTTTGGAGATCCACTTAGTGAATGACATATGTAGGTTTTTTACGAGAGGTGGTTTTTGAGATTACTATAGACCGAAATGTACTGATCTAGTTCTAAATATACATAAAATTACATATAAAATGAAATTATAACCAACTCCTAGAATGAAAAGTTTAGTTTTTTTGATAACTAGGTACATATGAAATTATCAACCTATAAAATCTAATGAAATGCTTCATATTAAACCCTTAATAATTTGATCAAAAATCTCATATTCAGATATCATCACTTTGGTAAATTAATAATATATTAGAGTATTGAACTCAAATTTCATTAAGGGGTAAAATAATTTCAATGAGACATAGAAGAATCATTAATAGATCCTTAGATATTTTGATGTATGGTGATGGAAAAAATAGCATGATTAACGAAATAATGTCATTAAGTAATAATAAGTGAGAATGAGTTAAAACATAGTAATCATGAAATAATGAATTTGTAATTATATCAACAATGGATGGTCATGAAAACATAAAATGCAATGTAGAATAGTAGACATGATGATTCCGGATCATGTAAATTAATAGAAACAAAATAATATGGTAGAAACATAAGGTATTTCATTAAAAACATAGATCATGGAACACTACCAAGTCATCATAAAAATAGGAAACATTTCACCACCAGGATTTCATAGACATATATTAAGGCACACCTTCTGGACCTCATAAACATAGGTTAGAGAACACCACCAAGACATCATGATGTAATGGGTAGATCTAATTACAATAGTCTTAAACAATATTATCACATGAGACTTAAGAAATTTACTAGTTAATTATAGGGATATATAACTATGATAAAACCCATCATCATAATGATATATTCACACATGTGTGCTCAACATGAATATAAAAATAATCATAGGTCTGTTGAAATCATATCATGAATAACCCATGTAAAATATGGGCATCAAAATAAATGAAGTTCCCATCTTGGTAAATACCCATTAATCATGATAATTAAGTATTTGGAATTCACATAAAATATAATAAAGGGTATATGATCTAGTAATTAATTTCACCAGAAAATCGAATGTATGATTATGAATTTGGACACTATTAAGTCAGAAGAATGAAGTATAAGGTAACCACAAAGGAAATGAATTGGTAGAAAGGTTATATTTTACATAGTTATATATATAAGTAAATACAAATGAAGCGATAGATTATCTATCTCATATAGAATTCATTTCTACCTTGCTAACGATGTATGCAATCTTGATTAAATAATTCAGGGATGTTTTTGAATAAGATCCACTCGTTAAAAAGATATCACTAAAGGAAATATAACATAAGAAATTTTTAAATATTATAATCTAAATAACTATTCAAAAGGATTGTAATCCATCAAAGTAAGATAAAAAGTTGAATTTCCTTATGAAATAAATGGCATTTTATCAAAATCGTAAAATAAATAAGGAAGAATAATTTTTCAGAAAGCAGATAAATGTAAGAAAATAAAATTTTATAAATGATTAATGATTAAAACATTTAATAAAAATAATTTATTTGGATAATGATTTTTTTAATAATATATTGGAAAATGGATGATATATATCAAAAAGTGATTTCAATAAACTGTAAAAATAGGGAAATTGATAAATTTCAAAAATAAACCTCATAACGTGAATTAATGGTTATTAAAATTTTATTATAAAAATGAAATTTCCTAAAAATTGATATCTGAAAATAAATAGTATTAAATTACATGGATTATTTAGAATAATATGGGTATTATAAAATTTTCTGTTTTTAACATTATAGGACTTTAGAAAAAAAATAAATAAAATTGAGGGATTCTTTAATGATTGCATATCTATTGAAAAATGAGGAAAAAGTCAACATAAATAATTTTATTTAAGAACATTATGAAAAGGTAATGATGAAGACAGATATATTGAGGGATATAGAACATAACCATAATATTATGAAATAGTGGAGAAAACTCCTTTTAAAAAAGTAAGGTATGAAATATAAATCTATAATGGAGGAAAGAAAAACATAAATATATCAACAATAAAAGTAAGAATATAAGTAATATATTCAAAAACATTAATATTATAAAATGGACAAAAAATAATAAATAGATGAAAAAAACCTTAAAAGAATGGACACATGAAAATAAACAATTACCTAATGTCCCTACATTCATTGCGTGTCCTCTAAATTCTAAATTAGTAAAATTATTTTAATTATATACATACTTCATAAAATTTTTTATTTTTATTTAATTAATATTATTCCTTTTAAATCTATTATTACTATACATTGTTCATTTATTGAATTAATTTTTATAGTATTAATAATTTCTTGGTTGTTTGGTTCATTATTTCAAAATTTAATTGGTGTAATAGTAATGGTTGGTGTTCATTTTACAATGGTTCTTTAAGATTTATAAGTGTAAAGGGATTTTTTAATTCTATTATTGAAGAAATGGAGTTAAATATTTCAATATATTAAATAGAATTGTTCATTTTTCATGTATTTCTTTGTTTTTTATGCTTAAAATTACTTTGTTAGTATAATTTTTCTATCACTATTAATATGGCTATTTGATAATCAAGGAATCATTGAAATAATATAATTTTATTACTACTATTATAATCAATCATGAAATATATTTTTTATAAATACACATGAAAGGAATAGGTGAGATAATAATACATCATTGTTCACTTAGGTAGTGTAAATCCGGCATGGTTAAATCATACTTTGACCTGATTTTAAAGGATGAGGGAAAATAGATAAATATTTTTTTAAAAAAAATACATTATAGTAAAACAAATATTTTAAATTTAATTTTATGATTAATTACATTATATAATGGGTTCTAGGAGAATTTAAATGATAATTCATCAGATTATAAATAATTACATTGAAATAGTAATAATAAATGATAATGGTTAAAGAATGGGGAATGGATAATCTATCATTGGAAATGGATCAATGTTATGTTAATATTATTTGATTATTATGAAAACCCTTGTTTATTACATATTATTTCATGATTTATTATATAAAGGTACACATGAAACATTCTTTGAATATCATGGAGCCTAGTGTGTTTTGGTGATTTGTGAATAGTAAAAAAACATGAACCATGGTACCCCAACATTATTGAATACATATTTAACACGATCTTAAAATTCAATAGTTCTTTTAAAATTGCACGAGATAACATGGGGACGTGAATATGAAAGGGGAGAGCTTTAAATCCTGATAACGGAATAAGAGATCCAAGAGGCCTATAAAGGTAACATAAGAGGGGTTAAAATCCTAATATTGAATAATATATAATGATATAACATGATATCATAAATGAAATATAGGAATGTGGGGACAACATTAAACATGAAATCATAAACATATGTCAATGGTAACTTCCAAGACATAATAACATGGTGAAAAAATCCCCATAATGGATTGGGTTTACTCTATAATATTATAAATTTATTCTCATGAGGAAAAATAATACCCAATACATTAGAGCATTATTTTGGTTCACTCATCATTCTTATATCATGTACATGCATAAGTGTGCCACATGAATCATACAACATAAAGATACATTTCATTAATTTTAATCCCATAATCATGGATTATGGGTTAAATACATGGAATTACCGAATAAATTATTTATTGGTATATCTAGGTGAATAAACTTGAGAGGAAATGGATATGGGTATTCACTACACATATGTTCTGCATAGAAAATCATTGGATAATTCCAGTATCATAACGTGGGTATATAAAGGTTCAAATAATGAATTAATTAGAGTCAAATGGTTCAATTGTAACATTTAAACTATAAGGGAAGTAATATGTATGTATAAAAACATAACCCAGTAATGGTAATTAGACATAACTTGCATAATATAAAGGAGGTTCTTTAATAAAGAGGAGATGGAGAGGATCCCTTACCCTGAAAGGGTGCTTCTAAAATCATGGGGCTCTTCTTAAGATCTTATGGAAAATTTTTTAGGGAACTAGAAATGTACGGGAAGAGTAATATCATGATCTATGAGTTTTTAGTGAAGCTAAATGGGAGTTTTGGAAGGCTTGTATGGAATAAGAGAGGAGAGTTCATTATTAATTTCAAAACATAGGATTTGAACTCTATATGAAAAATAATAAAAACCAAAAACCATAACATGGTTTTCACCAAAAAAAAATTTCATAGTTGAGTGGTTTTAATTTTTTTTCATGGTTAAGAACTGATATCATTAAAATATTACCCTTGGTGATGTGGATGTGAGTCCTGTTTTCAAATAATTTAATTTAAAACCATAAAATATAATATAGATTTTTTAAGATTCATGAAATATTTATAAAATTAATCAAATATAATAATTCTTTAATTTAAATGGGGAATACATATTTCATCACCGATACCATTTATAGAATATATTACATCAGTTTTTTGGTCATTATGATGTAATAATACACACCGTACAATCATACTGTATTTATTCTTGACCATGAAATTTCAATGTCTTCAAAAAAATTAAAAAAACATGGTTAGATAATTTCTAAATGATGATTTCAAAAATTATATTAACTTTATAAAAATAATTATCTATATTTGTAAATGTAAAATTTTTAGTAAAAAAACCACATATATTGAAAAATACATTTTTTACAATAACTATTTTATGACCCTTGTAACAATTAATTTTAACATCATAAAATTATATTCTAATAATTATTTAATAAAAAATATTTCATAATAAGATTTTATTAAAATATAAATTATTTCAAAAATCATTTAATTCAATAAATAGAATGTCTTTATTGAAACTATACATTCCCCAAAAAAATTTGAGTTTCATCATTTCAAAATCTAATTTTTATCTTACTCTATATCTAACAATTTAAAAAGAAATATTAAAATTGGATAAAAATAATATTTTTTTTATAAAAATAAAATATAAAACATCTTACAGTTATGGTCTAGATATATAACCATTTATTACACTAGAAAATTCTATAAGGGTAAGGTGCATGCGGGTGATATTTTCTTGGGTGGTTTTGAATACATCATTTGGCTTGTGATATTTTTTAGCATGAAATTATCTTGTAAATAGTTTCATTTGGGCTTCATATGTTGAATATCACCTGAGGATTCATCAAGGGTAAATCATAGTGGTACTCTCTCCCTCGAGAGATTCAATAAATGGGATTCATAAGTTATGATCTTACAGGTCATGGTTATCACTTCTTATGACTTTTTCAATTGGAATTTATCTTAACCCTTTTATATATACTAGTCATTTAATTAATTTTAAATGGTTATATTATCAGCAACTATGATTTTTAATGATCTTTTAAAACCTGCCATTTTATACGATTCCAATTTGGTTCATGTGTTTTATATAACCAAATTAATTAATAATACATTTATTTAAATTAGTGAATTTAATTTATAAATGTTTGGGTCATTACATTATTCCACAATAAAAAACATTCCCCTCAAAAAGATTATTCCATAAAATAAAAGAGATGAGGTTGCATCTATTTCATTCCATCTTCTAGTTCCCAAATCTATTCCTCAATCTTCTAGTTTCACCATAACACTTTGACCAGGCGAGTTCACTTTTTTATATAACTTTTCCTCTATGATCTAATATTTTCATCAGCTTCTCCTTATATGAATGTTCATTCCACAAATATACCACCTCTAGATTCAATACATCTGAGTGGTTTGGTATGTACTTCCTCAATTGGGATGAATAGAACACATCATGTACTTTAGATAGGTTACGTGGGAGTGCTAGTTGATATTCCATAACTCTGATGTGATCAAGGATATGATAGGGTCATATGTGTCTTGGGGAAAGATTTGCCTTCTTCCCAATCCTCATTACATTCTTCCATGGTGATATATGAACGAAGACTTTATATTCAACCTCAAAATCATGATCACATTAGTGATTATCTATATAACTTTTATAATAACTCTGTGTAGATTTCATATAATTTTGAATGTCTTCAACCTTTTCCGTCATCTCTTTTACAAGATTATATCCCATAAGCTTCCACTATCCAACTTCATCCCATCATATTGTATTCTGATATCTTTTCCCACACATAGCCTTATAAGGATAAATTTAATTCTACAATGGAAATGGTGTTATATGATAACTCCACTAGGAGAATGTGTTGATACCGACACCCTTAAAATCTATTGAACGTGATCTCAACATATCTTATATAGTTTCAATGTTACATTCCTATTATCCCTCTATTTTTTGGTGATAAGAAATACTGAAACTTATATCTATATTAGATGCATGATGAAGGATCCTCTAGAACCTCATGGTAAACCTCAGATCTCAATCAACTATAATAGGTAGTGTAACACCAGCGTGCATTACCACATTCCTTATGAATAAATTGGTGAGTTGATCAAGAGAAAAATATTTCTTTATTATAATGAAATTCACTAACATTCTTAGGTTATATACTAACACCCAAATGAAATTTTTACCTTTAGGTGTCCTTGGGAGTCCTATGAAATATAATTAGTCGTGTTTTCCCATTTCCAAATTAGTATGATAAATGGGTTCATCATACCCATATACTTTTTTCATTCATCCTTGACTTGTTGGTATACCAACATATGAGATAAAAACACTAAAATTTCATTATTCATTTTATCCCACATAAAGGTTTTATTTAAATCTTTATAAATCCTAGTTATTCCTAGATGAATAGAGTTTGAGGATCTATTTTAATCATCAAAAAGATCAATCTTTAGTTATGGTTTTTATGGGGCACATCTCTGGGTTCCAATATATATAAATACATCATTAGAAATGTTGAACATCGAACTATTCGTTACGTTTATTTATAGCACCTCTTCATCTTTTTGGGATTACATGATTATTTTAAGAATAAATGGTTGAGTAGATATTTGTGTAAGGTGGGATGAATTTTATTTTATTATTTCAATGTATATACTTTTCATGTATAATAATATATGATTCCATTAAGCCCTCATCATGGAAAGGGTTTATGGATCCTTTCTACTTATAGAATTTGTCACCTTGTTTACCTTCCTAGGATGGTAGTGGATTGTACATTCATAATAATTGATCAGTTATAACAACATTCGTTGTCATATATTAACATCCTTTTGTGTTAATATATACAAGAGACTTTTGTGTTTCATATATATGTCACACCTCTCCCCATATAGTTAATGACACTAAATCATTAATGTAAAAAAATTACTAATGAAATTTCAAGATCATGGGTGGGTGGTTTTGATCAAGGATATTTAATTGGTAGCTGTAATAGGCTACAAATTTTTCATATTGAATGAGTAAAAAACCCAAAACCTTTTTAGACTCATCACTATAGATCACAAATCATTTATCTTGGTCAGGTAATGTGAGAACATGCATAGTGATTAGCCTCTTCTTTTACTCCTTAAATCTATCCTCAAAATCCTCAATAAAAGAAAAATTGGATTCCTTAAAACTAATATTTGGATAGTGTGATTGAATATCATGATAATTTTATCAAAAATAGATGATAATAACCAACTAATGAATCTATGGATTCTCCTCACAAATATTCATATTTTCTATCCTTGTATTTCCTTTGTTTAATAATGGTATACAAATTACCCTTTTGATGATAATATTCCCAATGAATGATACTATATCTAAACAGTACACACATTTTCTATACTCATCATACATATTTTATCTCTACAAAGTCTTATGTACATTATTTAAATTATAATTATTTTAATCCTTATTTTTAGTGAATATGAGAATATCATCTATAAAGAATACTGTAAATTTATAGAGGAAACACATAAACACTATATTCATTAAATCCATGAATATTGTTGGAGAATTACTAAGTCCAAATGTAACTAATATGAAAATGTAGTTCCAAACCATACATAATAAATTTTCCCTCGGTATATCCTCCTTCATTACCTTTACTAGATAGTATATCGACCGAATATCCACCTTATAGAAATAAGGGGATTTATGTAGCTGATCGAAAATGTCATCAATCTGTGGAAGAGAATACTTATTCTTTATCATGATCTTTTTGAGTTCATGATAATAAATTCAAAGTCACATTGAACCATCCTTATTCTGTATGAATAGTACCAGTGCACCCAATAGTGAAGCACATGGGTTTATAATCCCTACATCGAAATTCTCCATTAGTTTATTGTTCAGATCCTCAAGTTCAACAATAGATATTTGATATGATTTTGTTGATATAGTAAATGATTTTGGTATAATATTGACTAAAAATTCAACATCTCTTCTATGAGGAAGGACGTGAAATTATTTGGGAAATACATCAGAAAATTACCTCATAATAGGGATGTTATTAAGGATGATATTTTCTATAGGATCAATCATTTTCTATTGATATTTATTCTCATAAGGAAACAATATCCATGCTTCAGGTGATTATACCAAATATGATTCATCCTCCTCCTTATAATTGTATAGAATTAGAGGGAGATTCAGGATACAGAGGGTGATTTACCTCTCTCGAAAATTTATGTTGTGTTTATATAAGGAAAAAAAATACATTCCTAAAATAGAATCAAATTCCACTCAAGGGAGTATAACAATGTTCTCTAGGATGCTCATCTCCTATATCTTGATCAGGGAGGAGTTCCATAATTGTTATGAAATAGTTGTCCTATTTTTCATATTCACTAACAACTAGACTTTTGTATTTTTAGGTGGTTCTTTAATAGATATACTAAACTTGAACAATGTTAAAGAATTACTTGAAAAAAAATAAAAAATTATATTCACTATCCTTGTATGAATAACTAATGTACCTTTCACCAATTTATTTTCAGTACCAACCTTTGCAGTTGTGATGAAATAAACTCATTATTTCTCTCTAGGACTTAGAGTTTGTTTTCATCAGTTAACATCAACAACTCTAATCTTAGGGAATAGATTCTATAAGTATCATTATTCCTTATTGATGAAACATTGGACAGTATCCTAAGGTTTGACAAGAGTATTCATTTCTTCATGTCCTTTGGTGGGTTTTTCCCATTAGTAATCACTAGATATGTACCCTTCCTTCCCACACTTAAAGCATTTCCTCATACCTTTATAAAATTTATAGCATGCCTCATCAAATACTTTTTATAAGTGGGATGTTGGGATTCCATTCCACCATTATATATATCCATCATAGCACAATATTGAATCTCTACATTCCACTTATTATCCTTGTGATATCCTTAAAATTCACTGATCTTCATTTTGAATTTGAGGGCACATTAGAAAATTGTTTCATTGATTTTTAAGTTCCAAATTGAGAAGGATTTGCATAGACTTAGCTTCAGCCAACCAAACGAGCCTTCATTTTTTCTTTAAAGGTTAATAAAAAAATTTGAGTCATATAATGAAAGTATTTTGGCGTGTTCTTTATACTCTATGATGGATTGGTCAACCTTTTTCATTAAGAAAAGGTTTTCCATGTCCATTTTTAATAAAATAGTGAGGAAAATATTTTTTGGAAAAAAATAATAAATTCTTTCTACATATTTTCTTTGATCGCCTCTTTGGGAGTCATATTTTTTACCATCACCCACCATTTATTATCTTATCATTCTATATGATAAACAGACAACATGACCTTATGTTGATCATAACATTAAATAATGGATAATATCTTCTCAATGGATTTGATCTATTGTTCTATTATTAATGGAGTGAAATATCCATAAAAGGTAGAGGACTTTGTTACATTAAAGTTTCAATTACAACTTCCTATTTCTCATGGGGGTTTTAATGTTCCTCCTGATTCAAAATTAAATTCAAAACATTAGTCATTTGATAAATTATCATCATGAATTTCGTGATTCCTTCTCCGATTTGGTTGTGAATGTCACTTCGTAAATCAGCATAATATCCCTCAAATTGGTTGTTGGTTTGGATTCTTCTATTTCCAACCATTGTCTAGAATAATTGGAAAATTTAGGATGGTTTTTTAAATAAATAAATACATAAAGAATAAACCATTAACATTAAGTATATAGAACAAAAATTATGTGAATTATTTAACATATGAATTTAGAGGTTTTAATCTATGTTATCCACTATTTAATTCCTAACATAAAATCTTATGGGATTTTTGTTCCTTTAATAATGGTTAATAAAGAGCTATTGAATTTACCAAATCATAACCCCATGGAGTTTTAGACTAGGTGTGTAAAAAGGATCATTTTGATTCACTAGGTGATGATCATGTCTGGATTAATGGGACTTTTTTTCTTTATTTCACCCAGGTAACTATTTGTCTGATCCAAATCCACTTGTAGTATCCAGACATGGTTGTATTTCATGGAAACCACTTAGTAAATAATTTTATAATATTTAGGTATTTTTTATAATTTTTTTATTTATCCTTATGAATTACACTATAGTTTTATAATGATAATCCTAAAAATAATTATACCTTCCTTTGATAACAACTATGAAAACCCTTTTTTCATTACACTTTATTTCATGATTTTGTTACTTAAGGTACAAAAAAAAAGCATTCCCAAAAGATCATGAATCATTGTTTCATTATGTGATTAGGTACATAAAACATAAAAATGTAACATGGATACAAATACATTATTGAAAACTCCATTAATGTCCTCATAAAATTTCATTTTTCTTCTAAAACTGCTTAGGATAACCTGGATACATACATAAAAAAGTAGTATTCTATAAAGAATAGTAATTGAATAAACAAACCATATCATAATATAAAGTAGTACATGCAATCCAAGAGGCATATAAAGGTAACATAATAGGAGTTAGAACCATAATATTTAATAATAAGGAATTATATGACATGATAACATAAATGAAACATAAAAACATGGTGACAACATTAAACATGGTGACATCACAATCATGGGTCAAGGATAACCACCAACACATCATAACATGGTGGAAAAGGTATCATAATGTATTATTTTTACTATAGATTCTCATAAATTATTTCTAATGAGACTAAAACATAAACCAATTCATTTGATCATAATTCAGGCACATCCATCACTTTCATATCACATACATGCATAAGTGTGCCACATGAATCAAAAAACATAAAAATTACATTATTTAGTTTTAATCCCATGGTGATTTAGTGTGGTTAACATAAATGGAATTCCCTAATAAATGAAGTATAGGTACACCTAAGTTAATACCATTGAATGGAAATGTGTAAGGGTATTTACTATACAAATTATTGGCATGGAAAATCACAGGATAATTTCAACAGCATAACTGGAGTACATAAAGGATCATGGGAGGCCTGAATGAGAGTGAAAGGGGTATATCATCACATAGAAATCAAAAGAAAAGTAATAAGTATGTGGAAAAAATCCCATCAATAGGATTTAAAAATAAAAGGTATCATATAAAAGAGCTGCATGAATAAAGGGGAGGAAGATACAATCCCTTACCTTGAGAAGGTGCTTCTAAAACACTAGGAGGAGATTCTAGAGAGATTAGGGGAACTTTGTGAGGACTTTATAGAGGGATGGGTAGATTAATGTATTTATCAAATTGGTTTTAGGGAATATAAATAGATGTTTGGGTGGTTTTATATAGTGAAATGTAGGAGAGTTATTTATTTATTTCAAAACCTAGGTTATGGTCTCTATATGATAAAGTAATCAAAAAACACAAACATTAGCATAGTTTCACTAGTAGTTTCTAAAAAATGGATTTTTTTTCATTAAGGTAAATTTATAATAACGATAATCAATAAAATAATACTATTGGTTATGTGGATGTGACTCATGTTTATAAATAATTCATTTCAAAACATTAAAATATAACATAGATTTCATAGGATTCATTAAGGATTTATAAAATTAATAAAATAACATATAAAACATGTTATCATAAAAGGGAAATATATTTATGGTATTGAATACCTTTTATGGAATATAATACTTGACTTGTGGTTCATTATTATGTCATAATACACACCGTATATTTGTATTGTATTTCATTTTGACCCAAATAATCAATTATATCCAAAAATCATGAAAAAATCATTTTTGGATAATTTTGATGTGGTGATTTATAAAAATAATATTTATTTTATCCAAATAAATCTATATGTTTGGTAATGTACACTATTAAATAAAAAATCCTTATTTATTGAAAGATTCGGTTTTTTTCATAATTACGGTTTTATAACCCTTATAACAATAATTTTTTATTTAATAAAATTATATTATAATTAATATTTAATAAATATTATTTAATAATAATATTTTATTAAAATATAATTTATTAAAAAAATATTTAATTTATTATGATAGAGTTCCATAATTAAAACTATAAATTTTTCAAAATTAAAATTTGTGTTTCATCATGTCAAAATAATTTTCCTTTAAAAATAATTATCTAATAATTTAAAAATTAACATTAAAAAGGTTAAATATAATCATTTTTTATAAAAAATACAAAAAACCTATTGTTGGTGTATATATACATAACACTTTATAGCAACAGCAAACTCCATATGGGTAAGATACAAATTAGTTATATTTTCTTTGGGTGGCTCGGTTTACATGGTTTGGGTTGTGATCTTGATGAGTAAGAAATTATCCCATAAATGGTTTTTTTTCATTCTTAAACTATTTAATGCTATCTTGGTATTGGTTATGAGTAAATCCTAGATATTCTATCTCCCTCTTGAGATTTGATAAATGGGCTTCGTAGGGTATGATCAGGTCATTTGAGGCCATCAGTTCTTTCCTTTTTTTCAATTGGACTTTACCATAATCTTTTATATATACTAGTCATATGAAAAATGTCCAATGGTTTTATTATAAATAGATATTTTGTTTACTGGCCTTTAAAAACATTAATTTTTATAACATTTCAATGTTGTGCAAGTTTTTTCTATTACTACATTGCTTAATAAGACAATAATTCATAGAAGGGAATTTCATTTATAAATTTTTAGATAATTATAAATATAAATATTTCAATAAAATAATTTTATTTTTATAGTATTTTTAAGGAAAAATTATATCAATTAATAAATTAATGTGAAACTTGTTAACCCCTAACTTTTTTTGAGATACCTCATGTGGATTGATTTGAAATCCTTGAGAGGAAGGACTTTTGGCAAGAACAAGTCCTTATGAATGTTTATAGCGAATTCTAATGATGGATTTAGGGATATTGTTATCAAAATAATGATCATTAGAAGTGAGTAGGAAGTGGTGAAGGAAGGATGTTAATATATTAAATGGGGAGGGATATCTTGGAATATATTATTTATTATTTTATTTTTTATGGTCGAGATTATGAATATTGTTTATTCATATTACTTTTATTAGTTATTGATCAAAATGTGTAGGATTATTTTATATTTTAAAACTCTCAAATCTAGATGGAATAAAAGTAATATTTTATTCAGTGTAAAGATTTAAAAATGGGTTTTCATTAGAATAAAATAGAACTTGGGATTTCAAAAATTGATTTACAGATATGGATTTAAATTATATTAATTTTAAATTTTTTAGTTTACTCACAAAATATATTTTAATTCATAAAATGGTTATATAAATTTTTAAGTCATATTTCTTTCCTGATGATGTCAGAAAACATATATTATAACTAAAAAATTATTTTTAATAATCATAAAAAATAAATATTTTATAAAAAAAAGATCCTTAGATAAATTTAATTCATGGATTCAAAAATGAATTTATTTTATCAAATTAAAAGTATATATATTAAAAATATAACTTGAGACTAAAAATATATAACACATAAATAAAATTTACCTCGAATAAATTGTATTTCTTTTAATATGAGTTATGAAATTGCTATTTGTTATCATTTATTAAATATGATATATTTGAAAATTATTTATTCATAAATGAAAAATATATATATTTAATAAAGTATATCTTCTTACTAAAAGGACTTTTTCTTTTAAAAATATACTTAAGAAAATAGTTTTTGTGTGATGAATATTATTTATAATATTGCATCCCTTACTGCATTAATTTTCTAAAAACCTCATTTTCTAATTTTAATAATCATTTATTGATAACAAGACACTATTTATATGACAAATTTATTTTTTCAAATAAAAATAATAATCACATTGAAATTTAATTTCAGTTTAAAACATGTTATTTAACATTGTAATAGTTAATTTTTATAGTAATAAACCATGAGCAGCTAATTTTCTAATAACAAAATAAATATTATTTTATTATAAAAATTTAAATTATTAATAAAAAAATATTTTATTTTCAAAATAAAATTTAACCATTAATTTTATGAAAATATGAAGATAATATTTCTTATTAAATTAAAAAAATTCACATTAATTTCAACAGTTATATGTTAAAATTATGTTACAGTTAAAACATATACCATAATTTTTTAATAATAATATTTGAATAAAAAAATTATATTTTAAAACACAATATAAAAATATATTAATTAATAAGAGTAATGTATATATATATATAATAAAACAATATGTGTCAAAATAATCCTGAGTAATGTCAAATATATTTAATAAGAACATTTTAGTAAACAATTATTATTCATAAAATTAAATTTTTATACATGAATGAAATATATTTGTTTGTTATAATTAAAAAAAATATTTATAATATTTTATTCCCGTTGTATTTTGAAGATATATTTTTGTCTACTAATGGATTGGAAATGTGTGTTGGGACCCGATGGAGATGTTTGAAGTGTCGGTATAGGCTGAGGAACAATCCTTGGGAGTTAGCCCGAGCTCGTAGGTTTAATTTTTTACAAGTGTTTGCTAATTTTTTATAATGGGTTTTTTCTTATTTATAGATTTGTATATTTTTTAAAGGCCTAAAAATGAAATATTTCATTATTGGGAGAATCTATTTAGGGAAATATTTCTGAAAATTTTCTAAATACATTTATCTGAGGGGTTTATTAATTAAGAAGATTCTAGAATAACAGCACCAATGTAAGAAAATTACTTAATAAGAGGATTCTTAAGTTTGAGGATTCAAGAATTATTGTTCAAATTTAAGGGAATACCAAATTAAAGGGATTATTATGTATGTGGATTCCTTTGTAATGAGATTAGAGAATCAATGTTGGTATGTAATGTAATTCCTATATTAGTTGAATAAAAAATAATTTTCCAGAAAATTTTTTCTTGGATGAACATTTCTTCCAAGATATTCTAAATTAATAAATAAAGGTTAAAAACACATTTTTTTTGGGAAATTAGGGCCCTTACCTGTCATGTATAGAAAAAAACATCCAAGCATCCCCATTATTTCTCTCTTATTCTCTTAGTTAGATATATCTTGTTTCTTATTGGAATCATGTTACCTATAAATAAGGAGCAAGATATAGGTAATTATAGCCATATTTATTTGAATAATGTTCATATTTCATGTCATTTCTTTATCATGTGCCAAAAATATAAAATTTCATTATTTTGTCTAGATTTTGTAAAATATTTTGATTAAGATAGAACTAACTAAATATTTTTAATGATGTGATACCTAAAAACTTCAGTAATGTGGCTCTTATATAATTCATAAATTATAAATGTTTTTTATGATTTTTGGAAAATAGATGTGAGTGAGGTGGTATGGGGAACAACCAGTAAGAGATGCATGGTGTTTTTTTGTTCCTAGTACATATCGAAGGATAATATCCATTATAAAATTGCGTGTTTGAGTGTTGAATGTCATGTATTGTGGTATATTTGGTTCCTTGGTTAGTTGGGCAAGATGATTTCAGTTATTGAAATTGTTTTCATGGTGCAAGTGTTAATATGATTATATGAAAATGTTTTGGGTGTCCTCCAGGAGTATGTGGCTGATGTCAATCACCAAATGTGAGGTGGTGTAGTTTTATAGGATAAAGAATATAATATTGACCATTATTGTGGTTGTGATACGTGGTTCACAGGTGAGAAAAAGGTTCTTCATATGTATGGCCTTTGATATAAGTGATGCATCTCACTGTAGGTGGACAATGGGTCATTGGGATTATGTTCATATAAGTTAGGATCCTTTATGTGTTTTTTCGACACATTTTGGGTGGGAGATATTAAAATTAATAGGTGTAGGGTATTTTTTTCTCATCGATGTGGAGGAGGTTCACACCATACAAGGCTATTATTATTGGTTTTTGAGAATATTGGATTGGATTTTTGTCTCATCACTTATGATTTACATGTTCACCAGAGACTTGGAAGGATGGGTATCATCATACCTTAGGATGGTTAGCCTATTTATCTAGTAATAGTGAAACATGTTTAAGTCTTTGGTACTTTTTATAATGACTATGTAAATACCTTTGGGGAAAATAAATAACTCTATATGGTTATGATATTCTAGTTAGCATGGAATTTCATTTGTTAAATGATTGGTTATAAGGATACATTTAATTTTGGTGTGATAAACTATGGATATTGTGATCTACTCCATCATAGTTTGAATTATGTAAAGTCCCATCATGGCATGAGAGAACGAGTGGAGTTGAATATGTTAAGAGTTTTGGATACTATTTATTTATGTTTTTTATATACACTAGTATATGTATAAATTTAATTTAGGTATACCCCTGGTGGTCACATACTGATTTCATACTCACACTGAGATTGGAACCTCTAGGATTCATAGATATTTTATAGTTCTCCTTACATGAAAGGTAAAAGGTTTTAAACCAAAAACCAAGTGTGGTTGGGGGAACATATGGTGTGTGAGTTGGTGTAGGATTTTTCAGATTTGATGGATAGTTTCTCAGTGTTAGGACGGAAGTTATTTTTTCTCATTTTTGACATGTTAATATTTTAGTGGCCCATGGGTGATCCTAGTTGTTTTTTTTACTATTATGAAATGATACATATTTATTAATTTTATCATATGTTTATATTGGTCTATTTTTTTAATTTTTGAAAATGACTTCGGAAATGTTATTGTTATTGTTATTATTATTATAATTATCAATTATTATAGTCTCCCCACTATAACCTAATAAAATATAGAATCTTGTCATAAGCCTTCAGAATACATGGAGTCACACCTAAAGTGACATAGTTCATTTTCCTCTCTTTAACCAATCAAGTGGTCCAAGATGGAGGGGAATTACATTATGGTATCATATCTTGGGTATTATAAGGTAGTACATGGGAAGGATTTTTAAAAACTGTAAATAGTGTTTAATTATTTCAAATTGGTTTTAAATATGGGTTTTCTTATGTGGTTTAAGTATTTGGGTTTTTATAGACATAAAATCTTGTAATACATTTAGTCTTTGAATGTGTTGGAAATTTTGGTGTATCTTGTGTTATGTGTTTGGGCAGCACTGTCTTGATTTGATGTCTATGTTACCATAGAATCTGGAAATGTTTTCATGGTAATCATGGTTATAGTTAAGTTAATTGTTTTGGAATAAAAAAAGTATTGTTAAATTTTTTTGGACTCTCTTCCTAGATAAGAAATAATGATCACCCATTCATCATGTTAGGAATATAGAGATCACATGGAGTTTTTATTGTTTCTTGTGAACCTGGAATAAAAACTGAAAGTTTTTTAACTATTTAAATGATAAAATATAGGATAAATGTTATTTTACATCATAATAACTTCATATAAGTTTACTGAGCTATCCTGGGAAGCATAATGGTTAAAGAAAGGAAATGTGTTTGGGTTGTCTACTTTGTTATAAATAACCTAAAAATAGTTTTCCTATATGGATTCAAGGTGAAATTCTACCCATTAGACCATGGTATGTGATTACTGATTTGAATGGGTTTATGACCCCACACAATTATGGTGTGCATGGTACCTGATCCTAATATGGTTTTGTAGGTTCCATGAGTCTGGATGAGTAGTGACATGGGTGTTGTAGGAAAGTGTAAGTGTAAGTTATTTGCACATACTATTATATAATTCACTATTTGAGATATATATGTTTTTGTATCTATTTTTATTTCTATATTTTTTTCATAACTGGATTATACATAGGTAATATCCATTGGAGTGTTAGGAGGGATGAGATATAGTGCCACTTGGACAAGTACAAGATAAGGCCCCTATGGGTGGGGGTTGGGATTAGCCATAAGTAAAGCTGTCACGGATTGTAGGAAAAATATTGTGGGTAGAAGATATAGGCCAGTGATAAAATGAGAATATCCAAGTGATCTTGGTATGAGTTTTTCAAATTATTAACTAGGGAGTCAGGGAGCTAATCTATTTATGTTGTATTTAACACCGGGGTTCCAATCATAGAATCCATATTCATTCTACGGTAAGGTTGAACCGTGTGTGGAAGAGTATTGGATAGAGTATGTGCATACAGATTCAATAAAATTGAGACACCCACTAACTGGATAGTGAATATGTCCATGTATATTCTTATAGTACCAAAAAATCATTGTTGGGTCATACAGGTATAGGTAAGAAGAAATGAGGGGCTAGTATGGAAATATTTCAATGTTCTATTTTTCATGCACAATTCCACGAGGTACTGATTGTGGATCAAGAAAACATGTACATGGACATACATCATGACGTTTCCTTACTTATTTATTTTGGTGTTATGTTCACATATATGTTATTATTTGGGCCGACTAGGGAGTGAGATAATATATCCGTGTACAAAAACAATAATATAGGTTTTGATATGTTATTTTGTTATAAGTGAATATCTCAAGTTGACCTAATTTTTGGAGGCATAGAATTATGCACTAATAAATGATCATAAATTTATATATTATACAATATCAATTATTATAGTTGGGGAAATTGTGAAAGGTAATGGAGGTTCTGTTATCTAGAAGTGGGGTAGTGATGTGACTCGTCAATATAGTTAATGTAGTGGTGTGATAATTCCACCATTGTGTGTGTCATTAATGAATTATTGTTAGTGGGGGAAGACATGAAATATTTGGGATTAGTGTGATTGTACACTGAAATAGTTTTGTGTATGTGTGTAAATGGGGCATTTGGAGAGGTTTTTTTCGATACCTCATAGACAGTTGGGAGTTATGCACTGGGAGAGACTCATGCATCTAAGGTAGAACCCATAGTGATATGAAGTTATAGTATCTATAATAGGACTATGTGTGTAGGATATCATATTTCTCAAAGAACTCAGTAATGGGGGTAGTGGTTGGTGGGTAGAATAACTGAAAATTGAGGATATGCATGAGATAGTCTGGTTTCAAGCTATCTACATACATTTGAGTTGGTGTATTTAGAGTAGGTCATACGGCTAATGATAATTAGAGTTACACCATGAGTGTTTGATGGATATTTTAGTTTTTTTATGAAATATGTTGTTCCACAAGGTGTTCATATAATAAGTGAATTAACTAAGTGAAGGTTAATATGTACGAATCGGATGTGGATCATAATAAATGAGGGATTCATTAGCATTAGGATAAAATAAATAACTTGGTATGATGTGGTAAAAGGTGGGAATTAGGTATGATGTGGGGTGATGATTGATGATTTCCAATGACTATTAGTAAATATTCAGTTATTTGGGGATAGAAATAAGGGATTCCATTTTTATGTCTGATAGTTAGGTTTATATGATATAGGGTAGGTGATTTATATGGTGTGAGTTATCATAGAAGGATTTAGTTTAATATGCTGGGTATTTGTGGTAGTCTAGGTATATAGGGAAGATAATGATATGTTTGGTTTCATCTCAGTGTTGTGTGAATGCGTAGATCGAGATGCTCAGGTGTTGGTATGTTTTAGTTAGTAAGTGGTTGAGATATCTCTAAAATGAATTATTTTATTGTGGGGATTATATAAGATACTTGGTATTTAGTATAGTTGTTTCAGTCTAGTCTTCACATTACTAAGGGTGTTGGGACCGAGTGGAGGTGGTGGTTTTGTCAGTATATGCCGATGAATGAGACATGTAAGTATGTTCAGGATCGGGATTTTAATTATTTATAAATGTTTTTTTTATGTTTTCTATCATGAATTTTCAATTATTTAATGATTTTAATTTTATGGGTTTTCTTGTACTTGCTGTATATTTTTTGGAAATTTCGATGAGGAATTTAAGGGGATTCCTCAATAAGGGGATTCTAGAACAATGGGTTATTTAAAATTCATTATAACTTATAGGGAACTATTTATATCCCATGGATTATGTATAAAGTTTCAAAATATTTTACATATGATGTGATCCAATGTGATATAGGTTAAAATTAAATTAGGTTTTAGTGAAAATGTATTGATTTGTGTAGTATGCCTTAAATAAATAATAGTAAAAATAATTTTTAAACATAAATCTCATATTTTATGATTCAAAATATGGTTTATTGAATAATTATATTTAAAAATTTATATGAAATAATAATTATTTTACATGAATCATCCACCTAACAAATCAATAATCATTTTATTCTTTATAGAGACTAAGAAAATCAATTTTTATGATTTAAAAAAAATAGTTAATTTTCTAAGTTGTAAAGTGAAAATGATAATTTAAGTAGTCTTCAAATGAATATATGTGTGTTTTTTTAGATTTGGAGAATGTTTTCTTTACCATTAGAAATTATTTTTGTAAATTTTCAATGTAGTTGAGATATCAGGATAATCCATGTATTTGAAATAATTAATTTATTCTGGTAATTACAATGTAACTAGATTGTTTTTATAAATAATTTATCTTATGTATATTTTTAATTGTTTATGAAATTATATTATTAAAATAATTTTTATGATGATATTTTATTAAGATCATTTAATTACTCATTAATAAATAGTTATATTGTTTCAATTTGTAAAAGAACAAATTTATATAATTAATTATTTTAAAATAATTAATACTATTTTTTGATGTGGTCAGAGTATAGGTTTATATTTATTCTCAATAAAATTGTTAAAAATATATAATATATTATTTTTATTAATGTTAATGACAATAATTATTAACTCCTAAATGGATTCCTAAATAATAATATTGAAACTATGGTTACTTCTATAATGGGGATTTTTACCTAGAAGAGGTCTAATAAAAATGGTTAAGATTCAAACCATAGAATAAAGAATATTTGGAACTACATTTAAATCATTGAATGATCAAAATAAAAATGAATTGTTGTTTTTATTTTATGATTGGTTATATTGAATTGTGGTGGATTGGTGGTGATAATTTTGTGTATTAGGTTTTTAGAGAGGATATTTTGATTGTTAATGATCAAGGATTAATTTGAGTTCATAATGAGAGGATTTTTTAAGAGAAATATTGTGTGAGATTAAATCCTCCACTAAAATAAAATAATTCCCTTATTTTTAAATTAAATTAAAGTTACTCATGCCAAAACATGTGATGCCCTCAAGGACATAGGTATTATTTAATTTGATCTTTCTCTTTTTTTAGGTTCTATAGGATTTTGGGGGTTAGAGGTCAAAAAAAGGAAATGAGAAAAATAGGATATGCACAAGGGTGTTGAAACCATGTGGTAATTCTATGATATGGATATATGATTTTTCAATGGTGTTTTACATAGATTTAATATGATTTTTCTAAATGTGTGAGTCTTCAGGGAAACCATACAAATGTTTGGGATCTTGTACAGTGGGTATCCCAGAGATTAAGAATAGTTTTTTTAAATAATATAACCTTATCTAATTGTCCATGTAATTTTTTTTAATTAAAAAGGCCTTTGAATGGTTGGCACATGATTTATGAAATAGTGTGTCCTAACCGTGCACCCAGATCTAAACGACTTAAAATTTGAAGTTTAGGCTAATTACCATAGTCGATTTTATATCTAATCAGATCATAATATCTTTTTGGCTTGAAATAACCTCTCCCCAATTCTCTATAGGTTTCTTTATTTAGATCATTGGAAAATTCCTTCTTTTCTATGTGGATCTCCTCATGTTATATTCTTTTTTAACACAATTTCCAATCGTATCTATATCTATCCTTGGACCCCTATCCAATTGGAAAACAATTTAGGCTATGAAAATCATATATAAAGTGTTTTATGGGGAATTGATGTTTTTTATTTTTGGATCTAATATCATGGGGACCAAGTCTCCTTATTTCCAATATCCATCTTTGAAGGTTGATACTTTTATCCATTTGGGAGGTAGGTGTCTCTATACATTGGTTTCAACCCGTGAATTACATTTTTTTTCTTTTAAATTCCTTTGTATTGGTTTAGTAAATTAATTTATTGATTTAATCTTAGCGTGAAGATAGGTTTTTAAGTGGGGTTTATAAACCATTTATTACAGACATGTGTTTAAAAAAATTCCTAAAATATTAATTTTTTTCTCTAAAATGGGCCTTCATTTTTATAAGTAGTTATGCTTTGGTATGAAAATGAAATTAAAAAATAGTGATTTTGTTTTATTAAATTAATAAAATATAGAACATTGGGAACCATGGGTTTACAAGGTTAGGTACATATAAAAATAATAGTTATTGTGGAACTGCAATGGGTTATTATTGTGATATAAATATATTGTGGTAGGAATATATATCGGTAAGATTCAAAATATTCCTGGATTTGTGTTTCTCCATGTGTCTATGTGTGTATTCCAATGGGAATGTTTTAAACTTGTTATTGGTTTGGTATATGATGGTATCCTTTCACAATTTATTAATCACATGTTTATTATATAGTGAATACATGGATAATTCTATTTATGCCTTTATACTTTCATTCATGTATTTTTTTATTCATGGTTTATGTTAATATGAAATTTTTTAATAAAAATACATTCATTTTTTATAAAATAGTATTCATTTAAAATTTCTTTATAAACATTTATTTAAAGTTAAAAATAAGGGTTTCACGGTAATAATCATTGTGTAGCTTCATTTGTGGTTTCCTACTATGATTTCATGCTCACACCATAATTTATCCTTTGTGTGTTTCTAGATATATTTTTTCATGACACTATTAAATGGAAGAGAATCATGTAGTTCTCAAGATTCTCATAGATGTTGTCTCTTTCAGCGTGTGATGGGATTGTGGTGATGGTTTCTCATATGGAGATAGTGTTTTATTTATATTTTGGTTTAATTTATAGCTTATCCTTTCTTGGATTGTCCGTGTATGTAACATGGATGTGTTCTTTAGTTATTTATTGTACTGTGATTATTTACCTAATTTTTTTTACTAATGATATATGTTATCACTTTTTTATCTCTACTAATGTGGTGGGTCATATTGGGTGATGTATAATGTCAATCTGGGTTGGTTTGTTACATATCATCTCCCTTGGTGGAAGAAAATCCCTAAAGGATTCATCTCATTCTTCACTCATCAGAGGACCATTATTTATAGTGAAGGTAATGATGATTGAGAGTTAAGGAATTATCATTAATACATTGGTGCGATCACCATTGAGGTAGGAAAATCTATTATTTTCTTTAACTAATTCTTCACATTTTCAAAATTTATCCATCATGGAAAAACAATTAATGTAGAAAAACATGAAAATATAAATGAATAAATGAATAATTAATTATTTTCAATAAAAAGATTTTTTGATCAATCTGTATTTAATTAATTTATCATATAAAAAATTGAATTTCATAGTGTAATTTTTTTATGTTCCATATCTTTGATAATTTAATAAATAAATTTTTAGATGGATTTATGATAAAATTAATATATAATTAGAATCCCACATTGAAAATATGTAGGATATAAAAAATTAAAAAAAAAAATATTTTTGAGTTAGAAATTTATTATAATTTTTTAAACGATAGTTGGGTCCAATTGATGTGAGAAATACTTAATTTATTTTGAATTTTGTTTTCTTTACTAATTATACTCTCGTTTTATTTTACTATTATGAATTCACAACTGTTTTAGAAGTATGTTTCTATAGATAACCACTCTTAGATGCCTTCTTTCCATCTCTATCACTTTGAATCAACCATGAGAAATCATTTGAGTGATTTTTGTCTGATGTTTCATGTGTGATAAGTTTATACGTACATTAATAATCCTAATAAATTATTTAGTCACAACTTTAAAAACTGTATAATTATTGGAATAAATGGAATTATAAGTAGTTTAGGATATTATAGGGTTGTGTGATTATGATCCCATGGTTTTTTGATGCTTTTGGTAGTTGAGGATTTACTAAAAGATGAGGTAGTGGCATAAATCATGGGGAAATACACATTTTATATCATAGATTCTTAATTAGATATTTTATAAACTAGTGGTGAGAACTAATTAGGCTAGGGTGGGGTGGTCCAAGCCTGTGCAGCTTTGATCCCTTGATGGTTTGGCTACAAAATCCTACATTCATTGCGAACAAAAATGTTCAAAACACCCCACTATAAATAAGCTTGTGAGTATCCCGTGAGCTTTCCCATATTTAAAAAAACTATTTAAAGTGATTTTAATATTGTATTTATTTAACATTATTAATGGTAGTTGTGGGGAGAAATATGGATCAGACATAGAAGTATTTTTACGTGATATGATGAATTATTTTTATTATGGGTTAATGGTGGCTTGAAGAGATTCTAATGTGGTGGGGAACTACTACAATGAAAATAAGGTGAGTGATCGATGTGGTGATTTGAAATATTATAATGGTTGTGTGGGGATAATAATGGCTTGACCTATGAATGAATAAATATGATCTATTTAAAAACAAGTTTCAAATGAGATAATTAGGGATCCCATTATCCCTTTCTAATTTTCTTGATAAAAAAAATTAAATAATGACAATAATATATTGGCCCAAAAAATATTATGATTAAAATAGCTCTTCATGAATTGAATCCATTTTAAAGGGATATGGGTTCCATTTTTTTAGAGGTAGAGGTCACACCATGTTAATATGGAAAATAATTACTCTATAAGTACTATAACATCATATTAAAATAATAATTTCAAACCTATTTCAAATTCACATGTGAATGAATGGTGAATTAGTTTGACCATTACAGTGGGAAATAATATTTCATTTATTAATCATGATTTTTTATTAAAAATATAAAATTTTAAAGAATAATATATTTAAAAAATGCCTATTTTTTCTCATATCTAGCTCATTGGTAAGTTAACACCAGCGCGAGCCCAACCAACCTTGGATCATACCCACATGCTCTCAACCCACATTGGTCTGTGCTCTTAATGGTCATAATTTTTAGGACCTCCTTTCCCTACATCATTCATATATTCATGAAGCTCATGTTGCGTAGGTTTTTTTTGAACTATTATTGTAATACTTTATGATAAATTATATTTATTTCATTACCTATAATTAAATGGTTTACACAATACATTAAATTGTACAATGTGTGTGACATTGGGGCACACACTGTGTACTTAAAGGTCATGTTCCATGACATTTATTTTAGTATATCATAAGTAAATGCATTAGAAACGTTTGAGGTTTCACCCACCATACTCAACATGTATCAGAAAAACTGCAGCTCTTTGTGTACTGGGAGTATATTTCCATTAATTTCATAGTTCCACATTCCAACAGTTATATAGTATATGTTTGATGCTTTGGTACATAACACAAACTCCCATGATAGTACACATACAACATGGAAAAGGGGCCCACACATCATGTACTCAACTGTAACAAATAATATGTGTTGAAACCAACAATAATTAAATAATGAAAACATGTTATGGACTAATACTATAGACTATGAAAATATTCCACTAAAGTATATGTCATCAATTGGATATTTATTAGGGTTCTTAATTTTTTTCTCATTCTATTGTTAGTTTTAAATGTATGATTATTCCATTATATGTCGTTTTACCAATTATCCATGATTTTATTTATATATTAATCATATAAGAATAATGTTTTAGGTGTTTGAGAAGTCCAACTTTCATAGCTTTGTAGGGATGATGGCAGGTAGTAGGAGAGATGATCGGAGAAGACCCGTGGTCAGTCACCCATATAGTGAAAAAAATATAAGTCATGGGTCCTATATATACTTATTATAATAGGTAACCCATATAGGGATGAGGTGAAGATCTTTTACTTATAGAGTAGGTAAACCCCTTGGCTGACTCACATTCTATATGATATGGATCATGTTCTCCATTGGGGCCAATAACCCATCAATCGACACTGCTTCTATAGCTTTCCATAAGTATCTTTCTAATTATCCAACTAAGGGATGATGTGGATATGATAAAGGAAAGTTAGTTTATTATATTCAGTTATATTAGTGATATATCAAATTCTATATCATGTTATTATATAAAACATGTATATAGGATATGTTACAACTAAGTTTCCACTTGACCATTGTTACATATATTCTTTAATTATATATGGGTTTATCCTATTAAGTTGGATTATTATCGTGTTTTTCCTATTATGTTTTTGCGGAATCATATTGGGTAAATTTATATTAAACATATCATATTCCATGTTCCCATATTTTTTTCCTATGAAGACAGTGCATATTTTAGTATATTTAGAGCGAGTAGAGATGGTGCATAGAGAATGGTGGTTGTGTTCTTTTTTGGTGGTCATTTTTTTGATATTAACACGATGATAAGTTCATTTGTCTATTTTGTTTTATTTTTTGTACTATTGGTTTTATGGAATTTTATTTTTCCTATATTTACTTGCATTGGATTTTTTAATATTTTTGGGACATTCATCATTGTCCCATTGATGTTGTATTATATATTATTATCTCTATGGGTTTTCATTACTGTATATATTATTTTGAATATGTCTTCTTTGGTACATATTGTCACACCACGACATTTAAATTTATTTTATTTTATTATTTATTGGCTCTGTTTACTCGCATAAAGGTTTGGGTTGTGTCCCAGTTTAAATTTTTTTCTGTTTGACGTTTTTGATAGGTTTCAGACTGGTGTGCCGGCACTGCACAGTTGGCAGAGACTGCATGGTCTTCCCAGGTGCCAGTGCTGATGTCTAACATTTAAAATAAATAAAATTTTATGTAAACAAAATAAGTTAAATGTTTGAATCATAATAATAATAATTTCATTGTGTAGAAAAAATTTTTTTTATAAAAAACTGTTAATGATATTATTATCATTAAAAATGTTGTAAATATAATTATAATTCATTTGTTATTAATGTTATTATTAAAAAACTGAAATGAATTAAAAATATGATTAGTATTATTATTCTTTTTGTTTTCATTAAAATTTAATTGTTATTATTATCATTATAAAGATAAAAAAGAGGAAGAACACTAATCTACCTGTACCCCCCCTCCCTCATGGCTCCTTGTGCAGTAAACCCCCCCCCCCCCCCTCACACCTGTAGCCCCAGAGCACAACTCCCCCTCCGGTTCCGACTTCCCTCTAAACTGGAACCTCATGTTTCGGAAGCCATCCATGCCAACACCCCGGTTTCAGTCGCCCTTCGCACTGGCACCCCACGTATGGAATCTTTTTTCTGGTCAGCCGGCCTTCCATCGCATGACAGATCCCCCTCCCAGTGCGCCTGGCTTCCCATCCATGAGCCGACCTCTTCGGCGTGAACCCATGTTATGGATGACCCTCTCGGAACCCATGAATCCTCCCTCTAACTAAATCAGTACACATAGCTCCTCAGGAATCCAATTTTCACACTAGAAGTGCCTCACTGGTATTCATGTTTCCTCCGACAGTCCTCCTTACATGGAACACCTCCAAAGTAGGTAAATTTTATTATTTCATTTTCGGAGCACTCCGCTAATACTTGCGCTCTTTCATTTAGTTTTAAAACATGATTCATATCTTCGTTATTACCTTAATTATACATCTATTGTGTTTTTAAATTTTTAAGAATTTGTTAAAAATATGTTTTGAGTCACTTCCCGGTTTATGCCTACATGTTTCTACAATGATGTTCTTGTTTTAGTCCCAAATATTGTTTTGATAATTTTTAAAATATAATTCTTATCCCTATAGTATCCTTGTCTAGATTTTTGTGATGTTTTGGCATTGATAGAATTGGTTAAAATTGGTCCTTGGTGTGATTCTTTAATTATGTTTATGTTTTTATGCATTTGGGGTGTTGATAAAATGTTATGTGGTATTTTAAAGTAAATGGATGTGATTTTGGGGGTGTTCCCATTAGTTTTGTTTTATAAAAAAATTATGAAAATGTGATTTCGGTTATACATGTGAACTTTATGATTTTTGTAGGGTTGGTTTTTGAATTTTATCATGATTTCTTTGTTTGGATTAAATTTTATTTTAGGGATTTATGGTATTTTTGAGTCCTGGGGATTTATCGTAGATAGTTGCGGTTCATTTCGAAGTCGCTCACACATTTTCACAAGTATGGATATGTATGTATATATATATGTATATTCTTTGTATGAGTTCCCTCATGGAACAGGGAACATGTGCATCAGTTTGAGGGTATATATATGTATATGTATGTATATATATATATGGAAGTTCATGTCTGCAAGATATTTTTTGATTGAGTTAGAAAGCTTGTTGTAACCATTATTTGAGGTAGTCATTTCCATCCTTTCCCTCTTTCTAGAGCTTTACATAGGAACATTCATGATTTTATGTAATTTATAAATGTTATTCTTACATTTATAAGAAGGTTAATTAATTCATTATAGTGTTTTTATGATGGTTTTAATTTTTAAAAACATCTTAGAAATGATTCCTTGATTATGTGTAGGTGTTTCCATGCCCTTTCTCCACTTTTTAATCCATTTAATGACTATTATTTATTAATTAAATATTAGATTATTTTTTTCAAATCTATTATGTTTATAGTTAACTTATGGTAGTGTTCTCTTATTGAATAATTTGATTAGAAATGGTTTTTTGGATGCTCCTATATTTATGAACATGTTTATACCTTTCTAAATTGGTTGGAACTAAATGACTTTATATTCAAATGGTATTTTTGGATGTCTTGAGTAGTTTTTTCTTGTAGGAAAATTTTATGGAAATTTTTTGTTATGTGTCAGTTGGATTTATGGAACTTAGTGTATTTGTGTAAATGATTTTGCGTGTCTCTTTGGAGGTTTGATGCGCCATTAAATGTTGTCACATCCATGGGTGCACTATGTGCACACATGGACGTGCCCTCAAATGAAGATGGTTCTTTGAATTTGTATTTTTCTCAAAACCTTGGTTTTCTAAGTGGTTCTTGTTTTACAAATGTTGTTGGTCTCTTCATGTGGATCTCTAAACTAGTTTGTAAAGAAATCCATGAGTATATGTTTGTTTTTCTTTTGGTGTATGTTTTTCAATGTGTGTGGTGTAAGGGGTTGTTTGGTTTGTTTTTAGGAAATGGTGCATAATATTACTAAATAATATTATTGTAATTCTTTGAAACATGGAACCTAGAGGCCTGTTTGGATTTTTAAATACAAAAGTGGTGTTTAGAGTTGTTTAAAAATAGCATGTGGAATATTTTTGTAAGGCATTTGATTATGTAAAACTAAAGGCCCGATTAAAAACTCCATGTATTTAATAAAGTGGTTTTGATTATCAATTGATGTGACGGCTAGGTTGGCACTTGGTATATATGACATGTATGCATATATATGAAAGTATATGGGGCACTCCTATCTAGGGTAACCCTTTATGGGTGAATTCATAGGAAGCATCTGTGTTTGGGGTAGGAAAGTACAGTGACGACTTGTGAATTTAGTTACATGTGTGAGGGCCTCCTTCTAACACGGTGATTTAACCACCATGGGTTCCTATGAATCATTTATATGATCGAGTGATGGTTTCTAATCAACCATGATTAGATGGGTTGGTACCCCCAATATTTTTTATTAGTCTAGGCGGGCTTTGCACCTATATTTGGTCAGTTATGGGTATCCAGTTAGTTATAGACCTAGGATCTTCACTAAACGCTGGCAGGTGGTTCTGAACTAAGTATGTCTAGGGGTCATTTATGGATGTTTAGGATCACCCATGGTTAATTAATTATGGAAATTTCTTGTTTAATTTCAGCTATACATGTTAGTTTATTTTCAATTTGTACTGTTTATTCATTTCATTTAGCACACCCTTGGCCTTCGTGTCTTGGTTTTGATTATAAAATGGAAAATGGTTTTTGAAATGATATGTAGTGTTTGTTGGATTTTTATTTTAAATAAGAAAAAAAATATTTCTTCTATTAAAATGTTAAAACCCTATTTTATAGTTGTATTTTAAACTTATGTTTATGGACTTCTTCAGAAAATTGGACTTTTTGGTTCAGTGGTTTATTCTTGGCATCCCTACTGAGCATCTCAATTCTCGTGCCTATTATATCTTTCTAGTTTTAAGTTTGTTTTCTTATTGAAGTTCCTGGTTCAGCTGCTCAATATTGGAGCAGGCTTGGTTCTAAGTAAGGTGGTGACCTAGAAGGTCACAAGGAGGTATGTACATTTAATTTTCTTTCTGGTGCTAGTTTTATTTTTATCATCATTATTTATTTATTGGGTAATATTTTTTTTCATGGGCCAAATCATTCCCAGCTATTAAATTTTGATGCACGACACTAGTTTCCAGCCCATTGGGATTAGGAATGCCCCTCTGTCCATGTTGCGGACTGGCTCGGTTGACCAATTTAGCGTCGACCCAGGTTGTTTTGTGTCAAAATGGAATGAAAGGAGGCCCTTGATATTTGGGACATCTGGTAGATAGAAATTAGGATTGTTGGGACTCATTAGGTAGGTTCAATAAGAGTATTGAAAACTCTTTCTCACACTAATCCTCAAGTTACAAGGGGTAGTCTGCAATTTGAGTCCTTTTTCTTGGGATGTTTTGGATTGAGGGATGACAATGGATGCGAATCGGGTTATTTTGTGGCATCACATGGGGTGGTGAACCATGTGGAGTCCAAGTTCCTTTTTCAAACTCCACATAATGTTATTCCTTACTTGGGGCATGGATCACCACCATGTCATCGGGTTAGACATAGACTTTATTTCCACATTCTGATAGTCAGTTGTTGGATGTGTTTTGTTCTAATTTTAGTTGATGTGAGAGTATGTTAAAAAAATGAAATATGTTTTGACATTGAAAAGGGTTTCTTTCAAATTGTTTTGAAATTGGTGAAGTAGGTTCTTAAAAAATTAAGTTTTTCGCTTTGGAAAATTTGGTATGTGTTTGGATTTGATGAGTAAAAGAGATGTTTGAACCTTCACACTCGTTATGAAGGATCACATGTGCATGGGAATGCATGGAGAGAGCATGGGGGATGTTTTCCGTGGATGATGTAAGCACGGCTAGATGAACTCATATGTGACAGTTTGTAAGGTTCCATAGGCGAGATTTAAAATTTAAAATAAATGGTGGTTTTGGAAAAGTAATTATTTCTTTTTGTTGTATATGTTTGGATTATGGTTGGGTTTCCCTTGGTTTGAACTATTTCATTGATTGAGTTTTGGCTTTATAACAGTTTCGATGGTGTTTTCCATCTTCTTATAAGTATGTCTCCCATAAGGTATCCAAAAGATGTTAATAATCTATTCCTAGTTGCTAGTTCTTTTCTTAAGTTTTCTATTTATCAAGGTAATCGATTTTCGTTAGAGGAAGTTTTGTAGTTTGGACAGATAGAGTGTGTCATTGGGTTATGGGAAACTCCTGAGGGTGTTACGGTTCATACCTTCATTGGTTTATTTGATTTGTTAGTTTTGGACCATTAAAGATGGGATGTATCGTTATTGTTAGAGCTTAGGGTTTAGTTGGTGGTGGATGGTTTTTGAGAAGGTTCCCCATTTGGAATGTAGGTTGCGCCAAAAAACCTATTTCTGAAAGATCTTGTATGTTGGTTCCATCTTACAGTTTGTTTCACTATTCTCTTGTGTGCCGCTAGAGTGGTTGGTTTGGGCATTCTAAGCCATCTTCTCTCATCCCTCTGAAGTCATTCAATTGTGTGACCATTAGGGTCAACGGGAATGGTTCCAAAAGAAGTGATGATCGAGGAAGGAGTTATGGTTGGGTAATTCTAGTGACTGGCGATGAGGCATAAGAATCTTGGTCCCTCAGATCCTCACCCATAGGACTTGGGGTGAATCTCACGCATAGTCAGGAGTTGTCGGGGGTGTGAAGCTTCAGTCTGGGTTGTGAGTTCTATGATGGGATTAGAACAGCTAAATCCTTTTCATTCTTGTTTTTATGCTATTAAAGTTTTACTATCATTATAAATGCATCATTTCAATGCGAGAATGTGATGATCTTTTTCTATTATAATCCATGTATTCTTGTTCCTTTAGATATGGTTTTCGAAATGGTGTGTTTTTCAAAAAAGTGTGTTTGGCCCTTTTATGGGTTGATCTCAATTTAGTTGTTCTTATTTGGAGACATAACTAATTATGTAAGAATTGATCCTTGTAGTGGTGCTTGGTTTTCTAATATAAGTATTGGTGGTATTGTTTGGTTGTGTAGAGATTTTGAATGAGTTCATTTTGGGAGTTTCCATGTTGGGCCCCCGGGGGTGGTGCATTTGGGTTTCCAGGGTTTCTATATTAGTAAATTCTCGTGGTGGGGAGAACCCTCCAGTGTTCTCCCCACAATCTTGGTAGTGGTTTTTTCTTGAATTTCATGGGTGTGACGTGCATTGGGAATGGTCACCCCAAGGTTCTCAGTTTCCTTTAGTTTGGTCTGGGCATGGACTCATGATGTGTCAAATGTTGGCTTAGTGATGTTTTGAGGGAAAAAAGTTTTGTGGATGGGAGAATTATCACACCTCGACCATTAAATTTATTTATTGGCTTTGGTTACATGCTTCAAGGTTTGCACGGGGTCATGGTTTAAATTTTTTGATGTTTGGCATTTTTGATGGGTTTAGAACCAGTGCACGGGCACCGCAAAGTTAGTGGTAACAATGCGGTTATCCCAAGTGCCCATGTAAATTTCCAAAATTTAAAATAAATAACATTTTATGTAAACAAAATAAGTTAAATATTTGAATCATTATAATAATAATGTGATTTTGTAGATAAATTTTTTTTTATTATTAAAAATTTTTAATGATGTTATTATCATTAAAATTATTTGAAAGAAAATTATAATTCAGTTTCTATTAATGTTTTTATTTAAAAAACTAAATGAATAAAAATTATGATTAGAATTATTATTATTTTTATTTTAATTAAAATTTGGTTATTGTTGTTTTTGTTGTTATTTTTGTTGTTGTTATTATTATTATAAAGATAAAAAAGAGTAAGAACCCTAATCTACTCGCACCTCCCCACACACACTCTCCCTCATGGATCCTTGTGCGGCCACCCCCCCCCCCCTCTTCCTGTAGTGCCCGAGCATAGCTCCCCCTACTATTTTGGCCGCCCTCCGCATCACGTTCCAACATCCCACCGTGCCAGCACCCCATGTTCCGGCTACTCTCTACACCGGCATCCGTTTTCTAGCCACCCTCTACACTGGAACCCCATGCTTCGGCCACACTCCGTACCGGCACCCCGCATCCGGCCGCTTCCTCCAACCCGATGGCCTTCCGACATGTGGCCAGTTACCCCTCCCAGCACACCTTGTTTCTCGGCCACGACCTGAACTCTTTAGCACGAAGCCATGTTCCGAAAGACCCTCTCTGTGCCTGCGACTGCTTCCACCAACTACACCGGTGCGATTTTCTCCTCTTTCAGCCATGTTTCTCACCGGTAGTGCCTCACTGGTAGCTACGTTTCCTTTGACAGTCCTCCATTATGCAGAACACCTCCTTCATGCAACTCCAAGGTAGGTGAATTCACATATTTCATTTCCAGAGCACTCCTCTTATACTTGCACTCTTTCATTTAGCTTTAAAACATGATTCACATTTTTTTATTCCATTAATTAGCTTTACATAGTGTTTTTAAATTTTTTGAGTCAGTTCTTAGTTTACGTCTACATGTGTTTGAGATGATGTTCTTATTTAAGTAAAAATCTTATTTTGATAATTTTTCAAAAATAATTCACATCCCTTTGGTATCCTTGTCTAGATTTTTGTGATGTTTGAACATTGATATAATTGGTTAAAATTGGTACCTGGTGTGATTATTTAATTATGTTTACATTTGTATGCACTTGGGGTGTTGAAAAAATGTGGTGTGAGCTTTTAAATTGAATGGATGTAATTTTGGTGGTGTTTCCCTTAAATTTGTTTTATAAAAAAATGAAGAAAATGTGATTTTGGTTTTACTTGTTAACTTTATTATTTTTATAGGGTTGGTTTTTTAATCGTATCATGATTACATTGTTTGGATTAAATTTTATTTTATGTGTTTTTGGTGTTTTTAAGTCCCTGGGATTTATCGTAAGGAGTTGGATTCTATTTCAAATTTTTATATGTATTTCCCCATGTAAATATATGTATAGATATATTTATCTTATAAGTGATTGTTCCCTCATGGCACGGGGAACACAGGAATCAGTTTAAGGATATATATATATATATGGAAGTGTGTGCATGCGAGTGATCTACTGTTTGATTTAGAAAGTGTGGTGTGACCATTGTTTGAGGTAGTTATTTCCATCCTTTACCTCTTTCTAGAGCTTTCCATATGCACTTGAATGATTTTATTTAATTTATAAATGTTATTCACACCTTTGTAATCATGGTAGTTAATTCATTATAGTGTTTTTATGATGGTTAGAATTGTTAAAAACTTCTTTGAAATGGTTCTTTGATTAAGTGTAGGTGTTTACATTCCCTTGCTCCCAATTTTAATCCATTTAATGCTTGTGTTTTTTTAATTAAATCTTAGATTATTTTTCTCACATCTATTGTGTTTATAGATAACTTATGGTTGTGATTTCTTATTTAATTATTTTATTAAAATTGGATTTTTGGATGGTCCTCTGTTTATGCACATGTTTATGCCTTGCCAACTTGGTTGGAACTAAATGCATTTATCTTCTAATGATATTTTTGGATGTCTTTAGTGGTTTTTTCTTGTAGAAACATTTTATGGAACTTTTTTGTTCGGTGTTGGTTGGTTTTATGGAACTTAGTGTTTTTTTAAATGATTTCACATGTCTTTTTGGAGTTTTGATGAACTATTAGATGTTGGCACATCCATATGTGGACACATGGACATGCCCTCAAATTAAGATGGTGCTTTGAATTCATATTTTTCTCAAAACCTCGGTTTTCTATGTATTTCTTATTCTCTAAATGTTTTTGTTCTCTTTTTTTGGTTCTTTAAATTAGATTTAAAAGAAATCCAAGAGTACATGTCTATTTGTCTTTTGGTGTATGTTTTATTGGGTGTGTGGTGTAAGGGGTTATTTGGTTTTTATGAAATTTTAAAATGTATTACTAATGAATTTTATGGTAATGCATTGAAACGTAGATACTAGAAGCCCATTTGGATTTTTAAATTAAAAAGTGGTGTTTAGAGTTGTTTTAAAAGAGCTTGTGCGATATTTTCGTAAAGGAATTTGATTGTGTAAAGCTAAAGGCCCGAATGACAACACCAAGTGTTTTATAAAGTGGTTTTGATAATAAAATGATGTGAAGGTCGGGTTGTCACATTTTATGTATAACATGTATTCATATATATATATATATTAATATATGGGGCACTTCTATCTTGGGTAAACCTTTATAGATGAATGCATAGGAAGCCTCTGTGTTTGGGGTAGGCAATTGTGGTGATGATTTGTGAGTTAAGTCACACAGATGAGGGCATCCTACTAACACAGTGATATTACCTCCATGGGTTTCTAGGTGTCTTTTAGATAATCGAGTGGTGATTTCTGATCAACCCCAATTAGACGAGTTGGTATCCCCTAGATTTTTTTTAGGCCTGGTGGGCTTAGCCACTGAATTGGATCAATTTTTGGTGGCCATGTGGTTATAGACTTAGGCTTTTTAGCATATGCCAGCAGGTGGTTTTGAATTAAGTACATCCAGGGGTCTTTTAGGGATTTTTAGTATCACTAATGTTTACTTAATTATTTACATTTCTTATTTACTATCAGCTATACCTGTTAGATTATTTCAAGTTTTTACTATTTATTCATTTCTTTTATCATGGACTTCTCCTTAATGTCTTGGTTTTGTTTATAAAAGGTAAACATGTTTTTATTATGTGTTGGATTTTTATTTTAAATAAGAAAAACATGTTTTTTATATTTAAATGTGAAAAACCTATTTTATAGCTGTATTTCAAACTCGTGTTTATGGACTACTTTGAAAAAGATAAATTTTGAATTCTGTGGTTTATTCTTGGTATCCCTACAAAGAATCATGGTGATCACACCTATTATATATTTCCAATTGTGTGTTTAATTTATTGTTTAGGTTCTTGGTTTACCTACTCAATATTGGTGTTGGCTTGGTTCTGACTTGGGTGGTGACCTAAAATGTCACAAGGACGTATGTACGGTTTATTTTCTTTCCAGTTCTAGTTTTATTTTTATCGTCAAACTTTATTTATTTTTTTATCTTTTTTTCATGGTTAAAATCATTCCCAATGCTTAAATTTTGATACCTAGAAGTATTTTCCAGCCCGTGGGGATCGGGAACACGGTTAGGGCCATGTCACGGACCGGCTTGGGTGACTGGTTCAGGGTCGACCCGGGTTGGTTCGTGATAGATATAATCCCTAAATCCATGATATATTTGATGCTTTAATAGCTATATAAAAATTTATGATATAACTATTTCATTTAGTAATACATATAAAAACCCAATCACGTCATGTTGCTAATTTTTGGTATATTTTAAAGAATAATATATGATATCTTGAGGTTAAAAAATATTGTTATACTTCAGGAAAATGGAATAGCATAAGGAATAGTGATTTATATAACATAAATCATATTAATCATATAGTTGAAGATATACATTATACATTAATGGATAGTGTTCAGTTATCTCTCACATAAGGTAATCATCAATAACCATTTAAGATGATATATTTTATGGGAAAAATTTATTAGTTAATGGGTTATGATATGTCTGTAACTTCATTCATAACTCATATACCTCATAATATATGAGTCAATTCATGGTCACTTGGGTGCATCCATGTGGGGTATATAAGTAGATTATCAACAAGGGATGGTTATTGGATGTTCCTGCCTAATCATATGATGATTCTCCCTCTCCCTGAAGCTCGCTTCTTCTTTCTTCTATTTCTTGAGAGGAACTAGAATAAAATTCATTTAAGGATAATCCCACCCAATTGATGGGTTATTCATGGTATCCTATAGATACACAGTTGATTATAGAGTCATATGTATTACATTGAGTTATCATCATCAATATTATTGATAAATATGGTATAAGGAACAATAATTGATGTATGGTACACAATTTCATTATCATATACTATTATATATAACATGGTTTCAATTTCATACAAGGTTGATTTTGGCATTTATCTTCATAATTATTCCTCTATTTTGATTAAGTGTTAATAGATCCTTAGATACCAATCAGTGGTATAATCCACTAGCCTAAAGGCATTGATTTTTTTATTACATAATCCACTTTTTAACTAGATTAAGAGGAGACCCTTACATATAATTATTTCCTAGAATAAATTTCCCAAATAAATATACGAACAAATTCTTTATAATTTTATTGAATGGAAAACACAATCCCCCCAACACCTACCAGTGTATAAACATTTTTATCCACTGATGATGTAGTAGGTATTATACTTACCCTATACCGGAGTGTGTGAGGGCTAAAATAATTGGAATGATTCCTTGTACCTCTCAAAGGACTCCAAAAACTTCATTAGTAACTGTATATTGTCTATCACGATCTTATAGTGTTAGTTTGATCCAAACCACATCACCCATTATAGATGGAATAGAGGTCTAGTTTCCTAACGCCCCATGATGACCCAAATTCCCATTATCCTAAAGGCTTGAAACCATATCCCATAATCATAAAAAGATTGACTACTATGAATTTTACACTAAATAATACAATTTTACACTTCTACAATGCTATATTGATGTTATAATGACATAGTGATCTTTCCTTATCTAGATTTGAAACTAGGTATTGAATGTAATATTATGGGGTGTTTACCACTCAGTTACACCCCTATTTTCTATCATTGGTATCAGAATTGATCCATTACCATTTGATTTTCAAAATCATGCTTAAAATAACAAAACATCCATATCATATAGTTATCATTTTTTCAAAAAATAAAATGATTGGAATTTTAATAGGTTTTTCCCATATGATATTTAATATAATAAGTCATGATAGCATTGCACCATATGATATCTAATAATAATTGAGGTGACCAAATTTTAACTCCTCGATTTTGATATGTCATGGATTATGAAATAGGGAATCATAATGGTCTATAGTTATATTTGTGCTAACCAAAAATGGAGCTTCATGTCACTCATAAGACATAAGAGATATCATAAGATACACCACTCCAAACATCAATTTGATATCATAGACAATTTTTGTTTATCATAAAATAAAATAAATAAAGCTGTAATATTGCACATTTCAATATATAGATATCATATTATACAATATGGATCAAAAAATATATATTTTCTAAATTTTAATTTAGAATTGGATAAAATGGTTAATAAATTATTTATAAATCCTTGATAATGTATTTCAATAAATTTATATCATTTAAAAATATTAATTAATTATTTAATTATAAATTTTAGATAATTAATAATTAAATTTTTATTGAAACATCTAATAAATAAATTTATCACAATTTCAATTATTAATATTAAATACATTTATAAAATTATATGGAATGACTTATAATTTGGATATAAATGGGTTATAGGAATATTATACATGAAATTTATAAAATGTTTATAAATTAAAAAATAAGGTACAATATATAATAGTTTATATTAAAATTATTAAATTTTCATGATTATTTTATATTTTAATTTTTCAAATTAAATTCCTTATTTTAGAAATTATTTAAACCATGTCAAAGTTGGTTTTTAAAATTGATATGATCATGTTTTAAATAATAAATTTGTAATATTTGTGATCATTACAAAATATATATTAGTAGTTCATAAATAATGTGTTTATATTTCAAATATCATATATTTATGAATAATTAATATAACATGATAAAAAGGATTTAATATTAGATATAAATATTACGAGTTTATATTAAGTTAATTATGGAATTTCTATAATACATGGATATATTATAAAGTATTTATAATTTCCTTATTTGAGAATTGTTCATAAACTATTTATCTCATGTTTAAATATATGAATTGCCAACTAATTTAGTATTATTCCTTTTTTATTTCATGGTTTTAATTTTTATGTTATGAATATTTTTATGCATTAGTTTAAGGAGTTAAACTATGTCTATAAATTTTCATACATGCATATAAAGAGTCATGTACTACATATTATAATTGATTTAGTTCTTTTATCAACATTATATTAAGCTTGTAATGTATTATGATGTTGAATTAAAAGGTTAATTATATTTGTACATATTAGGTGTTGGATTTTTATTTTATTTTATTTACCCCTTTAGTAAAGTATGCTTGGGTATAGGGACTTTGGGTCAGACTAGTCTCTAGATTGGAGACTTATGCTTTATCTAAAAAAGTGGGAATGGATAAATGTATCTCTAATATTAATCATGTGGGGATTATTAATTTGATATTATTTTAATCATTTATATGAAATGGTTTTATGTACATTATTCATGGGATGTATTTGGATATCTAAAATTATATTTGGAGTTAAATTTTGGTTATTAACACCTGATATGAGTTGTGCAAGGAGTTACACATCAATGCGGTATAAACAATGTGAAATCATATGAAGACCTCAATTATTCAACATAGTATACTCTACCCAAGTAAGTTTCCCATGGATTACCTCATTTAAGTCATGGTGTAATGGGATAACTCAAAGACATAGGAAACTAAATCCCATAATGACTTTGGGTTACACTTATTTCATAAATCCTACGAGTTAGAATACTAGGGGACTGGTGTTGAGCTTATCAATATGATAGATTAGACAATGATTTATATTCTAAAAAATAAATCTATTATGCATGATATTATTGGCATTATAGCCTACTTAAATAGCTATGTGGTGGGATGAATTCTCATGTAGTATCGTTTCTTATTGAAATATGGATCTTTTCCAACAAATATATATGATGAATTTAAAAATGGGTCATGATTTTGTTGGGATGACATTTAATTAATATCCATATTAAATGAATTTAAAACATGAAAATCTTATAAATTTAACTATATATTATTTAAAATATTTTATTTGTATTTATAATTTAATAAAGAAACTCTAGAGTATATTGAGGTATGTTTGTTTATTCTGTGAAAAAATTTTGTAATGACCAAGAATTTTATCTATAAAATTTAATTTACTATAATTATGTCATATTTAGTAATGTATTAGAAATAAAATACACTACATGATAGAAATCAAAAAATATATATATTATTTTAATTTGACCATTACATTTAGAGTATAAAATCATTCATAAGAATTTAAAGTATTATAATGGGACAAAAACTAGAATATAATATAAAACTTATAAGAAACTTTTGATCTTCTCAATCCCCCAGACTAATCGTACTCATGAAAAGAAAACATTATAAATTAATCATAATATTAGTAATGCAATATGAAATTTTTAAATGAATAAATATATATAAAGTTAATCAATAATATAATTTAATGAATAATTAATTAAATATAAGGTATTTATAGACAGTAGGGGACTCATATGATTGTTACAAATCTGTCCATTGGGAATAGTAATATGAATGATGGGAATAGTAACCTAACCATTATAATTGTATACTAACCAATGTAAGTGTAAAATAATATTTAAGAATCTTATAAAATGAAATATAATACATTTATATCATGGTATAAGTAAATAAATGTTTTGAAAATGATACAATAGGTGTTTGTATTTTTGTAATACATTAATTTTCTAATTGAAATTTTATAAGAAATGTAATTTATTAAAAGAAAAATTATTTTCATAAAATTTATTAAAAAATTAATATTAAGTTTTATTATACTTATTAGTTAATTTTATGAGACCATAAGTAATTTTTCAAAGACATACAAAATTGATCATAATATTAAAATTGGTATTTCTCTAATAAATTTGGATTTTATTTAAAAACTATATATACTATATTAATAAAATTATTTACATAAAATGGATTTAATTTTTAGAATCTACATGTTGAAAAATTATTAGGGTGAAGTTGATATATTTTTCTAAAATAGTTGCATTTTTGTGAATAGTACAATATAGTAAAATATGATATTTAACATTATATTCCAAATGCATGTTTATTTGTGTTAGTTCTGATTTATGAACCCAGTAGTTTTAAATAAAATGAATTTTTTTATTTAAATAGTCACATGAATCAAAAATATTTTTAGTCTTGAGAAGAAATAGTAATCTAATGAATATAACATTCACCAACACCCATCTCCTCCCCTTATAAATTCCTCCCCTCACCACCTCTTCTCCTCGCAACTTCTAATCCTTGAATATTGCTAAATTAATTCCTAAATTCATTTCCAAATCCCACCCCCTTGTTCTATTATATATGGCATCATTCAAATAACATTCCCAGGAGCCTTAAGTTGTAGCATAAAAGAATATAAACAAAGGGAAAGTTAAACACTAAACTAAATCTCTTTTAATTTCATTATTCTTATAGCACACCCATGTTATATCAATCGACCTAGAAATATTAATATAAGTATCCTAAGGATAATTACATGTTATTATTAATGTTTAATATTCATCTTTACCCTCTGTTCTTTAGACTCTAAAAATGAAAACTTTGTTTGCAATATGGCCAGCTCATCACCTTAACGAACAACATACATTGTTTTTTATTACCATATTCAAGGATGGTTCTGGAAATAGTATTATAGTTAAATATAATTATTATAATTATATTATAACTTATTTCATGTTCTATAATGTTTTAATAATAATTTAAATATATATAATGAATCTAGTTCATGACGGTCAGTAAAAAGCCTAAATGAACTAACCATTTGACATTTCCATTTTTACTAAAAAAAATCATCCCAATCATGGAACAAATATTGGTATTTTAGTCCATTTAAATTTATGGATTTACATGAATAGCATTTCATTTCATTTTTTTATTTGTATTCTCAAGTGACAAGAACATGGAAAATTATTCACAACCGATCCTACTATGGAACCAAGAAATAGACATCTTATAAAAAGAGAAATTATTCTTTATATCTCATTGAAATGGTTGTAAATAAACATAATAAAATTATAATAAATCAAATATATATGGATTTTTTTAATTATGTAATTATTTAATATATTTTTATTATTCATGGAATTAAGGGAAAGTGTATAATGATTCTGGAACATAAGGAAAGGGATCTCTCTGAACCACCCTATTTTCATTGGGGAAATGTTTTCTCCCTCTTACAACACTTTATCACTATAATATTATTATTTAGTTAATATATATTATTTATATATTTTTCCAAAAATATATACCTCACTTAATTCATATTTCCCTGATGGGGATCTTAATGTTTTCAATGTCTCCCAACTCAATTCCTATCTATAAGTAGTTTTTATTAAATGAAACTTCTCTGTTTATTACCACATTTCAAGTAAAATTCCTTTAATTTTTTTCTAAAACCCATGTTTTCTAAAATTAATCATTTTATCATGGAAAACATTTTTATTCCATTTCAATTTTTATGGAAATTATTATTCCCTTACCCACTTTAGAGACTCATTACCCTATTTTCCTAAATCCCATCTTAATAATAACATTTACAAATGGATTTATATACTTATTTTCAAATATTAAAACCACTTAAGTAGAATTTATCATGAAATATTATTATAAACAAAGTATAATGATTAAATACCTTCTTTCATGGAGACTGTTATGATATTTCATTTGGTTATTCTTAATGACTTGGTTATGAAACTCATTTCTTTACATGGATAATCCTTATGTTTATGCATTATGTTCAGTTTCCTTATGTGACATGAATATTCATGTACTAGATAAGATAGGTGAATCCATATATCACTCCATAGAATTTGGTAATGTTTCTATCTCAGTAGATGTTATGTATAGGATTATGGAGTAAACCAAATCCATGATGGGACTCTATCAACAACGTGATATTGTCTTGGATGTTATCTCGGACTTATGATTATGTAATGGTTTTTGGTTTTACAACTTTATAATGCTTCAATGATCTTATAATTCCATTTTATTAACATTATTCTCTATATTATTATTTATGGTCATTTTATGATTTCATGTTCGGACTTTTAACCCAAATCATATGCTTTGTTATCATGTTTATTTCCTTACTATGATTTTTTAGCTCACCCTTTTTTTATATATTCCATCTATAATAATATATAGTTTTATGATCTTTTTAATTTGTGAATTCCATGTGGGGTTTGAATGAAATTTTTTGGTGTTGGTGGAAAAAACTTTATGTTAGTTATATATAACCTCCTCCTTTCTGGGTAGTTTTCAATGGGGTTTTTTTTAAAACTAGAAATAGCCAACAACTCTCATGTCTGTGATGACTCATGGGCCTTATTTCAAACGTTAGGAACTCATTGGAAAACATGTACAAAAATAATTAATAAAATACAATGGTTTAGAGGATGGGAGGTACGTATAATCACACCCTTATGAGGGGAATTGTCCCCTACTATGGGACTCTCTTAAAGATTTAATATATATTAATGGATGATTTGTTAATTCCCAAGTATTATGTGGGTCACCCTTGAATTGAGAATCAATTATTATCATGTATGGAATTTGTAATCATCTTTATGTATCTAAGGTTCTTCATTTTTTAGATATCTATATGTATTTAAGGTTCTCCATCAATGATACCCATTTATGTATGGATTAGAGATTCTTTAGTCATTTTTTTCTTCAATGATAGTTTTAAGACACACAATGGGGTGATCTAGAGTTTTTTATCTTTTGGGGAGATAGTAGTTGTTTGGATGTTAGGATTAAGCCTATGCTATAGGGTTTATATGTTTCCTTATGAAAGGAATCATAATGCACGTTGTTCAATTCCAAATAAAGGGACACATTATACATTTTAAGGTTATGTGATGTATATGAAAAAGGTCCCTAGTATATGTTTGGAATGGGAATTGTGTCGAATCATATTAGAGAACTTAGAAGAGAAATGGGAACCCGTTTAGACATGAACCAATTGGGAATATGAACCAGATACAATTTGGTTTTATTTTGGGGTGCTAGGTTTGGACTACATAAAGAATTTCTACATATTATAGTTGGTTGGGAATAAAAGTCCATATAGTTTAGTTCCTCTTAATGGGACACATCATACCTTTTAAGGTCATCTGATAAGGACCAAAACATGTTGTTTAACATCATGTGGCAAGGATGTATTAGAGAAAGACTCCTAGTCAATGTTTGGTCTGGGACTTATACTAAAGCATTCTAGGGAACATGGAAGGGATATGAGCTACCAAGTTAGACACGACACTACTAGGAATGTGGACTAGAGAGAATTAGGGCTGATTTTTTGGTGTTGGTTTTGGACCTCATAGAGGCTTCCAATGTATCCCTATTGGTAGGGAATCAAATCCCGCATACTTTTGTTGTGAAGATATATCCCTATATAGGCCCTCTGAAGGTTTGTATCAAAGGGGAATGTGGACCTCTGAGAGGATTAAGGAATTATTTTGGGGATCACACCATATAGGAGGATACCATAGGGAATGGTTCCATGAGGTATGTTTTGATTCAAAGTGATTTAGAGGTTTGGTTTGGTCTTACAACTAGGAGGGTTCCCTAGAGTATAGGTTCATGAGGGATGTCTCAAGTCATCGTGATTCGGAGTTTTGGTTGGGGAATATACCTAGGAGGGTTCCCTATAGAATGAGGCCATGATTGATGTCTCTACTCATGGTTATTTGTCTGTTCGGATGAGGATTACACCAAGGAGGATGTTTAATGAGTGGATGCATGGCTTTTAGGACCCATGCCTATAGGGCCCTCTGAAGGAATGTGAGAGGAATATCTAGAAATGGATTATATTTTCAGACATGAATCTAATCTTATGGATTTCATGATTGTGACTATCCTCTAATCCCACATGAGTCATACATGATGTGAGATACTAGAGGAATTCGAAGATATGGAAAACCACACGATCTCTTTCATCAACTACTCGATGAGGGAGGGCCTATAGAAAAATAAGTAGGGTTTTTGATGTGCCCATGTCCTTCCATAATTGTACCCAAGATATTCATGTTTAACTACCCATCTAGATAAAACCCATGTGTATATAGAAGGATGAAATAATATAGTAGGATAGGTCCTAAAAGAGATATTAGGGGCTTACTCTAGGAGGGATTTTCTACTCCGGGTCCATGGGTAAGAGAGGAGTATAAGTCATTATCCCTAAAAGGGAAAACTGGCATGAACCACTCCCTACTAACCTAGAATCGAAGTTATATGGTCTTAGAGATGACGATGGAAGGATATGGTCAAAGCCCTCATATCTGAGACCTAGAGATCCTTAACACCGCCCCCAGGTTTGGGGTCCTCATTACCAATGCGATACATATCAGGTTTGACACTCCTGAGAGATATGTTTTGGAAAATTCATATACCCTTTACTAACCATTATAATGTAATTGAATATATTATTAAGTTATAAAACCTAATATGACACAATATCATGGATAACCAACATTTAATCCTAGAGTATCATAAGTTAGGATATACTTTTCATTTATAATTTACTTCTTCTATATTCATGGTTTCCAATTTATATGATTTTCAGTTTGAGTATTTTCATATTTTTTTATATTTTTTTAAATAGTGGAAAATAGGAGGACCCATTCCAAAGAACAAAATGATAGGAAATGTGATGATTTCCCTAGTGATATAACGTTCCTTATGAGATTGGCAGCGGGTATCATGATATTAGTATCATCTTAGTTGGATAATTTTATAAATAATAACTATAATCATGTGGAACACCCTCCTTCTCCTAAGAAATATAAATTTGTGATTTATTCCTCTATATGATAAAGTAATCCTAAAATTAATGGATCTTCAAATCCCCTCATCGTGTAAAAATAGATTGACTCCATTTAGAATATACTCTTTGTCCTCAAATCCTTGGAATAATGGAAATTCATGTTAGATGTTTAATTTATTGAAAGGGAAGCTGATTAGTGATGAGAACTAATTAATAACATGATGTCCAAATAAGAAATTTATTTCATGGAATTGGAAGGATTCGAGAAAATATTTTTTAATAAATATTTTTTCTTAACACTATATATAAAATTGGATATGTTATTTCTCAGATTGAAGAAAAATAAAGATGAGTCCATTGGGTTATAGAATGAAAAGGTCACAAGGATTTCACAGTATGTGTATGACTTTTTCATCAACATTTAAAGTAAGTTGGATCGTTTATTTAGTGGTTTAAATTACAGTCTATGAATATATATAGTTATTAATTATATTTAAATCCATAAATATATTCTCCATTATTCCTTAATGTCGAGATGGATATTTTTTACTCTCGGTGATATCGTGGTGCATGAGATAAAAATATTAATATTTGATTTAATTCTAAAGGATATAAAAATTAATATCACGATTCAAAAAAAACCCAACATCCCACTTTTCAAATGTTTAGGAAGAAGAATCAAAGAAACTGTCTGAATGAACCAGGAGATCTTTCTAGTGTCTAAAATAGAAGAAACATGAAAATCAATGCTGAAGGGATATAAAATCCCATTAATGTAACATTGGAAAATAAGGTTCATATCAACACCAATCCTATGGTATAGTGTTTCAATTTCAAGGAACAGATACATTATTGGACCCAAAATCCCTAATCCAATGGTTGTTATAGATAATCAATGATAACAACCACCAAGGCCTAGATATCAAGGAAGGTAAGGTTCTATCAATACTGCATAGGTGGATCCCAAAAACAATGTAGTGAAATGTATGTTGGTTATTAATTAATGAATAGAAAACTCACTTTTTTGTTCTAGATTTAAAAATTCGTTCATATCATTAATGTTTAATAGAATAATTGAAACACTACCTCAAAACATGGAGGTTGAGTTATCTGTGAGAACTAAAAATGGATTATTTATTACATCCCAATTATATAACTCCTCCCCAATCAATTTATATGGAATTAACCACCATGAAAATCTAATACAACTTATTTTTAGTATATTTTATTGACATATTGGGGATGGATTTATCATAATTTTACAAAGACACCATCAACTTCCATGATAGTGAGATCACACTTCACATCTCAAGTCTTCATATGGTTTTTTACATGAGTAAAGAGTAAGATGATTCTCCTTTGGAATCTTCATTCGATGAATGAATTTTATTTTCATATGAGAATTTATATAAATTCACTATTATTGAGCCAAATGACAGAATCATTATTAAAGAAAAGATCATTGTGTGTGATTATATTGTTGTATTCTTTGAATATTTGTATTGTATTCCTCCTATTCAGGATGTTTATTTGTCAGCTAAAAATATGCCTAGATCTATTCCTATATCCAAGTAACCCTATAGAATGGTCACCATTGAGTTGTAATAACTAATGAATCAGTCACAATAGAATCTAGACAAGGATTTTATATGCTTGATTGAATCATTCTTGAAGAAAAGATCATTGTGTGTGATTATATTATTGTATTCTCTAAATATTTTTATGGTATTACTCCTAATCGAGAGGTTTATTTCTCCACTAAAAATATTCCTAGATCTATTCCTATATCCATGTAACCATATAGAATGGTCACCATTGAGTTGTAATAACTAAAGAATCAGTTACAAAAGAATCTGGACAAGGATTTTGTATGCATGATTGAATGATCATGGGGTACGCCAGTTCTCTTCATCAAGAAGAAGTGTGGGTCAATGCGCCTCTACATTGATTATAGTGAACTCAAAAAAATTAAATAAATATAATGTATCCCCTTTGATGGATATTTTTTATCAACTAGGTGGGACCTAATATTTCTATATGGTTGGTATTTGGTCAGGATATCGCCAAATAAAGATAAAGAAGAAAGATATCCCCATGATAGTATTTTTATATCCACATTGGATTATTATACATGAATATTATATCATTTATGGTTAATATTAAATAAATTACACAAAAACATTCCTGATGACTATAATATTTTAGTTCATTTGGAAACTTGAAACACAATATTCAAATATGGTGAATAATATTTGATGTTTCCCACAAATATCTTCCCAATTATTACTCCTCATATACATACCCTACATAAAAATATTCTTCACAACCATGGGAAAAGAATCATAATAAAGGGTGAGATATGAAGATCAGTAAGGGTAAATAGAGGAAGTACATACAAATAACACGATAAAGAGTCCATGAGAACATGATGATAACATTTGAAAAGCATACCCTACAAATCAAAGATCAAAATCTTGAATCATGAAATAAATATTAGCAATTCATAAAACTTGAATCATATGTAAATCAACGAACATGATCCATGAGAGTATAACATTTTCATAATACATGGTTTTTTTCATATGAATAAGCATATAAAATAATTCGATAGAATTCATGGATCATTTCCAAAACGTATCAGGAAAATTAATTGGGGTGCCAAATATTGGGCGAGACACAACACTATCCCCAATGGGCTCCCCTTCCTTATATTAGAATGGGTTAACTCCCTAAAATTTCATAATGGAAAAAATATCTTACTGTATCAGGTTCACTCCCCATTCCATAAATATATATCTCATTAGAGGTATAAATCATTACCCAATGTGTTATAGGGAGATATAGGTCCCACTAGTCACATAAGGAAATCATACATAAGTCTTTGACAATATCATAAACATTCATCATTTCATAACTCATGAAGCTAAATGGGTATCCTAAAAATTTCTTCATATATTATTATTTTGAAAAGAGACATGTTTTATAATCATTTAATCATATAATAAATCATGAAAATAAGTGGGATTCATAGTCATTTTATCATAGTATAATGTAGGGAAGAGAAACAGGTTTCATAAACATAAACATAAAAAATTATGAGAAAGAATAAGAATCATATCCTTTTATCATATTCCCATTAAAGCATAGATAACCAAAAAAAATTCACATTTTATAGAAAATAATTTTAAAATACTACTTGGTACATATCTTGGGTAAAATATCCTTTCTAATTTGAAAATTATTTTTAAAACATTAAAAATTTTAAAAACCATTCTCTTTGAAAATAACCATGAAAAAATATAATGGAATATTTATAAAAAATTAAAATAATTCAGGAGTAAAATATCCATTCTTAATTAAAAATTACTTTTTAGAATATTTTTTAATACACTTTTAGAAAACAAGGTTTTTGAAGAAAACAAATTTCCAAATGAAGCGAGCAATAAGTTCAGGTTTTCTTGAAAATGTTTACCCAATTATTGTTAGGTACAAATGAGTTTAAACAGTAATATAAAATGAAAATATCATGAATAAAAATAGGAGAAGAAAATTTATGAGTTTATTGATAGATTTATCATAATTTTTTATCATTGGAAACATAATCATAAACAATCTATATAAACAATGATATTGTAACAAAAAATCATTACCACTTTGGTAAAATTGAATCATAAACCCCATATATTAATTATGTACAATGTAACTTAAAATATCATGAGAATAAATAAATTCTTGATACTATATGTAATAGTGGATATATATACACCTCATTAAAGAATATATGTTCATACCATAACACACGTCTCAAAGATGAAAAATTGAGACAAAAATCAATTACCAATTTGTTACCCTTTGAACCACAAACCACATGAAAGAGTGATCCTAAAATGGATATATAAATAATGATAATTTTATTTATAATAATTATAATATACATGCATGCCCATTATATACACCACATAAAAGAATTATTTGGAGAATATGGCTTGTGTCTCATAGAAAATAAAATAGAGATGGAAATCTTCCTACCTTAAGTCTTAACTTCTGTCATACTTGGAAAAACCTCTTTCATAATAAATATAAGTTTATTATAAATATAATAAATAAAAATTTCATATATATAATACCATATATTAGTTTATTATGTTTGTTTTTCATTTATGATTTGATTTTTTATGTTTTTATCTTATTTCTTTGATCATGGTTGTGATGTCCCAGACATGGATGCCACTTAATACATGCCCCAAGCCCTATGGGACATATTTCATCAAGAGCATATCCCCAAACACTAGAGGCTTTAAACTAGTAGTGAGGGCCTAAGGTGTGTCCTTTGGGAGACTCTTCCCTCATTACTAGAGTGTCGCATAGAAGATAAATATAAACAGAGGTAAATAGAGGAAGAAATATAAGAAAACAGAAGGCATAGAGGAAATTACATAAAATAACTACAATAACTAAAATAACTTTAGTGACATACAATCATAAAACAACTGATGATGATATGGCATGTAACTAGAAAACTAAAAATCATGTATACAAGATAACAGAAATAACATGTTCCCCCAAAGTATAACAGAAATAAAAATATTATCCCAAACATCTTGAGCTCTTCCTCATTCATCTTCTATTAAGATCCATCCTAAACAGAAATCAATCAAGTCTTAAAAGTTGTATGCTTCCCTTTTTCAACACCTACAATCATATGATCAACTTCAGACACCAAATGGTGCCTATAGAGGGTGTGAGGTAAATATTTATGGGCAACCACCAATGGTGCCTATAACAATTGGCCCATGTAATGGAAATGTAACGGTTTGAAAGCATGCATATATATAAAGTAAAGAAGTAAAATTTAACTAAATACCTAAGTACCTGCTTCATCCCTTATATGGTGTCCGAGCATGTAACAAGTTCATTAATTGATTATTACCAGTTTACAAATAAGTCGCATGATAGACATAGTGAATGTTCTATGTTGTAATGAAGAAACCTATAGTGATATTTAATAACGATGTTCCAAGGTAATAACGAATGAAATGTATAACTACAGTGTTTCTAACTCAATAATGATTGTATCCTAGCTAAGGGTAATAGAGTAATCTAAGGAGTATATTCCAAGTCATTCCATAATAAGATTCCAACCAAATCCAAGGTGACCATCCAAGGTAAAATGGGGATAAGTAGTGAATAGGCCCTATGGGATGTAACCATGGAACCTACATGTAAATAATGGATCAAAGGAGTGTATTCATGTAATCCATTAATACTATGTGAGAGATCCTCTGAGGTCATATTGGGTATCCAATAATATAAAAGGATCGGGATCTAGGTGGGACTCAACCTAATCAAGACACATCCTTGAATCTGAATGGGGTTCTTGAGTGCTCAAGGCATTCCCTAATAAGAATCCAAGGTGATCCAAAGTTTGGACACTTCTATATGATAATGAAGTCATATAATACTTCATTAGGTTTAAGCCTTTCCTTTAATTTGTGTGATAATTCCAAGTAGTTTGCAACCATTTAATCAATCCACAATTTATCAATAAGTCCATTTGTTTTAATCATTTCCCTTCATTAGTGTAACAAGGCCAAGTAGCATACAACCCTTATTAAATACATTTAAGGCATATTAAATTATTACGTTTCACTCTTCTACCTTACATTAACATGGTAAGGGGTGCTACGGATATGCAATCTATTATTCATTTACATTTAAATTCGGTCAAGTCATATACTTAGTATACTTACAAATTTTCACTTTCACATTTAATTATCAATTTGAATCACTTACATTAGGTGGGTCAAGTGGAATTTACATGGTACTTTCCATTCACCATATCATTATACAATAATCATTTATTATAAAGAGGCCTACCATTAGTGTGGTCAATCTAGAGAAAACTTGAACGATGGATCAAAAGTTTCAAACACTTATAACACTACTGTGGCATATCATCCTAGATGGGATGAATAATGTTATGGGTGTAACTTCAAACAAATAATCACTTATTTAGAAAATATCATAACCATATGTTTCTAATTATTATAATCATGACATATAAATTCAACAAACATCACTTGATGTAATCGACGGTCCCCACCTGACAATTCCAAAATCAATGAACATAAGGGATGAGTTATATACCACCCACCTTAGCGTCATAAAACTCTCCTCTAATATCAAACTCTGATTTGGCTTATAATGGAGTAGATCTAAGAAAAAGGAGGAAATTATCACACCTCGGTAAATAGGTTGAGACCTGGAGAGGATAATGACGATTAAAAGAGTCAAGTACTTATTGTTGTGCATCCAATGTGATGAATGGAAGATTGATTAGATCCTAGATGAAGGATATCTCTTTTTCCCTACATTAGGCCTTCAAAAATATTCAAAGTGAGAGGAATTGAGGATAATCTCATATAAATTCATATTAGGAGGAAGGATCATGATTATTTAGATCATAAAGGGAAAATGGTAAAATTTCCTAAAAATTGGTTTCTGCATATTTTTTTCGCACGTTTTCCAAAACATATACAAACCATGAATGGGTGGCTGGAGAAGAATGGGAACTGCATGGTTAGGCCACACTATTAGTAAAATTGTGCACTAGTAGGGCGAGACAGCTCTGCCTGAAAATATAGACTATTCCCACAATTAGATCTAACTATGCCTCATTCCCACGCATTTTTCTCTAACCGTGAGATAGTGGTAATTTCCCCAAAAAAATGTTTTTTAGGGTCTGAATAATCCATATACACCCCTGAGTTATTTTCTAACTCATTATGCATCCATATTAGGTCCAAAATAAATAATTAGAATGAAATTTAAAGGATCCGTACCTAAGTGAAAAACTAGGTTCTTACAGTCTTCCCCCTTTAAAGAAGTCATTCCCAAGTTCACCTTTCAAGGGTGTTGAAATATGTTTTGAGAACAACTCTAGTCACTGGTCATGTATGTCAGCCTTTCGCTCTTAAATCTCATATTGCATGCGGTCGTGCTTCCATAACACCCATACTAGAGGGATAGACTGGCCTCGGAGAGACTTTGTGTTCTGGTTAACGATGTGTACAAGATACTCCTCAGAGGTAGAATCGGTTCTTAACTCAACTTCCTTGGGATAAAAGGTATTTGATGTATTGGTATGATATTTGAGAAGTTATGAAACATAGAATAAATCATGAATGGAATGGTATATTTGAGGTAGTAGTAATAGATAGGCTACCATACCGACTCTTTTAGAATTTAAAACATCCCTACATAATGATGAAATAGCATCCCTTGCTTCTATAACCATCTATTCCCTATCCTGGGTGATACCTGAAGGAAAACATGATCCCCGACCAAGGACTCTAGAGGTCAGCGAAGGCGATCCACATATGATTTCTGTCTAGATTGAGATGTATCCATACAATTCATGATCAAGTAAACTTACTCTAAAGTGTCCTAAACGAGAAAAGGACATAGTAAGGCAGCCTCATCTTCCTCTATCTAGCATAGAGGTGAATGGAATAGCCTACCATATAAGGTCTCAAAAGGATCCATCTGAATTTTCTCTTGAAATCTTTTAGTATAGGCGAACTAAACAAGAGGGATATGCTTCTCCCATGAACTACTTAAATCAAGTACACATTCCCATAGCATATCATCTAGATCATGTATTGTCTATTCCAATTTCCATTATGGGACTAAAAGCAGTTGCAACAAGACTATAGGTCTCTGGTGCTCTGATTTCACCTATTGATAGGTAGACCACCTAGTGATAAGCCTTCTATTTGACGTTTCATCTCAGACCACCAACACCGGAGTCACATATCTCGATACATCATGGAGATACTTACATGAACTACCCACATATAATCATGGGAATCATATATCAAATCATCTCTTATATCTGTAGGAACCCAAACACTTCCATGAATATGTAGGATGTTTTCTATGTCAATGGACCAATCCATAGGTGGGTTAGCTCCTAATATTCTCCCATAGATAACCAGTCCCTCAGGATCTAAAAAATTTGTACCCTTTATCATATCAAGGATAGAAGAGGTAACTATCAAGGATGTGATGTAAGAATACTCATTACTATAATGAACTTCCATGTGAATCTCATAGAATAAGGCCACTAACTTCAATGCCTCACTAGATTCTCGTACATCATATGCCTGAGTTTTCCAACTTAGTACATCTACAACTACATTTCCCTTCCCATGTGTATAGGCAAGATCAAAATCAATGGATTTTAGATATTTGACCCATATCCACTATATGAGTTTCAATTCATGATGAGTAAATATATATATGAGGCTCTTGTGGTCCGTGTACACCAAAAATTTCTTGCCTGATAGATAGTGTCTCCAGAAATGTAAGGCATGGAAAACTACATCTAACTCAATGTCATTCATCAAGTAGCTACTCTCATGAGGCCTCAAATACCGAGATCCATACACAATGAAACTATAATATTTAATCATCACTTCTTCTAGACTGATTCTTAATGCATCATAGAGGATGGTATAACTTATGCCTAGCTCTGGTAGAGTCAAAGGTTCTGAGACAAGAATCCCTTTTGGATCCTAAAATGACTTCTAGCACACTTTTGACCACAGTAACTTAACACCCTTCTTTGTAAGGAATGTAATAGGTTAATAGAGACATGTTATGTCTTGTAGAAAATTCCAATAATATCTATCCAACCCCAAGAAATATTGTATCTCAAACATGTTCTTAGGCTACTCCCAAGAAACAACAGCACTAACCTTTTATGGGTCAATAAAGACTCCCAATTTTGATGTATAATGACTCAAGAAGTGAACTCTGTCGATTCATAAGTGGAACATAGTAGTATTATCATAAATATAATGATCTCTTAGTGTACTCAAAACAATATCAAGATGATTGGCATATTTGTCACGAGTGTGAGAATACAGCAAGATGTTGTACACAAAGACCATGAAAACATATTCTAGATAGTGATGTAAAACCCTATTCATTAGAGCCATGAAAATGGTAGTCATTTTCGTAAGACTAAATGGAATAACAATGTACTCATACAGACCATACATAATATGAAAAGTTGTGCGAGGTATGTTTGAAGGCCTTACTCACACCTGATGAAAACCCGATCTCAGGTCATTCTTAGATAAGACCCCAGCTCGTTGGAGATGGTCAAAAAGATCATCTATTTAACGCAGGTGATACTGGTTCTTAACTGTAATCTAGTTTAGTAGTCTATAATTCATGCATTAGACATATGGTTTCATTCTCCATCTTGGCGAAAATCACAAGCAAACCCCCAGAGGGTGTATTGGGCCGTATAAAACCTTTGGCCTCTAAATCATCTAAAAACTACTTAAGCTTCTAAATATCTATAGGTTACATCATTTAAGGTGGAATGGACACTACATTTACTCCTGGAATACGCTTGATCATAAACATTACAACTCTTTGAGGTTATAAGCCAGAAAAATCGTCGGGAAAGAAATCCCTGAAATGATCCACTACTGGAGGGAAATCATATTTTCATAAACCCTTGTCCTCCATGAATAGATTTCAAATTTGGTCAATCACTCTACCAAGATCATGTTGCTTGGATCCCACTATACCATCCTAGACATCCCACTCACTCTTATGTAGATAACTACTTCCCTCTAGTTGTGTAAACGATACCATGTAGTGATATAAATCTACAAAAGCATGATACTGAACCAAAAAATCCATCCTACATATGACATCAAAGCATGTCATCTCAATAATGAAGAGGTTCCATAATAAATGGTAACTACTGAATTCAAGGGGACAGTCCCTACATTGGTGTATTCCCTATAACCGCACTCTTAATGGTGTATCTATTTTCATTAAACAATAGTAATATTGTATCTCATGTTTATGAATTTTAATGATAGATACAGAGATAAAAGATTTCATAGCACATGTACCAAATAAAGAAAAGACTATAGTAGATGCCACTAGAATAGTACCTCGTACTGTAGATTGTCCCACAACCTGATCCTTAGGTATCGGCTATAGTGCATGCAATTGGCCTAATCCACGGCCATGTGAAACAGCTGGACTACCAGGAACATAACTTCTCTGCTGGCCCTGATGGTGATCAGGGGTCATGAAACCACGACCATGACCTCCTCCTCGGCCAGTCTTATTGGTGCTATTCTAACTCCCTGCCTAACATAGTGTAAAATAACTCACTCCTAAAGGCGGAGCTGGCACATATCCTTTTCCACTAAAAGCTGGTGGAAAGGTCCTATAGAATCTCTAAAGATTCCCCATACAGTTGCAGGCATGACACTTTATTGGGTTTCTACCACATTGAGGATTCAGATTCCCCCATTTTCGACACTGATGACTCACTATTGATTTATCAAAATAGGGACTATAGTTGTCACATTCCATATGAGAAACCTCGAGGGAAAGTTTCCTGCCTTTTGGAAAACTATTTTCCTACCACGACATTGATCTTCTATACATAGTACTATTGCCTTACCTTAGGTTATGCTTAGTGATAAGAGACTGATTGACTATTTTATATAAGCTAGAAAGGTGAAGGACATTCACCTTTATATATATGGCATACTGGATCCCATCATCGAAACGTCTAGCATGAGAAATCTCATCACAAGGTAGAAGTGGTGAAAAGTAGTATAACTCAGTGAAATGTGATGAATATTCCATAAATTACTTATAACCCTGGTCGAGATGCATGAACTCTCTGGCCGTATAATCTATCAAAGTTTGAAGAATGAACTGGTCATAGAAGTCAATCTGGAAATCAACCCATAACATGCCCTGATGACGACTAGCCTAGGTAATCACATCCCACTAATGCTTGTCCGAATCATGAAACATGTAAGTATAAATTTTGACCCTCCACTCAGAATTTGTCTCTAGAATCTCTATGATAGATAGTGTATCCTCTATCCAAGACTCAATAGCTTGTGGACTACCATCACCTGAAAAGGAATGCTTCTATTATAACTCAAGAGTCAGATCTGCAATCATGGGTAAAACTCATAGAGCACCATGCATGAACTATATCAGAAGTAGGAAAATATCATGTACTTGGGAGTCAGTGCCTAAATCAGGTACATCAGGTGGTACCTCAAGTGGAACTCTTGAAGGTAAGACTAGTGGCTTAGGTCCCACCACGTATGTAGTATGATCATCACCACCAACCCGGCATACGATACGAGGACGTCATGGCAGAATTGGTCTAAAAACTCAACGAACAAGCCTCAGAACAATATTTAAGCATATAGATAGGAATACTTATAGAGTCTAAAAAAATAAGGGTTAACTACCCAAGGTATACTACCCCAACTACCCACATAGACGGATAGGTACTGGTAAGTTCTCAAGTATAAATTTCATTTCATTTTACATTTAACTACCATGTTCACTCCATTACATTTCATAAACATGACGAGGATGGATAATTACATGAAACCATTTCATTTTAGATGTCATGTTTCACATTATAATGGATATCCATTCCCATTTAATCAATTCCCATACACCTTATCAATGAAAATGACACCCATTTATTTATAGCATAATGGCTCGACTAGGTAAATTAACCATCGCAACCCATGTGGACCCATACATATCATGAATTGAGATAGAAAATCACTCAATAATAACCAAGAATAATACAAGCATAATATTACTATCATAGCATCACTCAAAAATCACAATAATATCATTCAATGAAAATTAATGAAATGTACCTATATGGAATTGCAATATGAATGACATGTGAATTAAAGGTTCCAATATGAGGCATGTAATGATTCTCCTCGCCCAAATATCATCATTCCAAGGATAAAATAGAATCTCAATAACAATAATAATCAAAAACACCACACATCATGTGTATCACCCAATGGTTAAAAAATGTAAACTGTAATAGGCAAAACAGAACAATATTTTTTTGGGTAACTTGGATTTTACCCCAAATCTGGGTTTGTGATGCCCAGGAATGTCTTCTGACTAAGTTAAAAGTGGTCCTAATCTCCAATCTAATATCTCTAAATAGTAAAGTAAGAAAATAAACTCCTATGATACCACTTTGTGACATCCTCGACCCAGATGCCACCTAATAGGTTCCTCGACCTTTGTGGGCCACATGGCCTCAAACACATCTCCCCAAATGCCAGAGGCTTCCGACAAGAAGTGAGGGAATAGGGTGTGTTCATGAGGAGACTATTACCTCATTACCATAGTGTAGAATAATAGATAAATATAAATATAGGTAAATATTAGAAGAAATATAAGTAAATAGAAGGCACAACGTAAAGTAGACACAACAATAATAATAACTGAAATTACTAGAGTAACATACAAGAATACAACAAATGATGATGATATTTCATGTCACTAGTAAATTGGAAAACATGGATACAAGATAGTAGTCATAACATGTTCCACTAATGTATAACAAAAATCAAAATACTATCCCAATTATCTCAAGCTATGGATCAATCATCTTCTATTATGCTCCATCCTAAACAGTAAGCAATCAAGTGTTCAAAGTCGCACGCTTCCCTTTTTCAACACCTATAATCATATAATATACTTTGGGTACCAAATGAATCTTGGAAAGGGTGTGATATAAATCTATGTGGGCCACCACCAATGGAGTCTATAACATTCAGACCGTGTAATGGAAATATAATAGTGTACAAGCATACATATATATATATAAATTAAAGTATTACAATGAAACTAAATAACCAAGTACCTGCTTCAGCCCTAGGTTGGTGTCTGAACATGTAACCAGTTCATTAATTGATTATTACCAGTTTACAAATAAGTCATGTGATAGCCATTGTGAAGGTTCCAAGATATAATGGGGAAACCTATAATGATATTTAATAATTAATTTCCATGGTAATTACTAAGGAAATGTGGACCCCAATGGTCTCCAAATCATTAATAACTGTAGTCTAGATAAGGGGAAGAGAGTAATCCAACGATCATATTCCAAGGCAATCCATAATAATATGCCTACTGAATCCAAGGTGATCATCAATGTTAAAATGAGGCTAATCAATGATTGGGCCCTATGGGATGTAACCATGGAACCTGCTTGTCAATGCTAGATCCAAGTAGTGTATCCAGGGTATCCTTTAATACTATGTGATTGATCCTATAGTGTTATACCGGGCATCCAAGAATAGACAATGATCAGTATCTTGGTTGGTCTCAACCTAAGAAAGACATATCCTTGAATCAGAATGGGGTTCCGGAGTGATCAAGGAATTCCTTGATAATAATCCAAGGTAAGTTTGAGTTAGTACACTCCAATTTGAAAATGAAGTCATATAATAGTTCATTATGTTCAAGACTTTCATTTCATTAGTGTGATAAGGCCAAGTAGCGTGATACCCTTTAATCAATTAATTATTTATCAATAATTTTATTTGGTTCAATCCTTACATTTTAATTGAGTGACAAGTCAAAGTATCATCCAACCATTATTAAATCCACTTAAGGAATATTCAATAATTAAGGTTCACTCTGAAACCTTCTATCAATATGGTATGAGGATCTACAAACATGAAACCTATTATTCCTTCAATTTTAAATCCGGTCAAGTCATATACTTAGTATTCATGCCAATTTCCATTTCACATTTAATTATCAATTTGAATCACTTACCTTAGGCAGGTCAAGTGGAAGTGACATGGTACATTCCATTCACCATTTCATGATACAATAAGCATTTGTTATAAGGAGGGCTACCATTAGTGTGTTCAAGCTCAAGCACATCTGAATGATGGATCAAAAGTTTCAAACACTAAAAACTCTACTATGGAATATCATCCCACATGGGATTGATGGAGTTGTGGATATAACCAGCAACATTTAATTACATATTCAGAAATATCATAACCATGCGGTTCTAATGATTATAAGAATGACATATAAATTCAATAAACAGGACCTGGTGAAATCGGTGGGCACCACATGATAGTTCCAAAATCAATGAAATTGATGGATTAGTTATAGACCACCCCCTAAGAGTCGTATAAATCTCCTCCTCAGATATCAGCCTCTAATTTGTCTCATAATAGAGACGGTCTATGAAAGGGGGAATAATGCTCACACCTCGATAACTTGGTCGAGAGAAGGAGAGGAGAAGAACAACTGAAAAAGACTTGAGTACATACCGTTGTGCATCTAATGTGATGAAAAGAAGCTCGATAAGATAATGGAATAAGGATATATGTTAATTCTTACCTTAGGCCTTCAAAAAATCTCTCAAATGATAGGAATGGGGTATAATCCCATAGGAATGTGGATTAGGAGGAAGGAGAAGGCTTAATTTGATCATTATAGGAAAATGGTAAAATTACCCAAAAATTTTCATGTGCATGGTTTTTTCGAATAGTTTTCCAAACTATGCACAAAATATGAATGGGTACCTGGGGAAGAGGGGGCAATGTATGGTTAGTCTGCACGGTTAGGGAAATAATGTTCCAACTGTGTGATATGGCTCTGTCTAAAACTACAGACCATCTGCACAGTTAGATCTAACTATGTGACCAACATGTACGGTTTTCTCTAACCATGAAAAAGGGATTGTTTCCCCAAAATGATGGGTTATGGGATTCTAACAAGCCTCATACACCCCTGAGACCTTTTATAATCATTAGGCATCCATATTAAATCCAAAATAATGAATTAAACCGAAATTTAAGGATCCATACCTGAGTGAAAAACTGGGTTCTTACAATGGTTCCGTAATCTTCATAATGATAAACATGATATAAATATCATATATATTCAGTATGTATGTATTTATAGTAATTTATATTATTTACTGATAGAAAATGAAATGCACTGTTCATGGAGACAATAGGTCATGCGTATGCCTGAAAACTATTTTTCATTTTATTGTTGGATTAAAAGAATGAAAAGTAAATTATATATATATATATATATATATTATCATTTTTGTAGAATTTTTATCTCATATATATCACATATTTTTTTTTGAATCCATCCTTAATTCATTCCATGTAATGTATAAATTAATGGCATCGCTTTGCAAAGAGGTAGTCTTCCGTACACACAAACAACATTATCATATTCCCACAAAATGGAAAGCATGAAGGTATGTGTTATATAATAATTAAAAAATCATAAAAACAAAACAATATAATATATTTAATATATTAATATTATTGAAATCATTATTCCTTGCCCAAAAAGTTGTTAATGGAAAAATGAACAACATCAGTTCCTGTGTCCATAGTCTTTCGTACATATGAACAATGATTTCATATCCTATTTTATAGAAGTCTGTGTGGTTTTAGGTCATAAAATTAAAATAAAAACATATAAATTACTGTAATATACTTAATTAATTATATAATCATTGTATAAAATTAATTTAATGTGTTGGAGGATTAAATAAAACAAAAACAATCACTAATGAACATTACCACTTCTTCAGATATCTTCTCTTGGTTTTCAACAAAGTCCTTAAATGGTTGGATTTATACAAACAATAATTCTTATAAAATCATATGATGGAAGTTAAGAAGTTAATTTTGTATGCATTGGTTGATCCAAATGGCTATATGGGTGTGATGAATGGGGGAGTGAGTTCCATTTTATAACTGAGGAGGAGTGGCATCCTTTTAAATACTCAAAAGTATTCAATATGGGGAGGTATCCCTTTCCCCATGTGGAAAAAAAGTTGAATAATAATGTAGGGGTAGGTTTATTAGGTCTAGAAACACCTCCACCAAACAAAAAGAAATATATTTTTTATTGTTCTTACATAACTTCCATCTCTACCTATTTCTACCATTTTTTATTTTCACTATGGTAACTAATATTAAAACCTTGTTAATTAATGCTTTAAGAATAAATTAAAGTGAGGATAATTACAAAATTGATACCCTATTAAAATAAATATTATATAAAATTTATAAAATAAAAATACCATGTTTGTAGGTAATTAATGTTTATAGAAGTGCATGTATTATGATGAAACACTACTTTATCCCTAACCGTGCTAATAAAGTTTTTTATTACTTATTGCTCCATATGTTCATTATAAAATATAAGTTGGTATATTATGGGGCCATATATTATATTTATTATCATTTAAAAATCACTTTCCAAAAGATTTGTTTTTTTTATTTTAAAATATTTAATAAAATATCAATTATTATAAAATAACAATATTGTAAATTTTGACTTTATTTAATTAATTTAAATATAAAAATTTGGATACAATAATGTTATTTGAATATATTAAGATAAAATAATTTACATAATATATTATTCTAATAAATAATGTAAGAAATTAATTCATTCAATTTACTTCAATATTAATCTTTGTAGTATCATTTATTTTTTCCAATTATTAACTAAATAATTATTTCACTAGAGTTTCATTAGCATTTAAAGTAATGTTTAATAACAAAAAATTTAACATAAACTATCATTATAAATAACTCATTTAAATTTAATAATAATATTTATAAATGAACCTATGTTGTTTTTTACCTATCACTAAGCTTTATAAATATTAAAGGCAAGAAAGGTTCCTTATTTTTCATTTCCTTTAATTAACTTATTATATAGGTCAATTTCATGGGATAGTACCTGAATAACACAAAAAAATAGATAATAGGGATTTAAGGGTCTAAATATGCCAATCCAATTGGTGAAGGACAAGTTGGTAGGTAATTTTACACATTATAGCATAAGTTTAACCACCAAGTAAACTCATTTTTTACCTTAATCACTGTAAATAAATTAAACATTTCCACTAATAAATTATTTCAAAAATTATGTTGGCCTTAATAGAATTTATATAATATTAAGGTTACAAATATGGAATCCAATTTTTTATATTTAATTCAACTAAGTGGTGGAATTTAATTAAAAATTTCTCTTGTAGACGTAGAAAGCTACTTTTTAATGTTAAAATGTTTAAAATTTTATAAGGTTTTCATTACAAAATTAAAAATCAAAATTAGTTCAATGACCTATATTGGATTAATAGATTCATAATTGAACATTTTTTCATTTAAAACTAATTCAAAATATATTTTAACATTATAAATTGTTTAAATGAAATTGAAATTTTCAGTTAAAATTCAGTATTTTCTGTATTCATCAAGAAATGAAATTTCTCAGAAAATTTCCAAAAAATTATCCTAAGATAATTTTAATTTTTTGATTTAATATTTAATTTTATTTTTTTAAATAAATTTTCTACAATTGTTAATAATTGATTTTAAATTATGTGTTCCAAATACAAATAACTCACATTTATAGAAGATATTATTTTTCCAAAAACATTTCTTTTTCTTTTAAATGATTATTATTTTATTTATAATCACTATATAAATAATAAAATTGTGAAAACTGTGTATTTTTAAAATTTATTTGATACAATTAAATACCTTAATTCTAATGTCTAGTTGATAACTATCATATTAAATAATGATATTTGAATAGTATGGAATTTTTTTAGACTCTATGTTGGTGAAATGTAGGCTAAACTCAGTATTGTGCATTTGAAAAGACAAATTCAGTGTTTCATTTAAAGCAAGATAACTCATTATAACTTATAAATAAATCCTAAATAATTTTTTCATATAACACTAAATATTAAAAATATTAAATTCATTTGAAGAAGTATATATTTTACAAAATCATTGGGTTTTTCATTCTACCCCCCATAAATTGTATATCTCTATCAAAATTAATTTGGTCCATAAATGGTTTAATACTTGGAATTCCAAATCATAGATACTCAAATTATAAAAATTAAAACTTAAATATCATTTAAAAAGGGAAACATTGAAACATAACATTTACCCAAAGTAACTCATAACTAGGTTTCTATATAGGAGAATATAGGTGGGAATTGAAGAATTATAAATGGAAGAATGTGTAAATAATTATAGAGTGTCACTGAGATCGATGATCACAGGAATGTGGGTGATCTAGAGAATGTTTACAATAAAAAACAATAAATCTATGATGATTTAAGATACCATTGGATTCATCAAAAATGAAGGTACTCGGATAATTTTTTATTTCTAATATCTACCTCCTAAAGCTAAAAAAATCCACATTAACATATAATTACAATATTTCATTCCATTTCATAAAAACAATATCATTCAGAAATTTTTACTTGATAAATTTTCACTTTATCTCTTACTCCATGAAATAAATGTGGATGTTGTGTGTCTGAATCACTAATGGATCATAAGATCCATAAATATAGTGATAATTCATTCAATCTATCTTTAGTTTTCATTATAAAAAAATGGTAATCACGAGTAATCAAATATGAATTAATCTTTATATTTCATAACATTAATCTCTAATACCCCTTTCAATGTTCAATAAAAACCATTTCATAACTGGTTAACCACTTAACCCATCTGAAATATGAAAATCCAAACCATTATAAAGATGGTCACTAAATTTCTCAAAATAATTTGGACATTAATCCCACATATATCAAAAAGTATCTGACTAATATCACATACAAAATATGTGAATACCTTCATCATGCATTCACTTGACACAATGTAATAACATGAATTACCAAAAAAAACCATATTGAAAACAAACACACTACTTTATTCCTTACATAGAACAAATATTATTGGATATATTCCTTAAAACCAAAAATGTTGTAAATTTCATCAATGATAACATAAACCAATTTTTTAAAAAATACTTTATCAGTTTTGAGGTCATCAATATTATCAAATTTACTTTATCCATATCAATCATCACTTTATTCATACTAAACATCATTTTATCATGCTTAGTAACATGGTAATGGTTATCTTCCCTTAATCATAAAATATAAACCCACCATTAAATCACTTTTATAGGTCATGAGTACCATTAAAAAAATTCTTTCAAATCATTAATGAAAAACGGAACCTAAAAAATACGTATATATTTCATAGTTTATATAACGTAATTATTTAAATTGGATACATGAATACTTTATTCATTCCACATCCTTCTCAAATCCTTATCTTGGCATCATAATCTTATTCATTAATACCTCTTTCCTTTCACATGTCATTTGTAGTCTCTTCATCCTCAACAATATAACCATAAATCATAAAAAATTTATAATTTTATTCTTGATATTTCCCCATAGGAAACCAGTTTTCATAATACACATACTTTCCACATTTAGAAAACTAATCTATTGATAATAACTTAGGGAGAACAATTATCCAATCCATTATTTTATTTCAACTCTACATTTTTAATTTGTAGTTACTTGCTTTGTGACCCTATTTTACATAGAAAAAACATCTTCCCATTCCTATGATACATTTAGTTGCATTTTTATTCCCACATTATCGACATATAAGAAACTAAATCTTCATTCCGCTGTGGTTACCATCACCCAATCTCTTAATGAACTATTTCCTGCTCATATTTTTTGAGTTTGATATTTGGATAAAGTACATATTTTTAATCATGTTATGTGAAAGTTGATTAGTCGTAATCAAAACATTATTTACTCCAATCATCATCCAATTTTTTTTCTCATGGTAACAAAATTTTCTATCATATTCAATGTTAACATGATTTATTTTTGTTCCATCCATTGAATAAAATCATAATTCATGGTTTGGGAAATGCTAATAATAATGGGAAACCAAATAATCATGAAAATCACTTATAGGGTATCGATGTCATGACAAATTATTCTTTAATCCATGAACCCTTAGGTTTATCTAAGGTAATTCATAGTCATCATCAATTTAGATCCCACCTGATGGTTCGTAAAGAGTTTTTTAATTTCCAGTGAATATCGTCTTTATGTTTCAAATTAGGTGTGCACCAAGGCCCATTGTTATACACCAGTTCCTAGTCGATTCTAACTCGATATGGTATTTTTGTAGTTTTTACTCCCAGTTAAATCTATACATAATCCACATCCACTTGTATTATAAATACAAGGATGTAATTTCTTTTAAATCGCTCTCTCTATCCTTGACCAAAATTCTGGGATACTTTCCCATACATTGAATCATCCTTATATGTATCCTTAGAGACATCCCTACACATATGCTTAGAAATATCCTTGGGGGTCTCAGTAATGTTTCCAATCCAAATTTCCAAAGGTTAACTAATCATTTCCTTTGATTCCAAATATAATGACCCATAATTATTATACTTGGATATTACCTCATTTTTTTTGAATATTCATTACATTACAAAAAACATTCCTTAGTAATATAATATTTTGGTGTCTTTGGAAACTAGGAACACAATATAATAATATGAGGAATGATGTTTAACATTTTCCCTGAATATATACTAATTTAGTACTCCTCATAGACATACCCTGCATAAACTTTTTCCTCGCAACCTTTGTAAAAGAAACATAAGAAAGGGTGAGCTGATATGCTCAATAATGGTAAATAGGGAAAATACATAATAATAACATGATCATAAGGGTGTGAGAATGAAAAAATAATATTTGAAAATAATACCTTGTATATCAAAGATCAAAATCTTTAATCATGGAATAATGATTGGCTTCTCATAAGACATGAATCATAAGTAAATAAATGAACATGTTCTATGAGAGTATAAAATTATTATAGGATAAGAAATTTGTGGAATATAATTAAGAATATAAAATCATTCCATATAAGTCAAGGATCATTTTCAAAACTAATCAGGGCACTTCTTGGGGGATACACTTACTAGGAGGGACACACCACTATCCCTAGTGGTTTCCCTTTCCTTATAGTGCAATGGGTTCACTCCCCAAACAATCATAATAAAAAAAGTCTCTTATTGTATCAGGTTAACTCCATGTTTCATCCATGTCTATATCATGAGATATATTAATCTTTATCCAATTTATTTAAGGTGGATATAGGTTCGACTCATCACATAATGAAATCATACATATGTGTTCCATAAGAACATAAGTAATAATTATATCACAACCCATGAAATGAAATGGGTATCATAAATTTTTAATCATATAATAACCTATGGAAAAGGTAAAAATTTCATAATAATTTCACCATAGAATAACTCATGAAAAGAAGTGGGTTTTATAATAATTTTTTAAGGTATAATCCATGGCAGAGAAATGGGTTTCATAAATATAAACATAACCCATTCAAATAGAGAATAAGATTTTTATCCTTTCATTACAACCCCAGTAAATCATATTTAACCTCAAATAATTTAATATAATCTGGAAAATAATTTTTAAATACTATTTGTGACATTTATTGTGTAAAATATCCTTTCCACATTGAAAATTTCTTTTTAAAACATTTAACATTTTGAAAACATTTATCTTTAAAAATAAACTTAAAAAATATAACGAAATATTTTTAGAAATATTTTAAAGCTTTTTTGGGTAAAATATTTTTTGTAAATTGATAAAACTTTTGAAAACATTTTTGAAAAAAATTTCAGAAAACTTTGTTTTGGATGAAAGTAATTTTCGATGGAATAGGGAAATAAATTTGAATCTTCATGAAAATGTATTCCCAATTATTATAAGTACTAAAGAGTGTGAAAATGTTACTATTAAATGAAAATATCATGAATAACCATAGGATAACAATATTAATCAGTTTAATGAGTTATTTATCATAATATTTTATCATCGTAAACATAATCATAATCAAACCTGATAAACGATGAGATTGTAACAAAAAATCCTTACCACTTTTGAAACTTTGAATCATAATCACAATAAAGATATAATTTAAAATGGGAATTGTAATATCATGAGGAAAAAGAAATTCATGATATTACATGTAAAGTGGTATATAAATACACCATGTGAAAGAATATAGGCACATGCCATAGCATACAATTCAGTGAAGGCAATTTGAGACAAAAATACCTAATGGATTTGGTAGATTTTGAATAGTAAACACCATCAAAGAGATATAATAAAATGGATTTATAAATACCTTTAATTTTATGTATACTAATAACAAGATACATTAATGTGCAGCATATACACCTCATAAAATAGACTTGTGGTTAATATGGCTTCTATTTCACAGCAAATAAAAGTAAGACAAAAATCCCTTTACCTTATGTCTTGAATTCCATCGTACTCAGTAAAACCTCATGTATAATAAATATAATTTTATTATAAATATATTATATAAATTTTTATATATATATCATACCATATATTATTTTATTATGAAATTTTATTACCTTTTTATTAGTAATTTCATGTTAAAGTTACATTTTGTGTAATAACCACTCTGTTTATCATATATATTTTGATTTGTTATATTTTTTAATATAAATTTTATTAGGGTTATATAATATATATAATTAAAACAATTATATAAATATCATATATATTAATAATATATTTATTTATATAAATCCATAATATTTAGTTATAGGAAATGAAATGCACCATTCATAGAGGCTGTAGGCCATACGTATGCATTAACGTAGTTTTTCATTTTCTTTTCAGATTAAAAGAATTAAAAGTAAATTATATATATAATAACTTAAGTTTAAATTTTATGTAAAATATATCTCATTTTTTATTAAACTCTTACTTAATATATTCCATTTAAAGTGTGAATGAACTACATCGCTTCACGAGGCGAGAGTCCGCCGTATAGACGAATGATGTTATCGTATTATGAAAAAATTGAAAGCATAAAGGTATGTATTATATAATAATTCCAGAATCATAATAAAATCATAAATATCATATATATGATATATAAATATTATTTATGTCATTATTCTCAACCCTAAAATGTCACGACCCGTCCTCGGGGCCCGTGCCATGACTACCCCAAGCCCGCCTTCCATAGGCCAGGGGCTGGCGACTAGCACCAAAGCGTAAATCCCAACAAAAAGGGAAGGCATTGTCTTTGAAAAGTAAACAAGCACCACAGAGTAAGCAAGAGGAAAAGTAAACACTAAGTAAAAACTGTACAAGCTGTGCTGAAAGAAAAAGGGGCCGGAAATACAAGCCCAACTGTAAAGTACAACTGAAAGGAAAAACAGCAACTGAAAGGAAAAACTGCAGCGTCGAGCCTTCCTCTGGAAGTCCCACCTGAAGGGTGGGTACAGATAGCTCCAATGCTCCTCGGGTCCCGCCGTCCGCTCCGAGCACGTCTCGCCCAGTGGTCCACCTCCAGGTACTGACTCGTCATGTAGTCCACCTCCGGGTACTGACTCGTCGTGTAGTCCACCTCCGGGTACCGTCCAGTCCTCGAACACTCGGTCTCCATCAGCACTGCCTGTCGTCTGCAACCAACACCACGAAGTGCGGGCATAGCCCGTGCAGGGGTGAGTATAAGCTACTCAGTAGGGACCCCGAGACCCCCGAAGGTCTCCCGAAATCCACAAAGGATAAGCCACGAAGGAGAGATACAATCACGAAGTAACATCTGACACGGCTTTGGTATATGCCCATACATATACCTAAGTCATCAATTCCCCGATCGGCTCCAACGTCCGAGCCCTAGCACAACCCAGTCCACACAGGAAAGCAAAACACATACCCATGCAGGATAGAACAACACAATCCACAAAGGAGAGTAAATAGTAAATCCACACAGGATAACTCAACACAATCCACAAAGGAGAGGAAAACGTAATCCACACAGGAAAACTCAACAGATAACTCTCATAGGTATATGCCCATACATATATCGAAATTATCAGATAACCCATCTCAATCAAGAGGAAACACAAGGATCGTTGACTCAGCTCAAACCAGGATTTTCATTATCAAAAACATAACTGCTGAAGAGCCCCTTCTCTGAAGTGTACAGTGGTCCTGTCACGACTCCGAGGTACTTCTCACTAACCTAAGACTGCTGAGGTACTCCTCCTGTCGAGTACCGCGGGTCTGCTGCCAACTACCGGGCGCTCCGTCCGCTAAGGGTCTGCTGCCAAATACCGGGCGCTCACCCAAATAGCCTATAGAGGTACTCCTCCAGTCGAGTACCGCGGGTCTGTTTCCAACTACCAGGCGCTCCGTCCGCCGTGGGTCTGCCGCCAAATACCGGGCGCTCCGTCCACTGGTCTAGTCGACTCACTCCAAGTCGAGTCGGTCGAGCAGTCTTCAGGTCTCAGCCGGCGACACGGTCTCCGTACTCCGTACGCTCGTCTCCAGTATCGCGGGTCTGCCGCTACAACCAAGCGCACCACCTCTATCGAGTAAAACAGAAGATTCATCTCACACAGGTATGCTTCTTCGGATGACGATAAAGATGATCACTGAACCATCTGAGACGTCGGACCCATGAAGGATCGATAGGTACTATCCTCGCAGTGACCCACACAAGATCGGGCCCACGCAGGACCTGTAGGAGTTGGCTCACACAGAACCGCAGAGAGATGACCCACACAGGATCAGACCCACACAGGATCGGGCCCACGCAAGACCTGAAGTACTGATCCACGTAGGATCGCTGAGTGCAGGAGTCGTCGCAGTCCGCTGAGAATCTCTGCACAGTCGTCGCCGCAGTCCACTGAGGATCTCTGCACGGTCGTCGTCGGAGTCCACGGAGGATCTCTGCACGGTCGTCGCCGCAGTCCACTGAGGATCTCTGCACGGTCGTCGTCGGAGTCCACGGAGGATCTCTGCACAGTCGTCACAATCCACTGAGAATCTCTGCACGGTCGTCACTGTCGAAGTAGCAGTCGCAGCCAGCCTAGGGTTCCCGCACACAGCAAGCTCGTTCGGGAGGGTCCGCTCCACGAGCCGAGACGCTGATACATCAACTGACACAAAGTCTGAAGTTGATGTATCCAAAAGTTCAGTATCGTCAACAGGAACTCAACGTCGCAGACGGCGCGTCAATCGGACGCCCGGTCTGAGAGATATTGGCATTTTCGTCTCAGGGGCCCGGTTGGTTTTTAAGGCAAAACCAACCCGACCGCACTCCACCTGCGTCCGAACCTCGGGCGGAGTATGCCAAAAGATCCGTCTCACTTAGAGGAAATCAACAAAGCTGATGGCACGTCAATCGGACGTCTGTAGCTCAAGATATGAGCGTTTCCGCTCCGAGGGCCCGGTTGGTTTCGTGTACGAACCAACCCGGCCGAACACCAAGTATTCCGAAACTTTGAGTGCGATAAACCAAAACGACCGTCTCGATCCAAGGATCGTGTTGCCGCTGACGGCGGGTCGTTTGGAGGCCCGTAGCTCAAGATATGGCCATTTGAACGAAGTCCGTCCGAAGACGGGGGGGTCCGGGCCCGGGCCGACCCGGCCCGACCCCCCATGGTTGGCCCGAACCGGGTCGGGTCCGACGCGGTTGGCCCGGCCCGGCCCGGCCAGGGCCAGTCCGGCTCGGCTCGGCCGAGCGGCCGACGCGGGGGAAAGCCGCCGCCCCGCGTGACACCCCCGCGGCACCCGCGGGGTGTCGCCCTGGACATCCGCGGCACCCGCTGGGTGTCGCGCTGGACACCCGCGGGGTGCCGCGTGACAACCCCGCGGCACCCGCGAGGTGTCGCGCTGGACACCCGCGGCACCCGCTGGGTGTCGCGCTGGACACCCGCGGCACCCGCTGGGTGTCGCGCTGGACACCCGTGGGGTGTCGCGCTGGACACCCGCGGGGTGCCGCCGCCTCCGGCCGCAGGCGCCGCCTCCGGCCGCCGGTGCCGCCGCACCGGCGACCCGCGCCACCTCCGGCTTCCGCGGGCCGCCGGAGTCGCTCCGGTGGCCCATTTTCCTTCCCGTCTGTGCCGTTGTTCCTCCCGGGTTCCGTTCTTTACTGCGGGATCATCAAACACTCGTTGCAGCACGTTCCGTCGTCGCCCGCCAAATCCGCAAAACACGAAAAACGGCGGAGGGTTGTCGGGCCGTGTTCGTTCGACCCGCACCCTCCGCGTTAGATAAAAACAACGGGAGAAAAAAAAGAATGTTCAACACATGAACCAACAATTTTAATAAAATAAAATCGTTTCTTTGATTCTGGTTCTTTAATTTTTAAAGAATGTTCACGGGAATATAAGGAGGGGTATTTCAAAATATAAAATCCCTACCTCAAGCGTCGTCGATCGTCGCGCGCAGGCGTTCTTTGCGGAAAGGATCGTCGCGGAAGAGAGGGATCGTCGCGTCGTCGCGGGGAGGCGTCGCGTCGTCGCGGAATCCGGCGTTGAGTCGGCGAGCTCAACGAACCAAGAACAACAGATTTAAATTATTAATATTTAAATCTTTGTTTCGTTAAAACCAAAAGAAAAGAACTTTTGAGAGGAAATCCGAAATCACTCACCTCAAACGGTCGGTGATCGGAGATCGGAGCGTGGAAGAACGTCACGGACGGAAGCATCGTCGATTTCCGGGTTCGGCGTTCTTCGCGTTCTTCGTGTTCTTCGTGTTCTTCGCGAGGGAGAAGAAGAACAAGAATCCTCTCAAACCTTCTCCAAAGATTTGGGTTGGTCTTATTTTATTAATATGCCAACACACGAAACAGGCTAAGAAACGATTGAATTAATTCTTGAATTAATTCAACGAAAGAAACATGCCATTAAATTCACGAAAGAAACAGCCCATTCAATTCACGAGAGAAACAACCCAATTAAATGGTCTGTTAAGAATTTAAAAAAACGCGTCGGTTGACTTTCATTAAGACGGGTTTTCACGGGTGCGTTTCTTAGCGGAAAGAAACGGCAGTGCTCGTGCGGGCCCCACCTCACAAATATCCTACCAAGGGGGTAGGATATTTCCGGATAGCATCCTATCCAGTTCAACTCAGTTCAAGCCGCCTTTAAGTGGCTTCAAGTGGCTTCCAAGTGGCTTAAGTGAAATAAAATAAAGTTGTCGCAAAATTATTTTATTTCTTAACTTTAAGCCCGAAAATTAAAAACCACACCCGAGCAAACGCAACTCCGGAAGATGCGTTTCTAAAAGAATATCGGCGCTGCGATTTCATCGGTGCCCTCAGAATTCGATTCCGGGCACCGGTTCAAAAGTTAGAAAAACCCGCTCGTCTGTTCACTGAACGTACCCGATCCAAACTTCGGAAAATGATTCCGGGCACACCGGGCCTCGGAATCAGGTGCCGTCAGAAACTGCGCTCTTGTAAAATTCCAAAGAAAATTAAGAAAAAAAATTTCCTTGAAATTTACGGGTCTTTACATTACTCCCACCACAGGGCTTTACGTCCCCGTAAAGCTTCAACACAAACTAGGGATACAAGGCGGTACTGAGCACGCATCTGAGCCTTCCGCTCCCAAGTGCTCTCCGGGAGGTTCCCGTGCCGCCATCTGATGCGCACAAGAGGGATCGATCGCCCACGTAGGACCCGCTCCTGTCGATCCTCTATCTCCACTAGGACCTCCGCAAATGTCGCCCCATCATCCACGTCTAGCTCCCCATAGTCAAAGATGTGCGTCGGGTCGTGCACGTATCTCCTCAGCTGGGATACGTGGAAGACGTCGTGCACCCGGTGCAACTGAGGTGGGAGAGCCAGGCGATAAGCCACCTCACCAACCCTGCTGAGGACCTGGAAAGGCCCGATGAAGCGGGGAGACAACTTGCCGCCTCGGCCAAATCTCCGCAAACCACGTCGAGGTGAGACACGCAAGAAGACGTGGTCGCCATCCTCGAACTCTAGTGGCCTCCGCCTCCTGTCAGCATATGACTTCTGCCGGCTCTGTGCTGTCCTCATCCGCTCCTGGATGACCTGGACCTCCTCTGACGTGGCCCAGACCATCTCTGGTCCCACAAGAGCTGCAAGATTTCTTCTTTGCCGATAAAAGAAACTTGGTCTCATCCCCTGGATGAACCACATTCTTTGCCTAAAACAGTCAATCCTAACATGGATGATACTAATCCATACCAAGGATGACGTCGTAAGGCCTCGACGCTACTACTAAGAGATCCAACCGTTACTCTCGCCTCCAAGGGTTGAGTCACACTGTCGGCATCAGTGTGTGGTAACTGGTCTCCTCCAGTAGATGTCTCACAAGTGAGGGTCAAGTCAATAGCCAAAACTGGAACCTCTTAGTAACATCACGAAAGAGGACAGGAACGAAAATATCACAAAGGTATGCGTCTTTTATTATTGCAGCTCATAATACAAGACGCTACACAAAAGCAACAAGGAACCAGAAGTACAAAGGACGTATCCACTAGTTCTGCTCCTGTCCATCTGCTCCCAGAGCTCCATGATCGAAGGCCTCGGCTGCCTGAAGCTGAGCTCTCGCATGTTCACCTACTCCCTGTGGTTGGGGCGGACCTCCTGGTGGTGGTGGTGGCAGAGCCTCAAAGCGTCGCCCACCTCCCGCTGCGCGGCCAGCTCCTCTGCCTCGTCTGCCTCCTCCCTGCGGACCGCCACGGTCGAACCTCTGCCTCTGCCTGGGAGGTTCTTCACTTAACTGCTAATCATCACCATGGCGGGTCGGACAGTCACGATCCATGTGACCAATCCCGCCACAGGAGTAACACTGCCCACTCTCGGCACGCCTGGATCTGACTCCACCCCGGCTCCCCTGCACAACTGAGCCTGAGTCGTGCAGTCGGCCACCGGTAGGTCTGGTCTGCCTGGAACCCTGAGTCATCCGTCGGCTACCTGCTGCCGATGACTCTGCTATCTGCCGCCCTGCGGCAGGTCTCGCTGTGGACTCAGCCAGGAAGCTCTCGATCAGAAGGGCTCTCTCTAGCACTCCTGCCTAGGTCGGGATGTTAAGAGAGATCAGGGATGCCCTGATCTCATGTCTCAATCCCTGCTCGAAGGTCCGGGCCCGAAGGAAGGGGTCTCGTACCATATCTGTCGAGTACCGAGAATGGTCGGTGAACCTCGCCGCGTACTGAGCGACCGTCAAGCTGCCCTGCCGCAGCTGAAAAAGATCCTGGATGCGCACCGTACGGAGGTTGGCCGGGACGAACTCTGAGCGGAAGAGGATCTCGAAGTCTGTCCAGATGAGGGAGGCCTCATCGTGCACCTGGAGCATCAAGCTCCACCATTTGCCTGCTGCCGCGTGCAGGAGACTCGCTGCGAGGATTACCATGAGGTCTGCTGGTGTCCTCACTAATCTGAAAACCCGAACAACTGCCTCCAGCTAGTCCTCAGCGGCCTGAGGGTCCGTCTCCCCACGGAACCTGGGCGGTCGCTGGCGCTGGAACTCATGCAGTGCACTAAGGCGACATGCATCGTCAGCGGCTGGGGCTGGTAGCATCGGTGCCTCGGCGGGTATAGGTACCGCCGGTGCCTCAGCTGTCAAAGGGCCCTGTACCGAGTCCTCGACGCTCGGTGGGCTGTCATCACGCTCCACTCTCGGAATCCTAGCTGGCTGTCCGGGCGTCAGATTGACGCGCCGTCTGTTGAGTTGAGATCCTGTTGTCGATACGGAACTTTTGGATACATCAACTTCGAACTACGTGTCAGTTGATGTATCAGCCTCTCGGCTCGTGGAGAGGACCCTCCTAAACGAGCTCGCTGTGTGAGGGAACCCTAGCGCTGGCTGTGACTTCGACGACAGAGCAGAGATCCTCCGTGGACTGCGACGACGACAGAGCAGAGATCCTTCGTGGACTGCGGCGACGACTGTGCAAAGATCCTCAGTGGACTGCATCGACTACTGCACTCAGCAATCCTACGTGGATAAGTGCTACAGGTCCTGTGTGGGCCCGAGGAGCCTGGAGGCTATCTGTACCCACCCTTCAGGTGGGATTTCCAGTGGACGACACGAGGCCGCCATCATTTCTTCAGTTGATGTTCTTTACATTTTCAGTTGTACAGATAGCTCCAATGCTCCTCGGGTCCCGCCGTCCGCTCCGAGCACGTCTCGCCTAGTGGTCCACCTCCAGGTACTGACTCGTCATGTAGTCCACCTCCGGGTACTGACTCGTCGTGTAGTCCACCTCCGGGTACCGTCCAGTCCTCGAACACTCGGTCTCCATCAGCACTGCCTGTCGTCTGCAACCAACACCACGAAGTGCGGGCATAGCCCGTGCAGGGGTGAGTATAAGCTACTCAGTAGGGACCCCGAGACCCCCGAAGGTGTCTCGAAATCCACAAAGGATAAGCCACGAAGGAGAGATACAATCACTAAGTAATATCTGACACGGCTTAGGTATATGCCCATACATATACCTAAGTCATCAATTCCCCGATCGGCTCCAACGTCCGAGCCCTAGCACAACCCAGTCCACACAGGAAAGCAAAACGCATACCCACGCAGGATAGCACAACACAATCCACAAAGGAGAGTAAATAGTAAATCCACACAGGATAACTCAACACAATCCACAAAGGAGAGGAAAACGTAATCCACACAGGAAAACTCAACAGATAACTCTCATAGGTATATGCCCATACATATATCGAAATTATCAGATAACCCATCTCAATCAAGAGGAAACACAAGGATCATTGACTCAGCTCAAACCAGGATTTTCATTATCAAAAACATAACTGCTGAAGAGCCCCATCTCTGAAGTGTACAGTGGTCCTGTCACGACTCCGAGGTACTTCTCACTAACCTAAGACTGCTGAGGTACTCCTCCTATCGAGTACCGCGGGTCTGCTTCCAACTACCGGGCGCTCCGTCCGCTAAGGGTCTGCTACCAAATACCGTGCGCTCACCCAAATAGCCTACAGAGGTACTCCTCCAGTCGAGTATCGCGGGTCTGCTGCCAACTACCAGGCGCTCCGTCCGCCGTGGGTCTGCCCCCAAATACCGGGCTCTCCGTCCACTGGGCTAGTCGACTCACTCCAAGTCGAGTCGGTCGAGCAGTCTTCAGGTCTCAGCCGGCTACACGGTCTCCGTACTCCGTACGCTCGTCTCCAGTATCGCGGGTCTACCGCTACAACCAAGAGCACCACCTCTATCGAGTAAAACAGAAGATTCAGCTCACACAGGTATGCTTCTTCGGATGACGATAAAGATGATCACTGAACCATCTGAGACGTCGGACCCACGAAGGATCGATAGGTACTATCCTCGCAGTGACCCACACAGGATCGGGCCCACGCAGGACCTGTAAGAGTTGGCTCACACAGAACCGCTGAGAGATGACCCACACAGGATCAGACCCACACAAGATCGGGCCCACGCAGGACCTGAAGCACTGATCCACGTAGGATCGCTGAGTGCAGGAGTCGTCGCAGTCCACTGAGGATCTCTGCACAGTCGTCGCCGCAGTCCACTGAGGATCTCTGCACGGTCGTCGTCGGAGTCCACAGAGGATCTCTGTACAGTCGTCGCCGCAGTCCACTGAGGATCTCTGCACGGTCATCGTCGGAGTCCACGGAGGATCTCTGCACAGTCGTCGCAGTCCACTGAGAATCTCTGCACGGTCGTCACTGTCGAAGTAGCAGTCGCAGCCAGCCTAGGGTTCCCGCACACAGCAAGCTCGTTCGGGAGGGTCCGCTCCACGAGCCGAGAGGCTGATACATCAACTGACACAAAGTCCGAAGTTGATGTATCCAAAAGATCCGTATCGTCAACAGGAACTCAACGTCGCAGACGGTGCGTCAATCGGACGCCCGGACTGAGAGATATTGGCATTTTCGTCTCAGGGGCCCGGTTGGTTTTTAAGGCAAAACCAACCCGACCGCACTCCACCTGCGTCCGAACCTCGGGCAGAGTATGCCAAAAGATCCGTCTCACTTAGAGGAAATCAACAAAGCTGACAGCACGTCAGTCGGACGTCCGTAGCTCAAGATATGAGCGTTTCCGCTCCGAGGGCCCGGTTGGTTTCGTGTACGAACCAACCTGGCCGAACCCCAAGTATTCCGAAACTTTGAGTGCGATAAACCAAAACGACCGTCTCGATCCAAGGATCGCGTTGCCGCTAACGGCGGGTCGTTTGGAGGCCCATAGCTCAAGATATGGCCATTTGAACGAAGTCCGTCCGAAGACGGGGGGTCCGGGCCCGGGCCGACCCGGCCCGACCCCCCCTGGTTGGCCCGAACCAGGTCGGGTCCGACTCGGTTGGGCCGGCCCGGCACGGCCAGGGCCGGTCCGGCTCGGCTCGGCCGAGCGGCCGAGCGGTCGATGCGGGGGAAAGCCGCCGCCCCGCGTGACACCCCCACGGCACCCGCGGGGTGTCGCCCTGCACACCCGCGGCACCCGCTGGGTGTCGCGCTGGACACCCGCGGGGTGCCGCGTGACAACCCCGCGGCACACGCGGGGTGTCGCGCTGGACACCCGCGGCACCTGCGGGGTGTCGCGCTGGACACCCGCGGGGTGCCACCGCCTCCGGCCGCCGGCGCCGCCGCGCCGGCACCCGCGCCACCTCCGGCTTCCGCGGGCCGCCGGAGTCGCTCCGGTGGCCCGTTTTCCTTCCCGTCTGCGCCGTTGTTCCTCCCGGGTTCCGTTCTTTACTGCGGGATCATCAGACACCCGTTGAGGCACGTTCCGTCGTTGCCCGCCAAATTCGTAAAACACGAAGAACAGCGGAGGGTTGTCGGGCCGTGTTCGTTCGACCCGCACCCTCCGCGTTAGATAAAAACAACGGGAGAAAAAAAAAGAATGTTCAACACATGAACCAACAATTTTAATAAAATAAAATTGTTTCTTTGATTCCGGTTCTTTAATTTTTAAAGAATGTTCACGGGAATATAAGGAGGGGTATTTCAAAATATAAAATCCCTACCTCAAGCGTCGTCGATCGTCGCGCGCGGGCGTTCTTCGCGGGAAGGATCGTCGCGGAAGAGAGGGATCGCCGCGTCGTCGCGGGGAGGCGTCGCGTCATCGCGGAATCCGGCGTTGAGTCGGCGAGCTCAACGAACCAAGAACAACAGATTTAAATTATTAATATTTAAATCTGTGTTTCGTTAAAACCAAAAGAAAAGAACTTTTGAGAGGAAATCCGAAATCACTCACCTCAAACGGTCGGTGATCGGAGATCGGAGCGTGGAAGAACGTCACGGACGGAAGCGTCGTCGATTTCCGGGTTCAGCGTTCTTCGCGTTCTTCGCGTTCTTCGTGTTCTTCGCGAGGGAGAAGAAGAACAAGAATCCTCTCAAACCTTCTCCAAAGATTTGGGTTGGTCTTATTTTATTAATATGCCAACACACAAAACAGGTTAAGAAACGATTAAATTAATTCTTGAATTAATTCAACGAAAGAAACAGGCCATTAAATTCGCGAAAGAAACAGCCCATTCAATTCATGAGAGAAACAGCCCAATTAAATGGTCTGTTAAGAATTTAAAAAAACGCGTCGGTTGACTTTCATTAAGAAGGGTTTTCACGGGTGCGTTTCTTTGCGGAAAGAAACGGAGGTGCTCGTACGAGCCCCACCTCACAAATATCCTACCAAGGGGGTAGGATATTTCCGGATAGCATCCTATCCAGTTCAAACCAGTTCAATCCACCTTTAAGTGGCTTCAAGTGGCTTCCAAGTGGCTTAAGTGAAATAAAATAAAGTTGTCGCAAAATTATTTTATTTCTTAACTTTAAGCCCGAAAATTAAAAACCACACCCGAGCAAACGCAACTCCGGAAGAGGCGTTTCTAAAAGAATACCGGCACTGCGATTTCATCGGTGCCCTCAGAATTCGATTCCGGGCACCGGTTCAAAAGTTAGAAAAACCCGCTCGTCTGTTCACTGAACGTACCCGAGCCAAACTTCGGAAAATGATTCCGGGCACACCGGGCCTCGGAATCAGGTGCCGTCAGAAACTGCGCTCTTGTAAAATTCCAAAGAAAATTAAGAAAAAAAATTTCCTTGAAATTTACGGGTCTTTTCATAAAAGGTGGTAATGTAAAAATTAACGACATCATTTCTCAAAGCAGTAGTCTATCGTACACACGAATGATAATTTGATAACCCATTTGATGGAATTGTGAGTTGTTGTAGGTCAAAAACTTAATATAAAAACACAAATTTTTATTTAACATACTGTGTTCCTTATATAATCAAGTTATAAAAATAATTTAATGGGTTTGGTGAAGAAATAAAAGAAAAACAGTCATTGATAAATGTTACCTCTTATTCAGGTATCTTCTTTTGGTTTGCACCAATGTACTTCCTTGGTTGGATTTCTAACCGAATTAGGGATTCTAGTATAATAGGAAGGAATTTAGGAAGTAATTTGGTAGGTTATTTTGATCCAAATGGCTTTAGGGGTGTGAATAATGGGTATACTGAGTTCCCTTTTATAGTTAAGGAGGAGTGGAATCCTTATAAGTACTCAAAAGTATTCACTATTTCATGGTCTCACTTACCTCATGGGGATCCAAAATTAAATTATAATTTTAGGGAGGGTTTATTTGGTCAATATAAACCTCAAACATATAAAAATAATATAAATTTATAATTTTCTACCTTAACTTCTTAGTCTACCTATTTTTACCATTTTGGGGTTCACTATGGTAACTAATTTTGTAATCTAGGTAATATTCATTTAGGAAAATCTAATGTGAGACTTATTATACAATTTATAAATACTGATTCTAAATTGGATATCAAATTTATATAATAAAAATCTCATGTTTTGGGAATTCATTTTAATATAATTGCATGTAATGTTCAAAAATACCACTTTAACCCTACCCATGATAACAATATTTTTAATATTTAGAGGTCAATATTTTCATTATAAAAGATAAATTGGTCAATTAATGGACTATATATCATATTTATTAACATTTAAATGTTACTTGAAATAATAAAGTATTTTTTTAATTTTAAATCATTTAATAAAACATCATTTAGTATAAAATAACATTAATGTCAATTTGGACATTTTTATTTAATTTCAATAATTAAGGGAAAGTGCAGAACTATTCTATAACATAAGGTATGTGATCTCTTTGAACCAAAATTTTTAATTGAGGTAATTATTTCTCTATATTAACTAAATTAATAAAATCATAATTCTTACTTATTTGATATTCTTTATATATTTCCAACAAATATATATATAGATTTACTCAACTTTCCATAATAGGGATATATGTGTGTTTTAAATTGATCCCTTCCCAATTTCCCTCTTTAAGAAAATCTAATTAAAAGGAACTTTTCTATTTCATAACCCATTACAAGTTACACTCATTAAATTCTTTTAAACAACACAGTTTCTCAAAATTTTATCATTTTATCATGGAATCCATTTTAGTCCAGTTTTAGTTTTATGGTAACTATTCCCTTACCCTCTTTAAAGACTAATTACCCTTTCTCCTAAATCCCTACTTAAGTGTCACATTTCCAAACGGATTTTTCTACTCTTTTTAAAGACTTCACATCAAATTTTCATCAGTTTACATGAACTACGGTTATGAACCTCGGTGAATTCTTAAATACCTTCTTTAATGGAAACTAATATGATATTCCATCTGGTAATTATTTATAACAAGGTAATGAAACACATTTCATTCCATGTGTAATCATTATGTTTATTTCTTATGTTTGACTTCCTTTTGTGGCAGACATATACATGTACATATTATAATGGGAGCTCCCAAATAGAATTCCAATGTATTCGGTTTTTTTTAAGTGACTCTTATCGACTTGTGATTTTATCTTGTTAGGAAGCATTAACATACGCTTATGTCATATTTTATTTGAAATTACCATGGTTCCATGTTATTATGGATCCTTTTTCACTATGTTATGACATAATATGATTATTCATAATCCATTCCATTTATGATAGAATGTTCCACCTTTTGACTTATATGTGTTGCTTTATTTCAACTTTATTGCTTTATTGGACTATTTCAGCACACACATTTTGTTTATGTGTTACCTAGGTTGTAATATGGAGTTTTAAGAGATCAAATAGAGTTTTAAAGTCATTATATAAATTAAACTAATGTAATTTTATTTTAGTTACTTTTTGATGTATTATTAACCTAGTCTTGTAAAGACATTTGGCCTCATGATATTTGGTTTGTGTTTTCCAGATGTTTATGTAAAAAATCGTGTAATAATTTGTTTAAAAGTATTGGGTTTCTATAGTTTTTTTGAGAAGATTAAGAAGTACTCTAATTAACTGAAGAGGTTCTATATATAGTGGATTTAAATCTAGAATTTTACAATCAAGATAGATAAATATGTTAGTCACTAAGCCACCCTATACTATATAAAGATCATTTCTGCACATGGAATCAAAAAATGGAAAAGGACTGAAATTTTATGTATATTATCTTAGGTTTGTAAGGATGAACCTATATTTTATAAGGATTTTAATTTTCTATAAATGTGGTATTTCTAAATATAAGGATAAAGTGTTTTTTCCATAGAGAACATTCTTGGAATTGTAATTATAATTCAATAAGGATCATTGTGACTTCTTAATTATTATTTCCTACTTATTAAGGTTGATTCCATTGTAATGTAAATATGATCTATAAACTACGTAACGTTAGATAAGTAATGTGTGGATGAATTATAATCTACATAAGAATGGATAAAAGAATTTATGGATTAATTTCTGAGTTCTGTAAGAATGACTGAAGAAATGTAAGGATGGACTTGTGCTATATAGGGATCATTTTTTAGTAGACACCTTGTAAAATTGAGATGATTTTTGAATTCAGGAAAACAATATTTCCTAGAGAGAATTATTTTGAATGAAAATATGTCTAGTGTATGCTTGAGATGAGATTCATTAATCAATTTAATAAATTAATTGTGACTGAATATATATAAAGATCATGTGATATAACCATCATGGAGAATGAATTCACACAAAGATAATAATATGAAAGATAATTGATGTAAAAATTATTTTTTTATTTAAGATTATACAAAAGATAATTACATAATTATAGTTTAAAAATGTTGTATTGTTTGTATTTCTTAATTCAAAATGAATCAAATTTTTTATTCAAACTAATATTTCAATAAATTATTTTCAATTAATAGAGGGGTCCCATCTCTTCCTCTCATCCTCATGAGTTCTCAAATGTGTCTTCTCTTCATAGGTTATACCTACTGTCTTATTTCGGTCAGAAACACCTATCGCTCGACACCTCCAACATATTTATCAACATAACCTAGCCTATGAAAGAGCGATCCATCATCAAATTGCATGAACCCCAAAATTTCCTTCTTCGATTCACCTCCGTTGATAACCTTGCCTCTGCGTGGTCCAAGGGGGAATGCTATGGTGAAGGCTCTTGGATCATCCTTCTCAGATGGGGTTATGAATTTGACTGGATGTGTGATCATTCCACCGCAGATATTTGAGTATGATTTCCGAGACTACCACTTCCCTTCCAAAATCCCTCAATTATTCAAATTTTGGGTATCCTTGACAGAATATTTTTGGATTTGGATGAATCTTTGAGATCCACATGTCATCCCATAGAACCCCATATTTTCATGTAAGTTTAAATTTCCAGGACTCTAGTTGACTCTTTATGGATCATGGTGGGTGATGAGATTCATTTTTATCAACCAGTGGTGTTTGAGAACTGGTATGATTTTGATGACTCGTGTTATATATTGGGTCACCTATATCAAAACTATCATATGCCTGTAATTGAGAAGCCTCTTGTATTTGATGTTAGCTATTTGATCACTGATACTTGTGAGGGACACTTTTTTGATATCTTATGAAATGTAGATCTTGAATCATGTGATTCTCTTCAGAAGGAGGTTGGGATGATACAACCATACCTGATGTTTCCTGACATATTTTATAGTTTGAGGTGTGATTTGGAAGGCGTCAAGAAGATTATGTTGGTGGAGTGGGAGATACGGTTATACCCTTCTTCCACTACATTATAATCTTCTCAAAGGTTTCTTCGGGGGTGAATGTTATGCGATTTCTCCTGGTGTTCATATGATTTTTTCACCCTCTAAATCTGGTGGGAATGCATTTATCTATCTGGATAAAAGAATGCCTCCAATGTAGGAGCCTTCAGATCAGTGGGCTCTCCCTACCTTATCACATCTGCATAAACATTTTTAGACATTGGACAAACTTTTAATTGGTTATACTATCCAGGATGGGTAGAAAATGGTTATTTTCAACTATATAAAGACGTTTACTACTTCCATGTACCAAGTCAATTCAGTTTCGTGTAATAAATAAATAGATTCCCTACCAGTTTTAGAAGGTGAGTGGGAACATCACATGATCAGTGATGAAACATCCAGTCAGTTCTCGATGGATAGTCTTGATAGAATTCTTGGTAGAGGGCCTTACAACCTAATGAGGAATAAGGGGAAGAAAACTATGAGAAAAGATAGTATTTGTGATGGGTTATTTTTGATGAACCTCATACCCATCACAAATAGTCTTATCAATGGTGATATTTGTGACAAATATCAAATTCCAACGCAAATTATTTTTATTTTTTTATGGAAGTTCATGACCCATTTCTAATGTTTTTTTCATGCTTAAGTTTCATTGTGTTGGGGGATGGAAAGTTAGTACATTATAAAAAGTTTCCACAGAAGAAATTTTATGACATGATTAATTTTGTTACAATCAGCACGACCTAAAAAATTTATAAAATCACGTGCACTCTTTCTTCTCCTCCCAAATTCTCCACACCTCTACCACTCCTATCGGGTAATGCTCTAAACCCAACATTGATATCCAGGTCTCCCTTGAAAATGCTCGTTTCTCCTTATGTTTTGCTAATTTACGATCAAATATCCCAGGTACGGACTCCACTTCATCCCTCCTTCATTATTTTTGCTTATGTTGGTTCAATATTGTAAATATTGATTTTGTTAAAACCTAGGTGAATAGGTTTACCCTATTTATATAAGTTATTTTATATTAATGGTTATTATTAATTTATTATTCTCTATTTGGGTGTTCGTTGGTTCCACATTAGTTGATTTCCTTTGATTTGAGGTATTTTTATCATTTTTTGATCTTTAGATTTAATAGATTATTTTTTGGTGTTTAAGGTTACTATACGTTTATTATTTTATATTATTATTTGAAATATGATGATTATGCAAATTATTTGCAAGGATGTCTGATATTGACGAAGTTTACATAATAATGTTTGATTTGTCAACTGTATAACTTGGTTATATTGATATAATTTTTAATGAATTATGTTAATTCTTGGATTGTGAAATTGATGTTAGATTATTTTTTTATATTATGATTTATTTTCATTTATTTAAATCATGTAAATATAATTTTGTAAAAATTTGGAGATATATATGTTTGTGTGTGTCTGTCTGTGTTAACATTTAAATATAAATATATAAACATTTTAAAAATAACATGTAAGGTTTTCTTATATATGTGTTTGCGTACACGCGTTAATGTGTGTGTATGTATATAGATTTGATATGTTAACTTCTTTAAAAAAATGTGTAAAAATAAATTTGATGTGAATTGATTTGATTAAGAAATTCTGTGATATATATATAGCCTATGAAATTAATAGAAATGTGTGTTGTTTAAAAATGAAGAGAAAATTAATATAATGAAAATTTCTTCGCAAAACGATATTTAAAAGATTTTTTATATAAAAATATGTTTAAAATGGTTTAATGAAAAAAATAACAATTTAAAATATGTTATATTTATTAAAAAAAATAGTTAATCATAATTCGTATAAAATTTTGATATACTTTATCAAAAAAAATAACAAATACAAATATTTATAAAAAATTCATAAAAAATATTAATTATTACATATGTAGTATTAATTTTTATAATTATTAATAATCATTAAATAAATTAAATTTAGTAAGAATTAGAAAAAAATATTGATTTGTCTCTGATTAATATCATTAATAAAAAATTAGAATAAATGTGTAAAAATTAATATTAAAGTATATATGTTGTTTAAATTTTGTAAAATTAATAAAAAAGTGAGTACATTTAATAAAAGTTGTTTAAATTAATAAAAATTCATATAAATTAAAACAAAATAGTTTAAATTATTAAAAAAATTAAAAAAATATATATATTAGTATATATTATCAAAAATTCGTAAATATTAATAAAAATGTATAAATTAAAAAACTAGCTTAAATTATTGTAATTTTTTACATGTTTATAAAAAAATAGTTTAAATTATTATAAATTAGTATAGATCTAAATAAATTATCATAAATTTGTCTTCAAGAAGCATAAACTATTAGAAGTTAAAGAAGAATTCATAAATTGATATAATTTAAAATGAAATGTTACAATCTAATTAAAATTAGTATATAAGAACACAATTTAAAAAAATTAATATAATTTATTACAAATTTTTATAAATTATGGAAAATTACTGAAAATTTTAAAAATTAATATAATTTATAATAAATTAATATCAAATAGTATAAATTATTCTAAATTAATAAAAAAATTGTAAATTTATTAAAAAAAATTAAACATATAAATTTTATATAAATTAACAAAAATATATTAAAATTAGTATAATTTATTATAAATTACTATAAAATAATATAAATAATTATAAATTATTAGAAAAGTGAAAATAAAATTGATTATCAAGTTTCATGTTTTGGGAAATGAAAAATTTGAACATGGTTGACACAAATTGGTCATTTCTAATGACCTGAAAATTAGAAATTCAACAATATAGAACTTTTTAGAATTTTGTAATGTAACTCCCCGAGCTTACACGGTACGCTTCTCTTTCAATAAAGCAATAGCTTGCATTGTATGCAAGTTCGAGTTCTAACACACCACGACTAATCAAAGTAGCCATTATGAATAGTAATACCCACTGTTTAAAATTATAGAAAATTTATATTTCAAAATGGACTTCATTTTTGTATTCTTAATATCGAAATTATCCTAAGTTGAATTTTTTGTAATTATCTGAGAAATTCCAATTTTTTATGAATAGTGAAAAATACTTAAAACAACTTTTTTAATCAAAATAATTTATAGTGATAAATTATAATATTTAGTGTATTTAAAGTACAATTAGAATATTTTTTACCATTTTATCCAATGGTGTTCATTATAATTAATTTCACTTTGAAATTGGACATAATCAATTGTCATTCTTTTGATATATATTTTTTCTTAAAAACACGCTATTTGTTGTGACAACGGGAATTAATTATAAAATTAATTAATGCAACTTATATGTTTGTAATTTTGTAAAATAGACATCATTTTTGAATTCGTAATATCAATTATTGCTTAGGCTGAAATTTTGGCATTGTTCTGAAAAACTTCAATTTTTGATGAATACTGAAACCACTAAGTGGTAGTTAAAAAACTGATTTTTCGTTTAAATGAAACATTGCCACTTATGTGATTTGATTTTCAAAATTCCGACATACATGGTTGTCATTAGGAAGTAAAATGTTGTTCAATGGGATTAAAATAATTTTTGGTAAATAGTAACTTTTAAGTTTAATTAATCGCGATTAAAGGTAATTAGTGAAATTAAATGTAAAGATAATGTTATAATAATATGAAATGACCTTGTCACTTGTCCTACACCTATTGGATGAGTCATGGCAGACCAAGACAATCAGTGGGTCAACTTGGGGACCCCATGGAGCCACATTGGGAGGAAATTGACATTAAAAACATTTTATTTAATGTTAAAATAAAAATGTCACAAACATGAGTTGTTTTACTAAAACAATTTTTAAATGGGGTAATATAGGTCATATTTTTGCCTATAAATATTCATCAGAAATATAATACGATTTCCTACATCATGATAATTTTTTATAATTTTTATACATTAAATAAATTAAATTATTTATGACACCATGATGATGCAGCGATTACCTCTTTAATTAACGATTTAAATAAAATAAAAAGATAATGTAAGATCTAAGACATACACTTGTAAAAAACCTATTGGATGAGTATATTTCCAACCCTTATCACCTTATCCTCGAAATATTTAAGTGTGGGAGTTTTAAAATCCGAAACTCATTATATAATAAAGTAACATTTCATGGCTTTCCAAGAGTGCCCCTCCTCTCCTCTTATAAAAGGCCCCCACCACTACCACCTTACTCACACCTTCATAGCCTTTAGGCTCGGCCAAAATCTACCCAAATACTCTATAAAATTCCCTCTCTTACTCCTAGAAGCCTCACTTTGGGAAGAATTCTTTCCAATGAAGTCTTTGGCTCAAATCAAGAAAGAGTTACCCAATTTTAAGGTAATGTCTTCTCTTATATTATTTTTTTATTTTGCTTCTCCAAACCCTTAAACTCATTTTATTACTTTATTTTGTAACAAAACCAGTATCTTAAATATACTATCATTTTTTATAAGAAGTATTCGAGCTACATGTACACACACCTACATCTAATGGTTAAAGAACATATTGTTTCTATGGATGGCGAATTTCTGCCTCACGAAACGATGATTGTTCAACACTCATATAACACCTTCAAAGGTGGCCATTAAGATGTCACTATATTTATATATGATATATAATATGTTTATGTTTTACCTAAGATTCTTTATTTTTCATTTATCTCATACCTTTATGATTTCCATTATGGGTAAACGCGATTATTTCATTTTAGGAAGTGCAGACTACCGCCCCCTCAAAGTGATTTGAATCGTTAATGCCATATGTGGGATGTATAGAGGATGGATTAAATGGTATTTTAAATTATATTATACTGTAATTATAGTATACCTATATATAATTATTTTTTCATTCCATTAAATACAAAATATAAATGAAAGTGGCATTCATTCGTACGTACGACATACCGTCTCCATGAATGGTGCATTTCATTTTTTACCTCTAAATGTTATGTATTGTTATAAATACATGTATATACTGGATATATATGATATATATGATATCTACATCATGAATATAATTCTGAATATGATGGATATTTTACCACATGAACAATTTGTAATTATAAGAAGTTTATTTTTGACTCAAGTACCAAAGATCGACAAAATGACCGTTATTAACTTAAATAATTACATAATGTTCATAACATGGTAATAAGTGATATAAATGGAATAATGAACATGAAAAAGGTTCTTACGCAAATTGAAATTAACTCTAGTTTATTATTCAAGAGATTAAACAACGATCGAGTCAAGTCAGACATGAGGTAAGGGAATTTCTTAACCCAATTTCCATTCTTTGGGTTAATCTCCTAATTTCAAATTATGTTATGATATTATTATGTCCTATCTTGTATTTGTACTTTAATTATGTGTACTTATATTGAATACACATAATAGATCTATTTTATATAAAAAACGATCTTGGTAAGGACTTTTTCTCAATCTTCTTTCATTGAGGCATATTTTTTTTATACACAACTTTCTTTTATACGGTGAATAAACCCCTTTGACTTTTACGTTTATTCAAAAAGAATCTTTTTTATACGAAGAATTTTACTAAATGACGAAAATTAATTTTTTTCTTGTCTTATTTATGTGGCGACAACGACTTCTCCGCCTCCGTGAGCACTATTTGTGTTTTGGCTTCCTCTACAAGACATAAATTTTTTAAGTGAAAAATAAATACCATGTTTTACTTTGCTTTTATTTTGGTATTGAAAAGGGTTTTGATAATGTTTTTATTATATCAATGTGTTCTATTTATATCTTGTGATTGAAGTGTGTAAATCTTATTTTTCCTTTATGCATGTTTTATGTGATACAATTATGAAATGGTTTATGATATGTTTAAACCTGTTCATATGAGGAATGCATTGGACATAATAAGTGACGGGTGGAGCCCGCTATAGCTCCTTGATGCATCGGTAGGTCTCATGAGACAAACTAGTGTCTTGGCACGAGGCCTTGAAAAAATCTTATTTTTAGTCTTGGAACGAGGCCTTGGCTACATGGTTATGATAGTATGGAATTATGCATTCCATCATTATGAAAGTGGTTATTGATATTGCAAGTGATTATTAGACCAGTTGAATATCCATGTGAATAAGTAAATGGAATTATCTCATTTTACTTTTTCCATATTATGTTGAAGTTCATGTTTAAAAATATTTTGTTTTAGTTATACATTGCCTTAAATGTTTATGTTTATTTATAAAAGATTCCTCTATATTGTTATCCTTGCTGAGCATCTAAGCTCACCCCTTCCAATGTTTTAAATTTTCCAGGATGTGAAGAAGTATATTATGAATGACCTGCAGGGATAATATGAGGGGATATGAAGACAATATTTTCTTGTAGTTTTGTTTTACTTTATGATGTAATGTACGACTCATGAATGTATCTAGTGTTTCTAAGGCTACAAAACTAATCGGTATTTCGAGACATGATCATTTCTGATCATGCCAATGTTTTGCAATAACTCATCGACTCCGGGTAGCTGGGGTCGGGGCGTTGCAGTTGGTATCAGAGGCAGTTTAGTACTAACCATGGAATCTAGATTTAGATAAACTCTGATTATAGCACATAGCCCGAAGATAGACTTTAAAGATTAGTATAAAAGAACTTCCTAGAATTTTGGTATTATAGAGATTTTGTGAGTCTTCCGAGCAATACATCCCTGTCTGGATACGAGCAGGTAGAGGTGGATCTGGCACAGATGTACCTTGGGGTAAAACCCGAAAACACCGCTTTAGGCTAGACTCGAACGGGAACTGGTGCACGACAACGGGCCTTACTGCACTCTTGGTTACAACACTCCCGGGGGATATGATGAGGATAATTATCATTTTTTTACAAACAATTATGAAGGGTTTATGAGTATGTACTTCCTCAAAGAAAACATTTCTTTTTATGATTATAGATTATATCAATAAATAGTTCAATTTGTGTTAAGTGTTTTACAAGTATAGAATTATGTATTTTAATTCATAAACTAATCTAGTTTATGCCATTATTTAGAAATGGCGCCTAGTGGGAGGAATGGAGAACGTATCCATGCATGCACTCCGTGTAGGGATTTCCCTCTTGCTCAAGATAATAATTGTGGAGCTGGAGATACAACTGGTGCTGATCAACTTATTACCATACTGGGAAAACTCACTCAGGTTATGAATAATAACGTTACTCATATGGAGCACCCTGGTCCACAACGTGGAGGATCAATGTTAGAACGATTCATGAGGAAACATCCACCAACATTAAATGGGGGTACAAATCCATTAGTATCTGAGCAATGGATAAACTCTTTAGAGAAAATATTCCATGCCTTGGGGAGTAGCGAAAGGGAGAAGGTTTTCATGGAATTTTACCGCCTCACTGGAGATGCCGATAAGTGGTGGTCGCTGATTCAAAACACAAAGGAATATGATGAAGTATCGAATATGGAATGGAGGAAGTTCAATGATATTTTCTTAGAAAAATATTTTCCTCGTGGCCATCGAGCAGATATGGAATGGCAATTTCTGAGTCTGAGAAAAAAGGAGGATGAGAATGTCACAAAGTATGGGGGAAACTTTACAAGGTTAGCGAGGCATGCTGCAGATTATATACGTAACCCAAGAAGTAAGATTGATCATTTCGTTGATGGGTTAAAACTGTTTCTCTATCGAGCCTTAGTCTCACAATATTTCTTGTCATATGAAGATATTGTCTCATGTGATATCAAGACAGAAAAGGAATTCTCTAAATCTTATGGCAATAAAGTAAAGAAAGAAAAGAATAGAACAGTGAAACAAGAGACTGCTAAACGGAATAAGGGAATGAAGGATTTTCCATTATGTGATAATTGTGGGAAGAATCACCCCGGTTGTTGCCTAAAAGGAATGGGAGTTTGTTATAAATATGGAGAAAAAGGTCAACAGGCTCGTGATTGTAAGGGAAAGAAAGAGGTTATCACTGTTGAATGCTACAATTGTAGGGAAATGGGGCATTATGCAAATGAATGTCCTAAGAGTCAGGGAAACTTACCTCAGAAAAGGCCAAGGGATCAAGGACAATCTTATACTGTTACTACAGTTGATGTGGAATAATTAATGTATTGGTGCTTTTGGACTCAAGAATTATATTCTGGTTATAAGAATAATGTGATATATATAAGGATTTTACTGAAGTACTTGTTTTTTTCATTAAGGTTTTAATATGATGAGGGTAATCATATTTTTAGTACGTGACAATAAGAGAAACTTTACTTTGTATGTGGATTCTGATGCTACAATTGATTTTGGAATTTAGATACCTTTTAGAGAAAGTCTGGAAATTGGTATTTTGGATAACTATATAGGTTGGAATGGATTAAGTTGAACCTTGGATAGTATTGTTAAAGTTTAAAACATTTCTGAAGATTATTTTTGGAATATTATAATACTATAGTTTTAGGAAAAGGAAAACCTGCAGGTCAGGGGATAACATGTCGCATCGGACAAAGCTGCAGGAATCGAACCCACAACTATAGTACGACAGGACTTTATTACCTACCACTAACCTACAGGAAGTCCCTAGTTATTATAATTATTTTCCTAATATAAATGGTATGTGGTAATATTTGGAACCTTATACAATTAGGATAAATAGAATATTTTTGAGTTCTGTTACCATATGGAGTGAAAGATGGGTTTGTGGTAAAAAATTTATTAAAGAATGAATGTCTACATGACAAGTAAGTATATTTCCTTACAATCTTAGTAAATCTATTAAATAAATTACTGAACATTATAAAAGGTAACTTAAAACAAAAATGTTATCGGTTAACTTGTCCAACTCGGGATTCAATGACAGTTTAACCTATCACAAGTTTGTGATTTTCTTGTGGTTAACGTTCTCCTAATCCTATTTTATACAACTATCCATCAGACCTTGATGGTTTGTTTTTCCTCCATATCCATATTTTCATAGAATCCTAGTATGGGATATCTCAGGTTACCTTTGTACTTCTATTTATTTCTTTTAATGTTATATTATTATTAACCCTATTTCCCATGTGGGTTTTCTACAAAGGTATTTTCTATTTTCAGCCTTCTATTTTCAAAGAAAAATTTAAAATTGCGAGGACGCAATTTATTGAAGAAGGGGAGAATGTAACCCCCCGAGCTTCCACGATATGCTTCTCTTTCAATAATGCAATAGATTTCTTTGTACGCAAGTTCGAGTTCTAACACACCACGACAAATCAAAGTAGCCTTTATGAATATTACTACCCGATTTTTAAAATTATAGAAATTTTATATTCCAAAATGGACTTCATTTTCGTATTCATAATATCGAAATTATCCTATGCTGAATTTTTTGTAATTTTCTAAGAACTTCCAATTTTTTATGAATAGTAAAAAATACTTAAAACAACTTTTTTAATCAAAATAATTTATAGTGATAATTTATACTATTTAGTGGTTTTAAATTATAATTAGAATATATTTTTACCATTTTATCAAATGGTGGTCATTATAATTTATTTCACTTTGAAATTGGACATAAACATTTGTCAATCCTGTGATATATATTGTTTCTTAAAAAACACGCTATTTGTTGTGACAGTGGGAATTAATAATAAATTAATTAATTAAACTTATATGTTTGTAATTTTGTAAAATATACATCATTTTTGAATTCGGAATATCAATTATAGCTTAGGGTGAAATTTTGGCATTGTTCTGAAAAACATCAATTAATTATGAATAGTGAAACCACTAAGTGGTTAGTTAAAAACTGATTTTTCGTTCAAATGAAACATTACCACTTATGTGATATGATTTTAAAAAATCCGACATACATGGTTGTCATTAGGATGTAAAATGTGGTTCAATGGGATTAAAATATTTTTTTTCTGAATAGGAACTTTTAAGTGTAATTAATCACGATTAAAGTTAATTAGTGAAATTTAAGGTAAAGATAATGTTATAATAATATGAAATGACCTTGACACTTGTAATACACATATTGGATGAGTCATGTCCTACCAAGAAAATCAATGGGTCAACTTGAGGACCCCATGGAGCCACATTGGTAGGAAAATGACATTAAAAACTTTTTATTTAATGTTAAAATAAAAATGTCACAAACATGAGTTGTTTTACTAAAACAATTTTTAAATGGGGTAATACATGTCATTTTTTGACTATAAATAATCATCATAAGTCTAAAAATATTTCCCACATCATGATAATTTTTTTGTAATTTTCATACATTATATAAATTAAATTATTTATGACACCATGATGATGCATCAATTACCTCATTAATTAACGATTTAAATAAAATAAAAAGATAATATAAGAACTAAGACTTAAACTTGTCAAAAACCTATTGGATGAGTATATTTCGAACCCTTACCACCTTATCCTCTAAATATATAATTTTGGGACCATTAAAATCCGAAACTCATTATATAATAAAGTAATATTTCATAACTTTCCAAGAGTGTCCCTCCTCTCCTCTTATAAAAGGCCCCCACCACTATCACCTTACTCACACCTTCAAAGCCTTTTGGCTCGGCCAAAAACTGTCAAATAATCTCTCAACTTCCCTCTATTACTCCTAGAATACTCACATTGGGCATAATTCTTCCCAAGTAAGTCTTTGGCTGAAATCAAAAAAGAGTTACCCGATTTTAAGGTAATGTCTTCTCTTATGTTATTTTGTTTTATTTCGCTTCTCCAACCCCTTAAACTATTTTTATTCCATTATTTTGTAACAAAACCAGTATCTTAAATATACTATGATGTTTTTATAATAATTATTCGAGCTACACTTACACACACCTACATCTAACGGTTAAAGAACATACTGTTTCTATGGATGGTGAATTTCTGCCTCACGAAACGATGATTGTTCAACACTCATATTACACCTTCAAAGGTGGAAATTAATATTTCACTATATTTATATTTGATATATAATATGTTTATGTTTTAAATAAGATTCTTTATTTTTCATTTATGGCATACCATTATGATTTCCATTATGGGTAAACGCGATGATTTCATTTTAGGAAGTACGAACTACTGCCCCCTCAAAGTGATTTGAATCGTTAATGCCATATGTGGGATGTATAAAGGATAGAGTAAATGGTATTATACATTATATTATACTGTAATTATATTATACCTTTATATAATTATAATTTCATTCCATTAAATACGAAATAAAAATGAAAGTAGCATTCATGCATACGTACGGCTTACCGTCTCCATGAACCGTGCATTTCATTTCTTACCTATAAATGTTATGTAATGTCATAAATGAATGTATATAATAAATATGTATGATATATATGATATCTAAATCATGAGTATAATTCTGAATATGACGGATATTTCACCACATGAATAACATGTAATTATAATAAGTTTATTTTTGACTTAAGAACTAAAGATCGACGAAATGACTGTTATTAACATAAATAATTACATAATGTTAATAACATGGTAATAAGTGATATAAAAGGAATAATTAACATGAAAAAGGTCCTTAAGAAAATAGAAATTAACTCTAGTTTATTATTCAGGAGATTAAAGAACGATTGCGTCAAGTCGGACACGAGGTAAGGGAATTTCTTAACCTAATTTCCATTCTTTGGGTTAATCTCCAACTTTCAAATTATGTCATGATATTATTATGTCCTATCATGTATTTGTACTTTCTTTTTGTGTACTTATATTTAATACACATAATAGATCAATTTTATTTTAAAAAAATGAACTTGGTAAGGACTTCGTCTCAATCTCCTTTCATTGAGGCATATTTTGTTATATACACAACATTCTTTTATACAGTGTATAAACCCCTTTAACATTTACGTTTATTCAAAATGAATCTTTTTTATACGAATCATTTTACTAAATGAAGAAAAGGAATGTTTTTCTTGTCGTACATATGCAGCGACAACGACTTATCCACCTCCGTGAGCACTATTAGATTTTAGGCTTCCTCTACACGCCATAACTTTTTTTAAAAGAAAAATAAATACCATGTTTTACTTTTATTTTATTTTGGTATTGAAAATGGTTTTGATAAAGTTTTTATTATATCAATCTGTTGTATTGATAAATTTTGATTGAAGTGTGGAAGTATTATGTTTCCTTTATGCATGTTTTATGTGATACAATTATGTTATGGTTTATGATATGTTTAAAACTATTCATATGAGGAATGCATTGGACATAATAAGTGACAGGTGGAGCCCGCTATAGCTCCTCGATGCATCGTTAGGTCTCATGAGACAAACTAGTGTCTTGGCATGAGGCCTTGACAAAATCAAATTTTTAGTATTGGCACGAGGCCTTGGCTACGTGGTTATGATAGCTTGGCATTATGTATTCCATCATTATGAAAGTGGTTATTGATATTGCATGTGATTATTTGACCAGTAGAATATCTATGTGAATAAGTAAATGGAATTATATCATTTTACTTTTTCCATATTATGTTGAAGTTCATGTTTAATAGGTTTTTGTTTTATTTATACATTGCCATAAATGTTTGTGTTTATTTATAAAAGCTTCCACTATATTGTTATCCTTACTGAGCATCTGAGCTCACCCCTTCCAATGTTTTAATTTGTACAGGATGTGAATAAGTATATTATGAATGACCTATAGGGATAGTATGAGGGGATATGATGACAAGATGTTTTTGTTGTTTTTTTACCTTATGATGTAATGTACGACTTATGAAGGTATATAGTGTTTCTATGGCTACTGAACTAATTGGTGTTTCGAGACTTGACCATTTGTGATCATGCTAATGTTACACAATAATGAACCGACTCTGGTTAGCTGGGGTCGGGGCATTACAGATGGTATCAGAGGCAGTTTAGTACTAACCTTGGAATCTAGATTTAGATAAACTCTGATTAGATCACATAACCCGAAGATAGACTTTGAGGATTAGTATAGAAGAACTTCCTAGAATTTTGGTATTATAGATATTTTGTGAGTCTTCCAAGCAATACATCCCTGTCTGGATACGAGTAGGTAGAGGTAGCTCTAGTATAGATGTACCTTGGGGTAAAACCCGAAAACACCACTTTGAGCTAGAATCGAATGGGAACTGGTGCACGACAATGAGCCTTGCTGCACTATTGGTTACGACACTCCCAGGGGATATGCTTAGGATAATTCTCATTTTCTTTAAAAACCTTTATAAAGCGTTTATGAGTATATACTTCCTCAAAGAAAAAAACTTCTTTTTATGATTATGGATTGTATCCATAAATAGTTCAATCTATGTTATGTGTTTTACAAGTATGTAATTATATATTTTAATTCATAAACAAATCTAGTTTATGCCATTATTTAGAAATGGCGCCTAGTGGGAGGAATGGAAACCGTATCAATGCACGCACTCCGTGTAGGGATTTCCCTCCTTCTCAAGATAATTATTGTGGAGCTGGAGATAAAACTGGAGCTGATCAACTTATTACCATATTTGGACAACTCACTGAGGTTATGAATAATAACCTTACTCGTATGGATCACCCTGATCCACAACGTGGAGGATCAATGTTAGACCGCTTCATGAGGCAACATCCACCAACATTTAATGGGGGTACCAATCCATTAGTAGTTGAGCAATGAATATACTCTTTAGAGATAATATTCTATGCCTTGGAGAGTAGCGAAAGGGAGAAGGTTGGCATGGAAGTTTACCGCATCAGAATCTGGCACCGTTACAAACCGCGGACTCGTAAAATTACAAATAATTTAAGAAAAAAAATGTCATGAAATTTCTGATTCTTTACATTACCCCAACCTCCGGGCTTTACGTCCTCGTAAAGCTACAACACACACTAGGAAAACATGTGGAGGTACTAAGCACGCATCTGAGCCTCCCACTCCCATGTGCTCTCCTGGAGATTCCCTTACTGCCATTGAATGCACACCAGAGGAATCAACCGTCCTCGTAGGACTTTCTCCTGCCGATCCTCGATCTCCACTGGGACCTCCGTGAATGTCTCCCCGTCATCGATGTCCATCTCCCCATGGTCGATGATGTGGGATGGGTCGTGCACATATCTCCTCAACTGAGATACCTGGAAGACGTCGTGCACCCAATGCAACTGTGGTAGAAAGGGTCAGGCGGTAAGCCACCTCACCTACTCTGCTGTGGACCTAGAACAACCTGCTAAAACGCAGAGATAACTTGCCGTCTAGGCCAAATCTGTGTAGACCTCGTCAAGGTGAGATCCGTAAGAAGACGTGGTCGCCATCCTCGAACTCCAGTGGTCACCATATACTATCATCGTAGGACTTCTATCTGCTCTATACAGTCTTCATCCGCTCCTAGATGATCTGAACCTTCTCCGTTATATCCTGAACCATCTTTGGTCCTACAAGTGCTGACTCCCCATTGTCAGTCCAACATAGAGGTGATCTGTAAAGTCGGCCGTACAGTTCCTCGTAAGGGGCCATCCCGATAGTGGAGTGGTAGCCGTTGTTGTACGCAAACTCCATTAAGGGTAAGTGATCCTCCCAACTATGACCAAAGTTGAGGACACATGCATAGAGCATGTCCTCGAGAATTTCAATGGTCCTCTCAGTATGACCATCCATCTGAGGATGGAAGGTGATGCTCAAGAGAATCTGCTTCCCAAAAGCCTCCTGTAAACCCTTACATAGCTGGGAAGTGAAACGAGCATCTTGATCAGAGACGATAGTCGATAGCACACCATGAAACCATAAAATATACTGAATGTAGAGGCATACCAAGCTCTCTACTGATCCCTGCTCTCTGATTGGTAGGAAGTGGGCCGACTTGGTGAGTCGTTCAAAGATCACCCAGATAGAGTAGTGTCCTCTGGATGTACATGGAAGTCCCGTCATGAAATCCATGGATATCCCGTACGAATTCTACTCTGGAACCTCTAACGGTTATACCAAGCCTACTGGTAACTAGTGCTTCTCCTTCACTTGCTGACATGTGAGACATCGCGAGACAAAATCTTCTATTGCCTTCTTCATACTCGGCCACCAGTTCTATTGTATGAGGTCTTGATAAATCTTCTCCAATCCTGGATGTACCACTAGAGGGGAAGTGTCGAACTCCCCGAACACCTCCTCTTGTAGAGCAACTGGTACCATGGTAAGTCTTATGAAGAGGATGACGAGATTCCCACCCTTATAAAACCCATCAGGTTCCTGCCCTGAGGATATCTGAGCACGTCACACCTCACAGTCAACGTCCCCATGTTGCGCCTATCTAACTCACTGAAGAAGTGGATGAGTGACTGTGAGAGACTGAAGAAAGGCTGCTCCATCTCTATCCACAATGGATATCTGCAACGCGGACAGCTTCTCTGTCACCTCTCCTAGCAGCTGAATACCTGATATCATATTGAGATCATCTGCTACAACGTTTCCCTTACCAATAGTATAGACTATCTCGAAGTCATAGTCCTGGAGGAACTTGAGCCATCGCCGATGTCTCAAGTTCAGGGCCTTCTGCGAGAAGATGTGCCAGAGACTCTGGTGGTAAGAGTAGACTATAAAATGCTCGCCTATCATATAGTGCCTCCACATATTCAAGGTGAGCACTACTAATGCTATCTCCATGTCATGGGTAGCATAGTTTTGCTGGGGCAATCTCATATTCTGTGAACCATATGCGATCACTGCTCGCTCCTGCATCAGGACACACCCGTGTATGGTCCCTGATGCGTCGCGGTAATCTATATACCCTAGGCCCTCCTCTAGTAGCCTCAATATTGGTGTACTGGTCATCCTCTGCCTCAGCTTCTAAAATATCTGATGGAATCTCTCTGACCACACTAAGGGTTTCCCCTTCTTTTTCAATGCTAAAAGTGTTGCTTCAACTCTGGAGAAGTCTAGAACAAATCTCTGATAGTACCGAGCTAGTCCCATAAAACTCCGCACGTCTATCACACTCCTGGGTGGCTCCCAAGCAAGTACTTCCTCGATCTTCGCTGGATCCACTGCAACTCCAGCCTCTGAGGTGACATCTCCCAAGAATTTAATCTCCCAAATCCAGAATTTGCACTTCGAGAGCTTACCATAAAGCTTGTGCTCTCGGAGGGTATCCAGTTCTACCTGCAAATGGAAGGCGTGATCCTCCTCAGAAGTCAAGTAAATCAATATGTTGTCAATTAATACTATGACAAAGCGATCGAGGTAAGGCTGGAATATATGGTTCATAATACTCATGAACACTACTGGTGTGTCGGTTATGACGAAGGGAATAACCAATAACTCGTAGTGGCCATACCAACACCTGAAGGCCGTCTTCTGCACATCCCCATCTCGAACTTTGATCTGGTGTTAGCCTGACCTAAGGTCTATCTTCGAGAACCATCGTGCTCCCTTGAGATGATCAAAGTGGTCGTCAATCCTCATGAGTGGGTACTTGTTCTTCACGGTCACCTGATTTAGGTGAAAATAGTCCACACAAAATCACAAGCTCCCATCCGCATTCTTGGCAAACAAAATTGGTGATTATCAGGGTGAAACACTAGGTCGGATAAATCCCTTCCCTTGAAAGTCCTCTGTCTGTACTCGTAGCTCACGAAGCTCGGCGGGAGCCATCCGATACGTTGGAGTAGATATCGGTGATGTCCTGGGGTACATGTCAATATAGAAGTAAGCATATCTATGAGGAGGAAGTCCTAGAACATCGTCAAGAGAAACATCCATGTACTGATCCACCACAACAGGAAAACTCAGACTCTTCACATCAAAAACTCTGAGGATGAGAATAGCCAACTAATGTGTGATCAGCTATCCCCTCCTCTACGTAAGTCCATCCAGTACTGCAAAGGCTCCCTTCTCGCCAGTGATGTTGAACCTGGTCCCATCCATGAATATTCACCACACTTTGTGCCTAATATAGTCAATTTGAGCATGAACTTTGGATAACCAGTCCATTCCTAATATGGCATCGTAAGGCCTCGATGCCGCAACATGAAGATCCCAACCGAAGATCTCGCCTCCTAGAGTAAGCTCACACTACCAGAACTAGTGCGTGATCATCGAGTTTTCTCCTGTAGGTGTCTCAATCCATAAGGATCGAGCCAACGGCTCCGTCGGATTCTCAGAGCTCCGAAGAAGGGAAGAGGCAATAAAATAATGACTCGCACCTGTGTCTATGAGTACTGCAGCAAGGGTGGAGTAGACACAGATAGTACCTCAAATCATCTCAGGTGCGCCATGGTCGTAGACCTTGACTACGTGGAGTTGAGCCTGCCTCTATCTGCCAGCTCCCTGTGGTCGGGGTGGACCTCCAGGTGGTGGTGGTGGTAGAGCCTCGATACGCCGTCCACCACCCGTTGCTCGGCAAACTCGTCTGCCACATCCACCTGCTCCCAAAAACCCACCACGATCGAACCTATTCCTCTTCTTGGGAGGTCCCTCAACTATCTACTACTCATCTGCATGGCAGGTCGGGTAGGCATGAGCCATGTGGCCCTGCCCGCCTCATGCATAGCATTGCATGCTCCACGTATAGCTAACTCTGTCTCACGTGCCCCACACAACCGAACCTGTATCCTGAGATCACCCACCTGATGGCCTAGTTTGCTTGGACCTCTGCGACGTCTATCTATTTCTTCCTGTAGAAGACTCCGCTATGTGTCACCATCTGGTGGGTCTCGCCTCTAGTGACTGCTTAGCGTGAAAAATATCCAACAGAATGGCTCACTCAAGCACCCCCGCCTTCGTCGGGTTGCTGAGGGGAATCGTTGATGCCCCGATCTCATGCCTGAGTCCCTGCTCGAAGGTCTGGTCCCTAAAGAACGGGTCCCGCACTATATCTGTGGAGTAGCGTGAGAGGTCGGTGAACCTTTATGAGTACTGAGCTACTGTCATACTTCCCTACTACAGATGTAGTGAATCATGAATCTGCACCGTACGAAGGGTGAATGGAACAAACCCCACCCGGAACAGTCTCTCAAAGTCTTCCCATAGAAGTGATGCCTCGTCATGCACCTGGAGCATCAAGCTCCACCATCTACCTGCTACTGCGTGCAGGAGACTCGCGGAAAGGATCACCATAAGGTCAGTTGGTGTACCTACTAATCTGAAAACTCTCATGATAGCCTCCATCCAATCCCCAACTACTTGTGGGTCCAACTCTCCCCAGAACCTGGGAAGCCTCTCGCGCTGGAACTCATGTAGTGCACTCTGGCGGCTTTCACTCTCTGTTGCTGGAGCTGGTTGGATTGGTGGCCCTATGGGTAGTGGTAACACTGGTTCCTTCGCTGTGATGGGGCCATGCACCGAGGCCTCGTCGCTCGGTGGACGACCATCTCGTACGTAACTTGGAACCATAGATGGATGTCTTTGTGGGGCCATCCTAAAAAGAAATAGGTGCACTACAGTCAAAACAGTATAACTGATGATCTAACAAAAATTAATCATAAAGATAACTTTTTCGAAAGAAACACACACGCAATCAGTGTTTTCATGCACTGAGTCAAAAAATCAGAGGTCAGGGTCCTTTTTGAATGGATACGTCGGTTTCCACACCAACATTGGACTCCATGGACTAAAAACCACACTCAATACTCTTAACACTATTACTTCATAGAAAATAATGATCAGAGTCCTGAGTTCTATGGTAGAACTGACTCCTCTAATACCAATTTGTCACGACCATTCCTCGGGGCCTGTGTGGTGACCACCCCAAGCCCGCCTTCCCTAGGGCAGGGGCTGGAGACTAGCACCAAGGCATAAATCCTTAAGCTGGGAAAGCATATCCTTTATAAAAGTAATAAAACACAAGAGAGTAGGAAACAAGAAGTAAATACCGAGTAAAACTTAATACAAAAGAGTGTGCTAGAAAGTAAATTGGCCAGAATACAAACCCAACTGAACAACAAGTACAAGTAAAAAGAGACAAACAGATGAAAGTAGAGCAGCTCCTGGATCATCCTCTGGGGTACCTACATAATGGGTAGGTACATATGGCCACCTCATCCCTCATGTCTATAAGTCTCCTCCGTGTACCAACTCGTCGCAAGGTCCACCTCCAGGTACCGTAAATTCATGGCGCTCTCGGCGTCTATCAGCGATGTCGGTCGTCTGTATCCAACACAACGAGGTGAGGGCATAGCCTGTGAAGGGGTGAGTATAACAATACACAGTAGAGACCCCGAGACCCCCAAGGTCTCACAGTGTCCACTAAGGATAAAAAATGAAGAAATATACAACCACGATGTAACAACCAACCCTACTTAGGTATATGCCCATACATATACCTAAGTTACCAATCGTAGCCCGACTCCAACTCTCGAGCCCAACTGAAACCCTGTCCACATAGGAAGTAAGTCAATCACCACGATCAAAATGGTTGAATGATATGACTCAACTCACACAGGTATGCCACAATAGTAAAGAGATAGATATGATCAGATGTAGCCACTAAATCATCTAAGTTGTCAGACCCACAGAGGATACAGGACTAGCTGAGTTGTCGAACCCACATAGGATACATGCCAGCTATCTCGTCTAAGATTTTGGACCCACACAGCATACAAGCCAGATATCTATTATAAGATGTAATATCCTCATAGGATACATGACAACTATCTCGTCTAAGCTATCATACCCACACAGGATACATGCAAGTTATCTCGTCTAAGCTGTCGGACCCACACAGGATATAGGCCAACTATTCTATCAGACCCACACAGGATACAGGAATTGAAGTCAGAACTATCGAACTCACAGAAGATTTTGGTAGAGTAGTCATCATCGTCGATCCCAAGGAGGATTCCAGTATAGTAGTCCTCACAGTCATAGCCAGCTCTAGGGTCCCCACACACAACATGCTCGATTCCAGGAGGGCCTGATCGTCAAGAAAAGATATTGATACATCAAATATAACTAATTCCTGAGTTTATGTATCTCTAATTTCTTTCTCATAAAAAATAATCCCAACGCGACAGACAGCGTGTCAATCGGACTCCCGGTTTGAGAGTTATTGGCTTTTCTGTTCTATGGGCCCGGTTGGATTTACGCTCGATCCAAACCCGGCCATTTTCCAAAGTTGTCCAAAAATCACTAACAGTATCGTAAAAGGACCGCCTCATCACAAGGGTCCCAGTGCCGCCGACGGTGCGTCGTTCGGACACACAGTCTTAATGATATTCATAATAAGGCGATGTCAGGCTCGACCAGTCAAGCCTAATGGCCTGGTGGGTCGGCCTGACCGGACTCGGCGGGTCCAACCCAGCTGGGGGTCAACTAGGACCAGTTTGGCATGTCCAACCTGGATGGGGGGTCGGCCTGGCCCAGTGTGTCATGGCCCACCTTTGGACCCAGCATACGGAGCGAGCCGGTCCGGTTCGACTGGCCGCACCGAGCGGCGCCGCCTCTCCCTGCCCGGCCGGCCGAAGCCAGCCGGTTCTGCCCGGCGTGAGTGGCCCGCACAGCAGGCCGTTGTACCTCCCACGTGGTGCCAAGCGGCACCGCGGGGCTTTATCCCGGACGGTTGGCAGCCAGCTGATTTCCCTGACGAACGGCTCACGGTTGTGGGTCGCGGCTCCTCCGTCGTGCGATGCATGCTGGTGTCGCGACCTTCCAGCCTGTTCATCTTGAGGCCAGCCAATTCTTCTCCAGTCGAGCCGCCGGCAGATGCGGGCCACAGTTTTCCTCCACGCGGCTGGCACGATGACACCGGTCCACCACTACCGAGGCCCTGCCTAGCCACAACCTTCGATTCCATAACGCAGCACAATTGTGCCACATCTTTTCATCCTTCGCGGTTATTCTCCCTCGTGGTGCGATGACACCACGCCCTATTGGCTCCGCCTCCATTGTTGTCAAGATCAAAAAATATGGTGGAGGTTCAGGCTATGTTCGTGTAGCCTGAACCCTCCTCGTTGTGATGTTAACATTTGGAAATTCACATTCTACAATTAGAATGATGAATTTCGGAAACATAACAACTCAAATCAACCCCATACCTCATATTTGAAGTTTCACGTCAACGATCCGTGGAAGACGACATTGCAGAAGTCAGGCATCGTGGAAGACAGATGTCGATTTTGTTGATGTCGGGAAACGTCTGAAGAAGAATCATGTTCGATGTTCCTCTCGGGCGGCTCCACCTATTTTGGCTTGGATGAATATCAAAGACGGTTTCATCATTCTTCGTTGGAGAGAAAGGGCATTATTCATGTTCTTAAAAAAGAATGCCCTCTCTCTAATTCTCTAAAAGATCCACCACGGTAAAAAGTGCCAACCAAATTAAAAGTATTTAATGTCTTCTTTTAATGTTGGAAAAATAAATTCAAAAGGTTTCAAAAAACTAAAATTAATTAATAAGTTATTATTTAATTGAGTTGGCACTTTATGAGAGAAGGTGGATGGTTTAAAAAATTTAATAGGGGAGAGGTGGTTTCATTAATTCAATGGGAAGTCCAAGAGTTTTAAAGGGGGGTTTTAAGGGGAGTTGATGGGTTTGTGTTCATGTAGGCCCCACCCCTAGTTATATCCTCCCAGGGGAGGTTAGGGTGTGGTGGGAACCACCCCTAATCTCTACCTAGATACATTAACCACCTTTCAAAAAAAATTGTTTCACACACATTTTAATTTAATTTCTAATTTTAATTAGTAACCCCAATTTATAACTTCCATCCTGTATAAAATGAAACTCCGGTAAAGGTCTCCTTAAGCAAATACAGATGTTGCGAGTTCAGCGGTGTCCTACGATTTAAATTCCAAGCACCGTTTTGAAAGATATAAAAACCCACAAGTACGTTTACTGAATGTACCCAAGAAAAACTTCAGAAATTGATTCTGGGCACACTGGGCCTCAGAATCAGGCACCGTCAGAAACTGCAGACTCGTAAAATTCCAAATAATACAAGAAAAACTATTCCTTGAAATTTTCTGGTCATTACAATATTTATTTGCGATAGATAAAATATGAATTGTGAATACTATTAATTGTGACAAACTATCACAATTGACATTTTTTTAACAAAATGATTTTTTTGCAATGTACACTTTACCCGTCACAATAAATTTTTAATACGATGATCTATCGCAAATACCTTCATTTGTGATTTGATTTTATTGAATGACAAATTTGTGATGAAATGTCCTCACAAATGACCTTTTTGATGGACGCTCATCGTAACTATGTTATCGAAATGCTAAAATATCTTGCAGTGGAAGGGAACCCAAGACTCATGGAGTCACATGTAGCTTAAGGGAAAATTCCATTGGGCGTAAGGATTATTCTTAATTTCCTATACTCATGGACACAAGGTCATCCAAAAAGGGTGGGGACAACAAAGAACTTGAATTTAAATCCATTATGACAGATCAATCTCATTAAAATAATGTTAACCTACAAGATGTAAACCAAATGTTTGAGGGGTTGTTTATAAGGAAGAAGAGTTGGGTGCTAATAATATGGAAGCTTCACATCATGTGGAGAGATACATTGTGTGTTGGGGTGAAGCTAAAAGTGTTTTCCCACCCAAACTGCCTAATGTCTTCCATAGCTTAGTGTCCTAGGAATCAGTGCATGTTAATGAATTGAAGAGAATATATGGAATGTCGGAAGCAGAAGAAGAACAACGATTGGAACTCATTCTCCACTCAAAAGAAAAAATTATTGAATTATTTATATATATCAAAGCTAAAAAGAATGATGTTAATCAAATATATGAAAGATTATTTTTTGATGATATTAATGAGTAGTAAAGGGTGTGGATAAAAAAACAATATCACATTTTGGAAGTAGGATTCAATGGAAAGGTGATCAATTTGGAGGAATATATCCACACTTGGGATAAGATGTCCCATCATTTTGATGATATTATAAAGAAAGATCTGGATACTAATCTATCTACATTGAAATTGTGATTATATAGAGTGATTGATTCTAATAATCATAGCGTCATCTTTAATAATTGTTCAATTTACTTTTGTGTTAAATTACCCTATGTTCTTCTCTTGTGAGGTTTCCCGCATTTCCCACAAAGGTGCTTTTGAAATAAAAAATAATAATTTTCAATCAAGTGTTGTTGTAAGGAAATGAGTTCCTTCACATTACAAGATGGTTAAAGAGGAAATGAACTAAATAAAATCCACTATAAAGATAAGAAAAAACTATTCTAGGTAATTATAGAATTAATAGACATTTATTTGTGAATTATTTTTAATGATGTTCAAAGCTAAATAATTTAATATTTTATATTATATTTTTTAGTTTAAATGATATGTAATGAAGAGAGGGGTATTTTTTAATTTCATTGGATACAATGGTTATATATGGGGAGGAATATTTAGTGATCATGTGCATATAACCATTTGAAAAATTAATTGATTAAATACATTAAGGATGTCATTTGTATCATTTTTTATATGAATCTTCTAGAATAATAATAAAGATATATTTTTTTTGTAATTATTTTTTAATTTATTAATTTTGAGTTTTTTATTATAAGAGGAGTAGTTGATAGAGAGGTATTGTATCATGTGTATCACTCATTATCGAAAAACTAAGAGAAATTATGCTTGATGTCACAACTTAGTGAGGATGAAAAATCATGCAAGAGCCCTTATGTTTAGGGTGTTGATATTGAAAATCATGTTATCGAGATTATCCTGTATCAAGGGGAAATAACTAACTGAATTTTTTTATAAACTTATATCATGTATATTTGAGTTTCTTTAAGAAGTAAGAATATATACTTTTACCATACATGATGGATGATAGAGGAGGGTCTTTCAGTAGTTTCTGGAGAAACTAAACCTTGTTGTATATCTTTTTCAATTGTTTCTAGTTTTTTTCACTATAATTAGTGATGACCCATACAAAATATCATAACTAGTGGGAATTTATGAACAGTAGGTGAGGGGTGATACCAAACTAACCACTATAATTTTTTTAATGATTATAATTAAATATCTATGGACTCGGATAGAAACTGAAAAAAATCAAAAGTGGGATCATCCACTAAGGACTAACCATGTAAAAATTCATTTTCCCCTTCTCTTCTATAATTATCTATATTCATCATGAAAGTTCAAGTTTTTATATTTATACGATGATATCAAATCCCATAACAGCTATTTATTTTATGAAAATTAAATTGTAAAAATTATTAAAAATTAATTTACCCCACTCTTAGGCATCATCACCCAATCCAATAGGACTATCAATTGGTATCAGAGCACTTGGTTCCATATGTTAGATCATATTTTGGTTTAATGTGGATAATGTTAACATATTAAGAAATTATTGTTTACACTCCACTAATATAAATAATTTTTATGTCTAGAAAATCATGATTCCTCCATATCATTTTAATCTTGTTTTAGAAGGGATGGATGCAACAATAGTTGGGTTTACACAAATTCAAATGGATGAACATTAAATGTTTATTGATAGAAGAAATTTTGATGTTAATATAAAGGCTATAAAATCCATTCTTATGTATCTTTATCAATAATTTTTTACAAGTTATGGGTCTATAAACTGATTAATAATTTTTGGAAAAAACCTTGGAATAATTATGAATGAAATGATAAAGTTAAAGATGCCAAGATACAAATCTTGAGATGTGAGTATGAGGAATTCAAAATAAGTGAAGAGGAAACCATCGATGGTTACTTCACTATACTCATTTAAATAGTGAAAAAACTCAGTGGTTATACATGTAACACCCTAGGTAAATAAAGAATATGAAATTTTCATATTTATCCATATTTGTGAATAAAATATTAATATGACTTTAAAGGGGACGCTATGCTCAATGGCGTACCCACCACGCAACAACGAGTTTCTTGGGAATCTTACGTTGCACTCTAATAATAAAATAATATTATTTTAAATGGTAGTTAACATGTAGTCGTTGTATTGGCAGGAATGGATAGAAATAAATAAAATATGATTATATATGTTCTTAAATGTTTTTAAAATTATCCAATAAAGGATAGAGGCTTAAAATATGGAAGTAATTCAATTTTAGGCGTATATGCCCTAGTTTTCACTAAAGGTTCACTTATCGCCTTTTGATGGTGAACTGTCATTAAATATATTTTTTTTCACTCTTAAACATTCTTTTGGACCAAATAAAACTCTTATTAATAATCGGGACATCAAAATTTACTTTGTGGAAATTTTTGGTATTTTTCCGATAAAGTTCATTTTTTTAATGAATAGTGTAAAATGTTGTATTTTAATTCAAAACCTATTTTTAATCTAATTTATTTATATGATTATATTATCATTTGAGCTGTTTTTAAAGTGTAATTAGAAAATATTTTTACCATTAAATCCAATAGTGGTCGTTGGAATTAATTTCACTTTGAAATCGGACTTAAACTAGTGTCAATCTTTTGATACTTATTGTTTCATAAAAACACGCTATTTGCTCTGACAACGGGAATTATTTATTAAATTATTTAATGTGACTTATATGTTTTGAATTTAGTAAAATAGACTTCATTTTTTAATTCGTATTGTCAAATATAGCTTAGGGTGAATTTTTGGAAATTTTCTGAAAAACTTCAATTTTTGATGAATAGTGAAACCACTAAGTGGTACTAATAAAAACTGATTTTCCGTTTAAATGAAATATTGCCATCATTGTGTTTTTATTTTCAAAAATCCGACATACATGGTTGTCATTAAGAAGTAAAATGTGGTTCAATGGGATAAAAATATATTTTTTGGTGAATAGTGTCTTATTAAGTTTTTAATCGCGATTAGTTGTAATTAGTGTAGTTTAAGGTAAAAATAATGCTTTAATAAAATTAGATGAGCTTCAAACATGTCCTAACCATATTGGTTGTGTCATGGCCGACCAAGACAACCCATGGGTCGATTTAGGGGACCCCATGGAGCCACTTGGGTGAGATAATGACTTTAATGCCTTTTTTTAAATAAAGGTGAAAATGACCCTAACATAAATTGTTTTACTAAAACACTTTTTAGAAGGGGTTATACTAATCATATTTTTGATTATAAATATTAATTAGAAATCTAAAAATATTTTATACATCATAGTATTTTTTGTATAATTTTTATACTTTAAATAAATTAAATTGATTATGACATCATGATGATGCAGCGATGACTTCATTATTTAATGATTTAAATAAAATAGAAAGATAATGTAATATCTAAAACCTACACATGTCCAAAACCGATTGGATTGGAATATTTAGAAGCATTATCATCTTATCTTTAAAATTTATCAATGTGGGACCTTAGAAATTCGAAATACTTTTGAAAATAAAATAATAGTTTCATGATTTTTAAAAGTGCCCCTCCTCTCCTCTTATAAAAGGCCCCCACCTCTACCTCGTTTCACACACAACTCAAGCCTTTGGCTCGGCCATCCCATGACCATTTACTCTCTCCATATCCCTCTCCTCATCCTAGAGGATTCCATTTGGGCAGAATCCTTTCAAAGGAAGCTTTTAAGCTCAAATCATAAGGATGTACACTTTTAAAGGTAATACATTCTCTCTTGTTCATTTGTTTTATTCTGCTTCTCCATCCCCATAAACTCTTTTTATTAGTATTTTGTAAAAAATAAAGTATCTTAAATATACTATGATGTTTTTATAAGAAGGATTCGAGCTACACTTACACACACCTACATCTAATGGTTAAAGAACATATGGTTTCCGTGGATGGAGAATTTCTGCCTCACGAAACGATGATTGTTCAACACTCATATAACACCTTCAAAGGTGGCCATTAAGATGTCACTATATATATATATGATATATAATATGTTTATGTTTTACTTAAGCTTCTGTATTTTTCATTTGTGGATTACCTTTATGGCTTCCATTATGGGTATACGCGATATCTTCATTTAAGGAAGTGCGGATTACCGCCCCCTCAAAGTGATGTGATTCGTTAATGCCATAAGTGGGACGTATAAAGGATGGATTTAAAGTTATTATATATGATGTTATAATGGAATTATAATATACCTCTATATAATAATTATTTATTTCCATTAAAGTATGAGATAGAAATAAAAGTAGCGTTCATGCGTACGTACGGCTTACCGTCTCCATGAACGGTGCATTTCATTTCTTACCTCTAAATGATTATGTAATATTATAAATACATTTATATGCTGGATATATATGATATATATGCTATCCAAATCAGGAATTTCATTCTGGATATAAAGAACCTTTGACCACACGAACAACATGTAATTGTAAGAAGTCCATTTTCGACTTAAGAACCAAATATCGACAAAACAAACATTATAACTTAAATGGTTACATAATGTTTATAACATGACAATAAGTGATATAGAAGGAATAATGAACTTTAAAAAGGTTCTTAATCAAGTATAAATTGACTCAAGTTTATTATTCATGACGTTAAAGAACGATCGAGTCATGTCGGACCCGAGGTAGGGGATCTTACTCCTCTCTTTTTTTAAGTACACTCTTTTATGTCATTCCTTCTAAAGCTCATCTTTCTTGTTATTGGGATGTTATTTTATATTCCTATTTCTGTAAAATTTATGTTGATGTGATGAGAGACCCTATTTCCTCTCATCACTCCATTTTGGAAGTTTTAAGTGGCGCCGTTAGGCTGCCGAGTTTTCGTAAGAGATTTTTCATCCCACTTTTATTCCCGTGATATTTATGCTACATTTGCCACAATTTCCTTTGATTGGTTTATGTACTGACCACTATTACAATCCTTTTGTAATATAATTCCATTTATGGGTATTTACATATTCATTGTATGACACTTCTTCAATGGGGTGTACTTTTCGAAAGTTACCCAAGTCGGTAAGGGAACCGTTCACCCTCCTCTTTTTAAAAGACTTCGGTTGTTATGTATTTTAATTCACATACTATTATGTTGGGATATGTTCTTATATATCCTGATTAATGTAAATTTTATGTCCAAGTGATGATATCCCCTTTTTATCTCTCATCAACTCATTTTCTGAATTTTTGATGTGACGCCGTTAGGCAGTCTAATTTTTGAAAGGGAACTTCTTAGCCCAAATTTTATTCTTTGGGATAAACTTATACTCCTTGAATATGTTGTTCTATGAATATGTGTGAATAACCTCTGATTGTTTTACACATAATATCCACTTATATTTGTTGTATTCATTTGTCACACATAATTATGTAATTGATTTATCCTTAAACCAAGGATATCGTCTTTGTAAGGGAATTCGTCTCAATCTCATTTCATTGAGGCATATTTCGTTTTATACACAACATTCTTTTATACGTTTTATAAAACCCTTTGACTTTTACTTTTATACAAAAGGAATCTTTTTCTACGAAGCGTTTTACAAAACGACAAAAAGGAATGTTTCTTTTAACGTACGCGGCGACAATGACTTTTTTCTGCTGCTGTGATTATTATTTGACTTTGGCTTCCTCAACAAGCCATAATGTTTTTAAAATAAAATAAATACCATATAATTTATTTTTTATTTCGGTATTGAAAATGTTTTTGATAAAGGATTATATTATGTCAATATATTTAAATGATATATTGTGATTGAAATGTGGAAATGTTATCATTTCTTTATGTTGGTTTTATGTGTTATGATTTTATAATGGTACTTGGACATTATGACGGGTGGTGCCATGAATACCAGGATGGGTGGTTACGTTATAACCTCCAATGCATTGGGTATAGAAGTCGGACGTATGGCTACTCCATTAAGTATGTATGGAAATTGGCCGAATGGCTATTCCATTAAGTGATATGTGTGGGAGTCGACCGTATGATTATTCCACTTAAATATGTTTATGTCCCAAGTTACCTTTATATATGTTATGTGTTCTTTATATGGGTTTTATGGTAATCCTTTGGTTACAAAAAGGTATGTAATGATATTTTATTCAGTGAAGAGTTTTTACTACTTCATAAAGGTGAAAAGTATTACATTGATAAAGTATACATGGTTTACTTTTTGTTTTGATAAACTAACAGTTTTTATTCTTTGTGTATCCCTTACAAAGTTTTTATGCTCATCCCATGTTTTTTAAATGTTTTTCACAGGACTTAGCATGGAATAGGGTCAAGGATGGGATCAAGGGAAAGTCATGCTACCTAAAACATGAAACTAGCATGTTTCTTTTTAAGAGTTTTTATTTTATGGTAATTTAGTAGAAGAGACTACTTTGTAATCTTTTGAGATGTAAAAGTTATGTCCTAATTCTCTAAAACTCTAAACCTGAAAAGATCCTCAATGTGAATTATTCATTTAATTCAATTTTAAGTAAGGTTTAAGGCTGGGGCCTTATAGTTGGTATCAAAGGTTGGTTTAGATATCTTTAGAGGTTAGTGTATTATTTAAGCATAAGTGACATTACCATAATGGTTAGGATTTCAGAAAGAGTCCTAGTTTTAGACAAAGTTAATGAGTAAGTATATCTTAGTGTTTATCTTCCTAATTAATACATGATGGTTTTGTTGTTATACTCACACTGACCCTTTTTGGTTTTAATAAATGGCTGGATCTAGCAGGCACCAAGGTAACGATGGATGTGAAGGAAACTGTGACAGTTTTCTGAGCGAGCAACTGAATGATATGGGAGCTGTAATGAGAAATCTTTTGTTTATCCTCAACCAACTATCTGGAGTTATGATTGACCACCTAAACCTTGGGGATTTCTATAAGGAATCATATATGCGAGAAACAAATCCCTATGGAACTACAGGTAATAATCATAAAGGTAAGTGTGCTAAAAAACCCATGTGTCAAAGATGTGGAAAGAAACACCTAGTAAAATGTTTCAATGGGACAGAAATATGCTATGGATGTGGAAATGAAGGTCATAAAGAAAGAACCTGTCGTGGAAAAAGGAAGCATCCAGTTGACTCGAGGAAAGGGAAAGAAGTTCTTTTTGAGAGATCAATTGAATGTTTTAAATGTGGTGTGGATGGTCATTATGCAAACACATGTCCCATGAAGAAGTTTTGGGAATGGGATCACCAAGATCATACAAATACTCGTTTACCAATACCTAATGCCATTCCGATTGAGGATGAAGAAACCGACAATGACCAATCAAAGGTATGGATTATTTCTTAACTTTTGTTTTTGATTTTGGGATCTTAGGATATGATTCATAATTTTGTTTGTTGGAAAGAGGTATTTCGGAATAATTTGGAAAGGAATGGTTAATGGATCATGAAGAATGTTGAATGAGTAAGATGTCAACATATAAGGGCTTCAATAGTTATGGTGAAATTCATAAGAGTATTAAGTGTCTTTTGATGATGGGGTACATTAAGAAAACTTTTTCTTGTATGTGTAACACTGATGTTTAATATATGAAAATTTTATTCAAGGAATAGTTATCTTTTCTTTGGTGGACATAGTTATAAAGAACCATTTGGGTTTATATGATCCTTACTTTTGAGGTAATTATGGGTTACTATATGTTATGATTGAAGTGAAAGGCATGAGATAAAATTGAGGTTAAATTATGTTATGGTTATTTTTGATGATTTTATCCCTTTTTGGGGAATTATTTAAGAATTATATTGTTTTGGAAAAAGGACAACACGCAGACCGTGTGACAACCCGTCACGTCGGACAAAGCTGTGGGAATCGAACCCACAACCAAAGTGCGATTGATATTTATCGCCTACCACTGGACTACATGAAGTCCCTGGTTAGTTTGACTGATTCTTTTATGTTATATGATTTTATGAATTAAGAGTAAGTTGATTTTGGGTTATTTATGAAAATGATTGACCTATCATGGATGCTATGTGATTAGGTTAATTACTTTTCAATACGAGACTTTAGGAGCAACTGATGTTGTTTGGAGATAAATATTACGATTTTACTTGGAAGACTATGTGACTAAATCCTTCAAATGTTTGGGTTTAAATATTATATTGGTTTACTTTGAGGAATTTTATGGACAAATTGTTTATCAGATGGTCCTCGTTGAACTTTGGGTTTTGTTGGACAAATTTTGGAGATTAAGAATAGATTTTCTTTCTAATGGGTTATCCCTTTCTGGGTTATCTGATCTTGTAATAAACTATTGGGTTTTGGTTTTGGTTAAAGTCTAAAGGCATGGGAAGTATATAGTTCTCTTTTTTGGGTTAGGTAATTCTCTAGAAGTTGATTACAGTACTCTTAATGTGAACAAGTCTCCCTAAATACTCGTCTTTTGGAAAAAAATATGAGTTTGTGTAAGGAATCTAATAAAAGTTGAAAGTCAACATGATAAGTGATTATGTTTCCTTATGAATAAATTCCTCAATAAAAAGTAACATAAAACAAAAATGTTGTCTATTAACTTTTCCTACTGGGGAATCAAATACCATTTAACCCATCACAAGTTTGTGATTTTCTCATGGTTTACTTTATCCTAAACATGTTTTCTATCACTCTCCATCATAACATGACCCTATGTTTTCTCCTCCATGTATATGTTTTCATACTTGGAATCCTAGTATGGGTTAACTCGGGTGACCTCTGTGCTTATCTTGCATTATTTTAAAGTGATTGTTTTACCGACTCTTGTTCCGATGTGGGACTTTCAAGGATGTTTCCAAGCTCAATTTTAAAAATTGTGAGGATGCAATTCCCAAAAGGGGGGAAGGATGTAACACCCCAGGTAAATAAAGAATATGACATTTTCATATTTATCCATATTTTTGAATAAAAAATTAATATGACTTTAAAGGGGACACTATGCTCAATGGCGTACCCAACACGCAACAACGAGTTTCTTGGGAATCTTATGTTTCACTCTAATAATAAAATAATATTATTTTAAATGGTAGTTAACATGTAGTCGTTGTATTGGCAGGAATGGATAGAAATAACTAAAATATGATTCTATATGTTCTTAAATGTTTTTAAAATTATCCAATAAAGGATAGAGGCTTAAAATACGGAAAGAATTCAATTTTAGGCTTATATGCCCAAGTTTTCACTAAAGGTTCACTTACCACCTTTTGATGGTGAACCGTCATTAAATATAGTTTTGTTAACTCTTAAACATTATTTTGGACCAAATAAAACTCTTATTAAGAATCGGGACATCAAAATTTACTTTGTGGAAATTTTTGGTATTTTTCCGATAAAGTTCATTTTTTAATGAATAGTGTAAAATGTTGTATTTTAATTCAAAACCACTTTTTAATCTAATTTATTTATATGATTAGATTATAATTTGAGTTGTTTTTAAAATTAAAATAGATAATATTTTTACCATTAAATCCAATAGTGGTCGTTGGAATTAATTTCACTTTGAAATCGGACTTAAACTAGTGTCAATCGTTTGATACTTATTGTTTCATAAAAACACGGTATTTTCTCTGACAGTGGGAATTAATTATTAAATTAATTAATATGACTTATATGTTTTTAATTTTTTAAAATAGACTTCATTTTTTAATTCGTAATATCAAATATATATTAGGGTGAATTTTTGGTAATTTTCTGAAAAACGTCAATTTTTGATGAATAGTGAAACCACTAAGTGGTACTAATAAAAACTGATTTTCCGTTTAAATGAAATTTTTCCATCATTGTGTTTTGATTTTCAAAAAATCCGACATACATGGTTGTCATTAAGAAGTAAAATTTGGTTCAATGGGATAAAAATATTTTTTTGGTGAATAGTAACTTATTAAGTTTTTAATCGCGATTAGTGGTAATTCGTGTAGTTTAAGGTAAAAATAATGCTTTAATAAAATGATATGATTTGACACATGTCTTAAACCTATTGGTTGTGTCATGTCCCACCAAGACAACCCATGGGTCTATTTAGGGGACCCCATGGAGCCACTTGGGTGAGATAATGACTTTAATGCCTTTTTTTAAATAAAGGTGAAAATGAAAGTAACATAAATTGTTTTACTAAAACAATTTTTAGAAGGGGTTATACTAATCATATTTTTGATTATAAATATTAATTAGAAATCTAAAAATAGTTTCTAAATCATAGTATTTTTTTATAATTTTTAGACTTTAAATAAATTAAATTATTTATGACATCATGATGATGCAGCGATGACTTCATTATTTAACGATTTAAATAAAATGGAAAGATAATGTAATATCTAAAACCTACACATGTCCAAAACCTATTGGATGGGAATATTTCGAAGCCTTATAATCTTATGTTCGAAATATATCAATGAGGGACCATAGAAATTCGAAACACTTTTGAAAATAAAACAATAGTTTCATGATTTCCAAAAGTACCCCTCCCCTCCTCTTATAAAAGGCCCCCACCTCTACCTCATTTCACACACTACTCAAGCCTTTGGCTGGGACATTCCCTGCCCATTTACTCTCTCCGCATCCTTCTCCTCATACTAGAGGATTACCTTTGGGAAGAATCCTTTCAAAGGAAGCCTTTAGGCTCAAATCAAAAGGAGTTACACTTGTAAAGGTAATTCATTCTCTCTTGTTCATTTGTTTTATTTTGCTTCTCCATCCCCCTAAACTCTTTTTATTAATTTTTTTTAACAAATCCAGTATCTTCAATATAATAGTATGTTTTTATAAGAAGGATTCTAACTACACTTAAACACACCAACATATAATGGTTATAGAACATACGGTTTCCGTGGATGGAGAATTTCTGCCTCACGAAACGATGACTGTTCAACACTCATATAACATCTTCAAAGGAGGCCATTAAGATGTCACTATATTTATATATGATATATAATATGTTTATTTTTTACTTAAGATTCTGTATTTTTCATTTGTGGATTATCATTATGGCTTCCATTATGGGTATACGTGATATCTTTATTTAAGGAAGTGCGGACTACCGCCCCCTCAAAGTGATGTGATTCGTTAATGCCATATATGGGACGTATAAAGGATGGATTTAAAGTTTTTATATATGATGTTATACTGGAATTATAATATACCTCTATATAATTATTAGTTATTTCCATTAAAGTATGAGATAGAAATGAAAGTAGTGTTCATGCGTACGTACGGCTTACCGTCTCCATGAATGGTGCATTTCATTTCTTACCTCTAAATGATTATGTAATATTATAAATACATGTATATGCTGGATATATATGATATATATTCTATCCAAATCAGGAATATAATTCTGGATATAAAGAACCTTTGACCACACGAACAACATGTAATTGTAAGAAGTCCATTTTCGACTTAAGAACCAAATATCGACAAAACAAACATTATTAACTTAAATGGTTACATAAAGTTTATAACATGACAATAAGTGATATAGAAGGAATAATGAACTTTAAAAAGGTTCTTAATCAAGTATAAATTAACTCAAGTTTATTATTCAGGACGTTAAAGAACGATCTAGTCAAGTCGGACCCGAGGTAGGGGTTCTTACTCCTCTCTTTTTTAAGTACACTCTTTTATGTCATTCCTTCTAAAGCTCATATTTCTTGTTATTGGGATGTTATTTTATATTTATCTTTCTGTAAACATTATGTTGATGTGATGGGAGACCCTATTTCCTCTCATCAATCCTTTTTGTAACTTTTATGTGGCGTCGTTAGACTGTCGAGTTTTCGTAAGAGATTTTTCATCCCACTTTTATTCCCGTGAGATTTATGCTACATTTGCCACAATTTCCTTTGAGTAGTTTATGTACTGCCCACTATTACACTCCTTTTGTAATATAATTCCATTTATGGGTATTTACATATTCATTGTATGCACTTCTTCAGTGGGGTGTACTTTTCGAAAGTTACCCAAGTCGGTAAGGGAACCTTTCACCCTCCTCTTTTTAAAAGACTTCATTTGTTATGTCTTTTAATTCACATACTATTATGTTGGGATATGTTATTATATATCCTGATTAATGTAAATTTTATTTCCAAGTGATGTGATACCCTTTTTATCTCTCATGAACTCATTTTCTGAATTTTTGATGTGACGTCGTAAGGCTGTCAAATTTTTGCAAGGGAACTTCTTAGCCCAAATTTGATTCATTGGGATAAACTTGTACTCATTGAATATGTTGTTCTATGAATATGTGTGAATAACCTCTGATTGTTTTACACTTAATATCCACTTATATTTGATGTATTAGTTTGTCACACATAATTATGTAATTGATTTATCCTTAAACCAAGGATATCGTCTTTGTAAGGGAGTTCGTCTCAATCTCCTTTCATTGAGGCGTATTTCGTTTTATACACAACATTATTTTATACGGTGTATGAACCCATTTGAATTTTACTTTTATACAAAAGGAATCTTTTTCTACGAAGCATTTTACAAAACGACAAAAAGGAATGTTTCTTTTAATGTACGCGGCGACAACGACTTTTTTCCGCCGCCGTGAGTATTATTTGACATTGGCTTCCTCAACAAGCCATCATGTTTTTAAAATAAAATAAATAACATATAATTTTTTTTTATTTCGGTATTGAAAATGTTTTTGATAAAGGATTATATTATGTCAATAAATTTAAATGATATATTGTGATTGAAATGTGGAAATGTTATCATTCCTTTATGTTGGTTTTATGTGTTATGATTTTATAATGGTACTTGGACATTATGACGGGTGGTGTCGTGAATACCACGACGGGTGGTTATATTATAACCTCCAATGCATTGGGTATGGAAGTCGACCGTATGGATATTCCATTAAGTATGTATGGAAATTGGCCGTATGGCTATTCCATTAAGTGATATTTGTGGGTGTCGACCGTATGGTTATTCCACTTAAGTATGTTTACGTTCCAAGTTACCATTATATATGTTATGTGTTCTTTATATGGGTTTTATGGTAATCCTTTGGTTACAAAAAAGTAAGTAATGATATTTTATTCAGTAAATAGTTTTTACTACTTCATAAAGGTGATAAGTATTACTTTGATAAAGTATACATGGTTTACTTTTTGTTTTGATAAACTAACAGTTTTTATTCTTTCTGTATCCCATACTGAGTTTTTATACTCATCCCATGTTTTTGAAATGTTTTTCACAGGACTTAGCATGGAATAGGGTCAAGGATGGTATCGAGGGAATGTCATGCTACCTAAAACATGAAACTAGACATGTTTCTTTTTAAGAGTTTTTACTTTATGGAAATTTAGTAGAAGAGACTACTTTGTAATCTTTTGAGATGTAATAGTTATGTCCTAATTCTATAAAACTCTAAACTTGAAAAGATCCTCAATGTGAATTATACATTTAATTCAATTTTAAGTAAGGTTTAAGGCTGGGGCCTTATAGTTGGTATCAAAGGTTGGTTTAGATAACTTTAGATGTGAGTGTATTCTTTAAGCATAGGTGACATTACCATAATGGTTAGGATTTCAGAAAGAGTCATAGTTTTAGATAAAGTGAATGAGTAAGTATATCTTAGTGTTTATCTTCCTCATTAATACATGATGGTTTTGTTGTTATACTCACACTGACCGTTTTTGGTTTTAGTAAATGGCTGGATCTAGCAGGCACCAAGGTAACGGTGGATGTGAAAGAAACTGTGACAGTTTTCTGAGCGAGCAACTGAATGATATGGGAGCTATAATGAGAACTCTTGTGTTTATCCTCAACCTACTATCTGGAGTTATGATTGACCACCTAAACCTTGGTTATTTCTATAAGGCATCATATATGCGAGAAACAAATCCCTATGGAACTACAGGTAATAATCATAAAGGTAAGTGTGTTCAAAAACCCATGTGTCAAAGATGTGGAAAGAAACACCTAGGAAAATGTTTCAATGGGACAGAAATATGCTATAGATGTGGAAATGAAGGTCATAAACAAGAACCTGTTGGGGAAAAAGGAAGCATCCAGTTGACTCGAGGAAAGGGAAAGAAGTTCTTTCTGAGGGATCAATTGAATGTTTTAAATGTGGTGTGCATGGTCATTATGAAAACACATTTCCCATGAAGATGTTTTTTGAATGGGATCACCAAGATCATACAAATACTTGTTTACCAATACCTAATGCCATTCCGATTGAGGATGAAGAAACCGACAATGACCAATCAAAGGTATGGATTATTTCTTAAATTTTGTTTTCTATTTTGGGATCTTAGGATATGATTCTTGATTTTGTTTGTAGGAAAGAGGTATTTCGGAATAAGTTGGAAAGGAATGGTTAATGGATAATGAATAATGTTGAATGAGTAAGATGTCAACATATAAGGGCTTCAATAGTTATGGTGAAATTCATAAGAGTATTAAGTGTCTTTTGATGATGGGGTACATTAGAAATTTTTTTATAGTATGTGTAGCACTGATGTTTAATATATGAAAATTTTATTCATGGAATAGTTATATTTTCTTTTGTGGACATAGTTATAAAGAACCAATTGGGTTTATATGATCCTTACTTTTGAGGTAATTATGGGTTACTATATGTTATGATTGAAGTGAAAGGCATGAGATAAAATTGAGGTTAAATTATGTTATGGTTATTTTTGATGATTTTATCCCTTTTTGGGGAATGATTTAAGAATTATATAGTTTTGGAAGAAGGACAACACGCAGACCGTGTGACAACCCGTCACGTTGGACAAAGCAGCGGGAATCGAACCCACAACCAAAGTGCGATTGGTATTTATCGCCTACCACTGGACTACGTGAAGTCCCTGGTTAGTTTGACTGATTCTTTTAAGTTATATGATTTTATGAATTAATAGTAAGTTGATTTTGGGTTATTTATGAAAATGATTGACCTATCATGGAGGCTATGTGATTAGGTTAATTAATTTTCAATACGAGACTTTAGGAGAAACTGATGTTGTTTGGAGATAAATATTACGATTTAACTTGGAAGACTATGTGACTAAATCCTTCAAATGTTTGGTTTTCAATCTATTATTGGTTTACTTTGAGGAATTTTATGGACATATTGTTTATCGGATGGTCCTCGTTGAACTTCGGGTTTTGTTGGACAAATTTTGGAGATTAAGAATAGATTTTCTTTCTAATGGGTTATCCTTTTCTGGGTTATCTGATCTTGTAATAATCTTTTGGTTTTTGGTATTGGTTAAAGTCTAAAGACATGGGAAGTATATAGTTCTCTTTTTTGGGTTAGGTAATTCTCAAGAAGATGATTATAGTACTCTTAATGTGAACAAGTCTCCCTAAATACTCGTCTTTTGGACAAAAATATGAGTTTGTGTAAGGAATCTAATAAAAGTTGAAAGTCAACATGATAAGTGATTATGTTTCCTTATGAATAAATTACTCAATAAAAAGTAACATAAAACAAAAATGTTTTCTATTAACTTTTCCTACTGGGGAATCAAATACCGTTTAACCCATCACAAGTTTGTGATTTTCTCATGGTTAACTTTCTCATAAATATGTTTTCTATCACTCTCCATCAGAACAAGACCCTATGTTTTCTCCTCCATGTCCATGTTTTCATACATGGAATCGTAGAATGGGTTAACCCGGGTGACCTCTGTGCTTATCTTTCTTTATTTTAAAGGGATTTTTTTACCGACTCTTGTTCCGATGTGGGACTTTCAAGGATGTTTCCAAGCTCAATTTTAAAAATTGTGAGGACGCAATTCCCAAAAGGGGGAAGGATGTAACACCCCAGGTAAATAAAGAATATGACATTTTCATATTTATCCATATTTTTGAATAAAAAATTAATATTACTTTAAAGGGGATGCTATGCTCAATGGCGTATCCAACACGCAACAACGAGTTTCTTGGGAATATTACGTTGCACTCTAATAATAAAATAATATTATTTTAAATGGTAGTTAACATGTAGTCGTTGTATTGGTAGTAATGGATAGAAATAACTAAAATATGATTATATATGTTCTTAAATGTTTTTACAATTATCTAATAATGGATAGAGGCTTAAAATACGGAAAGAATTCAATTTTAGGCGTATATGCCCTAGTTTTCACTAAAGGTTCACTTATCACCTTTTGATGGTGAACCGTCATTAAATATAGTTTTGTTCACTCTTAAACATTCTTTTGGACCAAATAAAACTCTTATTAAGAATCGGGACATCAAAATTTACTTTGTGGAAATTTTTGGTATTTTTCCGATAAAGTTCATTTTTTAATGAATAGTGTAAAATGTTGTATTTTAATTCAAAACCACTTTTTAATATAATTTATTTATATGATTAGATTATAATTTGAGTTGTTTTTAAAATTAAATTAGATAATATTTTTATCATTAAATCCAATAGTTGTCGTTGGAATTAATTTCACTTTGAAATCGGACTTAAACTAGTGTCAATCTTTTGATACTTATTGTTTCATAAAAACACGGTATTTTATCTGACAGTATGAATTAATTATTAAATTAATTAATGTGACTTATATGTTTTTAATTTTGTAAAATATACTTCATTTTTTAATTCTTAATATCAAATATAGCTTACGGTGAATTTTTGGTAATTTTCTGAAAAATATCAATTTTTGATGAATAGTGAAACTACTAAGTGGTACTAATAAAAACTGATTTTCCGTTTAAATGAAATTTTTCCATCATTGTGTTTTGATATTCAAAAAATCCGACATACATGGTTGTCATTAAGAAGTAAAATTTGGTTCAATGGGATAAAAATATTTTTTTGGTGAATAGTAACTTATTAAGTTTTTAATCGCGATTAGTGGTAATTAGTGTAGTTTAAGGTAAAAATAATGCTTTAATAAAATTATATGATTTGACACATGTCCTAAACCTATTTTTTGTGTCATTTCCCACCATGACAACCCATCGGTCGATTTATGGGCCCCATGGAGCCACTTGGGTGTGATAATGACTTTAATGCCTTTTTTTAAATAAAGGTGAAAATGACAGTAACATAAATTGTTTTACTAAAACAATTTTTAGAAGGGGTTATACTAATCATATTTTTGATTATAAATATTAATTAGAAAGCTAAAAATAGTTTCTAAATCATAGTATTTTTTTTATAATTTTTAGACTTTAAATAAATTAAATTATTTATGACATCATGATGATGCAGCGATGACTTCATTATTTAACGATTTAAATAAAATGGAAAGATAATGTAATATCTAAAACCTAAACATGTCCAAAACCTATTGGATGGGAATATTTCGAAGCCTTATAATCTTATCTTCGAAATATATCAATGAGGGACCTTAAAAATTCGAAACACTTTTGAAAATAAAATAATAGTTTCATGATTTCCAAAAGTGCCCCTCCCCTCCTCTTATAAAAGGCCCCCACCTCTACCTCATTTCACACACTACTCATGCCTTTGGCTCGGACATTACCTGCCCATTTACTCTCTTCACATCCCTCTCCTCATCCTAGAGGATTACCTTTGGGAAGAATCCTTTCAAAGAAAGCCTTTAGGCTCAAATCAAAAGGAGTTACACTTTTAAAGGTAATTCATTCTCTCTTGTTCATTTGTTTTATTTTGCTTCTCCATCCCCCTAAACTCTTTTAATTAATTTTTTTGTAACAAATCCAGTATCTTCAATATACTAGAATGTTTTTATAAGAAGGATTCTAACTACACCTAAACACACCAACATCTAATGGTTATAGAACATAGAGTTTCCGTGGATGGCGAATTTCTGCCTCACGAAACGATGACTGATCAACACTCATATAACACCTTCAAAGGAGGCCATTAAGATGTCACTATATTTATATATGATATATAATATGTTTATTTTTTATTTAAGATTCTGTATTTTTCATTTGTGGATTAACATTATGGATTCCATTATCGGTATACACGATATCTTTATTTAAGAAAGTGCGGACTACCGCCCCCTCAAAGTGATGTGATTCATTAATGCCATATATGGGACGTATAAAGGATGGATTTAAAGTTATTATATATGATGTTATACTGGAATTATAATATACCTCTATATAATTATTATTTATTTCCATTAAAGTATGAGATAGAAATGAAAGTAGTGTTCATGCGTACGTACGGCTTACCGTCTCCATGAACGGTGCATTTCATTTCTTACCTCTAAATGATTATGTAATATTATAAATACATGTATATGCTGAATATATATGATATATATTCTATCCAAATCAGGAATGTCATTCTGGATATAAAGAACCTTTGACCACACGAACAACATGTAATTGTAAGAAGTCCATTTTCGACTTAAGAACCAAATACCGACAAAACAAACATTATTAACTTAAATGGTTACATAAAGTTTATAACATGACAATAAGTGATATAGAAGGAATAATGAACTTTAAAAAGGTTCTTAATCAAGTATAAATTAACTCAAGTTTATTATTCAGGACGTTAAAGAACGATCTAGTCATGTCGGACCCGAGGTAGGGGATCTTACTCCTCTCTTTTTTTAAGTACACTCTTTTATGTCATTCCTTATAAAGCTCATATTTCTTGTTATTGGGATGTTATTTTATATTTATCTTTCTGTAAACATTATTTTGATGTGATGAGAGACCCTATTTCCTGTCATCAATCCATTTTGGAAGTTTTTAGTGGTGTCGTTAGACTGCCGAGTTTTCGTAAGAGATTTTTCATCCCACTTTTATTCCCGTGAGATTTATGCTACATTTGCCACAATTTCCTTTGAGTGGTTTATGTACTGCCCACTATGACACTCCTTTTGTAATATAATTCCATTTATGGGTATTTACATATTCATTGTATGCACTTCTTCAATGGGGTGTACTTTTCGAATGTTACCCAAGTCGGTAAGGGAACCTTTCACCCTCCTCTTTTTAAAAGACTTCATTTGTTATGTCTTTTAATTCACATAATATTATGTTGGGATATGTTCTTATATATCATGATTAATGTAAATTTTATTTCCAAGTGATGAGATACCCTTTTTATCTCTCATGAACTCATTTTCTGAATTTTTGATGTGACACCGTTAGGCTGTCAAAGTTTTGCAAGGGAACTTCTTAGCCCAAATTTGATTCTTTGGGATAAACTTGTACTCCTTGAATATGTTGTTCAATGAATATGTGTGAATAACCTCTGATTGTTTTACACTTAATATCCACTTACATTTGGTGTATTCGTTTGTCACACATAATTATGTAATTGATTTATCCTTAAACCAAGGATACCGTCTTTGTAAGGGACTTCGTCTCAATCTCCTTTCATTGAGGCATATTTCGTTTTATACACAACTTTATTTTATACGGTGTATAAACCCCTTTGACTTTTACTTTTATAAAAATGGAATCTTTTTCTACGAAGTGTTTTAAAAAACAACAAAAAGGAATGTTTCTTTTAACGTACGCGGTGACAACGACCTTTTCCGCCGCCGCGAGTATTATTTGACTTTGGCTTCCTCAACAAGCCATAATGTTTTTAAAATAAAATAAATACCATATACTTTATTTTTTATTTCGGTATTGAAAATGTTTTTGATAAAGGATTATATTATGTCAATATATTTAAATGATATATTGTGATGGAAATGTGGAAATGTTATCATTCCTTTATGTTGGGTTTATGTGTTATTATTTTATAATGGTACTTGGACATTATGACGAGTGGTGCCGTGAATACCAGGACGGGTGGTTACGTTATAACCTCCAATGCATTGTGCATGGAAGTCGGCCGTATGGCTATTCCATTAAGTATGTATGGAAATTGGTCGTATGGCTATTCCATTAAGTGATATGGGTGGGAGTAGACAGTATGGTTATTCCACTTAAGTATGTTTATGTCCCAAGTTACCTTTTTATATGTTATGTGTTCTTTATATGGGTTTTATGGTAATCCTTTGGTTACAAAAAGGTAAGTAATTATATTTTATTCAGTGAAGAGTTTTTACTAATTCATAAAGGTGAAAAGTATAACTTTGATAAAGTATACATGGTTTAATTTTTGTTTTGATAAACTAACAGATTTTATTCTTTGTGTATCCCTTACTGAGTTTTTATGCTCATCCCATGTTTTTGAAATGTTTTTTCACAGGACTTAGTATGGAATATGGTCAAGGATGAGATCAAGGGAAAGTCATGCTACCTAAAACATGAAACTAGACATGTTTCTTTTTAAGAGTTTTTATTTTATGTAAATTTAGTAAAAGAGACTACTTTGTAATCTTTTGAGTTGTAATAGTTATGTCCTAATTCTCTAAAACTCTAAACCTGAAAAGATCCTCAATGTGAATTATTCATTTAATTCAATTTTATGTAAGGTTTAAGGCTGGGGCCTTATAATACATAAAAACATAAAAACTATATGACTGTAAAGAAACTCATGAGAAATTTCCCTAATTTGATTTATCTAAAAAAATAGTTTTGTTGGATCTAGAGAATATTTCCTTTGAGAGCAACAAAATATTACCATTGATTTGTAAATAATTAAGAAACGTTTTTCTAAAAACAAGGTGAAATGAGAAATGGATTTTAATTCAATGAGAAAGATAAATTTGAAAGAATAATAACTTGAAGCATATATTTAATATAATAATGAAGTTGAACTGGATGAGGATTTCAAGATAATCATGCCTCTTATAATTAAAAATCATAGAAAAGGGAATGGGTAAAAATAAGTTTAAACATCCATTGAAATTATTCTTGTGTGGAGGTGTTGGTAAACATTCTGATCTATTTTATAAAGAAAAAAATATTTATTTTCTGATGAAAATTATGGAAAACATAAAAAAAATAAATTGGTAAATAACTCAAAAATAGTAAAAAAATTAGTTGACAGAACGAAAAATTTCCAAAGAATTAAAAAGAAAAGGCGTGATATGGAAAGAAAAAAATGAGCAAACTTCATCTAGTATCCGATCCAAGGATTGAGATTCTAAGAAATTCACTAATTTCATGGAACAAAATGATAACCATGATGGTAGGTCAAGTTTTTATGAGCAATTAGGTGATTAAACATACAAGAATAATATGATAGATTAGAATTGGAAGAATGTATTCAGCCTCATAAAAAGCTGAAATGTTGATTATTTTGATGAATATGTGGGATATATTGAAAGATGATTATAAAAAAGAGTTTCTAAATAGATAAATAAAATTAATTAAAGAGGTCAATAAATCCTTGTACAAAGCTACTGAAAATGAAAATATTATTAATGGACTTGATGAAATCCTATTAAATGAGTAATCTATAATAGAAGTATCATGCATTTGAGAATAAAATAATAATGGTGAAATATGACATCAAAAAATCCATTGAATTACACTATTGGTAGTTTTTATATGAGGGGAAGAATATTTTGTGATTGTAGAAACATACTCACATGAAAATTGATTAAGTAAATTGATAGTGGATATAATTTGTTCCATTTTTCTTATGAGATTCCACTATAATATTGTCCTATAAATTATTTTCTAGACATTTTTATTTCTATAATTTTCATATTTTCCTATAAAAGGGGATTATTTAATATAGATAGACTATATCGTGAGTATCACTGAGTATTAGGGAATGGAGAGATAAAAAATCATGAAGCTGAAGCCTAATGAAGAGAAAAAATAATGAATAAGGCCATGCATACTGGGTGTTCATATTGAAAAGAAGATTATCATTTTGATTTTTCATCATGGGGGGACAATCCAAATAAACCATTTTGATCACATTATATCTTGTAAATTTGAGTTACATGAATAATTGAGCATATATATACATTTACCATACATTTTTTCTTGACAATTTGAATATTTACTTATTTTATTGTGCAACTCAAACATGTTGGAGATCTCTCTCACCTGGTTTTTTTTCACTATAATAGGAATGTTTTAATACAAAAGTTTATATCTAGTATGAATATATAAATAGTATGTGAATGGTGATACCTACCTACCCACTATGATCTTATTTTATGATTATGGTGGAAATTTTGTGGACTACGATAGTAACTTGACACAACAAGGAGTAGTCTCTCGCCTGATGTTGAATGTTATAAGCATTCATGTGATCCTTCTATTCTTTTAATTTATAGTTTCATCATTAAAGGTTAATTTTTAATTTTTCATATTTTCATATATTAAATGGTTTTAGGGGTTTATTTAATGAAAATGAAATTATAAATATTGGTGGCACTAGATTCACCCGCCCCCCCACTTTCTGGTGTCTTCACCTACATTGTTGGGACTATAATCATCTAATAAAAGAATTTATTTAGATAGATGAAATCATAAACATAAAAAATAGCTTTGAGATCAATCTAATGGAAAATATAATATTAATTTAACAAGATTTATATAATAATACGAAGAACTATGAAATTTTATCATGCAAGCATAATAAAAAATAAATTTTTTGACAATTTATTTGAAAGGGACTTGGTGTATATCATAGAAAGTAAATTGAAAAAACTATTTTAAACCGAAAAAATTCTTTATAAAAAATAATATTATTATCACTGAATATTTTACATTAAAACAATGTTTGTGATGCCCCATACCCACAATCCTAGAAATAGTGTGAATAACACATACTTTACATACTCTCTTTGATACAAATTATAGATTCTCAAACATTATAATCCCTTATTTATATGACTCAAATTCAAATATTTCCATACACATATTCATAAGTCCTTTTAGGTTCATATAGTTAGATAATTTGGAACAATAAAAAACCAATAATGCCTATGTATTTCTCAACTAATGAACATTTTTTCTATTATATAAGAAACAAATAAATCTATAAAAAATATTTAACATCTCCCACAAATTCTCAATAGAATATATCATGCAATAATTATCCTGTGTAATTATTTTATTCAAAACCTGGGAAAGTTGAAACATTAGATGTGGTGAACTTAAATTCTCGGTAAAGGAAAACATAAAACTGAGGTAATCATTGCATAAATATAATGGTCGGAGTATGAAATCACTATAATGACATAATCAACTGGAATTGTGAGAAAAATATATCCCACACAATAAATAAAAAAATTGATAATAATAATTACTAATCTCATACTAATAGAATACATAATGTCAAACATAAAAAACATGTTATCAAGGCCTTCTACCAAAACATTATTCATATCTGGGGATAGGTATTGTATTGACTCGAAACTTTTATCAATGAAATTCCGTTATTATGGATATTTCATAATGTATAATCACAAAAAATCACATTAAGAACTTCAAAAAACCTTATAAATGAACAATTAATAAAATAAAAGTCATTTCTAGATGTTAAGAAACATATTCCAAAGGAATAGTAAATTGAACTTTGGAATAGTAATATAACCCTTATGAATAGTAAAGTGAACAATTGAATAGCAATGTATCCAATAAAAGTATAAATAAAATTTATCCATATTATAAGTAAAAGTACTATATAATTATATTATAGTATAAGAAAATTAATATTTTAAAATTATTAATTAAGTGTTGGTATTTTTGTTACTCATAAATATTTAATTTCAATTTCATGACTAATGTAATAACATAAAAGATTGATTATTTTGATAAAATTTATTCATGAATTATTAATTTTATTTTTTATGATTATAAGATAATTTTATGAGACCTTAGTTAATTTTTCAAAGTGATGTAATGGAGTTATAATTTTAAAATCTGTATTTTCAAAGTAAATGATGATTTTAATTAAAATTAAAATTTTTTCATATTTAAAAAATTATTTTCATAAAATGGAGTTAATTTTTAAATTATAAATGTAGAAAAATGGTTAGGGTGAATTTTTGGTATATTTCTAAAATACTTGAATTTTTATGAATAGTGAAATACGATAATTTACAGTACAAGTAAATAAATGATATTTTGAGTCATGATTGAGTATTGGATGATGTAAGTGACCATTGGTTCCAATTTAAATGTACTAATTACTGTGGTTTGTCTCAATAATCATTAATATGGTTTTTCTTGAGAAACCTAGTAAAATATTGAGTAAAATAATGAGAAAGCACTCCTCTCCTCCACTATATATATCACCTCGCACCACATGTTCTCCTCACACCTCCCAAGCCATGAGAATTCTCCAAATTTTGATCAACTATTCTCCCAATCCACTTCCCCATGACCAGTATCTTTTTTTCTTAATAAAATACCCAAACCAATCCCATCAAGAGGCTCTCAAGAAGAAGGAATCAAGAGGTAAAACCCTCTTCATTTTCTTTTAATTTCATTTCAAGTTCATTTCTTTTCTTTTTCACTCCTCACCTCCCCTCATACAACTAGTATTGTAACCCCATTACCTTACATATAATATAATTTTTTTATGTCAATGGAATAATTCATCATCATATCTCCCCTTCTCCTTTTATTCTTAAAATAAAAACATCGACCATGATGTGTTAATTTATCGCATTCAAGGATGGTGAAGTTTTCAATTTCAATTACTGTCTCCAAGGCTAGTCCTGAATCTATTTTTATGGTCAAAAAAATCAATTTATATTTATTATATATTATTTAATTTTCTGGAATCATTTTTTACACATGATATTAATTTATAAAAAAATGATTTTGTGGTCATCAAAAACCGTAAAAATAAACCCAAATGATTGTCATTATATATTTATATAATGATTCATCATAATTATATACATAAAAATGATATATAATACCAATTTATCCTCTTTAATATCATTAATAACATATAAGTTCAATTATAGATAATTGCCCCCACTTTATATGACCTTTTGTACATGTGTACTTGTAAACCAATGATGAAAACAAAGGAACCCAACTCTCCTAAAAGATGAAATTGAACCTCTAAACCCATCAAAAATTTCATAAATGAACATAATAATGTTATAATAAATCAAATACTTTTAGAAAGGGTTTTTTACTTACTAATTAATTAATATAATTTTATTATCTACGACAATAATATCATGTTAAAATACCTTATGACTTAAGGTAATGGATTCTACCCAAACCTCAACTATTCATTAGGGTTACTCTTTCTCTCTTTTTACCCAAATGGAATTATCTTTTATTAGTTATGTAAATATTCTAAATTACGTTTATATGTTCCAAACTAATGTATCAAGATCCGTTCATGCTTCTTTTTTGTGGATATACAAGTTTTTAAAAGGATCATTTCTCAATGCTTCCCGATAAGCATGCCCGATTTAAAAGAACATCTCGAATTATTACCCATTTTTAACTGCACTACATAATATGTTTTAAGACACCATAATTTTAATAAAATGATTCATTTTATTATAAAAACATTTTTTGTTCAATACACATTTTCTATGAAAGATTATTCCCTTTTATTATTTAAATTCTCTTTAATATTTTCCATAAACCGCACTAAAAAATTTTATTTCTAAAGTTTCTTAAACACCATTTTTATATGTGTTAACTTTGGTTTCAAATAACTTATCATTATTTATTCATATTTTCCATTATTAATTTCCATTTATGAATTAAATTTGTTCTTTCATTGACACCATTGTGATATCCCCTTATGTTATGCCTTTTTAACAACATTATGATACCAAATTCTTACCATGCGTAACCTTTCTTTTATGTTTGAATTATAATGTCTGATTATTCTTGTGGAACAAATATTTATGAACATGTTTTGATAGGGTAACCCACATAGTGCTCCAATGCATTGCGAAATGTTGTGTCTCATGAGATTTTATGTTCAACGGTCTTGGTGGTTAGCCTTGGCTCATGATCCATGTGAAACGATCATGGCGATTAGCCTTGAATCGTGATCCACTATGTGCAACGAGCCTTAAATCATGTTAAATTCATGTTTTATGTTGCATAAACATTACTATGAACCCATGATTATATGATCCCATGTCATGATTCCTTATATTTAATCATTGTTCATGCCTTTTTATATCATTATATTATACCTTCTAACCCATGTTCTATGATTTATTGTTATATTTATTCCCATTATAGGATTTTATGTCATCCTATTTTTTATATTACCCCCAGGTTATCCTATGTTGATGTAAGGGGTCAAAGGATGTTAGGAACTCCTTATAAAGATTAAATAAAATGTGTTATTATTTGGGAATCAGGATTTTTAATTATGTACCTAATCTTCAAGACACTGGACATTACACTACATGGATTGTAATTTTATATTTAATTATGATTGAAATCATGTAATGATGTGTGTATAAGATAGGGTTTCTATAATTAGTAATAGAGAAAGGTCTAGTTATTTTTGGAGATTAAGAGTAGAGCACGTAAGTAAGAACCTTAGGGATTATAATAAGTCTAAGAAAACATCCCTAAATTTTGGTATGTATAGATTAAGTGGTTTATCAAGAAAATGCAGCTTTTTCTAGATACTATATGTGGATGTGGTTCTGAAACAGATGTACCATGAAGTTACAACTCTGAAAAGGTGTTCCGATCCGAACATGGGGTAACTTGGTACATGATAATGGCCCTTACTGTGAACTTGGTTTGACTCTCCTGGGGGATATTATTTTGTAAATTCATAAGATCATTACAATCCATTATTAAGGGAACAAAAAATTCGCATAAGAATATATTTGTTAGGAAACAAATCATGGATAACCTAGATTGAAACCCAGGGAATCAAAAGTTAGGATATACTTTTCCTTTATGATTTTACATTTTTATGTTTAAAGTTTCCTTTTTAGGATTATTAGATATGTATTCAAGCCCAAAAATTGTACTTTCCATTTCTTATTTTATGGTGGTAAATATAAGAACACATTCCTACAATGATTGTGATAGGAAATGTTACAATTTCCCGAATGATATGCCAAATATGATGGGAACAAGTGCTCAAAACTTTATGATAATGCTTTCTTAGCTAGAAAATGTTATGAATATTAACTTGAATCATGGATAATTCTCTCCTTCACCAAGGAAAGATAAATTTTCCATCAAATCCTTCATGTGAAAAAGTCCTTCCATGTTTAGTGGATATTCTGATCCTTTCCTTGCTGAACAGTTGATTATCTCCATTGAAAATATATTCTCTATCCTTGAGTGCTCAGAAGAAGAGAAGGTTATACCAACAGTCTATAGTTTTGATTGGAAATCTGATCAATGGTGGAAACTAATCAAAAATACTAAGTCCAATTAGATAACTGATTCCATGAATTGGGAGGAATTCAAGAAAATGTTTTTCCATAAATATTTTCCCTGAACCCTCTATCTCAATACGGTAAGAGAGTTCCTCAGACTTAAGCAGAAGAAAGATGAGTCTATTGGGTTGTATGAATAAAAATTTACAAGGCTTGCAAGATATACATCCGACATTTTCATGAACACCAAAAGAAATGTGGATCACTTTTTTTTTCAGACTAAAGTTGAGTCTATGAAAATAATTGTCAATTTGATACTTCCACATTTATGAGGAGATTTATCATTGTGCACTGAAGGTTGAAATTAATATCAGAGTCTCACAATGGTCTCATGGGATCGGTAACCAAAAATGTAAAATGAAGCCTAATATGAGTGTATTAGAAAATAAATCCCATAATGGAAAGAAGACTAAATATCTCACATGTCAAAATTGTGGGAAGAAGCATCTTGGGAACTGTCTAAATGGAACTAGGAAATTATTCAAATGTGAAACAATAGGGAATTTTCCTAAGAACATCCTAAGGTATATAAATACTTCCACCAATGTGGAAGATGAAAGGAAGGTTCATATCAACACTCAACCTGTGGTGCGTTATTTCCACAGCAAGGAACATGGGAATTTTTCAAACCAATTCCCTAAGCCCAAGGTTTTTAAAGGAGAACAACAATAACCGCCAATGTAACATGGAAGGGATTATGTTATCACTGTTATTTAGGTGGATCTGGACAGTGATGTGCTAACAGGTATGTTGGTTATTCATTCAAGAATAGAAAACATACTATTTGATTTTTGTTCTATGAATTATTTCTTATCTTGAAAGTTTAGTAGAACTATTCAAACACCGCCTCAAAATATGGAGATTGAGTTGTCTATGAGAATATATAATTGGGATAATTATTGCATACAAAGTAGATATTTCTTCCTTAGTTAATGTTTTTGGACTGAACCACCCAAAAAATCTTGTCTTACTTGATTTGGTGGATTTCAATGATATATTGGGAATGTATTGGCCATCTTTATACCAATCCAACATCAACTTTGGAGAAAGGGATATCACTCTTCACATCTCTAAGCATCCCCTAATTCTATATAAGTGTAAGGAGGAAGATGGATCTTCTTCTGAATCATCATCTCAAGTGTTAATATTATTCCTTTATGAGCAAGAATATCCCGATAAAATTATTGAGGAAAAAGGAATGATCATTCTCGAATAATTTCCCATCATGAAGGATTTCACAAATGTATTACCCTAAGAGTTTTCTGGTATTCCTCTTGACTGAGAGGATGGGTTCTCAATTGAACTTATCCCTGGATATCTACTTATATCAAAGACACCATTTATAATGTCCAATATAGAGCTGAAAAAACTGAAGAAACCGTTACAGGATAATCTAGGCAAGGGTTTTATACACTAGACTGCTTCACCATGGGGTGAACTAGTCCACTTTGTCAAGAAAAAGTATGGATCAATGCACCTCTTCATTGATTATCGTGAGATCAATAAAATAATGATAAATAGTAAGTATCCCTTTCCTTGGATAGATGACTTGTTCGATTAGCTACGTGGGGATAGTTATTTCTCTAAGGTGGACCTTCGATCGAGATATCACCAATTAAAGGTGAATAAATAAGATATCCACAAGAATTTCTTTACAAAAATGTATGATAACTATGAGTTCATAGTGATTCCCATTGAACTCATTAATTGTACAGTAATATTCCTGGACATAATGAATAGAGTCTTTAAAATATTAACTCGTCAAAATTGTGGTAGTCTTTAACAATGATATTCTGATATACTCTAAGAGCAAGGAGGAACATGATGATCATTTTAATATTATACTGAAGAATTTGTGAAAGGAGAAATTTTATTAAAGGTATAGTAAATGTGAGTTTTTGAAGCAAGAAGTCTCATTCTTGGGGAATTTTATCACCAACAAAAGAATATATGTGGACCCTTACATGATAATGTCAATTAAAGAGTGGCTTAATACAACATCTGTAATGGATATCTATAGTTTCCTTGACCTAGCTAGGTGTTACTAACAATTTTTGAAGAACATATAAATATTTTAAAACCCAAAACCAAGATGACATGGAAGGGAGGATGTTTTTTTGGACTCAAGAATGAAAGGAAAGATTTAAGGAGCTCAAAAAGAGGCTTATCACTGTGCCAGTACTCACACACCCAACTAGAGGAGAATTATTTGTGGTGTACAATGATACATAAAAGAAATTATTATGTTGTTTACTAATTAAAAATGATAAATTTATAGCTTATGCCTCAAAGTATAGGACAATTCCTGAGCAAAACTAACATACGCATGATCTAGAGTTTTTGTTTGTGATCTTTTCATTGAAAATATGGGGGCATTATCTCTATGGGGAGAAGTGTGATATATATATACTGATCACACGATTATTAAATATACATTCACAAAAAAAGGGGATTAATATGTTCCTGGGAATATGGATAGATCTCATCATGAATTATGACTACTCAATTCACTACCATCCTGGTAATGAAAATAAGTTGGTGGATGCTCTAAGTAGAAAGGATCCTAGATCTTTATCACTGATGTGAATTGATAAGGATATAACTTACTAGACATAAAAAGTATGAAAATAAGAATCATTAAGGGAGGAACATCATAAATTCTTTCTAGAATGATTTATCAACCATCCATTATGGAGAAAATAAGGGATGTTTAAAGAAATGATTTGGAAATTCAGAAAAAGGTGCAAGCTATCATGCATGGGAAATCCTCCAAGTTCATGATTGGTGAGGATGGATTAATAATATTTGGGTCACTACTATCTTTACTATCCAATACATAAACAAATAAAGTGATTTTGAATTATGAACACAGCTCAATCTTCTCTATTCACCCAGGGAGCACAATGATGTATAGAGGTCTCTAAGAGAACTTTTGGTGGGACAACATGAAAAGGGAGATAGCTGAATACACATCAAATTTCCTTATATGTCCACAGTTGAAGGATGAAAGGAAAAATTCTTAATGGGTGATGAATCTATAACCCATAAAAACAAAGAAATGGGAAAACATCATCATGGAATTTATCATGGGACTTCCAAATACATCTAGAGGAAACATTTCTATATGGGTTATTGTGGATCATATTACAAATGCAACTCAATTTATCACAATTCAAGATGACTTCTCACTAGATCAAATTTCATGGATATATATCAGAGAAATTGTAAGGATGCATGATGTAAAACTATTGATTTTATCTGATTGTGATCTAAGATTTACCTTGAAGTTCTAGAAAAGTCTTCAACATACTCTAAGCATTGAGCTGAACTTCAGTATAGACTATCCTAATCAAACTGATATCCAATATGAGTAAACTATTCATACAGTAGAAGATATGTAGATATCATGTTCTATGAACATCAAATGAGTATGGGACCAACATCCTCCTATAGTTGTGTTCTCTTATAATAATAGTTTCCACTCAAGCAACAGAATGGATCCATATGAATCCATTTACGAGAATAGATTTAGAACACCATCATGTTGGGATGATGTCAGTGAATGTAACCTGTTAGGACCTGAAATGGTTGAGGAAATGATGGAGAAGGTGAAAACCATTTAGTAACACATCAATGCAACACAAATATTACAAAATATCTATGCAGAAAATCATTGATGAGACTTTGAGTTTAAATTTGGAGAAATGGTATTCCTCTACATATCTCCAGGGAATAGGATCATGAGATTTTGGTAGAAAGGGAAGTTAAGACCCAGATACATTGACCCCTTTGTAGCCTATCGACTAGAACTTACATCAGAAATATCTCAAGTAAAATATGTATTCCATGTATCCCTCTAAAGGAAGTACATAACAGCTCTGTCACATGTATTAACTTCATAGGTGGTATAGTTTGAGAATGATATTTCTTACAAGGGGTAGCTAGTGAAGATCTTGGATTGTAGAGATAAAGTTATATGAAACATGACTACTGACCTAGTCAATGTATTATGGTGGAACCATAAGTATGAATAGGAAACATACGAACCATAGGAAGTGATAATGGAAAAGTACCCACACCTATTTTCACCTTAGTGTTGAAAATGATATTTCAAGGGAGAAATTTCTTCAGGGCGGAATAATGTAAAAACACAAAAATTTTATCAATGAAAATACCTTCTTATGATTATGTCATATAGTATAATCACAAAAAATAACATTACAAAAATAAAAACATTATAAATGAATAATTAATGAAATAAAAGGTATTTCTAGAATTTAAGGAACATATACTGATGGAATAGTAACTTGACCTTCAAAATAGTAACATGACCCTTATGAATTGTAAACAAATAAATTGAATAGTAACCTCACCAATGAGAGTATAAATAAAATTTATCCATCTTATAAGAGACTATATGATATAATTATATCACAGTATAAGTAAACGAATATTTGAGAAATTAGTAATTAAGTGTTGTTATTTTTCAAGTCCTAAATACTTAATTACAATTTTATGACTAATTTAATAATTTATATGAAATTTTATTTTTGTAAAATGTATTCATAAATTATTAGTTTTATGCCTTATAACTATAAGATAAATTTATGAGACCTTGGTTAATTTTTCAAAGTGATATAAAAGAAATTATAATTTTAAAATATGTATTTTCCAAGTAAATGATGATTTTAAGTAAAATTAGAATTTTTAATATTTAAAAATTATTTTCAAAAAATGGAGTCTATTTATTAATTCTACTTGTCAAAAAATGTTTAGGGTGAATTTTTTGTATTGTTCTAAAATACATGAATTTTTGTGAACAGTGAAATACAATAATTTATAGTATAAGTAAATAAATGAATTTTTGAGTCATGATAGATTCATGGATGATGTGGGTGACCATTAGTTCATGTTCACATCCACTAATTATTTTATTCTGTCTTAGGAATCATTACTACTTCTTTTTCATGAGAAAAATAATAAAATATTGAGTAAAATAATGAGAAAACACCCATCTCCTCCCCTATATATACCACCTCTTATCCTCCCAACTATCAAGACTTGAACCTTCTTCAAATTATGATAATATTTCCTCCTAATACCCTTACCCAATCCTAGGATCTTTTGGTCTTAGTAAAATTCTAAAACAAATTCCCTAAGGAGGTTCTTAATAAGAAGGAATTAAGAGGTAAAACCCTCTTCCTTTTCTTTTAATTTCTTTTCAAGTTCATTTCTTTTCTTTTTATCTACTCACCTCCCCTCAACAAAATGGTATGATAACTCCAGTAAATTACATATAATTGAATTTTTTATTCTAATGGAATAATTCATAATCATCTATCTTTACCCCTTATTCTATTCTAAAAATGAAAATGTCATCTATGATGTATTAATTTATCGCATTTAAAGATGAAAAAAGTTTCAATTTCCATTACCATATTATAGGATGGAAATGAAACAATTTTTATGATTTAACCAGATTATAATATATTTATTATATCTTATTTAACGTTCTGAAATAGTTTTTTACACATGATATTAATTTATAAAACAAAATGAGTTCGTTGTGATCGAAAACCGCCAAAATAAACCCAAACGATTATCATTAACTGTTAATCTAATGATTCATCCTAATTCCAAACAAATTATAATATATAAGACCAATTTAACCTTATATTGATCATTAATAACATATAAGTTCAATTATGTATAATTTCCCCCACTTTATATGACCTTTGGTACATGTATACATGTAAACCAATCATGAATACCAAGGAAACCAATGCTCCAAAACAATGAAGTTCAAACTTTTAACCCATCAAAAGGTCACAAATATACTTAATAAAGTTTTAATATATAAAATACCCATAGAAATGGTTTTTTAAGAATTAATTAATTAAAATAATTTGATTATCTAGGAAATTTATATCATGTGAGGAACATCTTTGGACTTAATGTAAGGGATTCTACCTGAACCTCCATTATTCCGTAGGGTTACTCTTTCTCCAATTTTACCCAAATAAAATTATCTTTTATTTTTATGTACATATTCTAAATAACTTTTATATCTGTCAAAATGATGTTTCAATACCCATTCATCCTTCTTTTTTAGTGATATACATGTTTTTAAAATGTTCCCTACTCGATTCTTCCCAATAAGAAAGACTGATTTAAAGGAACTTCTCAAATTCGTACCCATTTTCATGTGTGGTCCATAATATATTTTATGCCATAATTATTTTTCTAAAATCATTAATTTTACTAGGAAAACATACTTGGTTCACTTATGATTTTATATAAAATATTATGTTGTTTTCTTATTTAAATCCTCTTCAATATTTACCTTAAACCACGCTAAAATGTATTATTTCTAAAGATTCTTAAACTCCATTTTTACATGTATTCACATCATTTTGACATCAATTATCGTGATTTATGTCTATTTTCTCTTATTAATGTTGATATATGATTTAAATTATTTCTTTTATGGTCACCATTATGATATTCCCTTATGTTATTCCTTTTTTACAAGATTATGATACCCAATTCTTACCATGGGTAACACTTACGTTTGTGTTTGATTCCTTATGTATGATTATTCATGTGGAACACATATTCATGAACATGTTAGGATGGGTGCACCCAGATAGTGCTCTAATGAATTTGGTAATGTTTAGTCTCATGATACATTATGTGCAATGATCTTATTGGTTAGCCCTGACTCATGCTCTATGTGCAACAGTCTTGATAGTGTGCCTTGACTCATGCTCATTTATGTTCAAAGAGAGTTGAATCATAATAAATTTATGTTTATGATGATTCCACATTACTATGAATACATGATTATATAATCCCATGCTAGGATTCCTAATCTTTAATCATGTTCTATGCCTTTTTAAATTATTATGTTATGTCTTCTAACCCTTGGGCTAAGCATTATTCTTATGTTTATTCCCTTACTAGGATTTTATCTCATCCCATTTTTCATAGTATCTCTAGGTTATACTGTTCCAATGTAAGGACTCAAAAGAAGTTATAATATATTTATGATGATTAAATAAAATATGTTCTTATTTTGGAATCGTGATGTTTAATTATGTACTTAATCTCCAAGACACTAGACTTTACAATCCTTGGCTTGTAATTTGTTGTATAATTATGCTTAAAATCGTGTAATGATATGTGTAAAGGCTAGGGTCTCTAAAGTTATACACCAAAACCTAAGCTATTTTTCTGAGGATACTAGTTGATTCATCAAGGGGATAAATATTTTTTTCCCTACCCCACACAAAACATTATTAAGCCCAATGAATTCACCATATGATTAAATTAATAAAAAATAGAAAGCCTTCTTTTCCAATAATAATCTATATAATAGCAATAACATATATAATTACAATAATTTTCCCCATGTCAATAAAAGGGATTACATAATCATAAACCATCCAGAGACATATGTAGGATGGTTACACAATACATACTCAACATTCTAATAATCATTCATATCAGAATAACAATATACAAAACACCAATAAATTACCTCGTGTCCATAAAAATGATAACATGATCCTAACACATCATAATGAAAAGGTTGTATTGTTAAAAAATACACAATCAAAATAACTAATTATTCAATAAAGTTCCACATTGATATAACAAATATATGGATTCTCAATAGTTCCCCAGTCAATAAATTTAGTGTCTTTCTATGTAAGTATCACTTGACCTAAAACCATATAGGGTATTGATATACGGTTAAGTGAATTATAGAATATAATAATAATAATCCATATAGAGAAATAATTTTTATGGTTATAAAAGAACATAACCCTAATGTAATAATGTAAACTCATAAGGTTGTTTACATATATAAAAAACATCTATGTAAAAGAATATTTCTTGAAGTATCACATAAAAGGGGATCAAGAATTGATTTACATGATATCATGATTTCAAACCCTCAAAATATAATATGTGTGTGTGTTTGTTTGAGTGTTTTTTTATTAGAGAATAATTCATATAACTAAAATATCATGAGTGTAAATATTTTTTAATATGAAATGGAAAATGGAGGATAATATTCAAATATATTTTAGAAAAAAAATTATGATTCACATAAAATTCAAAATTTTATGTTCCATTAAAAATAAACTTTTGATAATTTTAAGTGAAAGACTATTGAAAGTTTTACACTTATAAATAATATCCAATAATGTATCCTTTACAATTACATAATGTTTTTATATAAAATTTTGGTCCAAAGATAAAACATTTTATTATTAATAGAACCTTTTCAATACTTTGAAATTAACTTTTTTGAAAACATATATTATATAAAGAGTAATAAAACATATTTTCAATAAAAATTAACTTTGCAAAATGGTATTATAAAATAAAATATAATTAAATATTAGGTTGAGAGAACTAAATAAATATGAAACAATATAACTAAAGGAAAAGTGACTTGAGTTATTAACATCCCATAAAAGAAACATAATCCTTTAAGTAATAAATATTTGAAGAAGATTTATTATGTGGTAGAAATGTAAATTAATATTAATAAAAATATAATAACACTTAATATAATCAATTGGTATAATATACCGACCAATATTTTAAGTCAAATAGGTCTATCATAACTAAATTAATGAAAATTAAGTTAGCAAGATGATTTAAAATGAGGGTAACTATTGATTAAAATATATTTTATGAAATGGAACCACTTTGGCATAGTATTTCCTATGAATGGAAAAATATAAGATAAATATACATAAATGGTAATTTAATACACCATTAAAATAAAAAAATAGTAAATACCATAAACACGTATCAAGGATTTAAATTCTGGGACAAAGATCCCTTATAGCTTGCGTAGGATTTTAATCAAAACCCCATGAAAGTGTGGGATTATAGTAAAAATTAAAAATCCATTATTAAAATATAATTAATGATATGATATCTCAAATAGGAATTATATATATCACATAAATTAAATTAATTTCATAATAACAAACATGTCTCAAAGAGAGGAATTTGTGACGAAAACCTTTACCTTGTTCCAGATTCATTCTATGAATTCACCTAACTTCTTGAATTGTCAAATTAAATTTCATAGATACCTTATTAGGAATTTTATTATTGTATATATATATATATATTAATATTTACTATTTATTATCATATTCTATTTATTTATTATATAGTTTTTTATTATGTGTGTGATAATTGAATCGATGTTGGCTTATTTTTGAAATTTTAGAAATCAAATATGATATTTAAATAATAAGTTATATACATAAAATTAAAATTTTAGAAACAAAAACCAATATTTATTTTCTCATTAATATATAAAAACATTATTATTTAAGTTACCATTATCATCCATCGTATAGTTTTATATCATCACTCAAGTAGGTGGTTAAACCAATACAAACATGAACATGATATATCTCGATGGGTGAGTATGGTTAAGTAAGTGTATAATATCATTGAAAAATAAGAATAATGATATTATTTATTTGTTTTTAATTCAGTTATAAATATTTAATATGATTTTTATAATGAAATAAAATAAATAAGAAAAAATAAAAAATTTACTTTGTGGAGACGGTAGTCTGTACAATGAAAAATTAGCGTCCTTTTGTTTTTCTAAGTGGATGAAAAGGAAAAAATAAAGTTTGTTATTTTAATATAATAACAAATAACTATTGTAATGATACTAGAGTTATCATATTACTACGGAAGTATTTTATTGGATGATAAAGACTCCAAATAAAATGTTACACATTATATAATACTCACTTTGGTACCATAAAGATTTTCTTGAAAGTATCCTTGGAAATGAAGGCCCTAGGGTATGTAACTGAAGAAAGAGGATTATAAAAATGAGTTAATATTTTAAGAGGATAAAAAATTCAGTGTTTTAGGAATTAATTTAAAGTTATTGGTGTTGAAGGAAGGGGTGGAGTTGTGCCCTTTTATAAGTGAGGAAAATGACACTTATGGGAAGACACTTTAATTTTCAATGATATCATTACACTATTCCATGTCAAATAACACCAAAAGATAAAAATAATGGATATTATTGTTATATTGGATCAATAAATTCTAAAAAAATTATTTCAACACATGTTTTAAACATGTTGGAAGTCATTTTTTCATAGATTTTTATTTTTACCTTTTTTTGTTTTTATGGTGGTGACTAATTTTTAACTAAGAAATTTTTTATTTTATAAAAATATAAATAATTCATATTATAAAATTTGTGTTTTATGATCCAATATTTAATCTCCAATAAATTTAATTTAATTTCTAAAATAGATATAATTGACTTCGAATTTGAAACATTTTATATATAGAAAATAGTTTTAATAGAAAATGTTGTCCTACCCATTATGTATTCTTAATATAATTTTGTGTTGGTTACAAATTAAATGTGTTAATATAATTATAAATTTTTTAAAAAATAATATCAGTTTCATCATTTAATATATTTAAATTTAATTTATTATTTAATAATTACACAATTTTAATAAAACAATTCAATGAAAATAACAGTTTTATCATTATCATGGTTATTAACTTTAATAATAGTAATCATAATTGCATGAACAAAATTAAAATTTACCATGTTAAATAATATGATCATGTTGGTCTAAAATACTAAATCCATTTTTATATATTTTATTTATACAAGTTATGAAAAGTAATTTTTAATATATGTGAATAAAAACAACGTTTAGAAAAAAAATATAAATTATGATTCCAAAACGATATACATGTGATCTAAAACAATAACATATTGATTTTAATGATTTATTTAATTTGGACCTATATATATATATATTAAATTAAATGTCTCAAAAAAAAATTAATTCATTATTGAATTACGATAATGAGATTAATTAATTAGTATTATCCTATTCTGTATTATTTAACTATTCACCTAAAACAAATTTTAAAAAAAATAACAGAAATCCATCTTAATATAATATTATTATTTTAATTATAAAAATATGATAATTTTTTAAAAAAATTATAAAAGTTATAAATAGTATTTTTAAATAAAATCCAAAAATATAATGAAAACACTTTTTTATTGGAAATGATATTTTTAAATATTAACAATTTTTAGCAAACCAACTCCAGATATCCCAGAGTTGGTGTCTTCTACTAATTACATTGGAATTATTACAAGGAATAAAATCTCAAAGGAATATGATTTTAGTAGTCTTGGTAAACTAGATATATAAATGAGTCTTGTATTATATATGAATACACTAATTATAAGATAATTTTTTTCTTATTTCTAAATAAAAAATATTGATGAAAATTTTATTCCAACTAGTAAATCCCTTCATATTTTCATAGTATGCTTTTTGGATCCCTATATAAAGAAACATAATAAGGGTGATATTAAATTCTCTTTAAGGGTAATGTAAAGTAGAAAAAATGATGAATCAATGAGAATAATAATCATGACATGGGGAATAACTGAACTCACATGCCATATAATCAATAAAATGAGAAGGAAGTTTATAAAAAATATGGAATATTTATAAATAAAAAACATGTCATTAAAATAACTATAGAAGGAAAAATAAATATGGAAAGGTAAGAAACTAAATCTCATTTCATTTAATCAATAAACTGAAAATGACATGTATCCATAGATATGTTGATGAAAAATATCATGGATGAATAATAACATAAACTAAATGAGGTAGATTCTTTATTATTGGATGTCATGTCTGAGGCACATGAAAACCTATACAGTTAAGACCTTTCACAATACATTTAAAACTATTATGATTTGTGCAACTACTTTGTCTCATGAGAACCTGTCGATGCATCAAGGAGCTATATCATGTCCGGGATCCACCAGTCATTACTAGTCCAAAACATTCCTCTTATTGAACAATCAAAATTTGTAATATTCCTTATCAAATATTCATATTGAATAAAGAATATTTATTTATCAATATTTCCCAAAATAATCAAATAACTATCACAGTAGAATCCATACGCAAATAGTATATGATTTAGCCAATAGTGATATCTAGGATAAATAAAATGGATAATTTAGGGGAAATTCAATGTTCAACGGTCATGGTAGATTGAATATTTCAATGGTACTAACAAATAAATCAAGGATGTGAATGTGAATACTATCCTTGTACAAATTAATCATAAACCATCTAGAGAAATAACAAGGATGGTATCAATAAAACATATCCCAAGTGGAGTGAAATAAAGGGTTGTTGTCGTTGAGGAATGGAAATATTATAGAATGATCTTTTAAAATTATTTTTGATAATAATATCCTTTTATTTTGAAAAAAAAATTGAAAAACCTTTTATTTTAAATTAATTTTTGAAAAAAAATTATTTCAAAAGTCAACTTTTAAACATGCATATGAATAATCAAATAAATGATGACGGGTAACTCTGTACAAGTTAAATGAGGTAAAAGGAACATTCCTTTTGCATGGTTAAAGGTTATAAAAATACCTTGTTAAGAAAGATATATGAAGATTCATTTGAAAAAATTGGTAAATTAAAAAAGGTTACAAATTTCTTAACCAAATCATTTCAAAAAAAAACATTTTAACAAAACATGGTTTTTAGAAGAAAACAGTTTCTCTGACTAAAGAGATAAATAAAGTCGGGTTTTCTTAAAAAAATCTAAAACATTTTGAGTACCAAAGAGTGGTAAAATGGAAAAAATACATGAAAATGTTCATAAATAACTATAGAATAATGAAATGGATTATTGAACAATGGTTATATAATTTCTTCAAATGGAAATTTCATATAAAGATCATTAGGATTAGTCTTGAGGAAAATAATCTTTAAACATTACAAAGTGTCTCATACCTCTTTGAATCATTTTAAATCATAATTCTCATGAAAGAATAATTTTAAATGAAAGTATAAAATACCATGAATATAAAATTATTAATGATATAATATAACAAAAGGGGTAGTAGATACACCACACAAAATATGTAAGTGGTGGACATGAGATTTATGTAATGGATATAAAAAGTGAGATGTGAATCCCTTACCTTACGTTTCCTTTCTAGTGAACATCATTTAACTTACTGTATAATAAAATTATGCTAATTTTATAATTTCATTATAACCTTTTCATGTTTATCCACACTTTTATTTCACTTTTTACTATTTTTTATACAACTACTTAAATAATTAAGTTTACGTTGGTCATTTTGACCAAATTTGGTTTATGTGTCCAAAATAACTTTGGTAGGTCAACTGTGGTCAAAGGGTTCATTACATAACATTTACATAATAATAATCATGACATAGTTATCATATTTATACATCAATTATAATTTAAAGATCAATCATTAAATATTATTGTTAAAAATGAACCAATGTTACAATCAGGAAGAAGATTTGTCATATGTATGCATGAGTAACATACTCATTTTTTAATGATCATTATGGAAAGAAGTTATGTAACACCATATCTTTTCAGAATGATAATTATATCCTAAATAACAAGTTATTTAATCATATATACTTATATATATAATTTTTTTGATGTAAAATGAATCACATCATGTTGAGGAGGTGGTGGTCTACATGTCCACTAATGTTGTTATCACTTGTTAAGTGTGTGAAAGGGTGAAAAATAAAATTATATATATAGTATATTTAAAGAAAGGTAATTATGTAATTAATATTATATATAGGTTTTTTTTTCATATATTTGTAATTAAAATCATCCTTTATATGCTCCATGTTAGTTTGAACGAATCACATAGTTTCTAGGGGCAGTAGTCCACATTTTCTCAAACGATGTTATCGTATTAACATACAATGGAAAGTATTAATGGTATGTGTAATAAAAAAATTAAAGAAGTATAAATAAATAATAAATATCAGATATATATATATATATATTATAAATATATTTTCCATAATAATGGCCACTATTATATATAGTAATGAAAAAATGAACAATCATCGTTTTGTGAGGCAATAGTTCACCATACATAGAAATAGTATGTTTGTTACCCATTATATGGAAGTGTGTGTATGTTTAGGTTTAATAATGTGTATAATAAATCCTAGTATTTTGGGGATACTATTTTTTTACATAATAATATAATAAATATATTTCAGGGGGTGGATAATGGAAATTAAATTAAAAAACACGAGAGAATACATTATATCTTAATCGAGTAACTAATTTTGGTTTTAACAAAAAGGATTCATTAGAAGGATTTTATCCCAAAATGATGATTTATGTTCTAGGGGAGGTAGTTGGGAAGCTATATGGGCATATATTGTGTCATGACCCGTCCCCCAGGGCCCGTGCCATGACTACACCAAGCCCACCATGCATAGGTCAAGGGATATAAACTAGCACCGAAAGGCATATTCCATAAAACTGGGAAGGTGTTTCCATTATAACCAGTAAACTCACATTACCAAGCACACAACAAGATACGAAAAGAAGCAAACTATATATCCAAAAGTGTTCTTAAAGTAAAAGGGACCAGATTGCAAGCCCATCAATAAAGGTACAAGTACAACTGAAATGCAATAAAAATGAAGAAAGAGAAAGATAGCTATTGGATCGTCCCATGAGGTTCATAACTGAAGGGTAGGTATAGATCACCTCCTCAGCACTCCACATTACTCCTTCTCCTCTTCGTACCGACATGCCATATGGTCCACCTCCAGGTACAGTCCAGTCTTGGGACTCTCATTCACAGTCAACGATGTTCGTCGTCTGCACCAAACACAACGAAGTGCGGGTGTAGCCCATGTATGGGTGAGTAAAACGATACTCATATGGGACCCTGAGACCCTCAAGGTCTCACAAAATCCCAAAGGATAAACCTCAAATCATGAAGTCAACTGTCAACCCTACTTAGGTATGTTCCCATAAATATACTTAAGTTATCAAGTATACCCATCTCAATCATGAGAAAACACTGGGTCCAACCCAAATGACCAAAGCTCAACTGTTCCATAATGGATGGAAAACCACAAAGGCAAGTACCACACATGTATGACACACAGAATAATACCACCAAGGTATTACCACAAAGGAAAGTACCACATATGTATGAACTCAGTTCACACCAAGTATAACTTAGGTACAGTAATAGAGATGATTAGTTATAGAAACTAAATCATCTTACTCCATTAAGAGGATCTACTGCTAACCCACAAAGAATCTCTAGGAGCTACCCACAATTGATCACTAGGAGCTTACCCACACAGGATCACTAGGATCTTACCCACACAGGATCACTAGGAGCTGACGCACACAAGATCGCTAGGAGCTGACCCACACAGAATTGCTAGGAGCTGACCCACACAAGATCGCTAGGAGCTGACCCACACAGGATCCCTAGGAGCTTACCCAGACAGGATCGCTAGGAGATGACCCACACAGGATTTCTAGGAGCTGACCCACATAGGATCGTTAGGAGCTGACCCACACAGGATTGCTATAATCTGACCTACACAGGATTTCTTGGAGCTGACACATATAGAATCTCTAGGAGATGACCCACACAGGACTGCTAGTAGCTAACCCACAGAGGATCTCTAGTCAGTCTTCTCGTCAAAGCCAACTACTAGGTTCCTGCAATATGCTCGATCGTCTCTATAAGGATCTGCTCCCCAAGTCACTAGTTGATATTACAACTTTCATGAAGTCTTGTGAAGAAGTATCTCAATGTTCTGCCATACCATAAGGGTCTCAACAAAACAGACGGTGCGTCAATCGGATGCACGGTCTGTGAGTTATTAGCCTTTTAGTCATGGTGGCCTGGTTGGATTCCTGATCAATCCAACCCAACATTACCTCAAATTTACCCAAAATTATAATGGGTTATACTCAAAAGAACCGTCTCAATCCAAGATTTCTAGTTCCACTTACGGTTTGTGAAACGAACGTCTGGTACCAATGTTATGGACCAAGTAAGGTATAGGTTTGTATTAGGTTCGAGTTCAGCTCGGCCCGGTCAGGCTGACCCAACCCAACCCGGTTTGCGTCGACCCAGTCAGTGGAGCAGCCCGGCAGGCCACGAGGGCCGCAAGGGGCCACAAAGGCCATGGGTTCCGCGCGACAGCGGAGGTCTCGGGTCGGATCGGCTGCGGGGGTGCCGTGTAGGCGTAGGGTGGCTCGGCCGGGAGGGTAGAGGCCATGGGAAGGCATGGATGGGGGGTTTCGTGAGGGATTGGGGTGGTTCATCCTCGCCCGGGGGGGGGGGGGGGGTCGGCCGGGAGGGTAGATGTCGCGGGGTAGCTCAGAGAGGCCACGGGGAGACTCGGAAAGGCCCCGAGAAGTGGATCAGTCACAGAGGGTGGTGGCTTGGCTGCGAGGCGGCGGCTCGAACGCAGGGTGGTGGCGGCTCGGCCATGGGGCACGGAGGGCGTAAGGAGGTGGTGGCCAGGAGGTGGAGTCGTTTCACCATCGTCTTCGTCGCAACTGGTGGTGGTGTCATCCTCCGTTCTCGTGCCCCACCGTGGTTCGTAGTCGTTCCTCCATCGCGACAAACAATTAACCACGAGGTTTTCGGAGAGTACATACCATGTTTTTTTGGACCGCACTCTCCATGTTAGAACAGTAGCAAGTGGCTATAATTCCATCTTGAATTACGAAGAATTATCAAAGATGGAATGATATAATAATTTCAAACAACCACCCTACAACATCCCGAAAAATAATCATACACAAATAAACCCCTACCTTAGATTGTTCATTGATGTTGGCACATGAAGGAAGTAGAAGAAGGTGAAGAGGGTGCCAATGGTCATCGCTTCCAAAACCACGCTTCGATGTCAGGCTCGCTTGTCATCCTGTTCCTTGATTTTCGAATAACGTTCTTCGATGGCGTTCTTCATTAGAGAAGTGATATCCTCCCAATATTTCTCCTCCCCCCAAATCCACGAAAATGAAAAGTATCCAAAATGATATGTTTCCCCAATTTAACTGTTGGAAAAATTTCAAACTGGTTTAATTAATTACATAGGTTGGTATAATAAATTTAATGGGGTGGAAACATTTATGTGGGGGAAGTTTAAGAGGCATCCCCCACACATGTGAGGGAGTTCTATGGGTTTTAATCCTCGGGTGGTCCCCACCACCATAACATCTAATGGGAGGTCAGGCTCGGTGCTCCCCACCTCCATAGCCTCTCATGGGAGGTTTTAGTTCAGGTGGTCCCCACCTATGAAATATCCACATGGGGGGTTTCAAAATAAAATAAAATAAAAATGTTACACCATTTTATTTTATTTTATTCCTTCACGAAAAACCCAAAATCTAACTTTCACTCTCGACCCACTGCGGTTAAGGTGAAGGTCTCCGTAAGTGAATATCGGTGCTGCAAGTTAGACGGTGTCCTCAGATTCCAATTCTGAGCACCGGTTCAAATGTTAGAGAATCTCGCTCGCACGTTTACTGAACGTATCCGATCAAATGTTCAGAATTTCATTCAGGTCACTTCGGGCCTCGGAATCACGTGCTTTCAATTTTTGCGGACTCATAAAATTCCCATATATTTAAAAAAATAAATGGAAATTTCTGGTCTTTACATATTGTCTTAACCTATGTGGGTTGATATGTGTGAGGAATGGGAAGTGGTGGTGGCCTTTTATAGGGAAGGAAAAGGACTCCTTTAGAATTTTTGGAAACAAATTAGGTGTACACATGGTCTTTCCTAAAAAAAAGTCATATAAAACCTAAAAAACTCAAAAATTTAAGTATAATGGACGCATTATGACCATATAATAGGTTTTTTAAAAGTTTCTAGGTCATTTGGGGCCCTAAATTAATGTTTTGGTCCTTTATTAAGCTTAATTTTACCTTAATAATTGTAATGAATTTTAATTACATTCACTAATCCTTTTAGTCAAAAACTAAGTTGGTCATATTAAAAATTATAAAGTATTATGATTGAAAATATGGAATCCATTTTTTCAAATTACAATCATAGAAGTTCCATAAATTTATTTAAATTTAATCTCACAGGCAGGACGACCATGTGGGTTTATTAAGTAAAATCCTCTGAAAGGTTGCTATATTTTTTTAATCAATTTAAAAGTGAAATTGATTAAAATGAAATAAATTTTATTATTTTACAAAAATAATATATAATTAAACATTAAATCCAATTTAATTTATACATTAACCTCATAAATAAATTATATGAAAAAGCAGTTTTGAATTAAAATTCAATATTTTTAACAATTCATTAAAAAGTGAAATGTTTCAGAAAAAAATCAAAAATTCACCCTAACCAAATTATTATGTTTCACCTTCAAAAATTAAGTTAATTTCGACATATTAAATCAATAAAAGTTTCAAAATTTTTATTTAAAAGGGGTTCTCCATTAAAAGGCGGTAAAATTCTCTTTAAAAAATATAGGTTTTGTGTTTGTAAAATAGAGTTTGTTATTATCTTATGTCTATAAAACCTATTGGATGAATAAAAAAATTTGATTGAATATATAATGGATATATATTATGTTAATATCAATAAATATATGTAATTAATTTAATCTTTTATCCTAAAACAACTTTTTGAGCATAAAAAATTTCTATAAAAATATTCACTTTATATTAAATTTCTTCTTATATTCATTTCTAATCAATTTGTAACTAATTAATTCATTATATATTTATATAAACCATAAATTTTCATAATTTAGTTAAAAATATTCATAAATTCTAACATAATGGCTAGGTAATATCGTATTATATTAAATAATAATATGTAAATAATACATTGTTATTTGGTGAAACTCAGTCTTCCGTGTTACACAAGCTATTGGGGAAGGTCACTATTGCGTGTAACGCATGCTACCAAGGAAGTATTATCTTTTTTATAACTCAAGATAACTAGTTGTTTCATACATTCAAATAAATAGAATATATTTTAAATAATAAATATTCTATAATGTATCGGGATATTATATTATCTTACATGTTTAGTGCTGCGTGTTATACACGCTATCGAATAAAGGGTTCTTACTTCAGATTTTTAGGGAATCAGGCTATTGTTACTCTTAATTTATATCATTTAAGTAAAAATTATGTTAACCAATTATTAATATCAATGATAATTTATCATAATTAATTATAAATTTCTTGAAGTAGAAATTTATTTCAGATAAAAAGGAATATTTTAGAAAAATACTTTTATAAATAATAAATGTTCTTATAAGCCAAATTAGGTAAACTGGTTAAATTTCATTTATATTAAAAGTATATTTATTTTCATTATAAGTATATTTCATAATTTGGTTACTTTTATTCCTTCCTACTAATTCAATTTCTATGTTTTAATAATCTTACTAAAATATTTATATTTTATCTAAATATATCACAGTTTCATATGAATTCGATTTTCAGTGTAGATAAATCCATTGAACGGATTTGGATCATTTAATGGAAGTCATATATTAAAATATTTGGGTATACTCAAACCTAATTAAATTTATTCCTCACTATTTTACTCTTATCATTAGAATAATTTCTATTTGGAACACGAACTTTACTATACAATGGTAGATAGTCATAGGGTTATTTGAGATGTGTGATGATATTTATCTATATTAAATAGTAATATATGTAATTTTTATGGAGATATATCCCATTATTAATATCAAAAATAATTATATTAAGGTAATATGATCTTGATTCATAAGGAATAACTTCTAACAAACATTGAAATGTATTTATATAAAAATCAACAAACTAGGATTTTTTATTTTTTACACAATATATAGAAGTTGATGAAAAATTACATGAGATATACCACTATAAAATCTAGAGTGAAAACTCATTATCTATTACATTATTTGTTTTTTCATGAGTTTTTACTTGGTCACATTATTTTTGGTGTCTACTTCCTTCATTGGACTTACGATTGGGATGTTGAGTTACAAAATTCCCAACTCTATTGTAATTGATGAAAATGGTTTTTTTACCTTCTCTCATTCCCATACACTTATGAATTTTATGAAATTTATCTCCTCACTTATATTATTTACATATTCAGTTAATGAAATTTCCTCCATGTTTCTTCCCTCATTTTTGATATGAATGAAAATTTAATCTTATTTTCTTTATAATCATTGCCACCAAAATTTATATGAGATTCCAACCTTCTCATCTTTGATATTTTTGGTTTTATACTATGTTCATGTTGTTAATTATAATTCAATATGGCCAGTTTGGAATAATACCAATAATTATGACTTCATATCTTCACCCATTAGTTTGTTCTAGGGGACTATTTCCATATTCTCCAAGGTATCAATTTTTAGCTTGGTTCCTTTAGGATTCAGTCATTACAAAGACCAAAAGAGTTATCATAATGGAAAATAATTGTAAGATATTGACCCTTGGATGTGGTATGTTTCTATTTTATTTTATTTTAAATCCATTTAAATTTCTTATGGATTGCTTTTTAAGAGTAAGAAAGGTCTCAAGAATGTCTCATGGGTTTGAGACATTAAAAAGATGGAAAATGGGATTAATGTTCATAGCACATGGTTAGTACTATCAATGTACTATAATCATGTAGAAAGGTTTCTAGGGGATCATGATTTTATAAACCATGAGAGGTGGCCTGTAAATTATGTGGGTTGGGTCCAGAGCCATTCATACATATTCTACACAAATTTTCAAACTATTATAGTGGCCTATAATACTATGTGACTTGATTTTTCCATGGACATAGTAAATCACATGGTTGGCACAAGGTTATCAAAACCATGTGCCTCACTACAAATAATGAATTTACAACTTTTCCACCCAACCTATATATTTCTTCACCCTAATGTCTCTCTAATTTCACTCCCATAGGTCTGTAGTGTGAACTAAACTCTTCATCCTCAAGGTTGGATGCCCTTATATTCTAGGGCATTTGATGTACTAGTTTTTGTGATTCAAATCCATGGGTATGTTTATGAGTCTTTTTGATTTTATTTTCTAGATGATTCATATCTTGGTTATTATAATTTTTCTATGTCTCAAGAGTACTATATCTAGGGAGTTGTATACTTTCGTGGTTTCATCCATTTTAACTTGAATTAATGGTCAATGTTAGATGGTTGTTTATCTATAAACCTAAGGAAGGTGTTCTATAAACTATTTCACATAGTCTTGAAATTATTCATGTGCATGTGGTACACTCTATCACACAACAAGATGGAAAATTAATTACTTGATTAAAAAATATATTGGTTCTCTAAATGATGTGTCAACCCCTTTATAAACCCCATTAGGTTTTATGTTGACCACGATACCAGACCTACAACCAACCATTTGAAATGAAAATTCCATAGAAATGATATAAATTTGTTGTAAAGTATGGAATATAGTTTTTATTACTTTAAACTAGTTATAGTTGTTTCATTTCTTATTGTTATGGCATATGGGGTAGTTAGGATTAATTTTGGAATTAAATAGATTATGACATGATAAAATGGAAGAAATAGTAAATTGTTAAAAGGAAATGTTTATGTTCTTGAATGGTCATAAGTAATATATAATGGTTTTTTACATGAATAACAGATGAAATAGTTAAATTGTGTAAAGGTATTATGGTTCATGAGTATAATAAACCATTTTAGATAATGACTGTTGAACAATGTGAAACCTTGTTATTTTAATGTATTAAAAAATCCAAGTGTGTTAGAACTTTTAAAATGGTTGTTGATGGTACGGTTTAAGTGGTAGGAAAATATAGTCCACACACATGGGTAAGTGTAGTAGGACATTATGATATATATTGGTGATTCAATATGATTATACATGATGCTTTGAATATCAGATTTGAAATGATGGAAATGGTGTTATGTGTCCATGGTTAGGGTGCAGAAATGATACATCGTGCACTAATAGTTTTGGCATGGAATAGGTACTTGGATTAATGATATTAATTACATAGATAAAAATTGATTAATTAAAACATCACTTTTAATTAAAGTGGTTAACCCCTATATTATAAGGTTCAGATAACTGACATGGGATGAGGCGGGTTTGATTGTATTAGGTGTCACTTTGGAACCCATGAGCCAAAGAGGTTAATTGAATAATATTTATTTTTGAAACTTGTTTCCATTTATTTTCTTTTTTATTACACATTATAAATATATATACACTATAGTTTATACTATATATTTTTTAGACACTGTTGTTGGTGTCCTACTATGTTGTACTCACACCCTAATTGGGTTATCATTAGTACCCGATTAGAATTCATGGTTATGTCTCTGAATAGGGAAAAATGCTTAGTGACTGATTCATGGTTTGGGAATTATGTGTTTTATGATAGATTAGGGGGCCATACATGATGTATGGACCTGTTTTGGGGAATTTTATGTATTTCTTTTGGGTTTCCTTTTAACACACAACCCTATTATGACATGGCATGTTTACTGTATATGTTTGTGGGAACTTAACCAATTTTGGGCATTGTTTTTGTGATGAGGCTATTATTTATTTCTATTATAGATAAATATTTCTCTTGTTTCTTTATTTTGATAAATATTATATAGTCTCCCCATGTTTCTTATTTTACCCTTACAACTATTTGGTAACCTCTATCATACAGGGAGGCACGCCTGAGCTCATGTGCAGAACCCATTCGACTACTATTCAGAGTGAGATGGGATAGGATATTACAAATTGGTATTAGAGGATCATTTTATATTCAATTATTTTAATATTTTTAAAAGTTATATAGGAAACTAGCATGTTTTGGTACATAGTAATGTGATCATGCATGGGAGTTTCTAACCCATGTGTGGGAGAAAACCCCAATTCCCAGGGTGAGAATATTGTTCTTGTGGTTTTATTGTTACTGTTTAAATGTTATTTCAACTTCAGTGATACACTTGTTTCTTGATGTTATTATTTTATATGATTTTACTCATGATGTGGTTTTTTATGAGATTTTGTATGCATGAATCACTTTAGGTGTTGAATGATTTATGTGACTTAAATCATAATAGCCACATATGGAAAAGTATATTAAGGTATAGTAATTTGAAATACAAAAATTGGGTTGTGGGAAATAAAATGATTTTCAAATTAATTTATGTTTTTAAAGAAATATTTCATAATAAAGAGGTTATAACTATTTTAAATTTAAATATATTGATTATGTTTGTTAAAATGGTGTTAAATGTAAATATTGTAACATAGAAGATTATTTTACCCTTAGTTAGCCAGTGGAACTAAATAGGGATGGTTGGTTGTAGTGAATGTGGTTTAGTTTTGTTTATTATGATATTGTATGTGTATTAGCTTGTTTATGGATAATTGTTCTCCCTCTATGTGTAACATAGTAAATTTCATGTTATGTTCCCTAAAATTTGTGCTTGGAATTATAGAGGGATGCCTCCATGATGAAGTTTTTTTATAGGGATACATGGTTAAACTATTGGTAATTCACCAATGTTTGTGTAATTATTTCCCTCATTAGTTCTAGGTGATAGGTTGAAAGGGATGTTATTTGATAATTTTACTAAAATTATGTAATTTATGGAAGTATATATTTTATGTTTTATACTGACTATGTTTGATCAGACTAGAGTGTTTTAGTTGTAGTATCCTCTGATGTTCACTAAAGAAGGTATTAATAATGAATCTAACTTATGGATTGAGTTTAATGATAACATCATTAAAGAGATATAAATTCGTTTATATAATAGGGTTATGTTGGAAGTTTATATGTTGTGGTGACCACTGAAGTGTTGGTTGGATATTCATGTTCGGGACAAGTACCTGGAGGGAATGTCTTGGAAGGTATTCTAGAAGATATTTTTAGAACATTATTACCAAGAGACCCTGAGAAAGAAAAGTTCTAAGGAATTTATATGTATGAATCAATGGAATATGTCATTGATTGATTACATCGGCATCTTAACCAACTTGATGAGTTTTTTTTTCTAATTTTGACATGTGATGAGGTATCTAGAGTGAACAATTTTCAAGATGGACATAGATGTGAGATCAATTCATAGATAAATATTTTTTATTTTATGATGTTTTATGAGGTGGTGAATCAAGATAAACATTATGAGAGGAACCTAAATGATATTTCTATTGGTGGGTAGATAGTTTCATATTTTCAATCTTGTAGTACATCCTCAGATTGTTTAAAGCATCATTATGAGAACTTTTTCTAAGATGGTGGTGGTATGAGAAGCTAGGGGAGAGGATCATACTCTCAAGGCAGTGATCATGTGGCCCCTATCATTATGGAAATTATAGAAACCCTATCCTTTTATACATATCATTACATGATTTTAATCATAATTCAACTTCAAATTACAAGCCAAAGATCATAAAGTATAGTTTCTTGGAAGACTAGGTACATAATACTAAAATCATGGGACTAAAAAAACTTTTCATTATTTAATCTTCATTATGATCTCCTAACTCCCATTGAGCCCTCACATCTGTATAAGATAAAGTAGGGACAATATGAAAAAATGTGTGAGCAAAAATCTCAATAAGGGAATGAACATAAGAATAAATCTTTAGCTTATGGATGATAAGTCATGCCATAATGATATAAAAAGCATGGTTCATATGGAATCATAACATATAAACATTGTATCATATAAACATGTAATAATAGTAACATAAAAACAACATAAAACATAAATATAGAATAACTCAATACTTTTTGTGCATAAATGAGAAAAAGTTAAGGTTAACCACCAAGATAATTGCACATGGTAGCACTAGTCAGGGATAACCGCCAAGACCATTGCATAGGGTAGCACAAGTCAAGGATAACCGCCTAGACCATTGGACATAACAAATCATGAGACTCAAATTTACCAAATTCATTGGAAAACTATCTGGTCACACCCATATTAACATGTTCATGAATATGTTTTCCACATAAAGAATCACATATAATCAATCATAAATAAATATAAGGGTTAGCAATGGTAAGAATTGGGTATCATAATCATGTCATAAATCATAAAAATTGAATTATCATAAAAATGCCTGTGAAGGAAAGGAATTAAAACATTCATGGACAATAATAGCATAGAATAGGCATATATCATGAAAATTTATTTCAACATGAAGTAATAACATGTAAAAAGAGTACTTAAGAATTGTTAGAATTAAAACATTTTAGTGCAGTTAAAGGACAATACTAATGGTCGTTTTTAACATAAACGGTAATAATATTTTTTATAAAACAAGAAGTGAACCAATACGGTTTTTATAATAAAAATAATGGTTTTATAAAAATATCGGTGGCTTAAAAAGAAATTATATAGTGTACTTGAAAATGGGTAATAATTCATGAAATTCTCTTAAAATGTTCTTGGTTATCGTGAATAATTGAGGAGGGAGTCATTTAAAAACATGTATATACCCAAAAGATAATGATGAATATACCCTGATAAATGAGCTTGTATAATTTAGATGGAATTTAGAAGATGTACATAAAAATAATAGATAACTTCATTTGGTTACAAAGAATGATAATGTAACCTGGATGAATAAAGGAGGATCAAGTAGAATCCCCCAGGAAATCTTGGAATGGTAATCGGTGTACTTAACAAAGAGTAATGAGATAGAAAGTGGTATCTAATAATTAATAAATCATGAGGGAATTATGAGGCACTACAACAAAATTACCTCATAACAGCAGTTTTTTTTATATTCACCAGTTTAAACCACAACCTTATGCTTTTGCAGCGGTTCTATAAAATTTCCACCAAATTGGGTATAAGAGTAAAATATGCGGAAGTTTCTTCAATTTAGTAGTGGGTTTTTTAATCATATTATTAAAGAAATTTTGCGGTGGTTATTGTGTTTTTTGCTGTGGTTTTCCCAGAAAATATGAAATATTTTTTGGCAGTGGTTTAAACTGCCGCTATAAGAAATTTCATTTATTCCCAGGAAAAATACCACGAAAACCACTTGAACCACCACGAAAAGGTAATGAAAAATGAGAAATGTTTAGCGGCAGTTAAAACCTCTTCTACAAAGAAACAATTTTTTCACAATAACTGTCATGAAATTAGAATAACCATCGCTAAAATTATAACATTAATGTATGTAGTGGCAGTTGTAACCACCACAGATAGTATGATACCAACTTATAGTGACGGTTTGAACAACAGTGAAATATGTTTCATTGACATAGTGTAAGTTTAAACCACAACAAAAGGTATATTTAAAATAAAAAAATGTTTCAGATTATACAGCCCCAATACCAGTATCCTGAAAACATGTAAACATTTAGTCTAGAAAAATTTAAACTTCCAAACATGTATTCCTTTAAATTGGAAATAATTCAACAAACAAACATTAAAACTAAATATTTCTTAAAAAACAAAACTAAAACCTATAATACTGAAAACATGGAATCATCATACCGATATACAATAATCATAAAACATTAGAGATTATTAAACATGATATATCCATGATTAAAAGACTACAATATTACAAACTTATTGAAAAAAAATGTGCAAACATCCAACCATTTGCCTAAAAATAAAAACATATGAAATCATTAAATTTGAAATCCTAAAACCTAAAAACATGAAACATAATAAATATGAAATCTATAAATTTTAAAATATGAAAACTGGATAAGATATTTCTAAAAATTTGATAAACTATAATTCATGTGAAGATATGACTTTAAAATATGTAAAAAAACATATTATAAACATGAAAAAATGAATAATGAATAATTGAACACTGGAAATGTACAAAAATTGAATCATATAACATAAAATCTAATAAAACATTAACTTAAAAAATAAAAAATGTATAATAAATTAAATAAAAATAAAAAAGACAAAAAATATGTAACTAGAAACCTACAAACCTACAAACCTGAAAAACACTAAACCTAATAATTACAAAATTGGAAACCTATAAACTAGAAACTTCTAATGAGAAACACTGAAGCCATTAATCCATTTTCATTCAAACCTCTATTCTATCAATCCTATAACCTGTAAACCTATAAACATATGAATTTTTAATCCAAAAAACTTTAAAACATGAATATAGTAAATCTATATGCATATGAAACTAAAAAACAATAAACATCAAAATTTTCAACTAAAAATGCCCTATAATACATAAGTATAAATATACATTATCGTATCATATCAAGAAGAGTCTAGGCCATATCCCTGCTCCATGGTGCAATTATTATTAAAAATGTATAACCAATAAAAACTCCACCACCATCCACTATGTTGAAGTCATTATCTCTTTGATAAACCTGTGATGATTTTAGAAATAGCACCAAAACCCTCCTTCTAATCCTCTAACCCATAGATATAACAACCTATAAATTTTTACACATATTATTATATGATTCATAAATATAAATATCCATTAATACAACATAAGTATTGTAAATTCCTAGTGTCTTTGGAAGACTGAGTTCAAAATACATAAAAGGAAACATAAGAAATCAAGAAAATTTTATGTCATAAAATTTTTTGGTGACTACTCTATGCCACACATGATAAATATAAAAATATTGTCACCAGAACCCTCTCCAATAATCACTATCCAATGATGAACACATCTTTCCACCCTCTCCACCTCCACCACTACTTCCTACTACCGGTACTTGTAAGAACATTATATTGAAAATAAAATATTGTTGTATATTTATATTTAAACTTATAACCAATAAATGATTTCAAACCAATTTTTTTTTAATTTTTTTATTTACCTTCTCACCACCAGTTGATGAAATACCACAGGGGACAGATCCATTCTTCTTCAGATATAAATCAATCAATTATTTTTGAAAAGCGGATATCTGAGTCCCCTGTTCCTAAACTGTGTTGTGTAGAGAGAAATATCTCTCTATGAATATTGGGGTATAAACTCACTACACCAAGGAGTAAATGTAACTACAATCCCTAGTGACCTACAAAATACATTATATGGTATGGGTTCCAAACCCATACCGCGCACTCGACTAGGATGCTCCTTCCCAAGGACATTACCAACTGGGTCATCCTGGGAGACTGAGTAGGACTGTGTGGGATTGGAATCCCATAGATCTTTAATTTTTACCTATAAATTAAATATCAGCCATATTAGAATCAATATTTTTTAACACTGTGACAGCTGATAATAAGTTGTTATAATGAAAAATGTGTTCATAACCCAACAACTTTTCCAGGCTCCTTAACAAATCTTCTATCAGATTTTTTGTGAACATCTAACCACACTTATGTTTGGGATGTCTATTGTAATTATTTCTGTGACTGCATTAAACAAATATAAATCAATAATTTAATATATTAAATAGATAATATCATATTATAAATATTTAATCTAATGAAAATATTACCATAGTTGATCAGCTTCTATAAAAACTTTTTGACCCTACAGTGTGAGGGACGACTTGCTTAGCCCAACTTGATACATTATTCCTTGAAAGATCCTAAAATAAATAAAATTTAATTTAATAGTAGTGTATTCAAGGTCACCTCCTTTTCATATACATGTATAAATGTAAAATGATATTAATATAATAATATAAATTTAAATACCATCTGCTTCTCATCACAATGTCTATCAACAAAAACATTCTTTTTCTCTTTGGGTATCCCATTGGGTAGCTTTTCATACATATGTTGGGTGGTCAACTAAGTATCATTGACATCGCTCCACAATATCCATTTATATTATTTCCATTTCTTTCCAAGATTTTTGAAAACCCACTTTTTTGATAACACATTAGCAACTGTAAAGTGTAATAACATATGAACACAAAATTTAATTTTAAAATTATTATAATTTAATAACATAATGACATTAAATTAAACCATAATGTATTAAAATTACCTTTATTTGGGAATAAAAAACATCATTTTTCTAATTTGAAGGCATATGCCTCCTATCATTATACATAATAGGAAGAGAAATCGGCCCCATGACCAGCTGGCCTAGAATCTGGCCAAGTAATCATGCAGAATCATCCATAGGGACCCCATAGGAATAAAATAGGACAACTATCTTCTCTTCGGTCAGATCACATACATCTAAGCTTTTCATATTTTTCTCTATACTTTCATTGTTTCCATATTTTATGAATAAAATGTTAGTATACAAAAGCGAAATAAATTTATTCATATTAAAATTTTTACTTATAGAAGTCATCATCCAGTATCCCCATGAAGAACTAGAAGAGGAGACTCACTCCATAAATCCTATGGCTCCTGAATGGAAAGGCGATGACTGATCAACTGAAGGGACGCTCATAGAGGGTGTGAGAGATGGTGCATGGGGAGATGGTGTAGGGGGAAAGTTGATTGTGTCTCAGATGATATAGGGATGGAGAAATATGGGTTTTCATCTATCGGTGTGGTTGATGAAAACATTTAACACTTCCTCCTTGCCATTCCTATAATTTAATCAAATAAAATTATGTTCATAACATATATTTCAAAAAAATATGCAGAAAAAATTAAAAATGATAATAGATGCACAGTACTAACAAACAAAATATATATAATAGTTGATATAACATTTGAAATTTTAATGATTTCCATGATGTTTGAGTTAATGACACTTTTTTTATATTCTAATCATGGAACATAGAGACATTGATTTAGCCGATTCATGACCTAATACTTTAAGAAAATAACTTTCATTCTCCCCTCAATAAATTCAAGCATTAAAATAAATGTAGTGGAATAAAATTATAGAAGAATAAAATAGTATTTTGGTTGAGGAAGAGGTAAATGTGTTCACGAGGAATGTTGATTTTCAGTCCTTAGGAACAGAGGATATTTTGTCATCAAATGTAAATGGGAAATATGTGATGTATTTATCATTTTATTTTGTTGAGATTATTAATTTTACACATAATGGGAAGTAAAATTTTAGTTATAAATTGGTTGATACATGTACAGTATGACCAAAATAGGTTTTTAAATTTATGTTTAGAACCTATTCTTTTGAGAAGAATCTAGTGAAGGATTTGGAGCCCAAGTGGAAGGTTCTGTGTATGTTTTCTCAAACAATTATTTCCCAGAGAGAATGATAAATAGATAAAGTATTGTTTCAAGATATGGGTGTATTATATATCTTGATCAATAATCTAAAGCTGAACCTTTAAAGATACATGATCTGGTTTATGTATCATTGTTTAAAAGGAAAATAAGAAATGAATGATTACCCCTATTGTATGTTGATCAACTTGGTTTTAAGGAAAAAATAAGTTGATATAAATTATAGATATGTAGTAAAATTACATAATACTAATACAATATTTTTCATGATATTGAAGAATATTGTATAATACTGAAATACCAATTCAAACTCTTTGAATCATGTAGGTTAGGAAGGTTTGGCTCCGGGGGGTAGTCATATTAAACCTCACCTCCTGGGGATGTATCACCTCTCGAGACTATGACTACTAAGGAGGTACAAGAATCAGAAGTGGCTATAGAAAAGTCTAAGTTTCCATAGTTCAATCCTACAATGTAAGAGGTTGGTAGAACATAATGATCTGGAGAAATTGAATTCACTAAAGGAGTTCATTATTTTGATCTATTTATTGAGAAAACTATTTTAGTTCTTGCTGAAAGGAAAATTGAGATAGTTCCTAGTGTTTCAGTTGTTGAAGTAAGACCTAGAGCTACATTTGATCATCATTCTATGTATCAAATTCTTCTTAGACCACATGCTAGTGGAGATAGAGTCATTGATGTGGGTATGGAGACTACTGAACACTCTCATACACCCTATATGTCATCACCACCTTTAGTGCATAAGGATTCGCCATCGATGAGTACAAGATTATATAGTTATGAAATGAAATCCTTTTCATCTACCTTGTTAACTGAATTTGATAATATTATAAGATATTATAATAAATTTAAATAGGAGATGAGATCCTCAAAGGATGAGATCATGGAACTGAAGGTGAATTATTTTTATATCCTTTTTAAAATATTCAAAAATAATATTTGTATTTATAAATAATCATTCATTCAATGTAACGTAAATTTATTCAACATATATTAATGGAAATATTTAATAACACTCCATATGGTAATATCATTCATGAAATAAATTTTTTAGAATTGAAATTTGAGAATTTCATTTTATTCCAATTAAAAATAAATAGGGAAAATAAATAAGTTTTATGAAAAGTCAATAACCATAAATTATAAAATAATCAAACCATTTTGAATCATTTATTTCATATAATAAATTAATTGTGTAGTTATTTTATAATGAATCATATGGATAATCCTACATAAAATCATTAAACATAAAGACAATGGTTTTTATTGTAGTCGTGAGGGAAAGATAAACCATTAAACCACTATAATGATACCTAAAATAATGAAACCTATAAAAAACTAGATTAGTTGAAAATATCAAGAAACTACATCCATATTAGAGGAATAAAATATTCAAATTGTGATGATGAAGTAGATTGATGAAGGGAGGAAGAGGCGTTTTTTAAATTTACTTAAGTGCTATCACTAAGGGTAAAAATAATCCATTAATGAAATCAAAATAAAATGGTTAAAATTAATGGGATATTCCTGAGTGTCCTAGAATTGTTCAATAGGGATGAAGATACCCAAATTGTTTTTTAAATTGAGAATGGTAATAGAGAAAAAATAAATAGTTTGAAATTTGAATCATGAATACCATTAAGTAATATGTTTTGGGAACATGTAACCCACCGTGCATTGTTATTAGTTATAAGTTTTCATTAACATGGTTTGGAGACAAAATTAATCCTAACAATAGAAAACCCATATTTATCCAATATAATAATATTTCATCCTACTTAGTATTACGAGACATTTTAACTCTTTAATAATTTTTAATCCTATACTAATAATGAAATGTAAATCATTCAATATAATAATAGCTAGTAAAATTGCTGATAACCACATAAACTCCACGTGACATAATATTTTCCCAATATTTTTAATATTCCAAATTGATAATTATATAATTTAATAAAAATAAATAATGGAATAAAATAATATGATTATATTACATTAGGGCCTCATATGAAAGAACATGAATGATTTAACATAATTTATCATGAGCTATAGATAATGTGTGGAGAATATGGGTGGGTTATAAGATGAATTCCTTATGTTATGAAAATATTGGATCAATTAAACTACATCAGGACTATATGAATGAATATGGTAATGTTATAAATCATTTATATTCCTAAATTTATGTTACTACAAAGAATACTGACTCAAGTGGAGTATTCTAGGGGTGGAGAAGCCGTAGTGAGGGGTGGCAAGGCACATTGAGGTATGGCGAGGGGCAGTAAGGCGTGGAGTGGCGAGGCGTAGCAAGGTCAGGGAGGGAAGCAAGGGCAGCAACGGGCGACAATGGGGCTAGTATGGCTTTGAGGAGTCGAGGGGGTTGGGGGTCAGTGGGTCGGGAGTGTCGGGGGAGGGGGAGTGTCGGGGGTATGAGAATATTTAATTGTTTAGAGGTGGTTCTTTAGAAACCACCTCTAAATAATTTTTAAAATTTAGTAGTGGTTTAATAAACCACTGCTAAACTGTCAGTTTTGTGTATTGAGTGAGTTGTTAAAGCATACCCCATCATTAGGAATTAAAATGAAAAATGCATAACATAGAGGAGATTCTTGAATAAAAGTGAGAAAGAGAGGATTCCTTACTTTAATTATGAAGGTGTTCTACACTTGATGTTAATTAGATGAATAAGAAAATTATATTAATTAATTAATAATATCAAAACATATTTTACATGTAATTGATTTAGTATAACCTTTTTGAGTTCATTAATGTCTTTTTTGATGGGTTAATATGTTCAATGTCATTGTTTGGGTCTGTTTGTTTTATGATCAGTTTACTTATATACAAGAATGGATAATCATGTTAAATGATGATAGTTGTCCATAATTTGAGTTATATTTTATTATTGAACATCCAGAAGGTTACATTGTTTTAAATTTAATTTGGTTACTTGGAGTGAATTTGAATCATTATATAAAACTTTAGTGATAAACTTTTGTGTTAATTGGTGGGTTTTTTATCACAACGAACACATATTGTTTTATAAATAAAAACCATGTGTAAATAAAGATTCCAAAACCATATATGATACATAATAAATATATTATAGTCTGGTTCAACTATAAGAATGGTTTCATGAACAGAATTTAGGGCGGCAATATAAATTGATAACCCATCGTCCTTGAATGTTGTAAATTAACACATCTCGAATGGTGTTTCTTTTACTAGTATTAAAAGAATGGTAATGGAGAGATGATAAAAAATTATTCCATCATCATAAAAAAATTATAGTAAATATTTGGTACCAGATTTGTAATAACATTTTGATGGGGAGAGGTAAGGATAGAAAATAAAACAAAGGAACTTGAATAGGAATTAAAAGAATTGAAAAGAGGAATTTACCTCTTGAATTAATCTTCCTTGAAAGCCTCTTAAGGGGAGAGGGTTTGGTATATTGAGTAGACCAGGGGATGTTTGATGTGGGGGAGGAGATTGGGGAGATAATTGAGATGAATTTAGGTAGGTCACAAGGCTTGAGATTAGTGAATAGAAGAGGGAAGTAAGGGTGGTTTTTATAGTGGAGGGGAGGAGGGTTTTCATAATATTTTAATCATTATATTATTATTTTTCAATAAGAAAAGCAATAGTAATGATTAATGTGACCAAAAATAGTAATATGTGCTTGTGAGTTCGAACCAATGTCCATTTACATCATCCATGACTCATGAATGATGTAGAAATTCATTTATTTATCATTTATCGTAAATTGTCATTTTTTACTATTCACAAAAAATTCAAGTATTTTAGAAAAATCCCAAAAATTCACCCTAAACATTTTTTGATGTTTAGAATCCAAAAATAAAATCCATTTTTCAAAAATAATTTTCAAAATATGATTAATTAAATTTTTAATTAAAATTATAATTTACTTGAAAAATATACATTTTAAAACTATAACTGATTTTATAATGCTTTCAAAATTTATATATTGTCTTATAAAATTATCTTAATACCACAAGACATAAAATTTCTAAATTATTAACATGTTTTATTAAAATACTTTTTTTAAATTAATTAATTAATTTTATTTATTTATTTATGACTAAAAAATACAAATACTTTTATTATGGTTATATTATCACTTATAAGATTCCTAAATTCTATTTATACATTCAAGGGTGATAGGACTATTCTTTTGGATTATTTAATATTCATAAGGGTCATATTATTATTTATAAGGGTAGTTTACTATTCATAAGGGTAGGTTATTATTCACCAAAAATTAAGTTTGTCCTTCCATGCTCTAAATATCTTACTGATAACAACTGTGTGTCAGATTTTTGATATTCAAAATGGAAAAGTGGAAAATTTTAGTTTAACTTTTGGGTTATAACTGTCTCTTTAAAAAAAGTGTTGTTTTACAGATACTTGGTGTTTCATGCATTTAATTATATTTATTTGTAAATCCTTAGGGTGTTACATTCTTCCCCCCGTATGAAATTTCACCCTCTAAATTTCATTTTACATACATAGGGGAAAATAAGTGAGGGTTTGAATACATAACTAATAAGTATAAGAAAAGTAAATTTAAACATAAAAGGATAAACTCGTAAAGGAAAAGTATGTCCTAACTTGTGATTCTCTAGGTTTCAATCTAGGTCATCCTAGATTTGTTTCCTAACATATATTCTTATGGGCTTCATTTTTTTATTCCCTTAATAATGGTTTGTAATAAGATTATAAATTTACCAAAGCATATCCCCAGGGAGTCTCAAACCGGGAGTGCAGCAAGGCTTGTTGTCGTGCACTAGTTCCCGTTCGAGTCTAGCTCAAAGCGGTATTTTTTAGTTTTATCCCTAGATATATATGTGCCAGAGTCACATCCACTTGTTTGTATCTAAACAGGGATGTATTTTCTTAATAAACAACTTACTCGATACATACAAAATTTAGGGATGTTTTCTTATACTTAGTCCCATCACTAAGGTTCTTACTAAAGTGATTTATTCCTAATCTCCAAAAATAACTAGACCATACTCTGATACCAACAATAATGACCCTATCCTTTTATACATATCATTACATGATTTTAAGTATAATTAAAATTCAAATTACAAGCCAATAATCATAAAATCTAGTGTATTGGCAGACTAGGTACATAAAACTCAAAACATGGGACTAAAAAACCTTTATTTATTTAATCTTCATTAAGAGCTCCTAACTCCCATTGATCCATTACATCTTCATAGAATAACCTAGGGATAACATGACAAAATAGATAATCTAAAATCTGAGTAAGGGAATGAACATAAGAATAAATCTTTCTCTCATGGGTTAGAAGGAATTATGTAATGATATAAAAAGCATGGTACACATGGAATCATAACATATAAACATGGGATCATATAAACATGAAATCATAGTAATTTTGAAACAACATAAAACACGACTTTAACATGAGTCAAGGATAATTTCATATATAGGTTCACAAGTAAAGGATAACCACCATAAATGTTGCACATGTTAGTCAATTCAAGGCTAACCTCCTAGACCATTACACATGGTAGCACATGTCAAGGCTAATTACCAAGACCGTTGCACATAACGTCTCACGAGACTCAACTTTAGCCCATGAATTGGAGTGTTATCTGGGTGCACCCATCTTCACATTTTCATGAAGATGTTTTCCACATAAAGAATCATACATAATCAATCATACATAAACATAAGGGTTACCCATGGTATGAATTGGGTATCGTAATCATGTCATAAAGCATAAAAAATAGGAGTATCATAAATATGTACATGAAGGAAAGGAATTATATCATTAATGGACAATAATATCTTATAATAGGCATATATCATGAAAAGATATTTCAACTTGAAGTAATAACATGTAAAAAGGAGTACTTACAAATCTTTAGAATTAAATCATTTTAGTGCAGTTAAAGGAAAATATCGAAGGTCATTTATAATATAAAAGGGAATAATATTTTATATAAAACAAAAATTAAACCAATAATGTTTTCATAATAAAAATATTGGTTTTATAAATATATTGGTGGCTTAAAAATATATTATATAGTGTACTTGAAAATGGGTAATAATTCGGGAAATTCTCTTAAAACGGGCTTACTTATCCGGAATAATTGAGGATAGAATCATTTAAAAACATGTATATACCTGAAAGATAATGATTAATGGACCTTGATACATAATTTTTGATCATTTACACCTCATTTATAATATTTACATAAAAAGAAACGATAACTTCATTTGTGTAAAAAGAAAGATAAAGCAACCTGAAAGAATAAAGGACGTTCGGGTAGAATATCTCAAGAAAACTTGGCATGTTAACGGGTGTACTTAGAAGGGATTAACAAGAGAGAAAGTGGTCTATCATAATTTATGAATCATGAGGGAAGTATAATGGTGGTGTGAAATCTTACCCCATAATTATTAATTACAAATAAAAGGGCATAACATAAAGGAGATTCTTGAGTAAAAGTGAGAAAGAGAGGATTACTTACCTTAAGTCTAAAGGTTTTCTCCACTTGATATTAATTACCTGACTAAAAAAATTAGGTTCATTAATTAATAATTCCAAAACCTATTTTAAATATAATTGATTTATTATAACCTTTTTTGGTTTATTCATGGCCTTTTTGAGGGGTTAAGAGGTTCAATTTCATTGTTCAGGTTTGTTTGTTTAATGATCGGTTTACTTATATTCATGAATGGATAATCATGTAAAATGAAGATGGTTTTCTAGAATTGGAGTTATATTTTATTATTTAACATTCATAAGTTCAAATGTTTGTAAATTTAATTTGGTTACTTGGAGTGATGTTGAATTATTATATGAAACTTTTGTGATAACATTTTGGGTTAATTGGCATGTTTTTTATCACAATGAACACATTTTGTTTTAAAAATCAAAACAAATATGTGAAAAAAGATTCCATAAACATATATGAGACATAATACATATATTATAGTCTAATTAAATCATAATAATGGTTTCATGACCAGAATTGATGATGATAAAAAAATTGAAAATCCTTCATCCATGAATGTGGTGAACTAACACATATCGGATGGTGTTTTTATTACTTGTATTAAAAAAAGGTAAATGATTTATGATAATAAATTATTCCACCATCATAACAACATTACAGTAAATCTATGGTACTAGAGTTTTCATAACATTTTTATGAGGATAGATAAGGATAGAAAATAAAAAAAGGAACTTGAAAAAAAAGAAAAAAAATTTGAAAAGAGGAATTTACCTCTTGAATTAATCTTCCTTGAGAGCCTCTTAAGGGGAGAGGATTTTTTATTTTGAGGATAAAAAGGTCTTATATATGTAGGGTATGATTGGGGAGAAATTTGAGCAAAATTTAGGCAAGGAACAAGGCTTTATAGGAGTGATGAGAAGAGGGGAGTGTGGGTGGTCTTTATAATGTAGGGGAGGAGGGTTTTATTATTATTTCAATCATTAGTTTATTATTTTTATATAAGACAATAAATAGTAATGATTCATGTGGAAAAAATAGTAGTATTTTAAAGTGACATTGAACCAATGGTCATTTACATCATCCATTACTCAATCATGATGTAGAAATTCATTTTTATATCACTTATCATAAATTATCTTTTTTTACTATTCACCAAAAATTCTAGTAGTTCAGAAAAATCCCAATATTTCACCTGAAACATTTTTATACATTTATAATCGAAAAATGAAATACATTTTTTAAAATTAATTTTCTAAATATGAATAATTTAATTTTTAATTAAAATCATAATTTACTTGAATGATACAGATTTTAAAACTATAAATGATTTTATAATGCTTTCAAAAATTACATAAGGTCCTATAAAATTATCTTAAAACCAGAAGACATAAATTTTTTTATTTATTAACACCTTTTAAAAATAAGTTTTCTTTTAAATTAATTAATTAATAGTAATTAATTATTTATGACTTACAAAAATACCAATACTTTTACTATGGTCATATTATCACTTATACGATGCCTAAATTTTAATTATATATTCAAGGGTGAGGTTACTATTATTTCAGACAATTTATTTTTCATAAAGGGTTATATTACTATTCATAAGGTCTGGTTACTATTCATAAAGGTAGGTTACTATTCACAAAAAAATTATGTTTGCCCTATTGAACTCCAAACATCTTACTGATCACAATTGTGTATGTCAAATTTTTGGAATTCCAAACACAGAAGTGGAAAATTTTAGTTTAACTGCTAGGTTATAACTATCTCCTTAAAACAAAGTAATTTTTATAGAGACTTAGTGTTTCATGCATTTCAATAAATTTATTTTTAAATCCTTGGGGTGTTACAAAAAGCCTTTTCAAAAGTGGGATTAGTGTCATAGTCCACCATCGGATTCCCAATCATGTGTCGAGATGGGGGTACATATAGAGGTTCTACATCAACCCTTGGCAGAAGGATAATGATATTGGACTAAGGATAATATAGAGAACCTATAAAGGATCCATTACCTTGTATCAATCTTGAAATTGTATTTATATTAGTGTTACTATTCGGTGTGCATTATGAGGTACTTCAGTAGAGGAATAATCATATTAGTAGATTAGTGTACTGCATGGGAATCATATGTGAGCTTGGGGTAGAAGGACAGGTTAGCTACCTTTAATTTAGCCAACACCCATTGGTGGTGATGTTGGTTCATTGTATAGATGAGGATTCATTCTTGTAGATTTTTTAATTTATAGTGGTTTATTTGATATGGGAGATTTACATTATTTCAAATCTACTCAGTTTGGGAATGGTTTGGGTTTAGATATGAATTATTGTCGCAAGTTTTGTTGATCGGCACATCGTTAGGGGTGTGATCAATGGGTATCTATGTTTGTTACGGGTGTCCCCTTGAGGTTGGTGATTGCAATAATCATTGGGATGTTTTTCAATATTTATATTTTAGGTTTTCACTTGATAATGGGTATTAAATGGGCAGTTTTATATAAATTTTACATTATATTTTACCACATGAGGGTGACATTCATGTATCCTAAGGGTGATAAATATATCCATTGAGGGGAATGGGATATCTATTAATGTAATGCAGGGCAAGTCCATCAATAGTTGGGTGAGCTCACAACTCAGGTTTTAAGCCTTTTCTAGATTATGGGGGAGTGAAGTAGCACTACTAGAATTTTAGGCTATAGCCCAGACCTATAGGCACAGTTTTATAGTTCTGTGGCTATATCTTGTTTGTAGCCATGATTTGATTACTACTCTATGGCTGAAGATTTGTGATTATTTTTTTGTTTCGATACCCATCGGGCTCATCCCTCCTCCCATGATCTGTGACCCTCTCACTGCGACACCCTCTTCCCCCAATCCATGACCCTCTCACCATAGCGCCCTCCTCCCCGAAGACCTCTCTCACCGTGGTGCACTCCTCCCTAATGACCTCTCTCACCACGTGACCCTCCTCCCCAAAAATCTCTCTCACCATGGTGCCCACCGAATAGGGCCACTACGCCGGCACTGCTCTGAGATAGCCGCCCCACCTCCTCCTTCGGTGCGCCTCCGACGTGGCTACCCCACCTCTTGGGGATCATCCTCTTCCTCAGCCCACTAAAGGTATTTAGGGTTTTATCCACTAAAATTCCACTCATGATTATTTTATAGAAATAGTTACTCAATATTCTTCATCGTGGAGTCTCATATATCATTTGAATCATCGTGGTCAACTATACATAAAACTCTAACTCGACATTTTACACAGATAAAAATTCTTCTTGAAATTCTCATCACTACAGAATAGTGCCCAATTATTTCCTATTTTTCAACCACAATCCTCTCCACAGTTTCCACAATTGCATGACCAACTTCTTCTTATTCTCATTTCACTATATTTTATTTTCTGTCATACTATAATGTGGGCTTCTTTTGACTTCAAATCCTTCTTTGGTAGTTATTTCTATCATATCATCTTGAATCATGGACCATACCTCATGATTTTTTAATTTTAATTTTTTGAATAACCATAATTATATTTATTCATATGATTGGGTTACTCATATTATCCATCCAATGACCCAAACACATCTTTTTGTGACACATACGTAGTACCTTTATAAGGATTCATATGAATAATACACATATGTGTACACTATATCATCCGTTTTTCATGGCACAATGAACTTTATAAGTCTCCTTATTGTAGGAATCATTATGGAATTTACTATGGTGTGGTGGATTCTTCCCATTTTCCACATGTATTTTATTATCGCACCATGATCATCACAATAGAATGGTCATCATTATCTCACTGTTTTATATATACCCATGTATTTTTCTCTATAGTGTTTCATTTTCATATCATGATATTAATACATCCTTTAAATCAATATTTTCACTGCATTAAAATACTCACATACAAAACAATGTTCATACTCTCATTTTATAATCACCAAAATCTTGTATAAATAATTACTCGACTATTGCAGAGTGGTATCCGTGATTGTAGTACAAGATTCTCCTTAGACTTGAGGTTGAAGATGATAAAGGCAATGTCTTCTCATTTAAAAATTTCAATCATTTTCATGTTTTAATACGTTGATAGATACCACACTAAGGTTTTACATTATAAAAAAATTTCACTCCATTAACTAGTCGATATATTCCAATATGGGTTGGTACTCTCTTATGTCCCTCTGTGCCGACCCACATATGTGAATTCTAAGTACCCCTCACCCACCTGCACCATAATACCTGAATTTACCTATAAATGATGTCTACATATTCACATACTCCTTTATTATATATAATATATCCTTTGAGCTTGGTTGTTGCCTCCTTGATTCCTCATTACTCGATTCAGGTGATGGCATAGAGACCTATCCAAATTTTTTAAACACGTCAATTTCCATTTTCCAAATAGTAGTATGAGTAATATAGCTTATTAGACACTAAATGAGGCCAATTATCATTTTTAATATATATAATGTTCATGTTATTTATTATTCATAAACACCATTTTAGTTCATTTTACACTTTGAACATCATTTCACATTATGATTGTAATTCCTTCTTAAAACTCACTATTATGTGGAACATTTTTTAACATCATTTAAAGAACCCATTGATTCATATTATATTAAGGAATGTAATTATCCATATTATAAATTGATATTTTGTAAAAATTATCTATTCTTCAATATGAACATTTTTCATTCAGGGATCAATGGAGAATTCATAGAAGAAGATGGAGATATTTTTTGATGAAAGGAAGCAATTTAGAGAAGGCAGATTGGACACTAGCCCACTGATGAGAATGTGGGACCCACATTACAAACCCAATGAAGCCCAAATTTAGTGGGAGTCTATAATAAATATATAGGAACAAATAATTATCCATGATCCGGTGCTAAATAGTCTTCCATTATTGTCATTTAGGCAGCCCAAGTTAGAGATAAAAATATAGTCCAGATTCTTCGGCCCAAAAAACATCCCAGTAATATAATAATATCTCCGAATAAAAAACTCAAAATGTTTCCAAATTTTAAATAATATTAGGAAACATCCGGTGCTTCAGTTTCTTCTTCTATGACATACTCTAATTCTACCATCTAGAAGGTCTTACAAGCACATATGTTCGGTGGATTAAATCTGGATGCCACCTCGGGTCAAGGGTGAAAAAATCAACTCTCCCTCAACTTTCCACCCACCTATGGCCTACAAAAATTAATTGAGGATACTTGTACTATTGAAGGATCGACCCAAGGATTCAAAAATTCCTATTTAAGTTAGTGGTGGTGGAGGAGTTGAGGATATTTGGATCTTTGTTCAATTATTATGTTATACTGCGATTTTGATGTCTCAAGTATGTCTTTCACATGTAAGTTGTTCAATTCACTTTAGTTTATTAATTAATGATCTTCTTTTCATCTTATTTTGTTGTTATTCGTATCACATTGTTACTATTGGTTCCCAGCGTGGATTTATTCACACCAAACCTTGTGAAATTATTCACACAACAGTGGAGTGATCATTTTCTTTTTATTGTTTTCTTTACTTCTACAATTCCTCCCTCATGAGTCTACTTCTCACTTCCATTGAAACCACAACATCAATGAAGGGCTAACCCACTTATGGGTTGATCCAAAGGAGTATCAAGAGGATGGATTGGATGTGATGTATCACCCCGTTAATTTATAATCAATTCTTTAATTGATAATTTTATTTGATGATTTTTAAACTCCATCATCCTGGTTGAATTGAAGGACACATACTTCCAGTGCTAATACAAAACTTTACCTTGAAGTGCTCAAAACATTGATCCTTCAAGTGTATAGGTGATTAGTATTAAAGGTTGTAGGTATTAAACTAGTAAGTGATGATGTTGTTTTATCTTTTTAAATGGACCCATCTCAAATATAAGAAATTGAAATCATTAAAAAGGAAATACGTTGAATCCACCCCAAGTGATAACCTTGGATCAACTCACTCTTTAAAATTGAATTCACTTAAGTATTTTAGAGTTTATTTAAAACCATATTAAATCAACCGATGTTGACCAATTCATATCCAAAAACAATCCATAGAATGTACGTGCCTGTAGGTTACTTCTTATGTCTCTGAGGATTCGATAACCCAAGCTAAACTACAAGGACTGTTCAACCTTCAGATCTTGGGTAAATTTGAGCATGAATAAAATTTTGGTGTCGTTGCTGGGGACCCAAGTATGTAATCTAAACACCCATTCTATTCTCCTCCATTTCTTATTTTCTGATCCAAATTCTCTTATCTTGTCCCTTTCTCATTTTTTTCTTTTGGCGCATGTCCACCTACACCCGTGATCAATCAAACCATCTAGTTAGGGTGGATAGTCCTAGGGTTGGAGAGTCAAGTACACCAAGGGAAGTTTTTCCATTAGATCCTAAACTTCCTAATACTCCAAATTCAAAAATTGAGCCTATTTAAATGGATGGTCTTCAAAGAAACCAACTCATAAACCTGGGTGGAAACCAAAATGGAAACCCAAATGATGTAGCTCCGAACATTGGGAATGCAGTTGATCAAACCATGAATGACTACCTCACACCTTCCTGGACTGATGCCCCATAATGCATTAGACACAACACCCATGAAGATTCAAACTACATCTTTAAACCCAATGTCCTAAACTATCTTCCCACATTCCATGTAATAGAGTTTGAGAATCCCTACCTTCACATTATGGAGTTCAATGACATTGTAGAAACCATGTGTCCCCCACATCAACTAGAATTAGCTAAGATGAGGATATTTCCTTTTTCTTTAAAGGATCGAGCTTAAAATTGGATAAACAATTTGAGACCATCAGCCATCAACTATTGGGACCAACTACAAAGTGAATTCTATAAAAAATAATTTCCCCACCACAAAACAATTGCACATAAAAAGAGTATCCAAAACTTTTTTGAAAAAGAGGGAGAGTCATTCTATGAAACTTGGGAGCAGTTCAAAGACACTCTAAACATGGTTCTGCATCATGGTTTTTCTATTCTTGAACCAGTGATAATTTTCTATGAAGGGTTGGGTTCGGGGAACAAAAATTCATTGACATGATGTGTAATGGAACCTTTAAAAACAAAGCACCAAATAATGCATACGAGTATCTAGAAATCCTTTCTGAACAAAACCAAACACGGGGAACTTCACCTTATTCTGAAAAGACACAATGAACTACTGAATTCATACACTTAGAGAAGAGGAAAGCCTTAGATCTAAACTCACAGCACTATCTAGGAAGGTTGAAGAGATAGACCTCAGGAATGTTTATAAAATCTAAACAATAGACCATGTTTGAACAATTTGTGACAAAAATGACCATAAGACAGATGACTGCCCAACCATTCCATCCATTAAGGATGTTCTTTTTGGAGGAACCCCATCGGAAGTAAATTCCTTGAACTTTCAAAAGCCTCAATACCAAAACAACTTCAACCCAAGGTATATTGACTACCTCTACTTCTGCTGGAAAGATAACTTGCTACCTATCCAACCATAGGGACAAAATCCTTACCCCCATCAGAACTACCAAACCCATAACCAGTTCCAAACCCAACCTATCTGATACAAACATCGAACTGTCTATTTTCAACAAACCATCCCACCTCCAATATATCCCCTAGGGATAAACCAATCTTCTCAAGCACCAACCCAAACTGTTCCACAAAGCCTACTAGAACAACTGTGCAAACAAATGGAAAGGATGAACTGGGAAGTATCTTCCCTTAAAGAGGAACTTCAAACCATCAAAACTGGAAAGGCACCCATTCCTACTCAGGCAGTGTCATCCTCAACTTCAAGGGGAGAGTCATGTTGTACACAAAAAACTCATGAACAACTAAAGGCTATTACTATTTTAAGAAGGGGTAAATCAATGGAGAAACCTAAACAACTAATTCAAAACCCACCTGAAGATTCAAACATGGATGAAAATTAAAATGAACCAAATGATCAAACTGAAAAACACGATAACATTGTCAAAGAAACGACTCTTCAACAAACAACCCCACAACCTGCACCATTTCCTCAACGCATGAGGGGGAAAACCAAGCCTGAATTAAGTGAAACATTGATAGAAATATTCACACAAGTCAAGTTGAACATTCCCCATCTTGATTCCATCCAAACCATACCTTCCTAATCAAAGTACCTTAAGGACTTGTTCACTTTTAAAAGAAAATGTTCACATAAAAACCGAGTCCTTTTGGCTGCTAATGTGAGTACCACCATTCAAGGAACCATTCCTCCTAAGTTGAAGACTCGTGTTTCCCTTACATCAATGTTGAACTAGGAGAGAGAAAAGATGTCATGGCCTTGTGTGACCTAGGTGCTAGTGTTAATCTCATCCCCTATGTTGTGTACTGGCAGTTAGGCCTAGAAGAGCTCCAACCCACATCTATCACAATTCAACTTGTTGATCGTATCATTAGGGTTCAAAAGGGGATTTTAAAGGACGTTCTGGTAAATGTTGAAAAATTCATCTACCCTGCTGACTTCACTTTTTTGACAACCATCCAATCATTGGAAAAAAGGAACAAACCCCAATCATCATTGGTCGTCCTTTCCTTGAAACAATCACCTCTATTATCCATGTTCAAAACGAGAACATGAACATCACCATTGGGAACATGAGTCTAGACTTGAACATCTATAATGAAAGCTCACAAATAGGGGATGATGATGAAATTCATGAAGTAAAAATGATAGGATGAATTGACAATGAATCCATAGAACATCAAGGAATATTTGACAGTTGTTTACATCAAGATGAGATTGATTTCCTTTATTCACATGAAGAAAGTTTATCTCGTTGAATTGAATCATTTTCAAATTTCTCTTATGATAAATTCTTAGGTCCAACAATCAGTGAAACCTTTCAGCAAACCACATTCATGGAGACCAATCAATCTTACTTCCCTAAATCTGATCAAACAAATCTTGTAGCTGAAACATATATATGTGGGGAATCAATCCTATCTAAAACTCTAGAAAACAAAATTTATCTTGATCCAATGTCCTAATATTCTGCTGAAATTCTAAACCAACCTGATCTTGAATTTAAGGAACTTCCCACTACACTCAAATATGCCTTCCTAGGGGATAATAAAACACATCCTATTGTCATTTCTTCTTCTCTTGAATCCAATCATGAGAGGATGCTTCTAGATGTCCTTAGGAAACATAAGAAAGCAATTGGTTAGACCCTTTTTGATATTCTTGGGATTAGCCCACTTATCAGGACTCATAGGATTGTTCTCAAATCTGATTCAAAGCCATGTCATCAACCTCAACAGTAACTCAATCCTAATATCATAGAAGTAGTGAGGAAGGAACTTCTAAAATTTTTATAACTGGTATCATCTATCCTGTAGCTGAGAGTGAGTGGGTTATCTAAATCCAAGTGGTTCCCAGGAAGGAAGGAATCATAGTGATAACCAATTAGGATGGAGAGATACTTCCAACCAGGGTGAGTAGTGGATGGAGGGTCGGCATTGACTATTGGAATCTAAACTCATTCTCCAAGAAGGACCATTTCCCATTACCATTCATTGAACAAGTACTTGAGAGAGTGGTAGGTCATATATTCTACTATTTCATAAATGGGTACTCAGGGTATAATTAAATTGAGTTCTCCATAGAGGATAAAGGGAATACTACACTCACATGTTCATTCAGAACCTTTGCTTTCAAACGCATGCCCTTTGGGTTATGCAATGCCCCCGGAACCTTCTAGCGATGCATGATGGGAATATTCTCATACATGGTAGGGGATTTTCTTGAGGTCTTCATGGATGACTTCTCTGTGTTTGGGGAAACATTTGAGGGATGTCTGAGGATTGTGGAGTGTGTCTTGTCAAGATGTGAAGAAAAGAATCTAGTCCAAAACTGGGAAAAATTACATTTCATGGTTAAAGAGGGACTAGTTCTACTCCATCTAGTCTCAGGAAGGGGGATTGATGTTGATAAAGCCATGGTTGACATCATTCGTCACCTTCCATCACCCAAAACTATCAAGGAAGTGAGGTATTTCTTAGTCCATGTTGGTTTCTATTGAATACTCATCAAGGACTGTAGTTCAATCTCTTATCCCATTTGTTCTCTTCTTGTAAAGGATGCTTCATTTGTTTGGACTGAAAGCTGTTACGGTTCATTCTCAACCCTCAAATCCTCTCTCACATCTCCTCCCATTATGAAATCTCCAAATTGGAACCATAAATTTGAACTTATGTGTGATGCCAGTGACTTTGTTGTAGGAGATGAGTTAGGACAACATTGTGATAAAACAACTTATGTAATTTCTTATGCAAGAAAATATTTAAATGATGCCCAAATCAACTACACCACTACTAAAGAGGAGTTACTTTCTATTGTGTTTTCTTTAGATAAGTTTATGCCCTACCTTTTAGGATCCCCCATCACTGTGTTCACTGACCATTCTGCACTAAAATACCTCTTCTAAAAACAATAATCTAAGGCTATACTGATTAGGTGGGTCCTTCTCTTACAATAATTTGACCTCACAGTCAAGGAAAAAAAGGGCATTGAAAATGTTTTATAAGATAACCTCTCTAGGATGGAATTCAAAGACAACTCAAATCACCTTTCTTTGTCTGATTCATTTCCTGATGAACACCTATACTCTGTGAGTGACTGCCCTTGGTATGTCGACGTAGCCAATTTCTTAGTTACATGATTCATTCCAAAATTATTATGGACTCAAGCGCGAAGGAAATTATTTTCTTATGTTATACACTATGTGTTTGATGATCCATACCTCTATAAGTTCTGCCCCGACCAAGTAATTAAGAGGTGTGTCCCAGAATCTGAACAGGAGTCCATCCATAAATTATGTCATAGTGAGGCATGTGGAGGTCACTTTTCCTCTAAGAAAACATCTGCTACTATTCTTTAATTTGGTCTCTTCTAGACCACCCTATCAAAGGACTCATATACATTTTGTCAAAGTTTTCCTAGGTGTTAACATGTAGGGTCCATCACAAAAAGGAATAAAATGCCACTCACTCCCATATTAGTGGTTGAAATCTTTTACTTTTGGGGAATTGATTTCATGGGTCCCTTCCCAAACACTAGGGGATATCGTTACATTCTCTTAGCTATCGATTATGTCTCCAAATTGGTTGAGGCCATTCCTACAAAATCCAATGATCATCAAACTGTGAATAGATTTCTCAAGGAAAACATCTTCTCTAGATTTGGAATTTCTAGGGCTATCATTAGTGGTCGTGGAAATCATTTTTGCAATCTTTCATTCTCATCACTCATGGAAAAATATGGAATTTCACAAAAAGTGTCCACTACATACCACCCACAGACCAATGGTCAAGTTGAGTTAGCAAATAGGGAGATTAAGAATATTCTTGAAAAAACTGTCAATCCTAGGAAAGATTGGTCTGAGAAACTATTGGATGCTCTTTGGGCATATCGTAAAACATACAAAACCATCATCGGAATGTCACCATATAGGTTGGTTTATGGAAAATCATGCCATTTACCTGTTGAAATTGAGCTTAAGGCCTTTTGGAAAATTAAGAAAATGGATTATGACCTCTCATTGGTTGGATCAAAAAGGAAATTAGATCTCAATGAACTGAAGGAACTAATGATGGAGGCTTGTGAAATTTCAAGGATCTATAAAGCTAGTGTTCAAGTCTACCAATCTAAGAATATCAAGGTCAAGCATTTTGAACTGGGAAAACTTGTGCTCTTGTACAGTTGAAAACATCATTTACACCTAGGAAAGTTAAGGTCTAGATAGTCAGGTCCTTTCATAGTGCATCATGTATACCCCCATGGGGCAGTAGAGATTCAAGATCCCACGAGTGGTTACATTTTCAAGGTCAATGTTCAATGGTTAAAACCATTCATTGAATCATTCAATAAATAGGAAATATAGGTTGAGTTAACTGAGCCAACCTATGAACCAGGAAAAATTTAATAGATTTAGGATCCATGTCGGGCTAACAACGTTAAAAATAGCACTTTAAGGGAGGCAACCCATGATTTTCAAGTTTCATATCATTTTGTTTTTTTAATCAACATTATATGTTAAATAGGAATAATTAATCATTTTGATATTTAAAAAAAATAAAATATTGACCTATTCTTATATTATGAGTTTGGATGGTATGAAAGGGGAGCACCATATTCATCTGTGTCACATGGTGTGATACTTGAGTAATACCTTAAGCAAAAAATTAAAAAGAAGACAATGTATCATCAGTTTGTTTTATTTTAATGTGTTTGTAGATTAAAATAAAAATACATAAAAAATAAAAAATAATAATATAATAATAATAAAAAGGGGCACGTCGTGGGTCGTGGGTCAAACCCCATCACAACGGGCAATTTCGCGGGGATTCGAAACCGGGACCGAAGGGAGACATGGGTGCGTGCTTACCACTGACCTACAGCTTTTTCTGCTTTCTTATTCTATAATTTTTATATATATAATTATATTTTACATTATTTATTATATAAATATATATATATATATATTTGTTTTGTTTTGTTTGTTTTGTTTTTCCATTTTCTACTAGGGAACTCTGCAAGTGACATGGATATCAAAGGATTAAAAAGGAGCAGCAAAAATTTCAACTTCAACGACTATGTGACTTCATTCCATGATCCTCATTTTCAATTTACTTTTTGATCTTTCATTCTATACCTCTTCCCCGTTCTAAATTTTATTTTATTTAAACACTGGGGATAGTGTTATTTTATGTTGGCGGGGAGATAAAAAAATTCTTTAGTGTCAAAAAAATGGATGATTTGAAAAAAAAATTGTGTAAATGGACGGAAAAATTCTTTTAACTTTTAACATTGTAATATGAATTGCACACTTTGAAACTGAATATCAAATAATTTAGCATGCCTCGATTTTGATTTTAATCTTTGTATACTTTCATGAGCATAGATTTTGGAAAGTGTGGTTGTCCAATGCGATATTTCATCATTTGTATCTTCATCCAAAAAAAAGAACACCATGCACGTCCATTGGATAGTGGGGTATTAGTTTGAGTTCATGGGGTCCCACAAATAAATAGCATATTTGTGGTGATCATTTTATTTTTTATATTAGTATTAAATAAAAAAATAATAAATAAAAATAAATTCGCACGTAGAGTAATGAAATGACCTAATGTGTGGCTTTTGGCACTTGGGGATCGTGAATCCATAGTTGTCTGGCCCAGAGATAGTAATTTTATCTCTATTTTTGATAATTTGAATTTATTTTTGACGTATTTAACTCGATATGATGCCCGAGTATGTGGAATTCACTTGGTGTCCTATGGTCTTTGAGCCTGGGAGTCATCGACAAAGTCTCGCTACAGGGGTTGACTCTTTTGAGTGCAATTTCAATTACGATGGGAAAATTGAAAAAAAAAACAAAAAAAATATAATAAAAATACATTAATAAACTGTATAATCATCCTAATATTGAAATTTGATTCCACCTAGTGATTCTTTCATTTCCCCCTTGAATAAAGATGAACTACATATGTCTATTGTGATGCACAACACATCCTCATACTTAATTGATATTGGATGAAATATGGAAATGAATTTGAACAAAAAATGGTCTTGGGATTGGGATATGCTTATGAAACTATCTTGTATTAAAATGTTTTTATGGGTTTCTTGATTGATTGGTATAATGGTTTTTGGTGATAATTGTATATTAAAATGTTTTTGTAAAAGGGAATACGAATTTCATTTTGATGTGATATATTTTGCTCGGGACTAGCAAAACTCATGTTGGAAGGGTGATTATCCATTAAATTAGGATAATATTCATTGTTAATATATATAATATTCATTTTCTTTATTATTAATTAACACCATTTTAGTTCATTTTACACTTTGAAAATCATTTCACATTGTGATTGTAATTCATTCTTAAAATGCACAGTTATGTGGTACATTTTATGAACATTATTTAAAGTACCCAATGATTCATCTGATTTTAAGGAATTTAATTATCTATATTTTAATTTTATATTTTGGTAAATTTATCTACATTTCAATATGAACATGTTTCATTATAGGATCAATGTAGAATTCATGGAAGAAGATGGAGATATTTTGTGATGAAAGGAAACAATTCTAGAGAAGGTAGATTGGATACCAGCCCACTGATGAGAATGTGGGACCCACATTACAAACCCAATGAAGCCAAAATTTTGTGAAAGGATAGAATACATATATCAGAACAAATAATTCTTCAAGATTCAGTGCTAATTTGCCTCAATTGTGTTCATTTAGGCGGCCCAATTTAGAGATAAAATTCTGGGCCAGATTCTGCAACCTAGAAAAATAGCCCACAAATAAAATCATATATATGAATACACAACTCCAAATGGGACCACATTTTACAGGAGGTTAGGTGACATCAGGGGATCCATTTTCATATTCTATGGACCACTCTAATTCGTCCATATAAAAGGCCTTACATGTGCGTCTGTTCGGTGGATGCAAGCTGGATGCCACCTCGGGTCAAGGGTGGAAAAATTGACTCTCCCTCAACATTCCACCCACATATGGCCTACAAAAATTAATTGAGGTGACTTGGACTATTTATGGATCTACCCAAGGCTTCACAAATGCTTATTTAGGGAAGTGGTGGTGGAGTAGTTGAGGATCTTTTGTGCTTTGTTCAATTGTAATTTTATGTTGCTATTTTGTTGTCTCAAGTTTGTCTTTCACATGTAAGTTGTTAAATTAACTTTAGATTCTTAATAAAAGCTATTATTTTACTCTTATTATGTTTTTATTCATATCACTTTGATAACTTTGGTTCAAGGTGTGAATTTATTCACACCAAACCTTGTAAAATTATTCATACAATGGTGGAGTGATCATTTTCTTTTTATGGTTTTCTTTACTTCTTCAATTCCTCCCTCATGAGTCTACTTCCTGCTTCCATTGAAACCATAGCATCAATGGAGGCCTATCCCACTTATGGGTTGATCCAAGGGAGTATAAATGGTCTTTATTGGATGTTATTTATCACCTCATTAATTTATAATCACTTCTTTAATTGAGATTTTTATGTAATTATTTTTAAACTCCATCATCCTTATTGAATTTAAGGCCACACACTTCAAGTGCTAATACAAACCTTTACCTTGAAGTGCTCAAAACATTGATCCTTAAAGTGTATAGGTTATTAGTATTAAAGGTTTTAGGTGTTAAACCAATAATTTATGATGTTTCTTTGTCTTCTTAAATGAACCCATCTAAAATATAAGAAATTAAAATCATTGAAAGGGAAATACGTTCAAACCACCCCAAGTGATAACCTAGGATCAACTCACTCTTTTAAATTGAATTCACTTAAGTATATTTGAGTTCATTTAAAAAAAATCATAAATCAACCCAAGTTGGCCACTTCATAGCCAAAAAAAATCCATAGAATGTACGTGTCTATAGGTTACTTCTTAGGCCTCTAAGTATTTGATAACCAAAGCTAAACTATAAGGACCATTCTACCTTCATATCTTGGGTAAATTTGAGTGTGGATCAATAGCACTGAGAAGAACATTAATAATCCCTATAGTTTGAACTCTCTCAACTTCATTGAATAATATTTTTATATAATATTATCTACTTCTTATGATTATTAAAAAATGATGGAAGAAATTATCTTTCACTTCAAACAAAATTTCCATAAGTAAATGGATATAAAGAACTCCAATGGTAAAAAATTATTTACACTTTCACAAGAACCTACCAAAATTCTTATTTGGATGAATTTTTTACTATAAATGATTCTCAAGAAACTCCACTTTAAGGGATGATATCCTCCTACACTTCATCGGGATAGATATTTTCTCCAGATGTAATTTAGAATACCATTTGATAAATCATACAAAGATGGTTACATTTTTAGATATTGAAATATTATTCTAAATTAATTTTCTTCATTTTTTCTCAATTTGAGAATAAGAATCAACATTAATTTCCTACATAGTTAGCACAAAAATAAAACAAAACTGATAAAGGAATAAGATAGAACCTCTTTTAAATCATTAGATTGAGTAAAAAGGATAATAATTTCTTCTCAACCATGACACTCTTTCTTTTAGTACTCTAATTTTCTGTAAATTCTTCACACTACCTTTTCTATTTTTTATAAAATTCATAGGTAGAATAAATTATCTTCTTATTTATTTGTATCACATCTTTTTTTTAACACGTTCCATAAAATCACATACATCACTTACTTCATTCTTCATTGTTCTCATGATTTCATCTTGGGTTGGTGAAATATTCAAGAAACTCTTTGTGTTTTGACTAGCCTACTTGAACCTCAAACACAAAATTTCAGGAGTTCTAGGATTGTTACCTTTTGATAATCCCTCATGGGGGTTGTATTTTCCATCTTTATATGGAATAGAATATTTTCCTTTTGCTTTTTCTTTATCTTGTTCTTCTTTCGTTTTTTTGTTTCCAAATCATCTGGTGATATAACTAAATAATCAGTGGTTATATTGATATATTCATTGGATTATTCATATGGATTTTTGAGATTGCTTTTTCTCACATCAGTTTCAATAAATTTAACACTTATCTTAAACTTCTCAGACATGCATTAAAGTTGATCATTCTTATATTTCCTTCCCAAGGCTGACTCAACATTCTTTATTGGATTTTGTGATCTTTTATCATTATTTTATTTTGATAAATACTTAGAAAAATGATAATCACACATGTGAATACCACCATTACACATAAAATATATATCTTCACATTTTTAAAACATGTTTATAGTATATAGGTTATTCTCTTTCACCTCTATTTATTGCCTTATATAAGGATTACTCCCTCTCAATGATGGATTTCTCTGAATTTCAGTAAGAGATATATTATTCCAAAAATTTAATGCATTGTGCTAAATCCAATTATAATACCATTAATGATGTTCAAAACTTGTTTTTATTTTATGAACTCCATACTGCTGATATTTCTTTAGATCTTATAGTATACCAATTTTGGGAATTCTTTTCCACTGTTTAGGCTCAATATATGGAAAATAAATTCATACACTTAATTTCAGAAACCTTGGATAAAGTGGTCAATTTATTTAAATTTCTATTTATCCAATTTCTATAGGTTTTTATTTTATTGATACATTATGTACAAAAATAGATTTATTAGCAATACAATTTTCATATGTGGTTAGTACCTTCCTTTTTATAACTATTGAATATTGATCATTATATGACCTCAAGATGTTTTTGGGACCAGTTGTAGAGATTTTTTTCTAAGAGTATCCCAATGAACAATGTGTGAAACAATAATTATTCCAATGTCTAATAAAGTCCAAGGTTGAGTTACTTATAGATTTTTATGTTTAACTTCATGCTATAAGAATTTCATATTGAATATGTTTCTCTCATCATCAATTGTTTTTATCTTATCATCATGGGGATTCTTGATTTTATCAAATTCATCATCAAGAATTTTGTTCTTTTCCTATAATATATGGTCAAAATATTTAATCTTATTTTTTTTACCTCTAGTTCATTATTCATGAGAAAACATACTTCTTTATATGTATGGTTCCATACATACATCCTTTTCGAGGATTTATGTTTCTCTAGGATTTCATTCAGCTAATCCATATCAAATCTTGACTACTTTTCTTCATGCTTAAAACTCCTTTTATTTTTTGCCACTATTTAATTATTAATATTTACAAATTCAAGATCATTTTTTTCTAAGGAATTCACCTTCATCTCTGATTACTTATCAAGACAATTGACTTATTCCTAATATTCTTTAAGGGGATAAAAATAATAGAATCATCATATTTGGGAAATCCTTGTTAGATTTAATCAAAGTAAGCACATGAATCTACATATTCATTATTAAATATATCATTGAATATATGGTCCTCACCACTTGTTATTGATTCATCATAGGAACTATAATGATAAGAATTTACAATTACATCATCTTCACAGAACAACTCTGATTCATTATAAGTATATGTTTTATCTGTCTTCTTACCATTATAATTCTTAGACAATTCTTTATATTCATACTTGGTGAGGTATCATCATGATATTAGCAGGATGAATTTGGATTTTCTTCCTTTGTTACCATGAGGTAAAACTTCTTTATCATCATCATCTCCTTATTAATTTTTTTATTTTAGTGTGGGATTTTCTTAACTTTAGATACTTCCTCAGTTGGTCCTTCTTTCATCCCAACTTGAATCATGAAATATACCTCATGATTTTTGAATTTGAATGTGAAGCATAAGAATCGTCATAATTATTCATATGAATGGATGAATCATATGCTCTAGAAAAAGAATCTAATGTTACTTTCAAGGACACATATATAGTATTGGGTTAATAACTTGAATTCACACACAGACGTAATATTTTTCTTTTTTCATGGTATAAGGATCTCTGTGAGTCTCAAACATCAAGGGTGGGGGTAGTGTGTAGTGGCAGGGAGGGGGGAGGGGGTGGGGGAAGTGGGGGTGTAGGTGGGTGGGGTGGGGGCAGTGGGGGATGATGTTTGGGTGTTTTGGGGGTTCAAATGAGATGGGGTGAAGGGTGGGGGAGTGAGGGGGAAATCCGAGGGAGTTATAGCCACGGTTTCACAACCTCTATTAGCATGAGGAATATCCACATGTTTTATTACTTGTTTGTAGTTAACAATATTGTGCTCATAGAATTTTTTCAGGTATCAATAAACCTGATGTTCGCTTTATAATTCATCATTCTATGCCAAAGTCTATCGAAGGCTATCATCATGTTAGTTTTCCAAATTTATATTGGTGTTTTGTTTTTAATGCTACGTCCATAATTCTGGAGTTCAAAACTTTTTGTTACATCTAATCAAGAATCTATAATTATCTTCACATTCTCCAGAAGAGTGGTCATGATGGTAGAGATGGTGAACATTCATCTTGTTTCATGTTTTATAATTATAGTGATTATGTAATTTAACCTATAAAATTTTTTATTTATGATTAAGAATATTTTTGGGCATTAATTCTTAATATTTTGTAGGGGAGGGGGGATGTCTAGGAGGGGGGTTGTCCACATCGGAAGTCATTTTTGTGGAATGTAATTCTCTAAAATCATGATTGCAGTATAGCCTATGACATGGTGTCAGTATGTTTAAAATTTTTCAATGACACTGTTATTTTCTCATACACTCACTTTTTTTCTTGCTTATAATTCTGACACTGTTAATTCAACACGTATTTCCTTCAATTATCAAGAGACCTTAAAATGGTGATTATTTCAACTATTTAAAATAAATCATCCCTGATAAATATTCAAATTGTAAAAAAAATCCGTACTTGGGGCATTAGTTACTGAGAACATTGAATAATTTTTTCCTTGGTTGTATTATTTTATGTTAATCTCTCATTTCACACATACATTTGCGTGACACTATGTTGACATCAACAAGATATTGTTTTCTATATTTCTTAATCTTAATAATAATGTTGCATGATGATGTTGTTATCATCCTCACCTGTTCTATTATTTCCTTTTTCACTAATCATGTTCCTCCCAATTCAATTTTTAGGTTCAATTAATGATGATTTGTTAGGTCAACGACATTTTTTTGAAGTCTCTCGTGACCAGTTCGTGTGTGTTGCGGCAACTAGAGTAAAACATGACTCACTGTGTATGCATAAGTGTTCATATATATAATAAGTTCTCTTATTATATGTATATCCTCTCATAGAAGCATGATTACATATAAAAGGCTAGGTGTAATTATGTATATATGTGTAAAATGTATACATGTGTGGGTTATAATGGTCTTATGAATGTGATCATATATAAAAGAATCATATTGTGTGTGTTTAATGTCATGAAGACACGTACATAAGGATTAGGGCGTCCTTATGTATATGCAAAGGTGAATATACCAGGAGGATGGATAAAGTAGCTCAGAGTTTTCACTAATAAAATTTTGAAGCACTAAGTGTGGCTTGGGTCCGTTGAGGTAGGGTCCCTCTCCTAGACTATTAAATTCAAGAATGATTTAAATTGCATTTAGTTTCCTACGTAATTTTTCTTGTTTATATTAAATTTCAATTCTTGAATAAGTGTTAGTTAAGATAATTGTTTCATTTGATAAACAAGTCATGGTTTTGAAATAAAACCCCTCAAATGGAGGTGTTCTGTCTGTAAATACTCATAGTGGTATACCTTTCATGACATTATTGCATTGATGTTTTCATTATACATGATGTCATTGTTAGTCATAAAGTACACATCGTACTTGACCCTTTTTATATCCCTATAGTGGGTGCAAGAGTGATGTTCAGGGGGTGAGAGGGGGGTGTCCATGAGGGGGGTTTCAAGGGGGAATATGTGGGCAGGGGGTGTAGGGTGGGTTATCCAAGGGGTTCCAAGGTTAACTTAATTAACTGAAGGAGTTAAATGGAACCGAACATGGTTAACTTGGCACATGAGAGGTAATACCTCATGTATTAAATTATGTTACGGTTATGCCTCATTTCTAAAGTTTAATTGGATGGAATGACACTACATATCAACCCAGGATCCACATAATTGCACCAAATGGTTTGGTAAGTTTTCCACCATATTGGATTCACAAATAGGTATGAAGTGAGATGCCTTTGAGATTTAATCCATAATCCCACATAATGAATTATATTTTCAAACCATTATTAGTAAACCTATGAAAATATTGATAGTTACTTTCACTAATTTTTACATAGATATAGGTTAGGTTTGCAACATGCATGGGGGTGTTCAAGGGGGTTGTCCAGGCGGTGCAAGGAGGGTGTCCGGGGTGGGGGGGTGCTGTCCAGGGGGTGTCTAGGTGGGGGGATGTCTAGGGGGGAGGTGGGGTCCAGGTGGGAGGGGGTGTCTAGGAGGGGGGTCGAGGGCTTTGAAGGGGGGTGGGATACTACAACGATGGTGGGATGCAAGGGGGATATCTAAGGGGGTGCAATGGAGGTGTTCAAAGAGGTGAAAGGGGGTTGTCTAAGGGTGGGCTACTGCAGGGGGTGTAAGGGTGTGTTCAAGGGGGTGAAAGTGGGATGTCCAGAGGGTGTAAGGGGGTGTCTAGGGGGATCAAGGGGGTGTCCAGGATGGGGTGCAAGGGGAATGGGTGTGTAGTCGGTGCAATTGGTGTTCAAGGGGCTATAGGGGGCGGGGGGCTATCCGGGGGTGAAAGGGGGATGTCTAGGAGGGAGGGGCGGGGGTATCTTTGAGGGAGGGGTCCATGTGGGAGGGGGTGTCCATGAGGGGGGGATGTCGAGAGCATGGGTGTGCAAGGGGGTGCAAGGGGGTGTTCAAGTGGGTGCAAGGGGGTTGTCCGGGGGGTGAAAGGGGGTGTCTAGGAGGGGGTTCCGGGAGGGGGGTCTCCAGGGGGAGTCTAGGAGGGGGTGTATAGGAGGGGGGTTGGGGGCTTTTTAGGGGGGATACTATAGGGTTGGGGGTGCAAGGGGCTATCCAAGTGAGTGAAAGGGGGTGTTCAAGGGGGGTGAAAGTGGGATGAATTGGGAGTGAGGTACTATAGGGGGTGTAAGGGGTGTTCAAGGGGGTACAAGGGGGTTATCCAGGGGGTGCAAGGGGGTGCCTAGGAGGGGGTGTAAGGGGTATGGGGTTGGAGGGGGTGAAAGGGGGTGTTCAAGGGGGTTGTTAAGGGGGTGTCTGGGAGGGGGGTTGTCTGGGAGGGGGTGTCCAGGTGGGAGGGGGTGTCTAGGAGGGGGGGGGGGGGGTCGGGGGCATGGGTGTGTAGGGGGGTGTAAGGGGGTGTTCAAGGATCTTCATGGAGGTTGTCTAGGGGTGCAAGGGGGTGTCCAGGAGGGGGTGCAAGGTGGAATGGGTGTTCAAGGGGGTGTGCAAGGGGGTGTTCAAGGGGGTTTTCCAGGGGGTGTCTGGGAGGGGGGATGTCTACAGGGGTGTCTAGGAGGGGGTGTCTAGGGGGTTTCCAGGAGGAAAGGGGTGTCCAAGATGGAGGGTGTTGTCCAGGTGGTTTCCAAAAGGTAGGGATGTCCATGTGGGAGGGGGTGTCTAGGAGGGGGGTCGGTGAATGTCCATGGGGCTTTGTAGGGGGTGGGCTATTGTTGGGGTGGGGGTGGAAGGGGGTGAAAGGGGATATCCAGAGGGTGGGCTACTATAAGAGTCGTGCAAGGGGGTTGTCCAGGGGGTGGGATAATGTAGGGGGGTGTATGGGGGTTGTCTAAGGGGGGTTGGTTACTAAAGGGGGCGCTAGGGGTGTTCAAGGGGGGAAAGGGGGTTGTCTAGGGGGTGTGAAACGGGGTGTCCATGAGGGTGTGCAAGGGGGAATGGGTGTGCAGGGGGGATTTCCAGGAGAGAGGGGGTTTCTAGGTTAGAGGGGTGTCTAGGAGGGGGGTTAGGGGCATGGGGTGTAGGGGGTTTTCTAGGGGCTGTAAGGGGGTTGTACAGGGGGTGTCTAAGGGGCATGGGGATGCACGAGGGGTGTTCAAGGGGGTGAAAGGGGCTATCTTGGGGGGGTCGAAGGGGGCTATCTAGGGGGAATGGGGGTGCAGGGGGTGTTCAAGGGGGTGCAAGGTGGATGTCGAAGGGGTGCAAGGGGATATCCAGGGGCATGGGGGTGCTGGGGTGTGGAGGGGGGCTGTCCAGGGGGAATAGGGGTGTAAGGGGGTGTTCAAGGGGGGGTTGTGGGGGTGTTTTTTTATGAAATGGGAAGTCCTATAGCCACGATTTTAAACCATGTTTTAAGCCTATTTCCATTGTTTTAAACCATGTATAAATCTATATATCCACAATTTTGAATCGTGGAAATAGGATATGTGTGGCTTAATGTTCTGTGATGGTTTCAAACCATGCCTATAGGTCTTTCCCTATAGCCATGCCAATACTAGCCATGGTCAATTGAACCACGGCTATAACCTATAGCCATGATTTTTGGTCTTATAGCCACAGTTTCAATCTATGGCTATAGCCTAAATTTCCAGTAGTTTAGGTTGTCTTATTTCTATAGTGGATTTGTTTTAGGATGTTTTTCCTAAATAATTCTCATGTTTTCCACCTAAGAGATAGATTGAGTTCACTATTGAGATGTTTCATGGAGCTGAGGAATTTTCCATTCCTCCTTATATTGTAGAACTACTGGGGATTCCAGAGATTACGAGTTAGGTAGAGGAATTAGAGGCTAAATATTTCATCCAATTGAGTATTTTACCTTGGGGATCTATAGTAATTTTTTCCAATAAGGCAAACAAAATATTCTATTTATGTTTTGATTACCATAAGATGAATTGGATGATGAATAGAAATTGATTTCTTCATCCTCATATTAATAACATTTTTGACCACTTGATCAGGGATCATATTTTCACCATAATCGATTTGATATTAGGGTATCATCAGCTAAGAGTGAGACCTTTTGATATACCATGATATACTTTAAAAATAAGGTAAGTTTTATAAGAGTTCATTTTGATATTTTTTTGGATAAAAAATTATCTTACTCTGTTCAAGGCCTTGATAAATAGAATATCTCACCCATACATATATCATTTTGTGGTTTTATATGTTGATAACATCTTATTTTACTCCCAATTTAGAGACAATCATGCCAAACAACTTGAAATCATCTTGAATAAACTGAGAGAGAATTAGATATACATCAAACTATCTAAGTAGAATTTATGGATCACCAATATATATTTCTTGGGGAACATTGTCTTCAAATAAGATGTGCTAGTGGACCCCAAGAAGGACCAATAGGTTATTTCTTGGAGGTTTCCCTCTCAAGACTAACCAATAAGTGTATCATGATTGGGTGTTCCAGAGCATGTGAGAAGAGGCACTTGACCACAACACTGATTCTGGTATTACCCAATCTAGGTAAGGATTATTCTCTTTATTGTGATAAATTTGGGATTAGACATGGGACAGTGTTGATGAAAGGAGAACTATTCATGGATTAGATATCATGGTATTTTATGCCACATGAACATAACTATACTACACATAATCTTGAGTTATCCTTAGCAGTTCATGCCTTGAAATGTTAGAATCATTATATTCTGGCTGATAGTTTTGTTTTTTATATTGACAATAAGGGCCTTAAATATATATTTTATTATAAATAACTAAATATTAAACCATAGATATGGGTTTAGTACATGCATTGATTCAATTTGGAGATGGAATATTCTCCATGAAAAGGATATAGTGTTGTTTATTCATTGAGTCAGAAGACAGGGACTCAAGTGGTTTAAGAGTATACTTCTGAGTGGAGGATGATGGACGTTTTTAGCGAGATATATATATATATATATATGTGTGTGTGTGTGTGTGTTTAGGAAGAGATAATAGATGACCCTCATTTATTTTTCGATTACATCCTATCTTTTGAGCCAAATCAATAGGATGTAGTATGATTATCTAGTGTTCCCGGTGTTCAATGATTGCTTGATGGTCGAAAGTTGCCTTCGAACTGTATCATCAGTGTTGATAAGTTTATTCATTTTTAGGGTCATGTTTATGTGACTATGTGTATGAAGGAAGAGTTGATGCATGATTTTCATTATTTTATATTGGTGGTGCATCTTTGTTTCAATAAAATTTATCACAATCATTTTAGATAGAACTAGTGGTTGGGAAATAAGAAGTAGGTTGTGGGTTTTTTGATGTGATGCTACACCTGTTAGTGGGTGATGGCTAAGAATAAGTGGTATATTGGCCTTTTATAGCCATTTTACATTCTGGGATAGAAGTGGGGTGATTTTAGCAATGACTTAATGGTGTGTCTACCGAGGACTCCTTATTATAGTGAAATGATGTTTTTTATAGTGGATCGGTTAACAAAGGTATCCCATTTCATTATAATTTGGGAGACTTTATCCATTGATAAATTGAGTAACTTGTATTTATAAAAAGTAATTTTTCATAAAGTTCCTTGGGTTATTTGTTTCAGATGGTGTCCTAAATTATCTTGAGAATATAGTAAGGATTGTAGAATGTTCTTGGTACTCAGGTGCTCATGAGTATACCAAAACACCAGCAGACAGATGTGAAATCAGAACAGACAATATGGGTGTAATAAGACATACTAATAGATTTCCTACTAGATTTGGGTGTAAATTAGTTGAAGAACCTAGAACATAATGATTTCTCCTATAACAACAATTATCAAGTGATATTTTAGATGGAACCATATTAATACTTATATGGTAGTTCAGGTAGATCACCTTTATGCTGGATAAAAGTAAAGGGTTAGTGTTATGGGGCCTACTATTGTGTAGGAGATATCAGAGAATATCCAGTTAATCTAGAATAGTATTCCTATCCCCTAGAGTATACATGAGTCATATGAAGATCAACATTGTGTACATATTTAGATTTTAATGTATGTCCTTTTATTCCTTCATTTTTTAATGATATTGGGTCATTATTAGATTAATAAGTATGGTATGTTGTCACTGCATATATCGGTATTTTGATATTTTTGATAGGATTGGTGTGGTAGCATATGGATTTTCTCTTCCATAGTGATATAGTGATATGCATTATGTGTTTCATGTCCCACATATTCAACAATATCACCCTGAACCTTCTCATGTGATCATTTTTATAATGTTGAGATTGAGGTAGATGTGTCATTGATGAGAATCTAATTCATGTTGTGGATCCCAGAGAAAAAAATCTTTAGATAAATATTTTACCTCTGGTGAAATTACTATGTTAGTATAGTCATGTTCAGGGAGAATCATGGGAGAGGGAAGATAATATTATGGCCCAATGTCCCGTACTTCTTACCTTGTAGGATTAGTGCATCTCATGGATAAACTATTACAAGGTAGAGAGGTTATAGTATCCCTACACTTTGAAGAGGCACGTTGTAATTTAAATTATGGTTAAACATAATTAAAATGAATTTTATAATGCATCATATTAGTATGGAATGTTTGAGGACCATCCCTCGGGTTTGATACTTGAAAAGAAAGAAAATGGGGCTTACAGTGCATGGTGCATGGTTAGTGATAGCTATGAAACATGACTGTGTGATACTCTTCTAGGGGAATAATTAATTTAAACACCATGAGAGGAGACCTATAAACTGTATGGGTTAGGTCCAAATAAATTTTTATATCTTTAAAACTATTTTGTAAATTTTGTGGGTTTCATAGATAACTGTGTGACTTGAGATTTCCTTTAATAGGGGAGCATACATGGTTGGTGCACAGTTTGTCAAAAAAGTGTATCCAAACCATGAGCCTCATTAAAAGTGGTGAATTCTACACAATTCAATCTCATCCTTAATAGGTTTTAACCATGATGAATACCTCATTTAACTCCCAATAGCATGGGTGTGAACTAAATTCTCTCTTCTCTCTTAAGGGGGGATCTCCATCAATTCTTGTGTGTTTGAAGTGTTGTTTCTTTAGATTCAAATCCTTGGGTAAGTCTACGAGTTTTTTTCCTTGTATTTTCTAGATGATTCACATATAGGTTATTCATATTTATTTCAAAATCAAAAATGGATAAACCCCAAATCATTCACCCATGTTAGACCACAATAAGGCCTGAGAGTTGTTATCGATCCTCTTGGACTAGAAACCGGTGTATGGCATAAAAAATAACTAATTAGGGAATAATTTAGCCCATGAAATGAATAATAAATAAACAAATTCAAGAAAATAAACACTAGTACTAGAGAGGATCATAAATTAGACAAAACATGGCATTACCTTGTGGCTCACCACCAAACATAGAACCAATCTTGCTCTAAGAGCGACACAATCTAAGAACAACCTGGAACTGAATGATGATAATATAGGCACGATCACTAAGATACTCAATGGGGATTCTGAATGATAAAAAATTATCTATGCCTTACCTTTAAATAAAAATTAAATACATTGTTTTTTTATAATAAAACATAAAAAATAGGGGTTTTATTTCTTCTCCAAAATAAATAACTAGCTTCAATTTTAATAAAATAACTTTCCAACACCATTTAAAAAATTAAAGAAGTCTCATTAATTTACATATATTAGACAACTAGTGATAAAATAGGTTTCACTATATTAAAAACAATATATCGATGTTAATTTATAATGAAACTATAAAATAGAGGGAAATTAGTGTATGTTTAAAATAATTGTCATGGGAAATAGGGTGTTAGTCATTACAACCTAGGAAAGATATTTAATCCTATCACATAATAAATCTCTACTAGCACTATATATCATAGAACACTACCCAAACACTCAGTGACACATTTTGTGGTTTTACTGAGGGTAACATACCATAGGAACTCAGGTTACCTACTCAGGGCCACTAGTCAGTGGATAATCTCAATTTAATTACTCACCTCAGAACCCCCTATAAGTGCATCCATTTTTCCCAATACATAATCAATGAAAATTCCCTTTTCAAATTTTCATCCCAATTCACATATTTAACACCTTACACATTTCCAATATGAGGGGAAATCCTTAAGACAGTTTTTCACATTGAAAAAGGATTCTCAATGTTCCAACTAGGGATCATAAATTTTAAAAGAAATATCACTCATTTGGAAACAACTTTTTATCAAATTTTTCAAGTTTAAAACGATAAAAAACCTAAAAAATATGCACATTGATATATATATATATGTAACCCTCATCTCGATGTATATGTTCACATATCTATGTGGGAAGATGTTCAAAGTCGTCACCTATATATGTATCAATATATGTATATGTGGATCAGTCACATTTAATACATCAAACGATTAGAAATCGCATAGAGGAATTTTAGGAAACCAAAAAAAGCCTTTTGGAATACCTAATTTATAATGTATTAATCATCTGGAGAATTATTGAAACATTTAAGATGATTTTCATTTCAAGACATTCCTGAAATAATTATTTTATAAGAAAAATCCATGTTGGTAGCTTAAGGAAAAATATGGTAAAATGAGTGAGAAACCATTTTCAAGATACATACTGATTTTTCATAGCATATACATTTTAACAATGAAAAAACACATGAAGATAACCAAAAATCATAGTTTTCCCACTAAATTCATGTAAATTGGCTAACATACCTCAAAAATGAAGAATCAAGTAGCAATGGGTCTGAAAGTCACTGCCTTCAATAAATCTCGCTAGAATGGGTCTCGCACCAGGACTCATAAACAGTAGTAACAATTAATTGACTAAAACCAACACCCAGAATGGGTTAGGGTTTACCCAAGGTAGCGCTCACCATAGGATGGGAAGAAACAAATAAATATAGGGAAAAGTAGGTGGATGAGAATATGATAATCTAACTAGAGATAATCACACCAAAATACATGAGAATTAGAGGAGAATCGAGGAAGACGAAGGAGGAGTGAAACATAGATGGGATCCCCTCATTTGTGTTTAAAAAGAGATAGTGGAGGTTTATCTTGATAGGGAGGAGGAATACCTTATTGGTTTTAATTTACCGATGGTAAAAATGGGTTTTTCACAATATTATTTATTTTTTTTAATTTATTTTTTTTTTGAAAATTGGACACAGGGAATGGTTATGTCCCATGGCGTAGAAAATTGTGCACCGACATTTCACCATATACTATGAAACTAGATAACCTCTCATGGGAAGGTTTCATGGTTTGGAAAACCTTGCACTGGCCTTGTGGTTGACTCTGAAATATTATAGAAGTTGTCTTATGGTTTCCGCATGGTTCGGAAAACCATGTGTCTTAAATGTGCGACATGCACTACATTCCCAAAAACATAAAATATTGGAGAAATTTTACCTAGAATTACAATTATATGAATAGTGACTCAACTGTAAATAATGTAATGAACAATGTTGGGTTGGGGTGCAACAATTCTCCCCACCATGACACTTTCTTTCTAAAGAATGTCCAAAATATTTAGCTGATCGTGGTACAAGGAAAGTATGAACTACCACTCGAGACAAGACTCCCAAAATCCAAGGGCTAAGATTCAACACCAACTTTTTCTTCATAACCCAAAACACCAAAATCTTAAATGGAAAAAAAATCATCCTTAATTACCAATCCAATTATCAGAAAATTCATAACTCTAAATCCATCGTCAATAAATGTAACCCCCTGACCACTATCTTAGAAATCACCAAATAAACTCATCATTTCATATTAGGGATATCCAAAAGAAACAATCACATGACCGAAAGTCCAAGATAACCAACTACTATGATCAGGTTTGAGTGGAGCAGAAATAAGGAATCACACAGGTAATTAGAATTTTAAATTCCCAAAAAGAAAAATAGATGAACTTAATCACTAGGTTCACCACAAGCTCCATCTATGGTTGTCTCTACACCATTTTAGAACTTTAGTTAAACACTGATTTCTAGGATAAAACAATCTCTTGAATGCTAGAGGAGAATAATGTTATGAGAAACAAATTAAGGAATAGGAAACATCCCAATTCCATTGAAACAAGATTCGAAATTTCTCAAGAGAAATTTATTTTTAAAAATGAGTTCCCCAAATATCCATAAAATCATTCTCTAATATAAAAAATATGGAAATAATAAGATATATAACAGTTAAAAAAGAATTTATAATAAAAATTAGATTTATATTAATGTCACATCAGTACTATATTCATCCATCTAAGATTAGAGGTTCATTGAGGGAGCAGATCAAGCTCCAAATCACTTCTAAGGAAATCCCCAAAATAACATTTGAAAATGACCCAAAAAACACATGTATGATAGATATTTGGTGTTTTTTGGTATGAATACATCATGTGAGTTGAATTCACACACTCATAGAACACCCATTTATTTCTCTTAAATGAATATGGTGAGATGAAATACAACAACCTTTCCATACAACTTTACATTATGCCAGCAAAATATTTCCTCTATTTACCATTTTAGGGACCACCACCACTGCCTCCAAGTATAGGTGAGACGTCATCCACCTTTTTTTCTCTAGATAAAATAGATTTTTCCTAAACATCATTCCTCAACAATTCATCATAAGTGTCGGTTAATGAAGGAATCACCCATTGCAGTTATTATTGGAGGTCCCTTTCAATGAATCAAGCCTTTAAAAATTAATATCCAGAAACATCTGGAAGATATAGAATCAACATAGGAAAACAATTGGAACAATCCAATATCATTGAATCGCCTTTATCAAGACATTTCAATGTCATACCTTTTGGTACATTCATGACATTAGAGAAATAATGTTATATCAACAATGCTTTAAATCATTCTCACGAGTGAACTTTTTGTGGGTTGATATGACTATCAAACTTCCACCACTTCCAATGTAGGTTTTACAACATAAAGTTTGAAAACACGAGCTTAATATATCCAGGATTCTTAAGCCAAATTAATATATCCTCAATTATATGAAATCATTCCTCATATTTCCCTTTCTTCTACTTCCTGATGAAATGAGAATGATTCATTTCTTAGAACATCATGATTAATTCCTGATACTGAGAAGTTGTGTAAGGATCACCAGGATCCATTCTTAGAACAAATGAACCAAATGACATAGATGAGACGTGATCAACTGGAAGAACGCGGTTGAAGTTTCCTCCACATCTCCTCTTCAGAATTCCTCAAGGCTTAGTGGGGGCACACTCTATAAAAAAGAAATAATAAAAAGAACTAGAACAAAACACAAACCAAATCTCCACATATCAATCAAAAATAAATAACCCAAACTCAAAAAACCACATCAACAACACTTCCAATATAAAAAAACAAGAATATAAATATAAAAACACATAAGGGGACATAAAAAAATTACTCCCCCATCAAAGCGTTGGAATCCCCTTTTCGAATACCACATTTAATAATGAAAGAAATCATCGGCATTTATACATTCTCTAATGGGTTCTTATAAAACGTTTCTAATTTTTTAATACCCACTATACTTATATACATCCTCATATACATGAAATCATTAACTTTACATAGACATACACATATGTGAATATTCATCTAGAATTCCAAGGGTTGAAAAAAGGGTCATTATATATTTTATTATTTCTTAAGAAATCACAAAAAAATACACCTTTTGTCCACAAATAAATAATTTTAAATGCCCAAATCACTCTTCATCTACATTTAAAAAACCTTTCAAAATAATAAAAAAAATCATTTTCAAATTACTCAAGGTATTTATTTTAAAAATTTATCTTTGAATAAACAAATTTAAAGAATCCCAAAATCATGTTTTGTTAGATTATTCGTTAATAATATGATGCTCACTGGGGGTCAACAGAGGTTGTTTCACAGTCTATGCACAGTTTTCTAAACCATGCATTATAATTTTAGACCCTTTAAATCGCTCCAAAAATATACTCCTAGATTTGGAGCTTCTCATAAAAACCATAAATTATCAACAGTAGTCAAAATCACTCTAATAAAGACCAAAAAATATCAAAAAAATATGAGAACCAAAGACTGAATTCCATGAACAAACATCCTGGACCACCCTCGAAATTTATGCGTCCTTCCAAATAGGTTGTGACAAAGAAGCTATCCATGATCGAAAACATGAATACCAAAAATCCTAGATCTGAACTACTGGGGATCCCCAAATAACAAGGTATAATTTCCCCAGTACCATTTTTTCAGGAAGGAACCCATGTCAACCCCAAACTGATCACCCGATCCGTCCCACAACAGGGCTTGAGAGACATTCTCTATAATGACCTGCTATTTCTCATTGGCTTGATAGTACAACAAGTCGTTACATGGCCTTAAGAAACATCCCCAAGATGCCAAAGGATAGAAAATAAATTCCGAAGTGTTTCAAATACAAGTGAGGGATAATTTATCCTTTAATAAATAAACCACTAACCAAACATACCATAACCAAACAGCTCGCTATATGATGCATGAATAAAGGAAAGATAACTCAACAACATTATTCATATCAAACCACTCCAAAGTGTGCAACAGCAGAAGTCCAAACAAGTATTAAGTAAATAGAGGAAGGATAGCTAAAGAATCCAAGAAAACCATTAGACTCCATGCTCCCCTAGCTCCATGCTCCAAGATCACCAAACAACCCATGTATCATGAAGTACTGATAAAAACATGTGATATGTTACCTTTTCCCCTATCTTGTAAAATCGCATCTGCAAAAGCACCAAAGTGTCAAAGCAGGGGTAAGTATAAAACTCAACATGTTTTCCCCAATTACTTCCATACTCACACCACTAGGATAGAAGAGCTAGAAATACTTATATAAAATAGTTTATATAAAACAATTTCCCAAAACAGTTTAAAAATAAATATAAACAAGTTCCAAAAACTGTTGCAACCAAAAGTATACAGGTGTAACTAAAACTAATTTTCCAGAAAATAATCATTCCATAAAAATACTAATAAATCTTTAAAACCATTTCACACTATCCTTTAGGGCATAGTATAACCATTCCACACAATCATACTATCAAACATGCATGCTTTGTTATGACAGTTCCATACTCGTGAGTGGTTTCTCATCAATCAAACAAGTCATCACAATTTAATTATATACAATGTGCCATTAGACCATTGTTAATGATGACAAGGTCATATTTTATCCAAATCCCAGAAATTCAATATGAACTCACACACCAATATGCTTAAGGATCATGCCAAAAATGTCTTTTCAATAAAATCACCTTTTTATAGAAAATTGTTTTCCATCAAAACCTTCACAAATCCGAACCATTTCAATAAAACACCATTTTAATTGAAAATCCACTTTACAAAAAACAATTTATAAATTCCATAAAATAAATAATTTAAAATCACTATTTTAAATTCATGATGCTAAAGCAATTTGCACAATAATTTATCAAGATTTCACAATTTCAAAAAAATGATAAATCGTCACTAAGGAATATTTATTCCATGTATTGAACCAAGATTTAACAATAAATCTCATTCAATTTAATAAATTTAAAACTCATAAAATAAATTTTAGAAAGATTAAATGAGAGTTAAGACACCTACCTCAAAGGTTTTGATGAAAACCGACAACAGGCGAAGAAAGCTCATGCAACCTGGTTGAATCTCCCCAAAACGGCCTTAGATATCTTCTCCTACCATCAAAAAGCCCAAAAATAGTCATATTTGTCATACCAAAACATAGATATACTCATAAAAGAAGTATATCTAAAAACGAAATAGGATAGGAGAATTAGATCTAAGTAGATCAATGAAACGGGACAAGAACAGTGAAGAACGTCACTTACTACGAGAATCGGGCTTGAAAACACCAAGAGAGGGATCCGAGATTTTTATAAAGAATTTGGGAATGGTTCTACAAACTTAAATGGAGATAAATATTGAGTTAGGGACGTTTTTAAGGCAATATGAGTGAATTTGAGTAAAAATGAGAAAGTTCCTAAAAAATAGGATCTAGTTTTTTACTCTGTGCACGGTTAGACAAATTGTGCACTAACTGTGTGTTAGATACTAATTTAAGGAAACCCTTGCATATCCTCCTTACACGGTCTCCCTAACAGTGCTCAAATCATGATGAAGCTACAACATCAAAACTGTAACTGTACACGGTTTCTCCTAGGATAAATACACGATTTAGACAAACCATGTGCAGCCAATGCACATCTACTTTAGCCCAAAAAACTTATTTAGAGTTCACCCAACTCTCCCGTACTTCAACCTTACACTTTATAACCATGAAAAAAATCATGTAATGGTTGAATTTTTGAGAACAAGGGTACTACATTCTCCCCACCTTTGGTATTTTCTTCATCAGAAAGTAGAAAACCATTACTTCCCCGAAAGAGTTCTGGTTTTTGCACTTTCATTTCCTTCTCGCATTCCCAAGTCTCTTCCTATATTTGACCATGTTTCCAAAAATACTACACTAGAATGATTATTTTTTCATGCAAGACATTCTCTTACCTATCCACAATCTACACCAGGATGTGTACCAACAAAGCATCTGGCTCTAAGTCAACGCGATCCCATCTAGTCACATGGTTAGGATCAGGATGATACTTTTTCAACTAGGATACATGGAACACATTATGCTCCAAACTGAATCATAGTAGTAATTACAACCTATATTCCACCTCTCCAACCTATTTCAGTATCTCAAAATGGGATATTTATGAAAGAGATAACTTTCCCTAATTCCCAAAATGATGATGTACAAGCCCTGGAGATATCCTCAAGAACACATGATCACTTACTGCAATGAACAATGGTCGTCGACAATGATCCTCATAAGATTTTTGACGACTCTGAGCCATCTCCACCCTCTTTATGATCAACTGAATCATCTCCATTGTTTCTTAGACAATATTGGGGCCAACTAGTGAAGTCTCACCTATTTCCACCCATCATAGTGGAGAACAATAAGGACGTCCATACAACGCTTCTAATGGAACCATAAGTATCGAGGCCTAATAGTAGTTATTGTATGAGAACTCCACCAAGGGTAAATGATCTTCCCAGGAGCCACCAAAATACATTACAGAATCCCACAACATTTCTTCTAACTTTTGTATCGTCCACTCAAATTGGTCATCTACTTGAGGATGATATTCCATTATCATAGTCAACTGAGTCCTAAGGGATTTCTGTTAGGATTTCCAAAAATGATATGTGAACCTCAGATCTATTTATAACATGATTTAAACTGGTTTTCCATGTCTCTTTACCACTTCTTGGATATAGATTTTGGACAGATCCTCCACCGTATGAGTTTCACGAATAGGGATGAAATGGGATGACTTGGTAAGATGATCCACTATTACCCATATGGCATCGTGTTTCCAGACCGTTCATGGGAGACCAGTGAAAAAATCCAAAGCTCTTTGCTCCCATTTCCATACTGGAATTGGTAATGACTGCAACATACATGTTGGTCTCTGGTGTTATTCTTTAACCTACTGACAAATTAAACACTGCTAGACGAACTCGGCCACCTTTCATTTCATGCCACTCCACCATAATAGTGCCTTCAATGCCTTATACATATTTTATTCTCCTCGATGTACATACCATATCAAATTGTATTAATCATGAAGTAGTTTTTTATAACAAGCCATAGGTACAACCCTATGACCTCGGAAACACAAAATTGAACTCCCATTAAGTTTTCATCCCTCAATAGTCTGCCCGACATTGAGTTTTGAACTCATAATAACGCATTCTGCATCAGATGTTTGTGAATCTTTGACCATATTTACCAAATCAAGAACAATCATAGATGAAAATAAAACTGAAATTTCACCTCGGTCTTCACATTCCACATGCATGTTGGCTAGGACCGACATTAATAGCCTTTCATCTGAAGCTTATTTCACCAACAGAGCATATGAATTTCTAATCAATGCATTCTTCAATGAATTCCCTTTTCCTAGTGTGTAAATCAAGTCAAAGTCAAACATTTGGAGAAACTCCATCCATCTCCTTTTCCTCATATTTAAATATCGTTCTGAGAAAATGAGTTTCATGATTTTATGATCCGTAAACATGGTGAATTTATCACAAAATTGGTAATGACGTTAGGTCTTCAAATCAAGGACGACTACAGCTAGATACAAATCATGTGTTGGGTAATTCTCCTCATGCACTCTCAACTGCCTTGAACCATGAGCCACAACATGGTCTCCTTGCATAAGAACATAGCCCAACCCCGAACCTGAAGAATCATAGTACACCACATATCCCCATCCTGATTCTGGAATAATCATGATATGTGTCAATGTAAGATAATATTTTAGCTTATGGAAAGACTTCTGGCATTCCTCTGTCCATTGTAATGAAGCATTCTTCTTTTTCAAAGTTGACGTTGGTGTGGATATCTGTGATAAGCCATGCAAAAAGAATCGGTAATAACCAGCTAGACTAAAAAAACTTCATATCTCAAATAAATTCTTCAGTGGTTTCCATGAGATCACTTATTCTATCTTTTTAGGATCCACTGAAACACCTTTTTTCCAAAATCACATGGCCAATAAAGCGTACTTCCTATATCCAAAAATCACACATAGATAGTTTGGAATACAAATAGTGATCTCTTATGATTTGTAACATTGTCGCCAAGTGTTCCTCATGATCATCCCTTATATTTGAATACATCATGATGTCATTCCCAAACACCACAAAAAGAGTCCAGATATCGCTAAAAAATATGATTCATAAAATCCATGAAGATGGTTAGTGAATTCATGAGACTGAAAGGCATGACTACATATTCATCGTGGTCATATCTTCTTCTAAAATTTGTCTTCGGAATGTATTCCTTTCAAACTCTCAATTGATGATACCCTGATCAGAAGTCAATTTTAGAGAACCACTGAGCTCCCATATATTGATCAAACAAATCATCAATGCATAGAGGTGGATATTGATTCTTTATCGTATCTTGGTTAAGTTTACTATAATAAACGCATAGCTGAAGAGTTCCATATGTTTTCTGGATGAACAAAACTGGTGCTACCCATAAAGATGTACTTCACCAAATGAAAACCTTATTTTCAAGCTAATCCAACTACCCTTTAAATTAAATTAACTCTCTTGGTTCCATCCTATAAGACAGAAGAGAAATATGACTATTACTTTAATGGAGATCAATTGTAAACTCCACATCCCTTATAGGTGGTAACCCAGATAAGTTCTCGGGAAAAACATCTAGAAATTGATGCAACACTGCTGGAAATCTAACATCCTAGATCTCTTCCATCGATGGAAAAGTCAACCTAGCCAGCTAGTAAGGGATTGTTCCGACCACAGATTCCAACAATCTCAATGTGCCCTTCTTCGCAACCATCTCTCTTTTTAAGAGATGCTTGATGTCGTCCTCAGATGTGAAACTAACTGTTATTATATAATAGTTGATGTAAACCTTAAATGTTTTCAACCAATCCATACCCAAGATTAAATCATAAAAATCCATATCCAACATTTAGATGCCTCATTTCGGCTAAACTTAGTCAACAACTATAGCATATTCTCTACACACAAAGGCTTGACATTCTCTTCCACCATGGAGAGTTTTCAGTTTTATCAAAGAGGGAATAATTTCATATTTTAAATATAGAAAGTCAATAATATGATAATAAATGAAGGAATGTGATGCAATGGTATCAAACAGTACTTGCACAATGGTAGAATTCAAAATAATCATACCTCTCATTGTAAATGGTCTAGCCAGATCATCAATAATCATCTGCTCATCTCCATATTGTTGATTTGTCGTTACACTCTACTCCTTTTTGCCTTACTGATATTTCCCTTACTGAGGAGTCATCGTATTCTGAGGATCACCATGGCTAGTTGTTCTGTACTGATGAGACTGATTCTACTAGCCTCGTCCTGTAAAAGTATATGATGTTTGCGACACCTGAGAAGTGTATCGAGGACCGAACCTTGGAGCACAGCAACAAAAGTGCTTATGGGGTCCCATATTATTGAAATCATGGCATGCTCTTGGTGGTGTTGTACACTTCTGCTTTATGTGGTCAAAGGAACCACATTGGTGGCATCTCGCTTGACACTTTGTTCATGGAGGATGATTTACTAATCCAGTTGTCTGATTCTAATTCCCACTCCCACCATGGAAATAGGTGTCTCTCTTTTTCTTACTCTCATAATTAGAGTTTACACTATCTCCAATAGGGATCATCATACTTCCTCCTCTCATAGCTCTTGAGATGTATCGCTTAGCCAATGTTTCTCTTTTCACAATCTCTATATAATCATTAATATTAAGCACCGTAATATTCGATTGATTTTCCTGCCTTATCCCTGATTCTATTATGCATACCTTTGGAGATGTACTTTGCAGAAATTTTGGTGCAAAGTATAATAAATTTGTGAATTTAGCCGCATATTCCATGATAGAGATTCTCCGTCCTATGGATCTTGAATGTGTGAGGATAAAATTGTTTATTAAACAATTCCTCAAAATCCTCCGAGGTATGGCCTTGATCCTCTTTAGCATGCATTACTAGTTCCCACATTTGGCATTCAAGATCCTCAAGCATATACATTTCCATCTTGACCATGAGCTCTGTCGGTGTGCCGATGAACTCGAAGATATGATTCATCCTACTCAGTCACACCTCCACCTTTTTTGGTTTAGAATCACTCCAAAAGATGGGTGGGATCTGCTTCATGAACTGGATGGAATGATCCACATGCCTTGGCTCATCCCTCCAGTTCCCCATGTCCACATCCTAAAATTAATGGATGATACTTTGAATTAGTTCTTGGATCACATGTGGCTTAGGTGTAACCACATTCTCTGCAGCTTCTTCCAGTTGGTTTCTACGATGCCTACCGGGTTCCATTTTCTAAACACACAACAAACTTGATAAGTCTCACTCCCTATCTACTGATGGCTTGGAATTTAAAATCATAACACATAAAATATCACAACATTCTTTTGAAAAAACAATATTTTCCACATTCAACCATTTTTTGAAATATCCATTCTTGCTTTTGAAAATCAAACCATTTTAAAAATTCCATAACCATATAATTATTCAAAATCTTTGCATTGAAAAACAATTTCATACTTAATCAAAAATCAACAATTTTACACAACATAAATCATTACTCCAAACGATGTATTCACTCTTAGTGGGAAGTCATTCTTCTAATGCATGGCATGCCCGTCTCATTGGCTAAACCCATGACAATGAGATTTGAAAATCCTAGAAGTGTCTCCAAACACTTATGTACCTAAATGCCTAGTATCTTGAATTTCAAAATAAATAGGTTAGCTGTGTCCTTTGATGCTATACCTTTCAAGTCCTGACAATCCTACTACCTTCTAAGATAACAACCTGAGGAATATACACGAACTAATTTCAACCCCAAATCCAAGAAAACTGAAGCCTACTTGTTAGTCAAGGATCGAACAAACTGATACCATTTGTAATGACCCATTAATTCTCATTGTCTTGAGAGTACAGTGAGTCATTACATGGCCTTATGCAACATCTACAAAATTCCAAAGGCTGGAAATAAATGCCGAAGGGTTTCAAATACAAGTGGGGGATGATTGACCCTTTAATAAATAAACCACTAACCAAAACAACCATAACCAAATACATCATTATATAATTCATGAATAAAAGAAAGTTAACTCAACCACATTATTCATATCAAACCACTCCAATGTGAGCAACATTTGAAGACCAAACAAGTATCATGTAAACAACAGAAGGAAAACTAAATAATCCAAGAAGACCACAAGACTCCACGCTCCCCTAGCTCCATGCTCCAAAATTACCAAACAGTCCATGTATCACGATGTGGTGCTTAAAACATATGATACATTACCTTTTCCCCAGTCCTGGAAGATCATATCTACAAAAGCACCAAAGTGACAAAGAAGGGGTGAGTATAAACTTTAGTAGGATTTACCCAATGACTCCACAACTAATTCGACTAGGATATAAGTGTTAGAAACATTTATAAAAAACAATTTACATAAAACAATTTCTCAAAATAGTTTATAAATAAATATAAACAGGTTCCAAAAAACCGTTGCAACCAAAAATATACCAGTGCTATTAAAACTAATCATCGAGAAATTCATCATTCCATAAAAATAATAATAAATATTTAAAACCATTTCACAGTATCCTTTTTTTCATAGTCGAACCATTCCACACATTCATACTATCAATCATGCATGCTTCGTTATAATAGTTCCATACTTTTGAGCGGTTTCTCATCGATCTAACAAGTCATCACAAGGTAATTATATCTCATGTGACATTAGAAATTCGACATTGAGAATAATGTTATATTTCAACCAAGCCCCAGAAATACAATATGAACTCCCACACCAATATGCCCAAGGATCATGCCAAAAAGGCCTTCTCAATAAAATCACCTTTTTATTGAATACAGTTTTCCATCAAAACCATCCCAAAGACAAACCATTTCAATAAAAAACCATTTTCATATAAAATACCCTTTCCAAAAAACAATTTATAAATTCCAGCAAATCCATAATTTAAAATCACCACTTTAAATTCAAGAACTAAAGGAATTTTCACAACAATTCTTCAAGATTTCATAATTTCACAAAAATGATAGATCATCACTAAAGATGATTTATTCCATGAATTGAGCCAATATTTCACAATAAATTTCATTAAATTTAATAAATTTTAAAATAATCTAGTCAATTATAGCAAGAGGAGATGAGAGTGAAGCCACCTAGCTCGATGGTTTTGCTGAAAACTGACAACGGACGAAGAACGCTCACGCAATCGAGTTGAATCTCCCCCAAAATAGCCTTAGATCTATTCTATTACAATCAAAAAACCCAAATATCATTCTAGTTGGCATCCCCCAACATATATCTACCCACAACAGCATTAGATTTGAAAAATAAAGAGGAGAGGAGAAGTAGATCTAAGTGGATATAAGAAACGAGACAAGAATGGGGAAGAACATCACTTACCATGATAATTGGGCTTGAAAACACCAATAGAGGGCACCGAGTTGGATCGAAAGTATTTGAGAAATCTTCTCCTGCCTTAAATGGAGAGAAATCTCGCGTTAAGGCTATTTTGAAGGCAAAACGAGTGAATTTGAGCAAAAGCGGGCAAGTTCCTAAAAAATAGGATCTAGTTTTTGACCATGCACATGGTTAGACTAAAAAGATAAACAAACTATAAATTAGATACAGCATTAAGGAAACCCCCACATGGACTCCTTATATGGTCTCCCTAACCATTCTCAAAACATGATGAAGCTAATACCTCAAAACTGCAATTGCATATGCTTTCTCCTAGGATAATCACATAGTTTAGACAAACCGTGTGTATCTTGTGCGCATCTACTTTATCCCCAAAAACATATTTAGAGTTCATCCAACTCTCTCATCCTTCACCCTTACACTTTATAACCATGAAAATAATCAAGTAAGGGATACATACCAGAAATCGGGGAGTACTAAATTCTTGATCCTACCAAGCTGTAAACTAGTAATGAGAATCAAGAATAACTCAGTTGGAAATGATTTAGCCATTGAAATATAAAATAAATAAATCCAATTAGAACAATAGAAGGAAATATAGAAGAAGAAATAAAATAAAACTAGACAAACCTCCAGGTGACCATGTGGGTCACCACCAACCTTGGATCCGAACTCACTCCAAGATCGACATAAGACAAGATCAACCTAAAACTAAAAAATGATAACGTATGCATGAGAAAAAATATTCTCAGTAGGTATTAACAAGGATAAACAATTCCCTGTGCCATACCTTGAAATAGAAATCCATATAATACTATTCTAAAAATAAAACATTTAAAAATATGGTTTTCTGTTCTTTTCGAAAACAAGTGACAAACTTTCATTTTATGAAAACCACTTTCCAAAAAAAATTTGAAATATGAAAGATATTTCAGTAAATTCCTTATAAAATATAATAAATTCTAAAACAGGTTTTTCAGTATGAAAAACAAAATAGAGATGTCACTTTGTAATGAAACTATAAAACAAAGGTAGTGTGTGTGTAAAACAAGTGTCACGGGATCTAGGGTACTGGTCGAGATGGACTAGAGAAAATATATAATACTATCACATAATCAATCTATACCAACATCATATATCATCAAACACTTTACAAACACTCGGAGACACCCTCCCTCATTCATCCGAGGGGAACAACCCTTGGGAAATCATGTTACCTACTCAGGTCCACTAGCCAATGTGAAATCTCAACTAGTGAAGCTTGTGTACCTAGGTCTCCACCTAACTATCCATGTCTTCCCATGGATTATAAATGGACATGATTTTTATGAATCTATAATATACATACATGTCATATGTTTTTCACAAAAATAAGAAATTTACTTCCATACCTTCAAATTCCCTTTTAAGTACAACTGCATTCCCATATTCATAAACAAATCACAAGCCCTTTACTAGGATTACATCCCAATTTAATCATTTTGTACAGACATCATTCCCAATAGGACGTGAATTCATTGAGAGGGATTTTTCACTTTCAATAATGAGTCTCAAAGTTCTAATCATTCCTAATCAATTTTAAAAGAAACATAACTCATTTGAAAACCAAAATTTCCCAAGGTTCTTTAGTTTCAAACCACACTTAACGGTTAAACCCATAAACACCTTCATATATATATACCCCTTATATTCCCATATCCATGTAGTAATATGTAAAAATTGGGTACCTATATATGTATATGTATATATATGTATATAAGTCATATTTAATGCATCTAAGGATTAGAAATCACATACAATGCTTTTAAGAAACCAAAACAAGCATGTTTGCATTCTTGTTTTACAAGGTAGAAATCATCCCATGAATAAATGAAACATTTAAAATTATTTTCATTTCAAACCAGGCATAAAAACATGATTTTAATAGAAAAAACCATGTTTAAAGCATAGGGGAAAATATGTAAAATGAGTGAGAAACCATTTCCAAGAAACACAACCAATTTACATAGAATATAAATTTTTTATAACAATGAAAAAACTCTTTAATATCACCATGAAATAATATTAATTCCATTTAATGGCTTATAAATATGGTAACCAACCTCAAAAATTTGAAATCAAGTTACAATTTGTTTGAAATTCATCACCTTCAACGAATCTCGCTAAAATGGGTCTTACGCTAGGGATCACAAAACATGGGAACCATGAATTTAACAAAAAAACACCCAAACTATTTTAGGGTTTACCCTAGGTCACACACACCATAAGGGAGGAAATAAAACCAAGACCCAATGGAGGAAGAAGTACTAGGGGGAGAGGAGGAGCTAAACTGGGATTATCACACAAAAAATTGGGAGGATAATTAGTCAATAATGGAGGGAGAAAGTGGAGTGGCGCGCAGTTGGAAACCCCTCCAGGGCATCGAGTGAGAGAGGTGGGGGTTGAGCATGGGAGGGAGGAGTAACCCTTAGGTGTTTAAGATGTGGTCCTATAATGACCCAACCTTAAACATTACATAATCTTGAGTTAAGTCAAGAATTCACATTGAGGATCTATTCAGGTTTAGGATTTTAGAGAATTAGTCCATAACTATTAAATTACATTTAAAAAATTACAATGTAGACACTTCTACTGAGTTACCATTTTTATCATAAAATAGAAACTCTTAAAAAAAGAAACATGTCTAGTTCCATATCTTAGACAGCATGACTTTTCCTTGATCTCATCATTGACCATATTCATCTTTAATTCATGTGAAAACATTTCAATTCATGGGATGAGAATAAAAATCTCAGTAAAGGTTATAAAATAAAGAATGAAAACATTATTCCATCAATATATACAAAACATAAGCTCTTTAACATACATCATGAAATCATAAGATTTTTGAATAACACACAGAAATCATAAATCATAAGGGTAACTTATGACATACATAACGTACTTACATTTCCGCATTCATAGCTACATTGGGAGTTATGTTTGGAATACCCATCACAGTATAGTCCCTAAATCTCTTAGGAGAAACATTAAAGATTACCTCCATCATGTTACCCAATGAATTAGAGAGTTATCACGGGCTCACCTTCCCTAAGTTTGTCACAGAACCACCTGTATACGTAAAAAATGACCATGAAATATAACATATTCATTACACATAAAAACAAACATAAAGGAAAGATAACATTTCCACATTTCAATCACAATATATCATTTCAATATATTTACATAATCAATGCTTTCTTAAAACCATTTTCAATACCATTTGAAATATTTAATAAAGAGATTTTTGAATCAAAGTGTCTCATACCACATTAGATCTTTTAATGCAATTAACATTTTAAAACATTAAAATCCATATAAATAAATCCTTAAAACCATTTTGAAAACATGAAAATTAATGATAATGATTGAGAAAAAAATATCTTCAAAACATTTATAATGAAGATTCCGTGAAAGAGTCTCGTAAAACATGAGAAAAACATGAATAAAAATACTTACTCAATAACATCAAAAAAATCTTATAATATCATGAGAATAAGGAGATTCATGATATAATATGTCAAAGGGTATTATATACACCTTATAGGATAATAAAGGTGAACAATATCAAGATATGCCTCAATGAAAGGAGATTGATACATAATCCCTTACAAATATTGTTTCATTAGAATAAGGATAAATCAATGACATAATTATGTGCAAAATATATAAATACACCCAATATAAGTGGATATTAAGTGTAAAAAATCATAGGTCATTCGCACATATTCATAGCATGATGTAATCAAGAAGTATAATTTGAACCCAAAGAATGGAAATTGGGTTACATAGTTCACTTACATCGTGTCTGACTTGACTCATTTCTTCCTTGTTCATCCTGAATAATAAACCCATGTTAATTTATACTTTCTTAAGAATCATTTTCAAGTTTATTATTCCTTTCATATCACTTATTACCACATTATAAACATTACAAAATCATTTAAGTTAGTAATTGTTGTTTTTTTGATATTTGGCACTTGAGTCAAATGTCACGACCCGTCCCCCGGGGCCCATACCGTGACTACCCCAAACACGCCTTCTATAGGTCAGGGGCTGGAGACTAACACCAAAGGCATAAATCTCTAAAACTGGGAAGGCATTGCCTTTACAACCTAAAAATGAACACAACAGAGTACAAGATGGAAGAAAAAAATTAAGTAAAAATGTATAACAAAAGAGTGCTGAAAAGTAAAAGGGGGCAGAAATACAAGCTCAACTGGAAAGTACAAGTACTGGAAAAAGGGAAAACAACTCCTGGATCATCCATCGGGAAATCCTACCTGAAGCATAGGTACAGATAGCCTCCATATCACTCCACGTCTATCTTTCTCCTTCGTGTATCGTCACGCCATGTGGTCCACCTCTGGGTACCGTCCAGTCCTGGTACTCTCAGCCTCAGTCAGTGTTGTCCTTTGTCTGCATCCAAGATAATGAGGTGCGGGCATAGCCCATGAAGGGGTGAGTATAACGATACTCAGTAGGGACCCCGAGACCCTCAAGGTATCACATAATACTACAAGGATAACCCAAAGAGTATGAATTCAATAGATAACTCCACTTAGTTATATGCCCATACATATACCTATGTTATCAAGTAATTCATCTCAATCGTGAGGAAAACATAAAGTTACTGACTGAGCTCACACAAGTATAAAACATTTGTTGAGAGTTGAGATGATCAGATGTAGACACCAAATTATCTATTATGTCGAACCCACACAGGATCCAGGAATAGAAATCAAAATCTTTGAACCCACCCAGGATCCAGGAACAGTAATCCGAGCTGTCAAACCCACATAAGATCCAGGAATAGTAGTCAGAGCTATCAAACCCACACATGATCCAAGAACATTCGTTAGAGCTATCGAACCCACATAGGATCCAGGAACAGTAGTCAGAGCTATGGAACCCCCAAAGGATCCAGGAACAATCGTCAGAGCTGTCGAACCCACATAGGATCCAGGAACAGTCATCAGAGAGCAGCCAACCTCAGGGTTTCTGCACAAAGCATGCTTGATTCTGGGAGGGTCTGTTCATCAATCCAAGTGTCGATACATCAACTTCCATGAAGTAAAATGAAGAATTATCCCAAAGGTCCTTCACATCATAGAGGAAAAAAACAAACAATTAGTGTCCAAGACACAGAGGACGAGATAACCAAGACATTTAACAAAAAGTACACAGCGTGTTGGAATAAAGTATACATCGTGTAGTAAGACCTCAGGTACTGCCCATGTGAAACGGCCTGTGTTGAATGTTTGGTCATGTAGAAAAAGTAAGTACACGGCATGTGGTATGGTTACACACCATTTCCATGAAACTGGGGTCGAATCCATGTACGCTAGTCATGTGCTCATACACAGCCTCAACCCGTGTTCTCCTACCCGTGTAACTGGTACACGGGGTAGCCCATGTCACTGGACTTTCCTGGCCGTATGGTGGAGTACATACTCATGTACTTCACCCCGTGTCTATGAATACCTGGGATACACACCCAGTCTTACGTAGTCACCTCAAAAAGTAATCACACGGCGTGTGTTTTGGTTACAGGCCATGTCCAAGAAACTGGGATCGACTCCGTGTCACTGGCCTTGCCTGGCCGTGTGGTGGAGTGCATGCCCGTGTACTTCACTCTGTGTCCGTGTATCCTCGGGATACATGCCAAGTCTCGCGTAGCCACCTATTCCAAGATGTGTGAAGATTAAACGTCGTGTGATAGGGGTCACATGTCATGTGATACGTGTCTGACGCTCGTAACCCTATCTATATTACGCCCGTACTACACGGTGTGTTCTTCATAAGTACAGGCCGTGTATTCTGGAATTTTCCAAAAATGATGCTTCTGGGAAGTGTGCCTCACGTGATTCTCATTCTTACTTTTTATGGTCCGATCACCAAGAAACTACAGTATCTAGGTTGCCCCAATGTTTCCAAATCATTACTGACTTTTTTGGGCCTCCGATCGGCTCTGAAAACACGTTTTGATTCACCCGCTCGAGGAACGGTCGAAGAACGGTCTTCACGGTCCAGTCTGATCTGTCACCTACTATCATCGTCGCACCTCCGCTAGGTCGTCGTGATTTTGGGTCTTTAATTTGGGATCTTTGTGTCGCACAACAAACCTGCAACGTTATATTGTTCATCACCCAAGAAGAACACGAAGAACACACCACATGTAATACAGCGGAGGAATCGGGCCGTGTTAGTTTGGTCTGGTCCCTCCGCATTTGTTTGAAATCAAGCAGTTCAAGAGCAATAAAAAATCACATGAGGAAAAAAATAATGTTGATCAAATCAAACACACCCCTACCATTGTTCGTTGTTCGTCGACATTGGCACGAGAAGGCGAACGTCGATTCATTGTAGATGAAACGTCCTTCGCTGAAGGATGTTCCAAAGAAGGAAGTCAAAGACGATCTTTTTCCGTGTTATTCTTTGGAAGAATGTGTTCATCATTCTTCATTTTTTGTTCTTTGTTGGTGAAAGATTTTCTCCCCAAACCCTCTCCTTTCTCCCAAGCTCCACCAAAAGACAATTTCCAACCCAAAATAATGGATTAAGTCTATCTATTATTTAATTTTTGGAAATAAACTCAAAATGGTTGGATTAATTAAATGTGAAGGATTTGGCACATAAAGTGTTATTGATGTTAAAGAGGCTCCCTACACTTAATGGAAGGTGGAGGGTTTCTCCCCATTAAAGGGGAGTTTAAAGGGGGTTTAACCCTAGGTAGTCCCCACCACAATAAACAAGAAGACGAGGTTTAGACCTCGGGTGGTCCCCACCTCCATAACCTCTCATTGGAGGTTAAGGGGGTGGTGGTCCCCACTTCCAACCTCCATATGGAAGTTTTAAGCAACTAATAAAAATAAAGTTTACATAACCTTATTTTTATTTATTTCATTCACTAAAAACACAAAAACTTCTATTCTCAACCAATTGTCATCGAGTTGAAAGACTTCTTAAGTGAATATCGGCGTTTCGAGTTCAATGGTGCCCTCAGATTTCAATTCCATGCACCGATTCAAAATTTATAAAAACTTGCTCGTTCGTTCACTAAACATACCAGAAAAAACATCAGAAATTTATTCCGGGCACACCGGACCTCGGAATCATGCATAGTAAATTTTCACAGACTCGTAAAATTCCCTTGTATTTATTAAAAAAAATTCCACAGAAATATCATGTATTTACATTCTCCCCACCTCAGGGCTTTATGTCCCGGTAAGCTACAACTCCAACTAAGGGAACAAGTGGGGGTATTGAGCATGCATCTGAGCCTCCCGCTCCCATGTGCTCTCCTAGAGATTCTCGTGCTACCAGTGAATGTGCATCAGAGGTATTGACCGTCCACGTAGGACCTGCTCCTGTCGATCCTCAATCTCAACTAAAACCCCCATAAAAGTTGCCTCATCATCGATGTCCATCTCTCCATAGTCGATGATGTGAGTAGGATCATGAACGTATCTCCTCATTTCAGATACATGAAAAATGTCGTGAAACTGGTGCAACGGAGGTGGAAGAGCTAAGCATTAAGCCATCTCGCCAACTATGTTGAGGACCTGTAATGGTACGATGAATCTCAGAGATAACTTGTCCCCTCGACCAAATCTTCGTAATCCTCGTCGAGGCGAGACCCGTAGAAAGACGTGTTCACCATCCTCAAACTCCAGATGTCTCCGTCTTCTGTCAGCATTTGACTAATACCTGCTCTATGCAGTCATCATCCACTCATGGATGATTTGCACCTCCTCTGTGGTAGCCCGTACCATCTCTGGTCCCACTTGTGCTTACTCCCCAGGGGCAGTCCAGCACATTGGTGATCTACAAGGTCGCCCGTATAACACCTCAAAAAGGTTCATCCCAATGGTGGAGTGATAGTTATTATTGTATGAAAACTCCACCAAAGGTAAGTGATCCTCCCAACTACGACCAAAGTCAAGGAAACAAGCACACATCATGTCCTCGAGGGTCTGAATGGTCCGCTCAGTCTGACCATCCATCTGAGGATGGAAGGTGGTGCTCGATCGAAGCTGTGTCCATAAAGCATCATGCAACCCCTTCCATATCCGGGAAGTAAATTTTGTGTCACGGTCAGAGACAATAGAAGAAGGTACTCCATGTAGCCACACAATCTCCTACACATAGAGGCGTCCCATGCTCTCTACTGAACCCTGCTCTCTGATCGGTAGGAAGTGGGCCAACTTGGTGAGTCGGTCGACGATCACCCAAATCGAGTCGTGACCCCTGGATGTATGTGGATGTCATGTCACAAAGTCCATGTATATCTCATCCCACTTCCACTCTGGAACCATTAAAGGCTGAACCAAGCCTTCTTGTACATAGTTCTCTACCTTCACATGCTGACAAGTGAGGCACCAAGAGACAAACTCTGCAACTACCTTCTTCATCCTCAGTCAGTAGTGCTGTCGTAGGAGGTCCTGGTACATCTTCACCACTTCTGGATTAACCGCTAGAGGGGACGTGTGGAACTCCCTCAACACTTCCTCCTGAAGTTACACTGGCACCATAGTACCTCCTCTAAAGAGGATGACGTGCTCCCCACCTTCGGAAAATCCATCAGGTGTCTGCCCTGTGGATATCTAAGCACGTCGTGTGTCATAGTCAACGTCCCCATGTTGCGCCTCCCTGACTCACTGAAGAAGTGGAGGAGTGACTATAAGAGACTGCTGGAAAGATAATCCATCTCGGTCCACAAAGTATATCTGTAAAGCAGCCAGCTGCTATGCCTCCTCTCCTATCATCTGTATACCAGATCTCCTACTGAGTGATTCTACTACAACGTTCCCCTTCACAAGATTATATACAATCTCAAAGTCATAGTCCTGTAGGAACTCAAGAAAACCTCACTGTCTCAGGTTCAGGTCCTTCTGAGAGAAGATATACCTGATACTCTTGTGATCAGAGTACACGGTAAAACGCTCGCCCATCAGATAGTGTCGCCACATCTTCACGGTGAAGACCACTACTTCTAACTCCAGGTCATGGGTAGCGTAGTTCTGCTCATGCTGTCTGAAAGCTCTGCTGGCATCTCTCTGACCACACGATGGGTTTCCCCTTCTTCATCAAGGCTGATAGTGGTTCTACAACTTTGGAGAAATCTAGAACGAACGACCAGTAGTACCCAGCCAAACACAAGAAACTCTATACCTCCATCGCACTCTTGGGTGGCTCCTAAGAAAGTATCGCCTCAATATTCGCTGGATCCACTACAACTCCAGCCATCGAGATGACATATCCCAAAAGGTGAACCTCTTAGATCCAAAACTGGTGCTTCGAGAGCTTACCATGAAGCTGATGCTCTCGGAGTGTGTCCAGTACTACCTGCAAATTGTAGGCATGCTCCTCCTCAGTAGTCGAGTAGATCAGAATGTCGTAGATGAAGACTACGACAAAGAGATCGAGGTATGGCTGGAAAATCATGTTCATGAGTCCCATGAACACTGTTGGATCGTTGGTTATGCCAAAAGGCATAACCAAGAACTCAGAATGGTCGTACCGACATCTGATGGCCATCTTCTGCACATCCTCATCTCGAACTCTGAGCTGGTGATAGCCTGATCTGAGGTCTATCTTCGAGAGCCACCGTGCTCCCTTCAGCTGATCAAAGAGGTCATCAATCCTCAGGAGTGGGTACATGTTCTTTACAGTCACCTGGTTCATGAAAAGGTAGTCAACACAAATCCTCAAGCTCCCATCTTCCATCATGGAGAACAGAATCGGGGCTGCCCAGGGAGAAACACTGAGATGAATGAATCTCTTCCCCTGCAAGTCCTCTAACTATACCTGCAGCTTGTGAAGCTCCGCGGGAGCAATCCGATATGCTAGTGTAGATATCGGTGTTGTCCCAGGGTACAGGTCAATGTATAAGACCACCTCTCTACAAGGAGGTAGACATAGAACATCATCAGGGAAAACTTCTGTGTACTGTTCCACCACTACAAGATAAGTTGGACTCTACACATCAACTGATCCGAGGGTAAGGCAGTACAATTGATGAGTGATCGGTTGTACTGTCCTCCGGGCAAGTACATCTTGCGCTGCAATGGCTCTCATCTCACCGGTGAAGGTGAACCTGGTCCCATTTGTGCAGACACACCGCACTTAGTGCTTAATACAGTCAATCTAGTCATGGACTATAGATAACCAGTCCATCCCCAAGACGACATTGTAAGGCCTCGACGCCTCTACTAGGAGATCCTAGACGAATCTCTCGCCTCCTAGAGTAAGCTCACACTGCTGGCACTAGTGTGTAATCGTCTAATCTTCTTCCGTATGAGTCTATAGCCATAAAGATCGAGCCAAAGACTCCATCAAAATCTCCGAGCTCTGAATGAGGGCGGTGGAAATGAAAGAGTGACTGGAACCTATTTCTATAAAAACTATTGATAAGGTGGAGTAGACACATATCGTACCTCGAATCATCTTCGAAGTTCCGTGATCGTAAGCCTCACCTGCTGCCTGAAGGAGACTCGTGACAAGGATCACCATAAGGTCTGCTGGTGTCCCTACCATTATGAAGACTCACACCACATCCTCCACTCAATCCTTAGCTGCCTGTGGGTCCGTCTCACCCATGTACCAGGGTGGCCTCTAGCACTGGAACACTTGCAACACGCTTAGGCGGCGTTCACTCTCTGCTGCTGGGGTTGGTGGAATCGGTGGCCCAACGAGTAGTGGTACCAATTATTCCTCCGCTGTAATAGGGACCTGCACCGAGGCATCGTCGCTCGATGGGATGCCATCTCGTATAACACTCGGAACTCTAGCAGGTTGTCTGTGTGGAGGCATCCTAAAAAGAAATAGGTGCTCCACGGTCAAACAGTTATAACTGGTGGGATGACTCAAAGAATTCAAGGAAAAATCTTCAAAACACACACAGAATCATTGTTTTCGTGCACTGAGTCGGAAATCAGAAGTCACGGTCCTGGTGTAGGGATATGTCGGCCACCACAACAACAATGGACTCCCTGAACTAAAAAGCACACTTAGTACCCATAACACTATTGCTTCACAGAAAAGATCAAAGTCCTAATTTCTACGGTAGAATCGATTCCTATGATACCAATTTGTCATGACTCGTCCCCCAGGGATCGTGCCGTGACTACCCCAAACCTGCCTTCCATAGGCCAGGGGCTGGCGACTAGCACCAAAGGCGTAAATCCCTAAAACTGGGAAGGCATTGCCTTTACAACCTGAAAACGCACACAACAGAGTATAAGTTGGAAGCAAAAAACTAAGTAAAATTGTATAAAAAAAAGAGTGTTGAAAAGTAATGGGGGATAAAAATACAAGCTCAACTGTAAAGTAAAAGTACTAGAAAAAAGGAAAACAACTCCTGGATTGTCCACTGGGAAATACTTCCTGAATGGTAGGTATATATAGGCTCCACAGCACTCCACGTCCATCCGTCTCCTCCGTGTATTGTCACGCCGTGTGGTCCAGATCCGGGTACCGTCGAGTCTTGGTACTCTCAGCCTCAGTCAACGTTGTCCGTCGACTGCATACAACACAACGGGGTGCGGGCATAGCCCGTGCAGGGATGAGTATAACAATACTCAGTAGGGACCCCGAGACCCCCAAGGTCTCACAAAATCCAACAAGGATAAACCACAAAGTATGAATTCAACATATAACCCAACATATTTAAATGCCCATACATATACCTAATTTATCAAGTAATATATCTCAATCATGAGGAAACACAAAGTTACGGACTCATCTCACACAGGTATACAACTTTGTTTGAGATTTGAGATGATTAGATGTAGACACTGAATCAACTATTTTTTCGAACCCACACAGGATCCAGGAACAGTAATCAGAACTGTCGAACCCACACAAGATCCAAGAACAGTAGTCAGAGCAGTCGAACCCACATAGGATCCAGGAACAGAAGTCAGTGCCATCGAAACCCTGAGGCTTGCCTTGCGTGTGGTGGTTTATATGCATATGTACTTGACCCCGCATCCGTGTATCCCTAGGATACATGCCGAGTCTCGCGTAGCTACCTCTGCCAAGCTGTGTGAGGAGTACACACCGTGTGACAGGGGTCACACGCCGTGTGTTGCGTGTCTGATGCCCGTGTCCCTAACCGCAGTATGCCCGTACTACACGGTGTATTCTTCAGAAGTACACACCATGTATTCTAAAATTTTCCAGAAATGACACTTCTAGCTAGCGCGCCTCCCGTGATGCTCGTTCTTCCTTTTGATGGTCTGATCGCCACAAAACTGCAGTCTCTAGGTCGCCACAATGTTACAAAATCATTACCAGCATTTTCGGGCCTCCGATCGTCTCTGAAAACACGTTATGATTCACCAGCTCGAGGAACTGTCGAAGAGCGGTCTTCCTGATCTAGTCCGATCCATCACCTGATATAGTCACTGCACCTCTGCTAGGTCGTCATGATGTTGAGTCTTCAATTTGGAATCTTTGCATCGCACAACAAACCCGCAACGTTCCATTATTCATCACCTAAGAAGAACACGGAGACCACACCACATGAAATATAGCGGAAGAATCGGGCCATGTTAGTTTTGTCCGGTCCCACTGCATTAGTTAGATTGCAAGCAGTTCAAGAGGAATAAAACATCTCATTTGGAATAAGAATAACATTGATCAAATCAAACACATCCATACCATTTTTCATTGATCGTCTATGTTGGCGCGAGAAGGCAGACATCAATTCATTGTAGATGAACACATCCTTCGTAGAAGGATGTTCCGAAGAAGGATGTCGAAGACGATCTTTGTCGGCATTCTACGTTGGAACAATGTGTTCTTCATTATTCATTCTTTTTTCTTCGTTGGAGAGAACTTTTCTCCCCAAACTCTCTCCTTTCTCCCATGCTCCAGCAAAAGTCAATTTCCAACCCAAAATAATGGATTAAATTCATATATTATTTAATTGTTGTAAATAAATTCAAAATGGGTGGATTAATTAAATGTGGAGGATATGGAAAATTAAGTGTTCGAGGAGTTGAAGAGGATCCCTTACACTTAAAGTGGGGGGGTTTCTCCCAATTAATGGGGAGCTTCTAGGGGGTTTAACCCCCCCAAGTGGTACCCAACACAATAAACAAGAATATGAGGTTTAGACATCGGGTGGGCCCCACCTTCATAACCTCTCATGGGAGGTTAAGGTGTGGCGGTCCCCACCTCCAACCTCCTCATGGAGGTTTTAACCGACTAATAAAAATAATTTTTACACAACTTATTTTTATTTAATTCATTCTATAAAAATCCAAAACCTAACTTTTATTCTCGACCAACTGTCGTCGAGGTGAAAGTCTTCTTAAGCGAATATCGGCGCTGCGAGTTAAATGGTGCCCTGGGATTTCAATTCCAATCACCAGTTCAAAAGTCATAAAAACCTACTCGTTCGTTCACTGATTCAGAAATTGATTCTTGCCACATTGGGGCTCGAAATCATGTACTGTAAATTTTCACGGACTCATTAAATTCTATTCTATTTATGAAAAGAAAATTCCCCATAAATTTCAGGTCTTTACATTAAAAATGAGCTTCTTATAATTACATGTTGTCTATGTGTTCAAAAGTACATTATCTCCATAATGATATTAATGATTTAGATATCATATATATAATATATATCTGGTATATATATATATATTTATAACAATACATAACATTTGGAGATAAGAAATTAAATGCATCGTTAATGGAGACGGTAAGTCATACGTACGCATGAACTATACATTCATTTCTATTTTGTATTTAATGGAATTAAAACATAATGATAAATATGTATATTATAATTCTAGCATAATATCATATATAATTTTATTAACTATGTCCTTTATATGTTCCATGTATAGCATGAACGAGTAATATCACTTTGAGAGGGCGATATAATTTTATTAACACCATCATTTATATGTTCCATGTATGGCATGAACGAGTCATGTCACTTTGAGGGGGCGGTAGTCCGCACTTCCTCAAATGAAATTATCACGTTTACCCATTATGGAAACCATAATGGTATGGTATAAATGAAAAATACAGAATCATAGAGATAATATAAATATCATATATATCACATATAAATAGTGTTATCATAATGTCCCAAGAGAGGCGGTAGGTGATAATTGAACAATCATCGTTTCGTGATGCAGTAGTTCGCCGTCCATAGAAACAGAATGTTCATATCCATTAGATGGAGGTGTGTGGAAGTGTAGTTCAAATACTTTTCATAACAACAACCTAGTATATTGAGGATACTGGTGTTGTTATATAAACAAAGAATATGATGAGAATAGGGAGTGAAGAAGTAAAATAAAAGAAGAGAACTTGATGGATGATGTTACCTTTAAATCATGAAACTCTTTTTGGTTTGAACCAAAAGGCTTTCTTGAATTACCTTCTGCCTAAGGGAAGACTTCTAAAAGGAAAATAAGGATGTTGGAAGCTTATTAGGGTAGAGGTTGGACGAGACAAGGGGCATGAGAGGTGTGAGTAATGGGTTAGAGGTGATGGCTTTTATAAGAGGCAGGAGGGACTCTTTAGGAATATTTGAAAGTATTATTTTATTATAAAATGATATTCGGTTTCAAAACATCCAAAAATTATTTAATTCAAATCTAAGGTGAATATAAGTTGCAATAAAATAATCTAATGATAATTGGACAGGTTTTGTATATTTTTTAATCCTTATCTTTTTTTTATTTTACCCTTTGTTAACTTATTTTACTTTTACCATATCCACTTATATATTCACACGATATGGTTAATACATTTACTATAAAATGTCAAGCGACCCAAAATGAATCATTTATGACATTGGTAACATTATTTAAGTCATTTGGTCAAATCTTAGATTATTAGAATTATTTTACCATTTAATAAAATATCAATTGTTTCAAAAACACATTTATGTCAATTTCTAAATTATTCATATCATGTATTTTAAAAAATCTATGACAACATGATTATTTATAAACAAAATTCATTAATTCAAAGATAACAAGTCTTTATTATCCTTAAAATTATTGGATGGTATAAAAAGTCTCAAAATAAATTTCTTTTAATATTTATAATGTCATTTATTTGAATCCTTTATTAATGATGAAATTATTACATCCTCATTGTGTCATAATTAAGTTTATTTATTTAATGTCTAAAAATTATAAATAAAATATCAGGATGTAGAAAAGAATTTTCTATTTCAAATGAATATTTATAGTCGAAGATATCACTTATATAACCCTATATAAAAATTGTTTTACTAAAATATATATGTTTATGTCATTTTTATATTTTCTTTAAATTTATTAATATAAAGTGTCATTATCACTCACAAGCGGCTACATGGGGTCCCAAAATCGACCCAAAGATGCCCTTAGTTAGAAATATCTCATCCAATATATTTAGGACAAGTTAAGGGTAATTTAATACTATTATAAAATTATTATTTTTACCCTTATTTACCAAATTTACCCTTTAACAATGGTAAATAAAATATTTATTGAATTAAATATTCATAATTTCTAAAAATATAAGTTACCTATTTACCGAATTTGGATGTCCTGATTCTAAATATGTAATCCATTTTTCCAAATTCAAAACACAGAAGAGGTGGAAATTAATTTAAAATTAATTGTCATTGTAAAAACCAAAAAACTGTATTTTTTATGAAATAATACCTATCAAAATATTGACCTTTGTTTATGTCAAATTTAAGAGTGAATTTTTTTCCCAATGACCAGAATTGGATTAAATGGTAAAAATATAATCCAATTACACTTTAAAACCAATTAAAATATCAATTTAACTATATAAATAAATTAGTTGAAAATGCAGTTTTGAATTAAAATGCAGTATTTTTCACTATTCATAAAAAAATAATCTTTATCAAAAAAATTTACCCAATGTAAATTTTTATGTCCTGCTTATAAAGAGAAATCATAATATGTCAAATCTAACATATAAAAATGAAAAAACCAAGATTTAAAAAGGATTCATCATCGAAAGGTGGTAAACCGACCTTTTAAAAAATATTAAAGTATCTCATGCTTAAAAACAGATTCATTCTTATTTTAAGCCTCTAAAACATATTGGATAAAGGTAAAAACATTTTACAAACATGTGTAATCATATTATAATTAGTTCTGTTCATTCCAGCCAATACAATGTTTATACATTAATTACCATTTAAAATAATAATATTATTATATTATTTTTCGGTATAACTCAAAGTTGTGTGCAATGTAAGATTTCAAAGAAACATGTTGTTACATATTGAGTACTCTATCAGACATAGAATCCCCGTAAAAGTAAAATTAATATTTAATTCACAAATATTAATAAATATGAAAATGTAATTTTCTTTATTTACCTAGGATGTTACAGGTACATTACACTCCACACCGACGGATACAGATGGTTGGATATGATGATTCTTATCGTTGATTCATGACGATTGGATATGACGCTCTACATCCTTGATTTGAAATGTGGTACATGGAATTTTGTATCTCAATATTAGGTGTCGGCATGATTCTCAAGGAACTAATAGTTTTTACATGGTGTAAGTACTTGGATTAATGATCCTTAATACCTATGATTGAATTGATTAATGAATACCCCGATTTTATTTAAAGTGATTAACCCTTATGGTATATGGTTTAGATGACCAACATGGGCTGAGGTAGGTTTGATTGGATTAGGTGTCACATTGCAACTAGGGGGCCAATGGGTTTAAATGAATACTGTTTTTACTAGTTTTCATTTATTTCCTTATCTATTATTCATTATACATCTAAATACACTATTTTTTGAATGGATATTTCTTTAGAAATCATTATTGATGGCCTAATAAGTTTAACTAACACTATAATAGTGTTTTTAATGGTATCTAATAAGACTTGATTATTATAAGTATGGATAAGGGTAAAGGATCCATGATAGATGGATGATTTTTGACTTATGGGATGAATCATGGATGATGGGATTGAGATAGATGTCTGGACCCATTTTGGAGACGGTATGTTGTGTATTTCCATTGGGTTTCCTTTTGAAACATGGCATTATTATGACATGGCATGATTACTCTATTATTTTTTGGGAATATACCCAATTTTTTTCATTGGTTATGTGATGAGGTTATTAATTCTCATTTTTTTAATTTCATTACCATCATAAAAAAGTATATTCTCCCCACATTTCTCATTAGATCGGTGCTTCTAGTTAGAAGCCTCTAGCGTATGCGGAGGAATGCCTAACGTCATGTAGTGAATCGGTTCTACTACTAGATAGATTGATCTGGTCCAGGACATTATAATCATTATTATATAATTCTTATAAATAACCACACACAAAAAATTAGTATTGATATGTCGTAGTTTATAACACTATCAAGTTAGCCTATAGTTCATACAACTCAAATTATATGATACCTTGTTCAACCTATATCACCCTCAGATTAACCTATATCATTCCTAGATCATCCTAGGATACTTTGATTTGGATTCTCTCACACATATAAATGTAATCCCCAAAGTCGAGACCAAAAATTACAAGTAACATTCATAAAATATTTTAAACCCACAAATCATTGAAATATATGTTCTTAAAATCCAACATATCCCTCATCCATGAAAGAACCTCGGAAAAATTTTCAATGTTTTCCAACATGGACATATATGTTGGTAAAAGATCATTTTATGTTGGGAAATAATTTTATAAACAAATGTGTCTGTTACTATATTTTTTTATTAAAACATTGTCACTAAATTTTATTATGACAGATAAAATAGTTCTGTTGAAATTATAATAACATCAAAAGATACTCTATATATTGGTAAATATGTTTAGAAACAAATGCACATGACATTTATTTTTTGATAATAATATTATTAACTTTTACATGAAATACAAACAATTAATATCATTTTATAAATTACATTTTAAAACAATATATTATGTGGGTATTCTAATATTTGTTACTAAAATTTTACATTATATTTATTAACCTAACTCTATGTAATATATTTATTATATTTATTATATAATTATTATATAATTAGCTTATATGAACTCCAAAAAACTAAGGGTTTATTTAAAAATACATTTTCAAACATAATTTAAAAACATGTTCAATCTCAATGAGAAGACAAGATCCAAATAACATGTTACAAACCAGTTTAAATATTTTCAAACTTCGAGACTTTACCTGAAAGTCCATTAACTGGAAATCAATCAAACTTACCACAACCTTATCCTATCACACATTAGCTATAATTGTCATTGATCACACTAGATGACATTAAAAAAAGAACCCCACCACTAAAAGTTAAACCTGTTTGAAATCATCTGCAACTATAAATAGAGGCCCTAGCCTAATCATATGCACACCCTAATTTTATTGTATGGAGATGAAACATATCATGATAATCACCTCCATGAACTTATTTGGTTATACGGAGCATGACACATATCATCAACACAAATATATCATAACATCGACACTGATGTCGAATTGATGTTCTAACAAAAGTTGGGATTGCATCACAATTCATGTTTTCCGGTAGAGGACCATGAAAATTGAAATAAACCAATTTAATATTAATATACATGAAATACATGTATCCTCAAGTAAATGATCAAATAAATTCATTCCATTATAGCACAATTTCATAGCTTATATAAGGATTTCATAAATAATCTTATTATTTTCAAAAAATATATGGGACTCATATAATTATAACCAATAAATCTAACTTGATATATGACATAGAGAGAATCAATGAAACCAATTTTGTTGAAAACAAAATTATATTAATCCTAGAGTGAAATTATTTTATTTGTCAATATTCAAGAGAAAAAATATATAATACCCCTTTTCATACAATAATAATACAATTCATTTCCATCTATTTAATTCTAATGACATAAAAATTTAATTAATAAAATATTTAAAAATAAATCAATATTTCTAAGGAAAGAATGAACTTAACTCTCGCTCAGTTCAAACTCATGTTCTATTTTAAATATAATTATCACTTGTCCATGCATTTTCAATTCCTTAAAAATTAAAAATATCGAGCTAGTCTTCTTTCATTCATACTAAGTAACTTGAAGAATTTGAACTCATAAAAAAATTAGGTACGTAAAATAGATTTTAATTCAATGAAAATGTGGTGTCCAATATTTGTACAATATATCATTGATCAATTATTTAAGTTGAGAAAATGACACTCTTCTCGAAATGTAACAATTATCAACTTTCCTACTCGGTTCAGAAATGAAAATTCAATATTGAAGGGAAATCCTGCAATATAAAGGCATGTTTGAACAATCCATGAGAATGAGCATATATTTGTAATAATGTTTGGGATTCAAACAGTATTAATCCAATAACCTTATTTGAATCATCCAAAAATCATGTTTTTGATGAAGATAATTAAAAATTAATTCATGTAATATCAAACAGTGAAGAGAAGTGGGAGAATAGATCTTATATTGGACCTTACTTCAAGTCCTCCATGTTCTGGATCAAAGTCAAGGTTTTCCTCCCAAAGATCACAACTTATTTATGCATCCTCTACCTCGCCAGTATGTCTTTCCCCATGCAGGTTCTGTCCCCTTTTAATAAATCTCATTACCGACTGTAGATCCACAACCACTCCTCAACACATTGACTTTGAAGCCCCCCAATAGATAAAGCATGTGACATTTGGGAAGCCTCTTCCACCCAAAACCATCAAACATGCTACTTTAATCAAAACTGGAAAGCTTTGACTAAATGATCTAGAACCCCAAAAATGGTGGTGGTATACTCTAGTAACTGGCCATATTTACCCTTGTAGTGGCCCAATGATCAAACCCCAATGATACTAAAAGAGATTACATCCTCCAAATGTAACAGGGGTTTAGTACAAACCTACACAACCATTCTCTCAAGACCTTATATACCCCATCTTGAATTGGTCGACTAAGATGTCTTTTCATGATAATGTTGACACCGAGACAAACACTTAGTACTCAGACAAGAGGTTCACAATTCCGTCAAAATTAGACCAGTGGATCATTGTTTTTTTAAGCTCTAAATCTGCTCAGCTTCCTAGAGCATGGACTTACTGGAAGTGAAACAAGACTAGTGGAACACACAGGGACATAAGGGGGGATCATAAAGGCTACACATTTCATAAATAAGTAATTCTACACAGGACTTATTTAATTGTACATTTAAAAATATATTTGAGGAAATTTCAATTTTATATATCTATAAATAAAATAATCCTAATTAATAAGAGAATAAATTATACCAAATATATTAACCAGTTAACATGATGGATGGGATGATATTAGATATTTGAAACCTATGTTCATTAAAAAATCAAATTGTTTAATTTTTAATAAATTATAACTCTTCCACCATGACACTAAAAATCATATACAATATTTTCAATATTTTAATCTCAACATAATACATATAAATAATTAAGACCCAACTGAGAACAACCTGAAAACAATCCAAACAACTAAATGTTCATTAACATGAAAATTTTGAATAAAAAAACTTACAATTTCATTTAAATACACAACATATATATAATCCATATGAAATTTCATAGCCTTCCAACCATATTCTAGGTCTTCATAAGAATTTCCTTGAATGGACAAACAAGAACTTCCAATTCCTATCTCATGTAAATTATATCACCATAATAGTGACACGTCATGTTAAAAAACCATAAGTTTCATTTATATGTAATTTTTGAGGTGACATGCTCGTCAAAGCACAAATTTTATATTTTTTATCTTGACCTAATTCAAATCACAAGGTGTTTCATTATGTGTAAATTAAACAAGAGTGAATGAATTTATCTTTGTTATGTAAAATAATTGAGAGAGGGAGAAAAGAGGAATGGACTCTATATATTGAAGTAGTAGCAGAATTATAGTAGCAGAATTATAGCGGAAACACAACAGATTATTGGAAAATACAGTAGGGTGGTAGGAGAGGGAGAAGGAAAGAGAGAGTAGAACACGAGGAAGATCACTTCCAAGAGCCAGGCAGAATCTTCCCAAGGATTAAGCCCCACAACAGCCAGCTGGTAAACCTCTAGGTTGAGGATCCTTCCTTAACACAGACCCCCTTTATTTAAAGGCCCACCCAGACCCCTCTAACAAACTAACTACTTTTAGGTGGTCCCCCTCCAGTGAAGAATATTCCCCTCTCCTCTAACACCCCAAAAACCTCCAGCCAAGTATATTCTCCACTTTCCTTTAACAAACCAACAACCTCCAGCCAATAATAAACTCTAACACTTGGAAAACCCCCTTTATTCCTAACAATTCCCTCCCGCCTAGAAATCACTTTGTCCTCATGGTGGAAAAAACTCAACCTTTGCTCAACTATGAATTGGGACAGTAGCACTTGGTGGAAGCTTTGGTGGAGACCTCAGTATCATTGCATCTACATTAGAAATCAGCAACACACATGGGAAAATTAAGACAACCAGTGCAAGTGGACTGTATTTTTCATTGTCCTTCCTTCGTTCCCCACCAACCAGTACGTGATACTCTAATTGTTGTACAACACAATAGGTCTTAATTTCACCATAAATCTCAGCCAACCCCTAAAGAAAAATGTCTACTTCTTTAGGCTGTTTTAGTTGTCCAGAAGCTATAGCAGTTTTTCATACACAAAATTCAGTGTCAATTGCATGCGACTAACAGTCTAAAACAGTCCCCACAATTTGTGTAAACACATTAATGGGCTCTGAAACCGATCTCCCGTAGGAATCACCAGCTAAATTATGTACCTTGGCCTTCACAAGTGAAGAAGATAGAAGCAACAGTTGAAACATAATATAACTCTGTCCGGTGTAGTGGTTCTTGTACAATTTTACCCCTTTTATTATCACCATCATCCAATGGAATGTCAGCCGGATTCAATATTTCCTTAACATGATTCTCATAGAGAGAAGTTAACAGCCAATTGAGAAAATTAGAGCAATCAAGGTAGAGGGAGAACTGCTGGCCACATTTAATTGCGGTTGAATAAGAAGTAAGTAGGCCAAAAAATATGTATCCTTTAACAAAACAAGCTCCTGATTCTGCTCCATCTAAGAATATTCCCTAAATGCACATATAAACAAAATTGAATCTACATGCTCCAAGACTGTTTGAAGGAGCTGAATCGTCCGTGACAGCCCTAATTTCAGTAAATCATTGTTGTCTCCTCTTATGGTAGTAACTCGCTCCAAAAATAGAAAATAAATGCACAATATCAGGAACAATAAGGGTGTACATAGATCAAGGAACCCCAATAGTTAAGCTCGTTTCTTTAACTTCCCATGTGGAAGTAGCTTTTAGATCTGGATTGAATACAAAATGCCAGGAGCACGTCCTATAGTCCAAATTGCCTTTTCATGAATTGAAGTTGAGGTAGTTCAAACTATTATTACATGTTGAAATCCTTCAATCCATTCTTTATCCTTTTCAAAAATTAATATTGTGCCAACTCTAAGATTTGTGTCGATGCCAAAACATCCACTAAATTTCGGAATACAATAGTGTTTTCTATCTTCATACCGTGGGAAGACATATGAATCTGGAAAATAATTATTAATAGAAAAAACCAAAAAAAAAAATTCCCTTTTATAGAAGCCAGAGCGAGTCAGTGGCTTGGGGGAATAACTGCCCGCCCGTAAACTTCATATCAACAATTACCTCTTCTGGTTGTTTTGGAATGGACAAAAAATTCTCCTTTTTGTCTTCCAAAGCCTGTGTGGGCTGCTACTTTTCATACCCATATTCCTTCATCAATTTTGGCTTCAACTAATCCCAAATCAGATCAGAATTTTAAGACAGCCAAGATAAGAACCAGCATAGAACCATGTACTCCATACTTAGCTGCGCCCAATGTATTTTCATGTCCTCTACAGTTTGAAAAAACTGGAAATATGCCTCTTCTTTCTTGATCTATCCAAGGGGATTATCTCCTGCAAACACAGTTAATTTCACTCTCTTCGATTTACTCCTCTTACCTACAGCAAGACCAATATCATTCGGATACAGGCTTCCACATTGTCTGTTGTTGTCTACCACATTTCTTCTTCTAACTCGATACAAAATCACTGCAGTGCCATAATCTGTTTTCAAGAACCTATACCGTGTTCCTCTTCCAGCTCAATCCCCTCGAGCTTCTCCATCAACCGCTCTTCCAAATCACGCACTTGAAAACACATCTACTAGAATTTGGACTGCTCTTGAACCAAGTTTCCCAAACATTCATTCATAGGAGTCATGTCCCAGTATAAAATCTCCATAGCTGTTTCGATGGAAGCCAATCTGTTTTCCATCCTCACCTCAGAATTTTTTTCCCAGCCACAACTACGACTTCCCAGCGTTTGCATCTCTCCTTCAAAACAGTTGTTTGTTCCCCCAGCAGTGAACTCCTGTTGTGTTCGGTTTTGACAAGCAGCGTGCACAGAATTCACTGCACTCATGAGGCGCCAGCAACAGTTCAACCAACTTCGATGACACTCAGTTGTAATCACGATTCTCCCCAACACTGGATCCCAGTTCTTATCCTGCTACGAACAGAGGATATAGTCGTGCGACCCTCCCCTACTGCGATCCTCCTCCAGTGACACGACCTTCCCTCTCACACGACATTCCCCAGCGGAGTCGCCAAAATGTTATGTAAAATAACTGAGAGAGGGGGAAAAGAGGAATAAACTCTATATATTGAAGTGGAAACAGAATTACAATAAAAAAATTACAGTAGAAACACAACAAAATTATAGGAAAATAAAGTAGGGAGGTAGGAGAGGGAGAAAGATAGAGATAGTAGAACCCGAGGAAGACCACTTCCAAGAGCCTAGCATAATTTTCCCAAGGATTGAGCCCCGCAGCATCCAGCTGGTAAACCACCATGTTGTTGATCCTTCCTTAACACAAACCCCAATTATTTAAAGGCCCACCCAACCTCCTCTTACAAACTAACTACTTTTAGGTGGTCCCCCTCCATCCAAGAATATTCCCCTCTCCTCTAACAACCCAAAAACCTCCATCCAGGTATATTATCCTGTCTCCATTAACAAACCAACAGCCTGCAGCCAATAACAAACTCTAACACCTGGATAGCCCCCTTTATTCCTAACACTCTTTCATTAGGGTCATATAATTTGGAGAGTTCTTCAAATATGGGGCTTCACAAACATCCATGTATAAGTTCATGTCAAGTGGTGGATCAAAAGAATACCAACCAAGATAAATAATATAAACATGAAAATAAATTGGATACAATAGAGAAGGGGAATTATTTATACATAATGATTTAACACGGAGAAAATGTTTTGAAAAAAAAACATGAAATAATGTTAGAAATTATAGACACTCTCTCCATAAATTTTATGAAAGAGATTAGAAAATAACAGCCTTTTGATATTTTACATTTTTAAATTGTAATTATTGATTAATTTAGGAAAATGGACAAATTGGGTAATCAAAAATTGTGGTTAGCATACAAAAAAGAGAAAATTATATTCTTTGATAAAAATAACGAAATACAAAACATAAATTACAAAATTGTTGAAAAGGGAATATTGAATCAGTTTTTGAAATTTATGTTAGTGAGATTTCATGGAAAACAAAAATAGACAAATAATGAATCACGAAACCAAAAGAAATGGGAGAGATAAAATAAAATCCACCTAAAATTTTGAAAACATGACTTGACCAGCAAAATCATTTGTTCCTAAAAATAAATGATGAAATTCCCGCTCATCATGAACTAAACTCCCTGAAAAAAACCTAAAAAATAGTTGAAAAGTGAAAACAAAACAGATGCGATTCAGAAGTCTCACAACAAACAGATGAGACCATACCAAAATTGGTTTCCCATAGTTCATCCTTTTTAGCATCGTAATTAAAACTTTTGAATCTAATACTGTTTACACCTTTTCAACATATGAGATTTATTTCCATGAATTCCAAACCATTTGGTCCTCATAACTCTTAGAGAGAATATGTAGGGTGTGTAGAACTTTGAAAACCATGTGGAATAAGGCCAGTAAGTTTCTTTAACTACCCAGAATATAAAAAATCCACAAGCCTCTTATCACTAGAATCATTCCCATTAGCTAGGTCTAGAAAGAGAGATGGTTCTTGGTTGAATTTGATCCTTTTAAACGAATAACAGCGAAAGAGAATCCATGAATCAATGATAGGAAAAGGAGACCAGGTGGAATTCATGCAATTGAAACCAAACCCATATAGTTTTTGGAACACTAAGATCCCCAACATATTTTTCATAATCCCCTGTAGAAATATTTTAGGAGTTTTCCCACTACCAAGGAACAATTATTCAAGATAAAAAAATATCAATAATAATAAAACAAATAAATTTTTACATGAATGATAAAAAAGGAAACATCTGAGGAATTAGAATTTGAAAATAATTTTATTGGGTTTAAAATTACATGAGGAATCGATGATGATAAGATATTACAAATTTGGTGGAATGTTCATCAATTATGAAAATCATAAACTTAATGGATGAGTGTACAGATAAAAATACCTTCTTACATTTGAATGTGAGTCTACTTTCACATCTACAGATGTTTTCCCACTTTGTTCAGTGCACTAATATCAGAAATGAAAAACTTATATTTCTTTGATCCCAAATAGTATGGATCATACCAGTATAATTTATAATTAGTAATGAGGTATAACATTCAAATACTCGAAATAGAACATGTCCCATCAGATATCTGGAAATTGATGAGATGAAAATAATAAATAATAACATCAACTATAAGTGGAAATTATTAACCCATCACAAGCAGATTTTCAAATAAACTAGTCAAAATCACTTTTTTTACAAACTGCTCCTCATAGATGATGAGTGGTATAAGTAGCTTCCATGTGATTATTAATAAAGACTAAAGGACAAAACATTTAAATATGTAGAAACAAATTTATTATTCAATAATTTGACTCAAAATCCAAGAGGAATAAAAAATTACCAATTATAAAAAAATAAGTGTTGTCAAACATTATATGGTGGGACATTGAAATGGGAGACAATGGATGCAACACCTGAAAAATCATTATTGAAATTGTAGATTTTTTTGTACTTATACTAGAAAAGTGTTCATCATGCACTTGAAAAAGGTAAATTTTAAAACTATTTTTTAAAACATGTAAAGAGTAAAACATGAATGATGTAATTAAGGAAATGAACATTGTAAAAGGGTTGTGTGAAATAAGAAAGAGTCCAAGGAACACATCGATTATGATGAATAATAATTTCACCAACATGGTGTCTATATATAATCAACTTACATTAGAGAAAATTAAAAATGAAAGAGTGAATAATTAGAAAAAAACTGGGAAGATATAAATAGTGGGTCAGGTATTATATAAATTCCACTGAATGGTATAACAATAAATTTTCAAATGCTGATAGAAATAGTTTTTATTAAGTAAGGGGAACATTGAATCATATTCATACCAACCATTGGCCCCATTCGTAACAAATAATTTTTTTAAATCATATATATTGAGAAGATGGAAAATAAACTCTTTCAATTATCAAAAATGGTGTAAAAGATAAAAAATTATCTTAACAGACATTGAATAAAATTTTCTCTATATTTCATAATATGGAGGGAATGTAGAAACCCAATGCTGAAGTAGAACTATAAAAAGAAAGGCCAATGTGAACAATTATTTCTTAAAATCACTGGGAATAAAAGATGGATTGAAAAGGGTTGGTAGGGGAGGACCTGAAAAGATGAAATTTGTGTAGTCCAGAGAAATGAAATCCCCTTGAAAAGTTCCTTCAAAATATTTAGTAATTTAATAAGGAGGATACAAAAATTAAATTTACATATATAGAAAAAAATAGATGAAGATTTATTTCTATAAAAATGGATAGTATTTTACATGGAATTGTAAATTACCTACTAGAAAAAAATTCCAAGAGAGGATATAAAATTAGATACCTAGAAATTCATGAAATCTATCAAAATTCTTAGTGTTACAGAAAAAATAATGACCATATATCAAGTCAAAGAGATAAATACTAAATAGTCACTACAAACCAACAATCATAACAGAAACTAAAAAGTTGTAGTATATATATCTATCAAACTGGATTCATTGCAATCAAACCCTTCTCCAATGAGAAACAATCACACTACAACAGAACTGAAATCCAAGTGCCTTGTAGTTTCTCATTGGAGACCCTATAAAGTGTTATCTAATGGGATACTTTCAAACCAAGGGGTGGCGGCAGGTGCCACATTTTTCGGGAAGGGACGATTGTGGCGATGTTGAGTAGGGGCAGGTGGCGAAGACGAGTAGGGGTGGCATCAAGATTTATAGTGTGAGGGATGGGACGACTGTGGGGAATTGTAACAAGGGGTAAGATTCATGTTGGGTCGGAAACAGATTGGTTTCAAATATAAACTCAGTTGCAACAACAAAAATTTGTGAGAATCACCAATGTCAATGAAGTGCCAAACCAAACAGTAGAATAAAAAATCTAGACAAAAATTTTAACGTTGAAAAACACTCCTTTACAGAGGATTAAAAAACCACAAGGCAATTTCGAGAAAAATTCACTATGAATTAGAGAGTATAAAAATCCAAGATAAACCCGAAATTTGAATCCCAAATAAAGCATAAAAACATGTGTGCAAAACCACACACTGATATGCCTCCGTCGCCTCTCTGATAATAGTTTGTGACAATACGTCACCCTTCGGAGATCAAAATCAAACTCGCAGTATCGTTGTAGCGCCTCATGGCACAACTTGATTTGCCGCTGCTTGCTGCTGCCCACGCCCTAGAAAACAGTCACCCAAGTATCTGCTCCCCTTGGGTTTTCGCGCACCACTAAATTGTCCTATTCCATGATTCACTGCTTCCCCTATAATAGGCTCCCATATGCCACATATCTTGATTGAAAAAGGAAATCTGAAAATATCTCAAAAAGATATCATGAGATATTACCTGAATCACATGCTGGCAGATACACAGTGGAGGAATTTTGAATTTCAAAAAAAATATATCTTAAGATATAAAAGATACATCATATCTAAAATAATGGAAACACCCATGTGTGGGATGAACCCAAAAAATCTCCCCCTTCAGCCCATCGAAGAAGGAGATCACATCCAAAAAACTCAGTTGGAATGAAAACTGGTCAGTATTGCACCAACCGCCATCCTCTGCAGAAAATATGACATCCCTCCTTTTCATCTCTGACGGAAACCTGAAAGCTCCCCCTGCAAAAGAAATCCAAATACTGAAGACTTCGTCATACTTATGTCTGCACCGCTAAAACCAGAATAAACAATATCTGGCTCCCCCATAACTGTGATCACCACATAATCTGGAGCACCTTTAGGAATTACTTGCTCCCTCTTCTCAACATCCTTCGAGCAGTCAAAAACACTCAGCGCATTCCCTCAATCTTTGATTTCCATTCATTCTTAAATAATGGAACTCTATAAAGAAAAAGAATTAGGTGTAAGATCTGAAACACCTGTCATGGAAAGCTTCAGCTTCCAAACCTTCTTCAACTTAGTAGATGTTATTCGACTCATGCACGATGATCGCCACTGCCACAAATCTGATGAAGTCCTCTTTGCAACTGGATTCGTCACATCACCGCATTCCTTTACATCTGTCCTATAAAGCATGTCATCCAATTTTCCACGAACATAAACCATCAATCCTCTGGACAAAGTCCATCTTCCATGGCTAAGAGAACTTCTGAATCCATCAGTATCAAGAGAACTAGCAGATAACAAATTATGGTGAAGACCTGGCACATGTCGCACATCCTTTAATGTCAGTGTACAACCTGCATTTGTTGTGATACAAATAACACGAAAACCAATGAAATCAGCAGAATCTCTATTTCCCATCTTCAATCTACCAAATTCACCTTCTTTATATGAAGAAAATAGTCCCTTCTTTGGTGAAATATGGTATGATGTTGCTGAATCAACCATCCATTTGGTGTACAAATCTGACCTGTGACAATCAATGCCAACTGAAAGTAAATCACCCTCACCATGAACAAGACTTATGCCGGTATCATCCGAATCAGTGTTGTGCGACTTATTTTCCTTCTTATGCTTTTTGAATTCATAGCAGCGTCTCTACACATGACCCTCCTTGTTGAAAAAGTAGCACTTGACCTTTATCATCAAGATTCACCATCATTGGTCTTTCATAACCTGAAGATTCACCATCATTGGTCTTTCATCGAGTCTAGTTCATCAAAAATGATGAAATCACATCATGCAACATCAGCTTATCCTTCCCGAACAACAGTGTGGTGACGAGATTATCATATGAATCAGGTAACGAACCCAAAAGAATCAATGCCTTGTCTTCTTCTTCCATTTCAACATGTACCACATTACCTTTATCATCAATCCTAACCGCCACCGAGGATAGATCCGTCAGATGTTTGGTGAACTCGTCCAGATGGTTACCTAAATCTCCATTCTCTGGCATTCGCAAACGATACAACAGTTTCTTCAAATAGAAACGATTTGTGATGGTTTTTTATTTATACCTGCTTTCAATCTTCCCCTAGATCTCCTCCGAATCTATCAGATTCATCACTTCCCGTATTGTATTATCACCCAAAAACATCTGAATCATGCTTGTCACCAACTCTCTCACATCCTACCAATCATCATCACTCATCGTCTCCAGCTTCTCTGATTTTTTCATCAACGCCTTCACTGTCTTCTCACAGACCAAAATATTTTTATCTCTTTGATACCAAAGTGTAAAATCATTTTTCCCGTTGAATAGTTCAATGTTAGCAGAAATCCCACAACGTGAATCCCCCATATTAATTAGTAAAAATACACGGATAACCTCCTCTGATACCAGATGCTGGGTCGGAAACAGATTGGTTTCAAATATAAACTCAGTTACGACAACAAAAATTTGTTAGAATCAACAATGTAAACAAAGCGCCAAACCAAACAGCAGAATAAAAAATGTGGACACAAATTTTTTCGTGAAAAAACCCTCCTTTATGGAGGATTAAAAAACCATGGGGCAACTCTGAGAAAAATTCACTATGAATCAAAGTGTACAAAAATCCAAGTTAAACCCGAAACTTGAATCGCAAATACAGCATAAAAATCTATGCGAAAAACCACTCCCTGAAATGCCTTTGTCGCCTCTCTACTAATAGTCTGTGACAATACGTCACCCTTCAGAGATCAAAATCAAACTCGCGGTGTAGTTGTAGAACCTCATTGCACAACATGATTTTCCGCTGCTTGCTGCAACCCATGCCCTAGAAAACAGTCACCCAAGAATCTTCTCTCCATGGGTTTTCATGCACCACCAAATTGTCCTATTCCATGATTTGCTGCTTCCCCATTAATAAGATCCCATATTCCACATATCTTTATTGAAAAGTAAATCTGAAAATATCTCAAAAAGATATCGTGAGATATTACCTGAATCTCATGTTGGCATATACATAGTGGAAGAATTGTGAATTTCCAAAAATATATATCTTCAAATCAAAAGATGCATCATATCTAAAATAAAGGAAACACACATGTGTGGGCTGAACCCCAACAAGGTGGTGACAAGCAGGGGCTATGGTAGGTGTTGAAGTTATAGGGGAGGTATGACCGCTATCAGTGACATGGAGGGGTTCATGGGGACCTCTTGTAGGGGTGATAATCGATGTTGTTCTTCTAGGGAAGTTAAAATCGTGACCGATGATTTGAAGGGTAAATCGATAGTGAATGATACTTGTGACAACGGGTTGGGGTGAAATATTTATAATTAATAATAATTACTAACATAAAATTATTTTTAAAAAAATATATATATATGATAAAAAAACATATTTAATTGTTAGTAAAGTATTTGTTATTATTGAGTAGTTTATATCAACCGATATATCTTTTAGTAAAAACAACTATTGGAACATATAATTAAAATTGAAAAGTTTTAATATAAGTTGGAATTAATCAATTTTACCTATAGTTATATTATTTTTATTAAATTTATGTTGGTACAAGTCACATTTTTGTAGTTCACATATCAATCAATATGTACCATTACATATGAATCTTTTTGTTTTACTCTATGTTATCCATGATCACTTGTCTATTAGGTTACCTAAGATAAACAAATTTAAATCCCTTAGAATTGATTATAATGATAATTTCAATAAAAAATTAATATTCCCCTGCTGTTTTAATCTATGTTTGCAGTTAGTCCTCATTTTCATGCACCACATGACGAGTGAGTTAATACCCAATATATCCTTTTGGGGTTATTTCCCCAAGGTACATATGTATTAAAGCATACATCCACATATAGTGTCGGAAAAAGGATGTAATTTCTAGAAGATCAATATGATATCTACATTATCAAAACATTGGTATGTTATCCTTTACATAGAATTATTTCCTAGGCTTATCCCTTGGATTTTCACTAGAGTTTCTTATATTATTCTCCAAATAAAAGTGCATTATTACCTTAACATTAAATCACATAATTTCCTAAAGGGTTATCTATATATTTGAAATTATGATAAACTCTAACTTATCACCAATTATATTGTCCTCCACAAACGTATTAATATACAATGTTTTCCAAACCAAATTGTTATGCCAATTATGATGCCTTGGGCCTACACATCAGGATATGGTTCCATAAACTCATAATTTATATACTAGCATTGATACCAACTACAGATTCCCATAAATAATTATTTTTTAATTACATGACCTAAGACAAATATTTAACTACACACATTACCTATAAAATTAGGTTTAGAGATTTAAAAAATTTGGATAAATAATAAACTAATAAATTCCATGTCATTCTTAACTAATGGACATTTTTTTAGTATATATGAAAATACTAAATCTTTAACAAGTCTTCAATATCTCCCACAAGTTCTCCACACAACCTATCCTATTATAAATTTCATGTGTAATGATTTTCTATATAACCTGGGAAAATGGAAGCATAAGAAGGGGTGATCCCCAATGCTCGATAATGGAAAACATATAACTGAGGCAATCATGGCACACAAATGGTATAAATATTTTGACAGGGGTAATTAATTAACATATAATGATATCATTAGATATCCATGAAAATGAATGAAAACATGGATTATAAAAATTATTGATCTCATACTGATGGAATTCATAATGCCGGACAAAAAAAATATCATCGTGACCTTGTGCCAAGAAATAATACACATATGGGGACAAATATACACCAAAACTCAAGTTATTTTCTCTATTGATAACTATTGATTCATCTAGGTGATATATAATATTAATTCCTATACATCACTTGATTCAGTTTATTATATTAATCATATGAGAAAATGAATAAACAATACATAATCACCTATTTAAATAATCATCCATATCAGAATAATAACATACAAAACACCAATATTATTCACTGTGTTAATAAAAGAGATAACATGATCATAACTGATCTGGAGAAAAAAATTGGATGAATAAATAAAACACAATGATCTTTATAATAATCAACAATATTATATTAACAAAATATGGAAGTTCAAAACTTTTTCTCATGTTAATAAAAGGGATAACATGATTATAACCCATTTGGAAGAAGAAGGTGGATGGTTAAACAATATAATCAGCTTTCCTATGTAATCAATAATCATGTACGTCAGAATAAAAAATATATGAATTTACAATATATTTCTAATCAATAAATGGAATAGCTTTCTATGTAATCATCACTCAAGCTAAAATTATACGGAGTAGTGGTATACAGTTAATTCAATTTTGAAATAACATGATCATAAATCACCTAAAAGAAGAAGGTGGACGGTTGTAGAAGAACACAACCTCAGTGTTACAAAAGAATATCCAAAAGGATATGACAAATATGAATGAAATCCCTTGAAAATAATGCTTTGAACGATGCCAAACAAGAGGGGATCAAGAATCAAATCCCTTGATATCATATGTTTAATCCCCCAAATTATAATATATATATAAATATGTGTGTGTGTGTGTCTGTGAATGTGTGGTTTTTTGCTAAATAATTAATCATGTAACATAAATACCATGATTGTAAATCCTTTTGAATATTTAATGGAAATTGGAGTTAATTTTTTTTTTCAAAACATTTTTGTCATTGACATAAAATACAAACATGAATTTCACATTGAAAAGTAACTTTTGAAAAGTTGAAGTTAATGATTTTTAAAACATTATCTTATAAAAATAATATCTAAAAAAGGATCCTAAAAAATGAAATAATTTTTTTCCTTAGAAAATGTGGGGTCAAAGATAAGACATTTTATTATGAATGGAACTTTTTTAATACATTAAAATTTCCTATATTTAAAACCGACATTATAAAAAGAGTAGGAGATCCTTATTTGTATTAAAACCCAATTTCCCCAAATAGAATTACAAAATAACATATAAAATAATATTAGTGTGAGAAATACCAAGCATGAAGAAAAAATATAACTCAAGGAAATGAGACATTACTTATCAATATCCCTTTAGAGAAACAGACTCCATCAATTAAGAAATATTAAAAAATGGTGTATTATATTTTAGAAACGAAAATTAATATAATACAAATAGAATACCACGTAATATAATAAATTGGAAGAATATTAATTTCTTCTAAGTTCTATAGGATGATAATAAATCTATGAATAAAAATAGTGTTACCAAAAATATTTAAAACCGGGGTAACAATTAAGTAAAATCCATATGATAAAAAATAATTTATTTGGCCTTGTATTTCCCATGAATAATGAATATATATTATAAATAAACATAAATAGGTAGTGAATATACCATTAAAAGGAAAACATGGTGGATATAATTAATATGTCTCAAGGAATTCATGTTTGAGAAAAATAACCCTTTCAGCTTGAGTAACATTTTAATCACAACCCCTTGAAAGAGTGGGGATTTAAATAAACATAAAATACCATTATTAAAATAAAATTCATGATATTATATCTAAAATTGGAAGTATATACCTCAAATAAGTTAAATTAGGTCCATAATACTAAACATGTCTCGAAGTGTGTAATTTGAGATGAAAAACCACACCTTGTTCTAAATTTGTTCTACATATGTTCTTAACTACCTTAATAACCAAATAGTGTTTTTTATGTACCTTTATTGGGTGAAAATTGAGTCAATGTCAGCTAATTTTGGTAATTTTAGAGATCAGAGATGACATTTTAATAAAATTTAAATACATTATATAATATTTCTAGAACAAAAAATAGTTTATAATTACTCATTATCTTATAATAAAATTAGTATTTATAATCCCATATTCATTCATGATAGTGTGTTATTGAATCACTGATGTTGGTGGTTAAACCAACCAAAACATGTGCACATTATATCAAAATGGATGAATATGGTCAATGAAGAGTATAATATCATTATAAAAAAAATATTAAGGATATTATTTATAATATTAAGTTAGTGAATAAAATTTGAAGTGGTTTTTATATAGAACTAAAATAGAGATGAAAAATGTAAAATGTTACTTCATAGAGGTGGTTGTCCGCACAACTCGAGGTTATCATAAGTTTGTTTTTATATGTGAATGGAAATGAATAAATGAAGTTTGTTCCATTAATATAATATCTATTATGTATAATAACAATAATAAGGTTATCATATTACTATAGTTAGGATATTATTTGAAGGTAAAGACATAGAATAAAATATTTAGGATTATGTAACACTCACTTTGGGAATTATTTCTTCCTATTGAAAGTCTCCTTGACAATGATGGTATTAGAATAAATAATTAATGCCAGAGAATTATGAAAATGAGAGATGATATTATAAGGAGGATAATTTAATAGTTTTATGATGTAATTCTAAGTAATGGGTTTTTCATGAAAGGGTGTATGTTCCACCTTTTATAACTGATGAAAATGGAACTTTAGAGAACACCATTTAATTTTCAATGATATCAGTACACAATTCAACAGTCAAAGAATCCAAAATATAGAAATTATGGATTTTGGGGTGATATTAGGTCAATAAATACTCAAGAAAGTATTTCAAAATATTTTTTAAATATTTTTTAAGTCATTTTTCTTAGGTGTTTACTTTTACCTTTTTTGTCTTCACATTGGTAACTAGTTTTTAACTAGGTAATTTATGTTTAAAAAATATATAAAATATCACAGCATACCAAATTCGCATTTCATGAATCTAAATTAAATATCTATTTAACATTATTCATTTTCAAAAAAAATATATAATTAACTTTAAAATAAAAAAATTTATATATAGAAAAATAGTTTTTTAAAGTAAAATTTTATTTTAACCATTATACGTTCTTAATCACATTTAGAATGGGTTACATCTTAAATGTGTGTAAATATGATTATATAGGTTTTTAAATATCTTATTACATTTAAAATTTTAAATATGTTAATTTTTTATTAGATATAAATTACACAATATTTATAAAACAATTCTTTGAAAATAACAGTTTTAATATTATCATGGAAAATAACGTTAATCTTAGATATCATAAATTTATTAAAAAATAGAAATAAAACTTATTAAATTATATTATAGTATATATCTATAATATTATATCTATTTTTATAGGTTTAATTTATAGAAGTAATGAAAATTAATTTTTAATTTGATCGAATAAAAACAGTTTTTAATCTAAAATATTACTTATGTGTCTGAAACGGTATACATGAGGTTTATAACAACATCACAGTAATTTTAAAAACTCTATTTTACTTATAAATATATATATTTCATTGGATAGGTTTAAAATACATTTAATTCATTCTTTGATTATGATAATGTTATTAAATTTACTATTTCTAGCAAAATCATTATTTTTCACTATTCTCCTAAAAACCATTTATTTCAGAAAAATAAAAAAAAAGTTATTCTTAAACTAATAATTATTCTAAATACAAAAATAATATTAATTTTTCAAATTAAATTTAAAAAATTTATAAATTCAATTTTTTAATAAAATCATAAAATATATTAAATACCGATTTTATTAGAAAATAAGAGTTTAAAATACTAACTATTATTATTATTATAATTTTGTATAATTTACCAAAAAATTTATTTTCCAATTGTTAATATAAATCATAATTTATCACCATTAATCAGGTGGTTATTGAAATAGTAATGCAAATCACAAAAAAAATTAGAAAAATACCATTCTAGAAAATAAATTATCTTATTAGTCATTACATGTATACTAGTTGAATTTCATTCAAATTAAAAGTGTTCTTTATTTTAATTATATATTTATTTCATTAAGTAGTTACTCTTATTTATTCCTTATAATTCAACATCCAGGTTTTAACTGTCATACATAAATATTTAGTTATTATCTAAATATATCACATCTTCATTTATGTATGGTGTTGTGTGTGATGAAAGATATCAAACACATTTTCCTCATTTAAATAAATTAATATATTATAATAATATGGTGTTACAAATTTCATCATTAATATTAGGGAGGATGTAGAAACATTAGCTTGAATAACTATTTCTGATGGAATTAAACATTGCATTGTAATAAGTTCTGGAAAGTTGGGATTATTTATAACATAATTAAACAATCCATAAAAAATAGTGGCTATTTTCAATGTTCAATATAATTTTGTTGAAAATAATATGAATAGATACTATTTATGATATAATTATACAGTTTATCACAAATAGTAGTTATTTATGAAATATAAAATATTCCATCACAAATAGTCATTATATATTCATTTTTTTCATGGCGGTGGATTATTTTCAATGATTTTAGTCCTCATAAATAATTTTTAGGAAAGTGTAAAAAACTATATATGGTGGCTACTATTTGTCATGAATTCATCATCCATATCAAATAATTATCCCCATAAATCTCTTCCATCATAAATTTCCATCACAAATAAATACAAGGAATAATATTTTAGATGGATTTTTCCATCACAAAAGTCGAATATAAAGGAATGCACCCAAGCCAACGAGCCTGTACCTGAGTGGTAAGGGCTACTTCTTGGCATCAAAGAGACCCAGGTTCAAAACCGGGTGGAGGGAATTTTCCGGGGGTACTGTAACAGTACTTTAGCAGTTATTATTCTTTACTGTAGTAGCCAGAACTATTCACCCGATTTGGGCCTTCGGGCCACCGGTTTGGGCCTACGGGTCTCAAGGGCCTTCGAGTCATCCAAGACCTTCAGGCCACATGGCCTTCAGGATACATGGCCTTCAGGACATAGAGACCATGGAGTATCCCAGTTCACACAGAACATGCCCCAGAAGAAGATTAGAGCAACAAGAGTAGCAGCCACCAGAAGCAGAGCTAACCGGATAGGAAGAATGGGAGGGTATGACAGCCACCATCGGGACTAGGCACTGTGCAACATTTTACGGGTAAATGCTAGCCGATCAAAAATTAATGATGGGTAACTAGATGATCAATGACATAGAAGCTGGGGAGGAGCAGTTATAGTGGTTTGGGCCTACGGGTCATATAATGGGCATGGTATGCCTCTCGGCCTTCAGGTCAAGTATTGCAGGCCAGTCGAGCCTTGTGCCTTGGGCCTACGGGTCATGTACGGGTTCCCCTACAACACTTTAAATGGGGATTATCCATAATAAAATAAAAATGAAGGCCTTCGGGCCATTCGGGGGGGGGGGGGGGGGAGGAATGCTCCCAACCTTTACGCAAACATAATTTATCTAATATTCTCTCATTACATAACACAAAAATATCTTCCAAATCTCCCCAAAATTTTTCTATTGTAGATAATCTTCCAAAGGCTTAAAGGAATTTTTAAAAAATAATTTTATAATATTTAATAATTAAATTTAGTTGATTTTATTTTGTAATTATATAAATTTCAAAATTTTAAATTTAAGAATTTTTCTATTAATTTAATTTCTTAGCCTATAATTATAATTTCATGTCACGTAACTAACTATTTTAATTTAATTAGAATATTGATATATTAGTATTTTAATATTAAAAAAATACATCTTTATTAATTAAAATTATTATTAGTACTAATTATTTTACTAATATTTTAATTAATTAAGAGTAATATTATTAAAAATTATTTTTAATTAATTTGAAATAATGAAGAATAAAAAATTGATTATTTTTAATTAATAAATATTATAATTATAAAATTATTTGATTATAGTAAAAAATAATTTATAATAAATTACTAAAATTTAGTTTAGTAAAAAAAATTTAATCTAGATCAATAAATGTTAGTTATAATTAGAAAAACATAATAAAATTAAACATAATTTAATATAAATAATCAAGTTACATTGAAGAGGATTTTATGATTTTACTCTTTCCCACAAGATGCCTCAAAGATTATAGTTTTTGAAGATCTTTTGGGAATATTGTTTTAACATGTTTTGTATTTTCTATCAACATATCACATTATGAATTTTTTTATCTTATGTTACAAAGAGTTATTAGAAAGGGTAAGAATGTTTTTGTTACTATGATCTTGAGGAGGTTCGTGAAGTTTCCTAAACCATGTTAGGAATCTTTCCTTAAGTACGACGATGTTGTGCCAATCTAAAATTTCCTAAAATCATAAGGACTCTCATGATCCATGATGAAGTTATACAGTTTCATAGAAGGTGAGATAAGTATAAAAATTACACCCTATGGGTAAGGAATAATGTTATTGAACAAATTTTTGTATGAATTAAATGTTTAAGCTTCAAAAGTAACATTTCACAATTTCACTAGATGAACAATGCACAATTTAACCCGATGGAAAATGAACAATATCATCAGATGGAAGAAACAAATTTTTACTAGTTAGAGAATAACAAGATGTCCATGGAATTGAGTTTGTGCGCTTTTTAACCCAATTAGATTAGTACAATGGTCCAAATATTGATGTTTGAATGAAAATACAATGTTGAAGCTGCAATACCAAATGAAGCAGGGACATAGTAACCAGAAAAAGGGGAGAGATCAATGTTAGAGGCTACATGACCTTGTGGATACATAATTTTTGACATAAGTCTTTATATATTGAAATAATTTTATTAGATAGTTAATGAATCAAGTGAAACAGACAGTTTCATCAGTTTAATAAGTGCAAATATGTGCATCAGATGGAGAAAAAGAACAATCATTGCAACATATAGAATGAATTTTTAAATTTATTTTGATCTATCAAAGTTTCACCTAATGGATGATAATTGGATAAAAATTCAAAATTTCATCAGGAAAATTTTCTAAAAATATTAATTGGGTAGAATTTTTTGAATCTATGTTTTATATAGATTTTTTTGTAGATGGATGATTCCTTCCATAGATCATTTAAATGAAGATTATATATAAGAAAGTTTGATATAGTAGGTCTAGACAGAATATTCTTATAAATAAATCAATGAAACAATTTCTAGATAAACATTTGAGATGCTTTAAAAATATTTGTAAATCCTCATATTAGGATAATGTTGAATTGATTATTTGATGTACATTAACTATTTAAGACAAGGTATTTTTAAATAGTTTACTTAATGTTAAGGTTATGAAATTTCAAAGAAGTTTTTCGATCCTAGAGTTTTCATAAATATTCAAGAATATTATTGATGACTTGAGAAGCATCCAATGGAATTTAATTGAGTACTAGATTCTAATTTTTAGTTTTCATTGAGTGGGAAAATGAATTTTAGTTCCCAACTTTTCTCTTATGAGCACTCCTACAAAAACGGGTGAACATACAACACATACTGACATTGTTAACACATGAAAAGGAAGATATGAAGCAATGTATATGTTCTACTAGATATAAAAATGAACAAAGAGAAGATGAGATGATACATTACATTAGTGTAAGTTTGGAACCAATGAATCTCTTTGTTAAAGAATAAGAAGCTACCAAAAATATGTGTAGTGATCATATTTACCAAATGGATGCTTACCGATCAGATTCATTAAAAAATTCCCTAGTCAGAGGCATTGTATTGTGTTAATCAGACAAAGAACTGACCAAGGGTGCAATTTTATAGGAAAATTTGTTTTATTTATCAGATAGAGCACATAAAATTGGTATAGTTTCATGAGTTGCACCTGATATATTATACCAAAAAAACACAGAATGTGCTTAGGATAGAGATACCAGATGGAAAAATCAACTGAAGAATTTTTTTGATAAACTTCATGTCCAACATTTCCAATTTATCTTGATATAGCTCAGTTTTATATACAATCCTTTTTAACTAATAGGAGTCCATATAATTACCTATTGGAAGACAGAAGGAGTCTAACATGAGTTGGTTAATTTTATTCACCCATTATTATATGTATTATCCATGAACCAGTGAGAGTCCCCACTGAAAGGATGTAATCTCCCAAATTGGTTTTCTATCCTTTGAGAATGATTCTCCTATTAAATTCATTGAAAAAATAATTACTATGGTATATGGGAAATATATAAAATTTATTCTAATATCATTGTTTGAAAATATTATTACTATGGAGATGAGTCTCAAGACAAGTAAAGAAACATTTGAAAAAAAAGTATCTTTGAGGTAAATATCTCAATAAAAGAAGTAAAGCTACAAATCTAGTGAAACAAGTTTGAAGATATCAAAATAAATGATGAAGAATCAATTTATGAGTATTTCACCAGATTTAATGAAATTATTAGTAACATCATTGGATTCGTAGATGTCTTAGGATATTATACCATTGTGAAGAATATCACGAGGAACTCTATAGATAGGCATGATCATAAAATTTCTACCTTATATGATAGAGATGATTTATCTCACGATTAATTTAAAAACCTTCTTGTTTCTTATGGGATGAGGAATTATCTAGCATTTAAAAGGAACATTAAGGAAGAAATAGTTTGTCATTTAATAAAGAATATTTTTTTCCATCTAGATCATTAGTTATCAGAAATTAGTGAATCTGAATATAATTAAGCTGGTGTTGATGAAAATTAAATAATTGTGTCTCTTGTCTCCAAAAGTTACTTAATAGGTAGAGAAATATATTGAGAAAATCTGTAACATATTTTTTTTGAGTGTAGAGGAATTGGGAATTTTATAATGAAATCCACTAAGAATAAAGTTGAATAGTATGATGATGGTTCCAAAAAAGAACCTCAATGGAATATATGGAGAAAAACATCCAACAAAGATAATAAATACATAGGAATTAAGAAAATGTTCATTGGAAATAACAGAAGAAGTTTTTTGAGTAATACAGTTGAATATGAATCTACTAACAATAGTTATTTGGAATATGAAAATATATAAAATTTTAGAACATTATTTGAAAATATTGAGTGAATGGAAGATTCCTTAAACAATGAATAAGAATAAGGTGAATGATCCAATATAAAATATCATCCGAGATTAGATATTATGTCATGTATTGCGAAAAATAAAAATAATCATGAAAGAAATCAGAATGTTAACAAAATAAGGAGATAAAACAGTGTATAAAAGGAATTATTTTTTAAAAATGAAGATCCATACATTTAAGAGATTAAAAACCTCATGTTGAATGTTCCAGATATGGTAAGATGGGGGAGGATCATGGAAAGAATTATGTGGATATAGAATATGATGTTTTTAAAACCCAATTAATATACTTTGAGTTATAATGTACGTCAAATAAGATAAATAAAAATTTAAATAATGGTTCAGAGGTAAAGGATGAAACATGTAACATACCTAGGAGCCACAAAACTAGTGTCTCGAGCTGGTGTTCCACATGACTACAAGAACACATTCCTTTATTACAAAGGCTTATGAATAGCAGAAAAGGTCTAGTAAATCATGTGGGGAGACTATACCATCCTTAACTAAGTGAAACAATAGTGGGAATATTAATAAACAAAAATATGAATTTATAATACATAACCAAGCATCACATAAATGGCTCTAATAACTGAGTGAGTAAAAAAATCCAACATTGAAATTGTTCCATGTCATGAGAGTATAATGTGACAAAGGAAAACTGAAATAAGTCACTAAGGACAATCCCAAAATGGTTCCTGATGTCATGTATGGTTCCCTCATCCATAATTCTCCCCCAAATCTCATATCATCCATCTAACAGAGATAAGTTTCAATTATATCCTGACTTGAACCCATTATGTTTTCTCAGGTACCCAATAGTGGCCCAAGTAGGGTGTGATTATAACTTAATAGGCCACTAATAATAGTGTCTATAATAATATCAATTCTAAAATAGTTTATGCAGAAGTACAAAAAACAATAGACAAGCTAGGAATCTAAACAGGGTACCCTTTAACATTATTTAATTTAACCATTTTTTTATTGTTAATTGATACCCATTAAAATTAAAACTACTTCAGCCCACACCAGTAATTTTATCCATATATCACAAAGGTCATAGGTTGGTATAAAATGATCATTTTTCTATGTGTCCAACCAAGAATAAAAAACATTGTCTAACCATCTCAACCAAATATTTTTTGGGTCACAAGTCAGAAAACAAAGATAACTGGTCCAAGTATCCAACTGGGATTTGAACTCCATATTCTACAATCTCAACCATGACATGGAATTCCATGTTTATACCCTTGAATTCAGGATCGTCAGTCCATCCTCTAAAATCAATGATGCAATAGGGTTCCAAGAGAATTAGTATGGCCCACCTTAAGGGAGAGGAGCATCAGTCCAACATCCCACCAACCAGTAGTCACATTTCTAACTTTCAAAATTAGTGACCAATTATCAAACGATAACAATAAGAGAGATGTCACATACATAACCTATATTAAAGTTATTTTTAATATATTTTCCATTCATGCTTTCTTTTGGGGGTTTCTCAATCATTTATGGTGGAATGAGTGAGTTTTCATGAATTGGGCCAAACCATGAGCTCATTTCCTGATTTAAAAATAATTTTTGTTTATTTTATAACTCATTCAATTTTCAACATTTTTCATCCATTCCAATTTATACTTTGCATCCCCTGACCGATGAACACCACCAAATTAATTGGGTGAAACTTCTCTGGATTTCACAAATCACCAAGATTTGTGAGGTAAATTGATCCTTTCATAACTCCTTATATTTTTACACTTTTCCCCCATTCCATCTCTTTCATTATCTCCTCATCCTTTTTCAATCCTCCCGTAAATTTTTAGCTGTTTTAAAATTCAGATATTAGAGTATTTTGGGTTGTTTTCTTCAATATTGTTTTGGGTATTTGTTTCTCTCTTCAATTCCTTCCTTCTCCTTAGGGTTTCCTTCCTCTTTAATAAATTTATATAGTTTCCAGAAGTTAGGGTTCATACCTAGGGTTTTATTTGGACTATGTTTGCTGAAAATTATGGTTTAGGGTTCATTTTCACTTCCATGTGGTGCGGCGGAGGTGCGGTTGGGGTTTCGCACCATGATTCAAGGGTTTTGACTCAAAAGGTAGGTGGTTCCATGTGTAAATAATTATTGATGATTTAGATTGCTGTATTTACTCATTTTTCATATTACTCATATGTTGGGTGTGGTGTGAAAAATATTTATGATTGAATTGGTTACGTGTTTAATTTTATAGTTTAATTTTAACTTGAAATTGGGTGTTTTTATGTGTAACTCATGGGGTATTATTTGGGTGTTTTTTTATAACTTATAGAATTGGTTTGAAAAATCTTTTTTGGCCTGAAAATTCTGGTTTGGTAATGTATTAGTGTCATGTGGGCCTAAAAAGAGGGTTTTTGAATAGGTTTGATGTGTAAAACATTGTGATACTTCTTGAGAGAATTTTATGAAAATGTGTGTTTTCATTTGTTTATTTTGTGGTATTATTCAAGGTGATTTTATAACACTTGAAGGTGGTCTTATAAATGTCTCTAGGGATGAAAATTCTATTTTGGATTGGAATTGTTATGGTTTTGGTCTTAAATGGGGGTTTTGAAATGGGTTTTGTGTGCAAGACATATTTACACCACTTCGGTTCTTTTTATGAAAATTGTAAATGTATTAGTTGGTTAAACAAAGAGGGAAAAGGGTGCATATGTACTGTTTGATGTGCATGTTCACCTATTATGGGGGACCACTAGGTTATGGGTATGTTCCCTACTAGTGGCACATGCACGGGAACAAATATTTATGAGGGTTACTTTCACCAAGATATGAGGTACCTGAGACCCACATCGAGATAGTGCCTAGGGGTTATTTCATATTACTTGTGCTCATTAGATCCTTTATAATCACTGTTGGCATACAGTATAATTGGATAGAAAATTCTGCATCATTGGAATTTATTTTAAATGTGTTGATTCTTTAAATTAGCCCACTTGAAAACTTATTTTTTTAAGTTTCATCTTTTAGAAATTGTAATTATAAATTACATGTTTTTGAAAACATGCATGGTTTTCATTTTTAATGTTTATCGAATGGAATCTATTAGTGGTGGTATCCTACTGGGATTTGGATCACACCCTACTTACACCTTTGTGTGTAATTAGACTTGGTTATTTTGTTGCTGCAGGTTTGTGTACAACTTTTGTGCCAACAGTTCGGGTTTTTGCCCTTTCTTCGTGATGCTGTGTTGTGGAGATGGATTGAGGGTGGTGCCTCATACCATGTAGAGGTTCTTGGGATGTATTTATTTGTCTTCGTACCTTTTTAATGGTCTTTAAACATAGTTTTAACTTATGTAATTCAGTTCTAAAATTTTTCAAAAGGCAGTTTTAGTTTAAAAATCCAGATTTGTTTTATTGGGTTTGTTTGTTGTTTAATTTTTATAAAATCTAGTAAATCATTAAAAACATCAATTAATGATACCCAAAAACTTTTTCTAGGCCATGGGGATTGGGAAAGCCCTTTGGGCCTTTTCGCGGGCTGGGTCGTGTACCGGTTTTGATGGCGACTAGATTCTGTTCGTGACAAAATGGTATCAAAGGAGGTTCAGGTTAACTCCTTGGGTCATGTTATTTAGGGAGAAGTCATGATAGTTTGGTGTTAGGATTTTCGGGACCTGTCATTCCAATAATGGGGAGTGTTCCTGATCACCACACCTCATGATAGGATTCAAGTCACCAGGGGAGTCGAGACTTATCTGAGTCCTTTGGTTTTCTTGGTTTGATTATGATTAGGGGAAATGAAAAGAGAGTTGGGTTAATGGTCTCAGTGAGCTCACAGGGCCTAGAAAGCCATGTAGAGTCTAGGATATTTCCCCATAACACTCTCTATGATGGTGAAGTGATTGTAATATGGCATCCAACCATATGTCCATGTCACCCACCAAAGCTAGTTTCACCTCGCATTGTCTTGTGTCCTTTAGTTTTGAAATAATGGAAGTTCGGTATTAAAATAAGAATTTCATGGTTTTAAGAAGTGTATGGTTTTAATAAATGATTTTATAATAAAGTGGTAATGGATTGAATTGTGAAATGTTGGAACCGAGTTTTTATAATTTTGTTTGAAATACAAAATGGTGTGTTTACACCTCTTTTGAAAGTAGAAAATTGTGTTAAAGTTGGTTTTAAAAAAGTGTTTCCAATAGAGTTTTCTAAACTGTTGAAAGGTGTTTTAATGGGATGATATGTATTGAAATTAATTCGTAAGAAATTAATGTGAGTTTTCATTTAAATGTTTGTTCCTTTATAAAAATTTTGTTCACCTATAATTTGGGTTTGATTTCATGGTTAGCATTTTAGAGAAAAAGGAGGTATTGGTTGAATGTATAGCTTTTGAAAAGTGGAAAGAATTTTTATTTTAACCTTTGGTATTTCTATTATTGACCACATGCATGCGGTTGTATGGGATGATGGCTGATTGATAGAATGTATGGATGAGTTCCGAGATGGATACGAGGAGGGCGCCCAGTGTGGCACAGAAACATGCATGTGTGAGGCCCATGGGGTACGATTAGTGGATACGCTAACTGGTGAACAGTTTGTTTTAAAAAAATGATTTTAAAGGAAACAAATTTATGTCTTGATGACTATCTTTTGATGGCGTGTATTATATGTTTTTGAAAATGTTGATTTGGTGGGATGTTTTGAGTCCAAGAACCCCTCCTGTTTGAACTGGGTTTTGGGTTTGTGTTTGGTCGGTAAACTGTGTTGAAATGCCGGTTAGTGGTCTCTTCCAAGAAATGTTTTGGGATGCCTTTACAGTGGTTCCCTTAATGTGTTTGGATCTGGTTAGTGGTTTGTCTTGACAGATATACCATCTTGGTTGGGTCCTTGGGTTCTATCGTTGGATAAGGTACGCCCTATTAAGGGTTATTTCCCAACTTAAGTGAAAACCGGATTGTTTTGCCACTTGAATATCCTCTTGTTGATCAATATAAGGAATATTTTTCCTGAGATTTGTAGATTGAGTCTACCCCCTTTAGTTTCTTGGTTTCATTGGATCCTCTTGTAGCTGGAGATTGATCATGAAAGGTTGAAAGAGACCTTAGCTTATTACGTTTCATAATTTTATAAAGGTGGAAGTGGTTTAGGGTTCTTCGAAAGGATGAGTGTCTAGATGGTGTCTAAGAGATCCTCTAGGTCCCTTGTTGTCTCTTCGAAGAAGTTCACATTAAACTACCAGTGTGGGAATTCTGGTCACAAGAGGATATTGTGACCAGATTCTAGAATTATGTGTTGTTTGTGGATGTTTTATAAAGTCAATCTCCATGCATTTTTTATATCAGTTGCAATGGTCATGTTTGGTGATTCCTTGTGATTTCATGTGCTCGATTGACCATAAAGGTGAAAGTCATGCTATCATATGAGAGTCTCTATTTTGTTGGGAGAATATCTCCTTAGAAATACGTCGAAATCATCCATTTTAGAGGAAGGAGATTATTGGTGTTCTTTACTTATATTGTTTCTCATCCGAAGAAACAAGGTGTGATGTGTGTGCATCTTCTAATCCCTTGTTTTAGTGAAATATCGGGTTAGGGTAAAGTGAGTTTGGAAAGTGTTATTTCTTGGAAAACTTATCGGGGATTGTGGTGTAGTTTTCGGTGGCACCGAAAGAATAATTCTCATTTAGGGGGTTTCCAAAGCCTAACTGCAAGGCCGAAGATACTTCAATAATTTGAGCTCTAGCCATAGGTCTCGGAGTGATGCTAGCTCGTAGTCAGGGAAAATCCTAGGGTCAGTTAAACCCTTTCACAAAGTCATATCCTCAGTTTGAAAGATAGAAAGAGTTTGAATCTCTTGTGTCAACATCTTTCGTATGTTGTTCCCGTTTGGTGGACATAGGTGGAGGGACTTGTACCCATGTCATTGCCCAATGTCATTCCCTCCCCATTTGGTTTCCATTGAGTCGTTGGAGAATGGTTGGAAATTTGGCTAGACAGGCTGAGCACACGATTTGTACACGATTAGGAGTGACCGTGTGCCAGGAAGCCATGCGGGAAGAATGATCTTCACAGTTAGTTCACAGTTTCACAAACCATGTGGACTAACCGTGCACACTTCCCAAATTTTTAAAATTTTGGGTCATTCTGTGTCGGCCCATTATGGTCGGTTAAGATGGTTTGTTCTTATGGCGGGGAGCATATTTGTGTCCTCACGTACCAGTTACATAAATTTATCCATGGTATTGTCTTGGCGGTAGATAGTCTAGTTTGGAGATATCTAGATACCAACATCTTCATTGAGTAAACTTTTGGATTGGAGAGTTCCCAATGGTTTAGTTAAAGTAAGGTAAGTGTAACCTTGTTCAATGTTGTAGTTCGTTTGGGTGAATTTCTTGAGTCTTGTTCGGATAGTGTTTAAGGAGTTTTCTTTGGGGTTAAAGTATGAAGGTGATTGATAATTTAATGAAAGTGATGTCTGTTTTTATTGTGAGAGTAATCCTTCCTTAATTGGTCACTAGAGGTGTATTGGCCTTTGGGGGTGAAACCTAGCAAAGGGAGTAGCACTTGGTTTCTTAGTTGGGTTTGGTTGTTTCTTTGACCTTGCTGTGACATTCTAGGGTATAAAGTTTTCATTTTGGGGATAATTGTCACATACATAAATTATTTTAAAGGTATTTTAATTTATTGTTCATTCTTGCTTTATTTTGGGGGTTTCCCAAGATTTTATGGAGGAATGGTGAGTTTTCATGAATTGGGCCAAACCGTGAGCCCAATTCCCTATTTAAAAATAATTTTTTTTTATTTTATAACCCATTCATTTTTCAAAATTTATAATCTACTTCAATTTATACTTGGAATACCATGACCTATGAACACCAAAAATTTAATTTGGACCATTTAGAAATCGATAATCATGGTGGATTTGACATTTTATTTAAGGGATTGGGCCTGCCGAAAGGCCATTTGCTGCATTAAAAATAATTTTTAATTCCTTAATAACGAGATTTTTAAGTTTTTTCGTTGATTCCAACTCTCTCCTGAGACAACATACCTAAGGTTTTCCCCCATTATCTCCTCCCCTAATTTTAAGCTCAATAGAATCTCAAAATTGGGTGAAACTACTCTAGATTTTACAAATCGCCCAGATTGGAAGAGGTAAGTTGATCATTTCATAAATCCTTCTATTTTTACTCTTTTCCCACCAATCCAGTTCCTACATGATCTCCACGTCCTTTTTCGAACATCCTTAAATTTTTAGCTATTTTAAAATTCAGATACTAGTAGATTTTGGGTTGTTTTCTTCAAGATTGTTTTGGGTAAATGTTTCTCTCTTCAATTCCTTCCTCCTCCTTAGGGTTTCCTACCTCTTTCTTAAAATATTATCGTGTCCAAAAGTTAGGGTTAATACCTAGGGTAAAATTTGGGGTATTTTTGTTGAAATATTAGGGTTTAGGGTTTTTTTCACTTCCTTGTGGTGCGGTAGAGGTGCAGTTGAGGTTTCACACCAGGATTCAAGGGTTTTGACTCAAAAGGTAGGTGGTTCCATGTGTAAAAAATTATTGATGAGTTATATTGTTGTATTCACTCATTTATAATATTCTTAATGTGTTGGGTGTGGTGTAAAAACTGTTTATGATTGATTTGGTTACATGTTTAATTTTATAGTTGAATTTTAACTTGAAATTTGGTGTATTCATTTGTAACTCATGAGGGATTATTTGGGTTTATTTCATAACTTATAGGATGGGTTTACTAAATCTTGTTTGGCCTAAAAATTATTTTTTGGTAATGTATTATTGTCATTTGGACCTAAAAATTGGGGTTTTGAATATGTTTGATGTGTGAAACATTGTTATACTTCTTGAGAGCATTTTATGAAAATGTGTGTTTTCATTTGTATATTTTGTGGAACTATTCAAGGTGATTTTATAACACATGAAGGTGGTTTTATAAATTTCTCTAGGGATTCCAATTCTGTTTTTGATAGGAATTGGTATGGTTTTGGTCTTAAATGGAGGTTTGGAAATGGGTTTGTGTGCAAGACATATTTACACCACTTGGGTTCTTATTATGAAAATTTTAAATGTTTTAGTTGGTTAAAAAAAGTGGGAAAATGGTACATATGTACTGTTTGGTGTGTTTGTTCACCTTTTATTGGTTTTTGAATGTTTAAGTTATGTTTTATGATTTCAAACATTTTTAGAATGTTTTTTTAAATTTCTAAAATGATTAATTAAATTGTGATGTTTGGGAGAAACTTGTTTGTGGGCTGTTTCGTGTACGTTTGATGATAAAATGATTTTGAAGGTAAAAAGGGTATTACATGGCATGTGTGTGTGGGATGTTATGTTATGTTTATCACATTGTCAATTTTTTATAAAAATGTTTAATGTTTGTGTTGAAGTGTTGAATTGATGTGTAAAGTATTGTGGGCTATTTTGGTGTGTGTATGATTTCAAAATGCATTTGAATGAAAAAGTGGATTTTGTGACTTGTGTAATGTACATGTGATCTATTTGGTGAATATGTGATATGGAAATGATATTTTCATGTAGAAATTATACTTATTGTCTTGTTTAACTTGTTTGAGCACAAGTGGGAAACCTGAGTATCTAGGTTGGTGGACGTGTACTAGTTTGCTAGTGATCCCGTGAGGTTTGGCCTCAATTTCACTTAGAAAAACTGACACATAAAACTCTAAATAAAATTAAATTATGATGATGTGGGGCCTTTAGGTTATGGGTATGTTACCTACTAGTGGATCATGCACGAGAACAAGTATCTATGAGGGTTACTTTCACCGAGATACGAGGTACCTCAGACCCACATCGAGCTAGTGCCGAGGGGTAATTACCTATTGCTTGTGCTCATTAGATCCTTTACACTCACCATAGAAATACGGTATATTTGGATAGAAAATTCAGTATCACTGGAATTTATTTTAAAAGATTTTATTCTTTAAATTATCCCACTTGAAAACTTATATTTTTTAAGTTGCGTCTTTTAAAAATTGTAATTAGAAATTACATGTTTTTGAAAACATGAATGATTTTTATATTTGAATATTAATCGCATGGAATATATTAGTGGTGGTATCCTACTGGGCTTTGGCTCATAGCCTACTTACACCTTTGTGTGCAAGTATACTTGGTTATTTTGTTTTTGCAGGTTTGGGTACAACTTTTTTTCCAACAATTCATGTTTTTTTTCGGTCATTCATGATGCGGTGTGGTGGAGATGGCTTGAGGGCGGTGCCTCTTTCCATGTGTAGGATCTTGGGCTATCTTTATTTTGTTTAGTACCTTTTTAATGGTCTTTAAGCATAGGTTTAACTTATTTAAATCAGTTATGAAAATTTTCAAAAGACAGTTTTAGTTGACAAATCCAGATTTGTTTTATTGACATTGTTTGTTGTTTAATGTTTATAAACTCTGGTAAATCATTCCCAAACTTCATTTTATGATATTCTAGAACTTGTTCCAGCCCATGGTGATCGGAAATTCCCTTAGGCCCTTGTTGTGGTCTAGGTAGGGTGCTAGTTTTGATGGTGACCAGATTCTGTTCGTGATAGGATAACCATTTAATTTTATCACATTTCCATGGTTCATTACATTCATCATGTTCTCCAACTCCATAACTATAACATTTCATCATTTAAGAATATTAAGACCATTTTCACATCATTAATTACATTTGACCACATGAACATACCTATTTACCATTTTCCACACTTACCCAATTACAAGACATAACTCTTTTATCTTATTCAAGTTAAAAAAACACCACTTTATGAAATTTTGACATGAAAAAAATTATCATTGGTTCAATGTCATAATATTTTCAATTAATAATTTAAAAACTCAATTCCCATGTTCAAGGGAGTGGAACACCCCATGGGTACAAGAATCATGATTGGTCCAACACTTCATTTAAACACCCAATTTATCATTTCCCACCAAGGAATCAAATTCAAAATATAACGACAAAAAATCACAACCACATTCAAAGAAATAAATACCATGAATATGTGGTATAACATGTATACCACAAAATTGATGTTCATTGAACACCGATCAATTAAACACGACTCCTGATTCATGCTCAAACAACCCCCAACACCCCATCTAAAAGCCTTCTGAAAAAATTAAGTGATTAGGGATTTGGAAGGAGAGGAAAAATTAATCCATAATTCTCCTAGAAAAAAAATCAATAGGAGTGGTAGACTCACTTAGATTTTTCATTATCAATCAATGGTGCTTAAAATGACTAAATATTAAAGGAAAATCACCATTTGGAAGCACATGATCTCTTGGTTCATAACCCTTAAAGCTGAAGGATAAAATGGTTTTAAAAAATAATAAAATAATTCTTAAATATAGATAGTGAAAAATTATAATTTATCCTAATTTAATGATAAAGATGGTTTGGACACATGTTTGACCAACCCATGGGCAAACTGTGTGGCACACTCTGTCCAAGAGGGGGCTTAGGTTTCATGGGTTTCTGGGAAGTCGACACAATTTTCCAAACAATATGAAGGTTGTGCGATTGGCTATGTCCAAGGAAGAATATTTTCTGGGCTCCCCTTGCACAATTTGTCAATTGTGAACCATCCCCCTATGGACCACATGATTAAGGAACATTTTAATTAATAACTATTCACCCGACACAGTATGATTATATTTCTAACTCTTACATGTCTTGAACCCCCAGAACACCTCTGCAACCTGTTATAATCATTGGAAGGATTTAATTAACCAATTGAAATGGATTAAAATAAAAAGATAAATAATAAAATTCTTATTAGAATGTTTGTTATATTACACAACATCTCAAGATAATGAGAAAACCCATTCAAAGAATCTACTAAAATCAACACCCACTAAATGTAAAATTTAATTAGATATTACTAACAATGGAGGCATGAAAAAAAATATTTCGGAAACCTTAATTAATAATGGATGTGAGAAAAACATTACATCTGTAGAATTTTGAAAATAAACTCAATGAATGTTCCACACACCCGAGGAAAGAGAATTGTGAAAATTATATTGAACCTCAATAAAATTTCTATAAGAAAAGATCTTACTCCCAGAGAAGGTCAAGGATTAGTGGATATTGTTAGATTTGTGGTATATATAGGTAAAAGAAATGTAATTTTTGGAACACTATTTATATCCATGGGAGTAAACATGAACTAATTATATGAAATGGTTGAAGAATAGAGAGTAAAAATTTTAATTATCATGAAGAATGAAAATAAAAGTCATCAAATTTTAGAGAGTTTCTAATCAAAATTGATTTGATTTCATAAAGGATTTTTTTTGAATATTTCACTAACCATGTCATTTTGTTAAACAATATGTGACAAAACTTCTAGTATAATTTCTTATGTAAGGAATTAAGTTGAAACTGAAAATAAGTAAATTTAGAAAAGTGATTTTATTATTTAGACTACTCTAAAATCTAGAAAAATAAAATAACATTTGATTCTAAAAACTGATTATTCATCACTTATGAAAAGTGATAAAGAAATATTAATTTTTTTTAAAGAATGTTAAGGAATGACATCGAATTTTGGAAATGATAGTTCCTTAAAAATCATAGGAATAATAATGACTGATATTGAAGCTCATAAAATAAAATCATAAGTGATTATATTTTATAAGGGGCTTAAAAAACATTTTGAGTGTTATCTAACTTTTTGATGATTGTAAGGAAGTTATCATCAATTTTTTTCTCATTAAAATTATAAAATATGGAAACGTTTTTAGTTAAGTAAAATGAACTAGTGGAAACTAATTATTTATTGGATATCATTGTAACACATTTTAATTATGTTTTTAGGATCAAAATAAGTTGTGGAATAGATGACTTAGTAATCTTGATTAGAAAAGTATGAAAAAAATTTCATACTAGATACTTTAGTAAACATACCCGTGATGAAAAGTAAATAATATGTTCTTTTTACAACATGTAATTAAGGGAAGATGGTTAGTGGAAGACATAAAAAAGTTGAAATCTAATCCACTAGACCACATGATCTCATTCAATATCATATTTATGGGTTGATGAGACATCAACCAACAAAATGTGATTTTTACATTATTACTTTCATTTATGAATTAACTTAGATAAAAAACATAATATTCATTAAACATAAATCAGAGGTTTTATATATTTTTAGATGTTTTACAAGGGAAGTTTAAATTGAGAATGGTGATTATAAAATAAATCTAAGAACTAACAATGGAAGGGGGTACACAAGAAATGATATCAGATCCAAACTAAATAAATAAGGAATCAAACACCAATATAGCACTCTATGCACCTCTCTACAACATGTAGTGAAAGAGAGGAAAAAAACAAGTTTAGTAGAAATGGAATGAATTATACTAGATGAATATAAAATTTCAATGTTCATCTAAAAAGTAACTATTATAACTTCTATTAATCTAAAAAATAGATGTTTCTTGTGGCCATAATATGACATGACTCTTTATGAATTTTTCTATAAGAAAAAACCTACAGTAAAATACTTCAAGGTTTTTGTGATTCCATTCATAAAAAAGATCAATAATCTAGGTCTTAGAAAGTTGGATGAGATGTATGATGAAGTAATATTAATTTGTTACTTACTGGATGGAAAAAGATAAAATATTGGAAAAAAAATCAAAAAATTTATTGTTCTTATAAATTGAAATTTATTTAGAATTCACCACCTCAAAAATTTATTGAAGATATTAAAGAAGATAGATTGAATCTTTACAATAAATATAATAAAATCAGTGATGAGTATAAGACAAAATTAGTACAAGACTATTCAGATTAATCTTATGATGAAAAAAGTGAGAATGAAAGAAAATAAATAAAATTTCATAATTAAAAAAAGAGGTTAAATCGAAAAAACATTATTAGAAACTACAATGTTCCCCTCTTTAGGAGGAAAAAATGAGATAATAGGACCATACATCACATATCTCATATGTGGAACCACATTCAGTTTTAGGGGTAGTTGAATATAAACAATTGGTAACAAATGTGAATGAAGTGTTAGATTATTTTGTGAAAAATGCACATGGGGACTTGTTCCTTGACTAGACAGAATTAATGTATAAGAACAATGTGGGTGTCTAGAAATATGATGAATGAACCTAGAGAAATTTCAAGAAACAAATCACAACTTGTTATCAAAGGTTACTCATAGGTGGAAGGTATTTATTTTTAAGAAACATTTTCCCCTATTGTGAGAATTGAAATTATAGTATTGTTCTTGGATATTTCAGAATATCATTATTACAATGTTTATCAGATAGTTATGAAGTCATGTTTTAAAAATTGTGAAATTTTAAAATATGTTTATATTGATAAATCTAGTGGGATATCACATGAAAATATAGTACCATGGCATTTATGATTAGCTAATATTTTTATGGTTTGTAACATGCTCCTCATGCATGGTACCCTAAAATTAACAGTTTCATGAAATAGTTGATGTTTTCTAAAGGAAATGTTGATATAAACATATATATTAAATAAATGAGAAGAGGTACCCTTATTTTCATTATTTAAATTGAAGATATAATTTTTATCGGTGACATGAAAAAAATGTGGGATGAATTTTCATAAAAAATAAGAAGAAGAACTGTGAAATTTCAATTTTTTGATAAATAAAATTCCTTATAGGCTTACATGTTTAAAGAAAAGTAAATATATTGTGGGTTTTTAAATGAATCTAGTAATAAATATCAAAATTTATAGAACTAATTAAAATTTTTTTCAATTTATATCTCATGCATGACATATGAAAAAATATATAATATACTAAAATGAACAACCAGCTGAGAATGTGTGTATCATACACTGAACAAGTGAAGGGATCATATTTGAATTTTATCACATGGGATTGACAGATATCACTAACTGACTGTATAATGGAATCCTATATATAATGTTATCCTTGGGATAAACTGAATCACTCAACATTTGAGCAAGATCAACCAACCTCCATGATGTGAAAGCATATCTATGTGAAAATTATATAGATGAAGAAATCAATTTGGTACATACAGGTTCATCCAAGAATGTGGATCTAAAATCCACACCCACTACCATCGTATGTCTTTTGATTATATAGGAAATCAAGGGAACTCCTTGATTACTGTCACGTTTATTCATTAATTGAAACACAAGAATAAATACCATATACATTTTTTTATAAATTCATCATATGCATTTACTCCCTTACTATTTCAGATTATGAAACAATTTTTGTAAATGATATCCTAGTTAGATAATGGTTCGGGTGTCCAACACATGAAGAATAATACACCCAATGCGTGAAAATCAAAATTTTCATGCAAGAAGATATACATACCACAAATATATCATATATAAATATGGATTTAGGGAATATTTACTTCAATATACCACTTTCACTAAATATTAATAGCATTTCTTCTATTTCATCACATAATGTATCATATACAATAGTTGTTGAAAACATATCCAAGACCCTTTTTGATATTTTTCAAATCCCTTTTGGAAAGATATTATTAACTTCACCATGTATCACATCATATAAAATACCTTGTCAATTCTCATCCAAAACACTTTTGAATTAACTATAAAACACATTTATAGTAGGTCTATGGGTTAAAATAAATCTCCATTTAGTCTACCATGACGTGTGACCCCATAGACCTCTATTGCATTGATAATAACTATGAATAATCAAATCCATAAGTGTAAGTAGTGATTTGAATCTAGAAAATAATTAATGAATCTCAAAATATAAAGTGATCTAACATAATATCTGTCAAGAAAATATATCTCTATACCTATGTCCACCAGTATACATCATATGAAAATGTACATCCTCATATTTTCCCTTTGTCTGAGACATCGAGTTACCAGGGGTCATGGAGCATGTCAATCCCATATATCCATCTCATATGATCTCTAATCACTATGTGTAGACTAATATAATCGATGAAAATATCACATGCCATCCATCTTTATGGATAATAATACCAAACAAACCTTTAAAATATAGATATTTACTATCTTGGTGTAGTTGTACACTCCCACAATATTTCTCAATCAAGGGCCCAGATTTCATACATATCAAAAGAGAGGGAATATCTCATCTTCTTTATGATCCAACCAAGGATATAGTCATCAATATACCCAAACAACATCATACTAGCTAGGTATATATATACACTTACTTAATTAGGGTATCAAAATATAATGGTTCTCATGATAGGTATCTCACCCACCTCAATTAGTGGGGACTCAAATATGCTCCTTACACAACTAGTATACCAATGACATTTATATGACACTCTATCTGGTATACATAGTTAGTCATCCAACAAAAAAATAATCCTATTATTTGATTTCTGTCTCATCAATATATTTTATTTCTATATAAAAGTATCCTACTCACCCTAACATTAACATTTTGTCCCAATATATAATACTTCACGATGAATATAGATTAGGTATAACTCAAATTCATACATTGAGAGGTTAATTATCATTTCAATTCACAAAATGTATATTTATATATTCATTTATATATCCAATGTGAAATAATGATAAACTTGTGGTTTAATTTAATAAAATATAATTTTAATATTTTTAAACTCTTTAATAATATTTTACAAAACTAACATAAGAACCAATATTTCATATCATATATGATAATTTGCCTAATTAGCCTTATGTTTGGTATACTTTATAGGTATTTTAGCACATTATATCATATATAATCTAGGTAACATCTCAATGTAACTATCTGATAAAAAATTCCTACTATAAATATTTTTAAGAAGTACCTATAATGTATTAAATTTTGAATAATGGTGAGTCTTAGGAATCATATTCCTAACAGTTCAACTTCTTGATCATATTCAATATCTTAACTTTAAAACATATAATGTGGTGATTTCAACTTCTATCATCTACTACTACATATTTTTATGTTCATAATCATCATTATATTTTCAACCATATTTCATCAAACTTTTACTTTTAAATAATGTAAGTACTTACATTAATATTTAATAATACAGTCAAACACTCTTATTCAATAAAATTAACATTAAACAAAGATTGGTGTAATTATTTACTTATTATCCTTGAAATTTTTAAGGATAAAACATATTCCCACTAACTTATTATACATTATATTATTGTAAAAATATCATGATAAGATACATATACCCTTTTGTGTTAAGAATTAACATTTATTTCATTTTAGTACGAATATTTAACAAAAAAACTATACCATATATAGAATTCTACATGTTTGGAAAAAAATTTATTTTAAAATAAGATATCATTGAAATGTACCACCAATGGGGGGTAGGAACACATTCCCATATATTGAAACAAATAGTTGGATAAATTTTTTATCAAAGATAAAATATTGTTAACCATATCTTATTCTAAAAATATGTTATATGAATTGATGAATCATAAACCATGTGTATACAATTAGTTATCACATACTTGTTCACAAAAACTCTTTTTGATCAAAAAAAATTTCTTACTATATAAGGGAAATGAGGTGAATATACAAATATTTTAGTTTGATTCATTTGACCATGAAAAAATCCATCACATTCAAATCATCGATGAAGTAACTATTTTCATCATCTCATGAATATAAACTCTAGGATTAATAAATTATTCCATCGATTTTGAACTCTTATATTTTGACAACACTTTGTAAAATATACATTCAGGGTCACATACCATTAGAAATAGAGGAATTAATTTATTTAATATCCATAACTAATATAGAAATTCCAGGGAGTTTGAAAAAAACATTTAGTTATATCTTAGATAATCAAATCATTTTGAAAAATTACTATTCCTTATAAGTATCCAAGGGTTTTAATGACCATGATTGGATTTTTGTTGGAATGTTGTTGAACATTTCAAAAATAATTTCCTTCATATAATTTTAATTTTACCAACTTATAAAATCTATATATAATTATAGAATCTAGACATCATATGACTAGATCATATTTATATTCCCAGCATAATGATAATATCTATAAAATGTTATAGCAATTCAATCATATTGGCTGAACATTTCCATATTTGAAAAAAGGATAAATTTCCTAACTAGAATAGCCATTTTTATCTCCCCTTAATGCATGTTATATAATTATAAAAAATAAACCATCTATATTAAAAATATCTAACATCTTTCAAATAAACAACTATCATTTACGTGATGTTCTCAAGAGCTAAATGTGATTAAAATACACAACATATGAAAATTTTATCCAATCTTGAAATATCCACATTATCAATGCAATAAAGCATTTTCCCTATTATAGGAAAAAAAATTTAATCTTCAATAATTTTCATCTTCTGACCTTCGGTATATCTAAATCACATTGTAAAAAAATAATTGAAAACATATATAAATCAAAATAATATAATTTATTTCAATAACACATAATTATTTAAGGAATTTTTTAGTCTCCTTGATTCATCAATATATTGAATCACATTGAATTTTATTTGACTTACCAAACCATATTAAGTATATAAGAACACAATTTTATATTCCAAATCATATTGAGTGAAAATTAAGATTCATTTTTTATTTTTTCATATAATTCCTTTGAAACATTAAATGAATAACTCTATTCTTCAATAATGACGTATATTCACTTATTGAACAACTTTAACACTTTTCTATCAAGGAAGAAATTATTATAACAAAAATAATTCTCCTTAAAAACATTTATTAAATTACCATAATTTTATAATAACTTTTCATAAGTTTCCAATCTTACGAGAAAATTACATTAAACATATCCATTCAAGGATTCATCAAAATGTTTTGCTGCTGATGATGATGATATTTTTCTACAACAAAAGATTTTATAAAATGACTATAATGAATTAATAAACATTTAATATCTACTTTTATTAAAATAAATTCAACTAAAATAATGACCCCTTAAAAAATTCAGCACGTCCATTATAGATTCAAGATAAAAATTTCTCTAAGAAATGAGTCCTCTAGGGAAATCCTCTCATCAGTCTATAATTTTGATAGGGAATCATCCCAACCATATCATATGTTATTATTTTATATTTGAGAAGAAAAACCTATATCCCATATATAATATAGATAATATCAAATCTATTCCTCTGGTATCCTTCCTAAGGATTTCCCAGCTAAGTGTAACCAAAAGAGAACCTCAAAAAAGATTAAAAAAAATACAACCTAGGGGAGACCTACTATGTAATAACCTACCAATGTATGTTCCAGTTTCACCGATTACTTTATTTCCTTACACAATATAATATAGGGGCACCCTACTATAGAAACCACTACATGGATGAATGATGGATGTATCGACATGTGGGTCATTGAAAGGATTTTCTCAGACAGTATTTGAAGGATATTTTATCTCACTATATTATCTAATGTTATTCACTTTTATGTATGAATTCTTCTTGTAATTTAGTTTGGGATCCTATTACCTACACCAAATACATATTTACAACCACATTGATTTATATCTCCTAACACAACCCCCATGTTTTTGTTAGTTATCCAAAAATCGAAGTCATACATATTAATACATATTCAAAATAATCGTATGCATATGGTACATGAAAACTTCATGTAAAGGAATATAGTTATATGATATTAATAATCTCTACATGGGTAAGCCCGAAGTGATAGGTATTTAACTCCATTACTCAACCTATACAAGGTACAAGCCTTCAGGTGTGTATGTATTCCAACCTAAAGTCCCTCTACCCATAGATACTTTACTAAAGGGAGAATCAAATTCATTATAAGTCTAATACCTAATATTCAAAAAATATAATCAAAAAATAAATTTGATTACATAAAATGAGTTATAAATCAAGGTAAAGGAAGATGAAAAACTGAATTCATTATAGATACATTTCTAGAAGTAAATTTAAAGCTCTATCTAGTAGAATTTAAAAAATTAAACTAAATGATGCACAATATTAAAATTTATTAAAACAATTATTGAACATGAATAAAATAAGGAATAAACGTTTTAAATAAATGAAAACTTCATATATTTAAACATGACATAAAAGTTATATAAAATTCATAAATCAAAGATAAGTTTAAACCCTTTTATAATTTACATCTTCAACATTATAAACTTTCCATAATTATCAATATAAATTTTTTAATTTAATTCAAATATTAACTTGTACATATCAATAATTATATAGAATTTCTATTTTATATATATATATATATGATATTATATTAATTTTAAAAAAATTATTATTAAATTTATATTCTGTAAATATTTTACATAACCTAAATTTCTTGTAATTAATTATTATTTAAACCTTGATCATTTCAATCTTCAAAAAAAAAATTGATACATATTAAATAAAATCCAAACAATTCCCCCCTTTTGTTTCAAATAATTGAAAATAATTAACTATGATAAATTCATAATTTAAATATAATCATATTATATTTTATACTTATTTCATATTTTATAACCTTTTATAAATTATCCATCTTAATATTTTTTTAAAATGAATTATTTCTAGACCATAAAACATTCCATATAATTTTGATAAAATGTCTTCCAAGTATTAACATTTAATATTTGGTATTATAAATGTTTCATGATCTTTTTCTAATTTAATTGTTAACCATTTATAATTAAATATATTTTTTTAAATTAATTATAAATTAAATATTCCCAAAGTATCTTTTGTAATGATTTATAAACATTTTATAAATCATCTAAATCATTTTAAATTTTAAACAAATTTCATAACAATTTTAAAATAAATGATCAATACCCTTACACATAGGGGTATTCATGAATAAGGGTAAAACCTTCTACCCTTTCACAGGTTGTTTGGAAGCCCTTACATAATGGTATGTCACTACTCGCCTTTACACAACTTAAAAACAGCATGCTGCATAAAGGTAATATGATGATTAACATTACACAGATCATTATACATAATGATAATAAAGACATTAACATTATGTGAATGCTTCATATAAGGGTAGGTCTCAATTTACCTCTACACGACCTCCCAATACCACTAAATAAGGGTACTACCCTCATTAAATCCATTTGTCTAAAGGTAATAATGAGGTTATGCTCACACAATCCTTCTTCATAAGAGAATGACCATTATGCAATCCCTTTATTCTTAATGGTAGGATCAACTGACCCTTATATAGAATGATCTATGTAAGGTTTGGGTGAGATGAACCTTATGCAGACCACTCTATAAAAAGATAAATGTTTGGTTATCGTTACATATCCTAGAAATGTAAGGGTAAACTGTTTTTTCGAGATTTTTGTAAAACCTATAAAAATATGATCTAATTTATTATTATTATTTTTACAATTCTATAATTCATAATTATAAATCATTATATTCTTCTGATAAAACTGAAGGTGTTTAAATTAGTCTAATAACAATTATCAACTCAACAATAAGAGATAAAAACCCTTTTCCAATAGATCTCCATGAAAATAAATATGAAGTTGCATATAAAATAATTAAACAAATAACATATTGTAAACATGCATACAATACATCAAAGAATCCACAACATCATCTTTTAACACCATAATATTGGTTTAATAGAGTTCAATAAGTGGAAATGGAATATAATCCCACCTCTATAGGTATTCATGGGTAAAACATAATCACTCGACGTTTGAGAATGTTCCACTAACCTCCACGATGTGCTATCATCTTATAGTGTAAAGGAGGTTTATTAAGAATGATTTTGGTTTTATTGAGGTTTATCTAAGAATATGGTTCTAAAATTCACACCCACTACCATCATAGGGTAGCATATTACTTTTGGAAATCAGGGAAGCTCCTTGATTATAATCTCATTATTTCATGCAATGAATGCTTGAATAAATACCATGTTTGGCACATGTATTTATAATTTAATTGTATAAATTTACTCCCTTATTGTTTCTTATTCTGAAATGGTTTATGTAAATGATATCCACAGTAGAGAATATTTTATTTTTCCAACACACATGAAAGAATATACCCAATTCATGAAAATCATAATTTTCATGCAAGTTGATATACAAACAATAAATATATCGAATAAAAAAATGGATTTATGGAATATTTCCAATAGATATATCATTTTAACAAAGCAAAAATATACAATAGAGTTGTTATGGAGGTTTGTAATGGCCGAATGAAATTATGTTTCTACACCTATCATTTTTCATGAAACATTGAGTAAATATGAATATGGGTAAAGTGTGAATCAATAAGACTTATAAAGGTTAGTAGGAATATTTCTCTATTTTATATATTCAAGTCAATACATCGTATATGTTGTTACATTATTTTCATAGTATCATATTTATCTAAAGGAATAACATATTTTTGATGAAAAAAAGAATACTTAATTCTCATAACAGAATATCATTTTATAGCCTATTGTATAAAAGAAGTTGTGACATGAACATTCTTGGATATAATGATGCTTATTGGGCTAGATATTTTAATGATAAAAAGTCTAAATTGGGAGAAAAATTATTCTTTGGAGAATGTTGTGTGAGATATTACTATTAGAATTTTTTTTGTTACTTTGAGTATAATAGAAGAAGAATAAATTTATTCAACCCATGCTTATATAAAAATTACATGGATAAAATTTTAGTTGAAATATTTTAGGGTGAGTGTTTGTAAAAATTTGAAGATTCATTATTAAAATCTAAGATCCATTGATCTTTCAAAAAAAATATGTACAAAATTGTATATTTAAAAACATTGATATTAAGTATCATTGCATAAAAGAAAACGTCTCTGGCGGAGTTTTTATGCTAGAGTTCATTTAAAAAATGTATCAAATTGTGTATATTATCTCTAAAGCTATGAAAAGGGAATTATTTGAGGAATTAAGTTATCCATTGAGTGTTTGGCCTCCAAAAACCGATTCCTAATGTTTTTCAGGATGACTTACTCCACCTTTATTTGGATTATGTTCCCAAAGGGGAGATAAATTATAACTTTGTATGAAGGTGTACAAATCTTTCTATTATGAATATGAATACATTGTTTTCATATAAAGGGGGAGAGATAAAATATTGAGGGTGATTTTATCTTATCAAGGCCCATGTTAATGGAATCCACCATCATCCTAAGGATCCATGAAGTCGTCTTTTTGATAGGACCACCATGTGATGTAGATGGGTCCTGATTAGGAGAAATACTCACCCAACATCGTTAAGATAGTCCACAATAATATATTGGTCTATATAACCTTAAAACATGCGGGGTCACATTATATGAAACTCAAGATGCACACCTATCCTGATTTCATCATCCACTAGTACTTCTATTGTAAATTAATAGTCAATGGGTGGTGGTCAGATTGGAAAACCACACAGAGGCACCATTTCTAGTACAAGACCCTCAATATAAGACAAGAAACTAAGAGGGTCATTCTTATGATCCTGCTACAAGATCATATGTTGCAATAATCGAGGAGGAATCCTAAAATAGACAAGGTGTACCAATATGAAATAGTATATATATTAATATGAATTATGAAGGAAATGGAAAGCAAACCCATTATTATATGATGCATGTACCAATTCTTTCCTTGCAAATTGTACTTACCATATCAACAAATAAATTAATAGAGTCCTAGTGAATGAATAAATTAGTTTCCCCAACATCATTAGGTTCCCTATCCTTAGTGATGAACTCGAGATAATTTAACACTATTGAAATAGTTCCCAAAAAACCCCCATATTTAGATAATCTCCAAACATTTTTCATAAGATGAAACTGTATATGATACCACCCTATCACGACTTGATATAAAAGGGCTCAACTGTTTGGTTGAAAGTTAAATGTGACACCCCAATCCCACCTCTAATAGGTCAGGGGATGTAGACCAGAGTTGCGTAGGAATATCATACTCATGGGAGGCCTTATCCTAAGGTACTTTTACACAAACACACAAATATCGAAATACCCACACAAATATGAAAGTTAATGTAATACTGATACCAAAATTTATGCATTCATCTATACCCCATATCATTATGCAAGATATGTAGCTGAAAATAAAAAGGGCCATATACAATCCCACTAAAACTGTAAAATATCCCAACCTTCTATAAAGGAGGGGACTACTATCAAATGAGACACCTCGTATAAACCATGATTTGTCTAACTCAACTATTCCCTACATGATCCTCATATACCTAGGACTCCATAGAAATTCATGTCTTATATATAATACACGACATGTGTGGGATGATCCATACATGGGTGAGTATATACATTCCCAACAATACACCCTAAAATCAAAAAACATAAAGCATCAAGATTGTAGTTGGATCATTATCCCAAATTCATGTCAATCAGAATATGATACATAAAAATAATTACCCCGATATACTCAATATAGATACTATGTCTTTAGGTAAATCTATGAACATAATACCATCCTAGGATCCTACTCGAGGATTCAATGTAACACTCTTCGAGGAGAACAAGCTCCATGGGTATGATAACACTCATGGGGCTCAAATGAGATATTTTGTTCATCAGTCTCTCCATCAAGAGGTATACACTGAAACATAGAATATATTGATACAAATTTAAGGTATCTCTCCTAGGGATTATGGTGTATACTTAAACCTATCTAGAATAAACAACTGTGTAAGGAATCAAATTCTCAGATATATTAGTCATATGATTCCTAATCATACCAAGGGAAGAATAAATAATACAGGATCACAACCCAGGACACATGTACGGATTCCTAACCTCTATCTGAGACTGGTCCATTAGAGGGGATCACATTCTATGTTTAGGATCTAATGCCTCATTGTACCCTAATAGGGATGGACCAAGAAGATACACCCTATATATAGTGAAATAATCTAAATAGAATGAGGTCCTAAAACTACCCTATAAAAATTACATGGAATGTTCTAGGAGTACACGACATGTCCAGCTAAATTTGTACCAAACCATGTCTCTTTCTGTGTTCAACAACCAATGATTGTTTACTCTATTCATGCTCATGTACACATGGTGTGTTGATGTACCTTGTCGTCTTTGAGTACTGTAGCCATGTCTGAGTACATGCTATTTCATTTTTACTCTGGCTTTCACTACTACAATACTAGGTTTATCCATCTCTAAGTCTTTATCAATTCTAGCTAAAAACACTATTAAAGACCTCCTTTTCTAGAGCTAAAAAAAGTGTTGTTAAAAGGGGTCTTTAACAATGATTTTTTAGCCCTGTTGATGGGGGGAATTTATCAGATCTTTTTTACAAGCCCTCATAAAGGCCCACCATTTATTGGTGCCTTTTAAAAAATCAATAATAAATGGGGTCTTTTATGAGGTCCTGTAAAAAATCCCTGATAAATAGGAGATTTTATCTGTTCTTTTTAGAAGCGTTGATAAAATAGCGTCCTTTATCAAGAATTTTTTAGATCACTCATAAAATAAAACAACATAAAAAATTATATTTAAATAAAAATAATAAAATAATATATAAATATAAATATATTGATATATATAATATATATTTTAAATATGTTTTACATAAGTTAAATAGGAATTTAAAAATAATCTATGAGATGCTTAGTTGAAATAACTTATAAAATAATTGAAAAATAATTTTAATCAATAATTTTCTTATTATTAGCATGAAATAGTAATTTAATATGAATTTTAAGATAACAAAACTCATAAAATCAATAAGAGAACCAAAATAAGTTGAAAATGTTACTCAAAATTCAAATGATGATAACGTTTGATCTGAGTGTTGGTTTGGGCTCTAGCACATAGAAAATAAAATCCTTCAATGATATCTATTCCTTTAGTGACACAGGTAATCCTCTATCATATTTTTCGAGGCAAAAAATGCCTATAATTCCTCCAAAACTGAGTTTTTAGTCAGCGTACCCTGGTTTTTTTAACATTTGATGGATTTTCAATATCATTTATGGGGGTCGTTTGCTCATTTTTTGTGGGTAATAAATTTATTCTAGGTTCTTACATTCATATTAATATTATGGTTTTTCAATTTTATCATTTTTCACAGTATTCTATTATTTATAATCAAATATAAAATAATATATACATATTATTTATATATTCACACATAAAAATTTAATTTTATAAATAAATAATTAATCATATTTACATATATTATATATTTATTAATATATAAACCTCTATATAAATATATGGATAAAAAATGTAACAAAAAATATATAAAATATATAGATATAACATAAAATGTGAAACAATCCAATATAGGGGAGTGGAAAATTCTTTGATGTATATAATGGAGGTCTAGGGTTTGAAAGTCATTGTAGGAAGGGGAACGTGTGAGAGGATTGGATTATCTAACGGTCCAATAAATTGGTGGGGGAAGCATTGATAAAGGGGTTGTGGGAACCACTAATGAAGGGGGTGGGTGAGGCGTGGGAAAAAATTTGTATACCCTTTATCAGCAGGGCTTTTATCAGTGATTTTTAGTACTGATAAAGGCCCCCTTTAAGGGAACTAAACAAGAACTGAAACCCCATGAACTATATCTAGGAGACAAAATGAAGTGTGTTCTTACTAATACACAATGTTTATGTTGGGTTTTTTCAAAATCCCACTAGTTTTCAAGGGGTTTCCCTCACACTGCCTCCTCTTGAATTCTAACCACAAATCTCATCCATGAAACACACATATGAGATTTATGAACTATGATCATCATTTATGGATGAATTATATCCCCCAATCTTCTTTTTAATCATTCGTGTTGTACCACATCACCTAAAGAACAAATTATATCAAATAATATCTCTAGATATATTTCTATCATATCATTTTTAATTTGAATTTCACTAATATAATCACTAAAAATTAAACTATTTCAGCTAATTTGTATTGTTTTTGGATTTTTGGTGGGTTTGGGGTAAAATATAATAATTCCATAATTTTTAAAAATTAACATATATTTACCACTTTGTTATTTCAAGCATAGCTTTTAAAATATTGATCAAATACGATTTATTATTTTTTAGGACTTCAATATTCATGGGATCTAACATCTTCTTCTAGACCTAGATCTAATTTGAACATCCATAGTCCCAAAAAATCAATCACGTTGAAAAATATTTCAGGTCGGAAAAATGGACCCCATCTTAGTAAACAAGGAAAACATGGGAGAAAAATCTCCAATTAAGGTAATTCTATCTCAATTTGAAAGATTAATCAATTAAACGTTTGACCATTAATATTTATGGATATATTCTATCATTAATGGAGTCATTGAAGATGAAAATTTAGAGGAAAATTTAGGGAATATTAAGATTGAAAAATATTCACAAAAAAATTATTTCAAAACATCTTTTATACAAGTCCAAGCACATTAAAATTTGTAGGGGTGATAGAAAACAAAATTTATCAAAACATATAAGAAATGTCCTTGGTGATTTTTGGCCATATTTTGGTAAAAAGAGGAAAAAAAATTGATGAATAGATTATGGAGGAGATATATTTTCTTTTCAATTTCCTTCTTTTCTTTTTTTAGTTTTCTAATGAATTATCCTTACCACTTATTCTCAATTAACCTTCAAATATAAGGGTAGACCTTTTGAGTTATTGGTTAAGGAGAGGATTTCGGTTTCTTAATTCTTGATTTTTTGTTCATTATTGAATAAAGATAATTTATCTCTTAGGTATATTTTCTTCCAATTTATAAGTTTTTATTATCATGTAAGATCATGTTGTATTTTTGTTTATATTATTGATTTTTCATTCGTCAATGATAATTATCTCTCTCCTATAGGTTCGAGTTTATATACAATTCAATTACCTTGTATTAGTGGTGAATTACTCAATATTCATTAGTACATGTGGTATTTTTAGTGGATATTCTTGATTGTTTGATATAAAAAAGTCTTGCTTGGGTATTTCCTAAGTCAATTGATAATATTAACAACAAATCTCTCACACAAGTATGGAGAGTATAACAAACAAATATGTTTTCATGGATTACTCTCACCATCCCCATTTGACTAAGAGAGTGAGAGGAAGTGATCATAGAATCTCACTATAATCAACTTAATACAAGAGGATGCGTTAAATTGGGATTATGATATCATTTAAATTAGAAAAATACCCTCGACATGATCACCCATATCATATAATAGTTTTCATAACATGTGTTTCCAATTTGATTCAATATTTTTCATAATTTTTCTATTTTATTTTTCCACTTTCATTAGTTTTCAAAATCAAAAAATTACAAAAACCACAACTTTTTCCTCTAATTTAAATGTTACTAATTGTTTTTTGTACACTCCTCTATTGAGACAAACCAGGTTAACCACTACACTACATTTTAACATAATAAATAATTGGGTTTTCAACACCCTATGATAGACAATTTAAAAACCTGATGTCTTTTTGGGGATAAAGTGCCAACATTCAAATTACGACTTTTGGTATTCAATTTTATTTTTCTTAATTTTATAAAACTAAAAAAAATTCTATGATGTATCAAAACATACCATATATTTTTAAATTGAATAATTAATCACAGGTGAATAACAAAAAAGAAGAGAAAATTAGTTATGATAAATTCTAGATACAATAACATAGAAAAAACATAGTACAACTAGAGTGAAAAGTTGAAATATAATTTAAATATGTTTATGCATTATTGAAGCTACTAGATCCAGATAAAGAAGCAAAGGATGACACGGAGAAAAAATTTACTGTTGAGCTATGTTTATGAGATCAATATTATTTTGTATGACTTCTAAAACAAGTATAAAAAACTAATTGATCTCCATGTTTCATTTAATGTTGAATAGCCATCACCATTGGAAGAAGACATGACCCATGTTGTGGAATTTGAAGAAAAGATAGAGGATCTGGACTACCTACCTCCACTTGATACCATCCAACTCTAAGAGGCACTCACCAATAAAGAAGACACGAAAACTAAATGAATTTAGGGAGTTGATCTTATCTAAAAATCTATTTCATTTTATTTTACTAAATTTTAATTTAGTATTAATTTACATTATTATAAATTTTCAGATTCAAACAATAATTTTTATATATTATAGGAATATTCCGAAACAACACATGAACCTACTGAGGAACACATAAAGATCCCTAATTTTGATGTTCATACATATGAGAAATCCTATGAGGAGATCAATATTTCATTGATAGTATAAAAAGAGTCCCAATATTCATAATTTTAAGGTGAATAATTTTATATTGGTTCTTTATAATTTATTTTTTAAAATAGAATTACACTATGATATTTCCTATAATTATTCCATTGATGAAACATACCTTTAGATGGAATTGGAGAATGAAGAATAAGTTGGGAATGTGGAAACTAAGAAAGATGAGGACCCATTCTATATCCTACCCCCATCATGTAAGTTTTATCTGATTTCTATGGGAATGTATTTGGTGTACTATATTCATGGATTCCTAAAAAAATAAGTTCAATATAGAAAGGATTATTTTGGTGATTTATCTCAACGAAACTCCACCAACCATTTGATTGGGGAAAACCCACTAGAACTGCCCATCTGGAGGTAGTCAAATCCTAGGTCCTACTTGGGGGATTATTCCATGATCTTTCATTATTTTCTTCTCATTTATCATTTCATTTCTACTTTCTTTTCATTGAATAAATATATTATGTCATATTCATTAATTTTCATGCAGGTTTTTAGTGAGTAGCATTTTAGAAATAAATTCAACATTACACTTCCAATAAGTCTGGTCACACACCTTCTTTAAACATAATTTAGTCATGTGATTCAATTAAAAAACTACTTACATTTTATATCTACATTAATTCATTGGGTACACTACATAATTTATGTATGTGTGGGTAACCTTTTTAGTATAGTATTTTCAATATTTATCTATTTTTCAAAAGAAAGAGTGTGTTTTTCAATATTTCTTCCTTTTAATGTTTTGTATGTTTTTGAAACTTGTGAGGTCAAATTATTATGATTACCATTTTTGAAACCAATTTCAATGAGTGAAAAAATATATCACATGAAACTAAGCTTAAATGAATACAAAAAATGACTTTGTTTCAAAGTCAAAACATTGTGAATTTCATGGAATGACCTCTGATTTTTGAACCCATGACACATCTCACAATATGTATCTTTTAAATAACATCACAATGAGGCTTATGAACAGTTTCTTAATATTCTTTACATTTAATTCACTAATTCATAGGACAAAACGATGCTCTATTTAACCATAATTTATTTTATTGTTGTAAACCCATGAGGGTCTGAGAACTTGTGTTTTAAATGAGTGAGAAATTTATATAGTTTTAAAGACCCTTTTTAAGAGAATCCCTTTTATTATATCATTACATGTTTAGGTAATCATATTATCCCTTAAAATTTATGAACAACCAATTATATTAGCCACATTAGAAGAACATTTTCTTTATCTAACATACTATTGAAGTGAAATTTCATGATCTAGATGAACTAGAGTTTAATGGAAACTATCATGTATTATACGAAATAATTATGGAGATACATTTTTTTGAAAATAAAATGCTGAAGTGGTGTGTTTTCTAATAAAAAGCTCATTCTATAAAAATATGTTCCTTTCTGATGACTTAATTAAAAATAATTTTTGAATTTCGGGATCTTTAAAAGGATAAGGAAATATTTGATTATCTAGAGAATTTAAAATAACAATTTCAAATTTTGCGAAATTTTTATTATGATAAAGATTAAAAATTACAGAATCCATTCGATTCACATTAAAAAAATGTTAATATAATTTTAGAGTTGATTTTTTTCTATGGAGAGTGATGATGACACCATACTTGAGTGGAAATTAAAATCATGAAATTTTTCACCAAAAAGAGCCAAGCCCTCTTCATTTGGCCTTAAAATTTTTGGAATCAAAATCATACCAACTGAAATCTAGAGAACATTGATAAAAAAATTTCATGATAGGCACATGTCCTTGATTCACATCAGGTGGAGATATGTGAATTTATCAATCCTATGGTGACTATTTCAAGGGTGTAGATGAGAAAAGTCTTTTTGAAAATTTAATTTTGTGAGATGAGTGAAAATTCATGTGAGGTAGGTGTTTTGGGTGAAATGGAGAAGAAGTTAAGTCGAAATGGATTTAATGATTTGAATTGAAAAATTGAAATAATGGTTTTTGAGTATTGATGATATATTTTATTTCTTGTTAAAACATTTGATCGATCTCATGGGTATGTGTTTTGAATTTTCTTTGATTTTATTTTGATTATTATTTGTCTTGGATTCCATGTTATAGGTGTGGTGGAAATGATAATGCTACTATTTTCTTCATTTTTCATATGTATTTCATTTATTTAATCCCAACAAATTTAATTAATTGAACTAATTTTCATCATTTTTATATTGTTGGTTTGTTTTGGGCTCAAATAAAAAAAATGTATAATTTAAAAATTTTAATAGATTTCTATCACTTTGATATTTTCAGTTTAAATTTTAAAATATTGATCCAATAGGAGTGATTTTTAGTATTTCATTATTCATGGGATTCAAATTATTCTTTTGAACCCATAGATAGTTCTTATATCCATAGGCCTGAAAATAAATCACTCATGTTGAAAATATTTCTGTCTGATAGAATGGAAAACACTTCTATAAGTGAGGAATAACTCAAACAAACCTCCAATTTATGTTATTCTAGTTGAATTTGAAATAGTAATCAACTACACAATTGAAAATTAAATTTTTTTGGAGACATTATCTCATTAAAGAGGCCATTTAATATACCAAATTGTAAGAATATTTAGGGAATCTTCGGCCATAAAAAGTGTGTGTTCTTAATTATATCATATAATATTGTATACATTCCCTAAGACATTTAAATTTAGAGTGTAGGTATAAAAATCAATTTATCAAAACATATAAGAATGAACCTTGGATATTTTGGGCCATATGGTGGGTATAACTGAAGAAAACATTTGATCGATAGATTCAAGATGAGAAATTTTCTTCTTTTATTTTCCCCTCTTTAATTATTATGAGTTTTGTAATGCCTTATTTTTTCTCATTATTCTCTTTAACCATAAAATAAAGGGTTTAAAATACTGATTTATTAGGGAAGGGTTGGTTTTCTCTTTTTTAATTCTGGATTTCTTATGCTTTATTGAATAAATTTTCATTCTCTCATTTATGGAGTTTCATTCAAATTCTAATTGAATTTTTATTATCAAGTATGATCATATTTTCTTCGTTAAATTGTAGATTTTTATTTATTAAATAGTCATTACACACCTCTTGTAGGATCTGATTTATATAAGATGGAATATACTAGGTCTTAGTAGGGAAGTACTCGACGATCGTCAGTTCATGTGGAAGTGGTAGTGGATATTCTTGATTATTTGGGATAAATAGGAGTCGGTCGAGTATTGACTATGTATATTGAGGATATTTTATACAAATATCTCACACAAGGTAGTAGTTTATACAAAAATTATATAATGGATTAGGTTACTCTCACTATCACCATTTGACCAAGGTAGTGAGAGGAACTGAACATGGTTCTCACTTTAATCAATTTGGCAGAAGAGGATTGAATAAATTAAAATAAGTAGAGAATTGAAATTGGAAAACTAACCCCGACATAATCACCCTTCTCATATAATAGATTTCCATAACTTTAATTTCTATTTTTTCTCAATATTGTTCTTAATTTATTTGATTTTTTATGTTACTTTCACTTGTTTTCAAAATAAAACTATTTTAAAAAATCCATTGTTTCCTCTAATTTAAAGGTGGAAAATTGATTGTTGTGTGCTCCACTCTGGAGACAATCTAGGATAACCACTATAATACATTATAAGTTTGAAAATGATTTTTTTTTCTAAACCTATGAATGGAACTTTTCACCTGTTAATGATCTATTGTACCAAATAATTATTGTGTAATGATCACATACTAAGTATCTGCCTAATCACTGGCCAAAAGAAACACAAATGATGAACATATGATGAACAAGGGGATAAATTAAAAAAGCATAGTCTTGTGTATTGAAACTCATCCATTGTTTGGTTTAGAAATAATATGTTGATAGAGAATCCTTAAATGAAATAAATAATAAAATTTTAATCATATTAATATACATTCTGAATTTTAGGAAGATAAATCAATACCTATAAATCAATGATCGATCCAATAATTAATTTTTAAGAAGCATTGATTCATGTTTGAAAAAGGATAAAAAATATGGGTACTAAATCCAATAATAAAAATTTATCTACCATTATATTATAGGGATTACTGGTGAATAATAGTTTTACATGATCGTCGATGGCGAGATTCACAAACCATGTTTGAAAAGATGACACATTGGAAAAACCAATATCTAATACTCTATATTGTTGTTATCTGCAAAAATATCATACATAACCCTATAAAGAATTCTAGGGTTATGTGGTAAACACTAGGGTTTGTATATATCAAGTATTTTATAAAAGAAATCATGTCATGATAATTAAATAAAAATAAAATTATTTAAAAATTTGTTTTATTATTTGCGCATGTGACTGCATTGAGACCAACCACTCGATGCCAACAAAGATATATCATGCCTTGGGTTAATCCATAATTCCATATTTAATATAATTCTCATATTTCCCATGAGAGAATCCATTCAAGAGTTAATCCATTTATTTATAAAGACTATGCATGCGTGATATAATATATATAATATTTTTATTATATCAAAATTGAGCCTCCTTAGGCAACATAATCCAACACTAACATAGTGACTAACTTTGGAAATATTCCTTAATATATTCTAAATTCATGGAAGAAAATATACTTATATCATGAATCACATAAATAAGTGTACACAATGTCACATCATGACCTCCTGTTATCAAAATGTAACTTCCCTTTTCACATATAAGGGAACATAAGGTTCACCTAGTGATACAAAATAAATATATCATATATAATTTTTTCTTTTCTGGAAAAACATATATGTAAAATATATACTATAATGATATGATTCCCTCGGATACAACGTGCTTATACACCCCCATTAAAAATAGAAAAGTCACCCACATTAAATAGTTAATCATTCATCTAGAGTATTATTATACATGAGACTTATTCATTTTAAAGTCACAAGATTCAAATTATGTTAGGATACCTCTATCAATGACATGACATTCCAAAATTAAAAAAAGGAAAAAGACCTCTCACTCGAAAATATAGACCCATTACATTATGATGCCTCTAACCACAATGTGACTTGATTTCAACCAAACAATCAATATTCTAGTATATTACTCATTACACTATGATTCATTTTTTCCATTACATGGACGATAGATAATAAGAACATTATAATTTTAGAAACACCAAAATATCTTAAAATATCCAAATAACTTGTTATTAACCACTATTTTATAAAATTGTGATATTGTACTATTACATTTATCCATGTCATCCCACTTCAACCAAATAAAAAATTTAGAAAATTATAAGGAAATAGGAACCAAAAAACATAAACACCAATCATAAGATATGGGAGGGTTTGGAAAAAAACTCAAAGAGGCCTAGAGGGAAAATAGAGCACTGTAAAATAACACAATTCCCCAAAAAATCGAATTAATCCTAAAAAATCATCATACATTTCAAAAAAAAATATAATTTATAATTAGGAACATGATTCCCAATGTTTTTGAATAACTATAGTAGGGCTCCCCATAATTTATAATTTATCTAGAATGGGGAAAAAAATTAAAATCACTTCGGTAAAAAATATGTCAATTGAAAAAAATTATTCATCAAATTGATAAGGAAATAATCAATTTATTATTATAAAAAATAGACATTCATGAAACCTTAAAGTAATCAATATTGAATAAATAATACCATAATCAATATAATACAAGGTCTAAACATCCATCAACATCTCATATTCCAAAAATGGGGGAGGTATATAAACCAAAATAATACCGAAAAAATTTCAACATGGGATCTACCCCTATGTAGTAAACCTAATGTGGAAACCAACATGCGAACTTACTCACAGAAAACCCTCTCATAGTGAACCAAAATAACAACGGGTCTGTAACTACTACTAGTATTATGAACTAGTGCATAATAAAAACTAGTATAACACTCATACCTATATCCCCACCACATAACAGAATCATCCCATCATAAATTCATCAAAATACAACTCATATAACATGGTGACAATAAAAAATAAACCTAAACAGGGATAAAAAATAAATGTGGAATGAGAACAAACCAAATTATCAACACCTTAAAATACATGATCTAAGATGATAACCTATATATAACAATAAGAATTACCTCATAAATTTAATTCAAAATAGGCTCATCAATCACAAATCCCATGATATATAATCATCAGTATCAAAATTCCAATTACACATAATATATTTTTTATTAGTAATTCAATTTTTTTAAGATTAAGTAAATGAACACAACAAAAATAGTCCTTGGAGATTTCAATAAAGTGGCCTTATAATGCATTGGTGTCCCATATTAGAAACACATAAAATACCTCTTATTATATATAGGAATGAAAAGTGTTCGAAAAGTATATAAATTAAACATCATTCTTTTATACTAGGGTTCATCTAGCCTAGTCTGATTTAATTCCACTAACATAGCTCAGATACATATTTCTTAAAATGAATGTATTATAGATTTCGTAAAATGAATATCAGTTCCAGATGTAATCATTTTTCAATGAAACGATATTTGATAGAGTCATTTGATTCTAGATCAATATAAAATAATATAAATACTTTAAAATATATCCACAATGACATTTATCTATTATGTTCAATGAGTTTTTAGGGAATTGAATGTTCCCTCATCCCTCTATATACACTCTAATGTTCCAATGTGTCAATGATCAGAATAATAATATATAGGATATAATTTAATAAGTCGTAAAGGAAATAATATTTCATCACTATTCATATATTCATAGTTTGAGTGAATCTAAAAAATGAAATAGTCACACCACGAAAACAATAATATCATATAGAGGATCAACCAATAAGACTAAAATTAAACATTATAACAAGGAAGTTGTAGGAGGATTAAATTAAATAACAAAATACATAAACCGAATTGATCTAATACTCACAACTCTAGATCCAAAAATCCCATTGAAAACTGAGTGATCAACCCAAAATCATAATTAACTAAAATATAGTACATTGTAAAAATATTTCCTTTACATTCAATCATCATCATTTTATAAATATCTTAATACCCTCTTTATAGAAAAGTACATGCATTGAAAACTAACCAACCATTAAAAACACAGTATTTAATTTAGAAAACAAAATGAATAATTTTAGGGATTTAACATAAATCAAAACTACAACTTCATAACTAGGAAACTTTAACCAGTAGTAATATTTTAAGAATCAATATCTTCCATTTAAAATAGGAATCCAAATCAACTTGATAATTTTATCCATTCATTTAATTTTTTTTTAAAATTTCATACAAAAATAAATCACTTTAAAAAAATACTCAACAAGAATAAAAAAAAATTAAAAGACCATAAATATGGTTTTAAGACAAAAAAAATTCATGGAACACTCTTTTAACACAAATAAATCCTTTAAACCACACATATAAATGAAGGTATAACACCAAACATTAAACAACACTGACTCTACTGTCATAAAATCATCATCAATACCCCTTTTATTGATCTCCAACAAGTGTAAAGCACTTTATCATCAATTTTACGTCAAATGTTGTTTGATCCAAAAGATAAACATGGGTGTAATGTTTTCCATGGTTTTGGTGTAAGGTTTGGATGACTCTTTCCAACCATGTAATATAATATGTAATGTTTCTAAAACCTTGTTTATGATATTTGAATGGTTTCCCAAACCATGTGATCAATCCATGTAGCTTCAGTTCATTTTTATTTTAAACCCAAATATAAATGAAATTTATAAATTATTTCATATATCTCAATGGGGAATAAAACATCATAAAAATAATCAAAACTAGATTTTAAATTCATGATTTAAATCCCATATACCCATGGAAACAAAAAAAAATCCTAAAAGGATGTGATTTAGAAATTTTACATGACCTACCATATCTGTTATGATAGTCCTATATCGAGACATTTATGGGTCACCCAAATCAAAAGAGGGTACTCTAAAACCATTTTAATGAAATGACCCATGTTAAACTAACATGTCACACCAATGAGTCCACTACATGGTCGAAAGCACATTCTCAATCACCAGATTCTGAAAAAATAACTAAATCACCAAAAAATAACCATGTGTGAATGATATAAACCTAAAATATTAATAATAATAATAAATAATTATATTTTTTCATTGAATCCTAAATAACGCGTCCCTACATTAGAAATCAATTCATATGAAATAAGTTGTTTTTAATTATAAATTAAACCAAATTGGGAATAATAAGAACTAAATCATCCAAATGAGGAATAACTAATTATAGGGTAAATATTAAGTTTAAAAATACTAATAAAAAATGATATTACATAATATGAATCATAAATTAATGACCAATATTATAAATATAATAGGTAACTAAATTGGATGATATAATTGTGCCCTGAAATAGGCAAACTAGAGCAATATCCCAAGGTTCAATATATAAGACCCATTTTCCCTTACCATATGAAATTCATCCATAGATAGATAAAATTGTACCACAAGGAACCTAATATCACAACCAGTGAACATGTATGGAAACATAAGATCTATATACACATGCATAAATTTGTATGTGGGGTGTGAGACGAAATGGCCTTGTATGATTTATATAAAGTTTATTTACAATTATTTTTATAAAAACTTTTATAAATATAGATTGAACATAATATAGAAAATAAGTATTTCCATATATAAACCATAAATAAATATTTAATTATATATTTATCACTTTTTATAAGTACTATGATAAGTATATCTTGAAAAAAAATATTAATCTACATTTAAGAACATGAATTTAAAACTTATAAATATAAAATGACATTAAATTGAATATCCTCTTTTAAGTCTCTTATGCCAACCATAAGGGTGGAACCACCATGGTGGTCTCCCAAGATTATGGGAAAAAAGTAAATCAAATTAAATTTTTCAAAAACATTCACAAATAGTCTCTCTTTAATAAATTCTTGAAATGTAAACCATGTCATAAATAAACTTGAATTAAAACAATGACAATGATCATGCGATGAATCATTATATAAATAAGGATAAATGGTAGAAAAATATATCATAAATCCATGATAATAAAAAGTATGTGGATATAAAATTTGGTATAGGAATCCATTCTATATTATCTAGATAAAAAAATTAACATCCATAGTATACCCACTAGGTCCTAATGTGATATTATCATAGTTATACTTAAGTGGAACTGACTAACAACCATTTATCTGGTCCCAAAGGTAAGAAACATTATATAAAATCCCATTATTTTACTGGGGATTTATTCCAAGTTATCCCCATAGTCTAATCAAATACTTCTCCCAATGAGATAAAATAATATAATCAGCAACTCCCATGTGTGAGGAAATGACCTTCACAGGGGATTTCAAGGCAATAGTAGACATAATTATTTTCAAATAAACTAAATTTATGAATTACTTTCCCATTTTCACATAAAAAATGAATTTTATGGTAACTAATAAATCTCGAAATATTATAATTAAATGAATCTATAAATGTAAATGATATTAAAACTTATTTTTCTTTCAATGTGATCTTAGTAAGAAACACTAGTACAAATTCATATGTATCAAAATTAAATATACTTCGTAACCCAAAAAGGTGAAAAGGATATAAAAGACAAAATAGAAAGGGGATCACAAAAATATTGTATGATAAACCAAAAAAACTAATTTATAACATGAAAAATAATCATTTAAACCCAACATGAAATGATATTTTTTTTAAAATGATTAAAATCCTAATAATGATACTCCCTTTTAAGACCAAGGAATCATCCTCAAAGAGTCAAATGAAAACTAAAATATATATTTAATTATAATAAAAACATAATCATAAGTTAAATTCTTTATAAATTATAAGAATTATACACCCTTTATTTTAAAAATTAAATATATTTGAAATATATTCATAGTAATTTTCAAAAACACTTAGTAGTTAAACAATTTTACAAAAAATTAATACAAAAAATTTAATTGAGAAACACTCCAAATTAAGTATGAAAATTTCATTAATAAATTTCATAAATTCATAATGGGTAATACATATACAAATAACATGATATTTAAATAATTTAGAAAATCCAATCATTTCATTCATTTTTAAATTGAACAATTTCATAAAAACACCTAAATTATCTATGCATAATCCACACACCATCAATAGCAAAACACAACCCCATAATGAAATGGCTACCTCAATACCTATACCACCAAAACCCTGAAAATAAAATCAATCAAAACTCAATATTTGACCTCTGTGGTTAGTATGGTTTTTGGGATAAAAGACAATGAAGGGTAAATGGGATTAGAGAGAAATGGAGAAGAAGCATCAATAGGAATAGTGAAAGTTTACCTTACAAAACTTCTAGAAATTGAATTGGAGGTGCTTCAAAATACATGGAGTATGTAGGGAGAGTTATCCCATTAGAACAAAAGGCCATGATGTGAGAATGAGGGAAATGAGAAAGATAAATAAACTTTAAGTCAAAATGTTTTGAATTTGAAATTAAAATATTAAAAATTTATGTAGAAAACCTCATAGAGTATACCTACTAGTCATAGTTTTACACCCCTTCCAAACACCCAAAATATAATGACACCAAGTATATATATTTTAATCCTATAGTGACTAATAACAATAATCCCGATCACCAATCCACCAATGAATAATATTAATTATTCAGAACCATCCTAGTCATTAACCAAAACTAGCACCCAAAATGATCAGACAATGGGGTTGATGGGTGTTCTCAATCCACCACATGATGGAAACTTGTTCTTAGGTATAAATATTTTAATCCTTTTTAATTATTTGTTCCCTAAATATGATTATCCATATATTGTTTGATATGGAAATTTTGTATGAACCATCGGTACATCAGATAACCACACCATCGTAATAAATATATAGAAATAAATAAATGAAGTAACAATATTATATCACATTGAAGAAAGAATAAAATATTACTCATAAAAAACTCATAAATAAGTTTAACACAAGGAAAAAACTAATATATAAGTAAATGAAAAGAAATTTCTGGCCTACAAGGTTCATACATAATGATATTAACAATAAAATAAAAACTAAACTACTACCTAGTATACTCTTTATGACACATGGATGATAACCATGTTCCAAAATAATACATTAATAGTCTTTCCAAAATCACAAATCTTAAAATTACTAGACCAAGTCGCTTTATTGATGAAATAAGTGATGAATTTAACAAATGGTGTATGTTGGGTGTGTGAAAAACATGCATTGTAGGATTTCACTAAAGAGTTTTTACTATTTCCATTCAAAATAAAATGTCATTATTTCTCATTTTAATATAAATAGAAAATAGGGGTGTCAAATTTAAATCATATAAATCAAGATATAATTCCAAAATTCCTTTTAATAAAACAACCCCTTTTTAGAATAATAAGTAATGGTCCATACCTTTATACATAGGAAGCATATTCTTTACAAAATTCAATAAATATAACAAATCCATTTCCACTTACCTAATATTATTATAAATATACTTTTTTATAACAAAAAAATTACTCTCATTTTAAAACACACTTATAATGAGAATTTTTAATTACATTTGGAAGAGAAAAAAACCATGACCAAAAAGGAAAATAAATATATATGTCACTAAATAAAATAAAACCTGTCAGGGAAGATAAATAATATAAACGTATCACATGCTAATCAATGGGTATGGGATACAATCTAAGTGTATAACAAGATCCCCTAATTCATCTAAAATGTAGTTATCATCATGTGTTACCCCATGGGATCTATGTAGAATAACATTGGACATAATATCATATGAGAAAATCTACCTAGTGTCTCCACAAGTAAAATCGGGACTCATTATTCATAACCCATATAGGTCACCAAGCCAATGTAAGACCCCTCTAGGCAAGAATCACCTAGGGAAATAACTAGTGTGTTAGACCACACTAGTGAAATGTACATCCAAAACATTTATTAACTACTATGATTCCCATGAAAATCCAATATAGAGGTGAGAAATAAAAAATCCAAAGGATCATCACATGATCAATAATAATACTCAATTAATAAAATCCCACATCTCACCTTAATCATCCCTACACAAAACTACCCATTTCACATCCAATATATGATCAAAGATAAATATACAACAATATAAACATTACCCCAATGGGGTCTCAATCCAAAACCAAAAAAAAATTAATAAAGCTCTTTAATGGGACTCATACATTTGAGAAAACTTATTTTTGGTTCAAAACGGTCCATTTAAACAAGATTAGAGTGCCAATAATTTTTTCCACCCTTTTAAATATTACTTTACACACTTATTATAACCTAAAATATAAAATCACACAGAAAACCATTTAAAAACACACCATATTTATTAAAAACAGATCGAGAAATTGATAATTTCTACTTAAACCATATTTTACCTAATTCATGACCCAAGGATAAATTATTTTAAATAACCCAAAAAACTCTCATATAAGACACATGAAATTTTCAAAAAACGTATCACAAAACAACTCTTTCTGAAAGCAACTAAAACCATTAAAAACCATATATGACAAGTGGCCCAATTACCAAAACATTAATGAATCCCATAATATCCATCACATATAGCTTTAATTAAAAATTCAAATCATTTAAAATAATAAATATTTAATTTATGTGGAATGATAAGGAAACCCAAAAAAAATCCTACCTCAAATTAGGGAAAAAAACATTCTGAAACCATTCTGAAACATGTCACCGATGGGAGAGGATTCCCAACTAAGCAGTTACACACCCTCTATAATACCTAACAACTAAAACCCACCAGTAGAACCCACCATGAACCCTATCCATTACTGAAAACACTATTAGGGTTTAGAAAAGGGATCCAACCGAAGATACAAGGTTAAGGGGGTGAGGAATATGAAATAATAAGAAAAGAGGGATTTATGGAGATAAACCCCTTTAATTCAAGTAAGAATTCCATCGAAATAATGTATTCAGAAAGGTAGAGGATCTAAATTGGTGTGTCAAGTTAATCCAAGCAAGGAGGATGTAGTTAGGTCCAAGACACCTAAAATCCATGAAGGGGTAAAAGTTTCTTTTTAGTTTTCAATGAATTATAGGAATCACATATAGTTTGGACACGTTGTTTTGTAAACTAATTACCAACCAAGAAATGGTCCCTCTATAATAATTATTCCATTGCACTAATTCCATACGATAATCTACATAGTTTTATTGGGTTTTCACTAACCATGTTGAATAGAACCTTCAATAATGAAGTAATGTCGCACAAGAACCACATGGTTTGTCTAACTATGTGATCGAACCATGAAAACTAAAAAATCCTTTCAAAATTTCAACATTCCAATACTAAACCCCCCCCCCCCAATTGAAAAAACTATAATATAATATTAAACAATATAGATTATTTAATCATAATGACATGTCTGTGTTACAATTATACTCACCTTGACACCCCCCATAAAGTCATTGATGATTGTAAAAGTATGTAAAAATTGAAAACTTCCAACACTATGAGAAGAGTTGGGATGGTAGGGGAAAAACTCATAAGGACCCACCAATAAGGAAAGAACCATTTATGATTTATTCTATACAATAGTGAAATAAAATCCTTAGAATCCAAAGACCCATCCAAGAACAACCAATGCATCATTAACTAAACTTTTTTATCCTGGAATTAAGAGACATACTATTAGTATCTCAAATATTTATAACGTTCTAAAGTGGTGGAAATGATAGAAACCATCACAATATAACCAAAAATGATATATTTACCTGACAAATAATGATTCTTCAAACATTTTTAAAGGAATAAAAAATAAATAAAATCTAAATAAATTAAAAATGCCTCAAATAAAAACAATATCCCAATCCAATGAACACCAATGATCATCATAAAATCCATTAAAAATGATCACATTCCATATTACAAAAAAAAGGTACCTAAAACCAAAGGTTCCTCAATGAGAAATGGAATAGAGATAGATATTTACCTATAAATGAATGGAAGGGTAAAACTAATAAAATATACCTGGGCCACCATCTACTATAAACCCCATAAATATCTAATCAGAAACTAGTTATTTCATAATCTCAACTAGTTCCATGTCTTTCCTATTCACCTGAACAACAAACACCCAAGACTCACTCATGATAAAACATAAAAAACCATATTAGAGGAGGTTTCAAAAACAAGGATCATGAAACAAAATCAATATTGAATCAAACAAAAAGCCACTAAAAATAACTATAACCATAATAAATACCTCACAAAAGAGGATCCACATGAAACAATCAAAAATTAAAAAAAGAGAAAACATATTATAAACGAGGAACAATAAAAACACATATAATGCATTAACTAGAAAATAACCACAAAAAACATAAATATAAGCCACACAACAAGAACACCCCAAAAAAATAGATTATCTCATAAAACCCATAAATTCACACTTATCCCCACAAGCATCCATCCATAAAAATGAAATCGAATGAAACTAATCTATAGAACTCCACCCATCTAATCCTTTAAGAATACCTACCCAAGAACAACCCCCAATTAATATTAATCATTGAAAAAAGTTGGTGATAAATCAATAAGTTGTAAAATGATTGTAAAATTTCTAATCTACCACTCCATTTAGAGTTTTGGAAAATCCAAAAACTAGAAAAGACACACCTAGCCAACAAGTGGATTTACCTAATGGATTTCCCTTGGAAAGAACATTATACCTTATCACAAGAACTTTCAGAGAGGAATAATTAATAAAGAAAAAACCTGAACATAACTCACTAAAATTTCCCAACCAAAACAAAAAGGTACCTATATAAACTAAGGGGGGAAATCAATATACAAAATCTCTTAGGAGAAAACAAGAATAAAAAATTTTAAAACTTTATTCCCTTTAATCACTGTCTTTACTCTATTCTTTTTAAATAATTTTTTGAAAGATACTAATTGATAAAAAAATCATTTCCTTAACACCATCACCTTTAAAAAATGGTTTATAAACACATCCACACTTTTTAAAAAATATAACTCATTTAGAAATAAAATAAATATTTATTTTAATTTATTTATTTTCTCTTTTTAACAATCCATGACACCCAACTTCAAATACCACTACAGTTCACAAATTCTCTTTAATTTATTAAAAACTCTTATTTCCATAATGAAGGAGTCCCATTAATGTTTTTAAAAAACATTTCTTGACAATCATCATCGTTTTTCCCCTCACATAAATTTTCATTGACATAAAATAATTCAATAAAATTCCATTTTCCATTCTTTTTTTTGAAAACATCAAATCCGACCATTCATAACCCATTACAAAAAAATATTGAATAACACATAAATATATCATCATCAAAAACGTTAATCCATTGAATAAAACTCATTAATTCTCTTCAAATAAATGGTAACAACCATCAGCGTGAATTTAGATAGCAATGGATATAATACTAAATTCTTTGAATAAATATGGAATTCTTATGGTTTGGCCACATGGTTTGGTGAACTGTGTGTTGACCATAAAAAATTATACTTTCATAGTTGTAGTTCCATCCACATGATCTCTATATGGTTTCATAAACTATGAAAGAAATATATGTTGCTCTATTTATCCTCCCTTTTTCACATGAAAATATCTAAAAGTCCCAACAAATCACTAGAATAATCAATAAGGCTATAAATTCCATAATATTATATAAAAAATATCACATCTAATTAGAAAAAACTCAAATTAAATAACAAATTCAAAAATATTCATGTAAACTCAATGCCCAGGACAATAAAGAGATCATGAAACTCTCCCCACACATTCCTCTCATGAATCAACCTTCCTTTCACTAATGACCATAAAATTAAATAATAATATGGTTTATTAAAACCATTGGCATTCAAGACCCCAAGATCTAATAACATTTGTAATGATCGATACTTGGTTTCCACTAGAATCAGCAACCAAACCAGTTCACCATTGAGTTAAAAGGACATTTCAAATCCCCCAAAGTTATAAAGTAGAGTACTAAGTATCATGAATGTATCCATGGGAATAACTTCAAACTATTACTTATATTAACCCACAATTATTCCAACTACATGACTAGAAAGACCCATTGATAAATCAAAAATCCATTCCATTAAAATAAACAAATAAATATTAATAAATTAAGCATCTAAATAAAAACATAAATAAATAATAAATAATTACACATAAACTATACCCATGAATATGATGAACATAAGGGAAACATCCGTATACAATTAAATGAAAATAAAGGCCTTTTATAAAAGTCTAATACATAAAAATAAAAAAAAAAAATTAAAAACTAAACCTTTATATATAATCATCTTGGTGGACCATGGTTATTCAATATATCCCAAAACCAACTTTTAATGGTCCATTTTGAATAAAAACACCTATAATGGCTAGTCTAAGGAACTTAAGAGAACATATAATAGATTCATATATATAATATTGAACCCTCTGTGTTAGAAAAACAAAAAAAGTTGTATTTTACCGATGTATTTGTTCCATTTCCTTTTAAAAGACCATTTAATTATTGATATTTTGAATATAAATATAAAATAGTTTTTTCAAATATAATCATGATAAAACTTAATATAATTCCATAATTCTTTTTTATAAAATAACCCCCATCCAAGAATATGAAAGGTGGGTCTTTAATTTTAATAGTGGAAAGATGATTCTTTATAAAAAATTACACAAAAAATAGCCTAAATTGATTCAATCATTCGATATAGTTTTCCAAATATCATTTTTTTCACAAAAACACATCAATAAAATTTTGGAACTTAATTTACAAGTAACTTTTCAAATAAAATTGAATGTGAAAAAATCACAAACCAAGGAGAGCAAATAAACATAGAACCAAATAATATAAAATAATCTAGGGGATATAAACAAAACAATGGTTCTATAAAATAATTAATGAGTAGAAGATACTATAAAGGTGTACAATAGGATACCCTAAGTCATAATGAAAAGGATTTAGTATCATAAGAAACACTATTAGATCTAATTAGATGGGCACTAGAACTGGTATAATCTGAAATACTACACCCAATCCCCCTAGTGTAATCGAGAAGCATCTTTTGAGACTCCTTCAGGTCATCAAGAGAATGTAAACCCCTAGGAGGTCCAAATCTCCTTAGGAAATGGATTTTTAATTACACCACACTTGTATAACATGTATGTAGGAATTATATTAGCTACAAAAGATCCCCTGAAAAGTCAACATGGAGGTGATTAATAACAATCGAAATGGTCATCACATGATCAATAATAAAGCCAAATGTATAAAATCCCAAATATCAACTCAAAAAACCCCGCATCAAACAACCCCTTTCACATCAAATATATAATAATTTATAAATATAAAAAAAATATAAAAATTACCCCTAACAGGCTATCAATAAATAAACAACATCAAATTTATGGTGATCAATTGAGGGACTCACTCATTTGAGAAAACTTCTTTAAGGATCAAATAGTTCCTTCTAAAAAAGATAAAAGTACCAAGCCTTTTTATCTTCCCATTTAAATTCAATTTTAATCACATATTTAATAAAACTCAATATAAATTGCATTGAAAAAATTTAGGACCTACAACCTCTTTATATAAAATGGATTTAGAAATCAATAATTTCCACTTAAACCACACATTAACAAATTATTTACCCAAAAAATATCATATTCTTTTAAATCACTAAAACCCCTCTCAAACAAGAGATATGAAGTATATAAATCACATGTAACTAAAAAAACATTTTAAAACTAATTAAACCCATTTATTCACCATTTATTCCAAGTGATCAAATTCCCAAAACATTTAAAATAGCCATAATATCTATTAAATATAGATTATATTAATCAATGAATGAATTTAAAATCATCAATCACTAAATGATACGAAATTAAAAGGAAAAAAATACTCCTCCCTCAAATTGGTTGGAACCATTATAAAACCATTCAAAAATGTGTTGCCTATGATGAAATATTCATAACCAAATAGGAACATACACTCTATTGGCAATAGACTCTAAAAAATAACATTAGAACCCACCCTAAACCTTATAAACTATTGAAAACCATTTTAGGGTTCCCAAAAGACATCATACCCAAGAGAAAATATATAGGTAAGAAAGAGTAAGAGGTAATAAGAAGAAAAAAGGGTTAAAGGATTGAAACCCTTCAAATCAAGGGATAAGGCCTTCAATATAATAGAGTAAGGATGGGAGAGTATATCCCATGGTTCTTCTATTTTCTTTTGGAAAAGATGATGGAAGGATGAATAAATTCACTAAAACCAATTCATGGGAAAATGATCATTAACAATTTTAATTAAATTTTAAAATCATGGATGGATAGGCTACATAGTTTGGTAAAATGAACACCAACCATGTGATTTCCATTTCCTAAGGAAACTTCAATCACAAAATTTACCATAGAGACTTCCCATGGTTTGACTAATAATGTCTGAACAATGTAAAATTACACTTTCAAGAATGAAAAACATTGACATAGGCACTATAAAGTTTACCTATTCATGCAATCTAACCATGAAACCCCAAAAACCCTTCAAAAATATTAATTTACTGGCCTGATACACTATAAAATTTTAAACATATCAAATTAATATATAATAACATATAATAATATACCACAATGAAATGAGGGTGTCACATTCCTCCTTCACAACATAACCAACATTTCTTACGAAATTTTGGAAAGTTGCTTGATATGTAAAAGTCATCGACATAGTGTGTAATCCAACTACCAAGGAATTTCCATCACCCCCTCCAAAATTTCATAAATTTTAAAAAATACATGCATGAATAAAACCATATGCATCACCCAAAAACCATACACATAATTATTACACAACCTCCCCTCACCATTGTGGGACTTAAATTTCCACTTTTGTTTAAAAGGAATGGACCAGAACCTGATACAATATATATATATATATGTCTTATATAAGATATTTTATTAACCAAAACCACTTGAATAACATATATAACATCATTTTATGACTCTTATAGGCCACAACATGATCAACCGCAGACGAGAAAGAATAATAAATTCCCCCCTTATATTACTCGAATGTATAGGACATAGAAATTTTCATCTCCCAAGATATGAATCATGGAAGGATTCCCCTATTAGTGATGTAAACAACTACAATTAAAAAAATAAAATAAAATTCCTCAATAAAAAATAATGACCAATCACTCTATGATGTTATTCACCATGACGTGACCTATTATCAGCCTAACAGAAATATACCAACTAATAGTTATAATAAAATGAAAACTTTGATTCATGGTGTGACTTACAGAAAAACAATATTATAGAATTGATAAAACCCCAAAAACCCAAAAAACATAAAATTAACTCCTAATTATACACTATTTAATAACACATTTAAATGGGGTGTCACATCATTTGTGATGATGGAATCCACATCAATATCATAATTTTTATTTGTATCATATAAGTTAGTGTTTTTGTTATATAAATGTAATAAATGTTATACATTTCTTTCTCATATGTGTTGAAAGTATTATATGTATTTTACTCTATAGTTTTATTAGTGTTATAAATTTTATGGAATTATTTCTATTAGTTTCATTAGTATTGTCAATGTTGTGATTTTTTAGTGTCATTAGTATCAGTATCATATGTTTAACCAATGTGTTAAATTATATTATTATGAATGTATTCATTAAAATTAGAATATTTTTAAGAGTTTTATGAGTATAGTTTATATATCCTTTATTACTGTTATAATCTTTTTCATGTCATATATTTTTTCAATTTCATTATCATTTTTTTGAGTAGAATTATAGTCATTAAAATTTATACGATGTGTTTATTTGGAATTTATAGTATAATAAGGGTAATTAGTGTCTTGGAATAATTTTCGTTCATTTTATGAGTTTAATTAGTATATTTAGGATAATTTTTGTCAATAATATCATCCATTTAATTTATCATATCCACTTCACTTGTTTTACTTATATTAACAATACATATTTCATTGAAGTCTTCACATTATCTCCTGTTGTTAGTGTCATCACATTTGGATACGTAATTAATGTCATTGTCATCTATTTTTTAGTGAAATTAGTGTTTGTGATTCTATCATCGTTAACTTAATTTTATTCATAATTATAGTCACTTTTATCGGTGTTTTAATTTGTGGTCATCTCATTTTCATCAACCTTATAATTCTAGTACAATCATTAATATCAATTTCATTATCCTTAGTTTATAGTTTCACAAATATTTTCAATGTAATTTATATTATTATTATTATTATAATTAATGTATTCATCGTTAATTTATTCAATCCCTTGATTTTTATTAGTGTATTTCATGCCAAAAGTGCCATACATTTTTTCAGTTTGTGGGCTCTCATGAGTTTGATCAATTTATAAGCTGTAACAAATATTATTACTTCTATGCATATCAAAAAATATATTCTATTTAGTGTTCTTCCTAACTCTAATTAAATTTATATTAGTATTGTTATCTTATTATTTATATTTAGATTTATAAGTGTCATTAATTGCATTAGTATCATCAATTTTGTCGTTTTTACTATCTTTAGTCACAATAATCATTAGTTTATTCGAAATGAGTGTGTTTTAGTTCATCATAGTCATCAAATTTACTATCATAACATGTATGATTATTTCTAATTTCAATGGTTTTGAAAAATATGTTATCATAATTATCATTAGGTTCACTAGTATCATCTATATTAATAAAAATTGGGTATTCAATTAAAGTGTTATTCAGGTTATTAGTCTAAACAATTATAGAGTTATTTATTTTGGGTAAGAAAATTTCATTACTATAAATGTATTGAGGTCATCAATTGTTTTAGTGCCGTTGGTATCATCTGCATCGATGTTATAAATTACAATAATAATATTTGGTAAAAAATCATCTCAAATGTCATATGTTCCATCCTTTATATTTTTTTAGTGTCATCATTGATAAAAGTGCTATCTATGTATATTTAATTAATTTAATAGGTTTTATATGAATTAGTTTTATTTTTGGTACTAGTGGAATGAGAATTAGTATCACTTTTCTATTCCATGTTTATCATATTTATTTTTAATATGAGTTATTTCATGTCTATTGATTTAGGTGTTTCTGATGTCATCACTATCATTAGTGTCAATAATGTAAGCATCATTAATTTCATTAGTGTATTCAATGCCATCATTTTGAGAGTATATTATATTCTAACATGGTTTTTTAAGTTTAAATTATGTCAATATCTTCAATATCAATATGATTTTAGTGTCATCCATGTCTCTAGTCTCATTTCTATTTTCATTGAAATTTTTATCATCATCAATTTTTCATCAATGTGATGAGTGTCATTAGGGTTATTCCTATTATTTTACTTGAAAATTTTTTCACCCATTAAAAAGATTTCACCATTTTTGTATGTGTCTTTAAGATTTTAAGTAGTTTTATTCTTTTTAGTGTTTCAAATATCATTAATTTCATCAATTATTTTAATTCTATTGTTGTTTGTTTCATATTTTTTTCAGTATTTCAAGTGTCACATAATTATGTTTTTCATACCCCATAGTATCATCAATATTATATATCTATTTATTTTAATTAAAATTAGATTAGTATGTGTAATTAGTTTCATTAGTACAGTTATTATCAATACCTTATGTCTCAAAAATGACATCTACCTCAATATCATCAATATCATTATTGATGATATTGTTATCCATTTCATTAGAGTAGTTAATATCATCAACACCATTGGAATCATTATTTCGGTATCATATATATCATCCATGTTAGAGTCTCTAATGTCATAGTTTTATTTTATTTCATTCCATGTCATTATTTTCATCAATATTAGTTTCATTTTTTTTCTATGTCATTACTGTTAGTATCATCACATCATCATTGTTTTAGTTTCATTTATGATACCCATGTTAGAATCAGTAGAGATATTAATATAATAAACATAATTTGTGTTTCAGGTGTTATACCCATTATTATAGGGTGTTACATCCAATAGGATCATATATATCTCTATTTCCTCTACTATCGATGTCATATGTTTGGTATATATTAAGGCCAGGCGGATTTAGGGTGTCGTTAGTTTTTAGGGGCTTTTTTTATTTTTAGTGAAGAAAATAACATCATAAGATTATATTTTTATGTATCAATTATTTCTTGTGTTGTAATATTTATATTAATCTATGTTTTTAGGTCCATCAATTCCCCCCTTTCAAATTTCACAATTATCATCAATATATGCCTTGTATTTATCATAAATGTCAGTAGTTTCAATAAAATAAGTTTCAAATATAATAAAATAACTTGGGTTAAGCTACCATGTGTTCTGAGATGATCTACTAGAAGTACTAAAGTTAATTCTAAATCATTATAAGATAGAAAAAAGATTCAAGGGTATCAAACATATAATATTGAAATGATATCACCTTATAAATCTTATAAATTAAAATTTCGATTCATACCAAGAACCTATCCTGAAGTATCCAATCATTTTACATTGTTGAAAAATAATAATAACTTTCAAAATAATAAATCCAACCAAAGAGTACCTAAGTAATATTAATGGCTAAACATGTAATAAAAATATTATTGGAAAAATGTAATAATTTTATACATGATATGTCATGTTATAAAGGAGATAAATGCAAGATGATGATACTATTTTGGATGATTAATTATATATATATAATTATTTTTAATGTTTTAAAATACCACAAAATAATATCCAGGTGTCCTCAGGTCAATACTAGAGCATCATGATCACCAAAATATGAACACATAAGATAAATAACAACACTAAGGGAGCATAATCCATTCCCATTAGTTGTGTAATATAAAAATTCTTAATACAATGTAGTATATATATATGGTTTGAACTAATTTGAAAAAAGATACTACCATGAATCTATGTGATTAATTTTACAAGAAAATATAAAATTTAATGTTTGAAATAAAATATTAAAAATATTCTTTTTCCATTAAATAAATAATAATATATGTGAAATTATAAATTATATTTTAAAAAATATTTCATTTGTTATAGAACACAAATATAAATAAAATATGTATGAATCCATGGATGTTTCTAATACAAAAAAATTATTTGAATCACAACATAGGATAACTACATAAATAAATATTATAAAATATAGGATTTCACTTAGGATTACCATATCCTTGCCAAAAATATTATCCTATAGTCATATACCATGATTTAACCCCCACTGACTTTTCCATATAATAATCCCTAATCCATGGTATGAACTAAACTTGGGGAAACTATTAGGATCATAATAATAAACTAGTGAAAGACTAATCCACAGTTTCCAATATGTATTCCCATGTTTTTGATGTAAATATAACTGATTTCCAACCATAATTATTATATTCAAGTATATAAATAACTATAATTTCACCCTTACAACACTCTCTAATTTTAAACCTTTTATAAATTAAAAATCAAAATGATAAAGATAACAAAATATGATAATTTTATTAATGACATGAATTGGATCATATAAAAGAGAGTATTCATAATAATATACATGACTTTGCAAACCATAACCAAATATAAGACAATAGATTTACTTTTATAAGGGTGAAACACATATCCAAACTAAATTTGGAGTTAATTTAAACCAAAACATGTCTCAAAACTATTCATGAAGCACCTTTTTGATACAAGAAATATTTTTGAAGTTGAACATAAAATTCCACTAAAAAGTCTTTTAATATAAAATTTATGTGTCACAAAATCGATCAAAAAATTATTATTTCTTTATAGAGAATTTATTTAGATAATAAATTCATATAAAAATAACATAGAAACAACATGAAAAAGAAAATTTAAAATAATAATAATTAACAAGAAATACAGATATAAAGGACAGAATATTTAATGAAATGTATTACATCATATATATGCTAAAAAACATAATAATAAAACAAAAAAAAATTGATAGGACTGGTTTTTAGTAAAATAATTTTCATATATCATGAATGAATAAATATAATTAAAAATTATATTAATACTTCTTTATAAAAATCCTATATTCTTTTATAATCTCCTCAATACATGTAATCCCCTATGGATATACATAAAAGAAATAACAAGAGAAAAGCACCATAAGGGGTGGGATAATAGGGATTTTGAATGATATATGAATAAATGTAATTATATAGGTTAGAATAATCATCATCACCGCATAATAATAGAATGATCATCATCATAAGAATAATGATATTAGTTGAAGTTGAAAAGTAATGTGACACATGTATAATAAAGAAACAATATAACACTATGGAAGATTTCGTACAAGTAATGTGACCAATGTTAGCATCAAGATCAAAAAATAAATATTTATGCAATTGACATAAAATAAAATTTTAAAAATTATTGTATCATGTTATTGAGAATTAATCACATTAGATAAAAAACAATTCCAAATTCATTGGATAGAGAAATAATGTCAAATCTTCATACCACATAATAGTATTCTTATAATCAACCATGCCACAAAGAAATGATACCTTGTCATTGAAGATGATCATTTGTAAAGTACATAATTCCATAAAAGCATGGTTTTGGTTGACATAATAATATCATTAAATATACTAGAATTATAAGAATAATTAAAACGGGTAGATATTGGAAAATAAGAAGTTTTTTGGATGTTATTTTCCATAGGTGGGGAGAGTGGGTATTTATATAAGGGGAGGATGGGTATTGTTGGATAAAATAATGAATAAAATATCATATTCAAAGTAAAATAGTAAATAATATCCTAATTTGATATTATGAATAATACTTATTTTTAGTAATATGATTGTATAAGTTCTAAAGCATTTAACCTTCGAATTTAGTACATTATAGAAAAGTATGAATGAAAAATATAAAAAATGTTTTTTCTGGAATATTTTATTTCTTATACATTAGAACTATTTTATTGGTTTAAACATCATGTATATCATTTCTAAATGAATGGTTTTGTCATGAATCATTCCATTGGGGACCATACTGTTACTCCTTAAGCCAACCTCTAATACGCCAGGTGCTGGTGACTATAACAGAGTAGAAATATCACTAACATGGGAGACATTTCCTATGTACATGTACGCATTAAACCATCTCCAAGCCCACAAAATTCTAAAATTTAAAAATCACTATGTATACAATGCATGCATACCATAATATCCCAACCAACAGAGTATGACCAGAATGTAAAGTAAAGTGAAATTGTTCAAAATACAATCACACCAAAAGAAGTCTGTAACCACAAGTCCAACATGTATGAAAAGGTACTATGAATGATATTTTTATCCACAAGAACACACCTCAGCTAGCTAGATCTCACAAAGCTCCATCTAATCCCAGACCTCCCAGGACTCTGTCAAAAGGGCACACATCTGCACAAGACACAACACGTACGGGCAAAGCCCCGACAGTGGTGAGTATAACAACACTCATTAAGACACCCCGAAACTACAAAGAAAAACAAAAGGTAAATATAAAGTCATATCTACCCAGGTATATGTCTACATCACATATAAGAAAATACATATATACTCAAACCAGGACACGTAGTCCAAAGGTAAGTCTCAACTACCGTATATCATCACTAGAAATTCAGGTCAAATATTCCACGAAGCACTCATATTAGATAACACACTCCTGAGTTTGATTTAATTAATGAATTCCATCTGAGAGTTACTACTTTTGGGTCTCACAATGAGACAGACACACTGATAGATATGAAGATATAGATACGATACACAGATGAGGATCACAGTAAAGGCCATGGGGTGATACCAACAACTCAATCTGGATTAACCGACTAAGTAGAGGATCGACACCCTATAAGTTTGGTCACATCAATACTATATAAACTACCTTGGTCATGAATAATTAATAGAGGTTCTGGATCCGAGCCTCTCAGGGGATTCTAAAAACTCCATCCATGAAGTCCTGATGAAGGGATCATACTCCTATGAGTAGGAAACGATTCACTCCAACCTTCAAGGAAATGATCAAGGGAATGTACCCTAACAAAAATTGTCCATGATATGGTGGAAATGAGATCAAAACCATTTATAAGGGGGTACATGGCATGTAGTAGGGTCACATGATATCTCCCTTTACCTTGGGTACTTTCTGTGTACAACGAACCAAGTCTTTAGAACCTGTTGTATAGAAGATGGGTACGCGGTGTGTAGAAGGAGTCAAATGCTATGTAATCCATTCCCAAAGACTCGTTATTTATAATGGGATGGCATCAATATTTTCACCATGGGATAATATTGATATCTTCACCAGTATATCAGATGGCTCCCATAGAGCTTCACAAGATGAGGGTGTTGTTAGAGGACTTACAGAGGATGGGATTTAGGAGACCCAGTGTTTCACCCTAGGATGCCCCAATTTTGTTTGATAAAAAGTTATATAAGAGCTTGAGTTTGTACATGGACTATCGGTGTTTCAACCAGGTGGCCATGAAAAACAATTATCCACTATTTAGGATCGAAGACCTATTCGATCAGCTTAGATGGGAATGATGTTTCTCAAAGTTTGAACTTCGATCAGGATATTACCAACTATGAGTACGGGACAAGGATATACCGAATAAAACCTTAATATTTTGTTATGTTCAAAATGAGTAGTTGGTAATTCCCTTTGTCATGAAAATGCTTCATATGTTTTAATTGGACTCATGAACCAAATCTTTGAACAGTTGTAGACTAGTTCATGGTAGTCTTCATCAACGACATCTTTATGTACTTGGAATCATTGGAGGAACATGAGAGACACTTAAGGATTATACTGGATGTACTGAGGGATAATCACATTTATAGAAAACACTTGAATTTTCAGTTATGTATTCAGGCAGTCCATATTATGGGACATGTTATCTCAGTAGGTGTAATGGCAGTTGACCCGACCAAGGTTGAGGCTGTGTATTCAATGGAGCCACCTAAGAACACATTGGAGGTATACAAATTCCTTAGGATACCATGTTTTTATCATAGATTCATACCTGATTTCTCCAAGATATCATCACCTATGACATCATTGATTCAAAAATGGATTCCTTTTGTGGGGATAGAAAAGTACCAACATGATTTTCATAAGTTGAGTCAGAGTTTGATGAGCGCTCTGGTCTTTAGATTGTTGTAGGAGGGTGTTGAGTACGTCGTGTTCTTTGATGAAATAGTAACCAGGCTTGGTTGTGTCTTGATATAGAGGCATGTGGTGATTGGTTCATAGTAGTTGAGAACATATTAGATGAACTACGTGACTAATGATCTTGAGTTAGCCATGGTTGTCTTTGTTTTGAAGATGTGGTGACACTACCTTATGGGAGTGCTGTTTATTTTCTAATCTGATCACAAGAGTTTCACATATATCTTACCTCGGAAGGATATGATATTGAGATAGAGGTTAAGTCATAGTTCCTCCAGAACTATGACTTTGAGATTGTATATACTTATGGGAAGGGGAACATGCTGCCAGATTCTCTCAGTAAGAGATGACGTTTGCGGTTACTGAACAAGGAATCTGAGTAGTTGGACCCATTACAGTTATCCTTTATGGGTGGAGATAGATAATCTAATCTCCAATCATTGGTTTTTACCCCTCCACTCTTACAATGAGTCCAGGAGGTACAACTTGGGGATACCGACAACAAGGTACTACATGCTCAGATGTCTGAAGGGAATACTCCTGATGGATACTCACAAGGTGGGGAGAATGTCATTATTTGTAGAGGAAGAATAATAGTACTAGTGGTGTTGTGGGAGGAAATTATATAGGACTTTCATACATTCCCTTTGTCAGTACATCACTGTGTGAAAAATATATACCAGGACCTTCGTTATCTGTTGTCTATCCAGGGATAAAAAAAGTAGTGTCTGAGTTTGTTTCTCGATGCCTTACTTGTCAGATAGTGATGTCTGAGAACTAGGTTCCTACGGGTTTCGCATAACCCCTTGAAGTGACGGAATATATGGGGGATGTGATATAAATAGAAATAATTATGGTTTTACCACATACATCTAGGAGACATGATTCCACCTAGATGATCATTGACCGACTCACCAAGTCATCAAACTTCCTAGAAATCCTAGAGAAGATATTAATAAATATCTTGCGACCTCTTTTCATTAAGAAAATAGTTCAAATCCATTGAGTTCCATCAACATAGTTTCAATTCATGATCCTTGTTTTACATCCCAATAGTTGAATGGGTTACAAGTGGAATTTGTAACCTAGTTATGGTTGAGAACAACGTTTTAACCAGAGAAAGATAACCAAACGGAGCAATCCTTTCATGTCCTAGAGTACATGTTGTGAGTTTTCATGTTGGACTAAAACCATAGTTGGGAGGACTACCTACCACTAGTGGAGTTCTCTTAAAATAATAGTTACCATTTCACCATTGGTATGGACCCATTCGAGGATTTGTACGGGAGATCCTATAAGTCACCAGTTTGCGGGAATGACCTAGGAGAGTCAAAACTCATGAGCCCAATGTTGGTGTGAGCTACAACAGAGAAGGTGAGGACCATCATGGTCTTGATCAAGACTACTTAGATCCATCATATGTCTTATGCTAAAATGAGATGGAGGGATTTGGAGTTCAAGGAAATAGACCATGTGTTCCTTTGAGTTTCACACTGATGATGATTATGTAGATTTAGTCGGGGAAGCATGTAATCTCTGTGGTTTATTATCTATTTTCAGATACTCTGTAGATTTGGAGAGATAGAATAAATATTTTTTCTACCACTATAATTAGATCAGGTATGTGATGGATTCCATGTGTTGTAGTTGGGGTTGTACATGCATGACCCATTACACATCATTGACTAGGGAGAGATGGAAATTGAGGATGGAGCATATTTTTCCGAGTACCTAGTGGATATCATGTATCATCAGGAGAGGATCCTTCATGGGTGATCAATTCATATGGTGTGAGTCCAATGGAATCATGGGAATCTCCAACATAGCACTTGGGAGTGGGAGGCTCATATTCATGTTTAGCACCCACATCTATTCGAATATCCCTTATTTTGGATTTTTGGGGACCAAAGTCCCAAGGTGGGGAGAATATAATGTACTGTATTTTTTATGTATTGTTTTTAAATATTATATGGATGGATTTCAAGCCAGTTTCTGAAACGGCGTGTGATTTTGAGTCCCGATGTCCTCAAAATAAATGTTTAAATTATATTAAAATATAAAATAGCATACCTATGAAGTTTTCTAGAAAACATGGAATAACTTATAAATGGGTTCTTCGATTAGAAATCAGAGGGGTCTATTTCATTTAGAATAGTGGATTTACCCTGGGTGTGGTCTAACATCAACTAGTGGATGAATTTTATGAAAATTAGTTTTAGGAATTCTTAATGAAAAAAAAATAAATTTAAGATTTATTTTATTTCACTATTTCATAAATGAAATGACAAAACAAATATTATTCTTTTATGTAAACATTTAGGTAGGGATATAGAGTTAGCATCTGAACCATCTAATTCCCTAGAGGCTATAGAGAAAAAAACCCTTGATAATTCTCTTGGAGGCAACGATAGAGACTTGGATCAGAGATCATTCTTGATGGATCTCACCAGCAGCAATAGATATTTAACAATTAATGATCCAATTCCCAAGTAGGATGCAATATTTTAGATTTTCCTTCCTTGATCTTGAATTCAATGTCAAATACAGACCATCCAATGATCACGTTGATCCACGATTTGATCATTCCTTGCAGTATGTGTTTAATTTCAGGATCTATTGGTTTTTATTGTTGTTTGAATATAGATCATTCTTATGGTATCATATTGAGGCCAAAATGAACAATGACCAAGGTTTATTCATCATATTCATTCAATATGATTTTTCTCCCTCGATATTCTTATGTGTATTCTTCGTTCTTTAGTGGGGTTTTTAATGATCAATCCTTTCACCTTTGTTTCTTGGAGAAATGATCTAAAATTCATGATCCAACATCATAATGACCTAATAGAGGAGCGAAGGTGAAAATGACATATGAATAATACTAAAGAAGATGAAACTATTATTGGAGTTATTTGAATTAAAATGGATTAAAATAGTTTTACAATCTAATTAGAGGCCTGAAACTCCTTGATTGGGTCTTAGGGTGATGAAACAAGCCTAGATCTGAAGTTTCGAGGTGAAAAAACTACTGGAGAAGAACATGGGAGATTAGCGAAGGTGTGTGGGGGAAGAAGCAGGCTTTCTGAAAAAACTAGATGAACACAGCGTGTAAACCAGGGCTACATGGAATGTGGCCCCCACTGAGTGGCATCTAGGGTTTCCAAAGATAGTTAAATGACACAAAATGTGAAAACCTTGTCACATGAAATATATGTCCTTCCTAGAAACTTAGATTGTATCTCGGGAGATACACGAACATGGGGTGGAGTACACGGGTTGCCTACCCGGCATGTACACCACCACACAACATGAAATGAACTGTTTACACAAACTACCCCATTAACTGGTACATGGGAAGAGACACACAAGTGAAAACAATGAACTGACACAAGGACATAGTATATGAGTGGACCCCTAATGGAAGGACATGGAATGAGACTCCTTCTACATGGGGTGTACCCATCTTCTACATAACATGTGCTAACAATATGGGCTATTGGACCCAAGCATTATCGGGGTCTAGAGACATGGTGTGTGACCCTAATTCATGTATTTTAACCCTTCATACATGGATTGATTCTCTTATCCACCATATCATGGACAAGTTTTTATTAGGGTTCATTCCCTTGAACATTTCCTTGAAGGTTGGTGTGAGTTGTTTCTTACTCATAGGTGTATGATCCCATTAGCAGGACTTACTAGATAGAGTTTTTGGAATCCCCTAAGAGTCTCGGTCTAGGATCCTCTATTAATTATTTCTTCCCTATGTAGAGAATTCAGTATTTACATGACCAACTTAACTGGGAATCGATCCTCTACTTAGAAGGTTAATCCAGATTGAGTTTTTGGTATCACCTCATGTCCTTGGTTGTGATCCTCATCTATGTATCGTATCTATATCTTCAGATCTCTCAGAATATCTCCCTCATGGTGAGACATGATGAGCAGTACTTCTTAGATAGATTTTATCAGGGAAATCATATTTACGAGTGTGTTCTACCGGATAAGTGATTTGTGGAATCTTCGAGCTGCATCCTTAGTGTTAGTATGTGGTAGTTGTGACTTACCTCTTGAGTACGTGTCTTGGATTGAGTATATCTAGATATAATTGTAGTATGTCTTGTAGAAATATACTGTGTAGAGATTACTATAAAATCCTTTTTTATATTCCATTGTGTTTTCGGGGTGTCCTAATGAGTATTGTAATACTCACCCCTAAAAATAATTGTCCCATACTTTTCATGTCTTGTGCAGAAGAGAGACATTTTGACAAAGTCCTAGGTGGAATAGGATTGGAGGGAGCTTTGTGAGATCAGGAAGGTTGAGGTATCATCCTACATCTATATAAAACTAAGACTAGTACCTTTACTTAATCTTGGACATTGGGTTACAGACTTCTTTTGGGGGGATTTTATTTGGCCCAGTCTCACATTACATTACTTTCCCGTCATACTCTGTTGGATGTGAAATAGTGGTATGCGTGAATTTTTTTCTCAGTGGTTTTTAGATTACAACTTTTAATGGGATTGGATATGTGTGTGTGTGAATATAGTTACATCAATATTGCCTCCCATGTTAGTGATATGACGACTCAGTGTCAGTCACCAGCCCCTAGCCTATTGGAGGCGAGCTTTGGGAGTTGTGGCATGGGCCCTGCAAGGATGGGTCATGATAGAGTTCTATTAGAGGATGAAACTGATATCTATCGTTGCATATCTCAAGCCTTCCATGAACTGTCTTAGTGGTTCTCCTTCTGCGACTCCCCAAGTCCACCTCCATTAGGCCATGGGAAGGTGACTAGCACCGAGTATGAATATCACTATCATGGGAGGAATTATCTATGTACTTAGACACACACACAAAAACACACAAACACACACACAAACACACACCCATATCTAAGCCCAAAAAAATATGAAATGTAAAACCCACTATGTAAAAAATGCATGCATACCACTACATTCCATCAAACAGAGTACGATAGAAAGGTAATGTAAAGTGATATTGGGAAAAATACAAGACCACCAAAAGAAGTCTGCAACCACAGGTCTATCCTGTTAGAAAGCTACTAGGACTATTGTCTTTAGTCATAGGAACACACCTCTTCCTTCCTGATCTCAGAAAGCTCCATCTAGTCCTAGTCCACCTAGGACTCTATAAAAAGACCGCTTTTCTACACAAGACATTACTCATTTTGGAAAATCCTGTGTAGGGTGATTATATCAATACTCAGTAGGAAACCTAAAAACAACAAATAAATACAGAAAGGGAAGGCAGAGTCATGTCTAATAAAGTATATGACTACAACATAATTAAGAATATCAAGATATACTCATACCAAGACATGTATTCTACAGTAATGACACAACTACCATATACCATCACTATGAATTCAGTGGAAGTATTTCACGAATTAGTCATCTATGAGAACACACTCTTGAGTCTGATAGCACTAATGACGTTGGTCTAAGAGGTGCCGATTTTCGGGTCTCACCATGACACATATACATATATAGATACGAAGAGACGAATATGATACATAGATTAGGATCACAACCAAGGCCATAGGGAGGTACCAACAACTCAATATGGATTAACCTACTGAGTATAGGATCGATGCCATATAATGTTGGTCACATCAATACCAAAGACTCTACATTGGGCACAAAGTATGATTATAGGATCCAACTCTAGGACTCTTAGCGGATTTGAAGAACATGGTATAGGAAGTCCTATTAAAGGGATCATACTCCTATGAGTAAGAAATGAATCAGTCCAATCTTCAGTGAAATGATCAAGAGAACATACCCTAAAGAAAATTTTCAATATATGGTGGAAAAGAGATATAAATCATGTTGAAGGGGGTACACTCTGTGTAGGATGGTCACAAACCATGTCCCTTGACCCTGGGTACTACTCGTGTACAATGACTCAGGTATTTAAATCATTTTGTGTAGAAGATGTGTACACGATGTGTAGACGGAGTCACATGTCGTGTCCTTCCATCCTGGGTTCACCCGTGTGCTCTGTCCATGTGTTAGTAAACTTTGTTAACACATGTGTATCTTCCCATGTACTAGTATGTGAGGTTTTCTATGTACTCTGTCAATGACAATTTGTGTGTTAGGGTACACACCGTATAGGCAACCCATGTACTCCACCCCATGTCCGTGTACCTCTTGAGATATTTGCTGAGTCTCTAGGAAGGTCCTAATTGTATTGTGACTAGGGTCACACCCCATGTGATATTATTTATTCCCTAAGAACCTATCCATTACTCAGTGGGGGTCCACACACTATATAACTCTGGGTTTTATTCCGTGTTCATCATTTTTTTCTAGAAAGACACATTCTTCGTCTGTGCACTTTTTTTGATCTTTTAGGTTCTGATCTTGTGTTGTGTTAACCTCAAAACTCCATATCTAGGCTCATTTAATCCCCTTAAAAACGAATCGAGGTGTTTTAGGTCTTCAATCAGCTCAAAAAAATGATTAAATTAATTCTGACACAATCCACCCGAAGAACTGTTTCTTCCAATTCCCTTTGATTCTTCTATCGTCGTCACCGTTACACCTCCGTTAGGTTATCTCAAGGTCGGATATTCAATTTCATATTGTTTCACCAAGAAAAAGAGGAAAAATGATCATTCGTTGATAAATGTGAATAAGAAAAAATAATAAACATAGAAAACTAGTGAGAGAAAAGAACAAGGAACAAATCCAAGGAAAAAAATTAACTGTTGTTTACTCTGGCCTCAATTCCTTCCCATATGAACGATCATAAAATAAAATTAATTCTCAAGTAATCAAACCCCATAAATCCTGAAATTAAACCCATCCCACATGGAATGATTGAACCATGAATCAACATGTTCATTGGTTGGTCTGCTTTTATCATTGAATTCAAGAAGGTGGAATGAAAATCCAAAATAATGTATCCTACCTATGAATTAGAGCATTCACTATAGAACATTGATTATAGCTGGGGACATCCATCAAGATCGATCTCCAATCCAAGTTTATGTCATTATTGCTAAGATAATTCTCTAGGATTTCTCTCTAGAGCCTCCATGGAATTTCCAATGTTATGATTCTATCCCTAGATCCCTACATAATGTATTACATAAAATAAGAAGTTTTTTTTCATCGGAAAAATAGAGAAATAAAGTAAATCTTCAATTTATTTTATTTCTTTAAAAACACTGGAAACAGTATTTCATTGCTATATTATGCCATATGATGTTAGGTCACACCTAGGGTGAAGCCACTTCTCTGAATGAAACAATGACCTCATATTTTAAATATTTATTTTGGGCACACAAGACCTTATAATTTCATGGCACCTCAGTGCTTCACCTCAAAATTAATCCATATAATATTTGAAAATAATACATATAAAATCTAATAAATTATAGGATTATCTTTATGAAAATATTTATAGATGAACTAACCATTTTAAGATTAATTATACCATTTTTTCAACATTATTAAATCATAAAACCAATGTATTATACATACCATATCTTTATAATTCACACGAAAAGTTAGATTTTCTTTAAAAATAATCAAATATATATTTCATAGACAATTTCAAGATGGTGATTCCAAAAATTTCATTCATTTTTTTAAAATAATATTACGACATGTGTATTTTTTATATTTATTTATTTACCTAAAAATTAATTTTTTACAAAACATATTAATATACACATAATTAAATTATACACTAATACCTTCTTTTATATTACTAATTTATATTTTATATTATTAATCAAAAAATGATATATAATTATTTTTTTCATTGTAAATATTATTTACACATTATTATCTTATTTTTTACTTTAGTTAATACTCTATTAATCAAATAACGATTCTAATGGTAAAATTACTCACAAATGGTAATGGTATTATTCCAATGTAAATTTATTCTTTATATATCCTAAAAATATGAACAATTCCATACATTTACCATTCAATTAATTTACCATCAAAATTTTCTATAAAAAAATATAAATTCCATTCATATTTCTAATTTTTTTGTTGTTTACCGTGTTGTTTACGATCATGATATCTTTAGGGGACTATGATGTTCCACACTACAGAAATTTTGTTATGTTTTCTATTTAAATTTTACATTATAATATTAATTATATTAGGAGTATATTTTTATCTCAATGTAACATTACATATTAATGAAATAATGTTTTGTTTTATTTTATTAGATAGTGCCCGTGTTTTGGTAAAATATTCCTAAATTTCAAACATGTGGATATTTAGTTGTAGAATTACATATATAAAACCCTAGGTCATGATATTATTCTCACTTTAGAAATTTGATATTGGAAATTTCAACTCATATAATTGATTGATAGAAGATTATGTTACATTAGTTTCAATGCACCATTAGTCAACCAGTTTGGCTCTTCATATTTATAGTTTCGGCAATGTACTTGTACAAAGAGAGTTGTCTAATTAAATAGAATATTTACACTACACTTGATGATCTACACTGATTAATATTCATAAGAGTGATCATCCTCTATTTTTATATAGTTTAAAATCAATTATATTTCACTAATCAATTAACAATATCCTTCGAAGAGATACATGGAACACATCATGCATTTTAAATGACTTGAGTGTGTGGGATAGTTGATAAAAAATAACTTCTATATGATTATAGATATCAATCGTTATAATGTATATAGGGTTGAGATTTATAGTCTTTCCAAAACATATGGAACTCTTCTTAGGTGATATTTAAGGGAATAAACTGCCTCAAATATCAAAACACTTGTATATTTTATGATTTTAATCCTAACACAATCAAATTGTAAAAATGTTTTAATGTGTTCCACAATGTCTTGAACATTATCTATTATGTCATACTTAAGTTTAAATCCATGAATATTTCATTCACCAACTTCATCCCAGATTTTTTCAATTCATTATATCATTATATATATAGATTAATATAGGGACATATGAAAACTAGAGTGAAAATTCTTGTTGAATAACATCTTTAATATGGAAATATTTTAATCCCATCCTCTATATAAGTCCACCAATAAATATCCTAGAATATCATAATTTGTTTGAATGTACTTTCGTACTGAATATTATTTTATGGGATATTGGTTGTGCTAAGTAAAACTTAATAGTCATGTCATATTGAAGAATTCCGTAGAATAGAGAGGTGGACATTGGGTCTCTATTAGATACAGTCGAATACAATCCCCATATTGGATCACCACTTCGTTCACTTATATCATTGAAATTTACTCAAGTGGTAAATATTCCGGAATGGTTGTGATGTGAATAATTTTGTTATTAATTCCATTAAAAACTATATTTTATTTTTTCTAGTAGACATTTTTGGAGGATTGATGCAAAATTTCACAATAATATTCTCCAATTTCCATACTAGTATGTGTAATTGTTTTATAATCCCTTTTTGATTTTGATTCAATGACTTTAATTAATGACATAAAAAACACTTTGAGGTGTAGACAACAATATTTTCAATATTTTTTTCATACCATAATTTATATCAATGATCTTGGTAAATCATGGTATGACATGACCAGACCCATAAGGACACCACTTGGGTGATAAGTAGGTTAAGTGTTCCACTCTATTCCCACCTATAATCGACCAAGTGTTGGTCAGAGGTACCGATTAAAAATATCAAACATGATAGGAGGATATAGATTAACTCATATGTATAAAAAGTATTTATTCACATAGGATAATTTAATGAAATATATACAACAACAACCAATGAAGATTCATAATTCATGCAACAAATGTTAAGAACCAAAAACTATAAATAACACATAAACAATAATGTTAAAATGAAAAAATTATTTCCCAACAATATCAAAATAAAACCAACTGAAATAAATAGTAAAAAAATTGTATTCTATAATAATTGGGTTCAGAAATGTATTTTTCCACTATTATTTTTTCAGGAAAAACTAGGCTCCAACTCCACTAACATGGTGTCGATTAAAGTGTCTTCCAAACTATTAACCTTTTACATAGGACATGTCACATCCTAGTAAAATTCCCACGAAGGGGTGGGTATTTTAATAACCATTATGAAACCCTGAAAACCATATAGATTTGAATAATGTTTCATTCAACTCAAAAAGAAAATGGTCATGTATAAACCACCCAGTGAAGAAGAAGACATTGACATAGACAAGACGATATATGTTGTCAAGTATAAGAAAAGGGGACAAAAAATTCAACCCATAAAATTACCATTTTGATATGGAAATATATCAGCTAGAGAAACCAAATAATTCATATAACCTATCGAAACCATACCCATGTAATATTATAGACTATAGTGGGGAGATGTTTGCTCACTAATATATGTGTCATTCGATGGAGTTCCAAACCCATGATAAAGTGCTTTCTCAACATTAGACATGGCCATTGAACTAGGGAGTACTATAATACATAAGTAGATTACCCGATCCCTGATGATTCAATGAAAATATATTGGGGGTGTAAAAGTATTATTTAATCCTATGATGGACCATACTATATTGGGTATAAGGGAGATTTTGTAGAAGAGTATCACCTCATGAATATTGGGTAGTACATAACTCTAAAAAAATATGGGTGAATAAAACCATATCATCCACAAATATATATAAGAGAAATTAATCTCATGGAATTCTCCATTCATGTATAATGAACCTCATAATCCTTCATGCAAATATAATTCATATATCAACCTAAACCCTGATGTGAATGTCCTTAAATGGTATTAAATTTTGAACAAAAAATCTATACATGGAAAAATTATTAAGAGAAGTTGTTTCCCTATCATATTCTCACAAATGGATGAAAGGATATATAATCAACCATAATGATATAATGAATGATCTTTCTCTATATAGTGCATAACAATCATGATGCCATATTTTCTGTCACACCCCTACACCTGACTCACCTATCTCACAATGAAATAGAAAGTAAACATTGCATCATAATATTATATTATCAATCCATATTTTTCATCAATACTCATATTCATTCCCAACTACATCCTTCACATAATATCCAAACACTACACATCACGATGAACCTCACAAAGGATTAACTCGATGACTTGTAGTCTCTATACATGATTAAATTCATGTACGCACACAACTGATGAAAAAGGTGGTTTTCACTAGGTAATATGTGGTGTTGGGATGTGATATTTCATTTTGGGGGATAATGTTGCTTCATAAATCCCTTGTTTCATGGAGTGAAAATACATCTAATGTCTCAACAAGTCACCCAATAAGACTTTCTCACTCCTCACATTGTTTACATCTAGTAATGTTATCTCTATTAATTTCCCCCACTACCTTTCCCCAACAAGATAACCCATCATAATAAGTTATATTGGTTTATAATCAATAAAACCATTAACAGAAAAATGAATTTAATATAATGATTCAATATGGATATATTTGTAAAAACAAATAATTCCATAAGGATTCAATCATAAATTGGATTTTTCATAGTGATCAATAGGTCCTCACATCAGATATATCATAAGGAATCCATGAAAAAAAATAGATTTACAATTGAAATTGGGAGATACTGAAACATTATATTAGAAAATATTCCTACATAAAATATGATTTTTCAATGTAAAAGAAATAAATACCTAGCGATCTCAAATGGATCATCAAAAATCCAACACTGGTTAAAAGATCCTTTAAGAAATATAGAGCATAAAAATAAAACACCAAAGGCTAGGAGTATTTTTGAGAAACATTAGGTTTAATAATGAATAGTTTTTACCATTATATATAAATAAACTCAAGGTTAACCACATCATTGTGTGACACCCCATGTATAGATTAAATGATTTAAGGATTGAAAAAACATTGTGTAGTCTATAACACCACACCATAACATCCAGTCAGTCAACAGAGATCTAAAGAAATTGGAATTATTAAAAACCCATCTTAACACCTAGGAAAACTCAATCAAAAATCATAAAATATTTTTCTAGAAACCGTATTGTTTCCAAAGAAAGGGTATCATGGTGTACCAACTCTTATGTCTGATTACATAAAAATCCTTATTTTTCACAATGAAAAATTACCCACCTTAATGAAACAACACATAATATGTATAATTAATCCAACAACATCATAAATATTCACACTGAATCCAAAAATAACATGTTGGAAGTAAAATAATAAATGTAAAAAATATAATATCATAGTAAAATGAGTATATTATCTAAAACTTTTATAGTGTTTTAAATAATTAAGATCCACGTCATTACACCCACCACACCATCAAGGATTTTCATCACAAAAAGTACAAACTACCCTAAATGGTTAGTGTACAAAGCTCACATAAGGTTCTAACAATCCCATGAATCCTTCTAAAGGTTCACATGCCACTATACTAGTGAAATAAATGGTTTCTCCTATAAAGACCCATATTTTCATGTAATTTATTTAATTAAATGGAAATATTGCATGTCCGCAAAAACTGAGGACATGTGATTCCAAGGCCCGGTGTGCCTGGAATGAATTTTTGAACTTCTTTTAGGTACGTTCAGTAAACGTTCTAGTGAGTTTTTGTAACTTTTGAACCGGTGCTCGGAATTGAAATCTGAGGACACCGTTGAACTCGCGGCGCCGATATTCACTTAAGGAGACCCTCACCTTGGCCGTTGTAGGTTGAGGGTGAATGTTAGTTTTTGGACTTTTCATGGATGTGTTAAAAAAAACAATCATTTATTTTATTTTTCTTTGTGAAACATCCCATTTGAATTCAGTGGTGGAGACCACCCGATCTTGAAACCTCCCATTTTGAAATTAATAATGGGGACAACCTGACTCTTGAACTACCTCTTTAATGTGGTAGGTGACACTTGGTTTCTCCCCCGAATTAATTATGCCAAATTAAACATAATTGTTCTGACAAATCAATTAGTTTAATTAATATGTTGGCTCCACACCATTTTCTTGGATGGGGGATTGTTGGAAAAGAGAACACTTGGAGGGAGTGATACCGAGAGATGGAAATATCTTTCTCCAAAAAAGGAGATCTTCTAATGAAGAACAACTTCTAGAATAGAAGAACGAGGAACCAACCATGGAGCATCTTGCTGGAGTGATGAATGCTCTTCAACAACTTCGTCTTCTTCATCAAGCCACCTCCAATAGAAAATCGAGGTTGGGGTTTTAATTTTGTTATGATTAAATCTATTTTTGTTGATTCGTCATGTTCTAGATTCACAACGATGATGGATAAACAAACGAGGCCATCATCCCACACATATAGCTTTCCCCCCTTTATCTTTTGTTCTTCGCGTGTTCTTCATGCGTTCTTCGACATCAAATATTTAATGATGTTGGAAACAAAATGTTTTGTGGAGAGCGACATATAGACATGTATCAATTGACCCTAGGATCGTGAATATGCGAACAAAATAATTTTCCAGCTTGGAACGAAGTTGAATTGGCGCATGGAAGAAGACGGTGGCCGACACCCGGCTTGCTGTGAGGAAGAAAGGGTAGCGCACGTCCGTGCTGCTGGATGATGAGGAATCCGCAGCCCGTCAGCTACGGCGGGGCAGGGTGGCGGCTGGCATCCTGCCGACCGCCTGGCGGAGGGGCGGTGCGCGTCCGCAACGCCGGTGGAGTAGGAGGCCGCGACCGCTTGGCCGCGGTGGAGGCCGAAGAGCGGCCAACCATGGAAAACACAGTTGTGTAGCTGCGTACGACCATGCCACTGGGAGGAGGACCGTTCGGAACACCGGTCAGCAGTTGCGATTCGGCGGGACCTGCTCGGGTCCCGTGGTGGCTTCGTAGCACCTAAAGGCGTTTCCCCTTTTTAGTTCAAAACGGAATGGAGTCTGCTCCCCCTTCGGCACTAGCCCGGGTGGACCGCGCCAGTGGGATGTGCCCACCGCAACCCAGCCCAACCGTTCTGGACCCGAATCGGGCCGGGTCGGTCCGACCGGGTCAGACCACACCCGGGCCCATTCGGACCCAATTACGCCATTGTAGCCATAACTTGTGATCCGGGTGTCCATTTGATGAACCGTCAGTGGAACTGGAATCCTTGTATTGCGATGGCCCTATTGGTATACTCCACTTGAGTTTTGGATAAATTTCACATTTGACTCGGTTGGATCAAAGCCCAAATCCAACCGGGCCCTCAGAGTAGAAACACTAATAACTCACACACCGAGTGTCTAATTGGCACTCTGTTTATTGTGTTGGGTCCCTATTGATGTGATGGACATTTGGGATACTTATTTTTGGGACTTTGGGGTGGTTGAGGTATGACCGATGGCTTGGGGAGTGGTTCTCTCAAATGTGCTATGAGTAGGAACCCAATGGCCGGCAGTGAGGCGGAGGTTAGAGACAGATAATAAGGAGGTTAGTTAACTATCGACTTTGGGTAGGTTAGATCCTATGTGGGTCATTGCTGGGGATAATAACTATTGATCCTGTGTGGGTCAGTTCTCATCGATCTTGTGTGGGTCAGTGCATACAGATATTGTGTGGGTCAGTGCTCAACGTTCTTATGTGGGTTAGCGCATACCGATCCTGTGTGGGTCAGATCTTGTGTCGGTCAGCGCTCATCGATCCTATGTGGGTCAGAGCATACCAACCATGTGTGGGTCATATTCTGTGTCGATCATAGTGGGGGTTAGTACCTATCGATCTTGTGTGGGTCAGACTCCGTATAATCAGCAGTAGTGCCTCTTGACTGAATAAGATGATCTAGCTTCACAACTAATCATCTGTACTTATATACTTCACTAATACATGTGTGAGATGAGTCATATATCTTCATGGTGTACATGTGTGGTACATTATCTTCTTGGTGATACATGTGTCGTACTCAAACCTTTGTGGTGTTACCTGTGTGGTATTCTCCCCTCCTGTGTGAGGTGAGTATATTCTGATAACTTGGGTATATGTATGGGCATATACCTAAGTAGGGTTGACTGTTGTGTCCATGTCTGTGTTTTATACTTTGTGGATTTTAGAGACATTCACGGGTCTTGGGGTCCCTACTGAGTATATTTATACTCACCCCTACATGGGTTACACCTGTACCTTGTTGTTTCTGGTGCAGACGACAGACAACGCAGATAGAGGACGTGGGTACCTGGGGAGGAGACTGTGCCGAGGTGGACCATAGAAGAGGCGAACCACAAAAGAGAATGTTTAAGAGTTGTACCTACCCTTCAGGTAGGATCCTTGGCGGGTGTTCACAGGAGCAATTCTCAGTTTTACTTGTACTTTCCAGTTTTACGTGTACTTTCCAGTAGGTCTTGTATTCCGGACACTTTACTTTCTTTACACACCCTGTTTTACTATATAGTTTACATTGTTCTTTTATCTTGATGTGTGCTTTGTTTGTGTGATTTTATAGTCTATAAAGGCAACACTTTCCCATTTTATGGAACACACATTTCGGTGCTTGTCACTAGCCCATGGCCTGTGGAAGGCGGGATTGCGGTTGTCACGACACATGCCCTGGGGGACGGGTCATGACAAATTGGTATCGAAAGAGTTTGGTTCTACCGAAGAACTTGGACTATGATCTTATAATCAGAAATAGTGTTAAGTGTTATGAGTGTGGTTTTCAATTTGGGTAATCCAGTTTTGGTGCGACGACCAACGTATCCATACACAAGGACCCTAACCTCTGCTTTCTGACTCAGTGCCTGAAAACACTGATTGCGTATGTGTTTTTGAAAAGTGTTATTTGTGATCTCTTTGAGTCATATCACCAAGTATAACACAATGACCTCGGCTCACCTATTTCTTTTCAGGATGCCTCCACATAGACAACCATCCAGGGTTCCAGTTAGAGTATATGATGACAGCCCACCGAGCGACGAGGATTCGGTGCAGGGCCCCCTTACAGCAGTTGTATGATTCTGTGGTACACCAGTAGCACCACTACCCATTGGGAAGCCGATGCCACCATCCCCAATAGTAGATGGTGCACGCCGCTTGAGTGCATTTCATGATTTCCAGTGCCAAAGGCCACTAAGGTTCTGGGGCAAGACAGATCCATAAGCAGGTGAGGACTAGCTAGAGGTCGTGGTTAGAGTTTTTCAACTGGTAGGGACACCAGCTGATCCCATGGTGATCCTTGACACCCGTCTTCTTCATGAAACAATGGGTAGATGGTGGAGCTTGATGATCCAGGTTCACGATGAGGTGAATCTCATATGGGCGGACTTAGAGAGCCATTTCATGGTAGAGTTCATCCCAGTAACCCTATGCTCAGTGTGTATACAGGAGCTTCTCCACTTGTAGTAGGGTAGCATGACTATAGCTCAGTATTCGGCGAGGTTTACTGACCTCTCATGCTACTCCAATGACATTGTGCGGGACCATTTCTTTAGATCCCGGACCTTCGAGTAGGGGATCAGACAAGATATTAGAAATTCGATGGGTTCTCTCAGCATCCTGTCGCAGGAAGGAGTGTTAGAGAGAGTACTCTTAGTGGAGTGTTTCCTTACTAAGCAGTCACTCGCAGCGAGACCCACCATCAGACGACATATAGCTGAGTCATCTGCAGCTGACAGCAGATAGATGACGCATAGATCCAAGAGGACCAGACCTACAGGTTGATGACCACAGGATACATGGTCAGTGGTGCAAGGCTCTCGAGACAGAGCAGGACCGGTGGGGAACAAGAAGTTTTATTCGTGCGGCGGGCAGAGTCACATGGATCACGACTGCCCGACCCGCCGTATAGATGACCAACAGACAATCGAAGAACCTCTTGGGTAGAGGCAAAGATTCAATCGACGAGGTCCATAGGTAGGAGGTGTACGTGGCATAGGAGCATTTCATGCAATAGGCGGTAGGCGGCGATTCAAGGTTCAACCGCCACCACCTTCAGGTGGTCCACCCCGACCACAAGGAGCAGGTGGATAGGGACAAACTCAACTTCAGGCAGCTGAGGCCTATGGCCACGGCACTCCGGAGATGATATGAGGTACGATCTGGGTCTACTACACCATACTTTTACTACTTATAGACATAGTTTCCAATCATTTTCTTATTTCCACGGCCCTCGTTCAGAGATCATAGATACCAATGTGGTTTTTGTCTCGATACTTATGAGTATAGAATCTTACAGAAGCATATTCGATGATTATGCATTGGTTTCGGCAGTGTGAACATACTCAAGGAGGCGAGATATTTGGCTGTGATCTTTTAGTAGTGGCATCGAGGCCTTACGACATCATCATGGGTATGGACTAGTTATCCATAGTCCAGGATCATATTAATTGTATTAGGCACAATGTGTGTTGTGTCTTCATGGATAAGACCAGGTTTTCCTTCACTGGCGAGAAGAGAACCTTTACAGTGTAGGATGGACTTACTTGAAGGAGGGTGCAGCCGATAACACATCAGTTGGCTAGCCTTACCCTCAGAACGGTTGATGTTGAGAGTTCGAGCTATCCTGTAGTGGTGGACCAATATGATGATGTTTTCCCTGATGATGTTCTATGTCTACCTCCTCAGAGAGAGGTGGAATTATACATCGACGTGTACCATGGTATGGAAAAAATATCTACTCCAGCATATTGGATGGATCCCACAGATCATTGAGAGCTGCAGGTACAGTTGGAGGACTTGCAGAGCAAGGGATTCATTAGGCCCAGTGTTTCTCCTTGGGCAGCCCAGATTTTGTTCACTAAGATGGCGGGTGAGAGTTTGAGACTCTATGTGGACTATCGATGCCTGAACCAGGTGACCATGAAGAACAAGTATCAACTCCCAAGGATTGATGACCTCTTTGATCAGTTTAAGGGAGCACGGTGGTTTTTGAAGATATACCTCAAATCAGGCTATCACCAGGTCAGAGTACGAGATGAGGATGTACAGAAGATGGCCTTCAGTTGTCGGTATGGCCATTATGAGTTCTTGGTTTTGAAATTTGGCGTAACCAAATCCCGAGAAGTGTTCATTGGACTCATGAATAGAATCTTCTAAACATACCTTGATAGCTTTGTGGTAGTCTTTATCGACGACATCTTTATATACTCTACGACGGAGGAGGAGCATGCCTATCATCTGCAGATAGTTTAGAACACACTCCGAGTGCACTAGATTTATGGTAAGATCTTGAAGTGCCAGTTATGGATCCGAGAGGTTCACTTTATGGGACACTTTTTCTCATAGGATGGAGTTGTGGTGGATCCAGCGATGACTGAGGCTGTGCTTTCTTGGGATCCACCTGGGAGCGTGACTGAGGTGCGGAGTTTCCTAGGTTTGGCCGGTTACTACCGGAGGTTTGTTCCCGACTTTTCCAGAGTTGCATAACCCTTATCAGCATTGATGAATAAGGGTCAACCCTTTGTGTGGTCAGAGAGATGACAATGGAGTTCCTAGGAGATGAGGTAGATACTAATGAGTACCCCCATCTTGAGGATACTGGAGGAGAGCATTGGGTACGTAGTCTACTGCGACGCATTAGGGACCAGGCTTGGATGTATCCTGATGTAAGGGTGAGAAACGATCGCGTATGGTTATCGAAAACTGATATAGGATGAGAATATCTATGCTACCAATTACTTGGAATTAGTAGCAGTGGTCATCGCCTTAATGATGTGGCGACATTACTTGATGTGAAAAAAATTTATAGTCTACTATGATCCCAAGTGTCTCAGATATATCTTCACTCAGAAGGACCTGAACCAGAGATAGTGGCATTGACTTGAGTTCCACCAAGAGTATGATTTCGAGATATTCTATACTTCTAGGAAGGGGAACGTATTAGAGGATGCACTCAAAAGGATATATGGTATACAGTTGTTGAGTGAGGCGACAGAGCAGCTAGCCTTTTTTCAAATATCCTATGTGGATGGAGATGAAGCAGCTTATCATTAGTCTCTAATAGTCACTCCCCCACTCCTTCAGCGATTTTGGGAGGCGCAGCTTGGGGACACTGACTGCAAGTCTCGACATGCTTAGATATCCACAGGACAGACACCTGATGGATTTTATGAAGGTATAGAGCATGTCATCCTCTTCAGAGGGCGTACTATGGTACTGATGGATCTATGAGAGTAAGTGTTGAGGGAGTTACATACGTCCTCTCTAGCAGTACATCCAGGAGTGTAAATGATGTACTAGGACCTTTAGAGTCAGCACTGGTGGACGGGAATAAAGAAAGCTGTAGCAGAGTTTGTTTCACTTCGCCTCACTTATCAGCATGTAAAGGTAGAGCATCAGGTTACAGTGGGCTTAGTTCATCCACTAAAGGTTCCAGAGTGGAAGTTGGATGGAATATCGATGGACTTCGTGACTGGACTTTCACGCATGTCCAAAGGGTCGTGATTCTATCTGGGTGATCGTTGACCGACTGACCAAGTCGGCCCACTTCTTACATATCAGAGAGAAAGGATCAATAGAGAACATGGGATTCCACTACGTACAAGAGATTTTATGTCTTCATGGAGTTCCATCTACGATTGTCTTCGATAATGATGCATGTTTCACTTCACGGATATGGAAGGTGTTGCAGGAGGAGTTCAAAATGTAGCTTCGGTTGAGTACCGTCTTCTATCATTAGATGGATGGTCAGGAAGAGTGGACCATTTATTCCCTTGAGGACATGCTACATACTTCACAACTAAAAAAACGGGCAAGGGAAACACCACCTTTTATCAGCGCTAAGAAAAAAGAGCTGATAAAGGCTTCCTTTATCAGATCTACAATAATGATGATAAAGAAAACCTTTATTAGTGAAAAAGTTTTAGCGCTTATAAAGAGTAATATTTATAATTGCTAAAAAATCACTGATAAAAAATTCATTTATTAGTGCTAAAAAGCGCTAATAATGGATGTCTTTATCACCGCTACAATTTTAGCACTGATAAAGGGATTCTTTATCAGCGATTTTATAGCACTGATAAAGGAAATCTTTATCAGTGCTAAAAAAGTGCTGATAAAGGATCCCTTTATCAGCGCTAATAAAACCATAGTCCCATATTTTATAAAATCGGGTGCATAGTATCCTCATTATATCATTCCCTCATTCCCTCGCGCTATTGTACCCCTATGACAGCTCCCCTCCCCACCGATCTTCTCTCTACCGGACCTCCGCCGCTATCCCTACTCTTTCCCCCCCTCATTGAACCCCTTCCGTGGATCGTCCACCCTTCAAACCCTACTTCTCCTCCTCTCTGCTGGACCATACTCCCCGTGAACCCTTCTCCTCCATTTCTCAATGGTGGAAGCTCCTCTCATGGACCTCCCCATCTGGCGGTCGTTCCTTCCCCTCCCAATATGGCACATAAGGCTTCCTGACTGCTCAACGCTTCTTCTCTCCCTCCATCACGGGTGAAATCTACTCTAGGTAAGTCTTCCTCTTCTCCTTTTAAGTTTATTTTTAGTGGATAGATTTTGTGAGAGTAGTTTTCATTATGGTGATGTTTAGATTCTTCCCCTTGATAACCACCCTTGGATAAGATGATAACTAACATAGAGTTTTAACAATCTATGTCACGAAATAAAACATGTAGTGGATTATTATACTTGGTTAGCAGATGATTTGAACTAAAGTATGACTTTTTTATGATTCCCCATGGGTGCTTACGATGATTGGAACTAGAATTTATTTTTCACCAAGTTTCATATGTATGAGGGTTTGATATTATTGTGCAACCTCATGCTAGACCTTGTTATACATGAAAATTCTATGAATGTTGAGTGTTTTTTCCTCATCCTTCCGGTAGAGTGGGTTTATCTATACAGGGGAAAGTGGTATTTTTGTAAACTCCTTCATGAAAAAGAAGAGTTTTTATAGTACCCGCCTCATTATTAATTGGTTACACTTTGTGGGTGTCATGATGTGATGGGTGTTTGTTTTTATGGGGAAGGTTCTATTTATGATAGTGATTAGGAAACCTCAAATATTGAAAGTGTATCCAACCCCATGAATGTTAAGTTAAATTTAAATTAGTTGGTGAGCATGGTTTTATGTGATGTGTTCAAGAAGAATACTTTTCTTCCCTATGAATGTCATGGAATTATGGAATGCTTCATAAGGGAGATTTATGGTCAAATTTGGGTAAGGATATGGTGTATGAATCAACCCATATACCATATATGATGATTGTCTTTGTGAAGTTATAGTGTTCTAAATTGAATCTATCCTTAAGCCGGTTCATAGTGGAGCCTATAAGCCATTCGGGTTCATTTATTATTAAACGAAGATTCATGGAGTGGCACCCAGTCTTCATGCACTAGGGCCACATAAGTTGAGGAGATCAGAGTAGCGCATCCATGGAATGGTGAATGGTATTATTTGGAAAAGGACATTGGGTTTAGATAGTGGTATGAACATGTGAGAAGTTGTATTTTGGTGGTTAATACTTTTTAGGATTGTGGGATGTTTCTAGATGTATCAATGGTAAATTCCACATATCTTTCTTTTATGCCAAGGATAATTTAAGTGTGGTTTCAACATAGTGAACCTATATTACCAGTTGTTCCTAGGTTCTAGTCTAGAAGATTTTTTCCTGAAAATTGGGAGACACCATGCACTTCATTAGGTAGATAGTGGTTCTCCCCCTATACCTATTATGGGTATCAAGATTGTTATTTTCAATGGAGATGACTCTAGTAAAGAACTACCCTTGGTGTGTCAGGGCAAGTGATTTTGGTTAAGTACACCTACACTATAGATAACCCAATTACATGATGGGGGATGAATTTGTTCTTAGGAGATTGTAAATGTCTTTCACTTGGTTGGATTGTATTTCATCACTTTTTTTAAAATCCATTAATTTATGTTGATCAATTCATAGACTGACCTCTAATGGTTTAGGGGAATTCAACATGTAATACTAAGCCTTGGATGGATATATTAGTGTTCTATGATTATGCCTATGGTTTGAGTTGATATCATAATCTTTTAAGGTAGTGATCTTCTAGGATGTAGGGATAGTAGCACCCACCCATAGTAGGTGTGTGATGCAAGTCTCATCATAGGAGGAACTTTCATTCATATGTACCTCAAGGATATCCCATTACTCCAAGGAATTTAATATGATTGTGATGGGTATAGACATATCACATTACATTTTCTTAACATGCATGCTATAGTTAGAGAGGCAGTCAACGAATAGCCAAGGAAGAGGAAAGAACTGGAGAAAGGAGGTCTGTACAACACTAATGTGATGGAGGAGATCAGGGAGTAGTATGAGGTGGATAGAACATTGGTTTGATTATACTAATACTACCCCTAAGTAGACTACTCATATATTAGGAAGTTAGTGGTTAGAATCTAGGATAGTTGTAGTCACTAGAGTCTTTTTACCAGGAGGATCTAGGAGTGTTTGGAGGTACGATCTATGTTCGTTATACTTTTTTTGTAGTACTATTAGAAATAGGTACAAGAAAATATTTTTCCTAATGTTTTCAATAATTTTCTAGGTACATGGAAGGCGTTGGTAGAGCCCCATGTTAGTGAGGGAGAGTTGTTTCATATTCTTTAGATGTTCATGATAGAATTTATGTTCAATAACCTTAATTTTCTATTTCTTATGTTAATTATGGTAAAAAAAACCTATGATATTAAACCTAGGTTATTTGTTTCCCCCACAAACCCCTTGTTTTCATTTTATTTGAGTGTGGTCACTACTTTTCAGCTGTTTAATTTGATTATTTTATTATGAATTAGGTGACGGTAGGGGTGGTTGAAAGTATGATTAATGTTTTTCTATAAGGGTGGTGGGTGCTAAAACTATTGCTAAGGGGGTTGGAACGTGGGTTGATTTTGATGGGGGTCTATCCAGGTTCTTTTGATTTAAAAATCATTATTGGAAATGGTTAGGATATATTAATCTCTATTTTTATAAGGAAGCGGTTCTGCTCTACTATATTTGGAAGTCTTGTTTTGTGTATTTGAATCATAAATACTAATATTTGATATTAAAATAGGATAAAGATGAATAATGATTGGATGTATGCTAATCAATTGAAAATAGAGTATGAGAACAGAGTGAAGGAGTTCATAATGTTTGAAAAGTATCACACAAAAAATTCTTCTCAAATCCATTGTCTGTGTTTACATTGTTGTTATTCAAGACTAATTACTCCAGAGGAGTTGGAAGAACATTTGATATGTCACGTAATAGATCGGAGTTATAAGTTTTTGAATACAATTGGATAAAAAGCGAATGTAGCTACTGTCTAGGATAAAACTGTGTTTTATGGATCATTAGATATGAATTCAAATATGGATAATGAGGAAGACTGTATGGAGGATGTGATTACAGATTTCAATGATGATGAAGATCGTATTGAATAAATGACAAGTACAGTTGAAGATGAACTCCAAGATTTCCTAAAATCGTTTGAGAAGTTAATGAGCTGTGAAAAGACACCATTGTATGCTAGTTTCACTAACTATACAACATTTTCAGCTGTACTAAAGTTGTATAAATTTAAAGTAGGCAATGGATGGAGTGATTTTAGTTTTACATAACTACTCCATCTCTTGAATGAAATGCTCCCAGAAGATAATGAGCTCCCAAACCGGACATATGAAGCTAAACGAATGCGATACTTTATGGGTTTGATTTCTGAATGAATACATGCCTTCCTGAAATACTATATATTGTTTCACAAGGAGAAAAATCACTTAAAGACTAACCAATGTGTGGTGATTCGCGATATTAGTAAGAAGAATCCAGTACTATGAAAGTTGTATGGTACCTTCCAATTATTCCAAGGTTTAGGCATCTATATAGAAGTGAAGAAACTGCAAGACAATTGTTCTGGCATACAGATAAAAGAAATAAAGCTGGGAAATTACGTCACCCGGACGACTCTCCTCAATGGACGATAATTGATCATGAGTATCCTGAATTTGGAAAAGAGCAGAGAAACCTTCATCTTTCATTATCTACAGATGGAGTGAATCCTTTTGGTTTTCAAAATAGTACTCACAGTACATAGCATGTTATGTTGGTAAATTATAACTTTCCACCCTGGTTATGCATGAAGTGGAAATTCATTATGTTATCAATTCTTATATCAAGACCAAAACAACCAGTTAATGATATTGATGTTTATTTGTCTTTTTTAATTCAGGATTTAAAGTTATTGTGGGATTCAGGTGTTATGTAGTATGATGCTTATAAAAGTGAATACTTCACATTGAGATCAATGTTGTATGGGACGATAAATGATTTCCCTGCTTATGAAAATTTGTGAGGCTATAGAATTAAAGGAACTGAAGGGTGTCCCATGTGTGAAGAAGATACAGAATCAATTAGGTTGAAACATTCATCGAAGTATGTGTTTCAAGGAGATCGTAGATTTCAACCTCATTGGCATAAGTACCGATCTTGGATGAAATCATTCAATGGATGTTCATAATAATTCACAACACCATCTACACTAGTAAGTGATCATATTTTTGGGAAAGTAAAAGATGTGAACACTATTTTTGGTAATCCATTTTCGAAAAACCATATGAAAATTGATTGGAAAAAGAGATCAGTTTTTTTGAATTACCATACTAGAATTGTTTGTACGTCAGACATTTTCTTGATGTGATTCATGTGGAAAAACATCTATGTGACATTGTTATCGAAATGCTGCTAAATGCCCCTGAAAAAAAGGATGGAATTAAGGCAAGGTTGGACAAGGTTGACATGGGAATACGAGAAGAGTTGGCTCCCGTGATGGGTCAAAATTTAATGTTTCTTCTTCCAGCTACTTACACTCTTTGCAGAGAGGAGAGATATCTTCTTTTAAACTTCTTCAATGAGGTAAAGGTTCTAGAGGGGTATTCATCAAATATCAAGAACATTGTGTCAAAGAATGATTTGAATTTAAAATGTTTGAAATCACATGACTGCAATGTTTTTATGAAAGATTTAATTCCTATAGCTTTATATTGAATTTTTCCCATGAATGTTTGTCATACATTATCCAAAATTTGTTTATTTTTCAAATATATATGTAGAAACTTTTTTGACCCAGAGAAACTTCCATCCATGGAAAGAGAAATTGTCATCATATTATGTGAATTAGAAATCTTCTTCACGCCATCGTTCTTTGATATGATGGTTCATTTGATGTTTCACTTGGTGAGAGAGATTCGACTTTATGGTCCTATGCACTATAGATGGATGTACCCCATTGAACGATATTTGATTATTTTGAAAGGGTATATCTAGAATTGAATTCGAGCATAGGTTTTTATAGTGGAGTGATATATTACTGAGAAAGCCATTGAATTCTGTACCGAATACCTATTTGATGTGGAATGCATTGGTATCCCAAAATATCAACCCACTGGATGAATTGATTGCGATGGAATTTCTGGAGGAGATGTTGTGACAATCAATATTATAGATTGGGAGCAGTCCCACCTTTATATTTTTCATAACAATTCGGAGGTTGCTTCATATATTGAAACCCATAAAGAAATTATTTGGTAGTTGAATCCATAAAAGGATAAAATTAAGATTTTGTTGATACTTTAGTGTAATTCTCCATGGGTCATTTTTGAGGTGTACGAGTTCACCATGCCTCAATCTAAGGCATGGTGTGGCCAGTATCACTCAAAGTGTCTCTATTTTGTTTAAAATGGACTAAAGATTATGTGAAAACAACAAATGGCGTACAGAAATCTGACCAAACGCATTTTGAATATGTTTATACATTACGATAATGATACATGGTTCATTTTTGATGTGTAAAAGTCAATCCCGCCTCAATCTAAGGCATGGTGTGTCCAATATCACTAAAAGTGTCTCTCTTTTGTTTAAAATGGACAAAATTTTAAGTGAAAACAATAATTGATGTACAAAAAACTGACCAAACACATTCGTATTATTATTAAACATTAAAAGAACGATACATGGGTCATTTGTGATGTGTTAGAGTCAAACCTACCTCAATTTGAGGCACGATGTTGCTGGTATCACTCGAAGTGTCTCTCTTTTGTTTAAAATGGACAGAATTTTAATTGAAAACAAAAACTGACGTACGGAAATCTGACCAAAAGCATTCGTATTGTTTTGATACTTTAGTAGAACGATACATGGGTCATTTTTGATGTGTAATAGTCAACCCTGCCTCAATCCGAGGCATGGTGTGGCCGGTATCACTCAAAGTGTCTCAATTTTGTTTAAAATGGACACAATTGTACGTGAAAACAACAACTAACGTACCAAAATCCAACCAGACACATTCGTATTGTGTTGACACTTTATAATAACAATACATGGGTCATTTTTGATGTGTACAAGTAATCCTTGTCTCAATCTGAGGCATGGTGTGGCCGGTATCACTCAAAGTGTCTCTCTTTTGTTTAAAATGAACTAAATTTTAACTGAAAACAAAAAATAACGTACTTAAATCTGAACAAACGAATTCGTATTGTATTGATAATTTAGAATAATGATCCATGGGTAGTTTGTGATGTGTACCAGTCAACCCCACCTCAATCTAATGCACGGTGTGGCTGATATCACTCAAAGTATTTCTCTTTTGTTTAAAATGGACAGAATTTGAATTGAAAACAATAACTAATGTTCGGAAATCTGACCAAACATGTTCGTATTGTGTTGTTACAATAGTGGAATAATACATGGGAGGGTTTTGATAAGTACGAGTCAACTGTGCCTCAATCCGAGGCACGGTGTGGCTGATATCACTCAAAATGTCTCTCTTTTGTTTAAAACGGAGAAGAATTTTAAGTGAAAACAACAACTGACATAAGAAAATATGACCAAATGCATTCAGATTATGTTGATAATATAGGGGAATGATACATGGGTAATTTTTTACATGCATGAGTCAACCCCACCTCAATCCGAGGCAATGTTTCGCCGGTATCACTCAAAGTGTCTCTCTTATGTTTAAAATGGACAGAATTTTAAGTGAAAAGAACAACTGACGTACATACATCCTACAAAACACATTAATATTGTGTTAATTATTTATGGGAACAATCCATGGGTCATTTTTTATGTGTAAGTGGAAGCCTCGCCTCAATCCGATGTGGTCGGCATCACTCAAAGTGTCTCTCTTTTGATTAAAATGGACAAAAATTTAAGTGAAAACAACAACTGACGTACGTAAATCTGACCAAACGAATTTGTATTGTGTTGATACATTAGGAGAATGATCCATGGGTAATTTTGGACATGTACGAGTCAACCTTGCCTAAATCTGAGGCACGTTGCGGCCGGTATCACTCAAAGTGTCTCTTTTGTTTAAAATGGACAAAATATTAAGTGAAAACAACAAATGACGTATGAAAATCCGACCAAACGAATTTGGATTGTGTTTATACATTAGGGGAATAATACATGGGTCATTTTTGACGTGTACGAGTCAAGAACTCCTCAATACGATGCACGGTGTGGCCGGTATCACTCAAAGTGTCTGTATTTTGTTTAAAATAGGCATAATTTTAAGTGAAAACAACAATTGACATACATAAATCTGACCAAACACATTCGTATTCAGTTGATACTTTATGGAAACAATCCATAGGTAATTATTGATGTGTAAGAGTCTACCTCGCCTCAATCCGAGGCATGGTGTGGCCGGTATCACTCAATATGTCTCTCATTTGTTTAAAATTTACAGAATTTTAAGTGAAAACCACAACTAATGTACGAAAATCTGACCAAACGGATTCAGATTGTGTTTATACATTAGGGTAACGATCCATGGGTCATTATTGATGTCTAATAGTCAACCCTTCCTCAATACGAGGCACGGTGTGGCCGGTATCACTCAAAGAGTCTCTCTTTTGTTTAAAATGGACAGAATTTTAAGTGAAAAACAACAACTGAAATACGAAAATCCAAACAAACACATTCGGATTGTGTTGATACTTTAGGAGAACGATCCATGGTTCATTTGTCATGTGTATGAGCCAACCTCATCTCAATAAGTGGCGCGGTGTGGCCAGTATTACTCAAAGTGTCTCTCTTTTGTTTAAAATGGACATAATTTTAAGTGAAAACAACAACTAATATACCGAAATCCGACCAAACACATTCGAATTTTGTTGATACATTATACAGACGATCCATGAGTCATTTTTGGCATCTAAGATTCAACCCCCATGGACACCATCCCACCCCCCTAGACACACCCATGGACAGCCCCCCATACAAACCCCCACCCCCCCTGGACACCCACTAACCCCCCCTGGACAACACCCCCACCCCTCCTCGATACCACCCCACCACCTGGACACCCCCACACCCTGGAAACCCCAACCCCCATGGACAACCACCCCCACCCCCTTGGACACCACCCTGGACAAACCCCACCCCCCTAAACACACACCAACCCCCTAAACGACACCCCACCCCTCCTAGATACCACCCCACCACCTGGACACCCCCACCCCCACGCCCATGGAAAGCCACCCCACCCCGATGGACACCACCGCACCCCCTTGGACAACCCCACCAACCCCCTAGACACCACCCACCCCCCATTGGACAACCCCACCAACCCCCTGTACCACCCCCACCCCCGGACCCCACCCCACACCTTGGACACCCCCACCCCTCTAGACACACCCACCCCCTGGACACCCCCACCCTGGAAAGCCCCTCCAACCCCCTGGACACCACCCCACCCCCTAGACACCCCCATGGACAACCCCCCACACTGGATAGCCCCCACCCCTTGGACACCACCCCACCCATGGACACCCCCACCCCTCTAGACACCCCCACGCCCCTGGACACTACCCAAACCCCTAGAAACCCCCATGGATAGCCCCACCCTGGATAGCCCCCCCACCCCCCTGGACACTCCTTGGACACCTACCAACCCCAAGGATGGCACCCCCACCCATCCTAGACACCACCCCACCACCTGGAAACCCCCACCCCCTAGACACCCCACCCCTTGAACATCCACCCCACCAACCTAGACACCACCCCACTCCCCTTGGATATCCCCACCAACCCCCTGGACTGCCCCCAACCCCTGGACACCACCCCGCCCCCTGGACACGCCACCCCATAGAAATCCCCCCAACACCATGGACACCACCCCACCCCCTGGACACCCCCATGGACAACCCCCCTGGATGCCCCCACCCCTCATCGACACCACCCTACCACCTAGACACCCCAACCCCTTGTACAACCACACCCCCATGGACAGCCACCACCACCCCACCCCCTTGGACAGCCCCCAACCTCCTGGACCGCCCCCACCTCCTAGACACCCCCTATCCCCCCTGATACCCCCCATCCCCCCGAACACCCACACCCCCATGGACACCCCCTACCCTCATTGGATAGCCACCCCAAACCCATGAACATCCCCCAAACCCATGAATTATGAATTGAATTATTTATGTTTTTAATTAATTTTTTAAACTTGTGTTAATGGTGTATGGGTATACCTGTTGTATGGGTATACTTGTTCTAATTACCTTATGAATTATGTGGTAATTTTTTATGGGTATACATGTTGATATACTGATTTTTTTGCAAGTCTTGTTTGGGTGTGCTCCTGAAGAATTTAATGTTATAGTAGGCATGAAATTTATTAGCACTTTTTTAACACTGATAAAGGTATTCTTTTTCAATGTCTTTTTAGCACTGATAAAGGATCCCTTTATCAGCTCTCGTTTAGTGCTGATAAAGTATACCTTTATCAGTGTTTTTTAGCGCTGATAATTGATACCTTTATCAGTGCTTTTTTAGAACTGATAAAGGGAACCCCCACCCCCCTTTATCAGCGCTGATATTTACCATGCTTGTTTAGCGCTGTTAATGCCCGTTTTGAGTGCTGATAAAGCCCATTTTTGTAGTATTGCTTGCATCCTTGATTTTCGCCACAACTAGGAGGATCACTTTCCTTTGGTGGAGTTTGAATATAATAACAACTATTACTCCACTATGGGTATGGAACAATTAGAGGGGTTGTACAAGCAACCTTGCAGATCACCCATGTGCCGGACTGGACTAGGGGAGACTACACTCATGGGACCAAAGATGGTATGGGCTGCCACAAAGAAGGTGCAGATCATCCTGGAGTGGATGAAGACTACACAGAGAAGGCCGAAAATCTACACTGATAGGAGACGGGGACCTCTAGAGTTGAAGGATGGAAACCATGTCTTTTTACATGTCTCATCTCGATAAGGTTTGCAGATATTTGGTGGGGGCAGGATGTTATCTTTGATTTTCATTGGACCCTTTCAGGTCCTCAGAAGAGTTGGAGAGGTGGCTTACCTATTAGCTCATTCACCTCAGTTTCACCGGGTTCATGACATTTTCCACGTATCCTAGATGAGCAGATATGTACATGATCTTTCACACATCATTGACTGGGGCGATCTGGACATCGACGATGGGGAGACATTTTCAAAGGTTCCATTGGAGATTCAGAATTGATAGGAGAGAGTTCTATGTGGGTGGTAGATACCTTTAGTGCATGTTTGTTGGTAGCATGAGAACCTCCAGGAGAGCACATGGGAGCGGCAGGCTCATACTCATTCTCAGTACCCCCACTTATTTCCCTAGTTTGTGTTGTGGATTTCAGGGATGCAAGTCCCTAAGGTGGGGAGAATGTAAAGACCCAGATTTTTCCAGGTATTTTTTTAATTAAAATAAAATATTATGAGTCCACGAAAATTGACTGTGTGTGATTCTGAGGCCCGGTGTGCCCGAAATGAGTTTCTGAACTTTTTTCGGGTACATTCAGTAAACGTGGGAGCATGTTTTTGTAGGTTTTGAACCAGTGTTTGTAATTTAAATATGAGGACATCGTTGAACTTGCAACACCGATATTCACTTAAGGAGGCCATCACCATAACAGTAGTAGGTCGAGGGTGAAATTTAGTTTTCGAACTTTTTGTGGGTGTGTTAAAAGAATAAAAATAAAATAAAACATCTTTTATTTTATATTTCTTTGTGAAACCACCCATTTGAATTAAGTGGTGGGGACCAACCGAGATTGAATCCTCCCATTTTGAAATTAATTGTGGGGACCACTCAACCCTTGAACTCCCTCTTTTATGTGGTAGGTGACTCTTGGTTTCTCCCCTGAATTAATTATGCCAACTTAAACTTAATTGTTGTGCCAACTCAATTAGTTTAATTAATACGTGGTCAGCTCACATTTCTCTTGGTTAGGGGGATTGTTGGAAAGGAGATAACATGGAGGTAGATCTTCAGAGAGTTGGAAGGATCTTTCTCCAACAAAGGAGATCCTCCAACGAAGAACTACTTCCGGAATCAAAGAACGAGGAACCAACCTTGGAGCGTCTTGCGGGAGTGAAGAACGCTCTTCAAAGACTTTGTCTTCTTCCTCACACCACCTCCAATGGAAAATCAAGGTAGGGGTTTTAATTCTATTATGATTAAATCTATTTTTGTTGATTATTCTTGTTATATATTCACAACGATGATGGCCAAAAAAACTAGGCCATAATCCCACACATATACCTTTCCCCCTTTATCTTTTGTTCTTTGCACGTTATTTGTGTGTTCTTCAACGTCAAATATTTAATGACGTTTGAAACACAACGTTTTTTCAGGAACTACATATGGACATATAGCCCTCGACCCGAGGATCTTGAATATGCGAACGACATAATTTTTGAGCTATGAATGAAGCCACAATGGCTCGTGGAAGAAGGCAGTGGATGACACTTGGCCGGCCGATAGGAAGGTAGGGCGGAGTGCATCCGCGCCTTCGAATGATGAGGAAGCCATGGATTTTTGGTCACAACGGTGCATAGTGGAAGCTAGATCCAAACGACTGCAGGGAAGGTCGGCGACGTGCATCCACACCACCGGTGGAGCCGGAGGTCGCGACCGCTTGGCCGATGTGGAGGCCGAAGAGCGGCCGACCGTGCCTGCAACAGTGGAGTAGCGGTACAAGAATATGCCTCTGGGAGGATGACCGGCCGGAACACCATCCTACAGTTGTGGTTTAGGGGGACCCGCTCGGGTCCCATGGTGTCTTTGCATCACCTAAAGGCACTGCCCCTTTGTAGTTCCGAACGGAAGGGGGTTTGCTCCCCCGTCAGCGCCAGCTCGGGCGGACCGCACCACCAGGTCGCACCCAGTGCGGGCCAGGCCACACCCAGCGGGCCGGGATGGGTCAGCACATGGCCCAGCGGGATGGGCCCACTATATCCCAGGCCAACCGGGCTGGACCTGAATTGGGCCGACCGAGTCGGACCAGACCCGGGCCCATCTGGACCCAGTTACGCGTATGTGGCCATAACTTGTGAGCTGAGCATCCTTTTGAAGAACCGTATGCAAAACCAGAATCCATGAATCGATATGGTACTATTATTATATTATAATTTAGTTTTCGATAAATTTTTAGTACAACCGGTATGGATCGAATCCCGAATCCAACCAGGTTGTCAGAGCAAAAATACTAATAACTCACAGACCGGGCGTCCGATTGACACACTTTTTGTTATGTTGGGTCCCTTGTGATGTGACAGAACTTTGGGATACCTCATTGTGGGACTTATGGGTAGTTGAGGTATGGACAATGGATTTAGGAGCAGTTTTCCCAAACTTTCTATGAGAAGGAACCCAGTGGCTGGCAGTGAGGCAGAGGTTGGAGACGAATAATACGGAGGTTAGTTACCTATCGACTCTGTGCGAATCAGATCCTGTGAGGGTCATTGAATGGGTTAGTACCTATCGATTCTATGTGGTTCATAGCTCAATGATCCTGTGTGGTTCAGCGTATACCGATCTTGTGTGGGTCAGATCCTGTGTGGGTTAGAGCTCAGCGATCCTCTGTGGGTCAAGGCATACCGATCCTGTGTGGGTCAGATCCCGTGTGAGTCAGCACTTTGTGATCCTATGTGGGTCAATGCATACTGATCCTGAGTGGGATAGATCATGTGTGGGTCATAGCGAGGGTTAGTACCTATCAATCATGTGTGGTTCAGACTCTGTATAATCAGCAGCAGTGCCTCTTGATAGAATAAGATGATCTAGTTTCACGACTAATCATCGGTACTTCTATATTTCACTAACACCTATAAGATCTGAGCCTTATATATTCATGGTGTACATGTGTGGTAATTTATATTCATGGTGATACCTATGTGGTACTCCTACCTTCGTGGTGTTACCTATGTGGTATTCTCCCTTCCTGTGTGAGGTGAGTATATTTTGATAACCTTGGTATATGTATGGGCATATACCTATGTTGGTTTGACTGTTGTTTCCAGGTTTTTGTTTTATCCATTGTCGATTTGAGATACCTTTAGGGTTTTCTTGGTCACTATTGAGTATTGTTATACTCACCCCTTCACAGTCAATGCCCGCACCTTGTTGTGTCTGGGGCAGACGATGAACAATGCTGATTTGGACGAGGGTACCTAGGTTGGAGACTTCTCAGAGGTGGACCTTAGACGAGGAAAACCGCAGAGATTACCATTCGAGCGTTATACCTACCCTTAAGGTGGGATCCTTGGTGGGTGTTCATAGAAGCTGTTCTCAGTTTTACTTGTACATTCCAGTTTTACTTGTACTTTCCATTGGTTCTTGTATTCCGGCCCCATTACTTTCTATACACACCCTGTTTTAATATATATTTTATTTTGTGTTTGTTTCTTGTTGTGTGCTTAGTTTTTGTGAGTTTACATTTTATAAATGCAACACCTTCCCATTTTTAGGAATACTCCTTTCGGTGCTTGTCGACAGCCCCTGGCCTATAAAAGGCGGGCTTGGGGTAGTCACAACACGGGCCCCGAGGGATGGGTCTTGACATCCCCCAACCTAAAATAATACTCCTCCACCAATTCACAATCACTTTTAGGTACAATGATAACATCAAAACACTCTTAATTTCTATCTCACCAAAATTGTTTTTATGAAATTTCTCATATATATATATATATATATATATATATATAAACAAACCATATAATACTTTTTGCACCCAATCTAACTCTATGAGAAATGAAATGCAGTAAGAATCTTCATCCACCATATATAGAATTAAAAATTTCTTTATAAAACTTGGTAATAACTTACATCCCTAACCAATCCTATAGCACGTGTTTCATGGAAAGACCATAATGAACACATGGTTCGCATCCTACAACAATAAATTATTCTTACTTGGTCCATGAATGACTTATAATGCTACTCTATTCCATCATTAAATTTTTTATCACATGAAAATTATTGATTTTAGACCATAAAACCTATAGAAAAACATGGGATAACACTCCAACATATGTCTAGCACATGGGTTACAAATAGGGTCTCCCATAAATGGCCGTAAAAGGTTCCATGAAAATATTGGACTGATAACTATTATTGTATTCCAAATCCACCAAGGATTATTGATCCTCCCAACTATTTCAAAAAATCTGTCACATAATCCCTCAATATATTCTCTTAAACCTGGATGATTCACTACATTTTACCTTATATTAAAGGGGGGAATATTATATCCAACTATAACTAAATAAAAAACTTCTATAAAGCTCCCTCTTAAATGGGATGTCAAATATATATCATTTTTGTAATCAATCATTAAAATTTTCTCATGTATCATGATGATCTCATTCACATAAAAGAATCCCAAACATTCTACTAAATGATTATCCTAAAATAAAGTAAGTGGGACAACATGTAGAATCATTTGACTAACAATTAGATGGATTCATGATACTTTAATAATCATGTAATAACCATAATAAATTCCATTGATATTAAACCAAACTATTATTATAAAACCAATAGGTGTTGAGTCAAACATACTAGAATATGTTGCTCAGACATAACCTAATGATAGGTGTGGCACCTCAAAAAAAAACTCATCAACAGTCATCATTATACCAAGTAAAAAAAACGATGATTGAAGAATTGGTTCAGGTTTTTAAATCCTTGATATACCACTGAGGGGGAATTATAAAACATTCTTAGTACCTTCTCATGCATTATTACTAGTAACACTATCATCATCAAAATTTACTAACATTTTCATTACCTTCCATGAATCAATATGGTGCATTTATGATGATATCCATTCATGTAGGACCACAAAATCAATGTCTCCCATCCGGTATTCTCTCACATTCTTTGAAAACTATGGAGACCACTATCAATCAAATAAAGGTCAATTATTCATCATATAAAAAGGAATATTACTTCAATAACATGTACTTTGATGCCTCCTCCATCTACTGAGCTCAAAATTACCTACAAAGGGTATTGAACACCACATTTACCTTCCCAATATATTAAGAAACCTCAAAGTAATTTTCCTATCGATACATAAAATAATTCCTCTTTATATGGTTATGATCTCTATATGATAAGATGTTTATGAGGATCTTTTCATATGTGTCTACTATGAAAATCTCATCGATTAGAAAATTTGAAACTTCCTCAAAGGTGAACACTACTACTACCAACTCTAGATAATTGGTCACATAGTATTACTTATTACCTCTCAATTATAATGACTTATAGGCAATCAGAAATTTAATCTACATGATCATAAAACTAATATTATCCATAGAAAATTATAGAAAACTACATATTCTTTTAATTCCTCTAGAAAGAATAGAATATAATTAGTCATCAAACACTACTCCATCTCTTAAAAAGATATTTGACACTGCTCATACCAATAAAAATATTTCCTTATTCGGGTAAAGCAAGTAAGGGTATATGAAACCCTTGAGAAGTCAGAAAGATTTCCATAGCAGTATCCATATATCCTAAAGATACTCCATAAATACTAATCATACATTTGTGGATCCCACTTAAGAAATTAAATGATATTTTCTTGGTCTATTTCTTTTCCCAATTTGAGATTACATTCCCCAATAAGCATAACTCTTGAATAAAAACTAATAAATTGGGAGAATTATTTATAACTTGTTATATATGATTATCTCTAGTTCAATACTAGGATAATAAACACGCTTATCATATTTCACTAAATAGTTAAGGAAATTTTCAATGAATACTATTATAATCAAGTCGATGGTGTGTTGAATGGTCAACCTAATAAGGTCCATAAACAAATATTGGTTTTTCATCATGTTGATGAGAATAAACAAATACTCATAATGATAGTCGAGACATCATAATTTCATCATTGTGGGTTTCTTCTCAATATAAAATAATTGGTGTTAAGAATATCCATGTTTGATCTTTAAGAATATCATATCTCATTTTATCTTATTTTAGAGGTCATTGATTCTTGAAAAATTGTATCTATTATTAATTATCACCAAAATCAGGTGATAATTTTCCATACAAAGCCTCATGATATTTTCCACCTTATTAGTGAATAAATGTGGAGATACACAAGGAGTTACAATGCATCCAATGAAAACATTTTCTTTATAGTATTCAATATGATCCTTTAGTTCTCTATGATTAATAAGGGTAATATGATATTCTAAAAAATAAATCATATTGTTTGAGAGGTATGAGTCACTAGAAAATTTAGTATCTCAGTGAAGGGACATTCTAAGTACATCCTATAATAAGAATTAACTACACTCATATATGTCTACAAGATTTCTATCATCATATGAATACAGAAAACATATATAAAAACCCATCAACTAATTAGTAATTGACCACATTTTCTTGCACACATTCCTTATTCAACTCTAATGATGGTACAAATAACCCTTGAAGTAAAACCATGATCCATTAACATGAAAAAGTATCACTATCTGATGGAAAGAGTATATATAGGATTGTAATGATGATATCCCATCTATACTAAGGATTATATTATAGGTATTCCTCATAAACTTTTTGAGGTCCCATGATATTCTATCTGCACTAAGCACATGCTCACATCGTTATCATATTTTTCTGAGTGTGTGATCACTTCCGGTAGGAGCCTATAGTTTAATGGGCCATTATAGTGGATACAAATAGATCTATATCTCTCAAAAATGAGATAAAACAACCAATGAATATATCTCTCTAGTATCTATGTATAAAATTTCTATTCTAGTGAAGGAAAATACAAGCTTTGATCATAGTAGTTTCCTTTGGTATTTAACTCTCCACTGACATTATCTAAGAGAGCCCATATCCACCATGTTCCTAATACTGTCATACATTACATATTGGTGGTACTGATATGTGAATATTTTAATGCCTTTTAACTATATATTCTCCTTCAAGTGCATACATATCTCATCTACAATAGTTTCCTCCTTGAGAAACTCCATCTCTATTATGTGGAGGTCCTAGATTACGTCTCTACCTCATATGTAGAGGTTTTTATTTTACTCTACAGACATCAGTTATATTTTAGGTCATGATTTCATGATCCATGTCAAATAGTATTCCAATAGCATAATAAGTCAGATTTATTGGAATTATAGATCCTTTCTACAAATCCTGTGTTATTGAATCCCTTGTATGTGTTTTTTCCTAAGTGTGCCTCCAATGACATGACCATTACGCATTTTGGTGGATTCCAACAGCTCATGAATCTACTTTTTTGTACCCAAAACAAAATATAGTTAACCATTCCACCTCTTCTAAAAATATATTAACCACTAATTACCTTTAAAATTCCATATCATAGGTGGGGTTATATAAGTGAACAACATCGACTTAAATCATTATATGAATGACACACTCCAACTTCTATTTTTTGTAAAAAATCATCAAAAATAATATCAACATAGTGCATTTTGAGGACTATTCACATTATATCATTCTATAAAACTTACACGTTGTACTAATATAGGACTAAAAATTTTGTATGTGAAACGAACTCAATAATGCTAAGTAGTTTTCCCTATGAAAGGGGTATTATAACTCTATGCACAAGAGAGTCACCCATCATGGTTCTTGATGATCATAGTCCCCCAATAACACATTATGTCCCATAGAATACTATATTTTTTTACTATCATCAAACTGGAGGGTGTCTGAATAAGGATGAATTCTCAAGTCACTACAATTATCAAATCATATAACTCATGGGATTCAAGATATCATCACGACCCGGGTGGTTGTTGTTTCTTAAATAGGTGAAATTCAAATAGCGTACCCAAATCATTATAGTAATATGTTGGAATCATTTAATTCTCAATAAATATAGAGTTTTCCACATGTGTTGTGCGCAGGGGGTTTTCACACTGTAATATAGGAAATACTACTTATCACACTCATTATATAAGTATACCATGATCTAGTCCTTAGGTTGAAGACTTGTCACTTTGCTAGTCGGTGGAAAAAGTATTGATAATTGATATGGGAATTTCATTAACCTAGATTAGAAACATAGTAGATATATTCATGGGCCCATCCTTCAGTTTATAAAATATTAAACCTTTTAATTAAATAATATACTAGGAACTAAATAAACAAGGATATGTAAATCAATAATGTATCCTTACATGATGAATGAACCAATTACTTGTTTTCTGATACTAGTTCATTAGATATTTGAGTTGACAAGTAGGTTATTAAAGTCTTGGTGAATATTTATTATGGACACTATAAAAAAACAGGGTTCCCCATTCTAAAAACTAAACTAAAACCCTTTTATATCATTACCTAGTGTTCGTAAACCAAATATCATATACAATTAACTCCAAATGTAAACCATAAGACATGCCAAATTTGATTCCACATTTATATATCCCAACCCACTGATACCCCACATGGGTGGACGGTAGGCGAGGTGTTCCACCTCAGGTATATAAATGGAGAAACAATGAAATTTTAAAATTATATGATCATAAAAGAAGAAACGATGTATAAAATATAAATTAAAAAGGGTGAAAATTAATGCTTAATATTATCTAGGTAAAATAATCATAAACAAGCTAGGAAGAGAGGTTCTCCTCAAGAAATAACTCCAAATATAGATTTTATCCACTACATTCACCTTCAGGCATAATTATTCTCCATATCTACCCACAAAATATCCACCAAACATTCATTCATCTTCATAATATTGTACACAATTGAGAAAAATGATCATAAAGTGTTAGTATATAGAAACAATGTATTATTACATTAAAAAAATAAACAGTGGTCATGTATTCTCTATACCAAAATGGTATAGGAAAACCTACACATGGATTAAAAACAAACAGATCTGATAAAAAATATATATGAATTCATTCCAATGAACTAGGGAAGTTGTGTCCCATCAATAAATGGTATGGTTTCAAAATGATATCTTCTAGCCCTATCTAGACAACAATCCATGAAATTTAGAATAACTATACACATATCATCTCACTGACTATAGTGGAGAAACCAGCTAATCCCATACATGTTTCGGTTGAGGGAGTACTAAACCCCTAATGAAGGACACACTCCTCATCAAACAAATACCTCAAACAAGGTAGTCATTAACTATATAAATAATGTTCCCATGACTTAATGATTCCTATAACATCAATTTATGGAGTATAAATGTTTATTCACTAATTAAAGGACTAGTTCATTTTTATGTCGAAGGGGGTACTAAATCCATTCCCAAGCTATAGAGGACACACATTTAGATAATATGGACTAGTAATAAATATTAAGACCTTTTAGTGGACTTATGCTTGGTTGTAAACATGCTTCTAGGGAAATATCAATCTATGGGTAATTCTGCCCCAATCACTCTCAAACCCATCCATTTTCTTTACTATGATAAATTATAAATGAACACAAATATTTTATGGGTAATCTTGGATTGTAACAAAATAGCATGGGTAAACCCACGATATCAAATAAAATGATTTCTACACAATGATATAATAGTGTTACCAAACACCACAGGCTAGTGATAAGCACCTTGGGTATCAAATAAAATCATTTTGAATGATTTATCACTTTAAATAAATAAAAATCCTAGTGTATTACATCTTAAAATTTTATATGATGATCCATGTCTTTGATATCCATCTAAATAAATAAATAGTTTTGATAGCCATATATTTATATATATATGAATCAAAATAAAAAGTAAAGGCTAGAGTGGCTGGTACATCAACAACAAAATTGGAAATATCTATAATAGTAACCCAAAAAGAAACTCCACATGATCTAACACCTCATGATCTATAGTCACCACTGATCCTTACATCACCAATATAAATAAATCCATAATGATATGCTACGAAAATATGTTTCACCTTTACCTTTACCGAAATTACTTAATACCGTGTATGAATACACCCAATAGGTGTATGTACAGTCTGAGGAAATTTCGGAGTAGAATACCACCATTAACCAACATAATATCTTTCAAAATTTATAACATTTGTAGTAGTTTTAAAATACAATTTTTTATAAAATTATATTTTTCACAGAATATATCTGTACATCCATTTCACAACACATTTTTTTATATAAGGATGACCAAAATTTTAGTAGTAAACAAAAAAATGTAAAATGAAAATATAACTAACAATATTATAATATATTCATCATGATAAAATCATGATGAAATGATCTCATGAAATGAAAACATTATATGAAACTGTGACATGATAACATTAAATGAAAACATGCTTGATTAGTAAATAACGTATGCTTTAACCATTATTCCATAATAATAAAAATAAGGGTAACCTAGGAAATCATTTATTTTAGCACAAGGTTGCCTATATGAACATAATATAAACATGACACTAACTAACCATACTAGGATTTCGAAGCTAAAATACACTAACAATTGAATGAAATCTAGTAGGGACACTAGCCAATTCAGTATTCCAATAATGTTTTCACTCTTCTCAAAAACCCAAACACATACACATGTATTATCATGAGTAAAAAACAAGGTACGAGTTCTAAAAAATAACAAACATCATGTAAACATCTAAAAAATAAGATCAAACTCATAAAATTCATTTGTAGAAAAAATTAAAAAAATAGACTTCAAATAATCACATCACCAAACCATCCGTTATATAAATAAATCTATTGTTTATCAAAGAAAATCATTTTATAAAATAATATCCTCTAACAAAATTCATTGACATCCATATTAAAATACGAATTATCGTAAGACATTTTATCAAAAACTGAATAGAAATTAAAAAATCATTATAAAAATCAAGTGAAAAAAGTAAAAACCTTTCATAGTCTAACAAAAACTCATGAATGATAATGGAAAAGTATAAATAAATCAATAATAATATATTTAAATATTAATATAGTTGAAAAACCCATTAGAATACTCAATAACAAAATGTTTTCCAAGTAAATGGTCATTATGTAGATACACGTACTGCAAATTAATTATAATATTATCACCATCTTCAAATACTAAAAAACATGGAGAAAGGGATCATCAAAACCCAAAAAGAGAACATATTCAATAATAAAACAACCTCTAGTCAGATATTTTCCATTATAACCAACTAGGTGAAAACAATAAGAGTAAAATGGAATATGTAGATATTATAAGGATAAGGATAAAGGAATTGAAAATGAATCAAGAGTTACCTCAATGATTTTCCACTAGAACTCAAGAATCAACACCCTGTGATGTTGGAGGAGGATAATCAATACTAGGAAGATCCTTTATAATGTTTTAAAGGGAAGGAGGAAGGAAACACATGCTATAATTTTACAAGGGAAAAATATTAAATTACAATTTTAATCTTATAGATAAGTCCCCAAGTTTGGACATATATTTTTTGAAACTATACACTAACCATGTAGTTTCTAATTGGAAAATTTTATTTATATATAAGTAGACCACATGAATAGGAAAATGTTTTCACTTATTGTGTAGACTTATTAATTTAACCCTATGATGGTGTAAATGAAAAAAGTTCTCGTTTACCAACCTTATCTACTAAATACACCATCTCCATTACATTATGAAACATTCATGGATATGTGGTTTAAAAAACCATGTGCTAACCATGTATATGGAATTATAAGTCCCCACTCTTCAATGCATGAGTGCATAGCAAGAAATAACCCTATAATAAATGTGCATCGAGCATTGATTCCATATTTTCTATGTTTTATCCCTATAACTCCAAAAAGTAACAAAAAATAAAAAACTGAAAAATATGATAATAAACATATAAAAATTAACATATGGTGTCAAAATTATACCCACCACATCAATATCAACCAAAAAAACTCTTTATCGCTATTCATTTGAGAATAAATGATGTTATTTCTCTTTCATGAATGAAATACACTCCCATGTATCATTGATATTTGGGTAATCATTCAACTACAAACATACTACTGTAATTCATTCTCTATAAAAAAAATATTACGATCTATAATAAGAACCAGCTAGTCAAACATGTTGGTTCTTGGATCCAAATAAACGTCCTAAAATTCAATCATGTGAGGTGGGTATGGTTGAAATTACTTCAACTGGGAAATGTGTAACACATCATAGATATTATTCATCTAAAATGGTATGGATTGCTAGACTGATACAATTATGATATTTTCTACTATCTCAAATTTCCCAACATAAAAAAATAACAAAATTCCCTATGTACATAATTAATGATTCTCCAATCAAGGACAATTCATGAGAAACACCAAATAACCAATGGATAATTTTAATGAATGAAGTTAATAATGGACATAAGGTTTCTAGAGAATCCATTCCTTCTATAATAATTTCATAATCATCTGAACCATATTAGTAAAATATTAAATGATTTCCAATCACAAAAAGGAAATATCACCTAATTTTGAACCATAAATATGGGACCATATTGTTAACACATAATGATATTTAAAGGGTGTTTTTTAGGATTTGTAACATTTATTATAAAAGAAGTCAACTAATGATAGATGTTTCTCTCAAAATCCACCCAAGATGAGCAACTAATATTATAGTATACATTCATGAACCAAATAACTCATTGGATATAACCATTTATCTATAGGTTATATGATATTATTTAATTTAGTAAAGAATATATATTCCTAAAATCCCTTCCATAATTAGGTTGTAAAATATGGGTATTGATCAGATACAATAGACAAGGGAACATTTTGAATGTGCATGATCTTTTGGACATATATGTGTCTAATATATTTAAATTTAGTTGACTCAATGTCAATTATAAAGTGACAATTTTTTTAATTATTCTATAATCACATGAACAAGATTCATCTCACAAAGATTCAAAGTGTAACACCCTGATATTTAAAAAATCATATGTTCGATAACGTATACAACACTCAAAACCAAGATTATATGATAATGAACCACACCAAGACAATAATATATAATATATTTTGGCTAAATTCAATTTCTACAATATATTAAGGTAAATTCTACCCCAATATTTTTTTCTCGATATTATACAATACATGCATCACTGAGCTTTAACGAACCCTAAAGTAATATTTTTTAAAATATGACTCTTATAACCTATCTGTTAAATATATGTGTATGAATAGTATTAAAACTTATGATATATATATATATATATATAATAATCTATATATGTTTATTGACATAGGATTATTAAATAATTGATTAATTTTTAGTAAATTAATTTTAATCTTAAATCATATTTTTCTTTAGAAATTGTTTTATTTATTTTCATAAAGTATTATTATAATTATATTTTAGAAATTTTATAAAATTTATTTGATAAAATGAAATTAATTTTTTAAATAAACATATAATAATTTAACTTGGTTGAAATTTTGTTTTTTTTTGAAAATATTTATTTTTCAATGAATAGTAAAAAATACCGTTTTATAAATATAATTTATTTTAAATAAATTAATTTATTTAAAAGTAACATTATGTTCTAAGTATGATTTAAATTAAAAGATTTATTATTCAGTTATATTTAAACCACTTAATGTACTTTGAATCATGTATATACTGGATTTTATAATAAGTATGTTTTAGGGTTTAAAACATGATATTTTTTAAAATTGTTTTAAAATGCATTATGTTTCTACATTTTAATTAGTTAAAATAACACATTATGAATAAATTTTATAAGAATTTTATAAAATATATATAATTAAATTGTAATTGAGATTAATTCAGTGATTATATTTTTTCATAGAGTTAATATAAAATCTTATTTTTCTTCCAAAATACATTGCTTGAAAACCATCATTTTCATCACGTCTACATGATTAATTTTAAATTAAAATTTTCAAATTATGTGAAATGAATTTAGTAAAATATAATAAATATTTGAAATTTTAACAATTTATATTATATAATAATTTAAACATAATTTTTGTCTAAAAAAATAGTGAAAACATTAAAAATTAATTACCACATTTAAGGTAAAAATGTGTTTACCGAAGATATAAACTAAAAAGATAAGAGTAAAAATGACATAATAACTTTTATAAAAAATATTTTCTGAAAATATTTATACCCTTTTATATAAATGTCTCAAATAATACATTTTAGAGCCTTGTTTCCTATGAAAAACATGGGTATCACTTTTCTTAAAAAAAATACAAGTGTGCCACTCACCTCACTTACAAAAGAACAACCCCAATCCTCTACACATCACATCATAAAAAAAATTATTTATAAAATAGATAACAAAATAAATTACGAAATTCCATCCCCTAATCCTATACTCCTTGTATTTTTCCACAAATCCACTCTATGCTCACATTAGGTAGAATTCTAAGGAGGTGGTCCAAGAAGAGGTAAAATTCCTAACTCTACGTTATTATTTTATCTATTCTTCCAAAACCTTAAAATGTTAGTCATATTCTATAACATGAATAAAAAATTATATAGTATAAAATTATATGTTTTTATATTATTTTAATAACCTATATCCATCTCTTCTTCAATCATATGGGTTACGAAAACATCATTCATGTGTACGGAGGACTACTGCCTCACGAACCAATGTTATTTGTTTTTCATCGCCACTTTTCATTTTAAAATTTAATGATTGATATAAAGTATATATGAGATATTTTAAATATATTTATAATTATGGAGTCATTATAAAATATATACCTTTTTCCTTTCTATTCCATTGGGTATATTATAACATAGCTCGTGTGTTTGACAGAATACCACCTCACGAAGCGATGTGATTCGTTTTTCATTAATTCTCTACAAAACTGGTTATAATGATGATTTTAATGAAAATATTTGAAATATATGAAATAATAATTATACTCATTAAATATTTATTATTTAAAAAATAATAATATATCATTTTGTTCTTACACTTAAAGATTATAATTTTGTTCGTGGACGTGTGAACTACCACCTCTACAAAGTGATGCAATTATTCTTTTCAAAGCCATAATTGATGAATGATATATATAAGTATATTTAATTAAATAATATGGTATTTATTATATTATTATTAATATTTAATGTTAAAATATTACACACCTTATTTACATAATGATCATATAAAAATGGAAACATTACTCATGCGTACATACGACCAACCATCTCTATGACCCTAACATGGTTCATTTTTCATAACCATGTTTCATGATTGGTTTTACAAAATATAATTGAGGTATAAATATTATAATTATTCCAAGATTATTATTATAAATATGTTAAAATATTTACCTCTTTTTCCTTGTTCAACACACCTAAGCCGTTTTGAAATAATGAACCGAACATCCTTAAAACACTCATCTTGGACTTAACTGATTAAGTGAATTAATATGTATTTAAAAATAAATAAAATAAATGATTTAATTTAAAGTAATTTAACCTGGGAAATATTATTATGAAGTTAAATATGTGATATAATCCTATTATATAGGTGTTAAATAACACACATGGAATGTCTAGACTTGAGGTAAGAGACTTCTACCCAGTCTATTATTTCTGAAAGACACATGATAATTAACCGCTCATTTCTTTTATGTAGACTATATACTACCCATTTAAAATTTTATATCATTAATATCATTATTTTAAAGATATTTAATGTTTAATTTGAATTTATGATTTATTTGGGTTTCTGATTCAAAATATTAATAAAGCGGTATGGAATTTTTAACTTTTATTTTGTGCGGGACACATGTCATATTCACCACATGTTTATTTTATGTGGTGTATATAGTACTCATGAATATATTTTATGATGATTATAATAATAGTTATAATTATATAAATATCCATTTTATGTTCTGTCTTTAATGGGGCTTATAGTTTCAATGTTAACAATACAGTAAGGGATTCAGGACTAAATTTTCATTTATTGAGACATATGTTCTTTTATAAACCTATATTATTTGACGTGTTGGGTATACATCCCTTTGGAAAGAAATATAATGAGTTTATTTATTTTAATGATATTATAAGTTTAATTTAATGTTATTCCCTCGTATAACTTATTATGAAATATTTCTAATGTGGTAATGGTTTTATGATGCAATTTCATCATTTATTGAGATTCATTCTGTTTATTCTTATGATGACGAAATATTATGATCTATATCTCAAGAAAATCATGAATTTTTTATCCTTTTTTATGTCATGTGAATACATGTTTTAAATTCATTTTTCTATCTTTAGGTACTCAATATCTCAAAACAATGTTTTTATGCAAAATCTTCATTACTTCCCTCTTTTGTTGAAAACTTATTTCCTTCGAAAGTCATGATTTATAAAAAAAATTCCTAAATTTATTTATAATTATTTAAATGATTTATTAAAGAAATATATACACATGTTTGAATTTTTACACAATGTTTTAAAATTAATTTTCATGTCATTTTCAAATCAATGACTATTTATAATTTACTAAAAATTTAAAAGTTATATTTGTTTTAATGTGTATAGAATCAATAGAATTTACCACCATCATGAACATTATTTTATTTTAATATTCTTTATAAATTATCAATTTTATTTTTAAATAAATGTATTTCAAAAATGTCTTGTGGTTGATGGTTTTTTTCAAAATGGAAAGGCTATTTTCCTTATGAAATGTTTTAAATGATTTTAATTATTCCATTATATGTTCCCATTTTTATTTTCAAAGAAAAAGCTGTTAAAAAATTTCTGTGATTTTTTTGTTTTTAAAAATTGATTTTACAAATGTAAATGTTATTTTTCTACAAATTTCATTAATTATCTTTTAATATATTTCCATTCAACAACATCACCAACCCTTATTGTTACCTATGATTTAATAAGGATATTTTGTAATGATATCGTCCTCATTATTTATCTGGATGGATCAATATTATTTAAAAAATATTACTATGGAACCCCATTCTTTTATATATGTTAATCATGTTTCAATGAGGATTTTATTGAACCAATTTTATTTTCACGGGATAATAATATTTCATAGTGATTGTCATAAAAAACATTTATGGTGTTCAATTTTATCATGTTTTAAATAGATTATCATGGATACAATTTCTTTTCCATGAGTAAATCGTGTTATGAAAATAAAAAAGGTTGTTTTAAGAGTTTTACGATAAAATTATTACCCTATGTAACTTATCTATGTTGTGGTTCTTTGACATTATCTATGATGGGTGTGACCACATAGTACCAGGTGAGCCCAATATTACCTATATTATGGTATTCCCAAATAGCACTCTAATTAATATAGTGATGATTATGTTCTCCATATAATTATATTGGAATCCATCCATATAGTTATTCCAATTTTAAGGGTTCTATAAGGGTTATTTGATGATGATGTTCCATTATACCAACACAATTTTTCTATGATTTCCATGTATTTATAATGTTTTCATTGATCAAGATAAATATCACATGGCACATGATTATTTATTATTATAAACCATTCCTTTTTAATGCACCATAATTCATGTTTCATGATTGATGATTTAGTTATTGTTGGTTATGAGTTATTTAATGATCAAATCATTCATTATTAATATGTCATCATACTCTTATTCAATTATTATTCTCATTAAATGAAATTCAATTATTAATGTTAATGTTTACCCTTACTGTTGATTTGTTCTCACCCATATTAGGTTTCATTCTCCCCAAGATATCAAGACATTCATTTGAATAAATTATGTATATAATTATTTCATATATATATATATAATGATGATGAGTTAATATTAAAAAAGAAATTATGGGATAAGTGATAGAAACAATCATTTAAATAAATGATTATTTTTTATATAAATTTTTTATTAATTCTATAAAACTATAAAGCAATAAGTTCCTTGATAATTTAAGTGAATCTAAATTTTTTATTTTTTTTGGTTTTGGAATGAAATAATTCGTTTACCTTCATCGGTAGAAATCTAGAAATGTAATGTTTATATTTTCAACACCATATCTAGGAGTGCAGGTTTGGAGATCTTATAATTGGTATCATAGGATATGTTTAGATTTATTTTGAGATTAATATTTATTCATGTGAGATTATATTAAGAGATATGGATACCATCACAGGACAATAATATTAAGGTTGATCATAATTCCAAATTCATAGACATCCTTTTTAGGTTTAAGTGATGATCTCTTAATGTTTTTAGTGACACAATAGAATAAATTTTATGGAGATATAGTATATATAAAGCTCTAGTTTAATGTGAATTATTCAATTTAATATTCCGTACATATGTTTTAAGGCACTCAAAACCTTTAGGGTTTATATGATCTTAGATGTTGAGGAAATTATGGGAACATATGTTTTATCGTATAGATAACCATGCGATTAAAAATTAATGTTGTGACTAAATGAATAATGTAATTTCAAAAATATATCTCCATATTTTTTTGATCATAAGATGAAAATTATGAGTTAATATTTATGGTTAAAACACTCTTTAATTTTGTGGTTATTTTGGAATGATTTAGATTTAACTTTGGGTAATATTGTTGAATTTTAGAGGTTAATGTATTATTTCATCGAATTATGTTTACAAATTTTGGTAAAAATATTACCATGTGATAACCATTTTTTTGGATAATATATAATGATATTTGAAATTCATTGTTATCTTTTTTATGGTTATGTGGAACTTTAAAATAAAAGTTTAGTGCTTTGGGTATAAAAAATTCATCTTGAATACTCATCATTTGAAGAAATAGATGCGATTGTGGTAGAAATTGAAAAAAGGATGAAATAATACTCATTAAATAAGTATTTTTCCTTATACTCTTAGTCTAGAAAGAAAATTAATTCCTCAAATCATGGAAAAGGATATTGAAACAAACTTTTGTCTTATTATCATCATTCATGATGATATGAATGAACTTTTTCACACCACATTGGTTTATGGTTTTTTGGTTCTTAATTTTCCCTTAATCATTCAACATATTGTGATCAATGACCTATATAAATCTATATTATTATTTTGGCGTTGTCCTTTTTTTCAATGTCTAAATATTCACATCCCAGCCATGTTCTCCTATTTTTAAACCTAGTATGTGTTATTCTATATGACCTTCACATGTCCCCTTCTCTTTTATCAAGAGGATATTTTATCAAACCATTTTACAATTATGGGTTTACACAAAAATTATGTTCAAATATCCATCCCTTGATTCTGAGATAAAGTTAATATTATGAGGAAATAGTTTTTTAATGGTGTGAGGCTATAACGCCCCATTATTTTAAAAGAATAAAAAAACATTTGATAACATATATGACATGAAACACCAATCCTAGAAGAGAATGTAGCACACCAATAAATTAAGATATATTTATTCTTTTTAATAAATTCAATCTATTCAATATATTTTGGTATATATAATATCCAATATTTTTATTCTTGATAGCGTAATAGGAATGCAACAACGATCTTTAACAAACCATGAATTAATATTATTATAAATATAAGAGTTATAACCTAGCCATTAAATTGATTCATGTGGATAACATTAACTAAATTATGAAATATATATATATATATATACACATACATTCTACTAAATATAAATTTATTGATAAATTCTATGTAAATAATCAATCAATTATTAGTAATGTAATCATGTTCTTCAAAAATATTTTTTCTTCAAAAATGTATTTTAAAATTTTCATGAAAAATTATTATAATTATATATTGGATCATTTATAAAAATTTATTTATCATAACTTACTTAAATTTTAAAATCAGATTATAAAATTCATCATTGGGTAATTATTTTTGCATAATATTTATTTCTTAGTGACCAGTAAAACATACAATTTTTTAAATATCATTTATTTTAAATAAATTAAGAAATTTAAAATTACCATTATGTTTTTAATATGACTTAATTTTATAAAGATATTATTTATATATATTAAATCCCATTAATTTCGTTTCATCAAATTCAAATTGAATTTTAGTATAAGTTTGTTTATTGGCTTTAAAAGCTGATTTTTATGAAAACTTTTTTAAAGTGCATAAATTATACATTTTAATTAATTAAAATAATACTTAAGGAGGAATTTTTTGAATTAAATTTATATATAACATGTAATTAAATATTATTTTATATTCATTCAATTATTATCTTTAGTCATAATGTTAATATAAAATCATCTTTTTCTTGCAAGGTACACTTCTGAAAATCCAACTTTTCAATCACCTCTCTGGGGATAATTTTAAATTAAAATTTCCTACTTATGTGAATTTAATTATGTATATCACATTAAATATTTGGAATCATAATAAGTTATATTATATAATCAGGTCAACTTAATTTTTTCCAAAATAAATAGTAAATACAGTAAAAAATAATTACCAGAGTTAAGGAAATAATGTTTCTTTGTTGGGATTAGACTAAAAAAATAACAGTGAAAATGAAATAAAACATGTATAATGTCACGAACCAACCCAAGTCGACCCTGAACCAGTCACCTGAGCCGGTCTGCGACATAGACCGAGAGGCGTTCTCGATCCTCCCAGGCTGGTGACAAGCACCAGGGCATCAATAGAGATCATGGGAACGATTTTGCCCGACATAAATAAATAAAACAGCAGAAGTAATAGAGAGTAGCGCCGAACAAATAAACCAGGTAAAGTGACTCAACCAGAACGAAAGAAAATAAAACTAACCAAACTCCATGTCCAACCTAACTCCATGTGACCCCACGGGTCACTCTCCGACTCAATGATGAATCATCACCCAAGGCGAACACACTCAAGATGTAGCCTACACAAACACTAAAAACTGAATAGAACTATAGGTTTGAGTATAAAAACTCAGTAGGCTAGCCTGATATCTATTCCCAATACACTACCATTAAAATTAAGAAACATCAACACATTGTTTGAACTAAAATGTATTAAAATATGCATTTCTATAATATTTATTTGAAATAAAAGTACAAACCATTGCCCTTATTCATTTGAAAAAAACCAAAACAAAATGGTTTGGAACATATTTTCTTTTGAAAAAACTATCATGGGAGTTGGAAAACCAAAATGTCACTTTTTAGAAAAAAAACCACACAAGGTACCAGGCAGACACGACAAGGGAAATGTAAATAGGTGTGCTAGTATCCTCGTAACAATTAAATGGATAAAAGTAACACTAGACATATGCGAACCCGAGAGATCGAGAATAATCCAGACAACACTAATACCTACGACCCCATCTACAGTAGCATGCCACATATGATAAAATCTATTGCTCCAAAACGTTCGACAATCCTTTATCAGGCAGGCCGAGGGAAAATCCCATATAAATACACCCAATGATGGCCGCCAACTATAGGCCGCTAGTCAGTACCATAACCTACCAGTACAGTACTCATCTCAGACAAATATCACAATATTTCAGGTTCGTAGGTCACAAGTATATATATAAAAAAAGGTGAGTCAATAGATGTCGTCGAGCATCAAATCAAAATCTATACTTATATAAAAAATAATAATTCACATTTCGAAGGAAGGTGTAAACACATTATTTATCACACACAAACAATGATAAACCCTTTTTAATATATTTAGGCTACACACTCAAGACCCGATCATTTTTAATAAAATGAAATAACATGCTAAAACACAAAACACAATTTTGTAAAAGATAAACCACTAGGGAAACCCCCAGAAAGAACCCAAAACATTACTACGCACACTGAAGATACATTCGGAAACCCCAACAATTTATTTTACATCACACATTACTCCGAAAGGCCAAACGGGAACTTTTATATATAAAAAAACACAAGGCATGAAATGTTTACCAAAACCATTTTGATTCAATACCACACAAAATATTGACACCAATTACATGCCTTAATTTTTTTTAAATTGGTAAAAATGGTTTTTAACATTGCAGACCATTTTCATAAAACACCCAGTGTTCACAACTCGACAAGACATACCAAATATTAAAATCGATTTTTAAAATAATATGCACCCCAGAAACACCCTCTTTTGCAATCTGTACTACCAAAATAATTTAATCGATGTTGAGAAATTTATAAAACACCAAACAGAGGCACAAAAAGTTTCCACATAAACACACCCAATTTATACACAAAATACTACATTAAAATTAATTGCATAATGAATTCATAACAAACAAGACTCCAAACATAAACCACATACTAGGAAACTAACCATTAGGTTGCACAAAAAATATTTAACATGTATACTAAGTGCGAAAAACATAGAAATAAAGTTTCTTAAATTAAAAAATGGCAAGTGCAATGTGATTCCTACCTCGAAACTAAAGAGCGACGACGACGCTAAAGTGAAACCACGCGCTATGGTTCAACATACTCCAAAATTAATATCAAGTACTTGAACAAATATCAAAAATAAAAACCCAAATAGAGTATGTGAAACCAAGCGGCGGGGAGAAACTCTCACCTCGAAACTGAATCACGACGACAAAAAAAAAACTCAAGACCCCTTCGCGAGGGTTTTAAAAAATTATTATCCTACCAAAAGACCACTAAAACATAAACCTATAAACTAACTAATAGAAAATGAATAAAAGAGTTATACCAGAGGGGCAACGCACACTTGTAAGGGGAGGGTCTCCGGCAGGTCACACACCAGCCCGAGATGTGCACGTCGAAAGGAGACCGTCGTAAGCAGTCAAAAACTCATCGGAAGGAGCAGTGGGCTACTGCTGGTGTGTCACTCCAAGAAGAAGGGGGGCAGGGGGTGCTCGCACCAGCTATAAAGGGAAGGGGGTGCATAGGGCCAGTCGACAAAAAAGAAAAGCCGGGATGTATGGGGTGTTGGGGCGTGTTGTAAGGGAGGGAGGAGCTGTTATGGCCGGTGCAGTGCGGTAGTCGGAGGTGGGCTAGGCTGGAGGGAGGGAGCTGGTAGGAGGACGGTCCGCTAGTCGGTGTACAGGTGGCTGGAGATGGGTAGGAGCACCAGTGGTAGGATGGGGTGCGCTGTAAGGGAGGCCAAGAACCAGGGGGAGTGTGAGCCACTGAGAGCTGAAGGTCTGTTGTGCTGGCTGGGAGGCTAGTGGCCGGGCAGGAGGAGGAAGATGGGACGACGCCGGCTGGGATGATGGGTGATATTTGAGCGCGCTACAATGAAGGAGGCTCTTCTAGAAATCCTGGGTTGCGCGCTGGAGCAGAGTGGCACAGGCTTACACGCGTTTAGTAAGGGAGGGAGCCGAGGTGCTGGGGGGGACTACTACTGTGATTGAGGAGGCAGCCAGGAGGTGAGGCGTCGTCGGGGGGGGGGGGGGGGGGGGTTGCTAGGTCACTACGGAAAGGAGAGGAGCGGTGGTTGAAGGGATGATGCACTGGGAAAATAGGTGGTCGGGTCTAGGTCACACCGCACACACCCATAAATGGAAGAGGCTAATTGGAGAGAAAAAATGGGAAAACCCTAAAAAGAGATAATAAGAATAAAAATAAAACATAAAAGAATAATTATTCCACGCAACTAAGAATAATAATTCTAAAATTAAAAATTAAAGGGAATAATAATAAAAATTATAAGGATAATAATAATAAGATTAACAACCATAATCAAAATCATAATAATAATTATTATATGAGCAAAATAGTGGTGATAAAAATAGTATTAATAATAACAGTAATAAAGATTAATGATAAAATGTATTTAATAATAATAATACTAGTATCTGCAACATTAACAATGTCAATAATTAATTATTCTTAACATAATGATAAAAATAATAATGACAATGATAATTATAATGATTAAAATAAAAATGATAAAAATATTCACTTCGTCTTAATGGTAATAATAAAAATAATTATTAACCGCAAAATTTTTTTAATTGACAATAATAGATGTGCGGTTTAAATATAAAAACTATTTATTTAAATTTTCCAAATACAACAGGATGTGCAGTTACCCGAGCAGAGTCGTGCAGAGTTTCCAAAATGTGTTCTGCTTGTACGCCCAACGATGTCGCCTCAAAATGCGCACTTTCTAACACACTCAAAAATTTCATCTGGGACTCACCCTGGAACCCAACAAAATTATTTTAGGATAAATAAATTATAAAATAAAACACACAACTAGGTCGGGGTGTGACATATATAACTACTTTATGGCCATATTTGGACCCTATAACATTTAATTTTGGAAAATAATCCATTTTTTCTTTTTTATGTGAAAAACATGGGTATCACTTCTTCTTTTAAAAAATTACATATGTTCCACTCACCTCACTTATTAAAGGAAAATTCATATCCTCTCCCCTTCACACATTAATACTATTTTGGTTTATACAATAACTGACCAAATAACTTTAAATATTCACTCAACCAGTCCTAGAAACCTGTTTTTGGTCATAAATACATTCTAGTTATACTTTAGGTATAATCCTAAAGAGGCGGTCCGAGAAGAGGTAAAATTCATAATTGTTAACTATTGTTTTATTTCTTCTTCCTCCACCTTAAAATATTATTAAAAACTTGTCATATGATAAAAATATTATCTAAAATATACATATATTTTATTAAATTAATTTGATATCCTAGATCCATCTCCACTTTTATCATATGTGATATTGAATTATCATTCGTGTGTATGATGAACTACTACCTCATAAACTGATGTCATTTGTTTTCAATAATTACCTCTCATGAATTGTTTTAATGATGGATTTAATGTATATGTATGATATTTTTAATATATTTATACTTAATTATTAATTTTATCATATTTAAAATTTTAATTTCTATTTCATAGGAGATAATGTTTCTTGTGTGTACGGTGTACTATCGCATCACAAAGTGGTGTGATTCATTTTTCACTAAAGGAATGCATGGAAGATGATATGGATAATGTTAATAAATATATTATAATTTCATGAAATAATATTTATATTTATGACATATGTATCATTCTAAATATATAATATATCATTTTCTTTCTTACAATGAATGATGGTAACAATGTCCGTATACATGTGGACTACTGCCTCCATGAAGTGATTTGATTGTTTTTTTCAACACCAAAATACATGAATAATATATATAAGTATATTTCATAAAATAATATGGTATTTATGATATTATTATCATTATATTTATAGACAATATTAATTACCTTCTTTCAATAATGATCATTGAAAATGGAAATGTTACTCAATCGTACGTTAGGTCTACCGTCTCCCTGATCGTAAAGTATTTTATTTTGCATAAAAATATTTCATGATCTGTTTTAAAAACTATAATTGGGGAATAAATATTATAATTATATCAGGATTATTATTCTTGATCTGTTGAAATAATTACCACTTTGACCACGGTCAACACACAAAATTCATTTTGAAACAATGAACCAAGTGTCCTCAAAACACCCATTATGGGCTTAACTAATTAAGTAATTTAATGTGTATTTAAAAAGAAATAAACTAAATGAATTAATTAAATGGTATTTTACCTGGAAAATTTTCTTATGAAATAAAATAATTGAAATAATCTTATTTTATATGAGTTAAATGAAAATCATAGAAAGCCTATAATCAAGGTATAATATTTTTATCCGCTCTTTTATTTTTGGTAGACATAATAAAATTCACCACTCATTTATTTTGTGTGGTGTATAAAATTACCATTTTATATTCTATATCATGAATACCCATATTTAAATTATTTTTAATGTTTCATTTTATTTTGTTATTTATTGGGTCATATGATTCAAAATATTACTAAATCTGTAAGGGATTTCTATCTCACTTTTATTTTTTATGAGACTAATTTTATATTCACAACATGTTTCTTTTATCATTGTGTGTACTCTTCTCGTGAATATATTATTTTATTATTCTACTTAAATTTATTTTCATTTATATATCTATTTTAGGATATATCTTTCATGAGGTTTACAGTTTCAATGTCACTAGTGCGGTAACAGATTTTTGTCTCAATTTTATTTCATTGATACATATGGTATGTTATGAACCTATATTATTATATTAAGTGTATATAAATCCCATTTGAATCTTAATATCTTGAATTTAATTATTCTCATGATAATTTAATTTTAACTTAATTTTATTATTTTGTGTGGATTATAATTCAATATTACCAAAGTGGTAATATTTTTATGATACAATATCATCATTTATCAATATTGTTTATTTTTATTCATTCAATGATGAAATATTATTATAAATATCTCACGAAACTCATGAATTTTATTCTTTTGTGGTTATGTCATGAGATTAAATTTTTTACCTTTGTTTTGCTCACTTTTTGTAGTCAAGAGTTCAAAATATTATTTTATGAAAAATCATCTATATTTCTATCTTCAATCTAAAATCCTCTTTCTTCCAAAACCATAATTTCTAAAAATGTTTTCTTAAATGTTTTTATAAATTACCAATTTATTTATTAAGGAAATTTTATCCCATGTTTGACTTTTTAAAAACAACTGAAAAGAATATTCATGTCATTTTCTAAAAAATTCCCATTTTTCTTTTACCAAAAAAGTAGAAGAAATTTTTATTTTAACGTGTATGGAATAAAGTGAATTTATCTCCATCATGACCACTATTTGATTTAAATATTGATTTTTATGTTATACTATTTATTTTCAAAGATAATTATTTTCAAAATGTTTTATGTTTTAAAATGTATTTTTTAAAATGGAATGGATATTTTACACATGAACTATTTGAAATAGTTTTAAATCATCCATTATCTGTTTCTAAGGCGGATTTCAAAGAAAAAGACTTTTGAAATATTTTTTTATTTTTTATTTTTTATGAAATTTATTTTCAAAATGAAAAGGTTGTTTTTCTCAAAATTTCATTAATTGTATTTTAATTGTATTTACATTCATCAACATTTACAATCCTTGTTGTTAACTATTCTCTGATGAATGTATTTTTTCGTGATACCATCATCATTATTTCTCAATAGAGATTCATATTATTTCATAAAGATCCTTATGTAACCCATTTATTTTCCTTGGGTTAATCATTTTCTAAGAGATTGTTATGGAACCCATTTATCTACCATGGGTTAATCATGTTTCAACGAGAATTTTATAGGAACTATTTATTTTAAATGGTCTAATAATGATTCCAATAGATTAGCATAGAACTCATTTATTTTCTAGGGGTTATTAATGTTCTAAAAAAATAAATTTTGTTTTAAGAGATTTATGATAAAATTAAATCTCTATATTCCTTATTAGTTTTTTTGTTCTTGGAAATTATATATATTGAGCGAATCCAGATAGTGTCAGGTGAGCCTGATGTAGCTTATAAGATGGGTGGTCCTAGATAGTTCTACAATACATTGGTTAATTATTCTGTTCTAATGGAATTCAAGATTATGGTCATTCCATTTATAAGGATTCTATAAGGTTTATATTATGATGGTGTTCCATGATACCAACATGTTTTATAAATTTATCCCATGGCTTTATAATTTTTTATTTGATCAATTTTGATATCAAAGTGTTCCATATTATTCCTTTTGATGACACATTCCTCTATTAAATACTTATTCCATTTTTATTGATTGATGATTTATGTGTTGATGGGCATGTGTTCTTTTTGGATTTTCTCATACACTCTACTTATGTAAAAATTACCTTATTGACTCATTTTTTTCATGGATGACATTAAATTTATAATGCTTATGTTTACCATTATTGACCATTATATCTCATCCTTAATATGTTTCCTTTTCCCAAGGTTATCATGAATTATGTTGAATGAAATATGTATAGAAGGTTTCATATGGATGATTATGATGAATTAATGTAAAATAAAAAAATTTGGGTTATGTGAGATAAATCCTCATTTACATATATGGGTGTTGTTTATGTAAGAGTTTTTCCTAATTCTCTAAAACTTCAAATCCTCGTGTTACTTGAAAATATAAGTGAATATAATTATACTCTTTTGATTTTGTATGTTTTGGATGGTAAAAATTGGGTCACCTTAATCAATATCAAAGAATATATATATATATATATATATATATTATCACTAGATATATGGTTGTGGTTTCATGTATCTTAAACTAAGGAAAACTAGAAACAAAATATATAGATATCACATCCCACATTCACATAATAATATGATTATATTAAAATAATCAGGTACACATTTCATGCTCAACTTATAATATATGTAATGTAAGTAATTGAGAAATTCTGTTAATAATGAAACACTTGATCATGTACCATATATACTAAAATTGTACATTATAAAGAATAATTGTCGAATGAAATTTTATTTGTTCACTATAATAGTTCCCCCCCTTTTAACTTGTAACACTCTAGATATTTACAAATGAATTTAATATAGAATATGATGCACAAAACACTGAGTCTTTATAAAATAATACGTTATTATTATAATTATTTGAAAAAGATAGTTATAACCTAGCCATGAAATATAATTGTGCTACTTCTCTGTTTTGAATTTCAAAAAATAGACATACACGGTTGTGATCTATAAGAAATTTAGAGCCTAATAATATCAAAATAATTTATTGGTCAATAGTAACTTTTCCCTTTTTAATAGTAATGTAACCCTTAATAATAGTAATATGAACCATATTAATTTTTGCCTTTCTAATGAAAGTATAAATAAAATTTAGGATCCCTATAACTGAATGTATGATTTCATGGAATAACTAAGTGAATATTGTAAAAATTGCTAATTATGTTTTTGTATTTTTGTGAGTAATAAATATTTAATTACAATTATATTGTTAGTAAATTGATTTAAGGGAAAATTAATTTTCATAAAATGCATTCATAAATCAATGTTTTCTATCCTATGGATTTAGGATAATTTAATTAGCCCTTAGTTAATTTTTGAAAGTATTATAAAAGCAGTTATAAATTTAAAACTATATTAATAAAATAAATAATGATCTTAATTAACAATTTATATTCACATACATAGAAAATTATTTTCATACAATAATGTTCATTTAGGAATTCTACATTTTAAAAAATGTTTGGGTTGGGTTTTTTTATTTTTCTTAAATAATTGAATTTTTAGTGAATAATACAATACAATAATTTGTAATATAAATACATTATAAACTAAATAAACTATTCCATGAGTAATGGATGATTTAAAAAACATTGGTTTAAACTTACATGCACTTATTAATATATCTAGTTACAATAATCAATGTTATTTATTGTTTTGAGAAAAATAATAAAATAATGAATAAATTATTAAGAAATCACCCCTCTCATCCACTATAAAAACAACCCTAACCCCCTCTCCTCTTCACTCTTCTAAGCCTTGAGGATTATCAAAGTTCTACCTGAATATTAAATTCTAATTCTATCTCCACTTCCAGGTGATCTTGGTCCTAACAAAATACCAAAACCCATTTCCTTAAGGAGGTTCTCAAGGTGGTTAATTCAAGAGGTAAACACTCTTTCTTTTTCTTTTAATTTCATTTTCTATTTACATTATTTTTTTATCTCCCCATAACATATTATATTAAAATTATCATGATTACTCCAATATAATCTATATACTAAAATGATATCATATTAATGGAATATAATTCCAATAACTACTATGTCTCTATCTCTATCTCTCTTTTATTTTTAAAAATGAAATAATGGTCTCAGAGGTGTCTATTTACAACATTTGTGGGAGACGAACCTTCATTCTTCAATTTCCCATACAAGGATGATTATAGACCCATTTTTATTGTTTAAAAATATTATAAAATATTTTTATGTGATTTTTTAGAACCTTTATATATATAATACTAATTTAAAATATAAAACCGGTTCGTGATGATAAAAAAACAGTCGTAATAATCTAAATGATTATCACTGATGCTTTATCAAATAACTAATTCGCATAACATAAACAACTTAATTATACAACCAATTAATATTATGGATTTTATTTAATATCATATAATTTCTATAGAATTATATATTTTTTCACCTGAACTTACACACTCATATATAAGTTTATGTATCATGAAAACCAAGGGAACAGATGCTCCCGAACAATAAATTTATATCATATAACTCATCAAAAATGATATAAATGAACATAATAAAATTATAATAAATCAAATACAGATTTAAATTTTTATGAATTAATAAATTTTATTATCTAGGATATTATGGTCAAGTGCAGAATACATTCAGACATAAGGTATGGGTTTTCTACCCCAACCTCCATTTTCATTCAGATTACTCATTTTTCCTACTTACACAAATGAAATTCATTATTATTCTTATTTACTCATATTAATTTCAATTTTAATGTTCTATATATGTGTACCATTAATAATACTTATTTATTTTATGGGGCGTTACGTGTTTAAAAACGATATTTCTCAAATTCTTCTCGATAATCAAGCCTGATTTAATGGGACTTCTAAAATTCTTACCTCATTTTACAGTCACTATATAATTTGTATTAAGAAATAATTATTTTTCTATAATAAATCATTTGGTTATGAAAAAACTATATTATCTCACATCTCGTATAATACAAATAATTTTCCAAAATAACTCTTCTATTCAAAGTAAAATATGATTTCTAACAATAATTACACGATGATTTTTTGAGATTATTTTTATCTATTTAAGCACAATTTTTGATACTTATTTTAAATTAGGATTAATATTTTATGATATCATATACCATATTTTATTAAATGGGTTATGATTAGTTTGACTTTGGATGTGCTATCTTGATACCATTCACCATATTACTCAAAATGGTTAGTATTTATGTTTACTGATTGGGGAAAGTTACTTACATTTCATATGTTAGTTTCAAAGTGAATGTGTTTGTTGATTATGTTTCACCCCTTTCATTTGAGGAATTCATTATCACTAGTAAGTGTTGGATGGATCCCACTAAATCCTCTTGGTGCATTGGTAGGTCCCATGATAGAAACTAGTTTAGGTTTTTACCCATTTATGTATGGTCTTGTCACAAGGCCTTGACAGTATGGTTATGATTTCCTTCATTATGAATACCCTCATTATGAAACTAGTAATTGATACTCCATGTGATTATTCTACTAGTATAATATCCATGTTTATGTTTTATTATAGAATTATTTATTCATTTATTATTTCTTCCACATTATACTTGAGTTTACTTTTAATGGAATGTGTACTTTAATTTATTCACCATTCCTTATTACTTATGTATCTTCTGTATTACAAACCCTTACTAAGAATATGAGATCACCCCTTTATTATTTTTTATTTTTCCGTAGGATGTGAAGAAGTATATTATAAATGACTGTAGGGATAATCTATAAGTTTTGGATGTTTACATTAGAATTTACATAATGTATTTAATTTTAATTAATAATGTTAAACTTATGTATGTATATTGTTTTCTAAAACAACTAAACTGTTTAGTCCTTCAGGATATGAATTTATTGTAATCAGACAAATTTATTTATGTACAGACTCGGCTCCAGGAAACAATGGTCGAGGCATTACAATTGGTATCAGATAAGGATTAGTAGAATCCTTAGAAACTAGATTTAGAAAACCTATATTAGGGAACAAAACCCTAAGATAGAATTTGAGGATAAGAATACAAGAACATCCTATAATTTTGGTAAGATAGAGGTTATGTGGATCTTCCTATAAAGTGCATCCATTTATAGATACTAAAAGTCGATGTGGGTCTAGAATAGATATACCTTTGATTGACAACTGTGAAAAGATGTTCTAGGCCTCACTTGTGGTAACATGGTAGAAGAAAATAGACCTTACTATACACCTATTTTGACACTCCTGTGGGATATGCCTAAGATAATTAACAAATTACCTTACAATCCATTATTATGTTGTTAATTTTTTATATTTCCTGAAATAAACTATTCTTAATAATATGATATTAGAAATGCATGGGATTTTAATTTTTCTTAATTATATTACTAGTTCGACATTATACACTATGATTGCTAACGTAATTTAGTATATTCAATTATTTTGAAATTTCACATAGTTTATCGGACGGAAAACCACTGAACGCATGTATCCCATGTAGGTATATCCCTCAAATGAATGATAATGATGTTGTTTTTTGAGATGCAACTGGTTCTGAGAAACTAACTACTATATTCAGATAACTGACTCATGTTATGAAATAATTACATTGCTTGTACAGAGCAACATGATCCCCAATGTGGAGGAACAATGTTATATGGCATTTGAAATAACAACCTCTATCCTTTAATGGGACTACAAAGACATTCTTGGAAATGATGTAAATATGTTCCTTATATAAGATATTTCTTTCTTTGGGAAGTAACAAAAGTTGGAATGTTTTCATGGAATTGTATATTATTTTGAGAGATGTTGATAAATGGTGGTCATTGATTCAAAACACAAAGGAAGAGGAATATATTGATAATATAAAATGAAGGTATTTTAATGAAATATCCCTAGAAATATATTTTTATTGTGAATAACGAGTCGCCATGGAGAGGAAATTATAGAGTCTATGATAGAATATGGATGAAAATGTGGCGAAGTATGAGTCTAACATTACAAGGTTAGAAAAACATGCTACAAACTACACACGTAATCCATGAAACAAGATTGATTGATTCGTTGTTGGTTTAAAACCTTTCCTCTGAATATAATATGCCTCTTAGAATTTTTAATCATAAAAATATATAGTCTAATGTGTTATCAAGATTTAAAAATATATATCTAATTATTATTACATTAATGAAAATCAAGGGAAGAAGAGGGCTGCTAAAAAAATTGTAAAATGAAATAAGGAAATGGGGAATAAGGGAAGAGTTGACTTTTGTGATGCCCCGACCCTGGAATCTTAGAGCTGGTGCATTGTTTTAATACATTGGCATGATTACAATGAATCGTGTCATGATGGACTGATCAATTTAACAATATTGTAAAGTATATTACATACATTAACTTTACATTTACATTTATAACATAAAATTTGACATTGATAATCCTTTTATAACACTATTATTCTCACAAATTAACCCTAAATATCAATCATAATACACTTCTTGGCATCCTGGGGAAATAAATCATATGAAAGGGGTGAGCTTAGATGCTCAGTAAGGGTAAATGATTTAGCAAAATCAACAAGATTGTAAGTTAAGATGTATATTAAAAAAACAACCATTCAAACATAAAAAATAACATAATATAGAAAAAATAAATCAAACATTACTATATAAACATGAACATAGATATTCTACTAGTTGAATAATCACATGTAATAACTAATTTTATAATGAGGGAATGCATAATATCGGACATAATAACTACTACATCAAGGCCTTGTTCCAAGACCATTCACAAGTATTCTATAAAGGCCTTGTGAAAATACACTAGTTTGTCTCATGAAAACTACCAACACATCAAGGGGATATAGTGGGCCCCACCCGACAGTTACTAAGTCCAATACATTCCCCATATAAAAAGGGTGAAACATAACATAAACATTCATATTAAAACTAACATAAGAAATATAAATACTTTAACCATAAACCATGAATGGTATAAAAATAGTACATCCATAGTCAAATATAACATAAATAATTCAATACAATATGGAATATTATATTATAATAAATCAACCTCAATATAAAATAATATCTAGTATAGGTTGTTGATATAGTTGAAAATTATCAGTAAAACTCTTTGAGAGAAATATCCCTTTTTCATAAAATCATTTAAAAGTCACAAAACATATAAATTTAGTCATTTAAATGTTATTTTTGAATAAAATTGTTTCATATCACTTTGAAACTTTTGAAATTAATTAACATTTTAGAACAATCACTTCCATATAAATTCATCCTAAAAATCATTTTAAAAACAAGGACATTAATTAAATAGATTTTGAAAAATATATAATTAAATCATTTAAAATGATGATCTAGTTAAAGATAACATTCCATTGAACCATAGAACATTAATTTTGATAACATTTTTATGAAACATGGACATCGATGATAAATATGTCCCAATTAATACTTAAACATAATCAATCTTGGATAATAATGAGATTGAGGAATTAACCATTACCTTGTACATTACTTTGGTTGAGGGTACGTTTAACCTCATATATAATGAAAATATTATGTTATTAAATTATAAAAGAACCATATTTATATTTACTATATCATACATGATTCATTTATGAATTTATACTACCCATTTAATAATTATTTTCATGTTAAAGTAACATTTCGGGTAAAAATCATTTTCTTTATCGTAAGTGTTTTAACTTGTTATTCTGGATCGTATCACATATATCATGATTTAGTTACTTTATGAATAATTTTTTTTTATTATATCATATATATTAAAAATATAAATATTTATAAATTACAGATATATGAAATAGAGTATATTGTTTATAGAGATGGTAGGTCGTACGTACATATAAACGTTGTTTTTGTTTTCATATCATATTGAATGGAAGTAAGTGAATGAGATATATGTAAATTCAGACATATATATATATATATATAGTGTAATTATTATTTCATATATTACATACTTGTTAAATATATATTTTTATAATCATCATTGAATGTTGATCATGTAAATGGATCTCATCGCGTCGTGGAGACGGTAAGCCGTATGTACGCACGAGCGACAATATCATTTACGAAATGATAATATGTTATGGAATTAGATGGTATATTAATTATACGAAAACATTATAATGTTATTTTCATTATTTATATACATAATACTCATCATTATATCCTTCCAAATAATATAATGTTGAATAAAAAGTTACACCACGACGTGGAGATGATAAGTCGTACAAACGCACGCATGATGAAGTTGTTATTAATAGGAAAGATAGAATAAGTAATAAGGTTGTACCGTAATTATAAAAACATATCAGAATTTATAAGGTACCAGATTTATTATTTAAGTATGAAAACAATAGATAAAGAGGAAGTAGAAGAAGAAAATAACAATGAAAGAGGTGATAAAATAATTACCTCTTCTTCGGGTGTTTCCTTTTGATTTGAAAAAAATCGCTCCATAGGATGGATTTCCTCTAAATTTAAGGCCTCTAGGTTGAAGTTAGGGTATTTAAGAGGAGCTTTTGGCAGGGGTTTCCTGAGACAAAGGGATTTTTAGTTTTGAATTAAAGATAAAGGTAGGTGCCCTTTTATAAGAGTGGTGATGGGCACTTTAGGAAAATCAAGAAATATTAATTTATTATAAAATTATTTTCATATTAAAAAAGCTGAAAATTGATTTATTTCAAATATAATAGGAGGATGGGAATAAATTTTCTCAACCAATAGGTTTTAGACATGTTTAGGTCATAAAAGTAACCTTATCTTTTAGATTTAACACTTTGAAAATAACTTAACACTTACCATGTTCTCTAGTATTTTTATACTAAATGATTAATATCTTTACTATAAAATGAAAATAAAACCTAAAGTGGATCTTTTATGACATTTTAATCACTATTCAAGTTATTTTTCCAAACTATAGATTTTAAGATTTTTATGTCATTGAATAAAATAGTATTTGATTTAAAAACTCTTTTATGTCAATTTTGAAACTATTTAGTAATTGATTTTTTAATTCATAAAAATATTATTAATTTGATCGAAAGGAATTAAATAATTCCTCATATGTCAATTTCATCCATAAAATATGTGTAAGGAATCAAAAAATTCAAATTATATTTATTTTAATATTTATAATACCATTTGTTTTAATCTTTCATCAATAAGGTAATTACTACATCACCATTGTGTCATAAATAAATTTAATTTTTTATTGTCTAAAAATTGTAAATAAAATACCATGATGTAGAAAATATTATTATTTATATAATAAATATTTACATTCAATATTATATTATGTATATCCCTATATTAAAGATGGTTTATTTAATAAAATTTGAATTTAACACTTTTCACTCTTCTTTAAATAAAATCTAACAAATGACCTAATCGAACCCAAATGAATAAAAAAGGATCATATATTTTTCTTAAGGTTCATTTTTGTTGAAAAAAGCTTATCCAATAAAATTAGGACATGTGTTGGTGTAATTTTATATTATTATAATATTATTTTTACCATTAATTACCCTAATTACTTTTATCCTTGGTAAATAAAATTCAAAAGTTTCTATTTGGAAAAAATTATTTTCATCCTATTGAACCTCATTTAACTTACTAATGAATACCACGTCTATTTGATTTTCGATATTCAATTCATATAATCGGTAACATTACATTTTATGAAAATTTGAAAATGTGCCTAAAAGGTGGGTAGAAGACGTTAAAAAGTTAAATACAATTTCATATATCTAATCTTATTATAAAATTACTCCAATGAATTACATTAGAATAATATATGTATTATATATCTATTTTGAATTTATGATAAATTTTAATTAAAAATAATTATTTAAACGAAGATGTCGGTTTTTAGATACTATGTAGTATTTTTCACTATTCATAAAAAAAATTAATGTTTTTGTGAAAAATACCAATCATTTACCTAACCTAATTTTGATATTAAAAATTAAAAAATGAAGTATATTTTAGCAAATTCAATTTTTAGGAGTGTCTAAAATTAATTTTTTTATTTTTCACAAGAGGAAATAATATATAGTTATTTTAAGAAAATATTGTTTCTAAATATATAACATTTTTTCAAAAAAACATATAAATTTCATTATAAATATGTTTTATTTATGTGAAAACATTATAAATAACATTTAAAATTTATTTTTCACTATTCATATTACAATATTTAATAGATAAATAAATATATCATTTAAATAATTACAATACTAATGAATTGTTTCGAAGAAACTCAATATTGTGTATGACACAAGCCAAGTCGGTGTTGCATGAAATATAAGCTATTAAATTACATTAAAGAGAAAACTTACTATGAAATCATGGGGTGTTATAACTTTACACCCTATAGTAATTGTGGGAAGAAACACCCTGGGACTTGCCCAAAGGTAATGGGTGTTTGTTAAAAGTATAGACAAAAGGCCTCCAATTTATGATTTCAAGGGAGAGAAATAAGCTCACATTGTTCAATTTTATAATTTTAAAGAGAAGGGACCTTATGGACATGAATTTTATAAGTGTAAAGTATACTTTCCCCATAGAAGTACAAGGGAGTAAGGCCAAACTTATGTGGTCACAACTACTAAGGATGAAGTTCCTAACGATGTGATGGTAGGCACTTCAATCATTTCCTCAAACATAGAAAATGCTTTATTTGATTCGGTATCATCAAATTCTACCATATCTCATGTATTTTAAAAGAAAATTATAAATTTCCAATTTGATTAAATAAAGGAGTTGTCAATAAAAACTCATAAGTGAAGTATCATTGCAACAAATATGTGTAGATCAGTCCCCCTTATGACACATATATATACTTTAGTTACTGACCTTCTCATCATACCCATGACTGACATTGATATAATTCATGATATTTATTGTCTTTCAAATTATGATGTAAAGATATATTGCAAGAAGAAGGAAGTAATAATTTTTTAAAATGATATAGATTCCCTTATATGTAGACTAGAAACCTCACCATATGATTCTTATCTAGATCCACCCTCATTGGCTATACTAAATTCAATTAATGGGGAGGAAGAGTATGAAATATATATGGGCAAGGAAATAAATGTTCAAATTGATTATGTTACTTTTTTTCAATTATAGATTGATTTATTTCTAGATGATTTACCTAGATATCCTGTGGAGCAGGAAATTGATTTTATAGTTGATATAATTTCTAGTTCAAGGCCTATATCAAAGACTTTATATATAATGGCCATAGTATAATTAGTGGAGATAAAGAAACAACAAGAGGTGTTGATTAGTGAGGTTTTTATTTTCCCTTGTTTTTTATCTATGGGGAGATCTTTTTCCTTTAGTTACAAAGAAAGATGCATCTATGAGGTTGTTCATTGACTATTTGGAGATCAATCCTGTTAGGATAATTAACAATTAACCTCTTCCCTTAATAGATTTGTTTTAATAAACTTCACAAAGACCAATATTTTTCGATGATTAACCATTGATTTGACTATTATAAGTTTCATGTGAGGAATTAAGATATTAAAAATGTAATATTCTGAACAAAGTATGGGAATTAAGATTTTACATTAATGCCTTTTGGACTGAATAATGCACCCTTTTTTTCATTGATCTAATGTATATATTTTTCAAGGAATATCTTGATGACTTTTTGTGTTTTTCATTAATTATATCATTTTATACTCTAAAAGATATGAGGATCATGATAATAAAATGAAAATTATTTTGAAAACTCTTAGAATAAACGAGTTATAGGGGAAGTTTATCAACTGTGAATTATGGGATCAAACTTTTATTTTCTTGGAAAAATTATCTATATGGATAGAATAATAGTTGATTTGTGAATGAAAAATGCAGTCCAGGACTGGCCTACACCAATAAACATAATTGAGGCACATAATTTTATTGGATTATCTGGTAATTATTGGTGTTTTGGTCAGAAGTTTTCCCATTTATCTAACCTGTTAAACATGATTACATGTAAAGGGGTTTTGTTTGTATTGATAAAATAATGTGAAGAATTATTCTATGAATTGAAGAAAAGGTAATTGAATTCTCCAATCATGACTCTAACATCAAGAAATGGTGGATTTTTTATTTATTATAATGATTCAAGGAATGGAATTGAATGTGTCATTATATAGAATTATAGAGTTATTTCATATCCATCATGGTTGTTTAAAACTCATGAATAGAACTATTTATAACATGATAATGAGTTAGTAGCTGTGATATTTTCCCTAAATATACGAATAAGTTATCTCTATTTTGAAATATGTTTTATATATATATATATATATCAAAAGAACTTGAAATAAATATTCTCACAAAAATAACTCATCATGAGGCAAAATAAATGGCTCAAACTACTCAAGGATTATGGATGTTCAGAAAACTATCACCCAGTAAAGTAAAAAAAGATAGATGATGTAATAATAATAAATAATCATGGAGTTATAAACTATATGAGGATGGAAATGGATCTTCTGTACATGGATCTAAAAAATATGGATATGGAAATTATCACAGGAGGTTAAACATCATTACTTTTTCAATTAGATTACAAACAATATTTATTATAAAGGATTAATTTTTCATAGTTTGATGATGAGAAACTTCAAAAGAAAATTAAAGTTGTGAATTATTGGAAGTTGGATGACTTCGTGTGTGAGGATGAATTTCTAAAATTGGGGTAGAGGAATTGTGTCACCTCTATACCTGAGATAAAAAGGGATTTATTGGATGATTCTCATAGCTCGAATTTCTTTATACAGTCTTATAGAACTAAGATGTATAGAGACTTGAAGGAACATTTATGGTGGGATAACATGTAGTGAAAAATTATTTATTACATTTCACGATGATTATTGTGTCAAAAGGTGAAGGCTAAAAGAAAACATCCTAGAGGAGTATTGAAACATATTCTTATTCCTACATGGAAAAGGGATTAAATCACTATTGATTTGTTCATTAGGTTACCAAAAACTCTGAGAAGGAATGATTCAATATGGTTTATTGTTGATTGACTTACCAAATCATCACAGTTACTCACTATAACGGAGGATTTACGACTAGGGTTCCTTACACAGATCTATATTAATATTGTTTTAAGACATAAAGGAGCACCTATATCAATTGTTTCTAATCTTGATCCATAATTTTCATCGAAATTATGGAAAATTCTCTAGAAATATTTGGTTAATTACATTCATTTGAGTACTTATTATCACCCTAAAATTTATGGGTACTTAGAAAGGATGATCCAGACATTAGAAGACCTTTTGAGATCATGCTCACATTATATTAAAGGTATGTTGGATCAAACTTTACCTATAGTGGATTTTTTCTACCATAATATTTTCCATTATAGTATTCAAATGGCACCATATGAAGAATTTTATGATAAGATATTTCATACACCAAAATGTTGGCATGATGTTGGTGAAATAAAGCTTGTTGGCCCAGAGATTGTGGAGGAAACAACAATGAAGGTAAAGGCTATTCAAACCCATGTAGAAGTAGCTCAAAGTAGGAAAAAGAGATATGTTAATAAACAAAGTAAGGATTTAAAATTTCAAGTTGGATATCATTTTTTCTTAAAAGTATCTCCATGGAAGGGTGTTACAAGATTTGGGATGAAAAGGAAACATAACCCCATGTACATTGGTCCTTTTGAAATTCATGAGAGATTAGCTGCTATGGATTATCATTTGGAAATTCCACCTAGCCTTTCCAAAGTACACAATGTGTTCAATGTCTCATTTTTAAGGAATTATGTTTCACAACAAATTCATGTACTCACTTATGAAGGAATAAAATTGGAACCTGGCTTATCTTATTGTGAAGAGCCTGTCCGGATTCTGGAAATGAATGGACAGGTGTTGAGGAATTGGATGACTCGGATGCCAAAAGTACTTCGGATGAATCCTAAAATTGATGACGCAATATGGGATACTAAGTGACATTATATGATGAACTAACCAAATCATTTTATGAGGTAGAATTCTACTAATTTCAAGGAAAAAAGTTTTTTAAGTAGGGGAGAATGTAACACCCTAAATGTAGTATAGAATGTAATGCACACAACATTGAGTCTTTGTTAAATAACAATTTATTATTATAATTATTTTAAAATTATAGTTATAACGAAGCTACAAAACATAATTTTTCCTCTTTTGAGTTTTTAATTTAAAAAAACAGACATAGATGATTGCAATTAATAACAAATTTATAGTCTGATAAGATCAACTTATTTTCTTGGTTAATAGTAATCTATACCTTTTAAATAGTAGTCTTACCCTTAAAAATATTTATATTACCCTTATAAATAGTAACCTCACACATGCATTTATAAATAATATTTAGGCACATTATAAATGAATGTATGATATAGTGGTATAACTAAGTGAATATTTTAGAAATTAAAACTTAAGTGTCAATATTTTTTGAGTAATAATTTCTTAATTACAATTATATAATTAATAAATTCATTTAAAATAAAAATAATATTAATATAATTTATTCAGAAATCAATATATTTTTTCTATGAATTTAGGATAATTTAATTTGACCTTAGTTAATTTTTGAATGTGTTATAAAATCAGTTATAAGTTTAAAATAGTATTTTTTTTGAATAAATAATGATCTTAATTAAAAATTATATTTCTCATATTTTTATAATTATTTTTAATAAAATATAGTTAATTTTGGAATTTTACACATTGAAAAATGCTTAAGGTGAAAATTTCGTATTTTCTAAAATACTTGATTTTTTATTGAATAGTATAATACTGTATTTTATAGTATAAATACATTATAAACTAAATACACTATTCCATTAGTAATGGATGATTTAATAAATATTTTTTCAAAATCACATGAACTTGTTACTGTATTTAATCACAAGAATCAACAATATTTTTTATCTTGAGTAAAATAACAAAACAATGAATTAAACATTGAGGAATCACCCCAATCATCCACTATACAAACCACCATCACCCTCCATATTCTGTTCACTCCTCTAAGACTTGAATCTTGTGAAATTTTCTCTCAAATACTCTTCTATAGTATCTATACACATCCAAGAGCTCTTTTTTCTTTCCAAAAGTCGAAAACCCCTTTTCCTATGGAGGTTCTCCCTGAGGTTAATTTAAGAGGTAAACCCTCTTCCCTTTTCCTTAAATTTCATTTTCAATTTACATTATTTTCATATCTTTTCATCAACTCCTCTGTAAAAATGATCATGATAACTAAATTTTCATCTATATGTTATAATTATATCATTTTAATGTAATATCATTCCTCAAAATACTATATATATCTCTCTCTATTATTTTTTAAAAACAACTCCTCATCTGAGAGGTGCCGATTTACAACACTCGTGGATGATGAACCTTTGTTATTTAATTTCACCTTCAAGGAAGGTCATGAAACCTTTTTTTTGGATGAAATAGAATATGAAATTTTTATTATGTCGCATGTAATCTTATTAAACTGGTAGATATACGTAATACTAATTCTTACGACAAAACTGGCTCGTGATGATCAAAATACCACTGTAATTATCTAAATGATTATCACTAATGTTTTATCTAATAACTCTTCTACAAAATATATAACCAAAAAAATTATATACTCATTTAATATTATAGATGTTCATTAGTTTCATTTAAATTATGGATAATTATATTCTTTCGACATGAACTTCCATACTCATATACCTGTGTACCGATCATGAAAACTAAAGAAACGAATGATCATCAGTGATAAATTTGTAGCCTATAACTCGTCAAAAATACCATAAATGACCTTAATAAAATTATAATAAATAAAATAAATATATAAATTTTATTAATTAATTAAATAATGGATTTAATTTGATTATCCCAAACATTAAGGACAACAGTACAATAAATTCGGGCATAAGGTGACAATTTGCTACCCAAACCTCCATTTTCATTCGGGTTACACTTTTTATCTCCATAACCCCAATTAAATTATTAATTATTCTTATTTAACACTCTTAAATTATATTTTAATTGTATATATATATATTTACCATGTATAATGAGACTTTATTTTATGGGGAGTTACATGTTTTAGAAATGATATTTCTCAAATTCATCACAATAAACATTCCAATTTCAATGGAACTTCATGAATTCATACCTATTTTCAAGGGAACCTTATAATTTGTTTTAACAAAACATTATTATTAAATAATAACTCATTTTAATATCAAAAATATACTTTATCACAATTCAAGTTTCATAAAAAAAAATTTCCAAAAAATAACTATTCTTTTCAAAGTAAAAGAGTATTTCGATCAAGAATTACATGATGATTTCATAAGAGTGTTTTAAATTATCTCAACACTCTTTTTTATTGTTATGTTCAATTGGGATTAATATTTTATGATATCATATACCATATTTTATTGAATGGTTTATGATTTGTGTGATTGTGGACAATCTATCATGATACCATTCCCCATATTACTCTGAATGTTTAGTATTTATGTTTACTGATTGGGGAAAGTTAATTAAATCTCATTTGTTAATTTCAATGTAAATGTATAATTTTGATTATTTTTCACCCCAATAATTTTAGAAATTCATTTTATTTATTGAGTGTTAGGTGAGGCCCTCTATAGCCTCTGAGTGCATCAGTAGGTCTAATGAGAAAAACTAGTTTGGGTTTTTACCCGTTTATGTATGGTCTTGGCACAAGGAACTGATATCATGGTTATGATGTCATGAATTATTAATTATATCATTATAAAACTTGTAATTGATAGTCGATGGAATTATTTTACTAATCAAATATCCATGCTTATGTTTTATTCTGTCTTTATTTATTCAGATTTTATTCCTTCCAGATTATGCTCAAGTTTAATTTTCATGGCATGTTCACTTTTATTTATTCAGCATGCCTCTTACATATTATTCCGCTGTTTGCATACCCTAACTGAGCATCTAATATAATCCATTTCGTATGTTTTATTTTTCCCCAGGATGTGAAGAATTATATTATAAATGACATGTATGGATAATCTTGGAGTTATGGATGTTTACAATTGAATTAACATATTGTATCTTTTTCAATTTTTAATGTTGAAGTTATATATAATTTTTTTTCAAAAGCTAATAAAAATATGGTTATTTAAGATACACATTTCTATTAATCATACCAAGTTATTGAATATCTCCCCAGATCCGGGAAATTGGGGTCTTGGCATTACAAAATCCTCCATTTTTAAGGTAAAAACAAAAAAATTATTCCTAATACAAGAAATAATTTCAACAAAATGAGTGTAATATCGTGAGATTTACCCACCATTTTTATTTCTCCAAATATTCTTAAAATCATGATCTCATAATTTTTCTTTCTGAATTATATCATATTGGGATGTTATGATCTACACAATGGGAATGTCTTCCTTATCATCTGTCGCATTCACATCATGTGGTATTTTAGTAAATACATTCCTAAAACCCCATTCCTCCACAAATTATTTAACCTCATATATTAAAAAATTCCATTTTAAGGAACCAATAATTGTATTATATTTTCACATATTATATTCTAAATCTAATTAATAGGTATTTAGAAACATTACTCCATGCATATGACTAAGGTTTTGGTCCTTCTAGGATAATATGTACATCAAAATTTTATAATTAGTATATATGGATATAATCTCCATAATGAGTTAATAGTTCCATGTTTTCAATTAATGTATCATTATTACCAATTATTGTTCTATGTATGGGTTATTAATTCTCATGAGGTCATAATTATTGAGATCCATATGACATTGCATTGTCACTCTATATAAAAAACTTAATCCATATACCGGAGGCATCAAAATATTTCTAAAATCCATTTCTATAATTATTAAGAATGATAATGAGATCATGTTTAAACCTTTTTTTCAACTATTTAATATATCTATGTAACTTATCATCCCATTTTAATCTCAATCCTTTTAGATTCAATGTTTTCAAGGAGGATTTTAACTTGGAGAAGTCTTGAAAATACTTTTTGTAATACCTATCCCAGCCAAGAATTATCTGAATATAAAATAAATTACATAGACATTCCGTAGATATCACTATATAGAACATATCATGATCTATATAAATTTCATTCTCTGATGTCACATAATCCAAAAAACACACTTCTAGGATCTATAACCATCCCCTAGATATCTTTTATTATAGGTTGTTGTCCCTTAATGTTATTAAAACAACATCTAGATGGTCTCATAATAATCTCTTATATTTGAGTTAACCAAGATATCATACATGAACAACAAAACAATAGTGTTGAGATACCAATGAAAAATTTTATTCATAAATATCATGAAAACCATAGGAGCATTTGTAAGGAAAAAAGAAATTTTGATATTCTCATAATTCCTATACCTTATCATGAATTAATGTATATGAATTTCCACCTATGTCTCCCTCAACATGTGGTATCCTGAACAATGATCAATAGTTTAAATCTATCTTTCTCTTATAAGTTGGAAAAAGTGGTTATCGATATGAGGATATAAGTACTTATTCACAATGGTCACTTTATTGAGATTTAAATAATAAATGAAATGTAAAATCATTTTTCCTAAATTATTTTTGAATAGAACCATTGATTCCTATGGGGATATTATTGGATGAATAAAATCCATACTCTCTAGAACATCAAGTTGGTTTCAATTACTCTATCATGGTAATATAAATTTGATAATATACAAAGTAATTTAGTCTGATACCAAGGAGTATGTCAATTGATAATTCCACCTCCCTCTTTTGATGATTCCTAGAGAAATTGTCAATTAAACATTAGTATATATCTCCACCACTGTAGGATGTTAAAAATATAAACCCTCTACAAGGTCATCAAAAAAGTAGACTACATATATAACATGATATTTATTTAATTACTAATATATTAGGGAATTCCCTAAATAATATTTCATCCCACTAACCTTGAAAAACATGATGGTTTTAGTTTGGAAAATGGAATAAAACCATTCAATTATAATAATTCATATTAGGTATAGAAAAAAAGGTCATCCCATACCAATAATGTGATCCCAAAAATCTAAATAAAGAACTACTAAATCTATTCTAATACGAATATCAAAATAACTCACATGGACCTCAGGGAATATGATTAATGAATCCTTCTTCCCCATAGGGGTGGAAAATCCATAACATATAAAATAAAGTAAAATTTTAGTCCCAATGAATCAATCAATTTATTTGAGATACAATAATGTGATTAAAAAGTTTCAATTAAATCAATTCCATTGATGATGTAATAAAAAACAAGCCTTAAAATAATTTATATCCAAATTATAGAATCTATAGGAACATATCTATTGTATATAAATGACAATATTTTGGATCACTCAAAGGATTATTGGTCCGATGATGAACTCCCATCATCTGATGATGTTACCCTTCTCCCTTAAAAACATCTAACTAAATTTTATAGAATCTTGTATAATAATTCCCAACATTATTGTAATGAGGAGCCCACCTAAAAATGCATTGTATATTACCTAGTCACCCACATTTGTGTAATTTATTAGGTGCTTCATGGAAGAATATTTTAGTGTGAAAGACCTTCAAATATTAGAAGCACACCAATGTCTTATTCCCTAATGATCACATGTGACTGAAACTATAGGGGGATCACACACTCCCAATTATATTTTTTGGGTTTCTAACACTTCCCCTTTTGAAAAATAGAGATATATGTATTCCACTATTCGTAATAGAGGTACTAATCAACTTCATCTATCATTCTATATATATTTCATCCATTTTTTCTTTATTTTCTACCTTATCATAAGTCTATAAGAAGAAAAGAACAACTCTCAGTATAAAAAATAGTATCAAACCCTTCTAAAATTATTACCCTTTAAGGTAATTTTTCATAAGAGTATCAAGAGGAAAAAGAAAAAGCACAACAAACTGAGTAGAGTATTTCATCACTAAATGATTCTATTACTATATGGTTAAAATATCCCTATACATCTATAACTTTAGAGTCTGGTTGAAATTTATGGTCCCAAATATCATAGAACATGGTCCAAGTGATTCTGACATGGAAAATAGATTAAATGATAGATTCCCACATTATGTTTTATGGTCCCTCTATCACATAATAAGAAACAATAACCTTGGATGTCTTAGGGGTCTAAAAATTCAAATAATTCACTCAATATTCTCTATCCATTCCATAGTTTCTAGAGACCCCTGATCACAAAAATTTATAGGGGTTTTCTTAATAAACACTTGATTATGGTTAACCACTCGAGAATGATATTTTTATCCATATATAACAATCTAACTTGGGTTTCTGTTAGACATCACATGACCCTTTCCTCTATGAGGCCCAAATGGAATACCACATCCAAATGGGATGGAAACTAGTTCTTGGGTATCATGAATGTACACTTGGGAATGATTTCACCCTCATAGAATAATATAGATAGTAAATTAAAGCAAATATGATTTTTGAATAAACCAACCATACATTTGAAACTCATTCATATAATTAATTAGTCTCAATATAAATAAAAAGTTAGAGTCACTAAAAAATTCTATAATAATTAAAAATAAACATCATAATATTACCAAAAAAACATAATTTAAAAATATAATGAAAATATAAATAAGAAATAAATAAAAACCCATGTCAAACTAGTCAATACATAACCATCCCAAAATTAAATAAATAAAAAAAATATAACTCAAACCACTACAAAATGAGTCCAATCGACCCATGGTCTCCTTCCAAGCCCCGAATAATCCCTCAATGAACCTACCTCTTCATGAGTCCCATATAGTAGACTAAATTCTATAAAGTTCATATACTAAGCACCTGAAAGCATCATGGGACATAAATATGCCCAATGGTATATATAGTGTGGGAGAAAAAGACACCTAGTTGGGTTTCAAAAAAAATTATTTTTGTATTAAAAACCATTTAATTAAATATTATTTTTAAATAGAAATAAATAAATAAAAATTTGACTTCACAGTTGATGAAACCAAATAAAAATCCCATAACACTTTTCTAAAACAAACTCATTATTTTATTCAACAACTATAAGGCCCAATACTATTTTATTAAACAATTTCAAAACCATACAAAAAGGTTTCATTATTTCATTCATAAAAAATTCAAAAAACTGATTTCCTCTTTTCAAAAGATTTTTTAAAATACCCATTCTATAAGCATAGACTAATTTCCTATTTGAAATCCACTTTCTAAACAATTTTTCAAAAAAATTGAAAGGTAATCAAAATTGAATAAAAATGAATATGAACATAATAATGTACCAAATATATCAATGAGGTTTAAAAAATTATATAATCAGTAATTATGTTAAGTAATCAATCATTGTTAGAGGATATAAAAATGTATAATAAAATATCCTTTGAAATCATTAATAAGATCTAAACATCATTTGTAACATCATTGGCCTCTTATATTGTACATCTGAACTAGATACACAAACCCAATTCTTCCTTATAAAAACATGTCCATTCTTATATACCCATTTAATTGGTTGGGCCCTATAACTATACCAGGATAGAAAAAATAACCTAAAGACACTACATCCTAGTAGAAGCCAGTATCCATGGGCCACTAACATTATCCATCACATAATCTATTCTGGGGTTGCACTCATGTAGGCCTATACTCAATTACCTAGAAATATCATGACACTAATGAATATAGGTGAAAAATATATTAAACATTAGATCATCACATAACATAGTTTCAAATAATTTTAAATAAATCCCAAATCACATTCAACACCCTCATAATAAATAGATCCTTTCCATTTCATTTCAAATATGATTATTAATAAAAAACAATCCACACTGGTCACAAGTCTATAAAATACAAAAAATCCATATGGATAAATAAAGTATGTTAGCAAAAATTCATAAAAAACATTTAATGATGTTTCAAACAAGCTTCTATATTCATGTTTAGAATTCCAGGGCACATTATAAGCATTTATAACCATTTGAAAACAAGAACCCATTTCATTAATACTACTTACAAATTCAAATACATTTAAAATATTTCCAAGAAAACAACTTTTTTCACCCAAATTATGACCCAAATGTGTTTAAATGATCAAAACTACCCAATTCCATTTTGGAAAATCACATAGACATTTAAAAAACACTTTCCATTAAAATAAATCATTATAAATTTATGAAAAATAATTAAAGACAATTATGATATGTTTTAATGTCCTTAAATCATTTATGAAACATAGAATAACTATATCATATAGCTTTAATTTAAAAAAGTATCTTAAAAGAATAAATAATTAAGTGATATGGAATTGAAAGGGAACATACACAAACACCTACATCTAATCAAGTGGAACTGAGCAAAACTACATCTCCTTAAATCGAGAATCCCATCTAGGAAAAAAACACACTTCAAAAGCCCTAACATCATCAAAATAAAATCAAACCCCACCCAAAACCTTATTCTAGGACAAACATCACCTAAGTATCATAATATATGTCCACATTTTATGGAAATTGAAAGAGAGAAGTGGTAATGGAAAAATAAAACTATGTACGGTTTACCTTAGAGTTTCCACATAAAATCAATATAAAAACAAGAAAACTCAAGAGGGGAGGGAGGGAGGTTATCCCCTTAATGCACCTAAAGTATAACTGAATATGTAGGAGGAAAAAAGGAAGGTTGGAGGGTAAAATATTATGGGGAGTAAAAAAAAATCATATTATAATGAACTCTAGGAAATGGGTATGTTTATGATGAATGTTTTTGGTGAACCACGATTTCACTGTGAATATATCCCTTGACAAAAAAAAACATACATGTTTTGGAGGCACAGTTTACAAATGTTTTCATAAAATATGAAAAAAAACTTCCAAAAACTCTAGAACTAGTGAATTATGATTCGTATGGTATATTTCAATTGCGAGAAAGGCATGTGATAACACTCCAGGTTTATAATTTCATTCTCTGTTTCCACTAGAAACTACATGGTTTTGACCCAACTATGCACTGCACATATTCACAAATTGTGAGATAAAAAATTAACTATAAAACTCTCTATATAAGCATAATCACATGGTTTTACCCAACTCTTGAAATAGAAAAAATATCCATAATGAATACATTTCAATATGGAACTTCTAAAAAAATTAAATACCAACATATAATATAAAATATACGGTAATAGGGACATACATGTGTCCCAATTCACCCCATCATTCCACTTTATTTCCCAATAAAGTCTTTGATAATGATATGAAAAAATAATAACCAAAAAACTCATAACCATACAAATGAGGTGGGAGGGATATGAAAGTCTAAATAATTAGCTGATCACTAAGAGAAAACATGAATCCTCAAAAAATGGATCCAGCGCTCAAAATTATCAAACATATCGAATAAATAACCAACATATAACCACCAAATCAAAAAAAAACAACGATAATTAGTCCCATTATAGGACTCCTAATGAGGGATACCATCACAATGATGTAAAAGGTAATAAATAACTATTAATAAGTTTCCAAAATAATCAGAGAACAAACCACATAATCTCAAATAAAAGATAAACCAAAGTATATCAAAACAATTACCATGTAAGGATAGAAAACATCATACCATCTCACAAAATCAAAAATAAAATAGTGCGTCAATTAACATAAATCCTCAATGATAAATGAAAATGTATATATACTTTTGGTTCAATATATAATGAAATGGTTGATCTATGTTCTTATACAAAGAACACCATCTCTTAGAGAAACCAATAAGTTCCAACCCTAAAACAGTTATTGAATAATAAAAAATTGTTACATATCTATGATAGTCAACCAGAACACACAGAACAAGGAATTCCCAAGTCGAATCCACCAAAATTTATCAATAATAGACATATCACATATCCTAAAGATAAAAAACAATGTACTGAGTAATAATAGTAATAACAACAACCCTAAAATCATAAATAAAGAACAATAAAATCATTAAGAAGAACACACATAATAAAAAACTAAATAACCAGAACCCACTATAAACCCAATGACCACATATGCTAAAAAAAATCCACCGAAGAGTACACTGAGTAACTCAACAAAGTGAATATGTAAAAATATCATAATAAAAACATTTAAAAAATAGACCATGATCACCATTTAAGAAGGGATATTGTCTCATCAAATCAAAGGGAAACACATATTTTATATCCACTGCTACATGTAGTGTTTTAATAGATTCCATAATTGATGAAGAGACACCTGAATACAATAGGATTCATCAAATGAATCATCCTAGAATATACGATTTCCATATTCCATCAATATTATTTAAGAGGAACAACCAAATAGAAATACAACATGTATCTAATCCATTTATGTTTCAAAAACTAGATCAAATATTCACAACATATAGGAAAATCCCAAAAATACATAAATTCATTAGGGCTGAACATATGACAAAAAATCATTTTAAATTTTAAATTTTATTTTAAGAAACAGTAAATTTAAAAATGGTTCCTTAGACTAATCTTTCAAAGGAACGTGTACATTGAAATCAACTCTAGAAAATTTGAAAAAAATCACTATAATTTGAACATTAACAAAAAAAAATACAATTTAATTAAAATTTAAACATTTCAAAAGACTCCACACACTCATTTCACCCAATGAACACACGTTATTCTAAAATACTGAACTTACTAGAAAATAAAAAAATCATTCTAATTTCAACTCATTTCCATCAATTAAAATCAATTCAAAACACCTCATGGTTTTAATTTTAAATAATCATTTAATTTAAAAAGAAAGAATTTCGTTTTTTCATTCAAAAATATATTTTTTATAATATAAAAAACATTTAAAACATTTATTCCAAATAATAGGGAATACAGAATCAATCAAGTCATCGTACAACAACATCAAGACAACAAAAAACTCCTTCAATCCACCTCACACAAATTGTAGGTTACATTGGTATTATTTTTAAAGGAAAGGGATAAATAAAACATTCATAGATGAATCTAAAATATAAAATTTTTAACCACATGGGTAGGTCAACCACGAGCCAACCATGAAACACCCTCTACTAAGTTTGATAGACCCATCTACATAGGCTCCACATGGTTTTCCAGGATGTTCGAGCTAACAGTGCATCACATTTCTTTCCTTCATTTTTAACTTGAATGATCTAGGTGACCCCCAAAATAAATAATACACTTAGTGAAGATTAAAATTGTATCAATTAATTTCCAAATACACTACGAGTTATAGAAACCAAACATGAATTCATGATGAGAATTCTAATTACCCATGGTAACTCAATACTCCAAATGAGAACAAGCATGAGAAAATCTATTGGATCCTTCCTATCCATTCATACAGATACTATGTACATAATATCTAAATTCCAAGAAAAAAGTGGGATCATAAAGAACCTAGGAATTGAAAAATCCTAGCCTCTTATACCATTCATAATGAACAATCCCCAACTGACCTGACACTTTACTGGAACAAGTCCACTACTAGGCCCAAAGGGAATTCACGATCACACGGGGTGGAAACATGTGCATAGGTTTCAAGGGCATAAAATTGGGAATTATTTTGACCGTTTAAAATAATATAAAGAAACATAAAATCTAAATAGAATATATAAAAAACAATCCATACATAATACACCCATTTATATAAATAAGTAGTCTAAATATTAAATAAAAACCAATCAGAGTAACTCATAACTAAACTAATAACAAGAACTAAAAATCCTAATACAGATAAACATCACCCTGAATAAATAAAAGTACAATGGGAGAAAGAATAAAATAAAACACATATCCAAAATGTTAAATAAATAATAATTCCAATATAATATAAAATAAAAATAGAACTCAAACCGCTAGAAATTGATTCTGTGTGACCCATGGTTACCCAATATGTCTCAAATAATCCCTTAATAATCAAACCCACCCATTAGTCTAAAAAGAGAGTCTAAATCTATGTATATGAATAAAATTTCAAATATATAGAAATCATAAGGGATTAATATACCCAATTTTATACACAACGTGTGGGGAAAACACACAGAATAGTTGTTCAGTAAGGATTTTATACAATTTCATTTTAAAAACCATTTCATTAATTATATAATGAAATGTAACTATAGAAAATAGGTTTTCACATACATGCATGACTCAAAAAAATATAATGATAGCTCCAAATTAATAATACACCCCCTTATTTTATTAAACAAGGTAATTTATCAAAACCTTATTCATAATTTATTTTAAAACCATATAAATGGGGTTATTTATTATGTACATGAATATGTAAAAAAATCCATTTATTCTTTACAAAAACATTTTTCAAATACCATATTATAAAAAATCACAATTTTACTTATAAAATCCACATTCCAAACGATTTTTGAAAAAAAAAAATTAATTGTCTAAAAACTGAAACAAAAAATGAATATAAACACTTGTAATCACCAATGATATCAATGGGAAATAAAAACTAGATAACCAGTGATGGTTCAATGAAATAAATTCATGATAAGGGATAAAAACAAGGTGTCTAATGAAATCCATTATTAGATCCTCAATATTAGATATGTGTACTAAGAATCGTTCTAAGACACAATCAATATAGACGAGGACACAAGACACAAACCTAAGGATAGAAAATAAGAACTTGTCTCTCTTGATAGTTCAATAGAACTATCAATGCCATATAAGTATCCTAAGAGTGTAGAGATACCATGGGAATAATCAATCCCAATAGTGATTAATATCCATAGGGAACTAACCATAGCTATAACACAATAAAAACATGAGGTTTCACTCATCTATTCCTATACTCAATTACCTATAAATCCCCTAACATCAATCAATGCAGGTAAGAAATAGATAAATCCATAGATAATCACCTAAACTAATTTCAAAGAATTTGAAATGAATATCATCTCACCACCCACAAGCCGAAAGAAATATACCCTTTCTAAATTAATCAAAAACAATATTCAATAGTAAATAAAAAACATTAGGAACAAGTCTATACAAGATATGAAAAATAATAGGGATCAACAATTGAGGGTATCAAAATTTCAAAAAACTCATTTAACGATGTGCCAAATTGGATAATAAAATCATTATTGGAATTACAAGACACTTTATTCACATTTAAAACCATTATAAATCAAAAATTCCTTTTATTAAAACTGTTAGGGATTCTCATACCACTAAATCCATTTCAAACATTTCCACGAAAACATCTTTTTTTAGTCTCATTAGATTTCATCTATGGTGCACGAGGTGTTATCTGAAGCACAATTTTTTTTACTTGGAGGATATCCTTGACATGTGTTTATTAATTCCAATTTTGATGTTTTTGTCACATTCATATGTTACTTTTATGTTATCATGTTATATCAGGGATCATTCTACAAGATTATGAATCTCACCAGTATTATATTACTGTGATATTCTTCTTGTATCAGATGTAATTTTTTACCTTATGCTATAATTGTTTTATTCCCTTAATGTTATTTATAACTATCCCCCTTTATTATATACATCATATGGTTATCCCACACTATTTTTGGAGAATAATGGAATTTTAAGAATATGCTAAGGATGTTTCCAATAATTTCATTGTATTCCTATTTCAAGTTGATATTCTATATACCTAATTTCTCAAAGACACTACTCTTCAGGATAATTTTTCATTGTATTATGTGTATCATTAATGGAAAATGGGTTTATACCAATGTGTGCATCCCTACGGTTTATAAGAACCGTTGGGAAATTGTGGATTATTCCTACGGTTTTGCTAAAACTGTCGGTATACATTACCGATTTCTGATTTTTATTGGGATCCCTTTTTATTTTTCACCCCCACATGAACCCTCCCCAACCTCATCCTCCTGGCCCTCTCCTCCCCTTCCCAACATCGACCTCCTCGACCTCCCGACCACCGCCTCCGCCTCCCGACACCCAACCCCTCTCGGCTGCCTCTACTCCGGCAACGTTCAACCCTCCCCTCTCGGCTTCCTCTCTAAGGATGACGTCACCCTCCCCTCTCAGCTCCTGGATCCCTCTCCTCCGGTGACATTCCCCCATCCGACGATGTCCCCTGTCCCCCTCTCCAGTCGCACGTGAGACCGCTAAGGCCCAACACCCTGCACGACGCCCCCCCCCCTCTCGGCTTCCTCTCCTCTATCATTTCTCCCAAATTTCTTGAGGGTTCTTGATCAGTAATTCCAGTTAAGAATTCATCTTCTTTAATTCGTCAATTTCTTAGAGTTATCTTCTCTCTGGTTGCCCGGTTTCATTTGGTTGAACCCAAAGGGTTATGAGGTTTCCAGATTCTAACTTTGATATTTATTTCTAGGGGGTATCATGGTTCTCTCAGGTCTCTTGGGGCATGTTTTGGCATCAGATGCCAAAGGCAAAGTGGTTTGGATAGTCTTGGTTTATCTTCTACCATTTGAGGTTCGTTTATTCTTCTCTATTTGTAACGCCCCGACCCTAGTTACCCAGATTCGGTACATTATTACATAACATTGGCATGATCACAAGAACAAACAAATCTCGAAAGACCAATTAATTTAGTATCCTTGTAAACACTAGATATATTAATAATGTTTTACATTACATCATAAAAATGAAAACTACAACAACATAGTCTCCATAGTCCACACTCTTATCCCCTCAGACTATCCATGCAGGTCATTCACAATTTACTTTTTCACTTCCTGGGAAAAATAAATCATTGAAAAGGGGTGAGCTCAAATGCCTAGTAAGGATGACAATAAAGCGGAAACTTTCATAAATAAGAATAAACATTTAGGGTAATTTATAACTAAAAAAATCCTATTAAACTTGAACTTCAACATAGTATGGCAAAAATAAAAAGAAATAATTCTATATACTTATTCACATGGATATTATACTAATCGAATAATCACATGCAATATCAAAAACCACTTTTATAATTATGGAAAGCATAATTCCATACTATCATAACCACATAGCCAAGGCCTCGTTCCAAGACTACAAATAAGATTTTTCCAAGGCCTTGTGCCAAGACACTAGTTTGTCTCATGAGACCTACCGATGCATCGAGGAGCTATAGCGGGCTCCACCCGTCACTTACTAAGTCCAATGAATTCCTCATATGAAATGGCCTAATCATAACATAAACATTCATATTAAAACTAGCATACGAAATGTCAATACATTACCCATAAATAATGAATGGTATAAAAATAAAACATCTACAGTCAAACATATCACAAAACTTTCAACACAATATAGAAGATTTGTATCATGATAAATCAACTTCAAAACAATTTTAAATCCATTAAAGGATTTTGACGTTGATGAAAATGATTTGTAAGACTCTTTGAGAGAAATATCCTTTTTTTAATCATTTAAAAGTCACATAATTATAAAAAAAACATTTACATTGAAATTTTTTTATAAGCTTGTAAGGGAAGCTTCTATGATTTTATAACGGCAGAAAATAGCCACACCCGCCATATAAGTTAAAAAACATTCTTACCTTAATTCCGTTGAAAAGTTTAAAAAGCACCATGTTTGGAAAACGACAGAAAAATTCCGTTATAAACTTCTTCTAAAAAGTCAAAAGGGGATAAATGTATTTAACCCATATTCTGTAAAATAGTAAGAATGTTTTGAAATACATTTTTAAGAAACATGGATGTGGATGATAAAGAGGTCCCAATAGATAATTACGTATAAACAATCTTAGATAATGAAGAGATTGAGAAATAAACCATTACCTTGTACTTTTACATGGTTGACTGTAGGTTAACCTCCTGTATAATGGTGAAATAATTTTTATTAAATTATAAAATAATCATATACATTAATATTATATCATATATGATCTTTTAACATTGATTTGTTAATAATATCTTAGTATTATCGTTGTTTCGGGTGTTAACTTACTCGTTTTATTTTATATGTTATGTTACGTAGTCCCTGTTTTTCATAGATAGGTTGTATATAATTCATATACAGAATGATATCAAGTCCTTATAGACTATTATTAATCATAAAATGAGAATTAGACTTGAATGGATAAGATGGAAAATGAATCTCATCACGTTCGTGGAGACGGTAGTCCGTATGTACGCACGAGCGACAATATCATTCTTTTGATATTAAATAATATTTAATTGGATGGTATATCATATATACAGAATCATTATCATGTTATATTTATTATTTACATGAATTACACATCATTATTATACCCATCCAAATAATAATGTTTTGAATAACAATTACACCACGACGTGGAGACGGTAAGCCGTACGTACGCACGTATGGTGACATGTCATTCAAAGGATGGATATAATACTGAAATATGGTTGTACCATGTCTATAATAACATCTAAGTATATATAATATAATGGAGTTATTTTTTTAGAATGGTAATAACAATGAAAGAAGAAGTGGAAGAAGAAAGGAACATGAAAAAGGGTGGTGAAAACATTACATCTTCTTCGGGTTCTTCCTTTTTATTTGATGAATAGGGCTCATTAGGTTGGCTTTCGGATCGAAATAAGGACTCTAGGTTGTATTGAGGGATGTTGAGAGAGTATTTGGGCAGGGGTGGGCCGAACCAAAAGGCTTTAATGGTGTGCAGAATTGGTTAGAAGTGGTGTTCATTTATAAGGGGGACCAGGGGAACCTTTGGAAAAGCTAGAAGTATTATTTTATAATAAATTCATATTCGGTTTCCAATGGCTCCAAAGTATATTATTTAAATTTTAAGTTGGGGATGGGTCGAAAACAACTCATTCATTAGAATTTATATAGGTTAGGGTCATTATATTAACCTTATCTTTTAGTTTTAACTCGTAGTTAATTAGTTTGACACTTACCATGTCACTTTGTGTTTTTATATTCAATAGTTAATAAACATACTATATACCTTCAAGAGACCCCCAAGTAGTCCATTAATGACACACCTATCATTATATAAGTCTCTTGGGAGAGCCTTAGATTTTTAGGAATAGAATATCAATTAATAATATAATATTTGTTTTAAAAACTCTTTTATGTCAATTTTGACACTATTTGGAAAATTGATTTTTTTGAAAATCATGAAAGAATTATTACTTCAAAAAAAGTTAATTAAATTATTCCTAACATGTCATATAAACCTATAAAATTAGTTTCATTCATAAAAAGTCTGAAATTATATTTATTTGGGTATTTATATTATCAGTTATTTTAATTTTTTACTATTATGTTAATTAATGCATCATCATTGTGTCATAAATAAATTAAATTATTTAATATCTAAAAATTATAAAATTAAATTAAATTATGTAGGAAATCGTATTATCATTCTACTGAATATTTACAATAGAATTTACCTTATGTATAACCCTATATTAAAAATGTTTTAGTAAATAAACTTTGATTTTAACTCTTTTAACTCTTCTTTGAATTAAATAATAATAAATGTTCTAATCTAATACAAGTAGACCTAAATTATAATATTTTATTCCTAATGTTGTTTTTGCTCGAGATACAGTTGTACAATAGAATTATGACATGTTTTAGGGTAATATTAATATAATTTTTACCCTTAATTACCCTATTTACTTTTATCCATGGTAAATAAAAGTAAAAAGTTACTATGCACCAAAAATTATTTTCATCTCATTGAACCACATTTTACTACTTGATATTAAGCGTGTCTCTCAAATTTTCCAAATTCCACTCACAGAAGCCGTAAAATTATGTTTTATGAAAAATTCAGTTTTTTAACTACCACTTTGTGGTTTCACTATTCATCAAAAAAAATTAGTTTTTCAGGAAAATACCAAAAATTCACCCTAGGATAATTTCGTTATTCCGAATCCAAAAATGAAGTCCATTTTGAAAAAAAATTATAAATTTCAAAAATTGGGTATTACAATTCATAATGGCTAGTTTGATTGGTTTTGGTGTGTTGGAACTCGATGTTGCGAACAACACACGCTATTGCATTATTCAAAGAGAAGCGTACCGTAGAAGCTTGGGGTGTTACATTCTCCCCTCCTTCAAATAATTTCATCCTCGAAATTTCTAGAATACCACCGCATGAAAAGACTGAGGTGGTTCATCATCATATGTTTCTCTGGTTCCCACGTTTCCTCTTCCATCATATGGTTTCTCCACAAGACTTTTACCAGATGAGTCCTCTAGTTTCTCAGTACTTTTTCTCTCGTATCAAGATTCTTGATGGGATCATCACAATAATAAAGATCGGGTTCCAGTTCTAATTCCTCATAGGTGAGTAAGTGCGTTGGGTTAGGCATGTATTTCCTCAATAGTGATATGTGGAACTCATCGTGAACTTTGGAGAGATTTTGCGGCATTGCCAAACGGTAAGCTAAAGCCCCAATTCATTCTAGAATTTCCAAAGGCCCGATGTACCTGGGACACAATTTACCTTTCTTACCAAAACGTATGACTCCCTTCCATGGAGATACCTTCATGAAAACATGATCACTGACTTGAAATTCCAAATCCTTCCTTCGATTATCGGAATAGCTTTTCTGCCTACTTTGAGATACTTTGATATGGTTTTGAATTACCTTCACCTTTTCCATCATTTCCTCCACCCGTTCTGGGCCTACAAGTTTTCTTTCTCCAACTTCATCCCAACAGGTTGGTGTGCGACATCTCTTTCAGTATAACAGTTCATATGGTGCCATATGAATACTATAATGGAAGCTATTGCTATAAGAAAATTCTAACAATGGTAAATATTGATCGCACATACACTGAGAGTCAAGTGAGAAGGATCTCAGCATATCTTCTAAGGTTTGAATAGTTCGTTCTGATTGTCCATCTGTTTGAGGGTGGTAGGCAGTGCTCAAATGAAGTTCAGTATCCAAGGCTTTCTGAAGACATTTCCAGAATCTTGAAGTAAAATGGGGATCACGATCAGAAACAATCGATATGGGTAATCCATGAAGTCTCACAACTTCATTAATATATATTATTTCTAGTCGTTCACGTGGTAAATCTTCCCTTATAGCAAGAAAATGTGCTGACTTGGTATGACGATCAACAATGACCCATATTTAATCATTCCTTCTAGGAGTATTTGGTTTCCCGATGACAATGTCCATCACAATATTGTCCCATTTCCACTCCGGTATACGAAGAGGATGCATGACTCCTCCAGGATGTTGCCTTCCAGCTTTCACGTGTTGACAAACCATATATCTTGACATGAAATCATCAATCTCCCTCTTCATGTTGTCCCACCAAAAATGTTCCTTCAAATCTCTATACATTTTGGTGTGCCTATGGAGTATAGAGAAATTGGAACTATGAGCATCATCCAAAAATTCCCTTATTAGATCAGGTATATCGGGAACACAATGTCTCATCCCAAATTTCAAAATTCCATCTTCATACACAAAGTTTCTCAATCTCCCATCATTCACTGCTTTATTCTTCTTTTGAAATTCCTCATCATTGGTCTGAGAACTCTTAATCTTTACTATTAAATATGGTTTGGGAACCATTTGAAAAAGCATTGATATTTCACATTACCTGGTTATTCCCATGTCCATCTTCACTAGATCCATGAAAATTGGATCCCCTTCAATTCCCATATTGTTCAAATCTCTATGATCTTTTCTGCTCAAAGCATCTTACACCTTCATTGCCTTCCCCGAGTGGTAGTGTGTCTTGCAATATTAATCCTTGAGTAATTCAAGCCATCTCGTTTGCCTCATGTTGAGTTCTTTTTGTGAGAAAATATACTGTAAACTCTTGTGATCAGTATAAATCTCACATTTTTCACCATAGAGGTAGTGCCTCCATATCGTGAAAGAAAAGATCATAGCTTCTAACTCGAGATCATGAGTAGGATAGTCTTGTTCGTGAATTATCAACTTTTGTGATGCATAGGCAATAACCCTATCATTCTTCATAAGGACACAAACAAGTCCTTTCTTCGATGCATCACTAGAAATAACGAACCCATCATTCCACGATGGTAGAGTCAATATTGGAGCATTGAATAATCTTCTCTTCTATTCTTCGAAACATTCTTCACACTATTTTTTCCAAACAAATTTAACCCCTTTACGTGTGAGCTTCGTTATTGGGTTAGCCAATCAGGCAAAATTCTGGACGAAACGTCGATAATAACCTACCAAACCAATAAAAATGTGTACCTCAGTTATACTCGTAGTGATTTCCATTCATGGATAGCCTTAGTCTTAGAATGACCAATAGAGATTCCATGTTTAGAGAAAATATGGCCAAGAAAAGTAATATATTGAAGCCAGAATTCACATTTGCTAAACTTCCCATATAATTCAAGTCTTCTCAGAGACTTCGGGATCATGAAAAAGTGATTTTCATGATCTTTGTAGCTTTTGGAGTATATCAAGATATCATCAATAAATACCACTACAAAGTCATCAAGATATTCCTTGAAAACTCTGCTCATTAGATCCATAAAAACAGAGGGTGCATTAGTCCATCCAAAAGACATTACTGTAAACTCGTAATGCACGTACCTTGTTCGAAATGCTGTCTTCAGAATGTTTTCCTTCTTCACACACAACTAATGGTATCCAGATCAAAGGTCAATCTTTGAAAAGTATTTAGCTCCATGCAGTTGGTCAAATAAATCATCAATTCAAGGTAGGGGATACTTGTTCTTTATTGTAATAGCATTGATCTCCCTATAGTCGATACAAAACCTCTTTGATCCCTCTTTCTTTTTAACAAGAAGAACAAGGGCTCCCCATGGAGAAACACTAGGGAGAATAAATCCCTTATTACCCAATTCCTCTATTTTTTTATTTTGATCGACTAATTCTATAGTGGCCATTCTATAAGGGGTCTTCGATATAGGCCTTGATCCTCGAATTAAATCAGTGGAAAACTCAACTACTCATTCTGGAGGTTGTCCAGGTAAATCTTATGGAAACACATCTACATATTCTTTCACAACAGGTACATCCTCTATTTGAACATTTCTTTCCTCACCCACAGTCATTTCATTCACTTCCACCCCAATAATTGAATTTAGTTGAGCTACTGGGGGTTGATCTAGATAAGAATTAGGTAGTGACGATTCTTCTCTAAAGATAAGGTGTTCCGTATCATCATCATCAAAAATTGCAACCTCCTTCTTCTTACAATAAATCTTCGCATCATGTCCCAAAATCTAGTCCATACCTAGGATTATATCAAACTCAATCATAGGTATGACGATGAGATCAGCAGATAAAGGACATTTATGTGCTCTAATAGGTACTGATTCACAATACTTTGTTGCAATGATACTTCCCTTAATAGTTTTAACTGACAACTCCATTGTTAAATCAAATTTGAAATATCTAATTTTCTTAGCAATGTGGGAAGATATTAAACAATGTGATGATCCAGAATCAAATAATGCATTTTATAAACATGATGAAACCATTAAATTACCTGCCACCACGACTTTCGGAGCTTCTACCTCAGCAGTGGTGATAACATAAGCATGGACTTGATCCCTTGGCCTTTTCTGAGGTATGTTTCCTTAACTCTTAGGACATTAATTTCCATAATGTTGCATATCCATGCAATTATAGCACTGAACATCAGTAGCTTCTTTCTTCCATTTGCAATCACGAGCTTGATGTCCTTTTTCACCACACTTGTAACAGACACCCATTCCATTCAAGCAAGAACCATGGAGTTTCTTCCAACATTTACCACCGGATTGATATTCAACCTTTCCCTTCTTCCCCTAATTTCCATTCCCATATTGATCAGTAGATCTCTTCTTCTCTTGTTTTGCATTAAAGTCATAAGACATAGAGAATTCTTTTTTTGTCTTGATAGCACATGATACAATTTCTTCATATGATGAGAAGGATTGTGAGACTAATGCTCGACGAATAAATGGTTTTAACTCATCAAAGAAACGACCAATCTTAATTTTTCGGTTACGTATATAATCTCTAGAATACCTTGCTATACTTGTAAAGTTAGCCTCATACTTTGCGACATTCTCATCCTCCTTTTGTCTCAGTCTCAGAAATTGCCTTTCTATATCTGCTCGATGGTCACGGGGAAAGTATTTTTCTAAAAACAGATCTTTGAACTCCCTCCATTCCATATTTGATAATTCATCATCTTCCTTCATGTTTTGAATCAAGGATCACCATTGATCAACATCTCCAGTGAGGTGATAAACTGCCATGATAACTTTTTCCCTTTAACTACTTCCCAATGCCTGAAATATTTTCTCTAGGGAACTTATCCATTTCTCATCTAATAATGGATTTGTACTCACATTTAATGTTGGTGTTTATTGCCTCATTAAGCGACCTAACATTAATCCTCCATACTGTGGATCAGGGTACTCCATAAGGGTAAGGTTATTATTCATAACCTGAGTGAGTTGTCCCAGAATGGTGATTTGTTGATCAGCACCAGTTGTATCACCAACTCCAATGTAATTATCTTGAGCAGGATGGAAATCCCTACATGGAGTGCATGAATTGATATGGTTTACATTTCTTACACTAGGTTCCATTTCTAAATAATGGCATAAACTAGATCAGTTTATGAATCAAAATACATAATTTCATACTTTTAAAACACTTAACATAAATCGAACTATTTATGGATATAATCCACAATCATACAAATGTGTTCTTTGAGTTAGTATATACTCATAAACCATTCATAATTATTTTTAAAGAAAATTAGATTTATCCTAAGCATATACCCAGGGAGTGTCATAACCAAGACTGCAGCAACGCCCGTTGTCATGCACCCGTTCCCATTCGAGCCTAGGTCAAAGAGGTGTTTTCAGGTTTACCCCTAGGTACATATGTTCCAGAGCCACCTCTACCTGCTTGTATCCATACATTGATGTATTGCTCGGAAAAGTCACAAAATCTCTACAATACCAAAATTCTAGGATGTTCTTCTATACTATTCCTCAAATTTCTTTTTAAATCTATGTCCTCTAATCAGAGTTTATCTAAATCTAGCTTTCACGATCTGTAATAACCTCCCTCTGATACAGCTATAACGCCCCGCCCCCAGTTACCCAGAGTCGGTGCATTATTACATAACATTGACATGATCACAAGAAAGATCAAATCTCGAAATACTGATTATATTAGTAGCCTTGGAAACACTAGATATATTCATAAAGATTTACATAACATCATAAAAATGAAATCTACAACAACATAGTCTCCATAGTCCACACTCTTATCCCCTCATACTATCCCTGCAGGTCATTCATAATTTACTTCTTCACATCCTGGGAAAAATAAAACATAGAAAAGGGTTGAGCTCAAAATCCCAGTAAGGATGACTATATAGCGGAAACTTTCATAAATAAGAATAAACATTTAAGGCAATGTACAACTAAAATAAAATTCTTTTTAAACATGAACTTCAACATAGTATGGAAAAAATAAAATGATATAATGACATTTAATTATTCACATTGATATTCTACTAATCTAATAATCACATGAAATATCAATAACCACCTTCATAATGATGGAATGAATAATGCCAAACTATCATAACCACATAGCCAAGGCCTCATGCCAAGACTACAAATAAGATTTTTCCAAGGACTTGTCCCAAGACACTAGTTTGTCTCATGAGACCTACCGATGCATCGAGGAGCTATAGCGGGCTCTACCCGTCACTTACTAAGTCCAATGCATTCCTCATATGAAAAAGTATAATCATAACATAATCATTCATATTAGAACTAGCATAAGAAATATCAATACTTTACACATAAATAATGAATGGTATAAAAATAACACATCCACAGTCAAACATATCACAAAACCTTCAACACAATATAGAATATTTTTATCATGATAAATCAACTTCAAAACAAGTTTAAAATCTATTAAAGGATTTTGACGTTGATGAAAAGGATTTGTAAAACTCTATGGGATAAATATCCCTTTTTTTGAAATCATTTAAATGTCACATATTATAAAATAAAACATTTACTTTGAAAATTTTCTTATAAGCTTGTAAGGGAGTCTTTGAAGATTTTATAACGGCGGAAAATAGATGCACCCGCTGTATAGGTTAAAAAAACATTCTTACCTTAATTCTGTCGAAAAGGATAAAACGAACCTTGTTTGGAAAACAACAGAATGTTTCATTTATAATATTCTTATAAAATGTCAAACAAGGGTATAAATTTCTATAACCCATATTCTATAAAATAGTAAGAATGTTTTGAAATAAATTTTTAAGAAACATGGATGTGGAATATAAAGAGGTCCCAGTAGATAATTACGTATAAACAAACTCAGATAATGAAGAGATTGCGAAATAAACCCTTACCTTGTACTTTTCTTTGGTTGAGGGTAGGTTAACCTCCTGTATAATGGTGAAATAATTGTTATTAAATTATACAATAATCATATACATTAATATGATATCATATATGATCCTTTAACATTTATTTGTTAACAATATCTTAGTATTATCGTTGTTTCGGGTGTTAACTTACTCATTTTCTTTTATATGTTTTGTTACGTAAGCCGTGGTTGTAAGGGATAGGTTGTATCTTATTCATATCCAGAATGATATAATGTTTTTATATACTATTATTAATCATCAAATGAGAATGAGACTTGAATGGATACGATGGAGAATGAATATCATCGCGTTCGTGGAGACGGTAGTCCGTACGTATGCACGAGCAACAATATCATTATTTTGATATTAAAAAAATATTTTATTGGATGTTATATCAAATAAAAAAAATCATTATCATGTTATATTTATTGTTTACATGAATTACATGACATTATTATACCCATCCAAATAATAATGTTTTGAATAACAATTACACCACGACGTGGAGACGGTAAACCGTACATACGCACGTACGGTGACATGTCATTCAAAGGATGGATATAATTGTGAAATAAGGTTGTACCCTATTTATAATAACATCAAATTATATATAATATACTGGAGTTATTATTTTATAATGGTAATAACAATGAAAGAAGAAGTGGAAGAAGAAAGGAACTTGAAAAAGGGTTGTGAAAACATTACCTCTTCTTCAGGTTCTTCCTTTTGATTTGATCAAAAGGGCTCCTTAGGATGGTTTAATGATCAAACTAAGTCCTATAGGTTGTATTTAGGGAAGTTGATAGATTATTTTGGCAGGGTTTGGCTGAACCAAAAGGGTTTTAAGGTGTGAATAATTGGTTATAAGTGGTGTTCTTTTATAAGTGGGAGGAGGGGCACCTTTGGAAATGCTAGAAATATTATTTTATAATAAATTCATATTCGGTTTCTAATGGCTCTGAAGTGGATTAGTTATAGGTTAATGTGGGGATGGGTCGAAAACCACTCAACCAATAGAATTTAGACAGTTTTGGGTAATTATATTAACCTCATCTTTTAGTTTTAACTCTTAGTTAATTAGTTTGACAATTACCATGTCAGTTTGTATTTTTATATTATACAGTCAATAAACATACTATATACCTCCAATATACCCCCAAGTGGTACAGTAATGATACACCTATCATGATATAAGTCTCTTGGAAGATCCTTATATTTTTAGGAATTGAATATCAATTAATAAAATAATATTTGTTCTTAAAACTCTTTTATGTCAATTTTGACACTATTTTGAAAATTGATTTTTGTGAAAATCATAATAGAATTATTACCTCAAGAAAAGTTAATTAAATCATTCATAACATGTTATATTAACCTATAAAATTATTTTAATTCATAAAGAGTCTCAAATTATATTTATTTGGGTATTTATAATATCAATTATTTTGATTTTTCACAATTATGGTAATTATTGTATCATCATTGTGTCATAAATAAATTAAACTATTTATTTTTTAAAAATTATAAATAAAATATCATTAATTAGGAAATATTATTATCTTTGAAATTAATATTTACAATCGAATGTAACTTATGTATAACCCTGTATTAAAAATGTTTTAGTAAATAAACATTGATTTTAACTCTTTTAACTCTTTTTGAATTAAATAATAATAAATGTCCTAATCTAATCCAAGTGAAACTAAATGATAATATTTTATTCCTATGGTTGTATTTGGTCGACATACACTTGTACAATAGAATTAGGACAAGTGTTAGGGTTATATTAATATCATTTTTACCCTTAATTTCCCTATTTACTTTTATCGGTGATAAATAAAAGTAAAAAGATAGTATTCACCATAAATAATTTTCATCTCATTGAACCACATTTTACTCCTTGATGTTAACCGTGTCTCTCGGATTTTTGAAATTCAACTCATAGAAGCAGTAAAATTATATTTTATGAAAAATTCAGTTTTTTAACTACTTCTTAGTGGTTTCACTATTCATCAAAAAATGATGTTTTCAGAAAAATACCAAAAATTCACCCTAGGCTAATTTCGATACTCCGAATCCAAAAATGAAGTCCATTTTGAAAAATAAAATTTATAAATTTCAAAGAGTGGGTATTAAAATTCATAACGGTTAATTTGATTGGTTGTGGTGTGTTAGAACTCGTTGTTGCGTACAACACACACTATTGCATTATTCAAAGAGAAGTGTACCATAGAAACTTGGGGTGTTACCATATTTGTTTGGCCCAATTTAATTTTGTTCTTGTTTTGATTTATTTGTCTATGAAAACTCTATATTAGGTATGAATTGCATGAATAAGATTACATTACAACCTGTATATCTATTTTTGTGTGTTTGTAGCTCATATCATGTTTTATGTTCAAGATTCATCCTTTGGTATAATCATCTCATGTATGTTTATTGATGGGTGAGTGGAGATATGCTGAGAAACATGATATTGTAAAATGGATATATGGGTATAAATGATTTTTTTTTTATTTTGGTATGTTCTATTATATTTTTCTAACATGGCCTAGTGTATGTTTGATTCTACTTTCATTGAATCTTCTTTTTATGATCCATTTTTTAATTCTAAATTGATGTTATTTATATTAATCTCATATGGGGTATTTATCTTTTTTACTTATGTTTATTTGACGTTTCATGCATGTCTAATGTGTGGGTGACCCATTCTAGATTCTCAATAACTGATTCAATGCCACACATTCTTGTGGATGAAACAAACCAATTAAAATGAAAGCAACATGAACTCATTCAAACTGAATTTAATGAAATAAGACATAATATAAGTTGGAAAAATCAAAATAATCTGAATTGTATTAACCTATAAAGAGGAAAATTGAATATTCCTAAATGAATCTATATTAAATTAAATTAGCTTATACCAAACAAATAAATTAAAACTAAACAGATCTAAAAAAATAATATCAAGTTGTATCAAAACGAATCATATATAATTAGTGACCTACCTCAATTAGGATGACATCAAACATAACAAACCAAGATGAACCACAGGACACCAAACCAAATATTATTATTAATAGTAAACCCAAAATGAGTTGAACTAAATAATGTGGCACCATACAAACCCACAAACGATGTATCAAATTGGACCAAATATAATGAATTAAAACCTATATAACTGCAACCGACATGAAATAAATTGAAATAAACCAAACTGATATGAACAAAATGTAATGAAATTGAATTGATTAGAACCCCATCATGAAGTGATAAATTTCATGCTCTTTCAATAAGAGAGTCATATCCATTTTCAATAATTGGCCCAGTCAGTGAAAGATAATGTGTGAAATAGAAATGGTCAGATCATCTCACCATATCAACAACCTCATGAAGGCCTAATGGTGTGAACTCAAATCAATATATTTATAATAGCCTGGGGTGAAACAAGGCACCAGGTAATACAGTCATGTTGTGATAATTGTATCATTGGAGGTGATCCCCTATATATACAAATATAAACTGTGGAGGAACACTGAGTCTATAAGGTATATTTTCATATTGAATATGGATCAAGAGATGCTAGAGGCCTATAAGGGTCAATACAACTATATTAAGAGGCCGAATCTCTACCACTCAAGCTGCCATTCACAAAGTGCCAACTTGGCTTCCTGAATGCACATCCCCTACTGAAAAATACCACCCATTCAAAAATATTTACATAAAACCATCAATCCTAAGGATTATATATATTTACAGCCTCACCCAATAACCCCATGTGGTGTATTCTCCTACTTCTATGATTTCCGAATATGAACTGACACTATTATGGACCTTCTGGGAAAGGAACCAGTGAGGGAGTATAGCAGTCGGCTAATCTCTACTATGATAGAGTAAAATATTGATCCAATCTTTAAAAGAGATGAGTGATCGTATAGAAATCGCATTTATTAAATATTCTTTCATGATATTGAGAATATCCCTCACCAAAAATAGAGCCTATGAGGGGTTATCCTAGACATCGATGACATGAAGAAATTTGTCTCACATTTCCCCAAGGGGGGTATCTTGCCTATTCAATAGACATCCTAGAGGCTAATTCCAACTTTGTTGTGGGAAAAATGGAATGAGTTGGTTCCAAAGAACCAATGAATAATCAGTTCTATTAGAATATTATATTGGTGGTATATGATATACTAGGAAACCCATACTGGTTCATACATATGGATAACGTGTAGCTGGTCGGAAAAATCTAAGCAGCTTTACCTAACCAAGAATAGCCATGCTCATTAATCAGAGATGTGCCCATGCGGTTCGCAAGACACCATGGAATACCTGGAGATAGGTATACCTTATCACACAACATCTCGTTGGCATGTCACATTCATCATAAAAAAGGTTTTTAACACGACCATTTGAATCTCTGTCACAATGAACGACTCCATGGAAAGACTAAAGGGTTTTACATGATAATGATCATGCATCACCACAAGTCCCTTCATTGGTGATGCGACATAGTACCAATAGGTAGAGAGATTATCTTCGATAACACTCTTATAAAGTTTCAATACACCTTTCCTTTATCAAATAAAGAATTAGATAAAAGAGGAAATGGTGGATGATTCTTATGGAGTGTGATACGTTGGAAATTACCCATATGGTCAGTCAATACCCCATTGGTTGGAAAAAGTATAATAATTGGGGTGTAGGTGGATGGTTATTGTGGTCAATGATCATTATGTGAAACCCCATGAATAAACCATTTCTAGATCCTACGAAATGCATAACAACAATTCCCTACATTGAATCCATCCTGAATCTACGAGATACACACCACAAAGGCGGTGTATAAATATGGTTTTGAGGCCTCTATATCCCTCCCCCTTAGCACAAAAAAGGAATCTATGCACTTGCACATTCTGGAATCCACAACTGATCACATACATTGCAGATGTCTCATAGCGGGCAATCTCATGATCACAATGATTACCCACTAGGTAAAATATAGGGAAAAACCTAAGGGGTTGTGAGGCATGCATAAACACTTCATGTGATAAAAAGATGTATTGAGAAGGACTTCTGGCGTGACATATAGGACATGTGAAGGAGGTCCTGAATATCTGATGAAACATTTGAATCCTTAATAAACTAATACTAGAAAAATATAAGGAATATATGTCATAAAACATGGAATAAATATTAAAAGACATGATAATTATGTAAATAACATATACAATGATCCTAATAAACATCACACGACTCACCCAGATCATATGAAAGCATCAGTACATGTCACCCAAATCATGCGACCCTCCCTGGATATGCCATTTGGATCATGAAATGTCCTCCAGACATTTCTATAATGTCTCATGACACCCCTCAGTCATGCCACGAAATTATTTTGAATCCATATGGGATCTTCATATAGATCATACAATTTCCACATACAAGTCACCAAAATTATGCAATAACCCCATTGTCTATTAGTTAGGTCTTGCGAAGTCCTCCACAGTTACTGGCCAGATCATTTGACATCCTGTAAGAATATCATTGAGGATTCATGATGAAAAAAGGTCAAGTCACCTGGATTTCACTGGCTCAATGTCTTTAACAAAGTCTTGAGGATGATTTTTGATGTTCTATCCACATGAATTAGGAATGAAATTTCATCACATGGTATATGATAATCCAATGATAGATGATGCAGGTCCAACAATAGTGAGAGGTATAATTTATATTGATTCATTATTATATAGTGTTTTATTTGAAAATATTTCCTCCAATTGTATTATATAGACCTATATTGTGTACATGATAAATAATTTTATTGATTTCATGCATTTTGTGATTTAAATTGCAATCCCTTTAGATAAAAGGAGAGAGAAAGGTCTCAAATTCCCCTCTTATGATTTTACATATATGACATCATTCATTTCTATGTATCTTTTACTCTAGATATGGAAACAATGGATATAATTATTAATATGGATGGATTGATTATTATTAATTCCATGATTTACTAGAACCCAAATAAATGAAATTGTCCAAGATAATATAAACAAAAACATGATAAACTAAATCTAATGGAAATTTCCCAATCAAACATGTATTGAACAAAACCAAACTAAGATGAAATTCGAGCCAAACTAATTATATACCATTTATAGAAAGATTAATTGTTAATTAATAGGAATTTACTTTTTGATAGTATCATTTTGAAACATGTATTTGTTTACCCCTTGCTTGCAGGAACATGATTTGACCCATTTGGCGTTGTGGTGCTTATATGCTTGGAGGTGACATGTATAGTCACAGGAGACAGGTATGTATTAGTTTAGTTTTTATTTTATTTTCTTTATCACATTGGCCACATAGGTCTATTGCTAGTTTCTATGGACAGGGAGTAGTTATATTCTATGAAGGAGGCCAGAAGGGGTTCATATTGTTTTAGTCTGCTGACTTTGATCCGAGGTAAGATTCTATGATTACTACTTGTCTCGCACCTCATATATTTCGGGGATTTCAATGTTTCTGAATCCATATTATGTTTTCAGTAGGGAGTAGGATCGATTTGTGTTGGTTCGTGTGGATTTGGCTCTCTGCTGCCAATCGAGGTAAGGTTTTAATGTGGTTGGTTGGTTTTTCAATGGATATGTAGGGTCCTATTTGTGTTTAAAGGTTCTTAATATCCTTTCTGTAGTACGTTGATCCATTCTTGTTGGTTTTGAGTCACCAAGTCAAGGGTGAATCGCCTGCGTGTGCATATGTAAGTAAGTATATGTATGTGGGTTCCCCCGTTACGTGTATAGTCAACCATGGCAATGATTATACATGTATGGGGCTAGGTGTGCCCATGTATATATATAAAAATGCATATGCAGGTGAGTGAAGACTGGTATATGCATATATGCATATGTGTAAGGATCCCCTTTCACATGCTCATGGCTATGAGGGTGTGTGCATAGGGGATAAGTGTCCTTGCATGTGTTTGAAGGTGTGTATACCCAGTGGAGGAGCATCAGCTTTTAGTTTGAAATCTCCATGAGCCGAAGTGGATGGCTTGGTTCCAGCTTGAGGTAGAGTCCCTCTCATAGCATCGTTAATTTAAGAATGCTTTAAATTGAATTTTTATTCTTTCTTAATTCTACGCAATTATATTTAATTGCATATCTTGAATACGTTTTATTTAATATAATTGTTTCATTTGATAAATAAAGTCATGTTTTTATAATAAAACCAATTTTAAAAACAACGAATATAAAATATATATCATTATCATACCGTAATCCCGAATCAAGAGTCTGTTTTTTATAACATAAGATCAATTTCTATAATGTGAAGGAAAACTACATAAGATTTATTTGGAATCCTGTCCGGAAGATGATTCCCTGTGGATGTTGCTAGACCGGGCCAACACACCACGGTCACGCCGCGGTCACGACGCGGTCACGCCGTTTTCACGCTGCGGTCACACTGTGATTTGGCTCTGCTCCATGATGACACCCTATGGCAGTTCGTAGTCTTTTTGGAATTCGATGTATGATACCTAGATAGAGTTGTAGATACATTACCCACCCATACTTAATGGGGAGGGAGGCGACGACCGGAATTTTTCCCCGCTTCCTCCCTCTCCCTTCGCTCATGGCTGGAAGATGATTCCCTACAGATGTCATTGGACCGGGCCAACCCACGGTGGTCATGCTGCGATAATCCCATGGTCACGCCGCGGTCACATCGTGTTCACGCCGAAGTCGCACTGCGGTCATGCCCCAGTCACGACGTGGTCACTCTGTGATTTGGCCCTGCTCCAAGACGACACCCCGCTACGGTTCGCAGTCCTGTCGGAATTCGATGTATGATACCTATATAGAATTTTAGATATATTACTCACCCATAGTTAATGGGGAGGGAGGCGACGGCAGGAATGTTGCCCCACCTCCTCCTACTCCCTTACCTCTGGGTCAGAAGATGCTGCCCCACGGATGGCGCCGGACCGGGCCAACACACCGCAGTCGTGCCGCTGTCACGCTGCGGTCACGCTGTGATTTGGCCCTGCTCCAGGTTGACACCCCACAGAGGTTCGCAGACCTGTCAGAATTCAATGTATTATACCTAGATAAAGTTTTAGATACATTAACCATCCATAGTTAATTGGGAGGGAGGCGACGATCAGAATGTTACCCCTCCTCCTCCAGCTCCATTCGCTCTTATACAGAAGATGATGCCCTGCGGATGTCGTTGGACTAGACCAACACGCCACCGTCACACCGCAGTCATGCCGCGGTCATGCCGCGGTCACGCCATGGTCACACCACGGTCACACTGCAGTCAGGCCGTGGTCACTCCACGGTAACACTATGATTTGGCCCTTCTCCAGGACGACACCCCGCGACGGTTCACAGTCCTGTCAAAATTCGATGTATGATACCTAGATAGAGTTTTATATACATTACCCACACTCTTTCCTGGACCTCGGACATCCCCCACCCTTCTCCCTGGACCCCGGAAATCCCCCCGTACAACCCCCTACCCTCCTCCCTGGACCCCGGACAACCCCCCCAAGCCTCATCCCTGGACCTCGGATCCCAATCTAATCTCTCTTCAAGATTCAACCTAAATCCCAATGGAAAAGAGGGTTTTAGAGCTTCGGAAGAAGATGAGAAAAGAGTGCAAACCCTAATCGAAATGTGGAAGCAATAAGAGGATTAGACTCACCCAAATCTACAATGCACAGTTAACGACACTAAAAACGCCCAAATGATGTGTACGAGTCAACCCTGCCTCAAACCGAGGCACAGTGTGGCCGATACCACTCAAAGTGTCTCACTTTTATTTGAAATGGAAATCATTTTAAATGAAAAAAACAACTGACATACGGAAAACCGTCCAAACGGATTCAGATTGTGTTGACACCCCCAACCCCGTGGACTGCCCCTCACCCCTGGACACCCCCACCCCCAGGAAACCCCCAACCCCTTGTATGTCATATTATATATGTGTTATATATAATTCATAATTCTGTATGCAACATAATTCATTTTGTATGTGTTATTGATTCATAATTCATAATTCATTACATAATTCATTCTGCATGTATTCAATTGAGAAATAAATTATGAATTCTATATTGAATTAGGTAATTGGGTTCATATACATGATTATAAAAACATTTCAAAACTTCTCAATTTTTTAAACCGATTTCAGATTTCTTACAACCATGCTCTAAAAACATTTTGTTCAATTCATAGGTTACAAAAACAGTTCAAAAATTCCTGATTTTCTAAACATATTTTAGACTTTCAACATTTTGTAAAAAAATTCTAGATTTTGACAACCCAACACATTGCTGAATTCACAGCTTATCTCTTTTAGCATCTCTTTCTAAATACATGCTTCCCTTTTAGAGATCACTCCCCAAAGGTTAGACAAATATCAAACTCTTAAGGCACCTATCAATTCACAAAACACACAATAGATGTATACTGAAACCTTTAGAATCCACACTATGTGCCAACCTCTATCATTCTATCCTCATTGTAATCATTCTCTGAGGACCCATCTCCATTCGTCGGCTAGTTTCCACCTCAATTCATTTCAATTCCTTCACTAACAAAGGCATTACACAACCACCCAAACCCACCAATTAGAATCTATACCCATCCCTAGTGTAGTTCAGTAGTCAAATACTCTACTAACTGAAAACCAAATTTGTTTCATACTGCACGCAAAAACTCACCTCAGATACCCACACCTCATATTTCCTTTCGAAAACACCCCAATACCATGCCCACAATTGGCTCAATCATATACCCTAAATGATTTTCTATTTAAACACCCTATGAAAACTAATTACACACATCACGGATTCCACACTAGAATCACAATACCACCCCGACCAATCCAATCACAATGCCACACCATCCAATCCAAAGCCAGTTCCAAAGACCTATGAGCCTTCTAGAACAAGGATTATATCTTTTAAACAAATACATCACTCCCCACGATAGAAGTTTCATCATCATAAACTCACCCAAAAAACCTCAACCACTTTTTCGAACTCTGTGAGTGCGTCCACACATTACGATGTTAAAGACACTCTATTCTAAGTTCTCATTCAACTAGAGGGGTGTTTCACTCATCCAAATGTCCCATTAGATTACTAATCACATCTAAATATAGTCAAAAAATTGAGATAACTATATCAAAACATAGTTCCAATGCCTGATCTATGATAGCATATGTGTCTCCTCCTTGGTCTAGAGTATTGACCAGAAACATCCTCAAGCCACATGACCAAATTCCATCCAATCATGGGATGATCTACCCTTCAAACCACTGTCAAAATAACTGATCTAGAAGCATTGATCATCTCACATAAAACAAATAACATACCCTCTCCATGGTTCCTGGGATATTATCCTATAAAAACAACCACTATTGGCTCTCTTTGACCCACCATAGTGCGAAACCAAAACACGGGACTCCCATGGTCCTCAATGTAAAAATATAAAGTGATTTCCAACTATAGCGTCCTCAGGTGCACACAAAATATTGTCCCAAGCCATTCAAAAAAACCTCAAATGGGAAAAAGTCCACAGGAAGAACACAAACCCTATAAGGGGTACCTCTAGTACATCCAAAGCATAAGACACACCCAGTGCAGAAATATCCCAAATGTCCCTAAATGGCCTCCAACTAATCATCGATCAACAATGTCTCCAACTGATCATCTATCAACAACTCACCCAATGGGGTATATAAAAGAAATTAATGACCAATGAATTATCAATGGTCCTCATGACAATCATAAAAGTTTTACCTTACAAGGGCTCTATAGTACACGAGTGACCACTCCACATGGGAATTGTTAATTAACAGCTATAGAAAACACTGGTCACTCAACTAGTGACAAGCCCACTATGGTATCCTCAAGAGTCCCTTTGACGAAAATAAATATATTAAGTAAATCCGACCATAACTTCTATCCCACAACATCATCCCATCCCAATGGTTCCAATAGATCCAATCCTAAAAAAGGAGGTAATCCTCAACTATTCTAACTTTGAGAAATATGTACCAACATGTTAGGATAAAACAAGATATCATCATATATACTACATGATTATAATTTTCAAGATCTATTTGAAATAACATTGAACAAAAATAGCTTAGATTTTACAATCCATTCCAACTAATGATCTCATAACCCTTACACATGATTCTAATCTCACAACCCAACCTACAGGAGGATTCTGAATCCAATCCTTGAAGAAATCCTGATAAATATTCCTCTCAGTCCAAAACACCATAAAGACCACATTCAAACAAAGAAAGTATTCCACCATGGAAACTTATATAAAAAAACTGATCAAAATTGAATAGTCATAAGTCGAATTCTGACTCTAGGGTTAAAATAGGGTAAACACAACAAGGAGAAAAAAGTACTCAACCTGTTCTTTAGGTACCTGATATGTAACCCAAAATGTCCCCTCATTCCATGTGAAATAGACTGCTCAGTGTGTAATTTTCCAAAGTACACATCATGTGTTCTGGTATATGATGTTTACCCCCACCTGGGTACATTCACATACAAGGCCCCACTTAGCATGCAAAATCCCCTACTATGTGGAATGTATCACCCCATACACAATCTTTACACCACATATGGTTCCCATGTATGTACCTATCCGTATATCCCCCTCACACAAGGTCTACCCATGCACAATGGCTATCCATGTACCTCGCACTAGATATTTCTTTATACCCTACATGGTCATCTGCCACTAGCACACCCTGAGTCACCACTACATGGCGTGTAATCCACCCCCTTTTATAAATCTTTTAGTTCCCAAAACCCCTCTTTCCCAAGTACAAAGAACAAATGATGTGTGTTCTCAAAACTACACATCATGTACAATAGTTCTCCCAAACTAAACCCCCCAAAAATATCCCAAAACACCTAATTTTTCCAAAGTATCCATAGATTGAATCCTAAATGGGTCACCAAAAACCCAAAAAAATATGATTAAATCTTAAAATGAACCACCCTATGGGAATTTTTGGGGGAGACAGGGGTGCTTGGTGGGGGTGATGTGGGGAAGTGGGGGGCTGTGTAGGGGGGTTGGTGGGGAGGGGGTGGGCTGGGTATGGGGTGGGGGTGGGGTGTAGGCTGGGATGGGGGGTGTGTAGGTGTGGGGGGTGGCTGTGTAGGTGGGGGTGGGCATATGGGGGAGGGGGGATGGGAAGGGGGGTTGTGGAGATGGGGGGTGGTGGTTGTTCATGTGGGAGAGGGGGGTTGGGCTAGTGGGGGAGGGGGTGGGATGTGCAGGGGGTTAGCCTAGGCAGGGGGGGGGGCTGGGCAGGGGGGCTATGCAGTTGGGGTGGAGGCTGTGCAGGTGGGGTAGTGGGGGGTTGGGTAGGTGGATGAGTATGGAGATGAACTTTTGTTTCTTGAACCCAATTAGGGAACTGCAGAATGATTTTGTAGGACCCGAGTATATCGGATAAGACACATTCGTGGAAGAATCTATAATTCTAGCCATGTCTCTAATTAGACTATCAATATTGTAGAAACTGTGGAAGACCCATTTAGTGAGTCTAGTTGGAGAAGTAAAATCCCCATGCATAAGACAACCAAGTACAATTACTATGAATGTAATAATGTTATATCCATCATAGATCAATATTAATATGTCATTATGTTGAGAAACATCAGTCCCTTGTACTTGTATTTAATGATAAATGTTATCAATTTTTGAAAATATTACATTGACTATGATTTTTGATTTAATATCATTCCAATGTTTCCACATTCTCATATGTGATATGATGAGGACAATATAGAACCTTCCACATAGATACTCAAACATTATGTCTAATACAAGAAATGTCCATAAATCCAATTCATGCTCGAGTACCATTACAATATCCCCCTACCAATTTGATCAACAAGGCAACATTTTGTTGGTTCTTAGTCTCTCTACAACATGAATTTGTGAACCATACAAGAGGATGGGATGTGAGTAAGCCTTGAAAAATGAGATGAATATTTCTACGTGTTTCTTGTGTGTTTTTGTGTGATTGAAGGTGATTGAAGTGAGTTTTTTATATTTTTCTATGTCTATAGTTTGTTTTCTGTGTTTTCAGGTTGCAGTGTTCCTAAACACATAGAATGAGTGTTTTTCTATGATTGCAGTGTATTTTTGTGAGATGGCACGTTTTTCACGAAAATTGCAGCCTGCATTTGATTGCAGGTTGTTTCATTTTAAATTAATGGGGGCCTAAGCCAACGGTTTCAAAAAAAATGTGTTATACCCTGTGTGATTCTGCATTTCCCAATGGTTCAAAAATATTGGGTTGTACGCCCTATATGTTTATGCCAACGGTTTTAAAACCATTGGCATACCCCTATGCACTGAATTTCTCAACAGTTCAGGTGAACTGTTGCTATAATAGGATCCAATATTATTCCAACGAATCTTTATGAACCATGGGAAGTTGAAATATAAACAACCTTTTCCCAACAGTTCAATGTGAACTATTGGTATAAGGATTTCCTGAAGCCTCACACACCAACAGTTTCTAAAACCGTTGGGATAAGATTTCCCAACAGTTTGAGGGCCATTCCCAACGGTTTAAAATTGTTGGGAAAACATGGATTCCCAGCAGTGTACCTTTATGTAATAAATCGTGTAATAATGTGTATTAATGATATTAAATTTTGTAGATAGTGTCATGAAAAAATCTAGTTATTTTGGGAGTAATACTAGAAAACACTAGTAAAATCATTAGGTATAAGACTAAACATTGGAAAACATCCATAAATTTTGATAATGAAGAGATTAAGTGTTTTATAATCAAATAAATCTATGTATAGATACTAATATTATATTTTTCTTTGGAATATATGTACATTGGGGTAATAACCCCAAATATTATGCATTTAGGTGGAATCAATCATTACCTAGTGCACGAGAATATGCCTTAGTAAACACCTTTTTTGATATCCTTATGGGAAATTCTTCTTTAAATTTACTAGATCCTTGTAATCCATTATTAAGGGAATATAAAGATGCACATAAGTCTTTATGTTATTAAATGGATCATGGATAATATTTAATGAAACATATAAATTCTTATGATAAAGAACATATTTAATTTATGAGTTATCCCATTAATATTCTTTTTTTCGTTTATGTGTTCAATTGTTTAAAAATAGTCATCTTTAATTTTCCCTTTCTAACTCAATGGATGGGAATAGGATAAACTGAGTCAATAGCCAATGTGAGGAGTAATGTGATGACTTAACAAATGAGATAAATAAAATCATGGGATCTAAAGTAGGACATATTTTGATTATTCCAAACCATCTATCAGAAATCCTTATTAAAAACCATCACATAGATGAATTTACTAATATGAGAAATAAGAGGAGGATAAATCCTTAAGGAATTTCATCTGGTAAAGTTGATAAAGTAATGAAGATAGCATATTCTACATTCCAAAAAATTGGTAATAGGTACCAAGGGAAATGTCACAAATAAGCTCGATGATTTTTTAGGTGTGGAAAAAAATGGGCATAAATGATCTATTTGTCATATTTAAATTAAGAGTTTAGGTAACAAGATGGATGGAAATAAATTTCAATCTAAGGAATCATTAAGAATATAATATCATAAATGTGGAGAAGTTAGTAATTATACATTCCAATGCTCTATTACAAGGGTTAACAAGTATGATGACAACCTAAAATATCCAAGATTATGTAAACAAGAAAATTCCTCAACTCATATGGATCATGATGGATGGAGTACACATAACCTCAACTCCGGTGTTTTTTGTCCGGTTGTATTTATATTCATTCCATATTATCATATATTTTATGATTTCTATGAACATTGAGTCACCACCCTAAATGATTTTATATAATTAGGGGAAACCGTCTATGATTATTGTATAAAAAATTGATCTTTTTGGAAATTCTCTTGAAAATATTATCAATCTCCCTTTAGTGGAATTTGATGTTATTCTGGTTATGTACTAGATTTCCAAACATAAATAAAACATAAATTTCCGAGAGAATTGAATCACCCTCCGTAATCCAAATTGACCTCTAATTCTATACACATCTATGAAAGAGGATTAATATCCTTTGGTATCATTATATCATGAATTTATATTATTTAATAATGACAATGAATATATGGCTCAATGTCATGAGACTAATGAAATGATCATTCTTGATGTCATGAAAATTTTAATGGAATATGTTGATGTGTTTCCTATACAATTTCTTGGTCTCCCTAAAATATTATTCTTTGATTTATCAAGAAAACTTATACCAAGACTAAGTAACAATCCAATGAAATTTTATCACCAGTAAATGGATATCTATATATCATTAAAAAAATGAGTTAATTGAAGGATAACCATTCTGAATATCTATGATAGAAATTAGATGTTTCCTTGGATTATCTTGGTCTTATCTTTTATTTGTAAGAAAATTCTCATGATTTCCAAGAACACTAACCTAGATTAATCAAAAGGGAGTAAAGATAATCTGGAATAATTAATGTGAATAATGTTTTAAAGAGATAATAGAGAGTTTAATTAATACACCATTTCTCACATTACTTAACAATGGGGATAGATTTTTGATCTATAATGATGCATCCAAAAAGTTATTGGGTTTGTACTCATGCAATATAAAAAATTGATTTCCTATTCCACCCTCCGAATAATGATCTAGGATAAAAACTACCCAACACACGATCTATAATTCACAATAGTTATCTTCATGTTATCTATTAGGTGAAATTATTTCTACAGGTAAAAGTATGATATATATATAGATCATAAAATACTCAATCATATATTCTCATATAAATTTTCTTAATTTTTTCAAATGAATGTGATTTGAAAAGATCAACGATTATGATTTTTTTTCCAATACCATCATGGGAGGGAAAAAATATTGGCATATGATCTAGGTATAAAGAATCCTACAACCCTATCCCTAATGAGGATTTAAGGGATCCAATATTCATATACATGAAAAGTATATACATGAGAATAATAAAAGGATATTCATCTTACATTTCTCAAATAATTACTCAACCATCTATTAATGAGATGATCAGGGAGGCATATAATGACAATGAGTTTCTAAAGAATAAGGTAGAAAATATTATGGAGTTCAAGTTTAATAAATATGGATTTATAAGGTTTGAAACCTCGATATATGTCCCATAAAAACAACAATTAAATAGTGAAATTTTGTATGATGTGCATGGAACATCTTTATGTATTCATCCATGAAGCACTCAGACATATATCTATTTGAAGAATTTTTTTTTTGTGGGATAACATGAGGAGAGAGATTGTAAAGTTTGTATCTCAATTCTTTGTATGCTGACAAATCAGGTTGTAATGATATAATTCTAAGGGTATGATGAAATTGTTCCTCGTACTTGTATTGAAATGGGAAAAAATAACAATCAATTTCATCAAAAGAATCCTAAGAAAACCTAAAATAAATAACACCATTTTGTTAGACATCATACTCCTTAAAAATTCAGATCATTTCATTGTTATTATGTAAAATTTCTCTCTTAATAAACTCACCATGATATTCATAAGGGATGTTGTAAGACTACATCGAGTTACACTCATTATTTTATTTGATTGATATTTGAGTTTTACCTTGATGTTTTGATGAATTATTAAACCAGAATTAGATTCAAAAATGACCTTCGACACTTCTTATCACCCTCATATAGATGGTTAACTAGAAAGGACCACTAAAAATCTATATTATATATTGAGATCATGTTTGATGGATTTCCAAGGATTCTTGTATAAACACCTTCCCCTGGCAGAGTTCTAATATAATAGTAGTTCAAATTATAGAATTGAAATGGAACCTTATGGGTCCTTGTATGTGAAGGGTTATTAGACTTTCATATGCTAGGTTGAATTTGTATAGCTAATGTAGATGGAAAATGACTTTATCCTAGAGACTATAGGGATGGTTCAAACCATTCTTCTTCATATGAAATCATCAAAAATTCCACACACAAAAATATGCAGAAACCATCAATGATACCTGAATTATGAGGTCAACGATAATTTTTTCCTTAGTTTATCACTGTGAAATAGATTCATGAGGTTTGGGAAGAAGCCAAATATTATTTCTAGATACATCGACCACTTTGGGATCATTGATCACATCATATCAGTGGATATCTACTATCACTCCCAAAAAACCAATATCATGTACATGAGGCATTCTGTGTATTATTATTGATGATGTAAATAAGAAACCCAAAACATGTTCTAAATATAGCTATGGTTCCTTGAAGAATGATCTTACATACTAGGAGAATCCAATGAAGATCTAGGATTATAGAGGCAATGTTCTACGAAATAGTATAATTCACTTGGTTAATGTGTTATGGTGGAAAAACATGTTTGAGGAAGAAACATGATAACTATAAGAGGAAATGGAAAAAAAGTACCCTAATTTTTTTATTGTATGAAATGAAAATTTCAAGGGTGAAACTTTTAAAGGGTGAATAATGTAATGACCAGAAAATTTATTATGAAATTACCTCTTTTTGAATGAACAAATTCATAAATAAGTAATAAAGTTATATAAAATACATTCACTACATTGGATATGGTATATAAAATTTAAAATACTGTTAAGAACCATAAAAATATATAATATTCTCATTTTATGGTTACCATTAACATTTTCATAATAAGGGTTCCAATTGAAATAGATGGAAGAATTGATGGCCTCGACATGTATGAGCATACCCTATAAAGCCCATTTATTGAATAATTTGAGCGAGATAACATCACTAGTTTTTTCCCGTTACTAATATCATGCCAATTTTTAATAAATAAAACATGAGTAAAACCGTTTTTAGAAGTAGTTCAATATCATCGTGATCACAAAGCAGACCATGTTTTTCGAACAATCCCATGAAAATATCCCTATCTCACACCTTACCCTTAGTGTATTCATTGGTGTATTTAATGGATATATATACAGACCATAATGGTATGAATTTGTATATTTTTCCTTTTTATTAAAACATGATTAAATTGATCCATTTTTATATTACTTATAAAAATACTGAAAAATGAGTTTAATATAAAATAGATTTTTTATTTAATGAAACAAAAATTTTATTTTTGGGAAATACATATTTTCAATCAAAAAACTATTTGTGTTGAATTTAATAAGTTTTAAAATAAATTATATTTTAATAAAATAATATTATTAAATATTTATTAAATACAAATAATAATATAATTTTATGAAGTTAAATAAAAATTTTATAACTGTCAAAAAACGGTTATTGTAAAGAAAGTAGTATTTTTATATAATTGGGGATTTTATATTTAAAAGGGAAAATTATCATATTTATAGAATTATTGCGATAAATAATTATTATATTTAAATTAATCATGGAAAAATTATCCAATGGTGTTTTTTTAATCTTATGAGATAGTCGAATTCATAGGTAGAAACTAAATATACTATAGTTATATTTTATGTATTATGATATTAGAAAAAAAAAGTTGTATAGTAAATATTATAAATAGTATAAATTACCATAATCATGTCTCCCCTTTAAAATAATGTGTTTTTAAGTTATTTAACTTATTTTATAAACCCTTAATGAATCATTAAAAACCAATATTTTATTTTATGGTTTTAAAATCTATTCTTTATAAACATGACTCACTTTCACATCACTAGGGGTATTATTTTAATGATTTTGGTAATTATAATTATATAATAATTAACACATGTCCAATTTCTCAAAAACCATGGGAAAACCCATGGGATGGATTGTGGTTTTGAACACTTTTTCATATAGATTCCAAAACATTTTTTGGAAATTATTAAAGAAATATTCTCTCTTTCTCTATATAAACCCACAAAACCTCAATTTATCTACAATAAAAACCATTTTATAATGAAATTACTCTACCATTACCTCACTATATACCTCCAAAGTTTCCCCAAAGTTCTTAATAATATTCTCTAAGGCTTTTAGAATCACCCTCTCAAGGTAAGGAATCATCTCTTTCTCTTATTTATTGAATCACATCCTTTATATATAAAATTTTTCCACTTGATCATGTTTGGATACGTTTTCAAACACCCATATTTTTGTCTTTATGATTAACAGGTAATTATATACCCCATTATTTCTCATTTATCCATTCTATAAACACTTATGTACACTTGTTATGCTGCCAAAAGTCTCCTGTGAATTTCTGGGATAAACATTTTTGTAGTGAATACCCATCTCAATTTCTACTCAAGGGTATTCACCTAGTAGTACCTATGATTTATTCATTGGGGATTCACATGTTTGTAACCTGAAATCCTTAGTTTTGGGGTCAAATTGATGAGATACGTCCTTTTTTTAACATCTATTTGGCACACTTATACATGACCATGATATTATATTAATGGGTGGGCCCTTAATTATATTGACCTACAATGCATTGGTTAATGTTTAAATCTAATCATTTTCCATGTCTAGTGTGTGGGATTTTTTCTGACGAAAAATATGATTTGGTTTCATGGGAATTATACTTTACTTATGTTTATGATACCATGTTTTACATTGTTTCTACATTACTATGTTGATATTATGTTATCCTATTATATCATTCCTCATTGTAAAAGATTATGATTCACACCCCTTTTATGTTACCTTTATATGCCTCTTGGTTCACATGTACTAATTTAACTTATGATATAATTTCATTCTTCCATTACTATGCTTTACATCTCTCCCCTTTCTTATATATACCCCTAGGTCATCCCATGAAATTTGAGAAGAATTATGGAATTTTAAAAGAATTTTAAGGAAGTTTTCAATAACTTAATTGTATTGATATTTCAATTTGATATGATATTTAATTAATTTACCAAATATAATAGGATTTATGATGTTTTTAGGACTAGATTATATATTCATTTATATAATGAATCATGAAATAATGTGTATTAAAGATATGGGTTTTCATATGGTGGGCTGGCTCAGGTGACTGGTTGGCTCACCCTAGTATTGATTATTATAATGGAAATGTTTGGGAAGAGCTTATAAAATGTTTTAATTAAAATTATGATGTTAAAATTAGTAAAAATATGATAGGGTAAAATAGTAAAGTAAAAATATAAATTTATGGGAGGGTTACATGATTTGGATGCTGGGTTTTGGAAATCATCCAATGTCCATGTGGTTTCTTCTATGAGGAAATCAAAATATATATTATTATACTACTTGGAAAGGGGTAACTCTGGATTAACCTTGAATATATATCCTATGTACACTATGTAGGGGAAAGAAAAACAATTAATTGTATCCCTTCACCAATTATGTAATACACATGTTCCATTACATTATGCATCATTCATGGCCACATGATTTAAAAAAACATGAACTATCAATTCATAAAGAACTACACATATCCCCCCACATTGAAATTTATTGGATTTATGGTTCACACTTCCTACCCACTAACACATCACCCAATTCTGCTACCCCATTTTTAATTTTTTTTCAACCATTTAACTCAAAAACTCTCAAAAATATAATAATTAAATAAAATAGTTAAAAAATATTTGTGGCCATGTGGGTGTGACAAGGGTGTTATAAATATCACACCATCACAGTCAAAATGGAAAAATTCTCTTGATGAGTTTTCCCCATTCCCTAAAATGAAAAAAAAATGAAATGATACAAAAATTCCCATAGTGGGCTCATTCCAGACCATTTTCCATAGTATTAGTTATGACCATGTTGTGGGTTATGTTGTCATGTAGAAACACATAGATCTATAGTTTTATTACACATTAGAAATCATAATATCCTATATGGTGGTTTTTCATCTTCTCACCATTACTATTAACACATTTATATCATATATTTTTATTTTAGGTTGAATCTAGGAACACTATGTCATGAACCACCTAATATAAGAATAACATGAAGAATAATAACCTCTATTTATAAATAACTATAAGAAAATAAACCATTTATGAAAATGGGGGGATCAAAATGAAATTCTGTATTACGATGTGATCTGTCCTATCTCAAACTAGGGGAGTTTCACGAGGTCCCCATATCAAAACATGATGATAATTTTCACTCTAAAATGAGACACTGAATATAATTTATCTTGCGTTTTTCATTTTATTCCTACACTTTAATCTCTATGTTTCACCCTCGGCATTGAGTACTAACTCAGAATCCCTTCATCAATAGGCCTGATGGTTTTCACTAAATCTACAAGGGACTAAATCCATATTGTAATACCTTGAGACTCTTTAAAAAATTTATAAAATTATTTAAATTACTTTTATGTTTTTATTTTCACTCTAAACTAGGTTAAACATTCATTTTAAGCTAAATTATGTTAAGAAACATCAGATTAGCTTGCGTTACACGCAACACTGAGTTTCTATGAAACAACATATTATTAGTTTAATTATTTAAATGACAAAGATATAAAATATAAATTAATGTTATTAATATTAATATCTAAAACTAATTTTAAAAATATTATATATAATGGTTTTATATAAATAAAACATATTTTTGTTAAAGTCTTTCTATGATTGAAAATTCTATTTTCTAAAATGAACTTATTTTTATGTAATTATATAAGTAATAATAAAATAGATTTTATAAAAATTTTGAAATATAATTTGATAAAATAAACTTAATTTTTTAATTCATAATTTTAAAATTATATTACGGTGAATTTTTCGTAATTTTCATAAAAACATTATTTTTAGATGAATATTGAAAAATACTGAATTTTAATTCAAAACGTTGTTTTAATCTAATTTATTTATATTGTAAGTTATAATTTTATATTTTTAATGTGTAATTATATAATTTGTATATAAATTAATCAAATTTTGTTCTTTGGGGCCAATTTATCATTGAAATTGGATATATAAACATTTCAAACATTTAAACATTTTCGCTTAAAAAAACCCTATGGCGGGACACGTCTGTTAGATTAATTTTAAATTAATTTCTGAGACTTATGTGATTATAATTTGGAAGAATTGATTCCATATTTTGAATTAGAATATTTTATAATGTCAAATAATGTTGAATTATTTTTTTACCAAAAATATTAGTGAATGTAATTAAAATTAATTAAAATGATTAAGGTAAAACAAGATTACTTAATGGTTAACCATTAATTTAAAGGGGAAGACAACATAGAAACATATAAAAAATCCATTTTATATAAATAATTATACCAATAACCCTTTTTATCAATAATTTAAAATTATTGGAGGAACATTATATAAGGGATACCTCTCAATAGCATTTTCCTTTTTATATCTAAAAGAACGCCACTCCTCCATTATAAAACGGAATTCACCCACATCACTTATTTACAAATCTCAAGACGTTTGGATAGACCATAACAAGAACAAATATCCTCCCAAATTCCATAAAATAATCTTATAATCCTCTCTTTGTAATTAAATACAACCAAGGAATCACTTTGGTGCAGATCAGGATGAGTTACCCAAAGAAGAAGTAACATCCATCCACAAGCTCTTTTGATTTATCTCCATTAACCACCCTAATTTATTATTATTCAATGATTATATAATAACATATTTATCCTCAATATACTATTTATTTTTTATTTTAAGCTTTCAACCTATACCTACACAAACATCCATCAAATTGGTAACAAATATACCATTCATGTGTACAGTAGACTACGACCTCCTGAATTGATGTCCTTCACTTTTTCTTTAGCACCTCACATGGTTGATAATTATGATGAAAATATTTTTTTTATATGATATATATTATATTTGAGGTTTAATTATTCTTCTTAAATTATTATATAAAATATACCATTATGATTTCTATTTTGTGAAAATATGATAACTTCATTTGTGGACGTGTGGACTATCTCCTTATCAATGCAATGTGATTCATTAAAAAATTACATGGAATTTATTAATTATGGTTTTATAAAATCTTTATCATATATATTAAATTATTATTATAATATAATTATAATAAATATATATATATTTTATTTACATTCATTATTTCAATATGAATATTAAACGAAAACAATGTTCATGCGTACGTACGACCTACCATCTCCATGAACGGTGCATTCCATTTCAAATTTATATATTTTATATATTATTATAAGTACATATATACTGAATATATATGATATTTATATCATATTTAACTTTAATGAGATCATGATATATTAATAAGGACAAAAAATATAACAAAACAAAACACATGTGAAAAACAGATAGGTTATTACCTGAAACAAAAATTTAACATAAAATTGTTAATAAATGGGTAATAGAAGGTCATAAGTAAATAATATATAGTGTTATATGATTTAATATTTTTATTTAATAGACGTCTAATAAACATATATTTATTATACATATTTTTTGTATGTGTGCGAAGATATTCAAGACAAAAAGGTAAGGGGGTTTCTAGTCTCACTTTTATTTATACAAGACTTATTCCATATTCAACACTCATTTATATTGTTTGGTGTATATACTAACCATTAATATATTATATTATTATTATAAATAATCTTATGGGTATTTACATACCCATGTTAATATATCTCTTTCATGGGGTTTACATATGAAAATTTACCAAATATGTAAGGTAATTGTGTCTAAATTTGCATTCCTAGAGACATGTTTTGTTATACACCTATATTATTTTAGGAGGTGTATATACATCCCATTTCACATGTTTAATCATGAATATTTTTATTTTCATGATAATATATGATTCATGAAATATCATTCTCTCATGAGGATTATGATTTAAATTTACCAAAATGGTAAAAGTATATTGCTAAAATGTCATCATTTATAAAGACTGTTTACGATTACGCTTCCATTGATGAAATATTATAATTAAAATCTCGCTAAAAATAATTAATTTTTTTACTATTATTATTAATGAAATATTCATGTATTTTTTACCATTATTCAAATATTTGTTAATTAAGATATGTAATCAACATTTTTAAAGAAAATATGACTTTATTTCTCTCTTGGGTCAGAAATCAGTTTTATTAAAAAATTATTTTTTCAAATATGTTTTCAAATATGTTTTCAAAAAATGTTTTATTAAATCATATTCAAGTAAAATGTATTTTAAATATTTTTAATGGTTTTCAAATCTATTTTTAATGGAAATGGTTTTCAAAAGTTTTTTATGTTTTATAAAGCTCTTTTTAAAGTAGAAATGAAATTTTCCTCAAGAAATATTTTCATAAGATATTTTCCATCTAAGATGAACTCATTTGTAATAGTTTATGATTTAATATGGATATGATCCAATAACAACATTATTATTCTTTCATTGAATTTTTTATGTGTAATATAAAAAAAATTTACGATAGATGTTTATATTATATAAATGCACCCCATTCACCGGGAGTTCTCCCTTCCCCCTTTAGGGTTATGAGGCTCTCGTAGGTGGATTCTCTATGCTCTTAGATTCTCCATTCCTCTCATGGACTCTCTTCTTGCTCGCCGCTATGGGTTTACTACCACGACTCCCTTGGTCTTCCTAACGAAGGTTTGTGATTTGGAAGCCCTCAATGGCCATTACCCTGCTCTGGACTCAAGTTGATCTGTGCCTCTACGGGTCTGAGATGGTGCAGTGATAACCAATAGGCTTTGAGCTTTGGGGTTCGGCAGGTGATGGGGTTCTAGGCTCTACTGGAGTCGGTTTGATTTTATTCGCACAAGTTCATCCTCATCCCCATCAAACATGCTCTGACCTAGAGTTCCACCACTCCTCTCCAGGTTGGAGATAGAGCAACTGATTCATAAGGTTTTTAGGATACGTGTTTGGTGGTCGCAGAGCCTCCCTTTTGGGTTTCTTCCACATGATTTCTTCCTCTAGTTTTCCCCTTTTTCTTAGAGACTTTAGGCTTTCATCCCCTGATTTTTTCTTGTTTGGGTTTCATTCCCATGTTTCTCTTGTTTTGTTTTCCTTTAGGGTTCCATCCCTGGTTTTGTTTTTCCATCATTGGTTTTCTTCCTCGATGGAGGTTGTGTTCTGCATCAGTTGTTTCTTTTATCTGGTGTTGGTCATTGGTGGCGTGACGATGAGACTGTGGTGATGGTATGATGTTGATGAGGGCTTAGACAACGAGATAGTGGAATCAGATGGTGCAGTTGATGGGTTTTGAAGTTCCATTAGGATGTTTGATCGGCGACGCTGGTGGCCAGTTGTCTAGATCTGGTGGCGAATTTTAGTGAGGTCAATGACTACGATGTTGAAGGATGAGGACGGTGACGATGGTGTTGGAAGGTGACGGTCACGACGACGTCGAGATATGACGGATGGGCCGGTGAGTCTCGCTGGTGACATGCTCTATTGTAATGTTCGTGATGTGCAATGTTAGGGTTCGCGGCTCGAGGACGTGTGGTGTGCGGTGAACAAGTCTGGTCATGATATCGCTTTAATTTTAAATTTTATAATTTGAAATGTAAATTGGAAGGTTCAGTTACCGCATATTTGGATGTTTTTGATTTTTTCTATGTCATTTGTACGGTTACCAGTAATCCATAAACCAACTTTATAGAAAATGAATAAATGGATTTGGATGGATGTTTATATTATATGGCTTATATGATTTTGAAAACCGCTTCTTTTTATGGGTTATGATTTGATGAAATCATTCTCAGACATATCCATTTTAAAAAGGTTATGATATGATTACATTTTTATGATACCAATTTCATTTCATGGGTTATTATATTATGAATGTTTATGATCTATTGGCACACATATTTAAGATTTCATTTTGAGATGGGTGGGACCTATATCACCCTCTAATTTATTGAGAAAATATTGATATCTCATGAGATAATGATGGGAATCAAGTCAATGTGATTGATACACTATGGAATATGGGGAAACATGTCCCACTATGAGAATATGGGGAAACATAATCCATTATTGGAAGATTGGGAAACCTGATCCCTTATAAGGAAAGAATTGTGACTCGGGATGGTGGTGTGTCCCACACAGTAGGTGTCGTCTCCATGATGTTACATGATAATTTTTTTTTGGCATTGAGACTGGAATTATAGGGAATGATATTACTTGTTTATGTGTCTACAAAAATTACCTGTCTTATTCTTGTTCTATGATTTCATGGATTATGCTCTTTATTCCATTATGATTCATGTTTTTTGAACCACGAATATCTATTCCATGAATCTTGTATATTATCTTTGATATGTTGGGTATGATATTATATTTTCATTATCATGTTCAGATACCCTTGTGATCATGATTATCCTTACATATCTCTCTTGTTTACACTTACTGAGAATATAAGCTCACCACGTTTTTTGTTTCCTTTCCCAAGGTTATGAATATATTTTTTATGTATGATATGTATAAGAAGGATTCTATTTATGAAGAATATAATAGGAGATAATGTTTCTCACTTATGTACCAGTGTTTGTGACTCTGAGTTTCCAAATTCACTCAACTAATACGGTCTTTGGGAATCTATTTTTGTAATGTATTAATTATTCCTAAAATATGATAGAATGTTAATTGAGGAAAATTTATGGTATCTATAAATCTAGTCCATCATGTTTCATGTTTCAGAAACTCATGGTTCTCAGAAGGTTCCAAGAGTTACTATAGGGGTGTTTTCCTAATAAAAGATTAAAGTATGATGATTTTCACATCCTAAACGTGTAGTTCATGTCTTGGGTGGGATCCTGACTGATGGCCAGATGATTCAGCTATGTGGAGTCATAATCCAAAAGGATGGATCAACTACATGTATATAACATCTATGTGAATGAATCAACTATGTGGTTGGATTGGAAAAATTCATATATCGACTACATGATTTAGCTATGTGAGTTATTAGATATGTGGATCAGGTACATGAGAAATCAGCAACATGAGCGATTATCTATGTGAATCGGCTAGCTGAATTGACTACATGATATTTTCTATATAGGGAATTTTTTTATGTGGTACTTTTGGCTGCATGAAATTGCCTACGTGGATATTTCCACCAGTTTTGTGAAAATGAACATCTGGTTATTTCAATGTCATAAATCAAGGGACTTAAATTGCGAATTCATCAATGATAAGTATATAATTTAAATTATGATATGTACAAGGATGTTAATTATTCCTTGCGCTTTGAGGTTAATGATATCTTCAATAGATGGAATTAATGCTTTTGCAACATGGAAAACCCAACTGTCTTGTATCTGTTGACTTGAAAATGAAGTCTGTTACCTTTATTCATTCTTTATTTCTATCTCTTGAGACCAAAATTTCTATAAAACATCCCTTGGATCCATGGATCCCTTACTCTAGTGGATTTAGTTGTCCAGTGGTAATTTCATCTTGTGTGTGCCCCCTATTTTTTGTGTAGTGAGTCACGTGGAGCTTCTTTTTCCAGGTATGATATTCATTACATCTCTTATTAATTTACAATGAATAATAAAGATCAAATGGTTTAACTCTTTTTATGAAAATATAATTTACATATTTAATATTGAACTGGATTAATAATGAATTATATATATCAATCATGTATTATTGCTTTCTACTGTGAGAACAGTTTTCCTCTCGATTTTCTAGATAGTGTAATGTCTACGATATTCATATTTATTTTGTTTCTATTCCTTCATTAGATTGTCATTAATGATGGAAAATGGTAAAAAATGGAAAGACATAATTAATTGATCATTAATTTACTAGATAATTAGGAGTTATGCTTAATGAATCATGTGTTTTTTAATTTAATATTGATCAAATTAATGTTTTTCAAATGTTTAAATAACTATTTAATAACATATTTTTATGAAATTTGATAACTAATGTGAATAATATTTATGATTATTGGTGAATATAATTAAATTTGTGTTACTGAATTATAATTACCCAAGTTTTTTGAAACTATAATGTATATTGGGGAACATATTTAAATTAATTTTTTAATTAACTTATAAGATTGTTATAGCTTTATGGATAGGGTTACCAATAGTTGGAACTTTTTAATAATTATTCGGTCAATTAAGAAGGAATAAAAACTAGTTGTTTGATAAATAAATTTTCTAGGTCCTAAGTTTCCTAACTTTTTTAGAAGGATGCATACCTTTAGTTTTGATTTTTCAGTGATCATTTATGTGTGAAGGATATATGCCTTATTTTAGGGCCTATATTGTGCTTTTGTTTGTGATATGTTTTTTTCTTATTATCTTATTATATTCTCTAGATTTAAGCTACACCATATGATGTGATATAGGGCGTGGAGGCTGGAATTATGTAGAAACAGTTAATTCCTATGATGGAGACATGCATCGAGATATGCATGTGCGTATTAGGGATTTCACTAGAGATGATGGAAGGGGATAATGCTTGGCTTAATCATTGATGTGAAAAATATGATGCTCACATAAAATGAATCTATTTAACAGATGATGGTTATGTTTATTATTTAATCTTCATTTCATTGCCTACTTCTTGAGGTAGTTGGGTGTGCTTTGCTTCATGTTTCATATTTTTAGTATATTATGATGGTTTTCCTAGAGTACCAAGAATTATGGAATAATGAAAATAATGAATAAATAATTATTAACCCATGGGGTTGGTGTTGTTCGAATGAAAATGATGGAAAGATGTTAATAGTGAGAAACTATAGACTTGGTTTGAATTATTTATGTAGATAATGGATATTGATTAATATAGGTAATTAATTGTAAAATAATTAGTTGACAAAAGGAAATGGTAAAAATAAAAGAATGGATTTACCATATCTATTCTAATCCTTGTGTATTTTTAGGGTATCTAGTATTAGTAGTTGAAGGTGGGAGTCCAAGTAATGTTAGCTATAGTTGAGTCTTTGACTATGTTATTCCAATACTATGGTTGTAAGCTATATTATTTCTTTTATATTATATGATTTAATATGATACCCCACCCATGTTGTTAGGTAGACTTACACCAAGTGGAATCCCGGATGGCGTTTTCCCAAAAAACCTAGTGAGATGATGTATGTTTGACTTCCCCCTCTGGCCCCACTCTCTTATCTTGGTATTTACATGTTTTGGTATACACGGTGGTTAGTTTTCCCATATATGTGTGTAGAGGGATGTAATAGATTGTATTTATTCACACACATGTATTCCCAAAAATAGTAGCCAAATGATTATTCTAGATATGATGTGTATAAGTTGTGATGGCATGAGGTTCTTACTTAGTGGATGGGTTGTGATAGCTTGAGGTATAATTCTTGATGTATTATACACATCATACATGCTATGGTGGATTCCAAAAATGACTTCGTTTCTATACATTGGGATGTGATATGTGATTATGTGACGATGTGATACATGAGGTCCATGTTTTAATGTCATTCCCAGGTGTCTTTAGGATATATTATTTTGGATAGAGTGACTAAGAACAAGCAACATTGGGGAATAGTGAAAAACCATTGTGGATGCAAGAGCAGGGTAGCCTTGATGTTTCATTATTCTATTATATGTTTTAGTAGGTCTTGAGTGATTTATCCAAATTATCTTTCTCTTAATTGTGTTCTCTTAGAGGGAAATGCCTCACATATGTATTGTTATTATACCCTCAGTGCTAGTCCCCAACCCAGTGTCTACTAAAGGCGTTACTTGGGTATTGTCCATCTCCACTCTCTCATTTTTTTTCTTAGGAGAAGTAACCTTTTGGGGGTGTGGGTCATGATAGAGTGGTATCAAAGGTTTAAGTTGAGGGATGGGATGGAGTTTGGATTTTGGAACATGTGAGGTTGCGTTGGTCGGTAGGGAAAAGGTTTATACTAAGTTTAGTGAGAAATATAAAAAATGGAAGAATGTGTGAGACATGGTTATTAAGAGACCCCAGTGATTTGATGCATGAACCATTAAGATTACTAATCCTACGAAATGAAGTGATACTAGTTTCAGAGTAGAATCCTATAAAATGATCATGCATCATTATTCCTTATGCCTATGTTTGAAACAGATAGAGCTTGGGATATGTTCAAACCTTAATAAGACAACAATTAATTAATTAATTAATGTTAAATTTTATATATTCCATGTTTAAGAGTCTAACAGTTCCTCATCAGGTTCTCACCGAATATGTTCGACATGATTTTCAAGAAAATTATCATAGAGTGGTGTTTGGTGATGATGAATCTTAAAGGAGTAAAGTAGAATTGATTCATCACTTGTTTTTGTATGAGTATAAGGGATCATTTTTAGATTCAATCATAGAAGACTATTTGGAAAAGGTTGAGATAGATTTTAGTTTGATATGTTATTGGAGGTAGTATTTGGGTATTGTTGGCTATGATGATGTTTTTTGGGGTAGTGAGGTAGTGGTGATTCTTATTCCACAAGGATCATGATGAGTTAAACATATCAAGGGAGAAGCTCTAAGACCAGTTTTGGGTAGAACTTCATTGACCTTGAATGAAATCATCTTCCAATAACTTTTTATACATCAAAAGGGGATTTCTAACATACAAAAGTTTGGGATCAATTTACGTACCCTTCTGTGATATGAATTAGATCTATACATAGACGAGGAGGCCAGAAAAATAAATTATGATGTGGCAATGTGACCATAGATCTAGTGATAGGTTTCTCCATTTATTTTGAAGATGTACCTCAAGGTGCTTGTGAGAGAAGAGGTTATTGAAAGGCTTCTATCCAGAACCAGATCATCATGAGAGGGGAGTTATTAGGCTTCCTTGTGAAGTAGAGGTCTGGTCTGGGGTTCTCAGTTTCCTGGATATAAGATTTTTTATATAGTTAGGGGTAGGTCACAACCCACATAATATTGTTTTTCATGGTTTATTGGGACTGAAGCTTATTCCAAGGGATCATATGAATGTTTTTCTTGTTATTTCAGAGGTCATAAACTCTAATAGTGCCCAAAATATATCCACAGTCAGTGTGTTCTAGTTTTTCTATTCATGAATTTTTATCCTTGGCATCAATAGTAGGGTTCTCCATTTTTGGATTGATAGAGAGGATATGTAGAAAGATGTGTACAACCCTGATATTCTCTTTATCCTCTGAGAGAAGAGTGTCACCATGAAGGTGGTCGTTAATAGCATCATATATTTTTTGGATCATGTCTTGGTTAGCTTGATGCTTTATCATTTCCAATGTTGGGTGATCCAGACATCGTTCTAGGTACCCTTTATCTTTTCATTCAAGGATTTATGTATTTTTTTAATTTAGTAGTGATCGTCTAATTTATATCCCTTACCATCATCTATGTAATTGTAATTGAGGTATAGTGGCTTCTAGGGACCATGACATTGACTATTCTAGTTAAGGGTTGAGCTGATTTGTATGAAGTATGTAGAGACTACGAACTGGTTATGGGGAAGAACTTGTTGGTAAAAAATCCCTCAAAGAATACTCTCGGTATATTTTGGGTATGATTGTGTTTGTTGAAAAATCCATATGACAGCGAATGGGTATGATTTGTGTTTTCTGATATCAATTTTTTAAAGTGGCACATTTTCCCAGCGTTTACCAAATTTTTGGGTCTTAAAATCATGAGTGTGATGTTGGTAAATGATTTAGTTCATTATAGGAGTGAATGGAATGAAGAATTGTGAAGAAAATCAGAAAACTAAGGGAACCACGTACCTCGTAACATGGTCCATGTACCATGTTCGACAACGGTTCAAGGCTGTTGGTCGGAGTGGATACTCAAGAGGGGGCTGAATTGAGTTCCAATTAAAAATTCTTGTTAAAACTATTTCTATTAAAAATCCCACAATTTAAATAACAAGATAAAATGTAGTGAATTTTTAATACAGTAAAGGGTCAGTTAGGTTCACAAGGGATTGATTAGTTCTCAGTTAATGTAATATGAATATTATATTATCTTTCACAACTAACCAAATTATCTACAATAAATACAAACACTTTCTAGTTTAACTATCAGTGTTGATTTAAAATAGATTTTTATTTACAGTACTTAGTAACAGAATATAAGATATAGTTTAAAACCAAATAAATAAGCAGATTAGTTTTAAAACAAGAGGTTTAGTCTCCAGCCGAGACATAGTCCTCCCGCATAGTTTATATAATCTTGATCCAAACCCCGGATTAGAGATTTTACAGCAGCGCTCAGACAGTCCAAGTCCTCTGACCTCTTCCACAGTTCTTCATGAAAAAAAAACAATAGCACACATGATTTCTAGGTCCTATGACCTCTAGCACTATACATAGTGGGATACAAGAGAGTTATAGAAGTTTTGTGTGAGGATTTAGAAGTCCTCTAGCTTAGCACCAGAGTCAGTGTATGTATGGAATATACAAAGTACACACACTCCTCAAAAATTTAGTAAAAGAATCACTGAGAGAGAGTATATATGAGTTTAGAATGCTCTAATGATTTGAAGTACAGCTCTAGAATCCTTTTTATTAAATAAAAATGATTCTGAGTCCTTCTATGGTTTTTTTTCATGAAAAAAGAGTGTCGTTTGCTTCATTGATTTTCAGGTTAAGTTTGATCAACTTGAGTGTATGAAGAGATCTTTGTAGTTCTTCACTCCTTGACTAAGGTTCAGCATGTGTTCACTTCTTGTATGAATGGTCTAGTGTTCTTCAAGTAAGATGGTGTATGGATGTCACCTCTGTATTGTGTATCTTTCTCACTAAACCACGATCTTCCTTATATTCCTTCATATGTAGCAAAGGGAATGATTACTTTATTGCAGGTACAAGGTACAGTTCCCTGACGTCCCAACAACCATCATTAATTAACAACAGTTCCATTAAATTAACCAAATATGACTGTTAGTATAATTTAAATAAAGCTGAAAAATTTAAGCAGTATAATTCTTGTAACGGTCAACTTGTAATGGTAGCTATTTGTCTCTGTAACAGTAGCTCCTTGTACCAGTTTCTTTACGTAGCGGTAAGTCCCTGTATAGCAGTGAGCTCCTATCGGTATCACTTCAATCTTGTACTGGTAGATCCTTTTACCAGTAGACTTGAGTAGCGGTGACTTCCTTATACCGGTGGGCTTTATAACGGTAGACTTATACATACCGGTAGACTTACTCTAACAGTAGCTCTGGTGTAACGATAGCTATCTGTGTAGAGGTGACCTTTCTGTAACGGTAGACTTGCATACCGGTAGACTTATACATACCAGTAGACTTACTCTAATGGTAAACATTCGGTGTACAAGTAGAATTATATACTGGTCGACATATACATATCGATAGCTCTGTTTATTCATTCTATTCACAGAATGAGTTAAGTTATAATACTGTGAAGCATATACACATTTAATTAACCTAATGACATAAATATATCACAGGAGACTTATTATTTCGACATATTTGAAAGTATTTATATTTTGAGGTATAAAGTACTTAAACATTAACTAAAATAATGAAATGTTTAAATAATAAACATCATTTGGGATTATCAAAGCATATAGAAATATAATTAAGATTATCAAAATAGTTGAGGTCAACAATCTCCCCCTTTTTGATAATCACAACTTATGAAATCATAATTCCAAAATAAGTAGTAATGTATCAGAGTAAAATAGAATGGATTTTATTTCTCAGTGTGAGTAATGACATTTTAAACTGTGAGATTTTATATGTATGAGAGGATAAATAGTATTAAATGCAAGTGTATCAGAGGTAATAATAAAAAAATATACTAGAATTATAAAAAAAATGTATCAGAGGTAATCAAATATACCAGAGATAAAATAAATTCAATGATTTTTCCTCCTTATTGAAGATATCTCCCACTTTGTTGATTTCTATTTTCTCTGGCCTCTATGAGTCTAGGATTTCTACCCCTTTGTGATTAGAAAAAAGAAGGGTGAAAAGAATGTATTAGAGAAAATGTGGAATAGTAAAAATAGAAAGAAAGGAAGTATACAGGAAAATTAAAACACAGAGAAATAGATTCCAAAAAGTGATATATAGAAATGAATCAAGAGTACAAGATACAAAAACAGTACAATAAATACATAAGATTCCTATCAAACATGGATATACCCACTCAATCCACTTATTGAATGTCCAAATTAGATTTTCCTTTAGGATTTGAGGTGTACATAGGCTGAGTAGATTCAAAAGGTTGAGAAGAAGACTGTAGAACTCTTATAAGGATTACAGGTGGATAAATAATAGATAAACGATCAGATTTGTAAGGAATATGTCTTTGAGGAATCATAAGTGTTAAACATAGAATAGCTTGAGCTGGGGACATTTGGAAAGAAGAAGTAGAAGATGATGATCCATAAGTAGATGCAGGCAGCGCAGGAGGAACTATTACATGCTGAGCAACAACATGTAAGAAAGGAAACAACAAATTTTTGAATTCTATGATAATTCCTCCTCCCCTCTCCATAGAAGACAAAAATTAATCCTTTTTTACTAAAAATTTATCCAAATCTGGAGTAAGTTCCTTGAGCTTGCTTACTTGTTCTCTGAAGGCTTGATATACAGGAGGTAATTTCAGATTTTCCCAAAGAAGTTTGAAATGGTTGGTCAACTGATTCTTGGTATACACTTTCTGAAAATAAAAATCAACTTTATCCCTTACCTATTTCTGAGAAGATGAATCCTCTCTCATAAAATTCTGAACAATTTTCCCTATATCCCTAGTGGTAGTCACCGCTTGGGTCAAAGCAGCAGAGTCTACAGAGCTAATGTTAGAATATTGTCCAAGCTCTTCTCTCATCACAGCTCGAATTTGATCAATATCCAAGGAGGGACTGGTAGAACTCAGAGGTAAAACAGTAAAGGCAATTGTTAGCTTAAAAGATTTAGTCAGCACACTGTTGAGATTTTTTACAACATAGTCCTGGGTGCTGACATTCTATTCTATGGAAATCTTGAATCCCTCAATGACTGAAACCATCTGGCCAACTACACTCTTGACAAAGGCCAATTCATTGTATGATTGATATTTATTGCTCATATAAGACTCTATAGAGAAAAGTCACTTCTTTAGAGATTCAACATTCTCTACCAAGCGTGAAATTTGGTTCTGGCCGGTCTTGACTTCATTCACCATCTCTGCCACAGTGGTTGACACAACACATCCAAGAGAAATTTCAAAAGATTTTACCATTTTTCTCAGCTCATCAACAAGATAGATCGTTAAGACTATAATAGATGCATTCCATGTCTCCTTCAACTCATCCTTTAAAGATTCAAGATCGGCCTTAATAACTAGATTTTCAGGCAGAACTGTAGGTTCTCTTTCAGATACAAGAATATACATAGAGTCATTCATAATAGATTGAATGGATGATATCAACAAGGTTTCCATTATTCTTATCTCTTCCACAAAACTGATCTTTAGCTCAGAATTTAAATCCTCTAAGTCAAATTTTCTCACAAGATCTTCAGGTAAGGTCTCAGATAGGATACTATAATCAACATGAGGTCTACTGATAGGTGTCTCATCCTCAGAGTCAGGGTAATCTAAGCCAAACACTACAAAACATGGGTCTTCTACCCAGTCCTCAATCATATCAGCTACTGAAACAGTACCATGTCTGGTAGGATGCTCCCCCTCAATCTGTTCATGCTCCTATAAATGTACAACAATAGCACCTTGAGCTGGTAGGTCTTTCTCAGAAGAATTATCCACAATTATTTCCATTTCTCCAACAACAGGATTCTCCTCAAGAATAGGTGCAGGTCTATATACATCAATTACTTCCTCAGTAGTCATTAAGAAGATCCCAATCAGTGGATAGAGACTCAAGAAAGAAGAAGTAGATGCTTCAGTTTCAGATTCTTCTACTTCGTCATTCTCTAGAGCAGGCTGGTTATCCTCATCAATAGGAACTTCTATATTACTCTCTTTCAAGACTGCTTCCTTTCCATATGATACAATTTCGACAACAAGACTTGGAGGAATGTCTGGATCCCTTCCATCTTCAACAGAGGTCTCATCTTCTTCAGAATAACTATAGGATGGGATGGCCTAATCAGGTATTAGACCTGGATCCCTCTCATCCTTTGGCCTAGAAGGATGGTCCATAGGACAGTATTTGTCATACACCTTTCCTTCCTCATTAACCCAATGCTTCTTTCATGGATTCCAGTTCACATTCATAAACTATCATACTGTTTGAGTAATGAAAAAATTATCCTTCATCACCACTGTCACATCCTGAGACTCATCCACTTTCTTTTCCTTTATCATGACAGATAGAAACTTTGCAAAAAAATAGCATTAGTCTTGGATTTTGTTCTGGTCATGTCCTCTATCTGAATCATCAACAATCTTCATAGGTTGACCTTCACTCCATGCCTCAAAATATACATCAGGTATATGTCTTGAAACATCATGGTGGGAAATGTCCTCTCCTGGGATTAATCACTTGTTGAATAAACTTGAACAACAATCTGCTCTCACCTTCCATCTCTGCTGCAATCACTTTCATTGGAGTTCCATTTCCAGTTATCTCATGTAGTTCATCTTCATATCCAAAATGATCACTGGCTGCAGGTATGGACTTAGAATAAAATCCATACTCTCCTTCATGAGGTACTCTATGGTTTTCAGCCCATTCAATCGATGAGAATGATATCACTTTACCATTCACAAACGAAATCATCATATTATCCCCTTATAACATCTCAATACGAACATGAGCATAAAATTCTTTCACCAAAACTGGGAAGTATGGTCCATTGTTATTTAAAAAACACTCGAGGCAGCCATTCTCCTCCAATATCTTCAAGATTAACGATTTTCTATATAACAACCATTCAGCGCAGAGTTCTTTTTCAATCACTATCTCCCTCTTGGTTAGATACAGATTCACAGGATATCTTATTTCCTTAATAGTTCCACTTCCACTGGTTCCTGAATCGACTTTTTTCTTCTTATCAAATGGCACATCTCCTTCACTTAGCGTCGGTCTCTTCACACGAGCCATTTCTACAAGCAGAGACTTAGGGTTCACGAGAACTCTAAAGGTTTGGTTTTGCTAGATGGTGAGAATCCAAACAGGTAGAGTTTTCAGTGGATAGGGTAAGGATTAGACTTGATTTTATATCATTTAAGAATCAAAAAATATAAAACAATAAAACACTTCAGATTTTAAAAAAAAATAAAACAACATGATATGTTATACAAGTAGGAATTTTAACAGTATGCCCTACTGGTGAGGATGGTAATGGTGAGGTATTCTTAACGGTGATGTTGTCTAACGATGAGGTATTCCTAAGGGTGAGGTTTTCTAAGGGTGAGGTGTTCCTAACGATGAGGTTTTCTAATGGTGAGGTGTTCCTAATGGCGAGGTTGTCTAACAGTGATGTATTCCTAATAGTGATGTTGTCTAACGGTGAGGTATTCCTAACAGTGAGGTTCTCTAATGGTGAGGTGTTTCTAACGGTGAGGCTTTCTAAGGGTGAGGTATTACTAATGGTGAGGTTGTCTAACGATGAGGTATTCCTAACGGTGAGGTTGTATAATGATGAGGTATTCCTAACGGTGAGGTTTTCTAACAGTGTGGTATTCCTAACGGTGAGGCTGTCTAACGGTGACGTATTCCTAATGGTGAGGTTGTCTAATGGTGAGGTATTCCGAACGGCGAGGTTGTCTAACGGTGAGGTATTCTTAATGGTGAGGTTTTCTAATGATGAGGTATTCCTAATGGCGAGGTTGTCTAACGATGAGGTATACCTACGAGTATATCATTCCTAATTCGTGTCTAATGTCACTTAACCTCTTTGAATTTAAAGGCTTTGTGAAAATATCCTCTAGTTAATGATCAGTGCATATAAAATCAAGAGTTATATCACCCTTTTGATAATAATCTCTTAGAAAATGGTTCCTAACATCAATGTGTTTGGTCTTAGAGTGAGATACAGGGTTCATTGAGATGTTAATTTCACTAGTGTTGTCACAATTTATTGAAACATGTTTAAAATCATATCCATAGTCCAACAAAGTGTGTTTCATCCACAGAATATCTGCACAACCACTACCAGCAGCTATATACTCTACTACAATAGTAGACAATGCAACTGAATTTGGTTTCATACTACACCAAGATACTAAGGATGTTCCCAATAAATGACACGTTCCAGATGTGCTTTTTCTGTCCAACTTACAACAAAAAAATCAGCATCTGAATAACTTATCAAATCAAATTATTTTACTTTTGGATAAAACAAATCTAAATTTGCAGTATGTTTAAGATATTTGAAAATTCATTTAACAGAAAGGTAATGGGATTATTTTGGATTAGCTTCAAATATTTCACGCATACATACACTAAACATAATTTCTATTAGACTAGAAGTAAGGCAAAGCAGACTCCCAATCATACCTCTATAATTTGTTTGATCAACTGGTTTCCCAGATTCATCAATGTCCAACTTACAGGTGGTACTCATGGGTGTTTCACTTCTTTTATTACTATCCAAACCAAAACATTATAAAATATCTTTTTTTACTTACATTGAATTAAAATAATACCATATTTATTTTGAAAAAATTTAAAACCAAGAAAATATTTGAGTTCTCCCATAAAACTCATTTCAAATTCATTTTTCATACAATTTGAAAAATCAATACACAAAGTATTTTTAGAAAATCCAAAAATAATATCATCAATATAGATTTGCACTATCAAAACATCTTTGTAAATTATTTTAATAAAAAGAGATGGATCAAAAATTCCTTTAGAAAAACCTTTTGAAATAAGAAAATTACTAATTCTATCATACCAAGCTCGTGGAGCTTGTTTTAAACCATATAAATCCTTAGAAAGTTTAAAAACATGATTTATAAAATGAGGATTAGTAAATCAAGGTGGTTGTCCAACAAAAAAATATTCAATTTTAAAACCATTTAGAAAGTCCCTTTTAACATTTATTTGATATAACATGAAATTCAGATGAGTAGCATAGGCAAGTAGAATCCTAATAGCTTGTAATCTAGCTACAGGTGCAAAGGATTCCTCATAATCTATTCCGTCCTCTTGACTATACCCTTGTGCAACTATCCTTGCTTTGTTTCTAATGAAATTTCCTGATTCATCAACTTTGTTTCTAAAACCCCATTTAGTGCCAATGGTCAAGGTTTCCTTAGGTATGTCAACTAATTCCCAGACATTGTTTCTTTGAAATTGATTTAATTATTCTTGCATATCCATTACCCAAAATTAATCATTGATTGCATCATTGATATTTTTAGGTACTAACTGTGAATGAAAGGCTTGATGTTCAACTTTATTCCTTAGAGAAGTTCTAGTTATGTACCTCTATCAAGATTACCATTAACAACATCTAAAAAATGAATCTTTAGAATCCTAGTTGATCTAGTAGAGGTTGGACTATAAATTTTAGGTTATTTTCTATTTTCGGGTTCACCAGAAACAGATTCTGGAATATTTCCAGAACTGATTTTCTTTACAACAGGTTCATTGATTTTATCATTAAGGTCCAAAATAGACAAATCTTCTTCAATATTTTCAAGAGATGACTTAGGTTCATCTGGATTAGTTTCATCGAATTTGATGAGAACAGATTCCTCCACACATTTGGTTCTTTTATTAAAGACTCTATATGATTTACTCGTTATAGAGTAAACTAGAAAGATTCTCTCGTCACTTTTAGAAGAAAACTTGTCAAGATTAACCATAGTATTGAGAATAAAGACTTTGCAACCAAAAAATCTGAAGTAACTAACTTTATAATTCCTATTATTCCACAATTAATAAGGGGTCTTCTTAAGAACATGTATAATCAAAACTCTATTTGTAATAAAACAAGAAGTATTCCAAGATTCAACCCAAAAATAAATAGGTAGGTCATACTCATTAAGCATATTTCATGAAATTTCCTGACGGGTTCTATTCCTTCTTTCTACTACACCATTCTGTTGAGGTTTCCTAGGGGAAGAAAAATTGTGAATATAGCCATGGTGTGAGAAATATGATTCAAACTCATGATTTTCAAACTCACAGCCATGATCACTTCTCAGGGTCTTAATTTTAATTCCACTAAGGTTCCCTATAGATTTTGAATATTTCATAAAATAAGAGAAATCATCACCTTTTTGAGCAAGAAAGTATACCCAACTGTATCTATAAAATTAATATACTAAGTCATAGACATAGTGCTTCCCATTTAAAATAGAAAATCTAGAAGGTAAAAATAAATCCATGTGAAGGAACTAGAGAGGTTGAGAAGTTGAAACTTCTTTCATTTATTTAAAAGAAAATTTATGTTGCTTTCCCTTTTGACAGGGATTACAAACTTTGTCAGTTAGGAATTTTAGTTGAGGTAGGTCTCTAACTAACTTATTCCTAGTTAGTTTTAAAAGTGAATGAATGTTGAAATGTCATAATCCTCTATGCCACAACCAAGACTCTTTATGAAAATCATTTAAGCATGTAATGTTTTGTTTGGCTAAAGAATTCAAATCCACTGCATAAACATTTTCGTTTCTCAAAGTAGAAAATATTAAAATATTTTTAGAATTAAAAACATTAGAAGAATAAATTTCAAATTTAACTTTGAAACCATCATCACACAACTGAGAAATACTTAACAGATTGTATTTTAATCCATCAACAAGTAAAATATTTGAAATTAAAACTGAATCAGTGTTACCAATCTGGCCTAAGCCAATGATTTTTCCTTTTGGATTATCACCAAAGGTGAAATGTCCTCCTACAACCTTGATTAAACTCCTGAAACATGCGTAATATCTCGTAATATTCCTTGAACATCCACTATCCAAGTACCATATCTTCTAATGGTAACTCTTTAAGCAAGTCTCCTACAAGGCAAGTTTAAATAGAAAATGATTTTGGTACCCAGATTTTCAGGGGTCCAGAAAGGTTAGCAAGAAAAAAATTTGGTACCCAGATTTGTCTATTTGGTCTCACAAAATCAATAGATTCAAATTATTTAGAAAGATAAAACTTTTTTGATATATAACCATGTGAATAACTAGTTGAAGCATATGAATTTCCAGAACTATAACTAGCATCATTCTGTCCAGATTTAGGAATAAATCTATTTTTAGTAATCTGTCTCTGTCCAGGCTGATAGCCTATTCCAGTTGTATATTTTGGTGCCACTTGTTTACCTAAAATTTGTGTAATTTTATCTTTTACATTTGTTAATTTCTTTAAGTCTTTTCTTAATTTATCATTATATAATTTTAGTTCATTATTTTCCATAAGTAATTGTGCATTATTTTCTTTTTCTAAATCAAGTGCATATTTAACAGAGATAGTCAAAGAATATTGTTTCTTCATGGTCTTATAATTTCCCTTCAATTCATTACAGGTTTCTTCTATGATATAAAAATATTCAAATAATTCTTTACTAGACATATTTTCAGATTCAGAATCAGAATCAACTACAGAATAATATGAATTTAAAGCAGGTGTATCCAATGTTTCCTCAGATGTGTTTGTCAAGAAACACATATTAGATTTTTGATATTTTTCATCCTAAGTAGAATCAGAATCAGTTGAATTGTCTTCTGAAGCACTCAATGTTTCTTTCGTACCTTTCTTATACTTATTTTCCTTGTAGTCATATTTCGTCTTGAATTTTAACTGTGGAAAATCTTCTTTTACATGTCCTTTCCTTTTTCATTCATAGAAAACAATTTCATCACTCTTATCATACTTTTTCCAATCCTTCTTCTAATGACCATTGTTGTCATATTTTCCTTTGTAGTTTGATTTTATAAAGAATTTATTCTTCTTGTATAATTTCTTTAATATCGTGGCTATTTGAGCCATCTCTACATCACCTTCAGATGCACTCTCTTCACTGATTGAACTATCACTTTCACTTTGAATTTTCCCTTTGTCCTTATTTTTTGGAGCAGAAGTCTTGAAAGCTACAGATTTCTTTCTTGGTTCATCATCTTATTCCTTTTTTACTTTCAATTCTTCTTCATACATCATTCACTTACCAATCAACTCCATAACAGGTAAAGCACCAATATCACAAGATTCTCTAATTAAAACTGATGTGCCTCTCCATTTGTCTGGTAGACATCATAGTATCCTCATGATTTTCTCTTTTGCAGGAATAACTTTTCCATGTGAGCTCATTATATTTACAATTTCGTTGAACCTATGATACATGTCAGAAATAGGTTCATCAGGCTTCATTTTAAAATTATCATACATAATAGTGTAGGTATACAATCTCATTTCTTTAACATTGGGTGTTCCCTCATGGGAAATATCCTAAGTATCCTAGATTTCATAAGCAGTTTTTCAAGAAGATATTCGATTAAAATAATCATCTTCTAAAGCACAATACATCGCATTCATTGCTTTACAATTATTATTGTAAGATGTTTTAGTAGGTTCATCCCATGTAGTTCTTTTAGTTTCTGGAATCTTATAATGAGTCTCTATAGCAGTCCAAATATCAAAACCCATACTCTCTAAGTGAATCTTTATTTTCAGTTTCCATTGGTCATAATTAACACCATTAATGAAACGTGGCCAGTTGGTAAAACCACTTTCTATTCTATTATCAATAACTATATTTTAGCAAATATATTTAAAGAGATAAAATTTATAAGTAACAAAAATTTAAAATCGTTAAGATACAACTAAAATCACAGTTGAAAAATAGAGTGTTTGGAAATCCTTTAGAAAACAAATCCTTTGATACCAAATGTTGGTCAGAGTGGATACTCAAGAAGAGGGTAAATTTAGTTCCAATTAAAAATTTCTGTTAAAAATATTTCAATTAAAAATCCCCCAATTTAAATAACAATTTAAACTGTATTGAATTTGTAATACAGTAAAGGGGAAGTTAGTTTCTCAATAGATTGATTAGTTCTCAGTTAATTTAATCTTTAGATTAGATTAGCTTTCGAAACTAACCTAATTCATTACAATAAATAGAAACACTTGCTAGATTAACTATAATAGTTACTTTAAAATATATTTCTTTTTAAAGTACTTAGAAACAAAATATAATATATAGTTTAAAACCAAATAAATAAGCAGAGCAGTTTTAAAACAAGAGGTTCAGTCTCAAGCCAAGACTTAGTCCTCTCAAACAGTTTATATAAACTTGATCCACACCCTTGATCTAGGTTTTTACAAAAGTGCTCAGACATCCCAGGTCCTCTGACCTCTAACACAGTTCTTCATGGGAAAACAAAAAAACATCATCACATAGGCTGTCCAGGTCTTATGACCTCTACCACAATCCCAAGTCGGATACAGGAGAGTTATAGAAGTTTTTTTTGAGGATTTGGAAGTCCTATAGTTTTGCACAAGATTCAGTGTATGTATGGAATATACAGAGCACAGACACTACTCAAAAAGTAAGTAAATGATTCATTGAGATAGAGTAGATATGTATTTAGAATGCTCTAGTTATTTGAAGTGCAGCTCTTGACTCCTTTTGATTAAACATAAATGCTTCTGAGTCCTTCTCTGTTTTTTTTTCTTGAAAACAGAGTTTCATTTGCTTCTTTGATTTTTAGGTTCAGTTTGATCATCTTGAGTGTATGAAAGATTGTGTTAGTTATTCACTCCTTCACTAAGGTTCAGTTTATGTTCTCTTCTTGTATGAATTGCATCGTGTATGTCCAGTGTTCTTCAAGTAAGATGGTGTATGAATGTCACCTCTCTATTGTGTATCTTTCTCGCTACAGATCGATCTTCCTTATATTCCTTCAGATGTGGAAAAGAGAATGATTACATTATGGTAGGTACGAGGTATGGTTCCCCGAAATCACAACAACCGTCATTAATTAATAGTAGTTGCATTTAATTAACCAAATATGACCACTAGTTTAATTTAAATAAAGCATAAAAGTTCAAGCAGTAGAATGCTTGTAACGGTCGACTTGTATCGGTAGTTGTTTGTCTCTGTAACAGTAGATCCTTGTACCGGTTGCTTTATGTAGCGGTAGGTCTCTATGTAGCGGTGACCTCCTATCGATAGCTGTTTGATCTTGTACTGGTAGCTCCTTGTATCAGTAGAAATGAGTAGTAGAAACTTCCTTATACTGGTGGACTTTATAACAGTAGACATATACATACTGGTAGACTTACTCTAACGGTAGCTCTGGTGTAACGGTAGCTCTCTGTGTAGCAGGGAACTTTCTGTAATGGTAGACTTGCATACCAGTAGAATTTTATATATCGGAAGTCTTTATCTAACGGTAACCTTTCGGTGTACCTGTATACATACATACCGGTAGACTTATACATGCCAGTAGCTCTATTTATTCATTCTATTCACATAATGAATTAATTTAGAATACAGTGAAGCATATACACATTTAATGAACCGTATGACTTAAATATATCAGAAGATATTTATCATTTGGACATATTTGAAAGTATTTATATTTTGAGGATTAAAGTACATAAACATTAACTAAAATAATTCAATGTTTAAATAATAAACATCATTTGGGATTATCAAAGAATATGGAAACATAATTGGGATTATCAAAATAGGTGAGGCCAATAACGGCTGCATACTAGGCAATGAGAACAGTATGCGGGAGTAGTTCATAGAACTAAAAATGGTTCGCGGTGATGGTTTTCAACGAATGGAATGTTATAATCTAAATGGATGATTTTTTTGGTATGATGGAATAGAATAGTGCCTTGTTGGAAAAAATTAAGTATGTAGACCATAGTGGAAAAATGGTTCGTGGAATGGTTGTGGTTCACAGTAAAAGGATTGGTATGTGGTGGAGGCTATACCAAATCAAAGATTTCGTATATCTTGGATTAATAGATTTTCCAGATATATTTTCCTATATAAGGAGATATAATCCCATTGATTAGAACGTAGATCAATTTTCATTACATAATATCTTTGTTCTGAGAATTTGGTGAAGTTCAAAGGAAGTTTGCGAGGGTGAATTCTGCAAAGGATGAAGAGGTTCTAGCAGAAGGAATTCTACCAATGGTTTTTATAGGGTGTTGTAGGCCTCAAAGGAAGAACATACACATAAGAAGAATGTGATAAACAATGGGGGAGATCTGGTACGTAGAAGAAAAGGAAGTCATGAAAAAAAAGAACAGTTCACGGACAGAGGGTGATTTGTAGAAGAGGTCTGTGGAGTCGGTACGCGGAGGCAGTATGCGATAACGAATGAAGTAGATTCTGTAGAGGAAGGGTAGTTTGCAGAAGTGGAATCAGAATAAAGAAGAGGTTTTCCATATACCATACCCATTCACATTACACAAGAGGATAAGGTGGTTCACAGAACACGCAAGGAAGCTTTCAAAAGCATTAAATCAGTTTCAAAATGTATTTTCTAGTAACTAAAAGTACCCAAGAAGGAGGAATTCATCTATGGGTGAAAGAGGGACTTCGACAGAGAATCTACCAGTATTTGAGAATGCAGAATTCATGAAAATTCAGTGACCTGCATTTCCATAAACTGTTTTTGACCTACATGTCTATAAGCTCATAGTGGATTCTTTTCCAAGAGATGTGAAATATGGAAGAGGAAGACGGCGACCCTTTCCACCTGTAGTGATCTAAATAAATAGTCATAGAGAGTAACCCTTGGGAATGCATTGAAAAAAACCTAAAACTTTTAAAGGAAGTGATCTTGGGCATAGAAAATCTATCCCAAACTGTGAACTCATTATTGGTAATATCCCTTTGTTAATTTGGTACCTCAACATGATGTCATTGTATGCTCCTAGGATGTAGCCTAGTGAGGGGGAACCAAGTTAAAATTATTATTCATCATGAACAATTTAAATTATATTCATACTTTTCAACAAGAACATGAGTGAAGAGGGTTCTATTTAATGATGAAACAATATCTGAAGAAGAATAAATTTTAATCTTTCATACCCTAATTAACCCCCTCAAGGTATTCAACCAAGTTGACTTATCAATTGGTATCATAGGAAAATGTAGAAAGTCAGTGATTCTCTCTCAGAAGAAGGAATGGAGGTGTTAAATAATAGATGAATCCCAATCATCGATGGAAATAATTTTCAACCATGGAAGAATAGTATGTATCACTAATTCCAATCAGTAGGAGTGGGCATCTTCATAGTAACTATGCATGGAATATTAGTTGACATCAATGGTGGTGCTTTATCAAAATCTGAAATAATTGAATTTTATGCTGATGATAAAGGGATCAATGATTTAGGGGATCCCCATCAAATTAAATTTATACGAAGGTGATGTCTTCTAAAACATCTCATGTTATATAGAAAAATATTTTTAACATTTATGAGGGTGACCCAATAGTCTGAGAAGCAATGTTGCAGTATCTATGGAACAAGTATGTTGATCTCTGAATGAACCCCAATGAGAATGGTGATTGATTCTTCAATAGGTTAAATGTTGTTTTGGAAGAAATTATGGGTCTTAGGGAAGCCAATGAATATATAAAAATTGTGAAACATATCTTTAGGAAACTCCCACTGTGGTTCAATCTGAAAGTTTCAGTGTTGGATGAAAAAGACCCGAAAGAGTTGACACTGGATTACCATCATAGTACCCATGTAGCATATAAAATAAGAAATGATGATAATTATGTAGTGGAAAATGGTAAGTCTAAAGAAGTTATATCTAAGTCCATCAATAATATATTAATTTAATATAGTCTTGAGGAGGAAAATTTGGATGATGTCATGTCATTTCTCTGCTCAAATTTGTAAAGGGGAAAAGTGAAGCTCAAAGGTAAACATTTATATGCATTCTTTCAGTGCGGAAAGATTGGTAATTTTGTAGTAAAGTGCCTTAAGAATATTTATGATCACAATGAAGACAATGATGACATTCCCTTAAATAATTATTCACAAAATGTGAATGGTAGGAGAGTACTAAGAGAACGTTCATTAAAAAGAAATTGAAAGTTTAAAAGAATCATAGGCTGAATAGTTGGACAACTATAAGTATCATAATGTATATTCTTTGGTGGAAGTTTTCAGAAGTTCTCTAAAAAGAGAATAAAGTGACAATTAAGAAGGATAAATTGAAGGAAAAGTTGATCTTAATGATGAATTAGAATCTTCCCATGTAGAGATCAATATCTTGAGATCCAAAATAATGAAATCTAAAAAATTTGTTTGTGAGGCCCAAATCAATATACAGTAGCAGGAAAAAGAGAATTCTGAGCTGAATGTAGAAATTGAAAAGCTGAGCAATTCAATTTAGAAAGCACAGAAAAGGTGGTTGAGTAAAAACTAATAATTTATGAATATAAAATAGAAATCAATAGTTTTAATGAAACTAGAAAATATCAAAACAAACATATCGAAGAACTAGAAGAATAATTCTTCGGTCTGTGATGAATAGTTAAAAATCAATAGAATCTATTAACTCTTAGTTAAGCATCTAGAATGAAGATCATATAATCAACAAAGAAGATGAAATTTGTGCAGAGTGGTATAGTACAACAGAAGCAATAATCAACTCTGCATGATATGGCTTGGATGGGGCATGATCTATAACAGAAAGTAGTTATGATTCATGTTAGACATTAATAACCCACTCCAAGATTAGAGATTGGTTTGGGTATGAAGAAGAATTAAAAGATTCATAGAACCCAACATACAACTAGTGGTGCATCATTTCCACACAGGAATATACCTCCCACAAAATTCTATTGTTGTGGTAAGATAGGACACTCTCGAAATGTGTTTTCCATAGAAAAAAGTACCAAAGGGAAAAAGTCCAACATAGGTGGTCATACAGAGCTCAATATTACATGTCATCATTTGATGGTCTTTGTTTCATGTCTAAAGGACTCAGACATATGGGAAGATATTGCACATTAACTATGCATAAGTGTGTGTTGAGGAAGACTGAATATGATCATAAGAAGCAACCAAATGTACCATTAAGAGAGATGAAAATTCAAAATTGATTTAAAAATTTGGAAGTTGAAAATGGTATATCATATATTGAGGAAGATAAATATTATCATTTTATAAAGGGTATGAAGTCAAAGACTTTGGTTAATAAGAAAAGATATTAGTAGGAAGTGGTTGCAGAAATTGTGTTTTAGGTATCAGATCGCCCTGGGATATGACTCATTGATATTGGATGCACTTACCATATGAAAAGAATAAGGATCTAGTTACCAAAATAATGTATGATAAAGAAGGTATCCTAATATTTTGTAATAATGAAGGCTTGAAAAATATTTGTTCTGGAAGAGAAAATTTTGTAGAAAAAGACATGAGATGATCAGATGTCTTTGTTATTGAAGGGCTTAGAAACAACATGCTTAGAGTCAGTCAATTGTGTGAATCAGGGCATGCCATATGTTTTTACAAGAAATTATGTATCATCTAGGAAAATTATGTTGTTGTTTTGTTGCAAGGAAATCATAAAAAAAGGGAATATCTACCTCATGAATGGACGAGAAGATATGTGCTTTTTTTTTGAGGATGAAGAAATACGGTACGACATAAGCATCTTGGACACATAATCCAAACGTCCTTGGAAGATCTGGTGAAATATTACGCTAATCAAAATATCCAAATATTATCACATGAATGTACTCATGTGTGTGATTCCTTCCAACAAGGTAAGATCATTCGAAATACATAGAATCCAAAGGTGAAAAAGTCATAAAGATTGATTGATTTGGTACATATTGATGTCTGTGGACAATTTTACCAAGGGATATTGATTGGAAAGTTATTATGTTCTATTAATTGATGGTTATAGCAGAATGAAATGGGTTTCAACAGTCACCCACAAATCCGAAGTGTTCAGTTTCATTACAATATATCGATGGGAATGTGAAAAGATGCTTGGTCAGAAAACTCAGGTGATTCAAAAAGATAATGGAATAGTGTTCTCAAATATCCAAGTTGAGGAATATCTTGATAAACATGGGATAAGGAATCAAGTTTCCGTGGTAAGAACTCCACAGTTGGAGTAGTTGAGAAAAAAAATTAGATTGTCAATAACATGGACATAAAACTGCTCATTGAGATAGACCTTCCAATTATTTTTGGAAATAAGTATTAATGAAATAAGACTACACTTAAAATATATCTTTTTTTTATTTGAAATAGTAGAAGACTCCAGATGAGTTATAGTATGTAAGGAAGCCGTCATTGAAGAACTTTTGAGTCTTCTGAAGTAAATGTTACATTCTCAATATGGAGAAACATGGGAAGTTGAATCCCATGGGGATGAAGGGATATTTCATGGATACTAAAAGAAAATAAAAGTGTATATATTATTCAATAAGAGGCTAGTAAAGATAGTATAATGTCATGATGTCACTATAGTGGTAATTTAACAAAATCATCAGCAAATACATGATAAGAATCATGAGGAAAGTGATGATAAGATGAACAGTTTAGAAGACACTCTAGCTCCATAGGTTGATTAATAAGAAGAATTGGATGATTAGAATAAATCAGCATCTACCCAAAGGCCAGTGAGAAGATCTTAAATTGATAAGCAGAACATAATTGGTTGTCAGACAGCACTGGTGCAGACAAATAGAATGAAGACTCTACAAAAAGCATCATAATTATCACTGGTGGAACCTAAATGTTTTTTATAAAACATATATAGATGAGAACTTGGTTTAATCTATGAATTAATAGCATGACCAAATAGAAAACAATTAAACAAGGGATATTGTTTATAGACCATCGAATAAAAATTTCATTGGGGCGAAATGGATCATTCGCAACAAAATGAATGAAGATGGTATTGTGGTTCAAAACAAAGAACGAGTTATGTGAAAATGGGTTCTCCTAGATAGAGGTTATAAATGTCGATAAAAAAATGTCATCTATTGTGAGGATGGAGACAATTAGATTATTCTTGGTCATAGGAGTGAAAATAATGTTCAAGTTTTTATAGTTGGATGTCAAGTCATCATTTCTGAATGGAGTACTAGGAAAAAAATTACATTGAGTAGGCAGATGTTTTTTTCATTCTTGAAGATGAGAACATAGTTAGTTAGAAGAAGAACGAATTATATGGTTTGAAGAAAGCACAAATATCAAGGTATTCAAGTATTGACTATTTTTTTTAAGAAGTTTGGTTTCCAGTGTGGTGGAGATGATTAAAATCTATATTTCATCAATGGAAATAATCAAAAGATGATAGTGCTGGTTTATGTTGATGAAATAATATTTAGTGGATCAGATGAAGAATAATACATATAGTTTTCCAATTTCATGACAAGTGAGTTTTAAATGGCAATGATTGGTCAATTGACATTTTTCGTTGGTTTAAAGGTAACACAGGAAACACATATCACATTCATTTCTCAATATAAATATTCTAAGGATTCTTTTAGATGGTTTGGAATGGATAATTTAAAATAGATGAAGACACTTAGTTGTTACCTAGTTGAAACTATCACAATATTATAAATTCAAGGCAGTTAATGTCATTGAATACAAGAAAATCATTGGATGTCATTTTACCAGATAGTGACATGACCTGATATTATATTTTCCACATGCCAAGCAGTGAGATATCAATGAAATCCCAAGAATAGCAACATGATTTTAGTGAAAATAATAATTTTGTATATAAAGGTCATAGTGGATTTTGGTTTAATTTATAATGTCAAACCTCAGCCGGAGTTATTGGGATATAAATATGGAGAATGGTATGTATTGACAGATGATAGGAAATCAACATTCAGAGCTGGTCTCTATCTTGGTGGATTGTTAATTTCTTACTTGAGGAAGAAACAATATTTCATTTAATTAAGAACTATATAATATGAGTACATTTCAACTACTAAACCATGCACATAATTAACTTGGATTAAGCCATAGATTGATTGTATGGGAGTTGAAGTGAAGTCTCCGATCAAAATCCATTGTGATAATTCACGTTCTATAAATCTGAGCAAAAATCCCAGGCATCAATCAAGGTCAAATCATATTGAAATAAAATATCATTTTATGAAGTAGAAGGTGGTTAGTGGTCTTGATAAGTTAGAGTATGTTCCAATAAAACAACATGTGATAGATATTCTTACCAATTCGATACCTGAATATGCATTTGAAAGTCATCGATTGGCTCTAGGAGTCCAATCGACATAACACACTTGAATATGTGTGGATGTGGGACCCCATATCCCTAAGGTATGGTTTTTTTTCCTAGTTTATTGATATGTATTCTTTACCCTATTCAATAGAACCTTTAAGTTCCCATTAGGTTCTTTCAAAAATGTGTATAAAATTTAACTATTCTATGGGATAAATGACACGGGGACATGGGGAGAAGCTGTTAGGTGGATCAGTGAGATAAGGGGAGTTGAATCTGAGCTAAATCTTTTTAGAAGAGTTGTGACATTGTGGGAGTATTAAATTTTACAATTCTAGAAGTCATCAATAAAAGATTGCATATCATGATAGTTGGGGTTTGTGATGAAGTCAGTTGATTAGTTTCAAGAGTTAGTGTTAGGAATGAAGAGATTCATTGATGAAATTTTCATTATACTCTTAATTCTCATGCTGATCATAGATCATGTGGTATTAGAGTATGTGTTGAGTAAATACGATATCTCTATCTTAATCTCATTAAGTGAATGCTTATTGAAGAAGTATGGAGTCCTAACAATGTATCAACATGTGATGAATTTTTATGAGAAGATTTTTCCGGAAACCCAAAGGGGTAGATTGTTGGGAAAAATCACTCAAGGAATCCTACCATTATTTTTTGGGTGTTATTGTATTTTTTGATAAAGCTAGATGACTGCGAATTAGAATGGTTGGTGTATTCCGAAAGCAGGTTTTTAAGGTGGCACTGTTTCCCAGCGGTTTCAAAATTTTGGGACTCAAAATCGGGAAAATGATGATGGAAATGGAAGGATTTCATCATAGGATAGAATGGTATGATGAAATCCTAGGAAAATTGGGAAAATAAGGGAACCATTTACCTTGGAACATGGTCCACATACTATGTTTGGGAATTTTTTGAGGCCGCATACCAGGCAGCAGGAAAGGTACACAGGTGTGGTTCACAGAACCAAAAATGGTTCACGATGATGGTTTTTGGGGAAGAGAATGTGGTAAGTGGAAGGCATGATGTTTCATGTTATGATGGAAGATGATGGTTCTTCATAGGATTGAAGGAAGTACGCAAACTGTAATGAAAAAATGGTCCAAGAAATGGTTCCAGTTAGCGACACGAGGATCAATATACGATGGAGGCTATACCGAATCAATGATTTTGTAAATCATGGATTGATAGATTTTTTGGATATATTTTCCTATATAATGAGATCTAATCCCCCTTATTAGGAGCGAAATAAATTTTCATTTGAGAATATCATTGCTCTGGGAAATATGTGCATTTTGAAAAAAGTTCACGTGGGAGAATTATGTGAAGGATGAAGAGGTTCCTGCATAAAGAATTTTGTTGAAGGTTTTAACAGGGTGTTATAGGCAACAAATAAAGAACTTTTTTTGAAGAAGAACATGTTATGTAGAGGGGTATCTATGATACGCAGAGGTGAAGGAAGTCCACGAATAGAGAATAGTTGATAGAGAGAGGGTGATTTGTAGAAGAGGTTTGTGGAGTGAGTTGGTGGATGCATTATGCGACAACAATGGAAGAGGATTACACAAAATAATGGAGGTTTGTAGAAGAGGTAGTGGTATGAATAGGAGATGTTCCAAATACCATACCCAAAACATAGTACATGGGAGGAGAAGGTGGTTTGCAAAACATGTAAGGAGGCTTTGAAAATCATTAAATCAATTTAAAAAAGTATTTTTTGGTATCTAAAAATAATCAAGATGGTGTAATTTATCTACAGATGATAAGGTGACTTCAAAAGTGAATCTATCTATAGTTGTGGATGCAACGTTCATGAATTTGAAGGGACATACATGTCCATAAATTTTGTTCAACCTATAAATCTATAAATAATGAGTGGAATCATTTCCAGAAGTAGTCAGCGAAGGAAGAGGAAGGTGGTGCCCCTTTCCATCGGTAGTGTGCCATATAAAGAGGCATATGGAGTGACCATTTATAATATAGTGATCATTCCCAAAATCTTATAAAAGAAGTGAGCTCAGGCATAGAAGATCTATCACAAACATTGAACTCATTATTGGTAGTAAGACTTAGTGAATTTGGTACATCAACACACTGTCATTGTATGTTCCTTAAACATATCCCAGTGAGGGTAAACCAATATAAAATTGTTGTTTCTCATGTATAATTTAAATGTTGTTCAAACTATACAATGAAAATAAGAGAGAAGAGAGTTTTTTTAACAAGGAAACTATGATCTGAATGGGGAAGGAATTTTAATCAATCATACCCTGAATCACCCCCACCCCTCTCAGGGTATTCGGCCAAATGGACCTATTACAAATGATCATTTGGATATTTTCAATATTTATGGATACAACCATATGACATCATCCTTTGAATGGATTGTTTTTATTCAATGCAGGATGTCATGGATTTCATTAGGAGTAATGGTGTGTTCTATAATGATGATAGAGAGCCACCAATGTTTATTGGTGAGAGAGACTCTTGGATGGGTTGTAGGCATTTTATGACATTATCAAATTTAATGGTTTATTTTATTCCAATATCATCATAGGTTCAGCAGTTTATGTTTACCTTGGTTCATGAATATAACCCTAATGTCTTTCTAGAAGAGGTTGTTTTATTTCCTCCATGATATGAGATTGAGTTTGGAATCAATCTATTTATGGGGATATCTCCAATAATGATTGATTGATATAGGTGGAAGATTTTTATTTATGAGAGTTGAAAGTGTATCATAATGATTTGTTGTAGAATGGTATTTTTCATCCGAGTGTGCTACCTTGGGGTGTACCTATTTTTATCATAAATAATGTTGATGGTAGTTTTCAGTTGTGTATTTATTATCATCACTTGAACCATGTGAAAGTAAGAAACTATTATCCACTTCCATAGATAAATGATTTATTTGATCAAATAAAGTAAAAAAATTATTCTCAATGTTCGATATATGTTTAGTATATCATCATATGTGTGTGAAGGAACAATATATTCAATAGAATCCTTTTGGTTATCACCATGGTCATTACAAGTTTTATGTGATGCAAGTTTTGTGATTAATACTCCTTCTATGTTAATGGTGTTGAAAATAAATGTGTTAAGAGAGTCCGTGGATAAGTTCGTTGTGGTTTTCATTGATGAAATCCATGTGTACTCAACGTCCGAAGAGGAGAAACATAGCATATTCCTGCCATTTTGGGAGTTCTTCATTATGAGAAGTTATTCACTAAGTCTTCGAAGTGTGAGTTCGGGGAACATGATGTCTTTTTCTTTGGGAATGTTGTTTCTAATTAGGAATTTATTATGCACCCATTAAATATAGAGGTTGTTGTTTCATGGGATGCTACTAAGACAATGATTCAGCCCATTGTTATCTTGTATAAGGAGTTCCATTTAAGGTTTTTTGTGATTTTTTCAATCTTGTTTTGAGATATGTTATGATGTATTATAGATTGGTAATTTCTTATGGGTTTCTATATTTACGTCTCAATAAGTGTAACTATTAAGCCCATGATTTGGGGTTGTTGGAAGTTTTTATTTCTTTGATGTTATAGAGAGATTACCACATTAGTTAGTGTTTTATGGTTTTTACCGACTGTAAGAGCATGAGGTATTTCTTCTATCGGCATTATTTAAGCTCAATCCATCATCAAGGTAAGTAATCCTTACAGGATTATGACTTCAATATTTTTTATATCGTAATAAAGGGAAATGTTATAGCCAATGTGTTGAGAAGAAATTTATGTAGTGATGTTGTGCATGAATCTGGATATTCCTAGAGAGTGATGGAAGAACACTCAAGGATGCATATAGATATGGGGTAGAATAGAAGAAGATGTTTTCATTTATAGGTGACACTATAGAAATATTTGGTGCATCAGGTGTAGGAGTACCATTTAATGGATTCTATGGTGGAGGTCACAAGAGACTGAGTCTTTTTGTTAATTCTTCTGATGGTTGGTCTAATGATGGACATCACTAGGTGATGTTTTTGGAAATAATTTCCATACCTTCAGCGATGAATGAGATTGTTCTCCATGAGTTTTATTTCTCACCTTTGGTGTAAAATAACGACATGAAAAAATATTTACCAATAATATAAAGGTTAGTTTTGGTATTTTTGGTTGAATCATGCTATTATAATTTTTTTTCTTGATGTTTGGTATGCTAAAATGTGATGGTTAAGGATAATGTTCTTGGTAGTTTTCTCTATTTGTTAGATGTTCCCCATTATAAATGGGAGGACATATCAATATAATTCATTACCATTTTACCTCAATCTTAGTGAGGCTATGATTCTATATGGGTGATAGGGAATAGTTTGATGAAATCATCCCACATTATAATGATTAGGCAGACGATCTCAACTGATGATTTTAGAAGACAATATTTGGAGAAGGTGGTGCAACTTAATGGAGTCGTGAGGATGAACATGTCTGATAAGGATCGTCATTTTAACTATAGGGTATGGAGTGATTTCTATCATTCTTTTTTATCTCATTTATTCCATAGTAGTTCTCTTCATCCATTGACAAGCAGTTATATAGAGAGGACCATCACAACTCTTGAAGACATGTTGCACTCCCATTACCTATATGTTGGAGGTTAACAGATGAGGAACCTACCCTTGGTCAAGATTTCTTATAATAATAGTTTCCACTCCACCATTTGTATAGTGAAATTTTATGATTTTTATGGAATAACTTTTTATTCTCTTTTGTGATGGATCAAGGTGAGAGAGGAAATAATTCTATGGATGGAACTAGTTTATAATATGATAGAGATGGTTCATGTAATGCACTAGAGGATAAATGTATCATAGGATTGATATGATCTTAGGATTAGACCTTTGGAAATAAATGTTAGAGATCATGTGTTCCTAAAGGTGACTCATCAACATGATAATGATGTTTTTGTCATGGGAGTAAGCTTTATCCATGTTTTGTTCTATTTTAAAGGTGTTGGCTCATGTTGGAGTTGTAGAATATTAGTCAAATCTTCCCCCAAAGATGGTCAAAATATATGATTTCCTTCAATTTTCATAGCTCCATAATTATCTTAAGTAATATCATCATTTCATTGATTGGGTAAACATCAATGTTTACGATTATCCTACCTATAAGGAGAAGCATGTAGTGATCCAGGATCACTAGGAGAAGGTGTTTTATAGACATGTTATTCCCTTGGTTCATGTATTTTGGAGGTATAATGGAATGGAGGAGAGTACCTTGGAATGTGACTCACAGATGAACACTCAGTACTTTTACCTCTTTAATGTGTATCTCTTCTGATGTGGATGTTTACCTTTTTTTTGAGATGGTTCTCTCTTGTTTCTTTCTAGTAGCCTTTATCTTGTCTGAGAGGTATATCCCCCATGAAAGTGTTTAATATTTGTTTTTTCTTGTTGAATGTTTTAACTTCTTTACTCTAAGTATTTTGTTGATATCATGTGATTTAAAGACCCTTGAGAGGTATCTTGTGAGGTGGCTCTTTGGACGACCCCTTTTTGTTTTCTCCCCAGGTTTGGTTTTTGATTCTTAAGGGTGAAATTTTATTGGGAGGTATATAATGTAAGGGACTAGGTCCCTCTACTATAAACCTTTGTGTGTTTCTAAACTTCATAGTTCTCATAGCTGGTTTGAGTGGGACTGGAGGTATTTGGATTCTAAACGATGGAAGCAGGAATAGTTTTATATCGTAATGGTGTGGTTCTTGGCTTGGGTGAGAGCCCAAATGACAAACAAAAAATATGATATATGGATCCATTCTATCGATGGATATATCAATAATATGGATAGATAATCTTTGTGGATTAATTTTCTACATGGTTTAATGAGCTACATGGATGTATCATCTATGTGAGTTGGCTACATTAGTGATCGAATACATGGATCAACCTTGTGAGAAATATACTATGTGAGTGATCATATTTGTGAATCAGTTATGTGAATTATCTACATGAGTGATCAGATACATGGATTGGATACATTAGAAATCATATATGTGAATTCTCTATGTGAAAATATATATATGGGGATTTTTTCTATGTGTTACTTCCTTCAATGTGAAATCGACTACATTGATATTTCTTCTAGTTTCATGAAAATGTACATATAGGTCTTTCCGTAGCATAAATTAAGGGCCTTCAAAATAAAATTCTCCAAGGATAATTATATGATTTATTTTTTTGTGATTGATAAGATTGTAAATGAGTCATTACATGTGGGGTTTAATGAGATCCATAATAGATGGAATTAAATATTCTGCGATATGGAAAATCTTATCAACCCATATTTGTCAACTCAAAAAAGATCCATCCCTTAGTTTTTTCTGAATTTCCTTCTATCAAGACAAGAAATTATGGAACCCTTCCCTAAGATTCATCTAACCCTTCTATCAGTGGCTGGAGTTCTCAATTGGTGATTCCATCTTTCAGGCACCCGCTACTTTCGGTGCAATGAGTTGCATGAAGCATATTTTCCAGATAGGGGATTCCAGGATTCTCATATTTATGAAAATTAAATTTTAGTGTTAGCATGAATTATCCCATTATATGGAAATATAATTAACCTATGTAATATTAAACCATATTAATATGGAATTATATGTAATGATTATAAGTTTTTACTTTCTATTGTGATAATGGTTTGCCTCTTGATTTTCTAGGTAGTGTGATATCTATGATATTCTTATTTATTGTGTTTTTATACACTCTATAGTCTTTCATTATTTATGTAAAATGGTAAATAATTAAAATATTGAATTAATTTATAATTAACTAGATGGATAATAAAGAGGCATGTTTAATGAATCTGTTGTTTGTTGTAATTTGACGAGGATAAAATTAATGTTGATCTCATGTTTAATTGACTATTTAATTCTATATGCTGATGGAATTTGAAAATTAATGTGATGTATATATATTATTATTAATGAAAATAATTATATTCATGTTATTTATATTTAATTCAAAATATTATCAGAAACTAAATGTTATGTTGGGGGATGTTTAAATTATTTTTTAATTAATTTTGTAGCTTATTATAAGTTTATACCTTAGGTATCTCGTAGTTGTAAGTTGTGAATCATTAATTGGTTAATTCAATATGTAATAAAAAATGGTTGTTTGAATAACAAATTTACCAGGGAATGAATTTCCTATACTCTTGATAAGGCCTAGTGCCTTGAGTATGATGTCGTGAGAGAACAAATAAAAGAGAAGGAGAGATACCTTAATTTAGGTCAAAGATTTCCATTTTGACTATGATATGATTTTTTCTTTCTTTATGATGTGGTTTTGATGTGAGATTTTTTATGTGATGTGATATGGGGTGCGGAGGCTCAGATGATGTTATGAGCCTGAGATGGATGTGATCTTGGCATGGTTGATGTGATGGGGAATGTAAACCAGAATGATGGGGTATTGGTTGAATCCTATTATGCAAGGATGCATGAGGATGTGAAATTAGGTGTTAGTGATTAAACTGGAGATGATGGAATTGGTTGAATCTAATATTATCCATTAATGTGATAATTCTATGTGTAGGATTGAAATGAATTGGTTTAATGGTTGATAAATGGGTTTCTTATTTTATTTTTATTCCTTTCCTCACTGATTGAGGTAGCTGGGTGATCTTGGTTGGATGTTTCCTCTTGGTGGTATATTAGGATGCATTTAGAAGAGTACCAATAATTATATAATTATTATAAAAATAAATAAATAAAGCATTACCCATGAGTTTGGAGCTGTAGGATTGATAATGATAGAAAGATATTTATCTTGAAAAACTATGGACTTAGTTGGGATTATTCATAGAGGGAATATAATTTTATAAATGTTGGTAATTAATTGTTAATGATTTAATAGAAAAAAATGTTAAAAATATAAGGAATTATATGTATCTATTTAAAGGCTTTTGTGGTTATATGATTTCTATTCTTAGTGATGGAAATCAGAAGTCTGAGTTTCATTAGTTGTAGTTGAGTCTAATTCATTGTTATGACCATAGTGTGGCTGTGAGCTATATTTCATCTTGTATATTCTATGATTACATATTCTACCAAACTCATTTTCGGTAGGGTCACTGAAACCCAATGGACATTGAGAAGGTATTTTTTCCATCATCTTTGTGGGAGGATGGATGACTAACTATCCCCTCAAGAAATTATCTCTTATCTTGCATGTTAGTTATGTTGGTATGCACAAAGGTTAGTTTTCCCATATATGTGTGCAGAGTGTTGTGATGTATTGTGGTTATTCACAAACATTTATTCCTGGATATAGTATTCAATTTATTATTATAGGTATTCTTGGGTATATATTGTGATTTCTTGAGGTACTTAGTCAGTTTTTGGACTATTATGGCTTGAGGTATAATACCTGATCTATTATACATGTCATACATGCTATGGTGGATCCCAGAAACTACTTGGTTACTATATATGGTGATGTTTATAGAATTATGTGATTATGAGATGCATGAGGTTCATGTTTTGATTCCTTTCTCAAGTGTCTTATGAAATTATTACATTAGAGGGATGTGTCTTGAGACGTACGATGTTGGGGTAGAGTAGTAAACCAATGGGGAAGTGAGAATGAGGTACCCTTGATGATTCATTATTTTATTATATGTCTATGCAAGTGTTTATTAGTGTATCTATATTATCTCTCTCTTCTTCATAATCTCTTAAAGTGTAATTTCTCCCATATGTATGTTTATTATAACCTAAGTACTATTCGTCATCCTGGGTTATACTATAGGTGATATTCAGGCATTCACCATATCCCTTCTCATATTACCGACATAGGAGGGGTATCCTTTAAGGAGTTGGGTTCATGAAATAATCAAACCAGTAGAACAAGAAGTGATGTGAGAGAAATATTTCACAAGGTGATATTATACAAAAGAAACACAAAAAATGGATATATATATATATATATATAAGATGAATTTTTATACTGATCAACACGGCTTCACAAAAAAGGCTTCAAAAGGAAAAAAATGAAAAAACATTCATATTCATAATCAAAGTCTCTTGATAACAAAGAATAATATTAGTAAAGACTCCTACCTCATATCTTGTTTGTTTATTCTATAAAACATTATAGTCAAGGAGGTCCAATGGTTCACCGTGTGACCTTATCATATTGAAGGATCCTCCATGGTGTATAGTGAATAAAAAACATATAACCATTTACTAAGTGTTCGAGGGAGTAAAAGTAAATTCAATAATGAAAGGCTTCATCCACTACTTATAATAAAATATTAGTTCAACTGATTCATGACACGACTCACTATGTCTAGTCTCAATACCATAAATCTAGGAAAAAATCACAAAATATTCCATAATAATATTCCATAGAATCCCCTTAGAATAAAAATATCCTCAAATCAGAGTGAGATTAAAAATCTTTCTTAAATCTCTTGAAAAAATAGTTATGGTTTATAGAATATGTGTCTAGACCCATATTAGTGGCATGAAAAATGCTGTTATTTCACAATGCATAACAATTAAAAATGGTAAATAATTATCCATTTACACCAAAGATGAAAACCCACTACAATAGTGAAATTTCTTATATAAATCATAAATCTGAAGGAACCATAATTCCTCACATCATAACCCCAAAGAAAATGGATAAAGGGAAATATTAAAAAAAAATTAACACAACACTCTAATGGGGCTGCTAATCGTAGAAATGGATAGGGGGTTCAAGTTAATAAATCTATTTCATAACATGGTATTTCTAAGGTGGATAAACAAATATGAGCTTTGGGAATCATCCAATATCTCTTTATTTATCTATAGTGAGTGTTTCACATCACTTCAATTTATATAACAAATGAATCCTTACTTTTAGATGTTAAATTATTAAATCATTCCATAAATTGTTTTCTTGGCATTATTTCAATAAACTATAATAACTCTTTTTTCATCTGTGGGTTTCTCTAAGGTAGATGGTTATAAAATCATTTTGGAATTTTAATATGCAATCCCAATATTTTTTATTTTTAAATTCATCATTTGTGTATCCATGATGAAATGCTATTTCTTAATGTCCACCAAGGATAGTGTCTAAATCATTTCCTCTACATGTATCATCTTCATTGCACAAATTTTTAGGTTGATAGTTTATTGTGTAATAATACTCCTTTATTAAATAAAATTATATTCATTGAAACATATTAAACTTATATTGCGTGAATATATAATTTCCAATATTTTGATCCATATATATTTCATACTTTTGTCCATAGAGGTCGTTTCTATAATGTTTCAATGCAATAGTCATAACTACAAACACTAGACCATGTGTCTATTAGTTCTTATCATGGATAATTAATTTTAATGAGGAAAAGGATACCACTTTATCAATTTTTATGAATAATAAATCCATTAATTTCCTTGATTATTCATTATATATTAAATACAGTTCTTTACTTTATGGTTGTGTGATTACAGGTGTAGTTATTAGAATATTATTGAGGTCATAAAATCTCTCTTCACAATATTTAATCTAGATATACTTTAACCCCTTCCATGTTAACATAATTAGTGGGATAGAAAATAATCAATAGTTTCTCACAAGGAAATGGTAGTACCTTGTTAATATACTAAAACTACATATCTATATGTCGCTTTTTTTCTATGTCATTCCTAAAATACAATTGTATTTTAAGGGTCTATAGAAATTCTTTTGTTTGTGATAACATTCCCTAATAATGTGCAATCTTCTTCAAAAAATCCAACTTTTTGAGCATAGAATACAACATATCATTTAGTAACATATTTAAATAATATATATATGCTACTCATGTCTTTACATTCACTTGGATTATATGAAAATATCATCAATATAGACCAAGAAAATTTATCAATCTAGGATCTAAAGGCTATGTTCATCAAGTCCATGGATATTTATTGGGTTTTTAGAATAATTGGAATCACTATGAATTGATTATCTCAGTAAATTTTATTTAAGGTTGTATTTTTAATATATTATCTCTTAGAGTGCATGTAATGATATTAGAATAAAGATCAACATATGAGAAGAATTGACCTACTCAATGTTGATAAAATAAGTCATCTACCCATGGTAGTGGATACTTGTTCTTTTTTTTAGATATTGTTAAAGCTCCCATATATTGATATTACGTATAATTAACCAATACATACTTTTGAAAAACTTCATTGGTTAACCCCAAGGTGATTTACTAGGGTGCATAAACCCTTTTTCCAAATTCTCTTGTAGTTTCTTCTTTAAATCCTCTTGTTCTATCAGGAGAATGAAATTTGGGTTCTCTAATACAAGTATCAAACCAGTTATCTATTTTATAGTGATGTTTACCTCTTTATTTGGGTGAAAGATAGAAAACTATTTATACAATATAATAGTACATCACCATAAAATGGGAATGCCTTAATATTTGATTCTTTCCTCTTCAAGACCATTTTAGAATGATATTCTTCTTCATTGGGTATCAACATTGATACCATTGAATGGGGTTTTAAAGGGAATTCATGTTCATACTTGAATTTGAGTATTGGAATGGGATAGTTCATGTAATTTAAATGTGTTTTTTGGAATATCAAAATACTGAGTGGTAATACATGCCTAGTATAGCATCAAATTCCTCATGCGGTTAAATTACAAGATCATATGGAAGAATATTCTTAATGACTGTAACTATAGAAGAGTGCAACACTTGGGTTGTAATGATTTAGCCACTAGTTTTTATCATTTATATCTATAAATAATGGTATCAAGGATGAAATTCAATATATTTATCAGAAATGCAATACATAAAGGAATGCATTAAACTAGAATCAAATAAAAAATTTATCATTCATATGTGAATTTTAGTTATACCATTCACCACTTCGTTATATTTATCATCCTTATTGGTGGTGATGGAATAAGATTTACCATGACCATTTTGATTAGGTGATTTTATAAATTGATATCACTAAATCATTCTATATTTTTTGAACAACATTTCATAGTGTCGATGTTGTTTTCAGTTGAACAATTTTACCAATAGTGTGGAATTGGGCAGTGTATTCCTTTCATAAATCGTATTAGTCAGATTCTTTAAGTACCATCGATATTCCTGATCTTGTTTCATTAATTTTCAACACTTAATACAATTTCATCAATAATATTAGGATATTTTCATAGTGCTTCCTTACACATCATTAACATGTGAGAGGTAAGATATTATGTCCTCCTTTATCATTTAAACTCCCATCTTAGAAATACTTATATTTTTTTCATGTATGCATGTGAATGTGACAATTATACAAATCATTAAATTAATTTTAAATCATATAGAACCACATCATAACATTAACCAAGGTTATGATTTACTAGATATTTTTTGAAGTATGGTTCTAGTCCACTAAATAATTTATCTATTTTTCTATAATTATTGATGACAGAACCAGAGGTGCACCCTACAATAATTACTAAAATGCCATCATATGTTACAATATATTTTTTTCTATCTTTAGTTAATCTCTATAAATTCACTATATATAAAGATATGAATATTTTAAGGGAAATACATATTAATAAATATTTCCATAAATTCTTCCAACTCAATTTCTTCAACTTCATCCTTACATTATGTATTAATGGTTAAGGTCAACCATGGATCAAATTCTCATTTTCAATGGTAAATTTATAATGTGAAATTATATTTATTATAAGAATCATGGATATAAAATATCTTTTTTTAAACATTGGGCCATTATTCAATAATAAGTAGATCATAGATCCACTACATTTTTGTGTGCCTTTTCACATGAAAAAATAAATATCTAACTTCTATTTATATGGTGAAGGCGGATACTTAACATGGTTAATTCTATTATTCATATCCTATAAGTTCTTTTAAGTATCTATATGATTTGATGAACATCATCTCATCACATTACTAATTTTACTTGGATAACAGTTACATGGTCTATCACATCATTTATTTTCTTGGAATATCATAATTAACACCATTTCCAAAATATAAATGGTTATAAAAGTACATATGACAATAATAATAAAGGGTTATAAAACCTATCCGTAAGGGTAAATAAATTCAAGGATAATAAAATATAAATTTACTATTAACATAAGTTATCATTTTATAGAATAATTATAAAATTAACTAAACCATGCACTAATACCAACAATAGTGTCCCAGATATTTAATAAATTATCATTATATTATAACTAAAGTTGATGTACATAATAATAAAACATGAAAAAATAGTAGGCTTAGTTTCCTAGGAAATTAGATTTATAAAACATGAATCCATGTAAAACATTAAAATATATTTATATTCTACTTTTTAATCCTCCAATATGATTTTATAAATTTCTTAGTTGTTTAATTACTTATGGATTTACCTATAATTAATGGTGACCTGATATACTAATAAGAATAAGGATAACATAGAAGGGGTATGAGACATGAATAAATATAAGTTTATAAGTGATAGTAATATTCATAATTATATCATATTCATAGGATTATCATAGTAAAAAAAATGAATTCATTTAAAGTATATATGGATTGTGGAACATGAATGATAATGAAACATCATAACATTTAGACAAAGACCATTCATAGAATATAACTAATTCAAGTATCATGTTCATACAAAAGATTCTCATGGGATATAAATTAATTATAGGTATATATATTTCTTGTCTCACTCGTCACAACATAATAATTTCATAATTATTCATCCTACATAAAAAATAAAACATATATCAATCATATGGATTATATAAATCCATAATAAAAAATTGGGTTTAATATTTATATCATATAGAATACATCATGGTAAAATAATGGAGGTTACAAAAAAATAAGGGATAAAATCATTTTGGATACTGAATGGAGTAATTTACTATTAAAAGAACATATTTTATGAAGAAAATTTGTGTAAATTTAAGAAAACATGTGGTGATGATTCGAGGATAATTTTTTTATCAACAATCACTGAATCGTGGATATTATTTCATCTAAAAAAGTATAATTATGCACATATCCTCTAAAATAAAAGGAAAAAAGATTTAGAAGATATATTAAAAGAAGAATAATTGGGAAATGAGGGTGAAATATTCAATAACCCATAATGATAAAGGAATGGTTTAGAGTCCCCTTTCCCGAGGTACATTTTATTTCATCATGTTTACACGTTAGATATTTTCAAATTATGTTAACTTAAACCTGAATTTTAATGTTTATTTTATTGTTTAGGTAACTATTTATTTATTTTGATAATTTTAATTTATTTATTAATCCTTTATAATATTTATATATATTTTTTAGAATGCTTGTTAAAATTATCTTGTTTCTGTTTTAATTTCATTTCATTAATTTATTTTTATTTATATGATTGCAGAATTTCCTAAATAATCATAAGAATACCTAAAAAGGAACACACACACACACATATAAATATATGTTAAAAATATGTAACACTAACCCAAAATATTTGTATTGATGAGTAAATAATTGAATCATCTTTATATTTCGACAAAACTAACCAATTGTAGGATGAAATAATGAGGGGGGAGGGAGATATAATATTTATATATAGTAATTAATTTTTTATTAGACTGATATATTTAATATCATATTGAAATATTTTATAAATAATTTTTGGAGATAAATTTTAAAAACTAAAAGTAGAATCCGATATTAAAATAAGGAAAGTGTAATGAATATAAAAAAGGATACCTTATAATTGATGTTCAACATATTATAAGGGATTTATAGGTTTAGAGATGGATGACACTAGAATATACCAAAGGATTTTTTGAATCATAGGAGAAGGAAAGTTGTCATTTATTAAGAAATAAAAAGTGTTTTTGGAAGTGATTTTTGACGTGGCGTGAGAGGGGGTATTTTGCTTCCATAAGATGGGTATTCTGGTTTAAAATAATGAATACAATATTATTCTAAAAGTCAAACAAGAAATAGTATTTTTACTTTTCCTTTTGAATAATATTTGATAAAAGTAAATTGTTTTTTTGAATTTTAAAACCTTCAATACTATATTTATTTGTTTATAAAAAAAGAAGGGAAAAAAGAATTTTTTTTGAATGTTATGTTTTATCTTTTTGTCCATTTGAAATTATTATTAGGTATATATTATAATTTTTTTATTTTACATGAATCATTTAGCCATTTATATATATTTTCTATTGAAAATTATATTTTAGGATTAATTAAGTCATTGTAACATTATTATTACTTCATAATAATTGTTTATTTCAAATACTACATATTTACAATTCACCCAAAAAATCATATTTTTCAAAAAATTATCATAAAAAATATTTTTGGAAAAATTGAAATAATTATTCCAAAAATGAAATTTATTTTAGAAAAATAATTTTATAAGCTAACTAATTTTAATATTTTATTATTGATATAAAAATTATTGTTTTTAAAAACTAATATAATTTATACTTTATTAAAATATTAACTTATAATGATTGTGAATTTCAACGTAATAGTATTTATATTATGGAAATCCAATATTTATATTCACTTTATTTTTTCATAGTAAATATTATTTATGTTTGATTTTATTATTTTATTTTCTTTGTTAATATTATAAATGTAATATTATTATTATAATTGACAGATTAAAATTATAATGGCCTAGTTTCAATTATAATAGTTATCTTTCTTTTATACTGCATTTAAATACCCATTTCAATCATTCATACATAGAAAGGAATTTTTTCAATGTTTTCTATATAATATAAAAAATTTCAATCACAATACTTTTGTTTTCTTCAGTTTAAAATATTGTTTGTGGCTGTGATAATTCATGTGGATCACAATGTTCCAAAATTTTTGTGTTTCTTTTTATTTTTTCTTTATTTTCCCATTATAGGATTTCAAAATTTTAATGTATATCCGTTCTACAAATATAACATTCCATAATGATCAAGTAAATTATTTTTGTATTTTATTAGTTGGTTCATGTGTTTTATTATATTTTCATAAATATGACACACATATATACTATTTAATTACAACCAACCTATTCAAATAAAATTTATGGTGTTTTATCAAATAATTAAATTATAATAATGAAATATCTTTTACAACCAAATACATAAAAAGCTAAATGTTTTAGAAATAACCTAACTACATGTTCACCCCCTATGTCGTGTTAGGCATGAAAAGTGGTGATGGAGATGAGAAGAGATGAGATAAAGAATAATTAAGTTAGAAAAAGGATATTATCATTGATAAAATACATGAAATAAAAGTATGAATACCATTAATCAAGGAGTATACATAAGGGTGTTAACATGGAGGATATCCTAGAAGAGTCCCACTGATATTTTGGACCAAGGGAGGGAATAAAAAATGAAAAGAATCTGGATTTATAAAAGATCTAAAAAATCTGATAAAATAGTTGATTACGCTACACATTTAGTAAATAATACACTAACCAGACATTAATTACTCAATCCTAAATCAAAACCATCCATGGTTAGGCAACCTGGGTACTATTTACCATGCACAATCCATGCCATCTACTAAATATTCTAAATTTCTATTTGAAATATATCCTATAAAAACAAAACTAAATAAATAGAAACCTAAATAAATATTTACAAATGACATTATGGGTATCACATTTTCACTATATTTAGTGTCATTTCCTTCATAGTTTTCAATGAACTTTTAATTTTTAGTTTTTTATGCCATTAGTGTTGTTAACATTAATGTAATTTTTATTTTCAATGTATTTAGTGTATTTTAAATAAATATTAATAGTGTTTTAATTTTTATTGATGTAAATATATTTAGTAATTTTGGTATCATCATTTATATTTCCATCATTCATGTAAACAATGTCATTTTAATTTGTGGAGTTAGTGTCATCAATATAATTTTTGTCAATATTGTTCATGAAAATAGTTTCATTGACTTCAATTTCATTATTTTTATATATTTCAGTTTCATCATATTTCATTATTTATTTAATTTCATCATCAATAATATCATATACATAATTATTGTTTTTGATTTTAATGTTATCAGAGTTTTCGATGTTTTCATCATTAATTTTATTAGTATCATTAGTGACATCCAAGTAATTAATTTTAATAATGTATGTAGTTTCATCTATGTAACCCACAAAGTTTCATTAGTGTCATTTATCTAGTCGTGTAAGTATTGATAGTATCATCAAAATCAATGCCATTAGTACCATCGATTTAGTAGATATAAAAGTAATTAGTATAATAATTATCATCTATGTATTCAATGTCATTTGTTTTATTGATTTCATTGATATAATTTTCATAATTTTCAATAGTATCATCAACCTGGGTGTCACATCTATAATCTTGGTTACTTCCATAATGGTCATTAATGTTGTGATCATTAGTGTCATTCACATTAGCGTCACCTGTACTAGTGAATTTATGAAATTAGTGGTGTCAATTTCATTATATTTATCTATGTTCTTTTATTTATTTCATTAGTTTAATGAATATAATTTTTTTAAAATGAGTTATCTGAAAAATTTTCATCCATGTTATCATTGATTCATAATTTGATTTTTTAAAAGGTGTTTTATGTGTCTTTGATATTAATTATTTTATTTTTATCACTATCATTAATTTAATAGTCCTCTAAGTCATTTATAGAATAGATTCCAGTTTATTATGAATATTCTATGTCAATTGTTCCTTTAGTGTTTTATATTTAATTTTTTTAATATGTATCATAGGTATCAATGATGTCTTTTTATATTAGTGTTGAAAATATTTTTACTATCTTTGGAGTCATTACTATCAGTTTCAGTACTGCCTCTAGAACTATAACTGTCATTCTTGTTTGGATCATCAGTAATATAATTCCTATAACTTATTTATGATCTATGTTATTAGTTTCCTTGAAATTAATTTTGTCAGTGTCATTTGTTTTTATAGTGTCATTAGTGTGTTTAGTGTAGCTATTTTTATCATGTTATTTAGTTTCATTGATATCAATAACATCAATTTAATCTATGTCTTTAATTTTATTAATTTTATTTTTCATTAGTTTTAATATCAAGAGTATTATTTCGATTAGTTGTGTCCTATTTTTCATTAGAGTCTTTATATTTATATAAGTAATTTAAAATTTTTTCATTAGTTTCATTAGAGATTATATTATTAGTGTTTTCAATTCCATTATAGAAAAAATTATTCTCTATAGTGTTATTTATACTATATTTAGTGCTGTCATAATTTAACTCAATTTCATATATGTCATCAACATTGTTTTTTTAATTATTTCATTATTTTCAACATCATCATTGTTGTTGTTATAAGTTTATTATATTAACACTATATTGTGTGTTTCATGAGAATATTCATTTTATTTAATTTCATCTACATTACATTTTTCATTTTTTATAGAATTTTATATATGTGAAATTAGTATCATAAACAAGAGTCTCATCAGTAACTTAAATGATTCTTTTCTAAATTTAAATAGTTTCATAAGAGTTTCTAGTTTCATTATTGTCTTCTAGGCCATCATAGTTAGTGTTATTCATGTTATTGGTGTCATCAATTCCTTGGTAATTAGTTTCATGAGTTCTATTAATGTCAGTTTTGTTTATTTCATCTATTAACTTATTTTCTTCAAGGTCAAGAAATTATTTTTATTCCATTTTCATCATTTTTGTGTCATTGATGTCATTAATTTCATAACTATATAGGACATAAATGTTACCGATTTAGTATGTATCAATTCCAAGAGTAGTTTTAGTATTTTCATCCATTGTAATGTTGTTAGATTTTAAATAACCAATGCAATTATAATTTTCAAATAATAATTTTCAATGTCATTAATATCATTGATGTCAATTAGATTAGTGTTATTTATTCATTAGTTAAATATTTTCCATTGTAATAATTTGTGCTTTATGTTTCAATAGATTCATTGGTGTTATTTATATATTAAATATTACATTCATTAGAATCACTGTCTTTAGTTTCACTCGTATTAGTTTCATTTAAGGCATTTATATAATTAATGTTATCGGTTCCATAAACATAAAAAATATAACTAGTTTAATTATTATTAATATTATTATAAATTATAGTATTATTAGTGTCCAAAATTTAATTAATATAATCAATATCATTCATACAAATTTCACCCCAGCCATTAGTGTCACTGATTCCATTATATTCAGGTCTATAACCATCATTAGTTTTTTCAATTTCATTACAATAAATGGAATATGTTTTATTATATTTATCAATTTTATTGGTATAATTGGTGATAAAAACATCATTATAGTACTTGAAATTAATATAATCTATATTTTTGTCTCATATATGCTGTTAATTTCTTTGATGTTATTAGATCCATCATCATCAATGTCCTCAGTGTCGTCACTATCATAAATTTCATATATGATTCTAGTTTATTTAGTGTAAACAATTTCAATGAAATATGTGTAATTAATATTTTTTATGTCTATGTCATTATTATAATATACTTTAGTACCATTCTTGTCACTAACACAAGTTTATTTATTTTCATCAATGTCATCAGCGCAATGGACGTTAGTAGTGTTAGTGGTATCAATGTTAATATCATCTTCCAAATATGTTCTGTTATCACTTTAACTATTATTGTTTCATTAGTGTATTCTACATCTATGTGAAGAAAATATCTAGTGTGATATGAGATTTCAGTGTTGTTAGTGTTTTTGATTACAGTGTGTTTAATTTTTTTAGTTTCATTAGCTTAATCCCCAACAATGTTTCAGTTGAGTACCTACTTATTTTAATGATAAAAAAATTTATTTGTTATTATTCTAACGAATTCAATGTTTTATCATAGTAACCCACTTTACGGAAAGAATTAGAAATGTGGAGAAGTATGGATCTACTATTAATAATAATGATCTACTGTTAGTTAAGGCATGATTCCACTCCATAATATTATTAGTTCATCTTGCTACCACTAGTTCAACTCTCCTAAATTCAAGTGCTTCTACTACCAAGACAATATATCATTGAGTAAAGTTACCAATATATTCAATGGTTTTATGGTCAATGAAAATTGAATGACCACCTGATCGATCAATTGTTCATTTATGCTACATACAGTCAGTGATATAGTCACTCTATGATATAACCAGTCTATGATACCATCACCCTAGGTTATCATCAGTTTAGTGGCACTTTATCCAGTACACGATACTACTACTTTCATTTCATTCCAACATTAACCAATATTATTGCCAATTTGAACCTATTATTCAGAAAAGCTACTGTTAGATGGAGTTACCTACATTGAATATCTACTACCAGTAAATTTACCACCAGAGTGTTACCATATTTTTCTATAATTAATTTTAATATTATTTATTCAATCTTTAGTTTATGAATTTAATTTTGTATGCAACCATTTGGATTTAAGAAATACTATTATTTAACAAATCCATTAATATCTTAAATAAAAACTCAATCCTTTCCAGATATATTGATTAGTATGAGGATCCTGTTTATTGTAATATTATCCTTTAATATATAATAGGATCTGGATCTCTATAATTCATAAGACCTATCCATATGTGTGGAGTGTAATGAAATAAAGACACACACATGACTGGGAGGCATATGGATGAACACTAAATCAATGAATCTCATATATTGTGTCAAGAAGAATAAGAGACAAAGATATGTTGAAGATCCCTATAAATTTTCAATGAATGAAATTAGAAACTTTTCTAGACTTCTATGACCCCCTATTGCATGATAGTTATAATGAATCCTTTTCAATATCCATAAAAATATGTATATAAGTAATTTAAAAAAACTTCATATATTCAGATGGAGAAACACTACACTTAACCATCTCTAAACTCATTCTCTTTCTATTTTGGTTTTAAATTTGAGATTTGTTTTTATTTTACTCTGTATATTTTTTAAAAACAATCTCTCATGCTAAACATGAGAGTATATGATACTATGTCAAATATTTTCATTTCTATTATGATGATCAACTACAGAAGTGGCCATGTGTGACCTGGTATTCAGTCATAACTGACACATAAATATAGAAGAATTGTGTTCCTAGAAATCCTTCTGAGTAGTTATTTGTAAAACACAATCTATGTTTTTTATCTGTTTATTTTATAATAATCTTATTGGAAGTGGGTTATTTCCAAGTAGAGAGGATTAATTCATTATTTAGACCGAACCCCTTGTAAAATTCAATTTTCCTATATCTATTTTAACAAATTTACTAATTTATCTATTTTGTTAATTTTTTAAAATAAAACTAGTTTAATGTTTTCTAAACTTCTAAATAAAAATAGACTCAAATAGTTAACTTAAAATAGTGTTTATACACATTGTTTGTTACAGTTCGATTAGTTTAAAAAGATAAGGTATTTTCAAAAATATTATAATTGATATATGATCAATATTTTTAGGAAATTTTAGGAATATAAAATTATGTATTTATACTATTTTTGTTAACTAGGAATTTTTACCATATTGGGGGATTTATATTTTAAATTTTTTTTAACAGAAATTTTATTGGAAACTCAATTAACCTTGTATTGAGTTATACACTTCAACCAATATTTTTTATAAATGGTCTATTCTTTAAAAATATCTATTTTACTATGATCTAGTTTTCCTTAAAAATTTTATTTTTTTATTATATAAAAATTTCATCATTATGTATAATAATAGAAAATAAGTAATTAACATTAATCAACCTTTTTATTTTAATGGAAAAAAATTCTCAATGGGAGATCAAAATGAATATTCATTTAATAAGTATGGTATTAGTATCTAGAAAGTAATTAAAGATAAATATGAAAAAGCTAAAGCTTCTAAAGGTTAATAGAGTGGTTCTACTATGGACACATGTAATTGAAACCATAAATCTTGGAATTATTTATAATTTTATTTAGTAAAAGTTTATTTTAATAGAATATCTACATGTGATGCTAATTTTTATATTTGGGCTACCATTTCTATATCTCATAAAGAAACATCTAATGTTAAAAAAACCTATTAAATACTTATAATATTACATATTATATTTTTATGATGAATCCTGATGAATCCATTTCTGATATGTATCTCATGTTCAATGAAAATTTTAACATGTTTCATGCATTGGGAAAGAAAATTTCTTACAATGATTATGTCCTGTGATTTTTTAGATTATTATTTGATAGATAGAGATAAACAACTATGAATAAAATAGAGTACTATAACATTAGTTCAATACTAGTAAAAGCGATAATTTAAAATATCAGGATGTTTGAAGAATAATTACTAGTGAACAAGGAGTAAATAGACGATCCTAAACAGAATTTATTGTTATTTAATACTTTCAACTCTAAAAAATGATAAGTCAATGCAGAATGTACGAGTCATGAAGAATCAGATAATAATAGTGATGAAGAAATGAAACATCTAGATAGATATTTCAAGACGTTTTGAATAAAGAAAAATTTAGTTAGGAAATTTAATTATAGTGGAATGTATAAAAATAATTGGAATTAGTGAAAAGAATAGAAAAACTATGATTCAAATAATGAAGTAACCTTATATGAGTGTAAAAATAAATGATACATCAATGAAGACTATCCCATGATAATGTATAATAAAATACATGACTATAAATGAAAAACATTAAAAAGTATATAGAGGAAACCTAGAGTGCCTCATAGGACAACTCAAGTGAACCAGATTCAATCAAAGAAGAGTGAAATCACAAAGCTAATATGTGTTTTATGAAAAAATCATCTGAGGCACTAAATATCTTTACAGAATATCATATGAATGTTTATATTCCTTATTAAAAAAGTTTCTGAAAATATGTTTAGTGATGAACACTTTTAATATTGTAATATATTAGAGGACATATTAAATGAATTAAAAGATAAGTATAAATGTTTAAAGAAACTGGATACTATGTATATTGATTTTAAAATTTATTCTTTAATAGAAATGGATAATAATGATCAATTTTTTTATAAATAATAATGTAATGAAATTATATAATGATATATTATAGAAATTACTAGATATATTTATTAATAAAATAAAAACATTATCTAATATTTATGGTAAATAGAATGATCCAAAATATACTATTATAATTGGATACCAACCCGAAATGATGAAGATCTATAAAAGCATATTTTTCCCAAGATTGATTTCTTCTAGTTCCCTCAACGGTTCTTACTCTACTAGACCAAATAACATATTTATATTTGGAACAATAAGATCTATTTATATGAAACCAATAAAACAATATAGATTCCTAAATAACTTATCACTAATATTTATGAATCCAAGAAAAAATGGGTTCCAAATTCATTTTTTAAATAAAATTTATAGGAAACCTTCATGCAGTGTTACAATATGAAATTAAATTATTTTTATAGAGAATGTTCTAGAAATATGACTAGGTACTACTCGTGTTTCTTGTACCTAATAATGGTGGATGGTGGTCATGTCATTTTTCTTACAACTCCAAAAGAAAAATATTATGAATCAACCAAATCTGTAACTCTAGTATAATTTTAATTTCTAATGTTTTATTTTTTTAATGATTAAAATATAATATTTTTATAATTTCACACCTTTGTGATGTTTTTTTACATATTATGTTTGAATACAATTCTTGTAAAGTTTTATATTCTAAACATACTTTAGTTTTTACTACTATGAGAAATAAAAATGATTATGTTGTAGATTTTATTTATTTATATTCTAAATTTATTTCTTATCTAAATGGATTTGAAAAATAATTTTATATTTGGAATAGGAGACTAGGCTATTGAAATATTCACTCATTTTGAAATATAACTAGGAATATTTTGTCTAGGTATCTACCAAAAGTATAATTCCCAACTGGAAAAGTATGAAATCTCTATCAAAAGAGAAAGAAGAAAAAAATTTCTTTGGAACCATAGAAAAAATTATCAACTTTTAAACTTCTATAGTTTGTTTAGATGGATTTTTTTGGACCTTCTACAGTTTCTAGTTTAGCAGGAAAACATTATACCTATATTATACTGGATGACTATTTTGGATATACATGGTTGTTTTTCCTTGATCAAAAAAGTGATGTTCTTTCCTATTTTTCTAAATATTAAAAATCTATAGAAAATATATCTGAATTTATAATTAATTACATAAGAAGTGATCATGGTCATGATTTTTAAAATCAACATTTTGAAACATTATTCTCACAACATTGCTACAATCACAACTTTAATCTCTTAGGACCCCGCGGTATAATGGACTAATAGATAACTGAAATAGAAACCTTCAACAAATTTTCTAAATGATTATTAATGATTATGATTTACTTATATATTTTTCGGAATAATATATAAACAATTCTTGTTATATAATTAATCATTTTTGATTAGATGTATTTTAAAAAATACCCCTTATGAGTTATGGATTCGTAGAAAACCAAAGGTTAATTACTTAATAGTTTTTCATTATAGAGTCATTATATTTAATATAAAAGAGATTTAAAAACAATTCTTTGAAAAGTGTTGAAGGAATTTTCCTTGGATATTATACATATATTAAAACTTATATGGTGTTTAATAAAAGGGCTATTATTGTGGAAGATTCTATGCATTTCATGTTTGATAAGACAGATCCAGATGATCCTAAGAACACTTTATAAAATTTTGATGATGATCTTTCCAACATGGAAATAAATGTTAAACCAAGTGAAAATTATTCCATACATACTCTAAATAATTCTCCATGTTATGATGAAAATCATAAAACCAAAACTATAGATGAGAATGAGGTGTAAAACACTTATATTCATAGATACTCATTGATTTCATACTATAAATATTGTTGTAGGTGATCTATATAAAGGATCAATGCATAATGCTTCTCTAATAAATCAAGATGAACATTAAGATTTCTTTTTATCACATGAACATAATAGTTAAATGAGGTAATTAATGATGAATTATGGTTAATTAAAATGTAATAAGAGTTAAATAAATTTAAATGAAATAATATATAGGTACTAGATGAAAACCCAAAAGACTACCTAACCAATAACACTAAATGGGTGTTTAGAACAAATACTGATGAGTTAGGAACAATAGTTATAAATAAATGGAGAACAATTTTATAACGATATAGTTATGAAGAAGGTATTGAATATGGGGAATCCTTTTCTCTATTAGCTAGACCAGAATCCATCATAATGTTTATTACATATGCGAGACATTTGAATTAAAACTATATCAAATAGATTTCAAGAGTGTATTATTAAATTGTTATATAGTGGGGGATTTTTTTGTGGAACAACCCAATGGATTTCAAAACCCTCTCCCTACAAACCATGTTTTTAAATTAACCAAATATTTATATAGTTTAAAACAAACTCTAAGATCTTGGTATGATAGACCAACTTAATTATTTATTTAAAAAGTTTTTACTAATGGGATAGCTGACCCTCCATTAATTAATAGTATAATTTCAAAATTTGTTTTAGTTATATAAATTTATGTTGATGGTATTATTTTTGAATTTTCAATAAGTTATTTTTATACTGTTTTTTCAAAAATTATGAACATTTAATAGAAAATGAGTTTAATGGGATAACAAAAAATCTTTCTTTGTTTCCATATATTTTATAATAAATATGTAATTAATCTAAATCAATTGAAGTGCACTAATGATATTTTAAATCAATTTTGTATGGATTTTACTAATGGTAGTGATACTAAAGTGAGTACTTTTTGTAAACCATATTTTTATAATTCTAGGAAATGAGTTGATTAGAACACTTATAGATTTACGATTCGAGGTTTTCTATACATAACTAAAATCTGAGCAGATAAAATATTTACTATGCTTATTAGTGTTCAATTTAAATAAGACCCAAAAGAGTCACAAGTACTTATTTTCAAAATAACATTCAAATATCTCAATGTTACAAAAAAATTTGGTATTTTTTATTCTATAGGACAGTCATTTTAATTAGTGATTAATTTATATGTTTATATTGGTCGTTATAAATTAGATTGAAAAATAACCTATAGACCATGGAAATTTTTGGGAAACTCTCTAGTGTATTGGTTAAGAAATAAATATAATTTTGTTTCATTATTCATTGTTGAAGTTGATTACATAGATATAGGTAGTTTTTGTGCATAGATTCTATAGAAAAAACAAAATTTACTATAATATGATTATCAGTTTCAACATTTCTATTTAATCATTGATAATACAAGTGTTATTATCATTTTCAGAATCCTTTTTTATTATTTTAGAACAAAACATATTGACATAAGACATCACTTTTTGAGAGATCATTTTCAATTTGGTGTATAAATTGGGGAGTTGGGAGGGTTATCACTTTTCCCTTAATAGTGTCTGAAAATAAAAACGTTATGTAAGATGAGATATCATTTTAAAAAGGGTAAATAACTCTTGATTTTATAGGTAATGAAATTATCTTTAAAACATATTCTAAAATTTTTTAAACATTAAAATATTTTACTTTAATATAAATTAGTTAGAAATGTTATGTTTTGTTACGAAAATTATTCATGGAATAATTTTGTATCAGGTGGAAAAATCAAAAAGTTTTAGGATCTATCATTGGCGATATACCATTGGCAATTGACTGTTTGTGATCTACTGTTGGTGATATATTATTGGTGATCTACCATTGTTAATCATCCATTTCTATACTACCATTGTTTACTAATATTGGTGATCTACCAATAGTGATCACCCATTGGTGACCTACATTTCTGATCTACCATTGGTGATCTACTATTGGTAAATCGATCATTTATTTATACCATTTGATTGATATCAATTTGGTGCATCTATTTGAGTTATTATATTTTTATGCTACCACTAATGTTTAATAATTTTCTATCTGGTTTATTTATTTATTGTTATTTATATTTATTGATTTAGAATACCTAAATGATAATAGTTTACCTTAAATCTGAATTTGAGAGTTGATATCTCTCACACACCTCCTTTAAACCCTTTTCTCTTCATCCTCTCTCCACTACCAACCATCTAACTACCTTACTTCTTCCTTTTATCTATTGTAGATATTTTAAGATTTAAGAGTAATTCTAAGCCATATCCTATGGAATCATATCCCTCAAAGTTGTTTAGAGGTGAGTCTAGTTAGCCTCTTGTTGAACCAAATAATCCTCAACTCTCATCTCGAGCAATCATCATTGAGAATGAAATTTATGTCAATTGGTTTGTTTAGATAAAGTCACTCATGTTGATATTAATCAAGTACCAGGGTTGGGTTGAATGGTTCTCAATGAAAGATTTACCATTCTACCATTTGTTTGTTCATGAGTTTTATCAATTTGCAGATTATGATTTTTGTGAGAAGAAATTTGTTATAAAAACTATTATTGATGGGAAATAACATACCTTATCATTGATGAAGTTATAAATGTGGAATAATTTTCCACATAAATGTTTTTACAATTATTTTCAAGGTTCAATTACTTGTAAAATTTATACTTTCTTGATTGAGGATTCTTTGTTAGAGTTAACAGGAATGTTGTTGTTCAAAGGCCTAAAGTTGTAGAGCTTGATAATGATTTTCACTAGCTATTCATGTTTATTCAATACTTACTTTGTACAGTAAAGGGGGAATTTGGAATCAGTAGGTATAAAAATGAATATTATATTTCTTATGATAAGATGATATATGATAAATCTCTGTACATATTTGATGGTCCTTATAATGGAATTAAGAAAGACCCCTTTTAGGTCAAATTCTTTGGTATACCCAAATTTATTTAGGTGATGCAATAATCTAAATGTTTAGTGATTGGAGGGGAATAAAAAAGAGACCAAATGTGGTTTTTTCTTCCTAATTTAGGTGACTTACAATAGGAAGAGGGTTAATTGGAACCCTTGTGTGAGAAAGTGAGTGGCTAATAATCATAATAATTATGGAATTTTTAAACTAGTGTAACACCATACTAGACTCAGAGAAATGGTTTAAACAGGTATGGGGAAAGATGAGTTTGTGGTATATTACTATAATGAGGAAGCTAATGAAAAAGTTTAATATGAAGAAGAAGAATCTGGAGTAGAAGAAGAAGTATCAGTAGCCAGTTTAGTGGAAGTGGGAAGGGGTCAGTGACCCAGATTTGGATTAGAGCCTAGTTTTATATTTTGGAGAAGTTATTACTCCACATTACATTCATAAAAATGAGACCTTTCTAAGGGAAGATAATGATTTAAAATAAAAAAATTATCTAATGGTGATAATATTTTAACATCGTATTTTGAGATATCTTATATCATGCTGCCTTTTCTCAAAGGTACACACTATTTATTTTCATTTTTAATTCCTCTATATGGCCATGATAATGATTCCTAATTATGTCAGGGAGTTCTCTGGTGTGTCTCAGTCATTTTTGGATCCCAAAGTCTAGAAATTGATAGAGAAAGAATGGGTTTCACGATTATTTGAGACTGTGCATCCCAGCCAGCACGATTTCCCTAAACCTTTAGTTGCAGATAGTGGGGTGCTAGGGGTTGCACAACTTTCTAAAACCTTGAAACCCTAGGAGCATAGTTTTTTAGTTTTATAGAGGAATGGGACAATGTTGGTTTTCATGGTCTGTGTACATCTAGGAAAATAATTCTCAAATCCATCTAGGGTCCCCCTTTGAAGAAGAACCTTGAAAATAGTTGTTGCTTGGTTTGACCAAATGTGAATCCAAACCATGTTCCCCTCATTTTGTGGGATAATTGATGGTTTCCCCTATTTAATGATTTTTATCAAACCCTATCTTCTTTATTTTTTCTATTACTGTGCATATACCCTCCCTCACACACGAGCTCATCCTCCCATATTCACAATGTTTTTCATATTCCTTTTATCACATTACCAAATATATCACCATTAGAATAGTTTTAAATCTCTTGGAATGCTCTAATTTCCTCTCCCATATATTTTCCCTTTCATCCAACCATTATAACAAGATTTTGGTGTGAATTCTTTATCCCTATTTTTAAGGTATTGTACAATTTATTTATTTTATCTCATTCTAGATCGATTCATTCTTTAAAAAGGGATGAGTGGACTATTATTACATCATGGTAGGTGGAGTAGATTTTTCCCACTCATTTCATTACCTTTTAAATAATGTGTTGTCGTTCTGCTCACCAGACCCTTCTGGTAACACATCAATTTTTCTTAATAAACTAATTATATTGGTTTTTCATGTAATGTGTTAACCCAAATTATGGAAAAAACTATATGTGGGTTATTTTCTTCATTGTTGGCCTTCTATTTGGGTGTTCCCACAATGATGGCCTATTTTTCTGTTCCTTAAAATTGTTAACCACCATGTAGGTGTGAGTGTCACCTGGGTTAAAATCCATAAATTGATAAATTTAATTTTGTTAAATTTTTAGTTGTGAGTCATGAGTCTCCCCATGAGATAGATTGATTATGACTCACTCTTCATTGAATTTGATTGTAATCTCATTCTTAATACTATGTTCCTTGTACCTTAATTATTTTTGATACCAAGTGATTAATGCAAATTTCCCAATGTTATGTCACTTTTGATTAGGATTAATACCATGTGATAATTTCTTGGTATCCATGTGATCATTATTATGATAAATGTATTTTTTATTATACATCATGATATATTTTCCATGGCTTGGATTAAATTCTTAGGCTTGATGCTTGTTTCATCTGTCATAGTTTTTTGAATTAAATTGTATAGCTTCTCTATATCATTAGCATGTGATATTGAAATTCATTTTGATGACATGTGAATATAAATTACATGTTGTGAAATGTTATTTCCATGCCTCATCGTCTATGGGACGAGATAGGTCATGGGTTCCATTTTAAGGGCATCAGTGATGGAATCCCCATGTTTGGTTTGGATATACTTGACATGATAAGAGTTACACATTGAATTACCATATATGTTCTCTCCGAGTATATTTTACATACTCGTAAGTGACACTAGTTCCATTAGGGAGAAACTGAGCATGGACTCATTGGAAGATGGATATAACAATCCTTAAGTGATACATGGTCTTATATGTGATATACTTGTTACGAACTCAATGTCACCATGCCATGAGTGAAAAGGGGATGCCATTATGGTTTTTCTTGGACAGACTCAGTGGCATTGATTATATGGAAGACTCCTATAAAAACCCTTGGGATTATTTATAGATATCCTTGGAATGGACCAGGACTCAACCTATGGATTTAATAGATTTCATTCTTTTGTATACGTGATGTTTCATATTTAGGTTAAAAGTGTACTGGAATGATTACATGGGAATGTGACTGCCATGACAAAGGAAATTCTTGGGGCCTTTCTACAATGGATATTTCTTCAATACTGCCTATGTAAATATCTCTTCACCTATTAGGTACCATGGTTCATACATTTGTCTTAGGCCCAAGAAGGTGGTATAGATCGGGTGTCTATTTAGGAACCCATACTAAAGTCTTATTTGACTAAAAATTATTTTTTATTAAGAAAAACACTTTTTCGGGAAAAGTGAGAAACCATAAAGTTCAACATAACACCCAAACAACCACAAGAAAAAAATATAATCATCCTTTTCCAAGTTTAAGCAACATCCACCATCCCCAATGCAAGACCACTCAGTAATACCATGCAAGCATGGTCCCTCCCAATGGAAAAGCCATCCCTCTTAGTCTACTAAATCCCAAATGTCCTGCAAAGGTGATAGTAGAGTGCTCTATCCCATATGAAGTCGATCCTATCAAAATTCCAGGTGAACGTCAACCAAAAAGCACACAAACCCCACAAACTGGGTCCTAAAACCTAGGTTAGAATCTCCAAAACTCAAAAAAAAAAAGAAACCCGCTATTAACTAGAAACATTAAATGATAATTTGAGCTTACGAGACTGAGTTTCCCAGAACAATTTCCAAGATAATGAGGATACCTAAAATGATGGGGAGGAATTTAAAAATTTCACATACTAAGGAGAAATATGCTTGGGTGGAAAAGAAGATTTAAACATTAATTTATTGTACTATGTTTATTATTATGGAACACATTTCCTTTATTAATTTAACATAATTTATTGGACTATACACCATGGGTGTCATCCTTATGAGATTATCTCACACCCTTCATAGGCCATATTTGTTACCCAAAAAGACTCCATGTTTGATAGTATAGAGAAAGGGATGTGTATATCTTTTGATGCTTGATATATTTATGGCTCTATGATGGAGTATGGGGTAGAGGATTGAGATTATGATAGTGATTCTTATTGTATAAGTTTTTGGTTTTTGGTGTTTTTGGTATAGTATGTGGAATATTCATATATCCCCTTATAACCATGTACTCTCATTTTTTATATCATGGTCATCATGATCATTGATATCTAATATTTATTTAGTTCCACTTATTTTATTATATTTCGTGGTTTATTTCAATTATTTATTCTACTATATATTTCTTATCCCACCATCAACTATTTACTATCTCTATCTGATATTTTTCTCTCTTTGATCTATGAAGGAATAGTCTCCCCATGGGCACACCCTTGGCCCTCACTACTAGTAGATAACCTCTGGTGTTCAAGGAGGCATGCTTGAGGCCTTTTGTCCACCGTCTCATAGCACTATTGAGTGGAAATCAAGGAAGGATGCTATAAAGTGGTATTAGTGGTTCTTTTTTTCCTTTTTTCTTACTTTTTGGGAAATGACATGAGAATATGAGATTTGAATTTGGTAATGAGCTTCTACCTGGGATTAACTAACTCATGTATAGGGTAATCCTAAATTACATGGTATGGGTAAATGTTGTTATTTCTTTCACTATTATTGTTTCATGGATTTCACCACAGGGTGATGCACTTGTTTTATTCTATTAATATTATTGATTGATAAAATTATTAACATTATGAGATATATTTTACTATATCTCAATGATACAAGGAATTATCAAAGCATGCATCATAGTTGGAACATTAGGATTTAAATTTCATGCATTGCAAAATTCCATATCTACTCCTCGTCATGCATTTACTATTTTTCATGTTATGATAATTGTTCCATTTTAGTTATTTTATATAGTGCATAGTTTTTTATTTATATAAATGGTCCAAATTTCCTTTCAAGACTGAGAAATAAAAATTGGCACTTAAGGTGTTTTCCTTAACCAATAAGCTTTTTCCTACATTGGTTAAATTAGATGCCTTATATTTCCAATTATGGAATATTGAGCCATGGTACATTGGTTGTGTGGAATGTAACGTATTATGGTAAGGATTAAGCGGACCCCCCCCCCAATTTATAAGGTTCATGGGACCTTATAAATTAAAAATGGATATTCATATAATTAAACCATTTATAAGAGATTTAAATAAATTAATTAATTAAAATTAATACCACTATTAAAATGAAATGGTAACTTTATATGATAAATTTGAGACATTGACACTGATTCGACCTTTTATATGGGAATTATGTTGTGTCTCTTGTAACTTTGTGAGATCCTTCTATGACCTTTTCTCCTCACCCAGAATTACCTCATAGAGTAGGATAGGGATTGTAATGTGCTTATAGGATGGATTTATACCCATCTATTCTTTATCACTTTCCCTATCTTCTTCTCTTATCTGTTATAAATCCTTTGTGACGAGTGTGATTGGAAATTGTAGAGTTACACCACCATGAAATACTCAAGTTTTTCACCAAGAGATTGGTGATGAACACCCATTGGAGGTGATGGGACATGATATATTCATGGCACCTCATGTAGTTCCACATAAGCCACCTCCAATCTAACTTTCAGTAGGCACTGATTGTCAGTTACATGATATTTTTTTTCAGTTCATAAATATTGTTTAGAGTTCTCCCCATCCCACCCCTACCATGGAAGAACTAACTAGGGACTTTCATCAGCGTAATCCTCCAACATTCATGGGGGATGACATAACAAGGGTTATTAAGGCATTGTTATAACCTATGGTATCAATCATATAAAATTGTTATATGACTCTAGATTAGAGGTTCATGATTGCTACAAACATGTTACGTGACTCCACCAAGCACTGGTGGGAAATCATATCTCAGGATTAGCGTCATTAGGGTATAGTCTGGGTAGAATTCGAGAAACCCTTCTACAACCACTTAATTCCATAAACTCTAAGAGAGGAAAATTCAACGGATTTTATGCATCTTGATTTGGGCTCTATGATTGTGTTTGAGTATTTTTATCTCTTCACCAAGTTGTAGTGTTTCACTCCATCTATGTCCAGTGATGAGTTGAGGACTACTAAGAAATTCAAGTATGCGCTTTGGTACACTATCCGATCACAGGTGAACATATTATGATTGAATACCATTAATGAAATGGTGAACCATGATATAATTATAGAATTAAATATAAGATAAGATATCAATGTGAGCTGGGGAGAATCATTTCTATAGAAGGGTGATGGTTCATATGGATATATGAAGCATCATTTGGAGGATGTTCATGGGGGAAGTGATAGCTAGGTGACAGACACTGATAGATCTATAGTGTGTCTCTAGTGTGGAAGTCCAGGTTATGTGAATCCTTAGTGCACAAGGAGCATGAATGGGTGATGATATTGTGGTGGGATGGGTCATCTTTAGTGATTCGTCTGGTCTTTTCCTCTTGCATCCAGTGAGAGGGGATCCATACCAACACCTTTCTCAAGTTCATGATCTGATACTCCACCTGAGGATGGGTGTTTATCTTATACCATATGATCATGATGATTTCATAGTGGTTATGGCTGAGGTAGTTTGGCACCAGGGTTTTAACATCAGTGGAGTTGGTCATCCTAGGCTAGTTAGCCATCATCTCAGGGCCATGGTTCAAGCCATATCTATGCAGTGCGTCCAACACCCAAGGATAAGAGTCTAGGGACATCAATGGTTATAGTTATGATTATAGTAGACTCTACTTTAGTTTCAATTATTTTTTATATAGGTTCATAACTATCTTTTATATCAGTTTCAGTTAGGGAAATTTTGGGCTTACAATCGATTACTTGTGTGCAGTTATGTCTCTCGACATGCCATTAGGGATTAGAACTGAGGGCATAAAACAGTTCTAGGAGTTCCCAACATGAAATCGGTGGGTACTATTTCTTCTAGAGTTTCATCATCCTCAAGATAACCAGATTCAATTTGATTTATTTCATGAATTTTCTTGTGCCTTATTGAACCTAGATAGATTTTTATCACTACCAGATATCTTTCAAATAAAACAAGGTAATCATGTATATCCATAAGAAAATAATAGAATATGTAGGAAATTAAATATGGACCTATGTTCTATACGATTAGTGGAGTGACCGCTCAGTTGGTGAGTCTCCTTATGAGCGATGAAGGACTGTATTTAGTATAATTGTTTCATGTTGTGGATCATTTTTGGGACATCTTCCATGATGATTTCTCTACCTTAACTATTGACAAGGAAGATGAGTTCACTTTCAAACTTGTCCCAGGTGTGGAACCAATGTTCATTCCTCCATATTGGATAGCACCTACAGAACTCCAGGAACTCAAAACAAATTTTTATGACTTAGAGGATAAGGGATTTATCTATCCTAGTACATCACCATGGGATTCATCTATCCTTTTCTCCAAGAAGGTAGACAATATCCTTATATTTTTATGGATTATCAACCATTAAACCAAATAATGATGAAGAATTGGTATCCAATAACTTGTATTGATGGCCTCTTTAGCCATCTCCAAGGATATACCATTTTCTCTAAGATCAATTTGAGGTTAGGATACCATCAGGAAAAATTGAGGTAATTAGACATACTGTGTATAGAGTTCTGGAGTAGGTACAACTTTTACAAGTACCACGTTATGTTGAATGGATTTCCAAAAACACCAATAGTATTTATGTGTTTGATGAATTGATTTTTCCACATTATCTTGATTCTTTTGTGGTGGTATTCATAGAAGAAATATTTGTGTATTTTTGAAGTAAAAATGACCATGCTACCCACCATTAGATTTTAATGAATACACTATAATAGATCCACTAATATTTGAAGCAAATTAAATACCACTTTTGGATTAGTAAGGTCCAACTCTTGGGTCCTATCATATCTTATGAAGGTTTACCTATTGAAATATAAATGGTGAGTCTTGTAGTTTCCTAGGAGGATCCAAAAAAATAAGTTCAATATATGCCGCTTCTTAAGGTTCATTGAATATTACATGTGACTCATCCAGGACTTCTCATTCCTATTACAACTTCTTATGATCCTGACCAAGAAGATTGTAAAATTCAACTAGAACGAAGCTTGTGAATACTTTTTCTATGAGATAATGGGGAGACTAACTTCATCAGGGATCATGATTCTTCCTAAGTCAGGTAGAGGCTATACTGTCTATTATGATGCTTCATGAATCAAGTTAAGGGAAATTCTCTTTTTTGGTGATCGGGTTTTATCTTATGGGTCCCTCTAGAAAAGAACTCATGAGCATAACTATCCTATGTAAGGACTCAAGCTACCTTTTGTGGCCCATGATATTCATTTTTTGAGGAACTAATTTTTGGGAGAACGGTTCTTAATTTACAAAGATCATAAAAGTATCAAATATGTCTATTCTTAGTAAAAATTGAATATTTGTAAGTGCAGGTAGGTTTAATACCAATGATCATTTTAATTTGATCATTCTTACATTCCTGAATGGGTAATGTTTTATCTGATGCCTTGATTCAGAAGACTCAGGCACAAGCTATCAAGGAGGCTTGTAGTGATAGTAAGATGATTTCTATGTATTTTGAGTTTCACTTGGAGGTTCAAGAACAGCATTCAGAAACTAGTCAAGAATACTTTGTGAATGAAATACTCCATTCCGTTGTGAGTTTGGATGAAGAAATTATCAGATCATATGGTCCTCTTCTCTTGGGAGAGCATCATAGGAGATAACCTTCCTCGTTGATGGGTTATTGGTGGATTTGAAACCCTACACTTTTATGGTTGTGAATGGGTGCCTACGGATATACGAGAAGATTTTATGGGAGAACCACAATAATCCATTTGGGAATTTCATCCTAGGATTACAAATATGTACAGCGATATATGTCATCAGTATTGTGTCTAGTTATGAATAGGTAGATAGCAGGTTCCCTAACTCAGTGCTCTACCTGTCATCTAGTGAAGCCAGGGAACCGGTGGCCTACTAAAATTCTATAAAACCACTTCATTCATTAGTTGAAATTAAATGACGTCATAATGGATTCCATGATAAGATTGATGATATCCCCTTAAGATAGTGAAGTAGTATCAGTTATATTACACCATACTGATCAATGAGACCTTCTTAGTTGATGATCTTGGGAGGCTCTATATTCAAGAGATAGTGTTCCTTCACCATGTACCTCATTCTATTGCCTCATACTGAGATGACTGATTCACTTCGGGGTTCTTTCATGGGTTGAAAAAGAAAATAGGATCCCAGGTTATCTTAACCACAGTTTATCACCTCAGACCTATATGCAGTCTAAGAAAATGATACGGGTGTAAGAGGATATGATTCATGCCTACATCTATGATTTTGGATTTTCATGGGAGAATAATATTACATTAATTGATTTTTCCTACAATAAAAGATTTTTGGAAATAATTCAAATCACTCCGTATGAGGCCCTCTATGGTAGAACATGTCGTTTACCACTATGTTGTCTTGAGGTATGTATCACATCTCCACTAGGTCTTGATATTTTTCAGGAGACTTCAGAATAGGTCTAGCTAATTCATAAGAATATGGATATATCTCTGTCAAGGAAGAAGTTTTATATTGATCATTTCTATCAACCTCTAGATTTTGAGGTGGGACTTCGGGTCTTTTTTATTGTATCTCATATATTGGATAATCAATGAATCGGGAGATAGGTAAAGTTGTCACCTAGATATGTAGGTATTTTGATATAGTGTAGAGGTATGGGATCTTATCTTATCATTTGTTATTACCTCTAAAGTACAATTCGATGCATGATGTCTTCAATGTATAACAACATTGACGGTAATAGGATGACCAATATCATTCAGTTTACCCCAAGGATATTGAGATGGAGGTAAATACATCCTATAAGAAGCATTGATATATATAATTGACTAGAGAATGAAGTCTCTCTGAGGAAGGTACGTTCCAAAAGTCTCAGTTCTATGAAAAGGTAGATATATTCAAGAAAATTCATGGGAGAAGGAAGCTCATGTACATGTGAAATGGTTAGAACTTTTCTTAGATGAAATCTTACTGCCCTCGAATGAGAAACTCAGGGATGATCTATCTTAAGGAGGGAAGGTTTTATTGTCCCAACATTTCTCAATGGTACAAACCATTAATTTTAAAATTTTATTCCTTTGTATGGACCTAATAATGATGCAAAATGATGTAATGGTGGGTACGGGTTTGTCCAGGGCTCATTCAGATCTCGGGGACCCAAAATTGAAAGATGAATACCAGGTTACATGGTTAGTATATACCGTAGAGACTATACCATAGAGTTTCCCCAAACCATGAGGTTATAGACAGTGGGGTGATAGGGGATGCACAATTTTTATTCAACCATGCAACCCCAGGTGCCTAACCATGAGATCCTGTAGAGGTTCCAAATATATCATTTTTTCGTGCTATGTGTACGACTAGAAAAACTGTGTGTTTATCCCTAGGAGGATCCCCTTGGAAGAAAAACCTAGTGTAGAGTTGGGGCATGGTTTGTCCAAACATGCACCCAAACCATGAACCCCTTACTATGTGGGTGAATTTATGTATTTAACCCTCTATAATGATTTTAATCAAATACTATCTTCTCCCTTGTTTCTCCAGTGGTTCAACCCTCCTCCCTCATGTGTGAGCTCCTCCTTCCCTCTTCACTGGGTTTTGTATATATCCTTCATCTCAAAACAAAATATCTCTCCATCAGAAGCATTATAAATCTTGTTGTAATATTTATGTTCTTATCCTATCTATTTATCCTCGATTCAAAACATTGTTGCACTATTTATGTTTTACAAATTTTTTTACATTTTTAGTGAATTTTACCATTTCTTCATTTTTACTCATTATAGATCAATTGAAGCTTCAAAAATAGATGCGTTGAGTACTACTACATCGAATTAGGTGGTATCTATCTTTCCCGCTCATTTCTTTTCATTATAAATTATATGTCATCATTCCACTCATCAGACCCTTCTGGAAATGCTTCAATTTTTATTAATAAATTAATTTGATCGTTTTGACATGTAATGTGTGACCCTAAATTATGGTGAAAACCATCATTGGGTTGTTCACCTCATTTTCAGACACCCCTTTGGGTGTTACCACCTTTATGGACTATTTTCCCATACTTTAGAATTGTTAACCACAATGTGAGTGTGTATTACACCTTAGTAAAATTCCTTAAAATGATGAATTTAATTAATTTTAATTATCTTCCATGAGTCTCTCGTTCATATAGATGATTTTTACCTCACTTTTAATTTAATTTTTCTATAATATCAATATTAATACTATGTTCATTGTGAATTTATTACTTTTTTATGCTAAGTACTTAATGAAAATTTACCTATTTTATATCCCTTTTGCCTAGGATTAGTTCAATGTGAGCTTCGCTTAGTAGTCATGTGATCATGATTATTCTAACTTCCTTTTGTCTTATACCACATTCTATATTTACTTTACTTAGATGAAATTCATAGGCTTTATGCTTGTTTCATGTTCCATAGTTATTTTTTTTAAAATTTTATAACATAGCTGGTTGATTGTCATGTTATGCTTAAATTGTAAATCATTTTATGAAATGTGGTTTACATGCCTCAATTGATATGATATGCGAGAGAACACGAGTCCCATTTTATGTTTTTCAATGATGGACTCCCCATGTTAAGATTGGATCTACTCGACATGCAAGGAGTTAGACATTGTCTTTTCAAGTATTCAATATCTAGAAGGATTTTACATACATGTGAGTGGCATAGGTTCACTGGGAGATAAACTAAGGATGCACCAGTTAAAAATAGATTTCTGAACCCTAGGGTGATGCTTGGTCCACTATGTGAGATACATGGTATGGAACTAGAGTCACCATGCCATGAGTGATACACATTATGCTTTTATGGGTTTCCTTGTATTAAATTGGTGGTATTGGTTATACCAGAGACTCCAGTAGTGACCCTTGTGATTATTTATAGATAACATTGGATGGGATCATGAATCCACATTTGGATTTTACATATTTCCGACTTGTATATATTTGATGTTTTTTATTTATGTTAAGAGTGTTCTTGAATGATGGCATGAGAATGTGACCACCAAGACAAATCATAATCCTGTATCTTTTCTACCTTGGTTTCTTCTTTAGGATGGAATATGTAAATATATTATCATTTGATTAGGTACCTTGGTTCAAACATTCATCTTAGGCTGATGTAGGTGGTATCAGTTGGGTGTCCACTTCGGAACTCATACCAAAGTGTTGTTTATTTATTTCCTTGCATTTATTATTTTGGCACATAGTTCATTTATTTATTTCATGAAATGGATTGTCCTAGAGACCATGGGTGGTGGTACATTGAGATTGTATCTCATACCCTTCATAGGCCACCTTTGTTACCGAAAGAGACTATATGTTTATAGGTATAGATAATGTGGAGCTTGCAGCTTCCGATGTTTGATTGATTTAAGACTCTAGGATAGAGTATGGTCATAGAGAACTGAGAATATGATTGAGATTCATATTGTAGTATTTTTTATTCTTTTTGGTGTATTAGGTATAGCATGTGCTATATGATTGTATCCCCTGATCCCCATGTAGACTCATTTTTTATAGCATGATCATCATCATCATTGATGTGAATTATTTATATTGTTCCAATTGTTCACTTATATTTCTTAGTTTATTTCTAATATTTCAACTACTGTATATTTATTATTTCCCCTTCTACTATTTTTATCTTTATCTCCAGTTGTTCTCACTCTAATCCAGGAGGGCATATTCTCCCCACATACACACCATAATCCCTCACTGCTACTCGGATTCCTCTGGAATTATTGGAGCCACACTTAAGGTCTTGTGGCCACCATATCAGGGCACTATTGATTAGCAATCGGGGGTGGACACTACACATTTGAGGAAAAAGTAGTGCTATCATATGACTCTTTGTATAATGATGATGGAGTTAAATAGGATGAGAAGTATCATCATTATCAATACATTAAAAATACTATAATATCTTCCAACTGTGAGTGGAAGGGTACAAAACCTTCAACATCAAAAATCCAAGCCTCCAATGATAGAGGTGATCCAGATGATCATGCTTTAAAAATCCACACTGAGCTAGTTATCATAGGTATAGATATGGATAGAGAACCTTATAAAGTGGAGAAATACCTGGGATCTACTCACCTTGGTTTGGAATTATCAGAGTAATAGGATGATGCAGATGAAAATGATTTGGGTAGTCCACTATAATAAGGTGAACCTTCCAGTTCAGTTGATTAGAGTTATATTAATGGATCATTATTAGAGAGGATTGATCCAGAAGTTTAGTTAGAGTATTTTGCTTCCAGTGATCATGTTGTAGAGACTTTACATTATGTTGTTCTTATGACTAGTCAGGAGAGGAATCCTCCTCCTCATTCTTCTTATACTTTTACCATGTCTGTGACTAGATATGATTTATATGCCTTTATGGTTAGATTGTTATTAGATCCTAGTGGGAATATTAGGACGTCTCTAGTTCATGAGGCCAATATTAGTGAACAGGACACCAGGATAATAGTTGCTTTAGTTCTTTCCCACATCTATTATAGGATGTTCATGAAGTTGGAACCACCTAATATTGAGAATAAGAGGTTGGATGAGAAGATAGATTCCATTCAAAGCACCGTGGAGGATATGAGTGCCAGCTTTTCTATGTGGTAGATATATTTTTTGTGAGGTTGGAGTCTCTTTCTACTCCTGATGCTTTATCTTCTATACCACCACCTCCACCACTTCCTTCTCCTAGTTCAGTGGATACAGTTTTGATCAGATCCATAATCAGAAAGAAGCTTCATGATGTGATTGATGGTCTATCTTCTTCTTACCCTGATGAGCTTCTCCAGACCGAGTCACATAGTGATAATATTTCTATGTTTTCAAGAGAATGTTTATATGATGATATCAGTTATATAGATTTTAATACTAAAGCTATTAAATATTATCACTCCAGGATATATACTAAGAATGAAATAAATTCCAATTTCATTTTATTGGATGAATAATTAATAATGCCTCATTTAACTGGGGCCTTTAAGAAGCAACTAACCCAACTAAATACCATGAGACCTATTCTCAATATTTTCATTGAATATAAAGTTGAGTTCTTCAAGGCTATAAATCATGGTGGTTGATTCATCACATATATTGTAGAGCTGATGGAACCCTTTATATACACTACCAGGATAGTAGTGATATCTCTAAAAACACCTTATCCATCTATTCCCTTGACTGGATCCATTTCGGCACCATTATATATACCTTAACATACTACATCTATTATAGTTAGTAAATTACAACTTACACATATTGAGGCTATGATACAGCTTCATCCAGTGGATTATTTCATTATCTTTCGACCTCTTACACCTCCTCCTCCACATTCACTTCTCATTTCTAAAAAAGGAAAATATCCACCGGATCCTTCTTCTAGTATTGCTAAAGAGGAGTCATTAAATTCTAATTAGTTATTGATATGGGTTTTGTTTTTTATTGTAATATATTTTTTAATCCCTTTGACATTAATATATATAATAAAACTTCTCTATTTATTCATTTATATTTCTACTATTTTGATTAATTTTATTATTTTTTCCTCATCCCAAAAGGTGGAGTATAATTGACAGGAATTTCATATTATTATTATATGGAATATCACATATTAATAGTTAAATTTGTGCATAATGAATTCGAATATTATGTATACTTTATATCTATCTCTATTTATTATCTCTTAAAGATTTATTTTATATAAATAATTTTAAATTATATGATTTAACATCATCAAAAGGGGAGATGTTGAGCATCTTTGGATTTTAGTGATCACAAATTGTGTTTCTTATGATTATAATTAATTCATTGTTTAATTGTTGTAAACTATTTTCTACATAAACTATGAAAAGATGATAATTATTGATATACTATTAGGTTTAATGAGATATTTCCATTTAAAGCATGTTACCACTCCATGATTCCGTTAGTTCAAATATCTATCGCTAGTTCAACTCTCATATCATCAAGTGCTTCTATAGCCAAAATAAGCTATCATAGACTAAAGTTATTTCCACAGTCAATGGTGCTATAGTTACTGAAAATAAAAAAAACCACCTGATCGATATTATATCACTCTATGAAATTCCCAGTCTATTCTAACATCACTCTGTTCTATCACTAATATGATATACCTTTTCCCTATGCTACTAAATGGTACTTCCCCCAATATATTCTATCACTACATTGAAACAGGGATACTATCAATTGGGCCTACTACCTAAGTGAATATACCATTAATTAAAGCTACCATTAGATGGATTTAATATCAATGAAGAGCTACCAACAGTAAAGAATCTTCTAGAGTGTTCCATATAATTCCATAATTAATTTCAAAATTAATTCTGTAATAGTTAGTTTAAAAATTTAATGTCAGATAGAACAAAATATATTGAAGAATGATTATTCTTAAACAAATCAAAGTATATCCTAAATACCATGTTAGTATTTTCAAGATCTATTGATCAGTATGTGGACCATGTTTATTCTAATATTATACTTCATTGGACAATTGTTTCTAGAGTGATATAAATTTTGAAGAAACGTCCTTGGACATAGAGTGGAATAAAAAAAGAGACACATATATGACATAGAGGCACATGAATGAACACTGAATCACTAACACTCATATAATGAATAACGAGGAATAAGAGACAAGTGTTTGTGGAAGCTCCCTAGACATTTTCCCAGATCGAAATTAGAAGCTTTTTCATACTTCAATTACCCCCTTTTTACTGAAATTTTTATGTAACTTGTTTAATCTATTTCTAAACATAAGTAGAAGGAATTTAGAATAATTGCAAGTATTCAGAAGGATCATTTTTCTTTTTCATAATCTCCAAACTTTTTCTCATTCTTTTTAGGATTTACATTTGAGATGTGTTTTTATTTAACTCTATCTATTTGTAAAATAGAGTCTCTAGTTATAAAATAGAGTACATGATACTCTCTCAAATATTTTCATTTTCATTCCCATACAAAACCATGGAAGAGGCCAACTGTGACCTAGTATTTATTCTTATCCCACACATAACTGTGTGGAGAGGGTTTGTTCCTAAAATGTCAGAGGAGATATTTTTTGTGAATCCCAATCTAGCTTGTGGATCAATTTATTTTATAATAAACTGATTTTCAGTGGGTGATTTCAAAGTAGAGGTTATTAAGTATTAAATTGAGACTGAACCCCTTGTTAAATTTTTCTACAGTATATTTATTATAATTTATTTACTACTTTATCTATTTTGTTATCTGTTTTAAGTAAAACATGTTTACATTGTTATAAACTTTTAAACAAAACTCAAATATGATATTTAACATAAAATAGTTTTTTATAGAGTTTATTGGATAATATAAGATTATTTTCAGAAGATAGTTTATTTTCAAAATGATTTTTCCTAAGATATGATCAAGATTTTGAGAAAATTTGAAAACATAAAATTATATATGTCTATTATTTTTGTTAACTGGGTGTTTACCATATTGAGGGATTGAGATTTTAAATTTGATTAAAAGATATTTTATTAGAAACTCAATTCACCCCTCTCCCCATTTTGATTTTTCCACTCTAAACAACAATTTCTAGTGTCATTAGAGTCGTCAACATTTATATAGTAATTATCATTAGTTTTGGAAGTCACATCAACTATATTTTTATCAATATATTCATTTCTTATATGTTTCCAATGTTATTAATACAATTAATGATAGTTTATCCATTTTCATAAAAGTCTTTAGTGTAATTATTTTTTTAAGAACCTTGAGAATCTTTTCAGGTATCTCATTCTTTTATGGATGTTTTTTATAAAAAAAAGGAAATTCTAGAAATTTCATGAGTACACGACATGTACTTATAAGTACACGTTGTGTACTTGGTTGCCACTGGTATCCATGTGATGGCCTCATAACGGCCAGACACATAGCTATGTGGGGTGATCTGTAGACCACCTAATGAGGAACTCGTTAAAGGCAAGTACACACCGTGTAATTTTAAAGAACATGTCGTGTACTTTCTTTTTTTCCATTAAACGAACTGGAGTCGCAACTAATCGGCAGAACACACATATTCTTCATCCATATCATCTATTATGGAAGAAGACTGACAATTATTCTCCAATCCCTTGACCCACCATCCGTTCTCTGATTCGAGTGTCATCGATTGCATTGGAATCTCCACGGTAGGCTCTTCCTTCTTCTAGAGTCTCGATTATTGATTCATCCTCTATCGTGAGATATCCTTGGTTGAAAATATTTAATGTTTTTGTAGATATACAGAATTATAGGGAAATTCATGGCCTGAGGTTCACGTATGTCGATCGTACTACAATGAGGTAGTTGTTTTATGCCTTTTCATATTTAGTCTTTGAGTTATATGTGAAAAGGCTCCCAATACCCTCATTTGGAGTATTGTGTGTTTATGGATTTTAACCCTATTAATGTCTGTTATGATTTTTATGTTTGAATAGAACTTTTATTATTATGAAAAGGGTTATTTTCTATGATTTGGATGTATTTTCCCATGCTTTTTTGACAGTTTGGTCTAGCTTTTCCAATTATGCTATTTGTTTTCCATTTATAGTGTTGTTAGAATGGAGTGATTCTATTGACATACTCTGAGATGTTGTAGAATATTTAGATAAGTAGTAAATTAAGGTTTACTTTTGCAACTAATTATGTTTTTTGTATGACTACTTTACATAGGGCTACAGGAACATGGTGTAGTGAGACCCTAGGGGAAATTCACACTGGGGGCTTTCCCAGAGTGTTTGTAATATTAATCACATCACGAGACCATGGGGGGGGGGGGGGGGTTGACGTTGAGTGCTACCTCAAAGTGTCTATATATACTTTACGATACCATAAGAGAAATTGATATTGAGTTCTTCCCAGGAGTGTCTGTAGTTTACCATTAAAAGTCTATATGAGGAATTAATGGTGAGTTCTTCTTCAAAGAGTCTTCGTTATATCCTTCTTGTAAATTGAACCAGTGGGGTTAGGCTGTGAGAACTACCCAGAGGGTTACATGATATTGTTGGATGAACTGGAGGGGATAATATATGAGAACTTTCCAAGAGGGTTTCTTGTTTTGGGTTTGTTTGATTAAATTGTTTAAGTAAAATGATGTAACAGAAACTTTAGGATTGATTACTTTTGAGTACATCCTTGTTTACTGCTTCATCTTGATTATTTCATGCCATATATATATTCACTGACTCTTAGAAATAGATCTTTGTGTGGTTGGCTACTAGGATTTGTCTCACACCCTATTAGGGTCGTGCTTTTGGGCCCGAAAAGATTATATTACTGTATGTATAGATAATGGGAAGCACCCTTCTACTTCAGGAACTTGATTACTGCGGAGCTGGAGAGCATGGGACCAAGCTGAGGCATTCCATGCTACTGAAGTTATTTTTTATTTCTGTACTTTTTTAGTATTGTATTCCATCATTGTGATTTTTTGGATGTTTTTCTAGACATATGTATCATGCATCATTTATATATGTGCTTCATTTATTTATTTCTTCAGTCTTCCACTGTTTATTGATGCATGGTATTATTACTGCATTCGCTGTTGTTATCTGTTAATTTACACTATGTTACTCTTCCAATGAGGGAATAGTTTCCACACTATCACACCTGAGGACCTCATTGCTAGTCGGCAGCCTCTGGCGTTTGGGGAAATGCGCTTGAGGCCATGTGACCAACTGGGTACGGGCCACCTCTAGGCGGCTTCCGAAACTGGGATGTTACAAAGTTTTATTAGAGGAAGTCTTTTTTCTTGATTTATTGTTTGGAGCCTATAGCTAGGGATATGAAAAAATAAGTACTTGGTATTAATTTTTTCCTGGGAGTAGCTAACCTGTGTATAGGGAAAAGCTAATCTACCTCGATTATTACAATTTTTCTGGTTTTTAAATTTTTACATTTGATTTTAATTCACCATTGGGTGATTCACATGTTTTGTGTTTTTATCGTTGATATTATTGAGGATCTATTTCTATTGCAACTTGATGAGATGAGGGTATTCCATCTCATTAATCACATAGGAACTTTCTAGAGATCACTTGTCATGCATTTTTTCCTTTCCATTTAGGGTGCATTACTAATTGTATGTAGTTTTGATAGATGTTGTGCTAGATGTGGAAGCTATTGTGATAGATTCCCTGATAGAATACTTGTTGTTTGATAGGGTATTGTTAATGTTTAAGTTTTCGTTTGAATTGACACCAAACAATGGTTCTTGAGGCGTTATGGGTCCTCATGGATGGTAATTTGGTGGATAATTGCTTTTTATTCTTGTATATGAGATGTTAAGATGCCAAATTTTGATTCATGGGGAGTATCGGCCCTCACGGATCAAAATTTGGAACTTTAATGTTCATTTCAGTGTTCTTTGGGTTTCAATGTAGTTTCTAAGGCTTACTATCTAGAAGAACCCAGAATACACGATGCGTAATGATAATTACATGCCATGTGTCCTTTTGTTTGGGAAGGAACTATTTTTATTAAGTACAGGTCGTGTACTGTATGTATATGTCGTGTAGTCTATAATCATGTCACTGGATATGTGGGCAGAGACACGGTGTTGGGAAATCTTTGGTGGGACAAGCCATGTACCAGATATACATGTTCTGTTGTATAGGCCATGTGTCCACCTATGTGAGTAACAACATGGATGGATAAAACTTAGGTTATACACGTCGTGTCATGTTTTAACACACTGTGTTGTATAACCCTTGTAGCCAGCTATGTAATGAACCACACGGGGTGGTGGAAATCCTTCTAGTACATGTCGTTTCTGGTATAAATGTTCCGTGTAGAGTCATCTGTGTGTTCAACCATGTGACTAACAACACAGGCAGTTAAAACCTAATCGTTAGACGACGTGTCTGGAACAAACACGCCATGTAGTGCTATCTTGGGAGAACCATGTGGGGTAGTCGTGTAGAACAACTTGGGCATGGGAACATGATTCAAGTATACGCTGTCTCATGGAGAAATGTTATGGGTATATGGGGTGTTACATGACCAATTTGGGATGAAATACATGCCCATGTGAAGGCTTAAAGGAACACTTCGTGTAATGATTACACACTCCATGTATCCTTGTTTTGAAAAAAAACATGAATTCTTTCCTTCTCTTGTTCCTGTCTTACACTTTTAAGTTCGGTCTTTGATAATCATGATCTAAGGTGTGCGTTAGACCTTGAAGATTCATGACACCAAGACTTCCTTCAGTTGTACGCCAGATACAAGGTAGTGATTAGGAACCAGACATGGATGATCAGGAACTACTAGCGGATCCTCCTCTAGTACCAGTCATGCCACCAACCATCATTCTGGACACAGGTGCTGATGAATAGTTCTAAGAGGGTTTTATGAGGTTCCTGCTGACCTTCCAGGGAGCACCGCATACTACCCCATCAATGGATGATTTGACATGGGGATTTTAGCAGTAGCATCCTACCACTTTCTCAAAGGATGGAGGATGCCATGCTACAAAGTCATGGAAAGAATCCATGTTTAAGATCTCCAATCATCTTTAGATGCCTCCAGAGGGGAGGGTTAATCTCACATCATATATGCTTCAGGGTTCCGCCAAGAGATGGTGGGATGAGATCCCATAGGCGGGACGCCAGCAGGTTATGACTTTGTAGGAGTTTCTACGTACCCTCTATGATTACTTCTACCCAGAGACTTTGAGGGCCAATTGAGCCTGAGATTTCAGGAGTCTGGGGTAGGGTACTCTTTTTGTTATGGATTATTCTTCTTGCTTCATAGTGTTGTAGCACTTAACACTCTTTCTAGGGGGAGTTGAGTTACTCCTATTGAGGTAGTAAAAGTATGGTCTCAAGAAATACATTCTATATTAGGTGAACATCATTAGGTTGAATACTATATCTTCAATAGTCAACCAGGTGCTGATCACAGAGTACGACCTTAGGGATTCTGGAGTTGTGGTCCAGGGAAGCTCGACAACCGGAGTTAGTGCGTCTCCGGCTGATAGTAGGAATCACCACAGCGAGTCTACATGCGGAGATCCGAGTAGGATAGACACACCTTCAGGTATCCGGGTGGTACGCTGCTAGTGTGGGAATGTCAGGAATATGATGCCCCATTGACTAAGAGACCCAGTCGAGTGTCGATCTTGTGGCAGGATGGGCCTTCTTCAATGATTCTGTCAGTCTTCTCACAAGTAGCTGGTGATCGGAGTTCCCCTATGACTCAGTGTTCAGGAGTCGCACCACCAGTTTCTCATCAGTCTGGGAACTGGAGTTCTTCTGGTCATTTATGACAAGGTTGAAGTTGTGGTTGTGGTAGCCATTCGGCATGCTTTTAGTGACAACAAGGTGGATCAACTCAGGGTGGTCAGGTGGGGTCACAGGGCCACAGTACAGGACAGGCTTTTGCAATGGAGTAGACCCAATAGGAGTAGGATCCCGACCCTTCTACAGTTTGAGGTACTATTCTAATTTCCTCCATTTTAGCTTCCACACTCTTTGATAGAGGGGCTTCCCATAGTTTCATATCTGTTTCTATTGTGGATAGCCTTGGCCTCTATATATTTTCTCCTACTGATTTTTTGACATTGGGCACTCTGTTGGGGACAAGTACGACTAGTGTACGATAGTGAAAGGAGTTCCCTATAGAGGTTGGGGGTGTCACTTCTTGTGGGACTTATATGTATTTGAGATGAAGAGATATGATGTCATTATCTAAATGGACTGGTTAGTTCCCTTACAGGATGTTGTCGACTGTTATCGCCATAGGTTGAGTTTCACATCACCAGAGGGAGGATAATTTTTTTTTGGGTGAATGGGATGTCCAAGCGAGTAGAGCAGGACACAAAAATCATTTGTCGAGAGGAGTTACATCTCAGATTTCTAGTCTATATCTAGATGACTAGGGGACTTTGCAGTTGTACTTTACTCCAATGGTGGATCTTTTCAGAGATGTCTTTCTAGAGTAATTTTTAGGTTTGCCTCTATAGTGAGAGGTAGAATTTTCTATTGTTCTCGTTCTATAAGTAGAACTGGTGTCCATTACTCCTTATAAAATGGATACACCAGAGTTAGAGGAGCTCAATAAGCAGTTGGAGGAGTTGTAGGCAAACAGTTCCATCCAACCCAATACTTCTCTTTGGGGTTCACATATTCTATTTGAGTAGAAGGCAGACACTACCCTCAGACTTTGTGTGGATTATCAGAAGATGAACTAGTTGACAGTCAAGAATGAATATCCCTTTCCAAGGATTTATGATCACTTTGATATGCTTTGTGGAGCTGGGGTGTTCTCGAATATTGACTTACGATCCAGTTATCATCAATTGCATTTTAGACCATATGATATACCTCTTATAACCTTTTGGAGAAGGTATGTTCTATATGAGTATGTGGTTATGCCGTTCGGTCTCATGAACGCACCTACAATTTTCATGGCTCTGATGAACTGAGTGTTCCATCCGTACATGGATTCATTCATGTTGGTCTTCGTGAACGATATTTTAGAGTACTCTCACTCTTGACATGACCAGGCCACCCATCTTGGGATCATTTAATGTACAGTAAGGTAGAATCTATTATATTCTATGCTCTCAGAATTCCACATTTGGATTGTCCAAATTCACCTCGTGAGTCATGTTATATAGGAGACAGGAGTGTCAGTAGACCCCGAGAAAGTGATTGCAGTAGTTTCTTGGGAGAATCCAAAGAAAATATTTGAAGTAAAATGTTTTCTGGGGTTGTTTGGATACTAAGTATGTTTCATAAAAGACTTTTCATGCCTAGTAGCATCACTGAAGGGCCTGACTAAGAAGGGTGAGAAGTTTTGTGGACAAATTCCTGCAATTTAGCAAATTAAGAGCTGAATGGGAGGTTGAATTCAGCACCGATACTAGTATTTCCAGAGCCGAGAAAGATCTATATTGTTAACTATGATACATCAGTTATTGGGCTAGGAGTAGTGCTTATACAGGGGAAGTATTCATTGTGTACAGGTCTCGGTAGTTGAGGTCACATGAGAAAAACTACCTGACACATGATCTTGATTTGTCTGTAGTTGTTCATGCTCTACGCTGTTGGATGCATTATCTTGGAGGAGAGAATTTTTAGGTTTTCAACTACCAAAAAAGTCTCAATTATATATTCACTCAGTGCGATATGAATATGAAAAAACAAAGGTGGGTTGAGTACCTTTAGTATTTTGACTTTGAGTTTTCATACACACCCGGGAAAGTCAATGTAGTAGCTGATGCGTTGAGATGAAGGACTTGGATACAGGTAGTTCAGGAGGCTAGTAGAGAGTGGAAGCTTATGGGTCTATTCTCCGAGATGCATTTGGAGGTGCATGATTGATATTAGCTGAAGTTTATTTCTTTTGTATCTGTTACCTCTACACTTCTTGATCGAGTGAGAATGATTCCACTATCAGATTCAGAAGGCCTAGTCCAACATGAACGATTTTCCAGATAGGACCCTATTCTGGGATGGACAGTATGAGAGGATGATATCTTGCATTTTCATGGGTGCGAATGTGTGTCAGCAGACATACGTGATAAGATGAAGTGGGAATTTCATTACTCAGTTTACTCAATTCATCCTGGTGTCACCAAGATGTATCGAGACATGCACCGTCAATATTGGTGGCTTGGTATTAAGAGATATGTTTCTAGTTTTGTCATGAAGTGTTCCATCTGTCTGCAAGTGGAGGTGGAACATCAGTGACCAACAGGGATTTTGCATCAATTACCCATTCTTGAGTGGAATTGTAATGATGTCATGATGGACTTAGTGATAGGTTTATCGAGGTTTCCTTGAGGGAATGATGCAATTTGGGTTGTTAGTGACAGACTCGTGAAGGTTTCAAACTTCTTACCAATCATGGAGACCTTCAATGTTGATGAGTTGGGAAGGCTATATGTCTCGGAGATTGTACCTCTAAATGGGGTTCCACACTCCATTGTATCAGATAGAGATGCACATTTTACTTCTTGGATCTGGCAGGGACTACTGTAGGTGTTGGGTACATAGGTACTTCTAAGTACAACTTACCATCCCCAAACATATGGCAAATCCGAGCATACAATTCAAGTGTTGGAGTACATTCCTTGAGCATGCATCCTAGATTTTGGAGGTTCTTGGGAGAATCACATACCTCTTGTGAATATTTCCTAAAATAATAGTTTTCAAGAAACTATTCAAATGGCACCTTATAAGGCTTTGTGCGGCAGGCCATGCCGATCACCCCTATGTTGGATAGAGGCAAGAGAGGAAGCTATGCTGGAACCTTGTCTTCTCTAGGAGACCACAGAGAAGATAGAGTTTATTTGTAATAGGATGGCTTCTGCACAATCATGACATAAGTCTTATACGGATCGTCGGAGATGACCTCTAGAGTTCGAAGTTGGAGATCAGGTTTTTCATCTTGTCACACAAAAGTTGGGACATAGAAGGATTAAGAGACGAGGTAAGCTTTCGCCAAGGTACGTCGGACTGTATGAGGTTTTGGAAAGGGTCGGGCTGGTTGCCTATCGGTTTCAGTTACATTAGAGGTACTGGGCAATGCAAGATGTCTTTCATGTTTCTCAGCAACGATGTTACTTCTCAGACCTGTCTCATGCTTTCAACCTGAGGAGGATGATGTGGAGGTGGATTCCTCATTCAAGGAGTATCCTATACGGATTATTGATCACTGTGTAAAGGTTCTTCGTGGATGGTATGTTCCTCTATTACAAGTACTATGGAAGCATGGGCGAGTACAAGATTTGACTTGGGAGAGGGAGACCGATGTACGATGGAAGTGGCTGAAGCCATTTGAGGATTCTTCTTCTATGTTGCATTGCTAGGGAAATTCAGTGACAAATTCATTTTAGGGGGAAGTATTTAAGATCTCAGAACTTCTTTTTAGATATCTCTATCTTTTCTGTTTGTTTTTTATAAAAACAATTTTTTTTTGGAAATTTTAGGAGTACACGCCATTTACTCTGTTGCCGTGGGTAGCCATGTGCAGGCCATGTAACGGACAAACACATGGCCTTGTGGGGTGACATGGATACCACCTAAAGTGGAGCTAGGTAATGGTATGTACACTCCATGTACTTTTAAATAACATGTTGTGTAATTTCTTTTTTTTCATGAAATGGATCAGGGACACATGTAATCTGCAGAAAACACTTCTTCTTCATTCGTCTCAGAAGTGAACAAGAATGTCGATTCTTATTTGAGCCCTGAATCTCTATCCATTCTCCCATTCGACCACCTTTTATTGTGTTGGAATCTCCATGGTATTCTCTTCCATCTTCTATAGAAATGCTTCCTGATTTCTCCTCTTTTGTGAGATATCCTCAGTTAATTTTTTTTACAGTTTTGTAGATATACAATGCTCTAGGGAGATTCCAGGGTTGATGTTAACATATATCGATTGTACTACACTGAGGTAGGTGATTTGTTACTTTCTATAGTTAGTCTTTGAGTTATATGTGCAAAAGTTCATGATACACTCATTAAGCATATTTCTTGTTTAGGTTTTTTAGCCCTGTAAATGCCTGTTAGGCCTTTTATGTTTGAATAGAAATTGTTTGATTTCCAATAGGGTTAATTTCAATGCTATTGATGTGTTTGACTATGATTGTTTGTTTTTACCATTTGGTCTATCTGTGCATGTTAGGGTATTTGTTTTCCATTTCCTAGTGTTGTTAGGATGGGGTGATTTTATTGACATGAAGTGAGATGCTGTATACTATTTATCCAAGTAGTACTTTGAGGTTTACTTTGGATTCTAATTATCGTTTGTGTACGACTACTTTAAATGGGGCTACAGGAACATGGTGTAGTGAGACCATATGAGAAATTGATGTTGAGGGATTTTCCAGAGTGTCTGTAATATTTATCATGCCACGAGACCATAGGGGGGATTGATGTTGAGTGCTCCCTCAGAGTGTCTATATATACATTAAAAGACCACGAGAGGAATTTGCGTTGAGAACTTCCTCAGAGTGTTTGTAGTTTAATGTTAAAAGGATACAGGGGGAATTGATGGTGATTGATTCCTTTTAGGGTATTTGATTACACAATACTATAAGGATAATTGATGGTGAGTGATTCCTTAGAGATTCTTCATTATATACTTCTTGTAAATTGAACCAGAGGGGTTAGGCCATGAGAACTACCCAAATGGTTACTTGATATTGTTGGATGAACTAGAGGGGATAGGCTGTGGGAACTCTCCCAGAGGGTTGCTTGATTTTTTTGTAGTTGATTGAATTTTTAAATGTAAATGATGTAACGGGAACTATAGGATTGTTTACTTTTGAATAAATTCTTATTTACTACATTGTCTTTCTTATTGCCTGCCATATATATATATATTTACTAACTGTTAGACACAGATATTTGGGTAGTTGCCTACAGGGATTTGTCTCACACCCTGTTTGGGTCATGTTTTTGGGCCCAAACCAATTATGTTGCATCTGGTATAGATAAGGGTAATCACCCTTCTAATTCAGGTACTTGATTGATGTGAATCTTGAGAGAACGGGCCCAAGATTAGGCTTGCGATGCTACTGGAGTTATTTTTCCTTCATGGTAGTTTGATTCAGTCTTGTATTCTAGAATTGTGACTTGCTTGGCTATTTTCCTAGACATACGTATAATGTATCATTTATATATGTGCTCCAGCTGTTTATTTCTTCAGTCTTTTGCTGTTTATTATTGTATGGTATTATTACTGCTTCCGCTATTGTTATCTATTTATTTCTGATGTGTTACTCTTACAATGAGGGCATTGTTTCTCCATTATCACACCCAAGGCCCTCGCTACTAGTCAGCAACCTATGGCGTTTGGGGAAATGCTCTTCAGGCCATGTGACCAAACGAGTATGGAGCACCTCTGGGCCAATTCCAGAACTGATTCATTACAATTTTACATTGACTAATTAGTTTCATTAACATTATATCATTTATTTTTATCAATATTATCTCTATAATCCATATTTTTTTCATTAATGTTGACAGTTTTATATGAATAAATATTATCACTATCACCAATGTTTTCATTTCTTTAGTGTTATCAACATGTTTAGATCCATAAAAATCATTTTCTATAATGGAATTAGTGTCACAATAATTAGTTTTATCTATCCCATTTTCATTATATTTTCTATTTTCATAAATTATATTTATTTTTATGTTTCCAAAATCAATTTTGATAGTGTAATTTGTATCATCATAATATTTGTATTCATTTTTTATAATGTCATTAGTGTCATAAATTTCATTGTCCTTGGTATTATAATATAATTCTTTTTATCATTCTCATTCATTACATTTTTTCATAAATATTTTTTCATCAATTTAATCAATGATTTAATTTTAATTATATCAGATGTTTCAGGAGTGTTATTGAAACCATTATTAAATAAAACATCAATGGAATCATTGTAAATTTCATCAGTATGATTAGAGTTATTTGTTTCCTCGATTCCATCAGTTTAATTAACAATAATGTTCTTTATATATTTAATGTCAGCATCATCATAAGTGGTTTTTGTGTCATTGATATCAATTTCAATTAAATAAAAATTATCCATTTCATTTTATTGTTCAATTTCATTGATAATCTCATAATCAGTTTCTCTTCTATCATCAGTTCCATTACATTCAACATAATCATTAGTATCACTCATGTCGTCAATTTCAATAGTTTTATAACTATAATTGATATCATCAATGTTATTGTCGTTAGTATCATCAATATCAAAAACTTACATTTCATAACAATCATTATTGGCATCATCATTGGTTTTTACAACATATCTATTGTCATCATTTTCATTAAAAGAATTTTTTTTGTATTTTTTGTCTAAAGTGTATTCAATATTAGTGTTTTTAGTGTCTTTATAATGCTCAAACATAGTGTATTTCGTTTCATATTTTTTAATGATACTATTATTTGTGATCCTATTATAATATTGTTATATTTGTCTCATATGTAATGTTAGTGTAATTGATATAGAAATTTCTTATTTATCATTTTTACCTTTATTGTTCATCTTAATTTTGTTTATGACATTGGATTCTATTTCACTTGTGAAATTGGTTTTGTTTACTCCATTATTTTCAGTCTAAAAAAATATTAACTTCAATGTTATCTCATGATTTATCAGTGAAATAAATTATGTTAACATCAAATAAATCAATTTCATCAATATCATTTATATCACCAATTAAAATATTGTAAGTTTATTTTTTATAATATATATTACTAACTCCATTGGTTTTTTCAATTCCATTGACATCATAGTAAATTGTATCATTTCTATAATTGAAAAAAAAATCTTTTGTGTCTCAACTTTTATTATTCATAGTGTCATAAGAATGATTTATTTCAAAAATAATTCCTTGTACTCATTCATATAATTATTTTGATTCCGTAAAAATCATTTTATAGGGTTTGTATGTGTAATCCACATTAGTGAAATAATTTTCATTAAAAAAATATATTCTATTTCATTAAGGTCTTTAGTTCTAGTGCCATCGATTATAATTTCATCACTACCATCGATGTAATTTTCATGTCATTTGTGGAATTGACATTGTCCACATTTATGTAATCATTGTAATATATATCCTTTGTGTCATTCTTAACAATTTAATATGTTTTATTAGTATCTACAATGTCCCAAATATTTTATATCTCATTGATTTCATGTTTATCAATTTCATAGAAAGATCACCATTATGTTTTAGTGGTATTTGTGTTATCAACATTTGTGTTTCTCTAACATCATTATCATCTAGTTTTTTACCATTATCAAAATTGGAATGATTTATTTTTAAAATTATTAACAATGATTTTATCATAGTTTTTAGTTTCATTAATATTCTTTTAATCAATGTGATTGTCTAAATTTTTATAGGTTTCATATTTCATAATAGCGTTATTCGTGTAAGTAACAGATTGGCCTTTGGACATAGTGTTTTTATTATAATTAGTGTCCTTAGTGTTTGTGTTTCTAGTATCCTAGATCTCATCCATGTTCTTAAATTTGTGTGTGTTCTTAAAGACTTAAATTTCATCAATTCCTTGACAATTGTTATAATTTTTGTTTTTATTTTTATATTTTTAGTGTTGTCATTTTCATCAATATCACTCTATTATATTCCATCAGTTTAGTAATTTTTTCATGATTTATTACTGGATTTATGATAAGAAATATATTTAGTGTTATTTTCTTTATTAGGTTCATTAAAGATATTAGTTTCAGTGTTATTAGATTCATCATTGTATCTAGAGTGACAAGATTTTTTTTATTAGTTTTATTGGGTTCTTTATTGTTATTAGTGTCATTATTGTTATTATTTTCATTAATTTCAATGATATTAGTGTTATATATCTTTAGAGTGTCATTAGAATATGTAATATTATTTTCATAAGTGTCAATACAATTTTTAACATAACTAACCTTAGTCTATTCCATGTTAGTTTTATTATATATGTCTTCAATGTTGTGGGTTTTATTTTTATCCTATTTACCAGTGTCATTAACATCTGTATCATTTATTTTTTTTACCTAAATGTATTTAATATCATAAATTATAGGGTAATCCATGTGAGTGATTATATTTACACTAGATTAAATTCCTTTATATCATTAGTGAATTTAATATTATTAGATTGAATTTTTTTATGTCATCATCATTTTCATTTTCATCCACATTGGATTTTTGTTCTTTTTTTATGTCCTTGGTATTTTATATGTCCTTAGTTCCATCACTACCTTCAGTGATATTAGGTGCATCGAGTTTTTTCCCACCAGTGTTATTTGTTTTATCATAATTTTCATCACAAGTAGCATTGATTTAAATATCATTATCATTATAAAAGTAATTATAAATAACTATATTATCAAAAAAATTAGTGTATTCAGTATCATTTATGATTATAGTTTCTCCCACAATCCATCCACTAGTGTTTCTAGTGTCATTTGTGTCATTAACATCAATATCGTTAGTGTTTCAAGTTCTATTTGGGTATTTATCATTCTTCTTTCTATTTTATTGTGTGTTAGTTGTGTTTTTCTCAAATATTTAATAAGAATAATGAGTTTTGTCCACATAAATTTCTTCTATTTTACATTTTAAATTTGTGTTATTGATGTTATTATCATTAGTATGTTCAATTTCATATGGGATTTTTGTTTCACTAGTGTCTTCAATGATTTAGAAATTAGTTTTACCTATTTTTTAGTGTCACTTGAGCGAGAGAAATAAATTTCATGAAATCAATCATTTCTATCTGAGTGAGAATCATAAGTATCTCTATTACAGATAGTGTCATCAATATATTAATCGCCATCTTCATAGTTTTCATTATTTTCATCAGTTTGATCATACTTTTTGACACCAGTGTTTTCCATGTCATTAGTATAATTGGCTTAAATTTTGTTAATGTCACCTATTCTAGAACTTTTTATTTTTTGAAGTGGAAAAAAATATTTTTCGTGTCATGTATGTCATCCTCATCAACTTTTTCTATTTTTGTGTCCTCTAATTTACCCATATTATTGTAATCAATTGTTTTATTGGTATTAGTTTTGTTTATATCATTCATTAAAACTATCATTATATTGATATGTGATTTTAGTAGCATCAATGTCAATTCATTAGTTTTGTAATATTCATCATTGTTGTGAAGTTATTCTAGGAACTACCATCGATCCCAAAGTCATTAGGGAAATAGAAATATTTAATTTCATCACCATCAATGTCATCATTGTGCTCGGAGCCATTAGTATCAATCATATTATCAATGTTAATGAAAAAAATATAATTAGAATAATATTTATCATGATTATTTTGAAATTAAACACATTTTGTAGGAACATTAAATGATTAAACCTATGGATATTTAACTAATTTTGTGTTTTATGGAAGGATATGATGATTTACTAGAAATGAGCATAATGGCAATGATTTCATCAAGAAAAGTATGTCCTATGATGAGTGAAAAGTGAAAGACCATGTACATGGATTGAAACTGAAAATCCCTATAGAGACAGAGAAAATATTGTTGTAAAAAACCTATTGAAAACAAAAATACAATTAACAATGTAATTATTAAAGGAATATAAGATTAAAACCCTGATATGTAGAAAAATAAATATTCTGGATGATGTTAGCATGTGTCACAGTGTGATACTTAAGGTCACACTACAAAACACCTAGGATAGTAACATAAAACCCTAAGAATGTGTATGAAGATGTGAAATTTTTGGCTCAACAAATTTCACGACATGAAATAACTATTCATGACATGAAATGACCATATGGGACCAAAAAATATAAGGTTTGACATAATTAATGATATAAAACATTTTATTGTTAGTGCGACCACAAAGAAACCCCAGGTTTGACTCGAAAGAAATTAATTACTTCTTTTATGGAATCCTGAGTGTGACTTGTCACTAAATAGAGAGCCCGAGGGGATTGATAAAGGATCATTCTATGAGGGGATGTATTAAAAGATGAACTATTATTTCACTGCTTCTACTATTTTATTTTCCTTATTTTATTTGCATCCATTTTTGCAATTCCTTCTTCCTCTAGAATTAAATCTATTACCTCAACCATGGAGGGGTAGTTCATCTATGTGATTAAGAAAGTAGAGGTTTTACCATTTTGTGATTCGAGAATTTTTTGTTCCAAAATAAGTAAAATATTTTCTTTCCTCTTATTTTTACTTTGAATTATTAATTTCGTATTTAATTTAAAAATTTCAATATTTTTTTTATAATATTATAATATTAATTACCTTGGTCGATGATCCATATCACCCTCCACCCAATTCTCATATGTTTACTATAAAACATATTAGTTTTGGGTCGTGTGTGTTCGATGTTCGCCGGAACATGTGTGGTATTGTGGCAAAATTCGTATTCAATTAGAGAATAACAATACCCAATTGGAGAATTCCTTAATTTATCAGGAGGACCCACTGAAATATTGTTAACATATGAAGGATTGTGGACCAATTTGACATTTAGATTTTGGATATCCTCATCATCACTATCTGTCCAATGGAGAGAGGTGAATCAATAGAGTAATCTATCTGTTACTAGAAAACAGGAGAATAATTGATAAAAAAAATCAAATCATGATAGCTTAGAACTAGTTCTATACATCCCTAACCCAATCAACACTTAATAATATATTTTTAATTAGTCATTTAATATTTTTTTAAAGCATTACTTTTTCAACTAAAACCAATTAGAAAAATAAATTTTCCTAAATTCAACATGAAGTGAAAACCGATTTTTTGTGCACTCCTCTCCCAAAGATAACCTTAGGTTAACAAAATTTACTATACCTTTATAATAAATATCTATTTTAACATTACCTATGATAGGGGTCCATCAAAATTTGTTCTATAGTTAATGAGGGAGTTACTCACAACACCAAAAATAATATTTAGCAATGAATAACATGAGGATAAAATAATCAATAAATTAAATTTGATCAAAAAATTGAAAGAACACTAACATAATTAAGAAAAACAAAATTTCAATCAGAGTTTGAGGAAATACACCTAAAAATTTCAAGTGACTCTTTCAAGGATAACTATAATCCTAAAACTATTTCTAGAAATCTCAACCATACCCTATTCAATCATTTAATACTGCCGGTTGATAACCGACATAACCATTTAGAAGTTATTTCATTAGAAATTTTTTTTGAGTTAAGAATTATCATGATTCAAACTACACCCAAATTTCCTGGTCTTGTACGAAAATACATGAATAGACACATTCAAAAATTCACATATTTATTCTAAACCTTGGTGCATCTTGGGGTTACAAAACAAAATGTTGAGTGGAGGGAATTCCCCTTTTTATATGAGGGAGCTGTAAAAGAATTGTTGTACAACCTAAAACTAGTAGAAGTAAATTATTGGGAAGATATGAAGATATTATTTATTAAATTATTTTACCTTATATCTAGAATCATTATGATAATGATGGATATATATGTTAATCATCTGTCAAATAGATAGACTCTCTACAAATATAGGGATATTTTCAAGAAGCTCAATTCTAGCCACCCACATTTGACTGTAGAGGAGAATAAATTCCTTGTTCTATTATTTTAGGGCCTACTAAATAATGATTTAAATATAATATTCACATCATCTGAATGATCCTTTATTGACAAGTCTCCAAAAATTTCCTTATGTTTGATTAAAAAAATCTCAAAAATCAATGCAATTTGGGACTAGAGGTATGGGAATGAGGGGAATCCATGAGGTATAAAATTATGATTGATCACCTTTATATATAACCATAATTGATGAACTAACTAATTTGGTTTCCAAACTATCTACGAATCAAGTACGTGGAAAATAGGTTATACCTTCGAAATTTGGTTTATGTTCTTCTTATAACCATTTTACTAACCAGTGTCCAGATGTTTAGGGAATAGAAATATGTGTTGTCACATTCCAGCAGAAGAAATTTCCACAAAAGAAAACATGGAAAGATAAAGCTCATACCCAACAAGGATATAGTTAGAATAAAACTAAACCCTTCTATAAAAACCAATACCTACCACATCCCCTTTTCCAATTGTGGCTATATCATAACCCACCATAATTTTAACAACCCTAAAATCCATTTTAATATCAGTAGGACTTCCAAACACAACCTTTACAATGGAAACCAAATTAAAATCCATCACAAAGTTATAAAAAGTACCAAAATGGAGTAGATATTTCATAAATGAATAATAAGGAAAATAAAACAACATAGCAAATTAGATCTCTTTTTGATTTAATATCCATGAATCCAAGAAAAATACTAGCACAAACAGTCCCAAATCCCATATAAATCATTATCGGGATTATAACAAGAAATGGAAAATAGGTCTATCCACCCAAATAAATTATATCTGATGATTTTGAGTAACAATATGAAGCTCAAAAAATCCATCTGAAAGAAGGGGACAAGAACATGAGGGAATAAGGACAAGGTTTATAAGGGATAGACTGGAAACAACCCTATAGAAGAAGTAAAAGGAAAAGAAGGTTATCCTTGATCCATTCCATTCTATACTCGTTAAATTAAATAAATTATAAGAATATTGAATTCAAAAATATATTTCAGATACCTTTATGAAGAATGAAATTAATATCCCAATGTTATCAGTAATCAGGAAAATCCTAAAATATGACAATAGAATTCAAAGATCTATGCACCAATAGAAGGATACTCAATATGAACGAGTGAATCAAAAAATTTAAAAATATTACAGCAACTATAAAACTACTAATACGAAAGAAAAATCATGATCTTAGGAAATTATCTATTCCTTGTACTATGGTCTCTTTAAATTATACTGATTCATTATTTGAGTTGGTCTTGTCCATAACTGTTATACTCCACTATATATTTTCATACTTTTAGATTATAGAATTAAATCCAATATGAGTGGTGGGATAATTAGAAAATAGATACAGTGTATTCCCCATAAGAGTTTTATAGTTTATAATCATAAGAGTAAGAGGACATATGTCTCTAGTATAGTTACATCTTTACACTATGGAAGATGAAAGAACACCATTCTAATAACCAATAATTTTAGTGATAGAATTCCTAAAGGCCGAAAATACCATCATCAATGTCCACGAAGTAATACTCACAATGGATTTTTGAGATCGTATAATACAATTAAACATATTATATGCAACGTGGAATCTGTCAAATAGTCGTTCACTTAATGTGATATCTCATAAAAAAGGTACATATTTGATTAATGATTCATGTATGATTTTAAAATTCATTGAATTGGGAGAGAATTTTTTCCATTAAAGATACCAATACAAAAAAACTATAAATATTACATGTTTAAAATAGAAGAAGAGGTTGCTTATAATTTTTTTGATGACTCACTAAAAGAAACTAACATGATAAAAGACATACCTACCTTATAAGTAGGATACCTCAACTCAATATCATCCCTCAAATAACTGCCATTTCTGGTGTTAAATCCAATACCAAGTGATCTAAAATATCTATACATTACGGGTGGGGATATATTACCGATGATTATTTCAAAAAAATATATCTATGAGACAAAAAATATATGACATCCCCTCTCAAAATAAACATACATTTCATAGGATGGTGTCTAGGAGATATCTTGCGGATAAACCTCATGGTATGATCTCATAAAATCTCTTTAGAAAGTGATTCCTGATGAGTTAGAAAACACCATATAAAACATAATCCTACTATCATGGTGGTTTTTATCATAGTGATAGAAAAAAATTATAATCTTATATCTTATACCCAATCTCATAGTCATAGTGGTAATGTCCCACTCTTATTGACAAAAAGATTAATTGCCTCATAGTTTTGAAGAATGTGACAAATCATATAATCCCCATTAGAGTTAAAAATAGTTAGAGGATATCTGTGATTATAGGAAGATGAATTAACCTACATGAATAGACCACTTTCCCATCACAATCATTATCATATTCTAGAAATATTTGTAGGTGAAACTCAATATTTCATTTTAGATTTTTTTTCAGGATACTTTCATGTACCAATTGCATCATATGACTATGAGAAAACATCTTTCACCTGCTATTTTGGAACATTCACCTATAATATGAGTTATTTTATGCAATGTATCACCCCATATACATTCCAATAGTGTATATTAAGTATGATTTCAGATCATATTATGGAAATTCTTGATATATTTATTAATGATTTTACATTTTTTAAAATTCATTCAATCATTTATTGGTGAATATAGAGTTTGTTTTGAAAAAATGCATTGAGAAAAAGTATTATTATAAATGTTGAAAACAAAATTTCATTGTTGAAAAATAATTATTTTTAGGCCACATAATTTTAGGGAAGTTAATTGAGGTAGATAAGTATAAGGTTTAATTAATAAACTCATTACCATGTCCAAATTCTATTAAACATGTAAGAACATTTTTAGGCCATGCCAGTTTCTACCAAATATTTATCAAATAATTAAGCAATATTTATCTCCCTCTATAAATATTATTATTAAAATAAGATGAGATTAATATTGATGATGAGTGTTAGAAAGAATTGAATTAATTGAAAAAATGGTTGATTACACCAAAAATAATGAATCCACCCACCTGGGACCTTCTTTTTGAGATGCTCTGTGAAACATAAAATCAAGATGTAGAAAAATACCACTTGAAAATAGTTAACAGAAAACCTCATGTCAGAGCATAGTCGTCAAAGAAATTGAATTCCAAGAAGATCAACTAAACGACTACAGAAAATGACTTCCATATAGATTTTTTTCACTCAATAAATTCATATCTGATCTATCTAAACTAATGATGTTGTCCTTCTAATCTTACATCACATAGGAATCTAATAAAAAATATTAATTATAATCCACTATTGGAAATATGGATGATAATATTACATGAGTTCCACTTGGAAACTAAGGATATGAAGGGCACCAAAAATCATGTGGTTGATCATCTGATTCAACTACCCTACACCATAGAATCAAAAATTCCCAATTTAAATAGAAGGTTATTTACAATGGTACACCAAAATGGTCAATTATTTAGTGAATTCTCAATTACTATTTCATTTAAACTCTCATAAGTAGTGTAAAAATAGATATGACTCAATTTTATAAATTTGGGAAGACCCATTCCTCTAAAAATATACACTTATCATGTGATTGGAATCTATTTAGCAAAAAGTGAAATTGAATTATTTTTTTTAATTTTTTCATGCATTTTCTTGGGTTGGACATTGTTGTTCCCAATAGATATCATTGAAAATCAAAGAATTTATAAATTATTGAAACACATTATTTAATTATGAACATGAGTTTTGTTAAAAAATGTGACAAATTACGATTCCTTGAAAATATCCCAAAAATACAATAAATTACCCAAAAACCAATTTCCTTCTATAAAAATTGTGATGTATGGGGTATAGAATTCCTAATACCATTATCATCATCATTTTTTTATTCATATATTCTATAAGCTATAGATTTTGTTTCAAAATGGGTGGAGACAAAATCTACCAGGACTGGTGCTAAATTTATCTGTGACTTTGTTAGGAGTAACATTTTCTATAGGTTTGGTGTACCACAATCCTTTATTATTGACCAAGGGACCCACTTATGAAATAGTAAATAGAGACATTACTAACCCAGTATGGGGTGAATCATAAAATATTATCCTCGTACCATCCACAGAAAAATGGCCAAGTGGTAGCTTTTCACAGGGATATCAAAGGAATTCTGGAAAAGGAGTAAAACCAAATAGGGTGTACTTGTGCTAAATTTTAGAAGATATCCTATGGGATTATAGGATCACCTATACGAAAACGATAGGGTTTATCCATACTTTATTTATTAATGGGAATAGATACCATCTCCCTATGGAATTAGAACACACACCATACTAGGATGTAAGAAATAAGATTTTGGACCATGACAGAGCAATGAAAGAGATGATGTTTTACTTGAAAGAGATAGAGGAAATAATGAGAGAATATTTCAAAATTAAAAATATTTAAAAATAAATAACAATAATATCCCATTAGAATATAATTAAACTCTTTAGATCAAGTTCATTTATAATACTCAAGACTCTATCATATTCCAGCAAAATTAGTTCTAGATGAGAAGGAACTTTTAAGGTAATTCAAGTATAACCTTTTGGTGTTGTGAATATTGAAAATGAAGTAGGAGTAAACTCATTCACAATTAATGGGAAGAGTTTGATGAAGTATCATAGTACCATAACTCAAGATCCATTATGGGAGATAACACTCCTTCACCCTAACAACAAAAAAGACCCAAAAGATTGTTCCTCTCCTTTAAATTTGATTGAATGAAGTAATTCAATTCTAAATCTACATAAAAAAATAATAAAATTTGAATTAATTACATACACTAAATAAATTATGTATAGTGGAATAAATCTTGTATTTTAGGGTTTATTTAAAAAAATTGGTTTTTGAGTCGAGCGAACGATGTTAAACAAAATTGCGTCCAGGAGACAACCAACATTTTTTTCTCTTAGTACAATATTCCAGTGAGTCCTATTTAAACCTTATCAACTAGTATTTCACAAAAAATAGTTTTTATTTATATTTTCATTTCCAACAACATAGACACAAGTGGAAAAAGTATAATTTGGGGAAACTATCTATGCACAATTCTTTTTATGAAAAGGATTCATGGTTTATTTGGAATTTGTTACATGTAAATGATGTAGAAATATATATATATATATATATAGGAAATTAAATTTCACTCCATGAATGGTATTCAGGTCATCAAAGTACATGAAAAACAAAATTAATGGAACATAACCTATGCATATCATTAAAAGAAATTTTCATGCCCAGAGTTAGCTTTCTTTATTTACATAACTGGTCTGAGAGGCATGAATTTATTAAGAATCCCATTATTTCACGTTTCATATTTTTATGTTAATGAGATTAAATGAGTAAAATAGGTAATTGAAAAAATAGAGGGAATCTCAGGGTGTTAATTTAGATGAATTATGATTTAATGGAATTAGTGAACTCATGTAAATATAATTTCCCTACTATTTTTATACATTGAATATCTAAAATATATGTTCATTGGTTTTTTATTATTTAATTCCATGTTTAGATGACCAAAATTAATATTTTATATCCCCAAGAGTATTTCAAGTACAAATAATTTCCATTTATATCTTGATCATATCTCTTGATTTATCTTGGCGCAAGCCACCTGCTAGGACATCCATTGGATCGTGTCGAATCCTTGATAGTGAGAAACCACATTTAAAATGATTGAGGATATATTTTTATTATTAAATTATCCTTATACCCCCCCACCACATTAATCATTGTTTAAACTATAGAATCTATGTACATTATGGTAAAATTTGGTTTTTTTTCAATGGAGAAGGGCTCATCGCCAATAGTCTGTCGCTGAAGAGTATTTGCGATATGTCCCTATTCCCATCGCAAATAGTTTACTATAAATATGTATTTTCAACAAGGAATTGTTCTCCTTCAAAAATTGTATATGTGTTTTTTAAATATTTATGAACGGTGTACACTCCCCTCCCAAATTATGTGTCGGCATGTTACTATTTGCGACTGGACCCATCACAGATAGTTTCTTTCAACCGTTGCTGCAATTAATACAGGGCTACCATTTGTGATCGAAATCCCATCGCAAATACTCCCATTTTTAATGAGAAAACCTATATATAACCCCTCGTATTTTTTCCATTTCTCTCTTCTCTGAACTCCCCTCTCATTCTCTCTTATCAAATTTTTCTCTTTAGTTTTTACAAAGTTTTAGATTTCCCAACGATGAAATTTTCAAGGTTTGTATCCAAATAATGACTCAGTTTAGAGGTATTTATTCATTTTATTTTTAATTTTAATTATCTTATTTCTTTATTGGTAAAAATTATTAATTAATATCCGTGATTGTTAATAAATAGTAGTAATTGTTAATAAATAATTTTAATTAGCAATAAATAGTAGTAAGTGTTAATAAATAGTAGTAATTTCCAATAAATATTACTAATTAGAAAAAATATTAGTAATTGTTAATAAATAGTATTTGTTGTTAATAAATAGTAGTTGTTGTTAATAAATAGTATTAATTGGTAGGAATTAGTACTAATTAGTAATATTTAACTGTAATTACTAATAAATAGTACAAATTAGTAGTATTTTGTAATAAATAGTAGTAATTAGTAATAAATAGAAATAATTACTAACAAATAGTAATAAATAGTAATAATGGATGATGGATGAATAGTGGGTTAAGAGTGTCTCTCTCTACGAACATGGGTTTTAGATCTGAATTCAGTGATGAATTCAACTTTTGATGCCTACGTCGATCCGGTGAATGTTTTTGATGGTCCATCAAGGAAGGGGGAGTGTGGATCCGGCTTGTGAAAAATGAAGGTCCCGACTAGGGAACTAACGACTGTGAATCACACATCTTCGAGGCACTCTAATATGGGGATGGAAGATTCATCATAGGAAACCATTGCTTCCCATGATTGGTTCATTCTTGGCACTCCGACTAATGAGAATCACAACTACATCTCTAGAAATGGACCGCTTGCTATTGTGAAGTGAATCCTATGAATTTTTAAGAAAGAATCAAGGATTTTAAGAATTAGATTATCGCTCGACACACTTCCCAAGAGAGCAGTAATTGTAAGCTTGATGATTTAAGGAAGCAGCTGCTTCAGATATATGGATTCGATGACTTGAACATAGTGTCGATTGGTATAAACATATAACATATTACCTTTAGTTTACAAGTGTTGATGTTAAAAGAGTGGAGATCTGGTTATGTCTATCTCAAGCCAGGGATTCTACACATTCAGAACTGGGACCCCTGGGTTGACCATTTTCATGCCAAAAACACAGTTGTACAATCTTGGATTCATATTAATGGTCTAAATTGGTTTTTTTGGCATCTAAACATACTCTGGGTTATTGCCTTGGCAGGTGGGAAACCCGATTAAATTTGATGACAAGACGGTGATGGCCATATATGGAAACTTTGCTCGAATGATAGTTTAGTTTGAACTCTCTATTCCTATTGTTGAGACTCTCTATTTTATTGTTGGTGTGTTTAAGTTTGAGATCTCTGTTGAATTTTAACACGTTCCAGATTTTTGTTTCAATTTATCATGTATTGGGCATGTTAAGAGTAATTGCCTCAAAGGATTGAGATGCTCCAATTGAAACGGACATGGACATCCAGCTTAAAAGTGTACGTTTAAACTAATAGTGGATCGGATCCCTATATATTTTTCAGGAAGGGGGTCTGAACGTGATATGTCACGAGTGAAGGATGTTGCTCCCACTTCTAGGGCGCTCTCATTTGCTAATGTTGTTTCTAGTGGTATCTCTAAACCTATTCATAGTCTCAATGGTTATGATAATGGATGTGTGATACCTTGTGTAAGCACACCTTAAACTGAACCTATGTTTAATAGTGACTCTATGGCTCAGGGGGAAGCCTCCAATAAAAAATGGGGTGATGAATGTTAGTGTATTGATGTTAATATTTATCCATCCATCTTGTTAAGGGATCAGTTCATTTCAAAAGGTAAACTGATGAGTAGCTATATGACCCAAAGAGATACCACTTATGGGAAGTTTCAGGATCATGGAAGTGTGAAACTGGTTTCAAAACCAGATCAATCTGCGGTTGTTTCGGACGATCAAAATCCGGTGCTGCTGTTGGCTCTGTCTGAGATTTCAGGTGAAAAAGTGGCAGACAAGGCTGCGAATTTTGGACCTTTACTCAAGAAGCATAGGTTGGCTCCATCAAAGTATTTTTCAGGTGCTACAGAGGAAGAAAAGGCTTCCAATTCTTTTTTTAGCAGCATGTTCATGGGAATCTGGTTTCAAAAATAGATCAGTGGGTCTCAGCTGCCACTGATTTCTCAGGTGCTTATGAGGTAGTGTAGGTTGCTGGCTCCTTCTTAAATACTAGGCATATCATGCCTGCACCTACTGCCTTAGGTGAAAATTATGTGCAGGATGTTATGGAAGGTGCACAGGATGCGACTCCCACCTAAGCCACACAATCTTCTAAATTTTTCATGATGCTTGATTCTATTAACTACACAGAGTTTGATGCGGTTTATATTGAATGTTGAGAGATGAAAGGTACCGAGAATATATCTTGTTCTGCATATAATGTTTTCCCCTCCCCCCTTGATGGATGAACAGGTCAGCCATGAGCTATATTGTAATCAACCCTTGAATGATGATAGGCTAGCAGATTCCCCAGCCGATGAGAAGGCAATTACTCTGGATCCGGGAGATGCTGAGGCAAATAATGACCAAACTTGTAGCCAATACAATGATGAGGTTAATGATACCTTGGACTAGGATGATACAAGTGGCCCATGGAAGACTCTGAAGTAGTAGAGGAGAGGAAGACATATGTGAGGTCGTGGTGGTTACCGTGGAAGGGGTGGTTGGAAAGGATGATTTTCCTTGTTTGTTTATTTGGGTGGTTTTTTGTCACACGTACCCTGCAAACATCTGTCTCCTGGTTTATGTTTCTTTTATAATAAATTTCCTAGAGCCATGGATTTATCCATGGTTCAAATATCTCTAGTAAATAGTAATAATTAGTAAAAATTTGTAATAATTTATAATTATTTATAATAATTAGTAATAATTAGTGATAATTATTAATAATTAATAATAATTAGTAATAATTAGTAACAATGAGTAATAATTTGTAATTATTATTAATAATTATTAACAATTATTAGTATTTGCATTAAAAAGATATAATAAGTAATAATTATTAATAAATTAAAATAATTAGTAATAAATATAAATAATTAGTAATAATTAGATATAATTAGCAATAATTGACAATAAATAGTAATAATTAGTAATAAATAGTAGTAGTTAGTAATAAATAGAAATAAATATTAATAAATTCTAATAAATACAAATAAATAGACAAATTTTTTAATAAATACTAATAAATAGAAATAAAAAGAAATAAAAAATTATAATTCGTAATAAGTAGTAATAATTAACAATAAATAGATATAATTATTAATAAATAGAGATAATTATTAATAAATAATAATAAATAGTAATAATATTAATATACATTAATAAATATTAATAAATAGTAATTAATAATTATAAATTGAAATAAATATTAATAAATGGATGTAAAGACAATTAAATAAAAATAATTAGTTATAATAAGTTATAATTAGTAATAATTAGTCATAATTATTAATAATTAGTAATAATTAGTAATAACTGGTAATAATTAGTAATAATTAATAATAATTACTAATAATTAAAAAATATTTGAAATAATTAGATATAAATAGTAATGAATATTAATAAATAGTAATAAATAGTAATAAATATTAATAATTAGTAATAAATAGTAACAAACAGAAATATAGAGTTAGAAACAACAATAAACAGTAATAAATATAAATAATTAGTATGGAATTGAAATAAATAGAAAAATTTTGTAATAAATAAAAATATGTAACTATAAATAGAAATAATTAGTAACAATTAGTAATAGTTAGTAATAATTAGTAATAAATAGTAATAAATAGTAATAAATAGTATGATATAGTAATAATTAGTAATAATTAATAATAAATACTAATAATTCGTTATAAATAGTAATAAATTTTAATAAATATCAATAAATTGCAATAAATAGTAAAAATTTGTAATAAATACTAATAAATAGTAATAAATAGTACTAAATAGTAATAAATAGTAAAAAATATTAATACATAGAAATAAATATTAATAATTACTAATAATTTGTAATAATTTGTAATAAATTACAATAAATACTAATAAATGGTTATAATTAATAAATATTAGTAAAAATTAGTAAAAATTAGAAAAAATATGAGAAAATTAATAATAATTAGTAATAAATAGTAATAATTAGTAATAGATAATAATAATTAGTAATAATTAGTAATAAATAATAATAAACAATAATAATTAGTAATAATGTGAAATAATTAATAATAATTAATAATATTTAGCAACAATTATTAATAGTTAGTAATAATTTGTAATCATTGTTAGCAATTAGTAATAATTTTTAATAATTAGTAATAATTAGTATTAATTATTATTAATTAGTAATAATTATTAATAATTTGTAATAATTGGTAATAACAAGGAATAATTATTGGAATAATTAGTGGTAATTTGTAATAATTAGTTGTAATTAGTATAAATTATTATAAATTAGTGTAGATGAGAAAAAAATTTAAACAATTTTCTATAAATCACTATAAATAACAGAAAATAATATAAGTTATGAGAAAATTGAAAATGAAATAGGTTGCCAATTTTCAGGCCACGATCAATGACAAATTTTTACATACATTACTGACACAAATTAGTCATTTTTCATGGACTAAAGATTGCATATTCTATGATTTACACATTTTTATTAATTTATAATATGTTTTATTACTTTACTTTACTTTATTGTAATTTTTATTTATCAATAAAAAAATCAAATAATATTAAAGGTAATTAGTTAGAAAACAATGATAAATAGATAAAATTTATGATAATTACAATTAAATTGTAATTTTTTAATTTCTACTCACCTTTCGATAGTCCTTTTATTATATCGAATTATTCATAACAAATTTATTTATTTTCTATTTTTAGAGTAATATGGTCCAAGGAAGTTGACAGTAGTCTACATTACATGATCGCGATTGCATAAATGATCAAAATAATAAAAATGGTTCATGTATAAATCTTGTATATATTTAGGGTGTTAAATCTTTCTAATCTTTGGAATAATAAAAACAAGAATTTTTCTATAAGGGAAAATTAGGTGTCCTCGCAAGAAATGTGATATTAGGATGTTCGACACATTTGACAATCTTTTAGGTCATATATTGTGATTTTGTTTTCAAAACAGTTTTCTTTTTTGGTAACAATATAGTTACCATAGATCCGAAGATGATACTAATAATTTAGTTCCAAATCCATCATGGTTTTGAAATTTAGTACATGATATGGCTGGTCCATCTTTAAAAAAAATGAAACTTAGGATGATATTGATTCAAATCCAGAGTTGGAGCATTCCAATTTCATGAGTTGAAGAATTATATAGAGGAATCCTTATATCCTGGTTGAATGATATGAAAATTTGATACAATTTCAAAAATTATGCCTATTAAATCAGATAACAGAATGTCAAATAGCCATTTTTATCAGATATTCACTTTGGTTAACGAACTATTACCTAAAGAAAATGTGTTTCCTACAAATTGCTATGAAAGAAAGGGGATTGTTAATAGTTTGTGTCTTGGTTATCAGAAGATTCATACATGTTCAAATGATTGCATCTTTTGTTATTCTGAAAATGAGTCATTTGATAGTTGTCCATCATTTGGAAAATTGAGGTACAAAGAGGCTCTAATATGAATGTTTGGATTGATTCATATAATAAAATTAACTTATTTACCCACTACACCGATATTACAATGTTTATTTATGATTGAGTACACAGCAACGATGATGTCATGTCACACAAGCAATATTTTAACCTTTAAAGTCTTAAATCATAATGCTGATAGTGATTCATGGAATAATTTTGTCCAAGTGCATATTTCTTTTTATTCATATTATTGAAATGTGTGATTGGGTCTTTCTACTGACGGTTTCTTCCCATTTGGTCCATACGTCGCTCAATAATCTTGATAGCCTATCTTTTTTACTCCATACAATTTACCTCCTTGTATTTTGGTGAATGAGACCCCTATATTTTTGTACTTATTATTTCCATGACATTCAAAATATAATTTCAATGTTTATTAGAAGCCATTGATTGATGAGTTAAATTTATTTTGGAGTAATCATGTTAGTACATATGATGTTATTGTGAAACAAATATTCTAACTGAAAGATGCATTAATGTGAATAATTATTTACTTCCCTACATAAGTAATGTTATCTGGTTGGATTACCCATGGCGAAAAAAATATTGTTACAGTATGAGAGAAAAAAGTGTGTATTCTCTTTAATGGAAGAAAACATTGTTTCATTGACTACCATTGAATATTTCTTCCTAATGATCATCTTTTTCAGAGGAAAAATATCATTTTATATTTTTTTAATTGATAGAGATAGAATTTTAATATTTATCTCATATATTGAGTTAAAATCCACTGTCTCTTCATTACCTCCCATTACATTTGGACAGACTATAATCCAATAGAAAATTGATGGCTTTTTGAAAGAACACAATTGGATAAAACGGAGCATTTTTGGGATCTTCCATATTGGTCTAATTCTTTGGTTCATCACATGTTGGATGTCATGCATATTGAGAATAACTGGTTTGAAAATAAATTTTATAAAGTTTTGGACACACCGGGTAAGACCAAAGATAACTTAAAGATGTGATTATATCATCCCCAAATTTGCTGTTGATCGGAACATAAACGCTTTGAAAATGACAGATCACAGAATTAAATGAAACCAAAAGAATATTTTACAGTATTGAATGAAAAACATTTATTATTTTGTTAGTGTATTATATATTTGAGGCTTCTAGATGGTTATGTCTCCAATTTGGATAGATCTGTCAGAAATGATCAAATTACCAGATTTAAAATTCATGATTGTCTGGTTATAATGTGTATACTTATTACTAATTCAATTTTGAGGTTTATTGAATTATATTATTTGGGATGTAGTAACATAAATATAAAATAAAATAGACACATTTCTGTGGTGACAATAAACTATGATGCTCTAAGTATAATTCAAGAAGATGTTGTTATAATTCTATCTAAATAGGAAAAAAATATTACCATCATCTTTCATTGATTCAATGGAACATTTGATATTACATTATCTACATGAATCAGAATGATGAGGTCTAGTATAGTTCCAATGGATGTACCCATTTGATATATACATGCAGAAATTGATGAATAAGGTACATCACAATGAATCAGTTGAAGGATCAATTGTAGAAGCTTATATACGATGGGAAATTCCTTTTTTCCTGATCTCATTATTTTCAATATGAATATAATTAAAAATATAACTACATGGGACGTAATGAAGGAAATATTGATGATGAAATGAGAAATAAATTATTAATTTTTAATCCATCCAAACATGGATTTGGTGGAGTTTATGAAAAATGAATTTTAGATGATAAACATCACATGGATCATACATATGTTCTGATAAACTAGGATGAAGTGGCACCATTTTTACTATGATTGATCCTATCACTTTTTCCATAATCTTTATTTCAATAAGTTAATATTATTTTATTTATAAATTGTATTATAATCATATCAATAAATAAGTTCCACTATTTACAACTGATTCGTTTGAAGAATTTCGGTAGAATAATTTTTTCTACTAGTTTCAAAAATTATTAAAATTATATTTTTTTAGGTTTTAACATATAAAATAAATTTATTACTTTTTATTTGGTAATTTTATTAATGTTTTTTAGGTATCTCAACATGTTGATAAAATTGATAATTGATTGTTTGTATTGTGTAACCCATATCCAAAATGGTTAAATCTTATAATGCCTATGGGGTGACTAGTTTTCGATTTCATACACATTCATAGGAATAAAAAAAGAATATAGGTGTTTTCATGAGAGGATATCATAATATAGAAATTGAATTTTACTTTTACAGCATGCTGGAAAAAATAATTGAAAAGTTTTTATATGTGAAAAAAATTATATAATGATCTTTAAATGTCAGTGGTTGGATTCTGAGAGAGGATTGCGTGTTCATCCATGACATTGAATCATTGATAATAAATATAGAATCCACCTTGCAATAAATGTACCATTTTTAATGGCTCATTAGGAACATGAAATTTATTATGAAAATTAGTGTGTTACTTTACGAAATTTTAGTGAGTGGTGGTTTACAATCAAAATGAAATCTCCGGAAAATATTTTTATTAAAAGTGAATATGGTTCCACAGAATTTCAAGTAATTGAAAATTTTCAATAGACTACTCCAAATATATCTTTTCTAGGATGAGACATGAATATCGATGATGACACCCCATAGTTAAGGGAAAATGGTGATGATGATGATATTGATGTAAAAAATGTATTTTAAATGGACAGAGATGATGAATCTGAAACTCGTATGGAAATTAATAATACCTAAGGGGGAAATAAAGATATTAATACCTTCATATAAAAATATGAGGATGAAGATAAATATTAACATAGTTAAATGATGGTTATAATCATATATAATACATAACCATATATAATAGTTTTTTCATCTATTTTCTAATAACAATCATTTCATGTTTTAGATGGACTTGGATCTCTTTCGTGAGTTGGAGGAGGCTAATCTACTTGGTGAAGAGCATGATGTTTCATCATCCAACCCTCAGACTACCAGCAAATCAGGGAGGTCTTGGAGAGGGCATGGTCTTGCACAATTGATGACTCATGAATCTATCGCCGAGTGAAATCCATTCCTTGACTTTGATCCATGCATGCAGAGGTATGATAAATTGTATAATTTAATTAGTTTTCATTTATTATCATTGATTTATTTATATAATAATTGTCTGATTATTTTTTCTTTTTTTCCCTTCATTTCTCATATAGTTATTGGGTAAGGGAGTTCTATATTGTGGAATTATTTTTACGGACCATGTGTTACAAGGGATCAGATTCCCATAGTACTGTGCATCGTATTTTTTTATCATTGGCTAAAACATAAATAAATAATATTTATTTTTAAATTTATTTAATTAATAACTTGGTATTATTAATTATTTATTGGGATTATTTTGTCTCATCAATGATAGAACGTGTGACTTTATTTGGGAGGTATAAGAGGTCTTTATAGTTGACTAGTGTTATTAATGTTTTTCACAGTATGAGGAGGACATCAACGCGAAAAGTGGGAGTCATAGACTCTAATCAGTCTTGCTACTCCTATCGACCTAATTGCATTTCATCTTATGTTTTGGATGTATTATGTTTATAATATATGGGAGATAATTTTCAAAGGAGATCATCAGTAGGTCAATAGAACATGGGGATATAGGAGGTGACACATTGAGCTGGTAGTCATACATTTAGTACACATAGTCATTATATGGTAAGAAACATTTTTAATAATTTATATAAAATTAAAATTAATTTTTTTATTTTATATTCATTTAGGTAGTCAAAATGAACAATATTATGGAGTTCACCTTTTATTTTAGGTTGTACAATGATCCTGTCATGAGTGAGCCTAAAGGTGATCACAAGTGTTAGATTGTGGTTAATATAATTTATATTTTAGTAAATTAATTTTAAATAATATTTAAACTAATTTTAATTTTAATTTTAGTTATACGAGTCATATGAGGCTGCAACCTCTCAGATACATGTTGATTTTTAGTTCGAGATCAAGAATCAGACTAGTGCAATGTGATTTAATGATGCAACATGGATGTAGGCGACCGAGTATTCCTTTAAGGAAGGATTAGTTGTTGGTAACAGCTCTCGATTGACACCACAGAGTTATTATTGTACTGTTGCGAGGTCAGGATACAGCTTGAGAGGATCTCATAGGGAGTCATCATCACAAACTTCATAGTATGATGAGAAGCTACAAGCTCATGGCAAGCTTATAGAGAGCATGCATTGGGAGCATGAAGAGATTTGTCAATAGAAATAATAGTAGGAGGATATGCATTGATGGCAGTAGCAGTAGCACGAGCAGATAACGAAGTACATGTGACGTCTAAATCATGTTTTATCGATGGAGTTTCCTCCACCATATCCTCCAACTCCCCAGATCCTTCAGATGGACCTCCCCCTTAGTGACATATTTTGTTTTTATGATAAACATTTAAATATAAAACCTTTTTAATGTTTTTATTATTCCAAATATTTACATTTCTATATAGTGTGTTTTCATATTTTTTTGAATATTGTGTTTTTAAAATTTTGTTGTTATTATTTATTTATTTTTATTTTTTTTATTATTTTATTATTTATTTATTCATTTATTATCATTAATATTTTATCATATTGTCATAAATCTTGTGTTTTCTATTATTTTATTATTTTAATTATATTATTACTAATTTAATTAGTTATTATTATTATTATTTTTATTTTGTTATTATTAATATTATTTTATTATTAATATTACTATATTTATTATTATTTAATCAAAAATCTTTATTATTAATATTTTATAACATTTTATAATGGGTCGATCACAAAAGGGATTTTTTAAAACCCTGATAAATAATTTGCGATGATGTTTTCTCGAACTGGTCAATCGTGATGGCATCCCATCATAATTAACCTATCAAAAATGGTTCAATTTCTAGTAGTGGAATGACCTCAATAATATTGAGCCATATTACAATCCATTTATATCTATCCCAACTTTGATCTATTTATATTTAATGATATTTTAATATTTATGTGTGGGGTGTGGGATTTATTAGATGATGTGATGTATTAGGTAATATGGAAAAATTACGGTGGTTCTAATTTGGGTATTGTGATAGGACCATGTTGAATCAATTTTACTTATCTTTTTCCATTATTAAAAGATAAAAAATATTTATAAAACAATCAAAAAATGGGTTGTATTTTTGGAAAATGAAAAATCCTTATTGTTAGAATTTTTATCTTTTAATCATATGTGGTTGAGTGGTGGATGCGTTATTTTTTCCAGGAATAATTTTTTAAAAATTATTTATAATAAATAGAGAAAAATTCATGTAGGTGTTATTATTTCATTATTTGTACCTTGATTATGAACTTACATTGTGTTTTGAAAAGTGTGAGTTATCATTTTTTAGAGGGGATATTTATTTCACTTTACATTATTTATCATGAAATATTCATTAGTGATTAATCCAAATTGTTTATCCATCATGTTTTGAAAATAAATCCCTAGCAACCTTACAACTTAGCTTCATATTTTAAAAAAAATCATTATTTTATGCGGATTTATCCTTTAAAAGTTAGGTAATGTAGATATTTTAATATTATATAATAAAGGATCATGTACTTGCGATAATAGAATTACTACACATGAATTTATATCCTGAGTTATGAATGAAAATAATTTATTTGGAGGTAAATCATGACGTATAATGTTATATCATAATGAATAGTGATATATGAATGAATTAGGGGAAAAAGTACAGTATTTCTCAAAGGTAAAGAAGTAAAATTCTTGGGTTGAGTAGTTTATTTGAGATTTTTAATATTGAATTCATGTTTGATGTGGAACACGAAAGGGTGACCCCCTGGTGACAATTGATTGATTTTAATTTCTTTGGAATTTTAATATAAATAACACGTTGTTTATCTATTATTATGTTGATCTTAAATACTTGAGGACTATCATGTTCTAAGTGTAGGGAAATTAAAAAACAATATTTTCACGATTATTTTGAAATAAAACATAATTTTTAAGAACATTGAATGATTAAAAATAATGGTATTTAACTAAATTTATGTTTCATGGCATGATACAATGATTTTTCAAAATGTCGATAAAGGTGGTGATTTCATAAATTAAAACATGTCTCATAATGAGTGATGAGTGAAGGACCGAGTACATAGCTTCAAACTAATGATCCGAGTGGAAACTAAGAAAAAATAGCTATAAAACCAAAATTCATGTCATTAATACTATTCATGAAGTGAATCTTGAGGAATACAATACATGAGACAACATGTGAAGAAAATGAATCATTCTGGATAATTTCAGCATCTGTCACGGTGTGACATTTATTGTTAGGCCATGAAAACCTAGGATATGCCCAAAAATCCCTCAAAAGTTATACAAAGATGTGAAATTGTCATCCCCTCACATTTCATATATTGAATTAACTATTCAAGATTTTATGGGACTAAAAAATAGTAGGTTCAATTGAATTAATGAAAGAAGACATTATATTTGACCTGTGGAACTATGAGAATCCCTGTATTTGGATTGGATGAAAATAAATTTCTACATTTATAGAATCCCAATGATGAACTATCTATATAAATAGGGAGCCTAGGGGATTGGAATTTGACTGATCTATAAGGGGAATCCCTAGATGATAGATTACTATTGTGATGCTTCCCTTTTTCAGTTTCCGTCTTTTATTTTTTTTCTTTTATTTGATTCATTATTCCTCTCACAATATTTTGATTACCCCATCCATTGTGGGGATGTTAATTTCATTGATCATGAAAGTGAAAGCTGGACCATTTTTTGATGCTTTAGTTTTTATACATAAATGAATAAAATATTTTCATTACTCTTATTTCTAGGTTCAATTCTTAATTAAATTTTCAATTCCTAATGCTTATATGTTAAGGTCATATTATTTTAATCCAAATTTCCTTGGTCTATTATTCATATATACCTCTACCCAATTCCTATTTGTTTACTATATAACATATTAAGGTTGTGTCATGAGTGTTTAGAAATTTTCACCACGTGTAAGGGATTATGATTGGAACGGTTGTTCATTAGGGGATATTAATACCAAATTGGGGATTTGCTTAATTTATCAAGAGGGCCTTCTATAATATCTCACATATAGTAAAAAGGGTAGACTGATTTGAGACTTAGATTTATGATATCATCACTATCACTCTCTAGCAAAGGGAGGGATATGAATAAATGGATGAATCTCTCTCTTACAATTAAATGAAAGAATAATTGATAAAAATTAAAAACTTTGATAAAATAGAACTAGGTTTGTCAAAACCCAACTCAATCACCACTTATTCATCAATTTTTAACTAATCATTTTACCTTTTTTGTAAATATTATTTTTCACTCAAATCAATCCAATTGAAAATTAATTTTCCTAAAATCAAAAAAAAGTGAAAAAACATTTTATGTGTGAAATCTTATCCCAGAGACAACATTAGGTTCACCAACTATATTATACTGAGGTGATAGAAATATTTTTTTTCACACCCCATGATAGGTATGCATCCGATTTCATCTAATCTCTTAGATTCATAGTTTCCATTGATTACATATGTGTCTTCAATATAAGTTTCTTGATTTTCATTGATATTAATGTCATTATTTTCATTTAGATCATCATTATAATCATTTTTTTTAAAGTTTGTTTCAATTGTTTCATTGGTATCCATATTATTGGTCTTCTCACTATTATCAAAATTACTAAGAAACATGTTTTTAGTCGTATTGGTTTGTTTTATACCTTCATAAAGAGTAATTTTTCTATCATTAGTTTAATTGGTTTCATTTTATTCCATTTCATGTTTTTTTATTGTTTTCATCATTGATGTGTTTAATGTCATCAATGCATATTATATTTAGTAAAATTGGTTATAGTTTTAAAATTGGTGACATTAATGTCCTTATTATCGTCAATACTAGCTATTTTTTCTATTCCATTGGCATTACCGAACACATTATTGATGGGCCCAATTTGTCTATGGATTGTATTTGTTGTCAAATGAGCATTGATATTGATGCTATGAAGCATCTCCAATGTTAACAGATCGTGGAATAAGTGCTCAAGTTTTATACTTGTAAGAAACATGTGAATGGTCTATGAATGTTTTGAAGACATTGGGTTTCATGGTGAATCCAGAAGAATTATTATGGATTAATGGGGATGATTAGGAAATAGTTTTAGATTCCATAGCATTGGTTGTCAGACATGATAAATTATTCATTTTGATAAATCAGATGATTTTGGAACATGATCTATGTTCAAAATATATGTATCAAATATGATACATTGTTTATAATCGTTAATATGGTTCAAGAATCATCTATTTCTGGAATACAATGTTCTTTGGAATTAATATTACAATAATAATTTAATAGGAGGGATAATGGTTTAAGATGAAGAGGCTTGAAGTTCTTAGTATAGAGGTGGCCATACATGTCATATTTAATTTCATTATATACCTAGACTTTAACTATGTATTTTTATGGGGTTTATTTAAAAATAAAGGATATCCCACTAAGATGACTAGACATCCTCATCTAATGGAATACATAGAATAGTAGGTCGACCATACCCAAGGGAAACCAGACAATCCATCTTGCAGGTGGCATGCATGACACATGTATGCCCTCAGGAGTGAATGGGTGAGCTCGTGCATAGGTTGGGTCAAGGGATCGCATAGAGGTGGGAGAAGAGCATGCCCATAGAACCTATATGAGGTGTCGTAGGAAGGGAGAGAGAAGATTCATGCCCACTCGTTTAATCAGATCCATCTGATCTTATGCACCATCTGTATCATCCATCACCATTGTCATCCTCCCTCCGCCACTTGAATCCACCTATGTTTCACCAGAGATGAAGTTTAAATCACCATGGTGGAGATATGGTCATCAAAAGTTCATCTCGGGATCGAACTAAGACCATGCATACAACTAACATATTTCTTGTATGCAAGGAATGAAAATAACATGGATTGATCTAAGTAAAACGATGATGATAATGGAACTTCATTCATACAATTTTCATGGATGATTATATCTTATATTTAAATGAATATTTCTTTTGATCTTAAACACATGCACGTGAATACTACCCTATATAATGGAAATATTCCTGGTTTTTCAGAATATATTTTTCTCATGATTAATGGATTTGAAGCTGAAGATATCATGCATTGGAAGCCTCGATCACATGGAATATATTAAATGATTTGATTCAATGATTAAATGAATAATAGGTGGTGATACTTTTCTATAAAAGGAGGGGCACCGAGCCTATTGAAGTTATCATCATCTGCATACTCGAGAGATCTCTTTAAAATAGAACCACTATGATCTACTATTTCCTGAAGGGAAATAAGGGGAGTTCCACAAACTGTTTTGGTTCTGCAAATAAAATATTACCATGAGCCTTTGAAAAGTACAAAGCACTGTTGAAGCAGATTTGTGTTTATGGGAGTCTAATGAAGCATTATAGTTTTTTGAAGGAAATTTATGCACCCTATGTGAAGAAGTACTATAGACACATAATAGGTGTTTAAGCACCATTTTCGTGTTTCATGAAACAACAAGTTCAACATATAAACACTTATGTGAATACACTATGGAAAAAGAATTAAAAAAACATAGTTTGTTTGTGAAAATGGGAAGAGTATGAACTCACACAATTCATGTGTTTCTTGCATTAATCACATGCACTCATGTGAATTATTTAATGGCACCGAAGTCAATTCATGTAAAGAAGAGAAATAGAAGAAAACAAGGTCGTCAATGTGTGTGTGTTAAGATACAGAAAGATGATAGTGGGTTACACCAAGAATCATTTGTATGATTCCATGCACACTCATAGAACCATTAGACACATGAACTAGTGTTGTGAAAAGAGGAAAAGAAGAAGAAAAAATTTCATTCCTTCTTTTATGTATACTTGAAGATTCATGAAAAAATACAATGGTTATGTTTGTAAAATAGAAAAAACACATTTGAATTTAGTACATTGAGTTCATAAAGAGAACATGATTTAATTGTTTGGATAATTAAGGAAGATATTATTTGGTTATGTTAAATTTCATTCATTCATAATATGAAAGTGTGGTGCAATACAGTTCTATCAAATATCTACTACACCAAGAAGGATAGAGTGTGACCAACTAAATATTGATCATTATTCAGTGAATATCAATTTCAATTATTCTTAGATGAACTGATATTTAATAATTTTATAATCAAAAAAAGAATTTTTTTAATAAAGAATAAGAATAAGTGATCATTGTTTAGTTGTTTTTTCACTGAAGAACAATGTGAGAAGAAGGGAGAGGGAAGAAGAATAGAGTGTAGTGTTTGGTCTTCTATTGGGAGGAAGCATGTTTAGTTACATTAATTATTCTAATAAAGTAACAAATTGAAGAAAAATCTAGTGGAAGAACAATGAAGTACTACAGAATCAGTAGGTCATAATAGGTGGAAGAATTCATTTGTGTTACAAACCTTATCAAAAAATAGAAGGCTCTCTTTGGAGGCAGTATAAAGATCCATCCATGAGCTATAAAAATTGCATTATTGGTTTTTTTTTTAAAAGTTAATAATTGGTGTAAGGGTATATCCTACTCATTATGACCACATTAAAAGGATACTTTTCTAGTGCATGTGTGTTTAGGACTATTTCTAGACCATTCCAATGATTAGTTACCCTTGTTGAGTAGTGAACCATTTATAAGTATCGTGTTCTAACTTTTCTAAATTCATATACATTAATGAAATATGGAAAAGAGAATAATTAAATAATAATCCTAAAAGGTCAAGAGGTATAGGGATATAAATATAGAACTGTATTAAAAAGTCCCCGACACCGATTCTGCCCCCACTCGGTGTTAGGCATATCCCAAAATAGTCTTTACCATTGGTATCAAAGGAAGGTCCACATTTGAAAGATTATCTATAATGAAGTTATTATCTTTTTAAGATTTTATTTTCTTACTTGTGTCAACAATGAAGTTCAATTTTGATAAATATTTAGTTATCTATGATAAAAAGTCTATATCTACAAAGACAATCCTGAACTGAAAAAATAAAGTTATGATCAATTTGAAGAAGAAGTACCTCTTATCTAAAGAAGAGGAAATATTTGTTTCTCCATACCTTGCGGACAACAAATACATTTTAGGCTTAGGTAGTAATGAGTAAGTTTCATGTTTTTTAATAGGAGGATGGATAAAGTTCCTACCTCTAGTGATTAGGAGGTATGTGTTACTACATTTGAAAATTATCCTCAACACAAAAATGATATCATAAGTGGGGATTATAAATCTACATATTGTTAAGAATTATTAATTGATATATTAATAATTATTCTTCATAGTATTCCTAAATAAAGTATATCCCTTGTTTGGGGAGTCTTTTAATATATTCAAGGAGTTATCACCCAGTTGGAAGAAGAAACCGATGTTTTGGAGAATGGATTGGAATAAAAATTTATTGAATGTGTAAAGCCCTCTAAAATGGATGGAGCCTTCTAAGAAATAAAGAGGGAACTTGAAATGAGTTGCTCAAAATGGCTCAAAGATGGTGAAGATAAATATAGATTCAATGAGACTCTGAAATAAAATATCCATTCACTTAAGGATCAACTGAAGAAGATCACTAATATAAATAGTTAAAATATTGAAGAAACATCTATGAAGATTAAATAACATGAAGCTTTGTTACAAAACAATGTTACGTTTCATGAAGATAAAGTTGAAAGAATGAATAACGATTGTGAAGAGAAGATGATTTTGATTGAATATCATAAAATCATCTATAATATAAAATGTCTAGAATTAGAAGTTCAGTTGGGAAATCTTGAGAAGAAACATATTAAAACTTCACAAAAGAAGGAGATAGTTTCTACTAGTACTCAATATTCATTAGAGGACTCTATGGTTGAATGTACTCAAACATATAATAAGAATATCATTACCTTATTAAATGATCTATCACACGCATATGAGAATATTCAAGTACCATATGTTTCATCTTGTACTGATTTTTCTAAACCATAGATTATAAACACTGAATGTTGAAAAAAATCAAGACAAGTATGGATGAAGAATGGTGATACGAAACATACCACCATGATTTGGGGGGATAGGAGGAAGACTGTAGATGATAGTTCCCCACATAGATAAAATAACATCATGAAGAAGAACCACTATCCTAATAAAAAATATATCAAGAAATCAAGATTTGTGGTTCAATTTTGTGGTTGTAATAGATTTGGGTGTTGTGAATTAAATTTTTGGTACAATTCAAAAAATATAAAATCACAACGGAATCCTATCTCAAGTGGTAGCAAGCTATAGGAGAAGAACAAATATCCACAAGTCCAGAAGAATATATATACTAAAAATATATTTAGAATGTATGAAAATATTTGTGATGTATGAAATGGAATTATCCACAAGTTTGGTACATAAATATCTCAACATGTATGAAAAGTTGATAAGAAAAGAATATCACAAGGTCTGGATAAGAAGGAAGAATAATCTGTGGAAAGTAATAAGATGGATGTTGTAAAAACAAATTCTCCCAGTGATATTCCAAGAAGTAATTGTTAGAAAACCATGGATTAAAAATACAAAATTTTGAAGGGTAGTGCATCCAAAAGAGCTACTAAAAGAGATGACACTTAGAAGATTCCATGCAGAAAATCCAAACATACAGCCACATTTCCTAGTAATATGTTTGTAATCTATCTAGAATACATGGAAGGAATGATAATTCTTGAAGACGAGAAAGAATAGGCTATTACAAAAGTAAATGGAAAATTTACACATGATGAAGAAAAAGTGTATGAGTAGTTGAAAAAAAAGTAAAACTATGTTTTATAGAAGTAATGTGTGAGAGATGCATGAAATCTGGTCACATTTCAATAGGTCATTTAAACATATTCCAAGAACAAGACGAGGTCCTAAAGAGGAGTAAGGATGTACCGTCCATGAAGGATTTTAGGATGAAGAATTTTCCATACATAGAAAAAGGGGATGTGGGGATATCCATGCTGCCTAAACCTAAATTAGAAAACAAGTCCAGATATGGAAGAATGAAGATAGGATCAAGTAGAGAAACTTGGTTGAGAAAAAGATCTCAATATTTATATTCATATTAATGAATCAAGGAGTATCCACCTTGTTACCTTAAATCATTGTGTATTGTATTTGTGTTTATAATATAGGGAATTTAAGGTGATGAAAGTTCACCAGGGGAGAACAGGAGAAGTAGATCATCTTTTTTGAATATGAAGATTGTGATGATCTATTCCAGATAAAATGGATAAAGAATATTATATATTTGTTTGATATTATTTCTTAATATCAATTCCTGATGATATTTTCTTTAATAATGATGATGAGGTGTTTTTTTATTGAGGGGGTGAAAATTTAGAATATTATAGAATTATTCTTTCAATTAGAATCAAATATAATTATCCTAGAAATTTCTTGATGATCATTTATTTGGAAACAGATTTTCAGCTTGTTATTTATAAAATGATTGCATATCACATTAAATATATTTAGCCTATAATGGATGTGTAAAACCCTTTAATACAAGTATATGAGTTCTTATCTCGTGAGGTATCATGATCAATGGTAAGGTAAAACTTTTTTATCCAAATCAAATCCTATTATTTTCGACACCGAGAATTGATCAAGTAGACTTATTGTGAAATGATGGATATCACATTTCGTAATTATGGATTGATACCCTTTTCCCATGAATTTATTATTTCTTTTGAATAAGGGGTAAATAAATTGAATTGAATTTTTGAAAAGTAAATTGATTATTTAAGATAATTGTTCCACAAATTAACACATTCATTTGGAAAGAACTTTGAAGGTATGGAAAACAAATACAAAGGAGAGATTAACAAGTCCAATTTGTGTATGAATTTTATTTTATTTTCAAATTATCATTTATGAAAATATGATGAAGCATATCCAATGTTAATAGAGCTTGGAATAAGTTCTCATGTCTTATAAATTGAAGAAACATGTGAATGGTTTGAGAATGGGTGGAATACTTTGAGTTTCATGGTGATTCCTGATGATTTTTTTTTGAATTCATGGTGATTCCTAAATATTTTTTTTTGGATTACATAGAATTGGATGTAACACTTGAGCAATTAATCATGGCGATAAATCATATTATTGTTGAAATATTTCCATGTTTAAAATACAGGTATCAAATGTGAACATGGTTGAAGTATCATACATTTGGGGAAGAATATGTTATTTGGAATTCATATTCAAAAATGAATATAAGAAGAGGGGTTAGTTTAATATGAAGTGGATTGAAGTTATATGTTTGGAGGTGTCCGTGTATTTCATATTGAATACCATCATATAATTCAATTTTAACTAAGTATTTTTATGGAGTTAATTTAAAAATAAAGGCCAGCCTACTAATCTAATCAAAAAGCGACAACTGAGGGAATCTGTAGGACATTATGTCGACCACACCCAAGGGAAGCTACCCAAGCCATCCCATAGGTGCCATAAAGGCCATATGTAATCCTGAAAGAGTGTATGGGTGATCCCGTGCATAGGTTGGGCCAAGGTCCCATAGAAGGATGGGCATAGAGTGTTCTTGTAGAACTGGTATGGGGTGGTATTTGGAGGGGGAGAGGAGATTTATGAACCTCCCCCCCCCCCCCCCCCCCGCAATGCTTGATTTATAAAGCATAGAAAACATGAGAAGTGTTTCGATGTGGGATGAGTTTTTTAATGAATGGAGAAATCATTTTTTCTCATCTAATCTCATGCCCCACTCATTTAATTACATCCTTCAGATCTTCTACCCCCTCTATATCACCCATCGCTAGAATCTTCCTCCCTCCTCCACTCAACATCACCACTATCTCACCAGAAAAACGTTTTGAATCACCATGGCTAATCTCTGGCCATCGAAAGAGAATATCATTATCAAACCAATATCATGAATGCAAAAAGATATTTCATGCATACGAGGAATGAAAATAAATCATATTGGTAGAACAAAAATAAAGTTGGTGTGGCCACGTCTTTCATTCTATTTCCATGGATGATTCCTCTATAGGTTTAAATGAATATTAAATGCGATCTTGAATGCATACTCGTAAATATTTTTCCTCATAATAAATGGAATTACTCCAATTTTTTTGGCATATCATTAACCCATATTTAAATAATTTGATGTTAAAGATCTCAGTAATTCAAATCCATGATCACATGGAATATGTCATAGGATTGGAATTAATTATTAAATGAAGTAGAGGTGTAAATACTTTCCTATAAAAGAAGATTCACTGAGCCTATTGAAGCTACTACCATTCGTATACTAAAGAGCTCTCTTCAAAATAGAAAATCTCCTAACTTCAATTTCATAAAAGGAAATAAGGGGAGTTCAATGAACCATTATGAATCCATGGAGAGAAAAATACCACTGGACTTCAACAAGTGAATATCACTCAATAAGAAGATTCATGAAGAGTGGATTCCCATAAACCATTATAGGTTTTCTAAGGAGATCTTCACACCATGTGTAAACAAGTCCCATAGACACAGAAAATTTATGTAAACAACATTTTAATGTTTCATGAAATAAAAAGCTCAGTATATAAACCCTTATTTGAAGACACTATGGACAGAGAAGAAAAAAACAACATATTTTTTTTATGAAAAGAGTAAGGGGGGAACTCACAATGTTTAGGCTTTTCATGCACGAATCAGAAGAACTCATTTGATTAATTTAAAGAAACTGAAGTTTGTTCATAGAAGGAAGATATATAAAAGAAAATAAGGAAGAATGTGTGTTTCTGTTAAGATACACAAAGTGGATAGTGGGTTAATCCAAGAAGCAAGTGAATCCTTTCTTTCACACTCATAAAACCATTGGATCCCCAAACTAGTTTTTTAAAAGAGTCAAAGAAGAAGAAAAAATTTCATGATTAATATCATTCATACATTAAGGCTCGTGGAACAATAAATGGTTATGTGTTTAAGTTAGTCAAAACATAATTGAATTTAACTACAATGAATGCATAAATAGAGGATGATCTAATTAGGTTGATAATTCAATAAGAGATTATTAGGATAGGTGAAAGGTAATTCTTGAATAATATTAATTTTTTGTGCAATATAGTTGAATCAAATATCCAATACACCAAGAAGTATTGTAACACCCTGAGCTTCCATGATACGCTTCTCATTCAATAATGCAATAATTTGCATTGTACGCAACTTCGAGTTCTAAAACACCGCGACTAATCAAAGTAGCCATTATGAATAGTAATAACCACCTTTTAAAATTATAGAAATTTTATATTTCAAAATGGACTTCATTTTTGTATTCGTAATATCGAAATTATCCTAAGTTGAATTTTTTGAAACTTTCTAAGAACTTCCAATTTTTTTATGAATAGTGAAAAATACTTAAAACAACTTTTTTAATCAAAATAATTTATAGTGATAAGTTATAATATTGAGTGGTTTTAAAGTATAATTAGAATATATTTTTACCATTTTATCCAATGGTGGTCATTAGAATTAATTTAACATTGAAATTGGACATAAACAATTGCCAATCTTTTGATATAAATTGTTTCTTAAAAACACGCTATTTGTTGTGACATCGGGAATTCATTATAAAATTAATTAATGAAACTTATATGTTTGTAATTTTGTTAAATGGACTTCATTTTTGAATTTTGAATATCAATTATAGCTTAGGGTGAAATTTTGGCCTTATTCTGAAAAACTTCAATTTTTGATGAATAGTGAAACCACTAAGTGGTTGTTAAAAACTGATTTTTCGTTAAAATGAAATATTACCACTTCTGTGATTTGATTTTCAAAAATCCGACATACCTGGTTGTCATTAAGAAGTAAAATGTGGTTCAATGATATTAAAATAAATTTTTGGTGAATAGTAACTTTTAAGTTCTTAATCGCGATTAGAGGTAATTAGTGTAGTTTAAGGTAAAAACAATGTTTTAATAATATGATATGAGCTTGACACTTGTCCTACTCCTATTGGATGAGTCATGGCCGACCAAGACAACCCATGGGTCACCTTGGGGACCCCATGGAGCCACTTTGGTTGGAAAATGACATTAATATATATTTATTTAATGTTAAAATTAAATTGACACAAACATGAGTTGTTTTACTAAAACAGTTTTTAAGTGGGGTTACAGAAGTCCAAATTTTGATTATAAATATTCATTAGAAATACAAAACGATTTCCTACATCATAGTATTTTTTTTATAATTTTTAGACATTAAATAAATCAAATTATTTAAGACATCATTATGATGCAGCGATGACCTAATTATTTAACGATTTAAATAAAATGAGAAGATAATGCAAAATCCAAGGCTTACACTTGTCCAAAGCCTATTGTATGAGGATATTTAGAACCCTTATCACCTTAGCCACGAATTATATAAGTGTGGGACCTTTATAATCCGAAAAGCATTGTGTAATAATGTAACATTTCAATCTTTCCAAAAGAGCCCCTCCTCTCCACTTATAAAAGGCCCCCACCTCTCCCACCTTATTCACACCATTAAGCCATTTGGCTCGGCCAACCTCTTCCCAAATACTCTCCCAACTTCCCCCTCTTACTCCTAGAAGCCTCACTTTGGGCAGAACTCTTCTCAAGGAAGTCTTTGGCTCAAATCAAAAAGAGTTACCCGATTTTGAGGAGGTTAAAGAACGGTCGAGTCAGGACAAGACACGAGGTAAGGGAATTTCTTAACCCAATTTCCATTCTTTGGGTTAATCTCCTACTTTCAAATTATGTCATGATATTATTATGTCCTAATTTTTATTTTTACGTTCTTTATGTGTACCTATAGTGAATACACATAATCGATCTATTTTATTTTAAAAATAATCTTTTTAAGGACATCGTCTCAATCTCCTTTCATTGAGGCATATTTGGTTTTATACACAACTTTCTTTTATACGGTGTATAAACCCCTTTGACTTTTACGTTTATTCAAAAGGAATCTTTTTTATACGAAGCGTTTTGCTAAACGACAAAAGGGAATGTTTTTATTTCCGTAATTATGCGGCGACAACGACTTCTCCGCCGCCGTGACCATTATTTGAGTTTCGGCTTCCTCTAAAAGCCATCATTTTTTATGAAAAATAAATACAAAGTTTTAACTTTCTATTATTTTGGTATTGAAAATTGTTTTGAAAGCATTTTTATTATATCAATGTGTTTTATTGATATCTTGTGATGGAAATGTGGAAATGTTATGTTTCCTTTATGCATGTTTTATGTGATACGATTATGTTATGGTTTATGATATGTTTAAACCTATTCATATGGGAATGCATTGGACTTAATATGTGACGGGTGGAGCCCGCTATAGCTCCTCGATGCATCGGCAGGTCTCATGAGACAAACTAGTGTCTTGGCACGAGGCCTTGACAAAATCTTATTTGTGGTCTTGGCACGAGGCCTTGACTACGTGGTTATGATAGTCTGGAATTATGCATTCCATCATTATGAAAGTGGTTATTGATATTGCATGTGATTATTCGACCAATAGAATATCCATGTGAAGAAGTGAATGACATTATCTCATTTTACTTTTGCCATATTATGTTGAAGTTCATGTTTAAAAGTCTTTTTTAGTTATACATTGCCTTAAATGTTAATGTTTATTTATGAAATCTTCCGCTATATTGTTAACCTTACTGAGCATCTGAGCTCACCCCTTTCAATGTTTTAATATTTTTCCAGGATGTGAAGAAGTATTTTATGAATGACCTGCAGGGGTAGTCAGAAAGCGATATGAGTGTGGACTATGAAGACCATGTTATTGTAGTTTGTTTACTTTTTGATGTAAGGAAAGACTTATGAATGTATCTAGTGTTTCCAAGGCTACTAAACTAATCGGTCTTTCGAGACTTGATCTTTTGTGATCATGCCAATGTTACGAAGTAACGCACCGACTCTGGGTAGCTGGGGTCGGGGCATTACAGTTGGTATCAGAGGAAGTTTAGTACAAACCTTGGAAGCTAGATTTAGACAAACTCTGATTAGAGCACATAGACCTAAGATGAACTTTGAGGATTAGTATAGAAGAACTTCCTAGAATTTTGTTATTGTAGAGATGTTGTGAGTTTTTCGAGCAATACATCTCTGTCTGGATACGAGCAGGTAGAGGCGGCTCTGGCATAGATGTACCTAGGGGTAAAACCAGAAAACACCGCTTTGAGCTAGACTCGAACGAGAACTGGTGCACGACAACGGGCCTTGCTGCACTCTTGGTTACGACACTCCCGGGGGATATGCTTTGGATAATTTTCATTTTCTTTATAAACCACTATGAAGGGTTATGAGTATATACTTTCTCAAAGAAAACCTTTTTATGATTATGGATTATATCCATAAATAGTTCAATTTATGTTAAGTATTTTATAAGTATGGAATTATGTATTTTGATTCATAAACTAATATAGTTTATGCCATTGTTTAGAAATGGTGCCTAGTGGAAGGAATGGAAACCGTATCAATGCATGAACTCCGTGTAGGGATTGCCCTCCTGCTCAAGATAATTATTGTGGATCTGGAGATACAACTGGTGCTGATCAACTTATTACCATACTGGGACAACTCACTCAGGTTATGAATAATAACCTTACTCGTATGGAGCACCCTGATCCGCAACGTGGAGGATCAATGCTAGACCGTTTCATGAGGCAACAACCACCAACCTTCAATGGGAGTACAAATCCTATAGTAGCTGACCAATGGATAAATTCCTTAGATAAATATTCCATGCCTTGGGGAGTAGTGAAATGGAGAAGGTTGTCATGGAAGTTTACCGCCTCACTGGAGATGCTGATCAATGGTGGTCATTGATTCAAAACATGAAGGAAGATGATGAAGTATCAAATATGGAATGGAGAGAGTTAAAAGATCTTTTTTTAGAAAAATACTTTCCTCGTGACCATCGAGCAGATATGGAAAGGCAATTTCTGAGTCTGAGGCAGAAGGAGGATGAGAATGTCGCAAAGTATGAGGCTAACTTTACAAGGTTAGCGAGGCATGCTTCCGATTATATACGTAACCCAAGGAGTAAGATTGATCGTTTCTTTGATGGGTTAAAACCATTTCTCTGTCGAGATTTAGTATCACAATCCTTCTCATCATACGAATATATCGTCTCATGTGCTATCAGGACAGAAAAGGAATTCTCTAAGTCTTATGACAACAAAGTAAAGCAAGAGATGAAGAGAATGGTGGAACAAGAGACAGATAAAGGGAAAATGGGAAACAAGGATTTTCCATTATGTGATAATTGTGGGAAAAATCACCCTGGTACTTGCCTAAAAGGAATGGGAGTTTGTTATAAATGTGGAGAAAAAGGTCACCAGGCTCTTGATTGCAAGGGAAAGAAAGAGGCTATCAAAGTTGAATGCTACAATTGTAGGGAAATGGGGCATTATGCAAATGAATGTCCTAAGCGTCAAGGAAACTTACCTCAGAAAAGGCCAAGGGATCAAGGCCAATCTTATGCTGTGACTAGAGTTGAAGCGGAATAATTAATGTATTGGTGCTTTTGGACTCAAGGATTATATTCTGGTTATAAGAATAATGTGATATATATAAAGATTGTACTGCAGTACTTTTTGTTTTCAGTAAGGTTTTAATATGATTAAGGTAATCATATTTTTAGTATGTGACAATAAGAGAAACTTTACTTTGTTTGGGGAATCTGATAAATTGATTTTGGAATTAAGAGACCTTTTAGAGAAAGTCTGGACAGAGGTATTTCGGATAACTATTAAGGTTGGAATGGATTAAGTTGAACCATGGATAGTATTGTTTAAGGTTAAAGCATTTATGAAGATTATTTTTGTAATATTATGATACTATAGTTTTAGGAAAAGGACAACCTGCAGCGTGGGGCATAACCCGTCGCGTCGGACAAAGCTGCAGGAATCGAACCCACAACCATAGTGCGACAAGCCTTTATTTCCTACCACTAGCCTACAGGAAGTCCCTGGTTATTACAAAATAATTTTACTAATCTAAATGGTATGTGTTAACATTTGGAACCTTATACAATTAGGATAAGTATAATATTTTTGAGTTCTATTATCTTTTTGAGTGAAAGATGAGTTGAAGGTTGAAACTCTAATTGTCAAGAATAAATATATATATACCTATCTCTTATTCAAATAATAAATTAATTCTTAAACTTTAGTAATGGGATATTAAAACAAAAAAAAATTGTTATCCTAATACCTTATGTCTTGTTGAACTGATGATATTTTAAATCAACATAGATTGAAGGCTTTGAGGCCCTCAATTTGATAGTTGATTGTGATTGATGACCTCAATCACTCCCTACAAATATTTACGTTTTTCCTCCAATTATATGTCTCTAATTGCCACCAATTTTCTCCTAATCGAGATCATAATTGGGTGGTGACTTTTTCATTTCCCTTTCCCTCTTATTAAGGCTAAATTTTATTAACCTTATTTCCGATGTGGGTTTTCCACAAAGGTATTTTCTATTTTTAACCTTTTGTTTTCAAAGAAAAATTTCAAATTGCGAGGAAGCAATTTATTGAAGGAGGGGAGAATGTAACACCCCGAGCTTCCATGATACGCTTCTCATTCAATAATGCAATAGCTTCCATTGTACGCAACTTCGAGTTCTAAAACACCGCGACTAATCAAAGTAGCCATTATGAATAGTAATAACCACCTTTTAAAATTATAGAAATTTTATATTTCAAAATGGACTTCATTTTAGTATTCGTAATATCGAAATTATCCTAAGTTGAATTTTTTGTAACTTTCTGAGAACTTCCAATTTTTTTATGAATAGTGAAAAATACTTAAAACAAATTTTTTAATCAAAATAATTTATAGTGATAAGTTATACTATTGATTGGGTTTAAAGTATAATTAGAATATATTTTTACCATTTTATCCAATGGTGGTCATTAGAATTAATTTAACATTGAAATTGGACATAAACAATTGCCAATCTTTTGATATAAATTGTTTTTTTAAAAAACACGCTATTTGTTGTGACATCGGGAATTCATTATAAAATTAATTAATGCAACTTATATGTTTGGAATTTTGTTAAATGTACTTCATTTTTGAATTTGGAAAATCAATTATAGCTTAGGGTGAAATTTTGGCGTTATTCTGAAAAACTTCAATTTTTGATGAATAGTGAAACCACTAAGTGGTTGTTAAAAACTGATTTTTCGTTAAAAAGAAATATTACCACTTCTGTGATTTGATTTTCAAAAATCCGACATACATGGTTGTCATTAAGAAGTAAAATGTGGTTCAATGAGATTAAAATAAATTTTTGGTGAATAGTAACTTTTAAGTTCTTAATCGCGATTAGAGGTAATTAGTGTAGTTTAAGGTAAAAACAATGTTTTAATAATATGATATGAGCTTGAAACTTGTCATACTCTTATTGGATGAGTCATGGCCGACCAAGACAACCCATGGGTCAACTTGGGGACCCCATGGATCCACTTTGGTTGGAAAATGACATTAATATATATTTATTTAATGTTAAAATTAAATTGACACAAACATGAGTTGTTTTACTAAAACAGTTTTTAAGTGGGGTTACACAAGTCTAAATTTTGATAATAATATTCATTAGAAAGCTAAAACGATTTCCTACATCATAGTATTTTTTTTATAATTTTTATACATTAAATAAATTAAATTATTTATGACATCATTATGATGCAGCGATGACCTCATTATTTAACGATTTAAATAAAATGAGAAGATTATGCAAAATACAAGGCTTACACATGTCCAAAGCCTATTGGATGAGGATATTTCGAACCCTTATCACCTTAGCCACGAATTATATAAGTGTGGGACCTTTATAATCCGAAAAGCATTGTGTAATAATGTAACATTTCAATCATTCCAAAAGAGCCCCTCCTCTCCACTTATAAAAGGCCCCCACCTCTCCCACCTTATTCACACCTTCAAGCCATTTGTCACGGACAACCTCTGCCCAAATACTCTCCCAACTTCCCCCTCTTACTCCTAGAAGCCTCACTTTTGGCAGAACTCTTCTCAATGAAGCCTTTGGCTCAAATCAAAAATAGTTACCCGATTTTGTTTAATTTTTGATGTAATGAAAGACTTATGAATGTATCTAGTGTTTCCAAGGCTACTATACTAATCGGTCTTTCGAGACTTGATCTTTTGTGATCATGCCAATGATATGAAGTAATGCACCGACTCTGGGTAGCTGGGGTCGGGGCGTTACAAGTATAGAGTGCACCCAAGTAAATATTGATTATTATTAAGTGAATATTAATTATGATGATTATTATAAGAGATAATAATGAATGAATTGATAATAACAAACTAATTTATTGATTCTAGAATGAATATGAATAAGTGATAACAATGTAGTTGTTTTTTCACTAAAGAAGATTGTAAGAAGAAAGAAGAGAGAAGAATAAGGAATTGTAGCTTTTAGGTTGTTGTTGGGAAGAGGTGAGAGGAATTTCTTAAATGCTTCCAAGAATGTATAAAATTGAAGAAGGAGATTGTGGAATACCAAATTAATACTATGGAATCAACATGTCTCAGCAGGTGGAATACTTTATTGGTGTTACAAACACTTATGAAAAAGGATGATATTATACTGGGAGGTAGTATAAAGATCAATTCAATAGATATAAAACATGAACTATTGGATTGTTTTCAATGTTCCACATGAGTGTAAGGGTATATCCTACAAATTTTAACCACATTAAATGAATTTTTTTATTATGGTAGTGTGGCCAATTTTATTTCCAGACCATTCCATGATCTAGAAACTCTTTTTTAGTAGTGAACCGTTTGAAAATATTGTGTGTTATATTTAATACATTTATATACTTTCATGCGACTTGGAAAAATAGAATAAGAGAATCGAGATCATAAGAGTTCATTATTTATAGGGATAAAACGTATGAATTGGATTAAAATGTCCATAACACTTATTCACCCCTCTCGGTGTTAGGAATATCCCAAACTGGTCATTAAAATTTTACTTATATTCATCAGTGTTACACTTTTTATTTTCATTAGTGTTAAATTTTTTTATGACACTAGTTTAATCATTTTTATCAACAAATAATTCTCCTTTAAACAAATCATTTTCATCATTATTTATAACATCAATATCATTAATTTTTTCAGTGTATTCATCATCATCAATGACATTGGCATGAATGACTTTTTCCTCATCATCAATATTGATATAGCCAGTGTTGAGATTATTTATTCCATTACAGTCATTAGTACCATCATATATTTTTATTAAATTTAATCATATCCACAAATGAATTCAGTTTCATTAGTGTCATGAATATCAAATTCTTCATTGTCTCTAGTTTGTTCAGGTTCATTGGTATCACTACTGTCACCAACATTTCTGTTGTCTAATTTGTATCACCATTGATTTTGTTATCAATTGATTCAGTTTCATCAGTTTCAACAATATGTATGTATCAATATAGTCTTGATATGATTCATCAATGACATATATTCCATTTGTGATTCTAATATCCATATTATCACTTTCATACATTTCATCTTTGTCACCAGCATTAGGGTCATTGGTATCAATAATACCATCAATGTCACCTACTATTATGTTTTTTTGTAATTTTAGTTATACTATCATTAGTGTGGTTGATATGTAAAATTCATTAGCTTCATCCATTCCATTATAGGAATTTTTGGGGTCAAAATTTTTAGTTTAACCAATGTATTATGTAAAATTGATTTCTGGGTCATCAATGATATGGGTTGAAATGTCATTAGAGGCACTGACATTACCATCATTCATGTATTCATTGTTATCAATGTTACCAATCTAGTAAACATTTCTAGTTTTATCCATGTATATATAATAAATATTGTTACTGTATTTAGTATCTTTAGTTTCATCATTGTCATCAGTGTAACCAATATTATGATCCTTGGGTTTTTTATTATTGAATGCCTATTCAGTGTCATATATTACATCAATATCACTAGTTTCATTAGTTCATCTGTGTCATCAACATAAATTTCATTTTAGTCATCACTATCATAACTATGTTATGATACCTCTATATCATTTATATCAATTTCTTCACTATCATAAATTTTATTATTATTTTTAATATTTCCAATGTTATCAATGGTATGAGAATCAAATCATTTTTTTAAAAAAGTTGGTGTAACCAATGTCTACCATATCAATTTTTTGAATATATCTAGTTTTATTAGCATCGTCGATTTCGATTTCACCAAGGTTATTAAAATAATTATACCATCAGTTTTATGTTTTTTATGTTGTACATAATTGTTTTTCTCATTTTTCAACATTTAAAACATCATTAATTCAATTATCATTTGTAAAAAAAGTCATTGAAAATAGTTTCAAAAAAAACATTCACATCCACATTATCATACTTTTAGTGTCATAAAATTCATTAGTGTCTTATATTTAATGAATGATCTTGGGTCAACCCAACCCATCACCCAAACTAGTCCTCCACATGGCTTGAGGCACATTCCCAATCGTCTTGGGCTGGTGAAAAGCATTAAGAATCACCAGTAATATCCTTTGAATGGTTTTTACCATGGTAAAAAAGAATGAACCGTTCATAAAATGAGACATCCACACAAATAATATCAATGTATTCAATAATAATATACAAAAATCAATAATAATGTATCATTGAATAGAAGATACTATAAAAAAAATAAACATCATATAAAATCATACCACAAGAATCCGTATACATGGTATCTCAAATCTCAAATATCTTTTTTTAAGTTTTTGAAATCCAATTTATGGTAGTGGTAACAGTACATCAAGATTACAAAACTCAAATTTTCAGATTCAAAATTCAAAATTTAAACAGAATAAGATCCAGGAATTCAAAATAAAGTGATCCTAAATTCAAACCAAATCATCACCTCGAAGTCTATGAGATCCACTACATGGAACAAGGACATACCTGTCAAGTCACATCCCCATAGTCAACTCTATCATCACATCACCTAATGCATCGTCCCTTAACCATCATCCCCTCTCCACGCATCGTCGTCATGAATTTCGCTGGCTGTCGGCCAGAGGAAACGCCGACTAGTATCAGTCCCATGAGAACAAAAACAACAGAAAATAAAGAATTGAAGAAAATCCATATACCGTCACCCCACCATCTACATCACCAAATGAAATCAGAACCATCATGTCACTAAATTCACAAAATCAATATCAACACTGAAATTTTCACCTCATAACATCACCAGATTCCACCGTTGAATAAAGAAAAATATTTAGAGACACAAACCGATGCTCCCATCGTCGCCACTGTCTCATCATCATGACACAAAAGATCAACACCATAGAATGAAACCACCACCATAGGTCATGAACCACCATTGACTAAGAACACAAAAAGATAAACGAAACTGGTGTAGTAGCCCTAAACAAAACCGAATCAAGAGACAACTGGGAATGAAACCAGAACATGGGAAAGAAGGCCAACCTAGGGGACTCTACGACCGCCGAACTGCAAGAACCAAAACCACTGTGTATCAATCACTCCAAATATGACCTAGAGTGGAGTGGTGGAATTCTAGGTCGGAGGAATGTGAGACAGCTGAGGAAGAGGCCCTAGGAAAAACCATATAAAGATATCCCAACAACAAAAGGAAGAAACTATGATGAAACCCAAGAAGGAAGATCCGACTTTGGTAGCGCCTGGGCATACGAAGTCTTCCAAATCGCTTTCCCAAAACCTTAGAGTATCCCTCGCTCCAAATATAACCTATATAGGTGCAAAGGAACAAAAGGTCAGAGCGCGATAGAGGTGACTGGGATGAAAATAAAGCGCCTCACAGAATAGGGAGGTGAAACGATGATGGGAAACCCAAAGTGGAATGGGAGATAATGAAGAAGGAAGTAGGGGAAAATGCTATCTAGAGTGAGTGAGGAAGAGCAAAGAGAACCTGAATTGAGCGAGGTGAAGGATTCATCATCAATAGGGAGTACGAAACCCTAGAAGATGAAAGGAAACTCAAGAGCTCGAGAACACTAGGAGAATGAGGTGGTATCCTACAATTTAATGATGTATACATGGTTTCTTAATTCAAAACCAAAACTCAAAATAATGGGATTAATTCCAAACATGTAATTTACGTATATCCCAACAAATAAAAAATCCCCAAATAACTCAAAATGATTTAATGAATAAAAATATATCTAGTCAATTCAACCTTCTCCATGAAGATCTTGGCTTTTTCTCAATAGGTGGTGATGCTCAACGCCTCAGTCCCTCCCCCATTAGAGGGGGAGGGAATACATTAATATTCCATGGGGGATTGGTCTCATCCTTTTATTCCTTTCATTAATACCACACTTATTAATTCTTTCCACAATATCATTCCCATCCCTATAGTCTTAGATAGGTTTGATAGATTTCCTCAACTCCCACTCTCATACTCGATGTTCACAAAAGCCCCTGACCTTCTAAATCTATATTTGGTGGCTCACATCTCTATGAATTTTCTATTGATTTATTCATTCATCATTATTTTATAAATATTTTAGTTTATAGGAATGGTCGACTATTGGCCATCTTGATAACTAACAGACCATTATTTGTTTTTCATGAGAGGACGACATGATATAAACCTGGATTATCACTCCTTAAATCTACATGGGATCTCATTTCGACCTTTTTATAATGTATTTTTATTTTAACATGAATCGCAACTATTTTACCACTAAAATATGGGTTAGTTTTCTAGAACATCAGCTTCATTTCAAAAATTCTTCAATCATAAGAATTATAGAAAATATGGTTAGCCTAATTTTGTGCTATTATAGTAGAACAATATCTATTTTCTATGCTATCTTCTCATGAATTGGTGTTGAAATTGATGTTTTGAATCCATCAGTTGAATATTTGTGTGTCATGATTAGGGAAACGTTTTGCTGATATCAATTCATAGCCTTTGATAAATGGGTGATTTATTTCATTTTAAGTGATATGGTCACATGATTTCTATTTTTCAGTATTTAAAAAGGGCGTATTATAGGTTTTGGATTTACCCATTCAAGAAAAGATCAATCATGGAATGTGTAGTAGAGGAATTGGAGAAACTTTTTTGGATCACGATTCTAGTGCGAGAATGAAGGAACATACCTAGAATGGTAATTTTTTATCAGGGCTAGGGAGGCTTGAGGGGACGCTGAACTAAGGTACTATCTCCCCAAAGCCTTCATATTTTGTGTAATTGGTGGGAAATGGAAATAAAAAACCCTATGAGGAGATGTTAAGGGTGGAAAATGTGGATCCCCATGAAACACTAATGTAGGATGCCCCTAACAACTAAGGAGGATTTTGTGAATGTGACTAATTGGCCAAGCCCCATTAGGATCCCGCATATATAAATTTAAGTAACCATTTTGTAGGACTGGAAGAAAATTTCTCAGATCAAGAAGATGGAGGAAGGAATATCAAATTCAATGGAACATTTCGAGAATTCACATAGGCCAACACTATAACACTCATACCACATGGAAATAGTCTTATGTGTGAGGTTCTTCTAAGGCATAGTCTGGTGATGATATGCCAACTGATCCTCAGTTGAGCATAGAGATGGATTGAATGTTAGAGGAACCCACAATCCAAGGATAGAGAATGAGAATAAGGTAATTTGAGACTCAATGAGATACATTGACCACACGGGGAAGAAATATAAAGGCTGTAAGGACTAATATAACTTTCTAAAGACAATGGACAAAATATATATGAAAAATACTAATGTAGTAATGTGAAAGAAAGAAAAATAACTATGGATGACCATGTTGAGAAGATGGTTATTTACTCTTATTTTGATATTGAAATGTCAGATTATAATGAATCCAGGGGAAAAAGGGAAGACATGTGACAATATTGAAGTCAAAAATCAGACGTGGGAAGGATTAGTGTGTGTGGGTGAGCATGATATTATTTCCATATATGAAATGAATGGGGTCTCTAACGGATCAGTGTATCAATAATTATATTTTTTTGAGTATGTGGAGAACTCTATAAGAATAAAGGAAGTAAATAATGATAATTTCATGAATTTCATCCTAGAATCTAAAGAATAAAATATTTATAGAATTTTATATATTAATTCCTCAAAATAGGATGTTAATATAATGTATGAGAGACAGGCTAGAGTTGATACCAATGAGGAGGAACACTATTGGATCATAAAACAAGATTTAACTTTGATACGTGTCTTCAATTATAAGATGAAAAATATGGTGGAGTATTTTTAGACTTGGGAAAAAATATCCATTCACTTTGAAGATCATATTAAGGAAAACTCAGACACAAAGGTAACCACATTACAATTTATTGTATATAGGGTGAATGATTCTAGTAATTTTAAACTTGTTCGGAATGGTATTGGGATTTCTTATATAGTGTGATGATCCATTGTCCTTAATAATGTGAAGGATCATACTTTTATAAAATAAGTAATTTTTTATATAAAAATTTAATTGTGTGTGACTCCACATGATCCAACTCCACGAGACCACATCTCTTTCACAAAACACCGATTGACGGTCATCATGAAGATCTACCATGGTAGATAGTTCCCTTACCTTTACATTTTTCCTACAAAACAAAGTATATATATGAAAAAATTCATATGTAGGTGTGATTCAAAAACCCCTATTGGATACCACCATGAATATATTTAAGTAGTATACCAATAAAAACCCATAAATTTGTTTGAAATCACTTTTCAAAACTAAACCACTTTGAAAACACTCCATTTTCAAATAAAGAATTGATATCCCATTGTTTTCCCATTTCAATAATGAATGATTCCCAAATCATTTTCTAACATGGATCAAACAAGAACTCATGGAACAACATGCATAAAATTCCTAATAAAGAAGGGGAAAGTATAATACCATCATCAAATAACAATATAAATAAAAATGGGTATAATATATATCATCATTTAAAAATGGATCTGAATAAATGAAAAATGAATATAAACCAATCTAGCATGATTAATGTGAACCTAGGTCTCTTTCCTTTATCAAATCATGAGTGTGTATAAAAAATTCTACTAGCCTAATAATATATAATGGAAGCTCTCATGATCTTCCATGGGACCAACTCTAAGAGCTCTCAAAGTTTCATGGAAACAAATAATGGAATCTATTATATTCTTCCTACCCAAAGGATCACATGTTCCTTTTGAACCAAAATGTAATATCACATGGTCTTCCCTCTAAAGGCTCTTATGACCCCTCAAAAAAACCCCTTGATCACACCCTAGTTTACTCATGTACTACTCTATGGAAACATAATAAAAAAACATGTACCAAAACGAACAAGTCATTTAATAAGGAAATTTGACAAAAAACATGCCCATTTTATCAAAACACCCTATCCAAGGTAAAACCATCTATAAAACCATTCTATAAATTCATTCAAAACTATAAAACCTCATTGATCTATTTCATAAAACACATGGTGTTCCCACAAGCAACACTAAATTTTAGAAACTTCATTAATCATTTTAATTACCAAATCAATCCATGAATCACATCAAACATGGAATATACATAAATCATAAATCACTTCAATGTTAATTAAAAGAACTCATTACAATGATGAAATACAAAGTAAATGTATTCCATGTAAAATTCCCTTTTGTAGGGACACCTACCACAAAAATGGTTCCAACCATATTGTATTTAACGAAAACCTCCTTGAATAGAAAGATCAATCCCTCACACACATAATCCACAAGAAAAAAATCACTTTACATACCCTATGTTCTTCCAACACACCTTCAATTCTCACACAGCTCCATGAAAATGGAATAACAAGGCATAAAAAGGGGTAAAAGAAGAAACCAAGAAAAAAGGGGCATAAATAAATCAAAAACAACAACATTACATAAATAATAAACCAAAATGGAAGAGAAGAATATTCTATTCCATGGGAGGAGTTATACACAAAATGTTGAAGAAAAATGAGGCCAATGGGGTATAAATTTTTCATGGGAAGAATGGTAAAAAAATCACTTTTTAAGTGATCTGGACAGACCATATGGTTTGGCCGCATGGTTAGGAAAACCATTACCCAACCATGTGGGGATATTATCTCCTAAAAATATGTGTTTTGAAGTTACCCCTGGATGGAATGTGATATGAAAAACCATGCTCAACATCTGTAAAACAGCCACTGTCACCAACTAAGATGCACTTTCATGGTTAGACACACTATTAGAAAAACAATGTGCTAACCATGAAACTTTCTTGTCTTCCAAGAAATTCCCATTTTAGAACATTAAAACGTACATACTATAGCAATGAACCAAAATTTAAGGAAAACACAAAATTAGATGTAATAGTGAAATGGAGAGTGTCAAAAACTCACCATAACCCCCCTTTATTCCCCTAGAAAGTCCTAAAACATCCTCAAAAGAAAACAGTTGAGGCCATTTCTCCCTCAGAAAAGCTTCCCTGTCCCATGTCTCACGGATATCACTTCCTCACTATCATAAAACACAAACCAATGGAATTGAATTACCATAGAGTATCTTATTTTTATAATACATGGTATGAATAGGCTACTCCACAATGGTGGTGTCAGAATTAGAAACAAATCATCCCACTCTAGAACATGAGATTAGTCCATATGATATCACTTCAATTGGGAAATGTGTATAACATCATGGTTCAAGGTCATCCATGTTCGAAAAACCACATGAGTTGCTACCTTCTGGACATTCTCCACAACATGAAATGTCCCAATATAACATGATTCCAACTTCACTTTCTTTCTCAAATAATTATGTCCCAATCAAAATAATACTCATAAAAACACATGATCACCAACCTGAAACTCCATAGTAGATAGAGATGGTATGAATATGACATCTAGAAAATTAGAGATATCTCTATAATTTCCTGAATTAGATGAACTATCTCAATTTTCTTCTATCCAAGACTTGTTCTGACCAAGGAATTCTCACCCACTTCATCACAACAAAATTTGGGTTTGCATGAATTTCCGTATAATGCCTCCGATAGGGAGATCACCATAGATGCCTGATAACTATTATTATAAGAAACATTTTCAAAAATCATGTACCATTCACACAAAACCTTGAAATGAAGAAAAAATTATTGTAAAATATCCTAAATAGTATGGAAATTCCACTCATATTGATTCTCCGTCTACACATGATACACGGTTCTCAACTTCAGCTTGTTTTCCAAAGCCACTTAGAGTCCCTTATAGGATTAAGAAGTAAAAGGAGAATCCTGGTCTGACACTATTAGTAAGGGAACTCCATGGAACAAAACATCTTCTTGAACGTATAGTAATTCGAGGTCCTGTACCTTCATTGAATCCCTAATTGGTGGAAAGTGGTTAATTTCATCAAACAATCAAAAATCACCCATTTAAAATCCTTCCCACCCAATGTATGAATTATCCCGATCCCCAAATTCATATATATCTCCTCCAAATTATATACAAGAATGATTATTGGATAAAATAACCAAAATTTCCCCAAATTACTTTCCTTCATCCTCTGGTAGGTCAAGCATCTAGAAACGAAGTCCGAAACTACACATCACATCTTGAGCCACCAAAACTGACCCCTCATGGTATGAAACATCATGATTCCCTTAAGGTTCATAGACCAACTGTAATGATGAACCTTATACATCTCATCTTACCTAAAACATAGATAAACTAAAAACTTATTCTAGAATAGAAGGAAACCAATGGGAGATCGAGACCACTCACCTGAGGTCTCCCTTCTATTTAAAGCACTTCTAATCTATTATAACTTGAGGTCAAATATTTGCTCACTCCTAACCCAATTGATGAGAGGGAGTGCGACTGAAACACTGGTTCGTAATATCTACTATCAATACTATTATACCTCCAAACATAGACTAATAAACAAAATAAACATACCCCACTGATCCACTAATTCTTTAGAGGCCTACACTAGAATATTAATGCTGAAAGCATCAAAAACCTCATTCCCCATACTAGGTCTAAAATAAGTATCAAAATAAAATTTATGAAGATACTCTACCTAGATTAAATGTTTAAGGTTCAGGTCCCATTAGTTAGAATATTTTTTAGGATCTTATGACCCAAGTACACTGTAAAATAATTCTGGAAGAGGTAATGTCCCCACATCATAAATGCATGAATCACAACTATTAATTCCAGGTTGTGTGTTGAATAAATATTATCTTTTAGTAATAGTTTCGTCAATCCATATGACAACACATGGTCATACTTCATCAATACACATCCTAACCACACACTATAAGTATCACAATACAGTACATAATCTCTCCTAGGATCGAGAAGAATCAAAGCTGGTGTGGATGTCGAATGGGATTGAAAATAGTCAAAAGCACTCTGGAACGTCTCATACTAGTCAAAAATCATTCCTTTTACCATAAATTCCATAAAGATATAATCTGTACTATAGAAGTCCCAAATGAAACATCTGTAATAACTAGAAAATCCCAGAAAATATCATATCTTGAAAACACTTTTGGGATACTCCTAAGACATACATTTCCATAAATTCTCTAGATCGACTAAAACACCATAATTAGAAATCATATGTCCCAAAAATATTAAATCATGGAACCAAAAATATCACTGAGACAACAAGGAATATATACAGTTCTCCATCAAAACACCAAAAACATCATCTATATAGTTAGTATACTCCTCCTTCATCATGGAATGCACCGGGATTTAAACTATAAAAATGACCATTAAGAAGTAAAAAAAGTGATGGAATATCCATTTCATCAATTCCTTAAAGACTATATGAGCATCGGTAATCCCAAATAGTATAACCAAATACTCAAAAAATTTATACCAACATCGAAATGTGGTCTTTGGAACATCCTCTTCCTATACCCCTACTTGGCGGTACCTGGATCTCAAGTTGATATTTGAAAATGAACAACATACCCTTAAATGATAAAAAAGATTATCAATTCTGGAAAAAATGCATTTATTCTTCACAAACACAAGGTTATTATTAAGATAGTCTATGAAAACTCAGAGACCTCCATCCTAATTATTTGAAAATAGTATTATACAACAACATAGTGAAATTCTAGGAAGTATAAAATCTTTCCATCTATTTATTCTACAGGAACCTTATGCTCTTTCATCTCAATCATAGAAATATGTTAAGTTGATAGGGAAATTGGGCTCATCCAGAAGAGAAAATCAATAAAAAAATTGACATATCACTAGGGTAGAAATCCTAAAAAAAATCACCTGAAAACACATCTGGGTACCAATCCAAAACCACTGTAAGTCCTCCCACTAAACCATTCTCAATGAAATTTAGCAACAACCTAGACATGGGATATGAGATCATCCTCAACAATAAAATTACTATTCCCTCCCTCCCTGATTGTGAATCCCACTCACCATGAGTGATGTGACTCATCCCATCACGAGTAAGGAATTGGCCTTTGCAGAGAAAAAAATATAATAATACCTTGAAGATAATCAATTAATCCATGAAAATGATAATGAATAAAAAAAATTCGTCCAAAACAAGGAAATTACATTTTACTTCTATTCCAGCTACCATGAAATAAAACTCACAACACTTGAAACCTTTATCCTTATTTCAACCAAATGGGGTTATAAAATTCATAACGCAAGACATTAGATCAACTTTTATAACCAAATAATCAATATTTTTTAGAAAAATGATTGAATGGTATGCACCAGTGTTGTATAAAAATGATGCTATAGAAGAAATAATTAACACCATGCCTCTCATAGTGGACAAAATGAAATATTAGTCCTCTAGTATAAACTCGATTGTATATAGACGCCATAGATTAGACCTGCCCTCTGTATTCATCTCCTAGTTAGAATCTCCCTTACCATAAGGGAATGATCCTCCAACCATAGAGGCCTATGACTTTTCCTAATACCCCTTCATAAAAGTGGATCCAACATCACTCGCCTACAAATCCAAAAGATAGAAACATTTAAGACCACTTGACTGTCCATATCGGCGGAACAAACACAAAGTCTCTGAGAAAGGAGGCCTCAGGTTTCCTTCCTTCCTTTAATAGTAAAGGAAAAATAGCTTATTCCCTAGAAAATTTACAGGGTATGAACCTGATGACTATTGTACACTCTTTCCAATTCCCCTCCATGACTCATCCCACTTCCACTTCTATCTTGATAATAAAATTTAGATTCTTCCCACTAAAGGAACAACACTGAGACCTATTTTCCATTAAATTCAGTATATTCCAAATATTCCTTGCAATCCATCTATGAATATGATTCTAAAAATAGGTGACTATTCATATACCTGATCACTAGACTCAATCCCAGCTTGAAATGTTGAGACTTCAAGTTGTCATTCTCAAGAATATCTAGAGAATCATACACCAAATTGGTAAAACAGGAAGCATACTCCATCACTGAATGATCCCCTTTATTTAACTTCAAAAAATTAGGGGTTTACCAACCCTCAATGTCTCCAGTTAGAACATTAAATTCAACACCACCTTAAAAGTGGTCCAAATGAGATCATCATTCCTCCTCGAAATCACCATTGACTCCCACCATATCCTACATGGTCCTTCTATCACAAACATGGTAAATGCCAATTTTGAGGTATCATGGGTCTTAGAGTTGTGAAAGATATACTCTATGTATTACAACCCCTCCTCTGTCTCTGAGGGTCCCTTGTCTCCACAGAACACATGTGAATTTTTCCTCCTAAGAACCAAAAAATGGTCCATCATCTGTGTCTACTCTTGCCCACCAACCTGACCCACATATTGTATTGTAGGAATCACAAACTCTATTGGAGTCACATCAACAATAATAGTTTCCTATTGGGTTTCCTCCACATCACTCACTCTATTCCTTGATGAGTATATTCTATAAGGAATCAACTAAAAACACAAAAACACAAGCTCCATCAAGAAAAATAATACCTCCATCAACATCAAAAGACCCAAAATAAAACACCATCAATGGAAATAACAAGATAAACTAGAATACTAAGTTACTCCAAGTGATAGAGGTGAAAAAAAATTAAATATTATTTTCCACTGTACATTGTTTGGATTCACAGTTTTGAAAATAAGTTGTTAATAATTCGAGTGTCATTGGAGTTGATAGGCAAGACTGTACTATTTGTGCATTGTTACTACAAACCATGTGAACTAACCATGCACCTACTCCAGAACTACCTATCACCCCAAACTCAAATTATCCCCTCATATCTCTTCAAGAATCAACACCAAATAGGAAATGCCTCAAAATCATATCAAAACAACCATAAACCTTGATAAAAAATAAAAACAATACCAGACATCCAATAGAAACGGAAGGTTCAACATGAAGAAGAGAAGGTTAGGAACTCTCTTGTTCCTACTTATCAATTACCGATAGTACATAATATATAATAACAAAAAATACCAAACAAAAAAATCATTATTATACCATTTTTTAATGAACCAATCAAGGTAAACCTAACCCAGCACCTGAGCAGGCCAACCACAAGGGCCAAAGCATGTTCCGGGTCACCATGGGATGGCGACAACCATTGGGAATAACCAATAATATATTGGTTATAGTTTAAACCATAGAAAACATGCATGAACCATCCATGAAATGGGATATTAACATTAATAATAATATATTTAATAATAATCATAAACATGAATTCATAAGAACTCATCATTGAAAATATGATACCATAAAACAAAATAAATAACTTATACATGCATGACACAAAAATCCATAGACATTGTATCTTATGTGAAAAACAAGAACACAAAATAATGTTACAACTCCATTCATATACTATAATTACATACCAATGGATAAAAATTCACAAAATTACTCTACAAGAGACAACTCTATGAGACCATGTTTCTTCCAAAAAACACGGGATGATGGTAATCAATAAAATACAACTAGTATATGGTGCCCTTGACTTTACCTATGTACTGAACAATGAAGAAAACACATTCCCAAACACATATGTATGTGAGGCACAAATCCCAATAATATACCACAATGAATATATTTAATTATTTTACCCATGAAAGCCAATAAAACTAGTTTGAAATGAATTTCAAAATTAAAGCACTTTGAAAACACAAAATTTTAAAATAAATATTTTAAATATATTTGGTTTTAAATTTAAATAAAACATGATTTAAAAATCATTTTCCAACATGGATCAAACAATAAATAAATGAAAAACTTGGTCAAAACACCCAACAAAGAATGAGAAATCATATCATCATCATCAAATTAACAAATAAATGGAAATGGGTATAATATATCTCATTATATAAAAATGGAACTAATCAAATATATAAATTATATAAACCAATACAGTATGAGTAATGTAATCCTAGGGCTCTATCCATCAGTATTATCATGAGTGAGTCTAAAAAATACTCTTAGATGACTAAGAAACAATGGATTCTCTCACAGTCTTCCTTGGGACCAACTTCAAGAGATCTCATGGTATCTTTGAAACCAATCATGGAAGCTCTGACCATTTTCCTACCCAAAGAATCTCATGTCCCATTAGAAACAAAATGGAATCTCAAACAGTCTTCTCCCCAAAGGCTCTCATGGTCCCTCAAATAACCACTCACTCACACCCCAGTTAACCCATGCGCTAGTCAATTCTAACCAAATCACAAAACATGAGCCACACAAAACAAGTAATTTCAATAGAAATTTTTTATAATATGAACATTTTATCAAAACTCCTTACCTAAGGTAAAAACATTCCTAAATTTGATTTACAACTTCGTTAGAAAACATAAATCCTATTTGAGCCATTCTATCAAATACTAAGTGTTCCTATAGGCCACGCCTATCTGTAGAACCTTCTTTAAAACACCAATTTACCAAACCGATCCATAAATCACATTAAACATAGAATATACATCAATAATAAATATTATAAATGGCAATTAATGAAACAAAAACCAAAGTCGATTCATGATTTAAGGTAAATCCGTAGAAAAAAACCTATAATAGAGACACCTACCTCAGAAATGGATCCATCCTCATTGGCTTTTATGGCATCAATCCTGAATAAGAAGATCACGAGATTACACACCTAATCCAGAAGGAAAAAAACCCCAAACCCAATCACATACACTAGGTTCATCTAACAATTATTTTGGGGTTACATACATCTCTTTGGAAATGGAATAATAAGGATTGAGAAGGGGGAGATAAAACCAAGAAGAAAGGGGCATACCTCAATCCAAAACAACACAATTCCAAGGATAACCCCCAAATCCTAAGGGAGGAAGCTTCCAGAACAATGGAGAAGGGATTCACATGATGGGGGAAGAAAAATAAGTCCAATATAAAATAAATTCTTAAATGAAGAAATGGTAAAACATCAATTTTTATGTGACCTAGATAGAACACACGGTTTGGATGCATATTTAGGAAAATTTTCCACCAACCATGTGGGGCATTTATTTCCCCAAAAACCATGATTCCTGATTACTGCTAGGTGTTACACGGTTTTAAATTTTTTTCTAAAACTATACAAAATCCCACTATCACCAACTTCATCACCCTCACATGATTAACCTAATGGATAAAGAAATTGTGCGCTAATTTTGAACCTTGGTATGTCTTTCCAAAAACTCCCATTTTTGACCCCCATCACCCAAAAACACTATAAATAAACTAAATGGTGAATATAACCCAAAATTTGACATACTAATAACCTAGTAGGTTTCATGATCAATGTGGAAATGTATTTAATTTTTTCTAAGTTAGTATCATCAATTATACATATATTTGTATTGTAAGTGTCACCACTATGATCATCATAAATGTTTTCAATGTTATCAGTCTCATAAATATACATTCCATCAATATCATCACTATCAACCTTGATAATATTTTCTATTTCACTGATTTTACATTAAAGGTGTTTCATGTCATGATCCATCCCATCGTGGCCCTACATGTTAAGATAATAACATGAGAGTGGTACCCAAATCCAACATATAAAAAGATAGGGGACCAGAACAATATCTAATATGGTACATCACTGAAATAGGAGGAATTATCTTACAACACCAGTAATCACACACACCCCCATCTCCATGAAAAAAGTTTATAAGTAATAAATTGAAACATCTATCGTGTAAAAAATGCATGAAACAACCAGTAGAAAATAAATAAAAGTGTAATATAAATATATCATAAAATGTAAAAGGTAAAAATACATGACCAACCCATAAGAAAGAGAATAGTTCCCAACCTAGAAAAATTGAAAACATGGAAATATAGAGGAGAGTTTGGCTTGTGATCGTTGAGTCTGACCACCGAAAATGGCCATCACATCCAAGTACTGTTATCCTCCATTGATACCATGTCTAATAAATTCACATTCAATCTATATATCATATTCATAATACAAAAAATATTTACGAAAATACCTAAATATGGTATGTATAACCATACTTAGTAGATTACCCCAAAACCAAGAGTGATGTAATAGAGTAAATCAGTCATTTCATCCCAGAAGTAAAATAGGGGAAAAGAAATCCACCAAAAAAATATTCTCATAATGAAACCTCTGTTTAAGAGAAAGGAATATAAATCTATATAGCCATATATAAATTACAAGTCTTCTTCAATTCCATGAGAATGTGTTGTCTTGATGCAAAAAGTCTATTCTAAACATTATTGGAATGTAGTGTAGGATCCTCACCTTAGTAGTATATTTCTATGATAAGAGAGTCACAAATCCTATGGACGAACCACTCCCTACTAGAGAACAACATAAGGGGAGTACCAAATCCAATAATCATGGATATACCCACAAAAAATATGGGTGGAGTACTGAATCTACCCGAACATGGGATGTTACAGTCTCGATGCTAGTGGAGTACCTATCCCAACATCCACTCCAACAATAAAACACCAACATTATTAATGAGCTATATATAATCTTGGAACCAATCATATAGTCATCATATTGAGAATATAACAATGTTTTTCCCAAAAAACATCTTATAAAATAACAAAACCCAAAAATACATAGCATGCATAGTTTACGACGTGAAAGTGGGATTTATTCAATGAAATGGACTTCCCAATCCACAATGTGAAATAAAAATTCCATTCATGAAATAATTCTAGAAAAATTCATAGAGGGCTGGTCTGAAATAATCCTGATGTGAAATATGAGATCACACTTGGAACATAACCCTAAAATCCGGAGTTCTCTTAAATATTCAATGCAGTTGCAGTTCTAGCTATGATTTATACTAAAGCCCATCCAAGGAGCACCAAACAAACATCTACGCTCACGAGACACCAATTTTTGGTAACCCATTGTTTGAAAAAATGATCTTCGACTATATGCATGGTCCAATATTTTTCTACAACATGATTTATTTTAAAAAAAATCCATATGTCTTGCCCAAGCATGATGAACTATGACCACTACGATCCATGATCACATCATAGGTTATGCATCCCCTAGTTGATATGTTTCAACCAAAATCAATATATACCTAGCATAAATCATGAGGGGAGATCATTCTCTAACCCATCAAAAAATACTCGAATCTCTAAACACACGGGTCGATGAAATATAATGAAAATAATGGGGGATAAATCCATAAAATATGAAAATTATTTTCATAGTTGGACAATGAAGGATATTCAAATTATCATTGTTGTGGAAACCAATTAATTGGGAAAAGATTACCATCAATAAATAAACAATTTCTAAGCAACTAAAAGAGGGGAAATTTCATAGCTAACCAATCTATGATAGAATTCATAATAACTAAGAAATAAATCAGAAATAATAAATCCCTGCCAAGTTATTGGATTCATTACTAATGAGGAATGGATCCATTATGATGTAGTTGGAGTTTTATCCGAATTTAAACGTTAATGATGATACCAAATTTCTTTGGATCTCTAAGACATGATCTCTAATCACTAGGGACCATGACCAAGAATCAAAGGATATAAGATATTTATTGATCACTAAGAAATCTACTATATTTCGTGAGGAATGGAGATCCAATGAAGAAAATCAGAGGGAAAAAACTTATAAATAGGCTAGGGGTCATCTGTTCATGGTATGAATCCCTGGTTCTTATAGTGGAACTCACATGGTTTACATAACCCAAAAAACCAACAGCTGTATCCACTAGGTGTAATGATTTCATACCAGTAATTAAATGACTCATGTCATGAATCCTTTGAAGAAACATCCTCCGGAAACCATTCCTTAATTATTCACACTATAAATAAGGATTTACACCATGAACTGCCACTGGTTGTAGAAATCACATCTTCACTTGACCTATTTCCATTGTAAACCTCCTTAGGTATTACCATCCCAAAAAATATATTAGGAACCTCGATGGGTAGGTTTTGGGTTAACCAATGAAATACATAATCAACAATAATTCAAGGGATCCATTCATCAAAACAAGAATCATTACAACCTTCACACCTTCAAGAATTTTCCCTAAAAATAAAAACTATACTCAAAGAGTTAAGGGTACTATTCTGGAATCTGGATTTCATATTCCCATGAGATCGAGTGGATATTCTGATGCTTCTAAATAATTAAAATAATAGAATAGTCATCCCATGAAGGATCATCTTATTCTGATCCTCAATCACCACCGGGTACTCAAAAAGGTGTCCTTTTCCTCAATTATATCTCACCCAGGTCAATAATATGTAATGGGTCGAGAATGTATCTCCCCAAATTTGATACATGGAAGACATCATGACACTACAAGAAAATAACCAATTTGTGGCGGTTTAAACCGCTGTTATATGCTTTGGAGGCTATTTTAGGAAACCGCCACTAAATTGTGAATTGGGAAACTATTAGCAGTGGTTATATCCATTTCTCGGTGGTTTAAATGAATCGTTGTAGTTTCCTCATTTTTTAGCTGTTCTGTTTTTTTTATCAGCAGTTTTATGGCTGGGGGATCTCCTTTTATTGGCGGCGGTTATAACTGCCGCGAATAAAAAACACCCCCTCACAGGAAAAGTGACGCTAAAATAATCAAAACTGTCGTGAAATACACGTTTATGGTGGACACTATAGTGGAGGTTTTAACCCCTGATATGAGAAAAATATCTATATTTAGTGGTGGTTAAAACCGCCGCTTCAATTTTACCAGTTTCATTTAGTGGCGGTTAAAACTACCACTAAAAGCTGATCCGAAAAAAAAATAGCTCTACATCCCCTACACCAGTGACCTGAAAAACAAACCATTCCAGGAATACGAATAGTCTAACAGAATACATAATAGTCAATATGAAAAAGGATTCTTAACTAAGCATAATCAAATGCATCATTCAGTAAAGGAATGCAGATATACATATCACATGGCCATTATCCCTTTAAACAAAATTATAAACAAGCATGTCAGTCATATTTCATAAAAACAATGTCAAGCCTATGTTCAAACTATTCCATCCATACCAGTTCCAACCCTGACATAATAATTCATATCAACATACATCCCACTTGTTTGGTAACTCTACAATAAGGATTCCCATGACCGGGTTCAGATTCTATTATCCTTGTTGGCATGTATATTTTTCCAATTCCTTCATCATAACCTAGATACCTTGAGAAGGTCCTCTATGCTAGTGATGTAAGTTTTGTGTCTGGAAGCTTTGACCATTACCACCGCTTCAGACTAATCGATTGGCCAAACAATATCTCCCTTACTAACATGATGAAAATTTCCCCAATCCTAATTGTGTAATTATTGAAGACACTCATTCAATATATACTATTGGAAAAGATCTACAAAAATCATGTAGATGGCTCATCCTACTGCAATGTCGACACTCATCTTGATTACTATAACACATTATCCCCATGTATCTATGCCTCCCACACCAATGATAGAAAATATAATAACCAACACCAATGCTCTAGAAATTATTCCCTTAATGATAAGTCACAATGTGTTACTTCCTTCCACCAAACACTTATCCATTGGGTCAACAAACTGAACTACCCTACATTGTTCCCAAAACATACCTCAAATTATGTTATGTAATAAGAACCTAATTTATTTTTGATATAGTGGAAAACCAAAATACATTCACCTTTGATCAAACAACATGATTGTGCCCGAATGTGAATCATATCACCCTAGATGTATCATCTATAAGAAAAATATGTGGGAAACATAAAATGTCATAACGTGAGTCAAACACACCATAACAAATATAGAACCATACTCTAAATGCATAATATATTTTTCCAATTTAGTCCTAAAATTCTATGGATAAAATTCTCATAAAAATGAATCATACTAATTGAATCATCATAATAAAGAATTGATATATATGGTGCATACAACACTCGAGAAATCAAAATATGAAAAGGAAACATTAGAAATTAATAAAATTCATAAAAGGAAACATGAGAAATCAAGAAAATGTTAGGTCATGAAAATGTTTGGTGGAAACTATGTTCCACACATGATACATATACAAACAAACTATTCACATATTTTTCCAACACATAAACAATACAACTACTCACGGTTCGATGATGAAGATGTATCGTAACCTTCTCCACCTCTATATCCACTTTCTTCTATCACCTGTAATAATATTATATTGAAAATTAAATTCTGTTTCATTTTTATATTTAAACTTAAAACCAATGAATGTTTTAAATCAAAATGATTTTGATTTTTTTTGATTTACCAGCATACCACCTGTCAATGCACTACCACTGGGGGCATATCTGCTCATCTGTTCATGTATATCAGTCATCTCTTTCTGCAAAGCAGATATCTGAGCCCCCTGGTCTTGAACTGTGGTTTGTAGAGAAGCAATATCCCTCTAGGAATTTTCGGGTACGGACTGACTATAACCAGGAGTAGATGCAGCTGGAATCCTTGGTGGAATGACACAGACCTCAAATGGTATGGGTCCGAAACCCATCCCGTGCACTCTACCAGGATGCTCCTTCCCAAGGACTTTAGCAACCGAGTCATCCTGGGATACTGAGTAGGACTGCCCAGGATTGGAATCCCATAGTTCTTTAATTTTTACCTATAAATCAAATATCAATATATATTAACACATTAAAAACTGATAATAAGTTATTATAATAACAAATTGACTTCATACCCCCACTTATATTGCAGCCTCATTAACAATCCTTCCATCTGATTTTTTGTAAACATCCAACAACACTTCAGTTCCGGATGATTCGTTCTATAAACTCTGTAAATGCATTAAGCAAAGATAAATCAACAATTAAATATATTAAACATATAATATTTTCTTATAAATATTTAATATAATGAAAATATTACCAGAGTCATTCAACTTCTAGAAAATATTGTTTACCCCGCAGTGTGTGGGATGACATGATTAGCCCGGTTTGATGCATTCTGTCTTGAGAGATCCTAAAATAAATAAAATGAAATTTAACAATAATATATTCAATGTAATCTCCTCTTCACATACATATATAAATGTAAAATGATGATAATATAATAATATATATTTCAATACAATCCGCTTCTCATCATGATGTCCGTCAACAAAAACATTCCACTGTTTTTTCGTTACCCCACTGGGTAGCTTCTCATACATTTGTTGCAAGATAAACGATGTATTGTTGATATCCCACCATGATCTACATTTGAAGTCATTTCATTTCTTACCAAGATTTTTCAATGACCACTTTCATTCTATCACATCAGCAACTGTAAAGTGGATAAACATCTGTATATAGAAATTCATTTTGAACATATTAGTAACATGACATTAAATTAAACCATAATGTATTAAAATTACCTTTATTTGGGAATAAAAAAAAATATTTTTAAACTTGGAGGAATATTCCTCAAATCATCATAATAAATAGGTGGGGAAATGGGCTCCGCTGCCAGTTGGCATTGAATCTGGCCAAGTAACCCTACAGTTTCATCCGTGGGGACCCCAAATGAGTCAAATGGCATGACTATCTTCTCCCCATTCATATTAAAAACATCTGAAACATTTATGTTTTTCTCTATGGTTTCATTTTTTCATCTTTAATGAGAAAACAATTTTAATAAAAAAATTCAATAAATTTATTTATATTAAAAATGGCACCTATGATAGTGACCCTCCAGTCTGCCCATGATGAACTAGAAGGGGCGTGTTGCCACCCCACTGATGAGGCTTTTAAAGGGAGAGTCGACAACTCAGACTCTAATGGGAGACCCACAGAGGGTGTGAGAGATAGTGCAGGGGGAGATGGTGTAGGGGTTTAGGTAGCTAGTGGCTCAGGGCTGTGGGGAGGGAGACAGATGGATCGTCATCTGTCAAAGTAGTAGATGAAATAGTGTACCACTTCATACTTGGAATTCCTATCATTTAATCAAATAAAATTATGTTCAGAATATATATTTCAAAAAATAATGCAGAAAAAAATAAAAATGATAATAGATTCCCAATACTAACAAAAAAATATATAACAATGATAATGAATGACTGCACAAATGAAATAAGTGGTTACTGAATGTATAAATAAATATACATAAAATCTTTTTACCCTTAAATCATGCCAGATTCCTGCTCCATTACATCATCCACATCATTCATCCTTGCTAGACTAATATTTTCAATATCACGATGGAAAAATAATTATTCTTCTTGTTGTTAACGAGATTTAATTTCAAAGGTCAAATCTTCCACTTCATCACCCAAATCAGACAAATCTATTTGAATTACGTGAGCAACTATACTCTATCTTTCATCAACAACATCATTCACATAATATAACTTTTTTTTATTATGATGAAAAGATACATGGATCATGCAGTTCACGATCACCAACATTCATCAAGAGAGAGAAGTTCATAGAAGTAAATTTCAAGGAATCTCATTTAACACCGCTGATAATTTCAACCCAATTTCATTTGAATAAAACAACAGAAAAATGCCAGTGGGAGTTTCATTAAATAATATCAATCATATTTATATAGTATCCCACTTCAGTAAATCAAAATATACCACTATTCTATGTTTTCAAACCCACTTCTCAATTGACTGTACGAAATCTGAATCCATTCTTATTATAAGTGTCGAACATTCTAACTTGACATATAGGACCTCGGGAAAGAAGTATCAAATCAACTGAAAACACTGCTTGAGTATCAGTATTCATGATCTAAAAAAAGAAATATAATTTATTAGATTTACAAAATTCATGTGTCAAAGTAATATTCGTATTTATTGCAATATTTATGAACTTGCACGTCGTTAAAACCATTATGCAACCTCTTTATTCATAGATTTCATTATATATTTCTCATTTTGTGGTTGAACTCTCATCTGTCTCTTTGTTTGTATCCTCAACTCTTCAATAAATGGATCTGCAATTTCATTATTCAGAAGCACATATCTATGTGCCTATAATAATTCCAATTCCGTTAGTTTCACATTTGACATCCTCCCAAATGATCGGCCAATATCAGAAAATATTTTTTATTTATGATGTATTTGAGATTGAGTCGACGTGTTGTCAACATGTCCAACTCGATTAAATATTATCTCAATATCATCCATGTATCTGGAACAAAAGGTAAGACACTCCTCAGCCAAATAGCCTTCAGCGATAGACCCTTCTGGTTGAGCTTTATTTATCACGTATTCTATCAAATGCCCAAGATATCTGTGAAATTAAATAATCCAAATTATTAATTTATTTAAATGCCAAATTTTTTTACTTAACTGAAAAACATATAAATAAAATACCTCTCAATTGGATACATCCATAAATAATGAACGGGGACTCCTAATTTAGCTTCCTCAACCAAATGCACAGTTAAATGCATCATGATAATAAAAAATGATAGAGGAAATATCATATCCATTGCACAACGGGTCGTTAAAAACCTCTCAAGGAGGTAGTCAAGATAAAATGGATGTAGATATTTCTCATATAATTTCCAAAAAAATGTGAAAAATTAAAGTACAACAGTAGTAACTTTTTCAGGTAATAATGTATGAAATGCCAATGGTATTAACTGTTGTAAAAAAATGTTAATCGTGACTTTTCAATCCATGTAACTTATGATTCTTCAAGTAAACACACCTCGAGATGTTAATCAAATATCCATAAGATACCTTCACATTCATTAAAATTCAATGGAATGTATCTTTATCCCTATTTTTCATTGAAAAAATTTCCGGAGAAAACTTTTCATTCCCATCTGGCCGGAGATCAGTTTTATGTTCATTACTTGTACGTATTTGTGAGCATTGAGATGATCCTTTGAAATTCCATTCTCATTAAGTAATGTGAAAATAAAATTGTCACAAACATTCTCCTCAATATGAATCACATCAAAATTATTCCGTAATAAATTAAATTCCCAATACGGATGATTGAAGAATATACTTTTTTTCTTCCATTGTTGCGTTCTGATTTCACTTGACGTTGCACTTCAGACCCATTTTCCAATATCATTGAAATGATGAACCTTCCCAAATTATGTTTCAACATTTTCAAGTTGTGTAAATATTTCAGATCTATTTATCAACTTTGGAGGTGGTCTATGATCAATGAAACCACTAAATTTTGATCTGTTCAGCCAAAATCTATGAGATGCATTAAGAAATCTTAGGTAGCACAAGAAGAACCATTTTCTACTATGAGGTAGCTATTTGGGCTCAAAATAAAAGTTACAAACGGGACAATACAAACCCATGTATGTGTTCCAACCATATAAATTCCCATGCCAAGGGAAGTCACTAATGGTCCACATTAATGCAGCATGCACATTGAATATTGTTCTAGAAGAAGCATCAAATGTCTCAACACCGTTGCTTCATAAATGCTGCAATTCATCAATAAAAGTCTACAAGTTTACATCAATATCATTTCCAGGAATCTATTTTCCAAGAATAATCATCGAAATGATAAAAACAATTTCCATACACATCCACATAGGCACATTGTAAGGGATCAAAACAACTTTCCAAATTCTATAACTGGTACTCAAAGTCCCAAATGGGTTGAATCCATCAGTAACCAATCCAGTCAAACATTCCTAGGATCAACTGAGAAATATGGATGTAATAAATCAAATGTCTTCTATTATTGTGAATCTCATGGATGTGTCATTAACCCATCATTGTAATTATCTACAGAATGCCACTTCATGTGTTAGGTGGTTTTCGATGACATGAATAATCTTTGCAATTGAGGCTTCAAAAGAAAAGTAACACAAAACCTTTTAAGGTGTGTTCCTTTTCTTCTGCTCCATGAAATTATGTTGATTCAAACATCCAACATCAACCTTTGACTACCATCTAGAAGAAGATTTTTATTTCAATTTTGTCTACTAGAATCCTCTCCCCAATAAATCATACAACCATTGGAAACACATGTATTTTTTTATAATTCAGACCAAGCCTCTTAACAATTTTTTCATTTAATAAAAAGACTCGGGGATTTTTGCTTTAGTAAATGCATCAGGAATCAATTCCATAATCATGTTCATTGCCTTATTTGTAATTCCACATATACATTTGATGTGGTACAACTTCAATAGAAAATACAGCTTTGAATATTTCAAACACCGGCTATACAACTCTTTATTTCCATCGTTAACTAAATAATGAAATTCATTTTCCTTAGTGGTGTTTTCTCTTACATTTGGCTCCACAGATTCAAGAGGAGGACCCAATAATATGTTACAGTCTTGATCTGGTTGTGTTACAGTCTCAAGAACATCAATTGTCACGTTGTAATTTGTAGAACCCTCATCTTGTTGTTCTCTTATGTTTTGATGTTGATAGTGGTATATTTCAGTGCCGAATGCATCATTTATGAGGTTTTCATTTCATTTTCCATTATTGATGAAGTTGGGACCACATTCTGTGGATTAACATCAATTCTCAATCGTTCTATAACATTCAATTCTCCATGCGAAATCCAACACAGATATTGATCAGGGAATTGATGTAGTATTAAATGTTCATAAACAATATCTCTCTTCAACCATCTTCTAAATTTACATTTAGGACATGGATATCTTATTCTCCCTTCAACTGGTCGATTAGAAATTTCAAAATCTAAAAACTCCTTCAAACCCTTAACATACTGAGATGCGTTCCTGGGTAATGTGATCCAGTTTTTATCAATGTATATCAAAATTTGCCTACACAATATTAAAAAAAATTAAAACACAGAGTTACTACTAAATAGAAAAATAGATTCATATATACGGTAATGTAATATTAAAGAAACTTAATATAATAAAGATGATCCATTGATCATAAAGTAGACATAATATAATTGTACTTATTTGAGGATAATATTCTCAAGTTTATGTGCTATGGTGTCGGGAAATCCATACTATTTTTGATGTGCTCACACGAGGAACTGCACATGTTGGTGATATATTAGATCTTATATTCTTGGGATTATGTATAGTAAGGACATTATTTGGCCTATAATGTGTGACATGTGCTTTCAAACAAGGCTTGGTGTGTATTTTGTTCTAGTAGTGTAGGCCTGGCCTGATCTCGGGTTTTCGTGGATGTACTTTCGTGTGGACTATACACTTTTGATTGAGGTTTCTTGGTATCCATTTAATTTTTTACTACACCAGTAGAGACTTGATTCAATGCATGAAAATAAGTATCATGATTCATCACCACTAAACATTTTGACATTGTAAAGAGATATTAATATCCACTCATTTGTTATATTCAATAAAAATTCTTATTTAATCAATCTAGTTAATTAAATCCATCTGGATTTATCAGTTTCCATTACAATTCTTATATTTCCATCAAATGCTCCTCTAAGCGTTAATATAATCATCCCATAGTTTCCATTATCACATAAACCAACATCAATACTCATCCCATGAGTTCAATAGAAATTACATTATCAATTTCATAATCATGCTATTAAATGATCAATCATAAGCTACCATAATGTGATACACTCAATAGGGCATATAGAAACTAAAAAAAGTATTTGGGAACCAAAACAATCATCCATTTGTTAACAATAAATCAAATCATTCGACAATGAATAAGAAATATGGGAATACCCATCTATAAATTGAATCATAAACAACCCATCAAAAATCATCACACAATAACCCAAAAAACATGATAACACAACTCTCAACCCGAGGCATCTATTTCTATTTAAAATATGATAATAAATGAAAAAAAGAGATCCCCTCTCTTAAAAAACACCGTCCTCCACTTTTTTCCATAAAAACCCCAGACATCAATCTTAAAATGCCTATACCACCCTAGAGGACATATATATATAATGAAAAGTATTTTTATCATCGAAAACACAAGGGGAAACTAGTCCATAAAAATTGATAAAATTATTTAGAAATCAAGAATAGACTCACCTAGCCCCAAATAATTATTTTCATAACCAACCTGCTCATTACCAACTTGAATTAATAAATTCATTATGGATATGTTTCATATTACTTGTTTTAACAAGTTTTATATTCCTATTTGAAATTTATATTAGAAATTTTATGTTTTTAAATTTTTAATATTTTTTAATCAGATTGTTTGTAAGTATGTTTTGTAACTCTGATTTATTGGATGACTTATAAGTCTGATACCTATACTCTAATCATTATAAAATCTCTGAGTCTAATTACTTTAACAAATATGGTTTGGGTTTTATGTTAGTTTAGTTTTTTAAATTTAAATTCACCCCCACACTCTAGTTTCTATCATATACTCATACAATACAATGTTTTCTATATCAATTAGATTTAAAATTATTGAATATTAATATAATTAAACCATATTGAAAGAAACCAAATCTAAATGAACCAAATAAAATAGAACTGAAGGCATGTAAGACTCATTGAATATATCTAAAAAATACAAGACTGGATAAAAATAGATGGGAATGAAATTACTTGAACCATATTTAATATTCCAAATACAACATAATTAGATTTGAAAAAAAACAAATACTATTTAATTGAATTTAATGGAAGTGAACACAATTGACCAATACAAAACTAAACCTAACAAAACCAAATAAAAATTAATTTAGTCAAAATGAAACACGAAAACCTATATTGACATGTATTGATCCAAAATAATAGATCTAAATCTAAGTATTCAATATTCGGTGTCCCATCAGACCTATTTTACCAAACTAAAATACAATAACATGTCCAAAAATAGGAAATAAATATGAAATATTTGTAATAAATTTATCTAAAAAATATTTAAACCAACCAACCCTAACCTTTACACAATTTCAAAAAAACCTATTTATAACATGTAAAAACTTATTTCAAACCATTTGAAATAAAAAATTTACAAACCCAATGTTCTTAAGATCATTTCACGGTCTAACCAATCAATTACAAGGGTATTTACTACAACTTCTAATTTTAAGACCATTAAATCTCCACTTATATACACTGATTGAATAAACATATTCCAATGAGTTACAATTTCAAAAATAATTTTATATTAAAAACTATGTCATTGGATGGGGTTAACCTAAATCATTACACATGAATCATTCAATTATAAAAAATAAACCCTCGTATAATATTAACATAACCATTATAAAACATTTAAATTGTCAAATTTTATATCTTATAAATATCCCTATTGATAATCACTACTTTAAAATGTATCACAATTTTTTAAATTAAATAAAAAGTTATCAAACAAATCATTAAAATTTTAAACCGACCTATCGAGAGTAAAATTAAATTGAATCAAACGGAATACAATCAAACCTTAAATGAATTAAAGTGTAACAATAGTTATGAAAATAATATCAATCTTATTTTATTTCATATAAATACACCAAATTCAACTGAATAAAATGAAACAAAATGTATAAAATTGAATTTAAATGAACCAAATCATATATATTCAATATTTCCAAACACTACTTTAACTAAAAAATACCAAATAACTATAAATTGAAAAAAATAGACAAATCCAAATTGATCGGAAAAAAAATAGATCAAGCAAAACAAAACTATATTTACCCAAGATAAATTGAACTAATATTTTTTATTCATAAATAGAAAAAAAATTATGATTTCAATGTAAACATGAAAAATTAGCCTAAACAATACTTGCCCATAGTAAACTCCCTGGGAGAAGGGGGGTCGTGGGGTCGTTGGGTGAAGGGGGTCGTGGGGTCACATGGGGTCATGGAGTCGCAGTGGGTCGCGGGGTAGAAGGGGGGTCACGTGGAGAAGGGGGGTCACCAGGAGAAGGGGGGTCGCGGGGTGTCTCGGGGAGAAGGGGGGTTTCCTGGGGTCCCTGGGAGAAGGGGGGTCTCTAGGAGAAGGGGGTTGTAGGGTCACAGGGGGTCTGGTGGAGAATTAGGGTCGGGGTTGGGGGAGAAGGGTCGGGAGTGTAAAAAAAGAAATGGTTCCCTAGAGGTTTATTATGAACCGCAGTGAAACCATTTTACAAAAAAATTTATCATTGGTTTTGTGAACCGCCACTATAAAACTGTTGCTAATGTCAATTTATGTTTTAGTGTGAACTTTGTTCAATGGTGAGGTAAAGGTAAAGCGGTATGCAACCTCTCAAACCCAGTATAGTATCTAAAATGACCGATGAACATTGAGGATAGATTGTTACCTAATCCAAACCTCTCTAATCGTCATCATGGGGAGACCTTTTAGAAACATGGTATCCCTTCTCAAACTCTAATAACACAGGATGTTGGTTTGTTTAATATTTTTGTCAAGTCTATGATATCCTCAAATGTTCATGGATCACCTAAACCTTCTCAATCATCGACTGGACGAGTTCTAGAACAACACGAGATGTATCTGCAATATCAGTCCAACATAAGGGTTACCTAAAGGGTATCCCATATAGTGCCTCAAATGGTGTCATGTTGATAGTGGACTGACAACTATCTGGGCACTAAATATGGGATGATTTGTTTTTTTCATTATCCATTCAAATTTATTATCATTATACATTCCATTCCATTATTAGTAACCAATATTATTATTGGGAATAATTTTATAAATATTCATACATTTATAAGTGAGTCTTTGATAAGAAAAAAATCAATTTTGTGCAATCAGTCAACCTTATATCCTCTCTATTCTGTCATATACATACCAATACATCATGATCTTCCTACTAGGAGATGGCATCAAAATGTGGGGAGATGAAAAATCATAAAAAGTCCTTATAACTTGTATAGACCCATTTTTTCCTTTGTATTAGGTTTATAATAAGTTTAACACTCTTTAAAACTGATAATTTTGAATATTAAGAACATTGGTATTTATTAATGAAATAATAATCCTTTCCCTAACATTGATCCTTATTCTAGAGTCAATGACATCACTATATTATTGGTGGTTTTTTCATTAGGCTTAGAGGAACCGTGATGGGTTAATTTTCCATTAAACATTAGTTATTTGGATATTTTCTCATAAGAAAATTATCTTCCCTCAACTAATTTAATTCATTTTTTCAATGATTTTTCATGTAAGATCTAGATAGAATAATGAATTTTATAAAAAAGATATATTCAATTTCTGTGGGACTGTTGGACTAGATCATTCGACAGCCTATCCTAAACTTATCATGCCAATATAAAATGTAAGTTCACATAAATAAATGGAATGTATAATTAAGCATGAAAATTTTAAGTAATGTCACAATAAAAACAAAGGAATATCACATTCTTTTTGCGACCATATTAACTTTGGTAAAATTTAATGAGCACATGATATTTTTTTGATACCGCACACGTGATAAATTTTTTAAACAGAAAACATTTTTTATAATTATTTTTACGCAAAAAATATTATGATAATACACATATAAACACATAAAACATTTAGACACATAACACACAAACATATTCAAATACATCACATGTAAAATAAAAAAACATATATGCACATGTACGATTAATTTCTAGGGGATAAAACTGGATTGATAAATGAAGAATACAACATTGTGAACCATAGTCAAATGAACAATGGTTGAAGGATAATACACATACCCATGGAATGGAAAAATCTAATAGAAGCGATACTTGAAAAATGAAACATCAAGTTTTATAGAATTAAAATATTTCCATCACAAGGAGTATGAAATTCATTATAAAAGTCAAAAATATTTATAGAAATGTGTATAATGAAGTTAAAAATTATTAAAAACTACAAAAGAAAAACACATACACAAAATAATAAACTATAGAAACCACTTTATAGAGAAACTTTAAATTATCACTTTCACATGTTTTGAATTTATCCATGAATATTAATAATATATTATTTAATAATAATTATGTGCATAAATTTTATAAATTGTAAATTTTATTTTTTTTATCCAATCATGTTTGTGTCATGTGATTATTAAATTCTTATTATATTTAAGAATTTTTTTTATTTTAAACTTTTTATTGTATGTTTAAACAATATTTTTTTATTGTACATATAGTTTATATTTTATAGGCCTTCAAAGATTCATACTTCAAACGTAATAAGCTTTTGTTGTGTTTCAAGTATGCAACTTTGAAAATATATAAAAAATAAAGTATAAATATTATGAAAATTAAATTTAAAACATAGACTAAACACATAAAAAAATTTAAACAAACTATTTTCATAAAAATAACAAGAAAAAAATAATATAGATGATACAAAACATTTTTATTTCAAAACATAAAATTTGGACTCTAAAAGAAGCAGGTAACTCTAAAAACATTCAAAATATAAATTATAATTAGATTCTAAATGAAATTTAAGACATGAAGTTAAAACATATAAAATAAATCAATATGAAAATAATTTCATAAAAATAAAAAATAGGCAACATTAAGTATATATTATCATATATGAGTTAATAATAATAATATAAATAAATAAATAATATTAATCTTTTCTACATACATATAATTATAAATATTATTATTAATTATACTATTATTTAAGTCTTAATTATTAGTATTGGGATAATAATAAATATTATGTATTATTAATATGATTACTTATTTCATTATTAAAAATAATAATATTATTATTATTATTCATAAATAATGTAATAATTATTTTTTAAAAAGGCTGAGGGTCTAGTCCACTGTTATTAAAATAATAAAAGGAAACAAACATTTAAACTGGGTAAAAAGGAAATAAAAAACATGGCCCATTGGACCAGAGATACAAAGACCTGAGAAAACTTTATAAAAAAGACCCAGTGACACAAAGGCCCAGAAAATGTTAGAAAAAATGAGATGACCTGAAGGCCCAAGAGAAATCATGCTTCATGAAATGACTAGTCAAACAACTCACCCCACCCTGCTACAAAAATTGCACATGTGCTACTAGTCAAAGAATATGTGCCACCACCTACTAAAAGTTGCATTTCTTTAGAACGAAACAATGTGTATAAGCACCCAACCACCCCACATTGGTGTGTGGGGGCAGACCGGATTATATATATCAACACACTTATCTTTATTTTATGTGGCCCACCAAAATAAGGTTGTGATGTGCTCACAACACCATCAGCCTAAAGCTTCACTTCATCTGACTGAAACATTGTGCAAAAATTCAAGGATGAAATTCTTCTATAACTCATTGGAGAGATGAAAAATTATTAAAATAATGTGTGTTATCATACACACCTTCTTTTCGGGGACACTCATATGAAGACACTTACATGAACTTTTTTATCTAAAAAGTACTGAGTCATTTGATTTCCCTTATAACATGAAACCTAGAATGATGTCCCAGTGACACAAAGACCAAAAATGAAAACATGCCCTGAAAGGATAGAGGTTGAAGAACAAAGAAGGAACATGGAGGCCTTGGGGTTTCGAAACCCTAAATATGTATCCATATCCATTAGTTTCCACCACTCTCCCTAACAATATCCAACACTGAGGCAACTCCAGTAACTCCACCCAAAAAAACCCAACAATGTCACCCAAATCTACCTATGTCATTAAAAACCCTACAACCTAATAGAACTAATGCCAATTCACCATCATAGGCTGATGCCACAAAGTCTATATATGTCTTTATGGCCTTCCCTAACATCCATCAGCGTTGAAGCATTTCCACCAAGAACACGCTGTTGACACCACCCAGTAGGACTTCGTCATCTTATCCAGGACTAACTTGATGAAAATGACATCTACACCAACCACCGATGTTGTTCGATGCCACAGGATCCAAAAATGTCATCGCTGCTCATCCTAATAGTCTCTGGTAGTGAGGCCTCACCAATGACATCAAAATACTATCGAAGTGAACTCAATGTCATGGATGCCACCGATTTTCATCACCACGATGAAGGCTCCACCCTTCCCCCCTCTCGCACCAACACCATCACATGAAGAAGAATCCTGACTATATTTGGACTGGATAAAAGAATATTAAAATATATGAAAATGGTAGATAAGGGAAGAGAAATAGCGGGAGAGACTAAATGCTAGTGAATTAAATAAGAAGTAGGCTGCACAAGATATGGGCTACGATAAAAACGTAGTGAAGTCTCTATGAGGGTTGGTTGGGAATGTGAATATCCATCCCCCAACATAAAATAATAACATTATTATTGTTATCTGTGCTTTAATAAAAAAAAATTATGATGAATTTATTATCCCGATTTTGTTAATAATATCACAACATTATTATAATGACTTTGTTATCATTACTTTATTATAACGACTTCACTATGATCAATTAATTTTTTATTTATATTATTAACTATGTTACTTTTTAAAAAATTATTATTCATTGTTTTTTTGTCACTAGGCCTACATTGTAAATCCCCAAAGGGGGTTTCCAAGATTTGATCATTGGTCAATTAGGTGTAGGATTATGGGGTTTACCACTTACACACCACAGTAAATGTATTTAATAACAATACTGTTATTTATTAGATCATCAAAATTATTATAACTTGTATTATTAATCATAAATACAATAAACAAAAAATAATTTATTTGACACAAAAAAGATTAAAAATAAAAAGTTAATAATAAATAATAATATTATTAATAATATCAACGTAACTAAAAATAATATAATTAATTTTTATTACATTATTAATTATGAGTAACAATTTATAAATAACTAACAAAATATATTATTAATAACATTATTTATATTTACTATTAAAAATAATTAATTTTAATATTTTTTATTTTTTACATTATTAATTCCATCATTTAAAAAAATATTATGATTTACTAGTTTGTCAACTTTTTATTATTTTCTACTATTTATTACATTATTATATGATAACTATTTATAAAAAAATGTAATGATTGATAATTTATTATCATTAATTTTTATTTAAAATAATATATTGTTAATTATATGGTGGAAAAGTGGTCTCAGAATGTCACATCAAAAAATTGAAAGATGTGAAGTACTACAAACTTATAAAGGGTGAATTTTGGTGATATTTTACATAATACTTTCGAAATACTTTTTAAAATTTTAAAATTTTAATTTTTAATTATATATATTTATATTTAAAAACTAAAAAAACTTATCCACATTCACCAAAGTCGTTCGAATAAAGAACATGAGCATCACCGTGCTTTTTTCCTTCTGGTTGGGCCAACAAACTCTACCCTACTTTTCAACATGGACAAAGATCATATTCATAATTGGAATTTCATCAAGTCCTCCATACAAATAGTTAGGTTATACCAATTTGAAAATGTTGATTTGTAGTGGGGTTACTCTGGATTTTTTGGAAATGCAATGGGCATGGAAGCCTTCTTCGCTATGTGGAGAGTCCCAGTAGAGGCTGAGTCAAGGGACACCCACAACTCCAAATGTCTTTTGATAATGGTTCTTCAATACTTTCTCATTTTTAGTGTTTTTTATTCACCCATAAAGTTGATTTTGGAAAACAAGGACTGGGTAAACATTGTGGTGTATGATAATTACCGACCTATTAGGGAAAATATCACTTACACTCAAGCGGCATTGTATAATACATCAAGTTAGGTAAATACAGATTATTGTCTAAAGGAATGGGTGAAAAAGGGACAAATTCTAATGAGCATGGTTCTTTTGGGGTTCCAACAAGTGAGGTGATTCTACAAGGAATTTAGTTACATCTTTTAGAAATTCTAGCTTTCTCTTAGGTCTGTAGAGGGGAGCTCTCACTTAAATTAGTGTCCTAGATCTCTAGAAGGATCTAGTTTCTATCTATATTTTTTGTAAACTAAATCCAATTTATGAATATAATATCACATCATATTGTTAAAAAGATATATCAACTAATAATGAAACGAGATATATAAATGTTTATGAAATAGTTTTCATGTGAAACAAAGGGAAATATTAAAGGGTAGCATGTTACCCTATAAAAATATTAATACCCACCATCTCTAAGCATGGTTTCCATTAAGAAGTTATACATGGAATATTCCATATCAAAAAAATGTAAATCACTCTGATAAGGGCTGTTGTTTTTGCTCAAATATTTTGCCTGTATGAAAAGTTCATCATCACTTAAATCGATCACTTCTACAAAATATCAAATAGTTAAAATGAATGAATCAATATGGTATTGATAATAATGATTTATTTTTAACATGATCCATGTTGGAATTGATTTGGGTGAAGAAGGTAACCTTTTGGTTTTCATTGAAACCATTGTAGGATAAAAATAATAAAACATATATGAATGCCTCCAATGACTATGGGTTCACTGATTTATAACCAACACAATTTCCTTTGATGATTGTGAACATGATGTTCACCAGTGATTATTATTGTTAGTAATATTCACATGTTCTACACCATAATTAGATCAAAATTTTATATTTATATAAATGTGAAATTTATAATCAACCACCTTCCCTATGACAAGTGACCTTATTTACAAATAAATCGATATAAGGAAGGATATACATAAATTGAAAATATTATGTGAGAGTTAGGTCTTAAGATCAGGTCTAAACGAATAGTTAATCGGAAAAAGTGAATATTTTTTACTACCCACGTTTTTTCTGAGGTATGGAGGAGGATAGGTTAGCCAAAATATGGTTATAAATTGCAGTACTATTGGTAACCCTGATTTTTCAAGAAAATGAAGGGGTAGAGAAAATAACGCGTGCCAATGTTCGATTACTAGATATAATAGTGCTATAGTATCCCCTGCCATATTCTGAGAAGATTATCAAATCACCTTCAACCAAAGAGAACCTATGCCCGAAACTAACACAAGTGGGTAGGTTGAGAATACCTAGGTGTGTGAGAAAACTCTCTCTATATAAATAAAAAATATCCCTATATATTTTGGAAAAGGGGTGCCTCCTTACAAATGGGGTCAGAGTGACTAGACGCAAGAGACTATTTTCCAAAAACACAGGTCTCTAAAAAGTCATAAGACCATGTATGGTGGAGGATTACCGCCAATTATAGAAGGGAAGGGAAGTTGGTAACCTAATGACAGGGGATCTATTGATATAATCCCTAGTGAATAGAAACCATAATTGTAACAATACTAAGGAAGAAAAAATCTTTGCCTGATAAGTTATAACCAACATGAAAGGAGAAATGATATGGGAATTGTCTCAGATAAGGGATTATTGAAATAGACTTATCTATGAGGATTTTTACTCCCTTAACCTTGATAGAAAGGCCCTATGAAGCTTCACTCTTCCGTGATATTGGGTTTGTGCCTTTCCTACACAGCTTAGGTGGAGGGAAAAAATGCCTCCTGGGGGGGGGATCCATTAGTGAGATACCACTCTAGAAGATCTAGAATTCTAACTCTATTTCAAGGACTATGATTCATGGGAAAATATCATATAGATAGTTTCTTTGGGGGGAAGTCCACCCAAAAGGTAACAGAGGTGTGAAAAGGGTTCCCATAGATGATAGATTGGCCCTTGAGTACAAAGGCAGAAGGGAGCTTGACCAAAATACACACTCATCGAACAGGGATGAATATCAGTATTAGTAATCCAATGGTTCAAAGTGTAAGTTTCATCAGTTAATGGATAAAATTTACCCTGTGGATATCATACCAATCATCCCCAAGTTCTCACATATATGGGATGTTTTTTACCCTAATTTCAGCTCTTTTCCACCTGAGGCTATAGTATTTTCCGAGGGTTATGCAACTAAACTGTGAAAGAGGTGCATGAGATGGGTTCAGAGCATCATGAGATAGTTCTGTCCATATATAGTGTGGGTGTTAGAGAACTTATAGGACCATTACTTAGTATGATAGGACTGATGAGGACACACCATTGGTGTACAAGTTATCATGTCCACGGTAAACACTAGGTAGAAAATTACAGATCATATAACATCATAAAGCACCTACGTAGTTAGACAATCCAAGAAGGGTGGTCTTTTATTCCTACATCCCCATAACCTCTAGTATCACAGCTGATACACCAATGAGTTCTCTAATTTGCAGGGATAGAGCGATAAAAGTATTGATAATTCAAGATAAGGTCACAATGAGATGATTTTTTTTCATTATGATTGGTTTCTTATGGATGTCTAGTGACACATGAAGTTGATACATCAAAATAGACAGGTATATTTGAGCTGTTTTTATAACATGATAAATTCATCAAGGAACATTACATCTTCTATTTTTTCATCGTTAAATCCTTTAACAACATGAAATTATAAAAATCCCTTATTAGCTTACTATGGATAGAGATGGATCAGGAAGGGTAGTAGTTTCCCCTACCTAGTTAACAATAAGATGATGGGCCTCACAAATCACCCAATTTTTATTTATTCATTCACGTTTCAATATTCTGGTTTCTGATATGTAGAGGAACAACACCAATCCATCTCAAACTTGGTGGTTAAACTCTACTTTTATGATGATACTATAAGGGAGTTAATGCAGAAAAATAGATAGACACCCGGATGTTAAAAAGATTAACAACTCTCATTATTATTCCATAGATATATTATAAAAAATGAAAATACGGTAGTATTTTTTAAAAAACCAATTAAAACCTTCTATACCACTTCATCAATAAACTAGTTTGTTCACTATAGTATATAAATAACATTCACATCTTTTTAATCTAAAATTGAAATGGCTATGGAGAAAAAAGGGTGAGTTGAGGGAAGGTACTACAAGGAACAAACCTAGTAGAGATAGGGCATGTATCTCAGAGGATCAGAGAACATGGATACAAGCCATGGTGTTAGATGTTTGAATCCCCCCACCCCACACCTGATCCAAATAGGCTTATCGGGGTAGGAAAAACATGATTAGGATGATGATCCCAAAAAATAATCTATGGGAAGTGGATATTTTGTCAAAATGGAATGTATTACTGATTATTTTTATTGAATCCGTAATAAAAAATAATTAATTTCATATATTCTGTGAAAAATAGTCCAAGTAAAAGACATATTTTGTTTAAATCCTTATATAAATCTTTAGCTATGGGTTTTTTGGAGGAATAAAAGAACAAATAAAAGTAGAATTTTTTTAAACATTCATATGTTGTCTCTTAGTAATTGTGGCCTCTAGAGTGAATCGATTACCGCATCACTAGTATACATATGGTAATTCTTCTAATTGGAAATTACTTGTAAAAATACCCCCATAGAGGACTATAGAATAAAGTATTATATTGGACCATCATAATGTATGACCATTATCAAATCATGCATAAAATCTTATAAGTCTCTGAGAAATAGAATGCATAATATAAAAATATGGGGAACTCCACATACAAAGTCATAGAAATATTAGAAAGCCTCTAATTTTCATTATTATTTTATGATGAATGAATCATTGAATCTCCCCAAGTAGGATTCAAACCTATGACCAATCAATTAACAGCATACATCTCTAGCACTGAGCTACTATGGAAAATTGGAATACTAGATCTAATAGACTAAATTCCTCAACCCAACCCATATGACTGTTCATTCTTTACTCCTAATTTTGTTTCATTAATATCCACATTACTGAATGAGGAAACTAAAATAATATAGTGGGATATTTTTATTTCTCAATATACCATGTAGAATTGATATTAATTAATAGATGATGAAAATCATCATATATAATAATCCATAAATTATACATATAAAACTGAGTTTTGAAATGATTTATCAATATTTTATAATAGATTAGAAAATACTATCTTCTTTATTTATGAATATGAGAATAATAAATTCAATATATGTCTTTAACATCACTCTATCTAATCAAAACAATTGACTATTAGAATGGATGTTCAAAAAATACATCAATTTAAAAAAATATTCAAAAAAATAATTGGAAAAGAAGGTCTACATACTGTCGATAAATGCTTTTTAATAGCTAAATCAATTGCAAGTATATAATAAAGAAGTTTTTTTACTATAATAAATTAATCATATGATTATAATCCAAGTTATAACTCATTCAACAAATTCATAATTGAATCATTATGTTTATAATTTTTTTAGAATTATCATTATTCCCATTGAGGACCACTTACTATTCTTATTTGAAAAAAATAATTCTCATCATGATCAATAATATAAAAATGGATGAATCATATTTATATTATATTTCATATATAAATAAAATATAGATAAATAAATAATCTAACTAAATTAAGATAAAAAAATTCTTTATACCCTAATGAATAAGAAAATTAATTTTTATGTTATTTTAATTTCTAAAAAGTCTCTATAATGATATAGGTGTACATACGTCTCATAGTAAGTTATGAAAGAGAATATTGGATCAATTCTGAGTGTCGGCATACAAGATTTTTAAAAAATATATGAAGGAGAATGGATACTAAATTTCATTATTGATGATCCATTTTTAAAATCTATAATCCTTTTTTTATATTATTTTTTATATTGTGAAAAAATTACTCAATCATGTGACCTTTTAAATTATTTAAAATATAATTATAATTTATTTGATAAATTATTTGGTCAATGAAAGTAAATAATAAAATTCATCAAAAAGAGGTAGTCTAGCCGCTTTTTTGTATAACAAGATTGTTGATAACTAATTGGATTGATTTTAGTAGTCTCTCATTAAATAATTTATCTAAATCATTAAAATTTATTTCTTTGGGATTATCAGTTGTTTATGTTCCTATTTATATTTCTTTAAAATATTATTATTATAGAAAAATTACAAAAATATGTATTATTTTAACCCGAGGGTTTCCTAGTCCATATCATTTAACTGAAATTAATTATAAATCTATAAAATTAGTGCATGATCTCTAGTTTCATTGGATAATTATTCATGTAGGTATGATGCCTTTTGTTTACGAAGCTCTTTTATTTGTATCATTGTTTTTAGTACCACTTTTTAATTACATTTCAACAAAGTGTAATATTTTTTTTTAAAAGTTATCTTTTAAGTATATATATATATATTATATTTTGGAGAAATAAAAATATAAATGAAAATATTTTCTATTTATAATTATTAAATGTATGAATTTTCCAAAAAATGTATAATTAGAGTAATCATCTTATTCTTATAGGTTGCATTTTATAACTATAGGTATTAAATTTGGATTAGTATGGGAAAATGAAGCATGTGGATTCTATTTGAATTTGGACCGAAAACAAACTTTTTCCTTAATTACATGGATTATATATACAATTTATTTAAATATAAAAAAAAGTGTGATGCAAAAAATTTAGAAAATTTATAAATTATGGCCTCCATGGGTGTTCTTATGATGTGGATATTCTATTTTGAGTCAATTTATTTGAAATTGGAATGCACCATTATGTTATATTTTAATAAAGAGAAAACATATGTGAGAGAAAATGTGAGTTAATTTAACATATTATTAAGATAAATACTTAAAAAAATTAAAATTATTTTAAATAAAATCGAAAAAATTATAAGAGCTACACGATTTACTTTTTAACATATAAAAAATTGAAATAAAACCAAAAAAATACCTGTAGGAATAACAAAAATATATTTATATTTGAAAAATAGCTTTAAGTTATTCGATTATATATATATATATTTATTTATGTAAATATATATATATATATATTAATATATATTGATATATTAAGTTTTTAAAAAACTAAGGATGAAGAAATAAAGAAGTGTTTTTGTATCTATTATAAATAAACTAGGCCCATTCTTCACGTTTTTTCATTCGAAAAATAAACTTGAATATTCAAGAAATATATTGGACAAGACAATTCACATCTCTTAAAAACAACACAATCCTTTGTTTTTGAGGCATAAGCTATTTTCTTAGCTTTACATCCTTCACAAGTAATCATTTATAAAACATTATAAGGGTAGGCTCATACACATTGTGTACATCCAATACATGTATCATAAATCATTACTAAATGTGACATTGGGGTTATCAAACAATATACATGTTTAAACTTTCAATCAATTCATTGTTTGAAAATAAAAATACTAAAATTATTGATATACTAGATGAATCAATTCTCTGTAATTTTGAATAAATTCAGTTGAAAATTGAATAATGACAATGATAACAACAATTATACTAAAAATATACTTTATTTATTAGTTTTTTAAAAAATGATCACAAGTTCATTCATATATATTTATTTTGAATAAATTTAAGAAATACAAATGAACAATTTTAAGTGATTGGTTATTTGTAATTAAATAATAAATTAGAAAAAAAATTAACAACTAAAAAAATTAATGAATTTAATAATTTAATAAAAATAGACATTAAAGATCCATATTTATTTTGATAGAAATTGTGTTATCCAGTTTTATAAAATTTTATCATATATGAACCAATTTTTAAAAAAATTAAATTAAAAAATGTAATCAAATAAAGTAAAATAAAGGGAAAAAATGACCTCGTTTACATACTACTATAATACTACCACTACAAAATAAAATAAATGATGAATATGAAACATTCATGTGCATTTTTAAGTAGATTATTATTGGATTTCTCTTGTCATAGATTATCTAGTTTTAACTGCATACATTATCCTATGTAAGTATTATAATAAATAAGACTTACAAATATATCATAAAATAAATTTAACAGTGAATCTTCATATATGTTTTTTTACATTGTAAATTAAAAATATTCAACTAAATCTACTTTCTTTTCGACCTTTTTCTGAAAAATATTACATTAATCATTTATGTTTTCCAAAAAAATTTATAATACTTCTCTGAGAGAAATAATATTTTTATGTAATATTAAATGTGAAGTAATTTTTCGTATATTGTTGGTCATATTTAATATTTCAAATCCAAATAAAAAATCATTTTTTGTTTTAAAAAAAAACCGAAAGAAGTAATACTTTGACCACAATATCATATGTTTTAATTTTTAAATATTATTATTATTTAGATAATTATTAAATAATTAAAATAATAATTCACCAATTTTTGATAAAAATAAAATTAAAAAACAAGGTAACAAAAATATTTAATTATTGGGAAATATTCTTAACATACTAAAATTACTATTTTTATTAGTTTCAAACCAATATTGATTTACACATGTTAAATATTAAAATCAATAATTGTATCAAAGAAGTTTTTTTAAATTTTCATGAATTTGTATATTTTCTATCCCAATATATTTTTTCTCCATAAAAGGTATCAATGTTTATTATTCTATTCATATTGAAAACATTTGGATTTATATGATAAAACTCATCCATGTAATTTTTCAATTAGAAATAAAATATATTCCTAAATTATATTCATCATCATGTGATAATATATTTTTAGGAATAATAAATTATATATGATTTGTGTAATATTTTTTTACAATAATTTTTTTTATATTTTTCAAACAACCTGAAAATGTGATCTAAATTTGTTTTTTCTTTATATCATTGATTAGTTTTTTGGTGCATACTCTTATGAAATAATGAAATTTTCATTGTTTGATACACCATAATAAAATTTCTATTTTATCCCAATAATCAAACTAGTTCACCAATAAACATTCATGTTTTTATCAATTCTGTAAGAGATATATCCATATTAAAAATTATGTCTAAACTAATTCTCCTCTTTGAATAGATGATAGAACCATATATTTTGGTTTTTAAGACTAATCAGTAGAAAATATACATTAATATTTTTAATCATTTTTTGGATTAAAACGTTCATCCCATCCTAGTTGAATAATAAAAATAATATTTTAATGAAAAAATAATGTTCTATTTTTGTATGACTATTGGATTTACTTTTTTATTTTTTTCATATATAATCTAATGTCTTGAATAGTCCAATAATTTTCTTTATTTTTATTTTTATATTTATCAAATTATTTGATTTCATCAACGAATAAAATATTTTTTTCATTAAAATCTTCATGAAAATTAGAATAAGTAATTTGATTTGTATTTAAGAAGGATTAATTTAATAATGGTTATACTATAGGAAATTTTCTGGAAAATCCAATATTTATCTGATCTGGAATAATAAATTAATATATTTTACTCATTTACATCCAATTAAAAAATAGTTTAAATTATTCTTTTTTTGTGTTGATTAATTCTGAGAGAAAAACTACCTTCTTAATTCTTATAAATTAGACTAATCTAACAATGATTTGTAATCATATCTTGATATGAAATTTTTGTAAAATTATTGATATTTATCATGGAACTAAAAGATATGATTTGAATAATATGGCGGATTGGACATTGATGAAAACTCAAATATTTTTCAAAATTTGTATTAAATTTTTATCCTAAATAATTAGGGAATTGAACTAAAATATTTAATAATTTTGGGTTATATGGCATGTAATTAATATTTTCCCATTCCTCTCTATCCTAGGTGTTTTATTTTTCCATAAAAATATATTCTCTTAAGAAGGATTATAAAAAGTGTTAGTGATAAATGGAAATATTGGTTATAGTGAAAAAAATTGATTCATTTTAACAGATAAGATAATTATATAAGAACAAGATAATTTTTTGATTGTTTTATGAAATTATTGAAATAAATATTAAAAAAATAAAACAATTCAAATTGAAAATTTCCAAAAAAATATGAAGCTTAAAAAGGAAAAGAATAAGAATCATTCATTAAGTAGTGAATAATTTGAACTAATATTTCTAGATGGTTATGATAAGGTTTTATTATATTTGAAACAATATTTAAAAGGTTAAATATTTCCTTTAAAAAAATAAATACTAAATGATGGGATATTACATTATTATATTCTTCTATTTTTTCATTAGATTCTTTTCTAGAAACTAAGAATCATTATGTAAATAGAAAATCTAAAATGACTAAAAATATATCTTCTAGAATAATAAAAAAAATATGTCCAAAAAATGGATTTTGGTTAGAATCATTTCCATAAATTATAAGAAAATAGTTTTATCGATTGTTTAGGTTAATTAAATGTTTTAGAATTATGAAAATGAATGTATTCTTAGATCATATATTTTTGAACATAATGGATCTAGTTAATCCACGATCATGAGTTATTACAAAAATAAACTATTGTAGTATAAGTTGATATAAAAGGTCAATTCCATGGTGATAAAATCTATATCATTCTAAATATATTTGTAATTATTCAATTTAGAAATTTTATTTACCAATTATGAATTATATATTTATTTGAACAAAAGTAAATAATTTATTCTAGGGTCATTTTACATTTTGAAATAAAGCCAAAACAAGGTATTATTCTAATAAAATCAAAATAAAATAATAGATACCACGGGGTATTTAATAATTCTATCATTCATCTATTTACATCTTGTTATATTGGTTTGAATGTTTCATTTAAGATGATCAAAATGGTCACAATCATTTATTTTTTCATCCTCAATGCCTCTTCTGATTATAGAAAAATAATATCTTTATCAATACACCTCTTATTCTACATATGAATCTCCCCTATATATAAGGGAACCTTTTTTGGTTTCATTTGAAATAGATAATAAACTCTATTTAGAGTGAGAATTTCTAGCATTAGGTAAGATTGTATTATTTAACAAAAAGATAAATTTTATTAGATCGTTATTTCAATACTGGAGAAGAAAATATTGTTGATTTTTCTCTATCATTACTATTAGAATTATTTTGATAACAAAAATTATAACCATATATTTCAATCGAATTAATTATTTTAAAATTTTCTTTTTTCCTACCAAATATTCAAAAAAGGTTATTTAAAAATATGATAAAGATATGAAATGATCAAAATAATAAATTGATACGACCTCTATTTTTTCCATTCATTACTTTTGTGGATCAATTGTGGTCTCACAAACATACTGTTGGTATGGATTAATCTATTGATTCATCAATATTTTTAAAATATTTTATCCACACTTAAAAGAAGTGTACCCTACTATTTTTGAGTTACCAACCCAAAAACATAATTAATTTTAGAAAAAACAAAAAAATAAGATGAATAATATACAAGTTAAAAAAACACTAACTAAAATATTTTTTAGAAAATTAATTTTATTAAGAAGAAAAATAAGATCTATATTCATGATAAATGCTAATATCATATGTCTATAAGGATATTGAAGTGTTAGAAAATATTCATGATTTTTTTATATTATATAAATATATTTTATATTTTTATATTTATATATATGTAATAATAAATATATATATACTATATAATAAAAAATATAAAATCCAATGGACACATTTTTTAAATATACAGTATTCAATAATATATTTTATGTTTTGTACATTATGTTGAGAAAATAAATAAATAATGACTCGTGTTGGATTGGAACATAAATTTATACATTTCAAATTTATATTTCTAGCTAGTAGATACAAAAATAATATAAATATATTCTAAATATTTTACATAGTAGATACATAAAAAGTGTAGATAGAATAAAAACTAAAAAATAAATTATATAATACACAATAATATAATTTAGGGAAATAATATATTATATAAAATCGTATAATATTAGGGTGAACTTATCTTTTTTTTATCATCATTTATAATTTTAATTCAATTAAGATAACCCTACATTAATTAAAAAGTAATGAAATATTCTAGTTGTATGATCACAAATTTTAAGTAAATATAGAATAGAAGGAATATTGAAATAAGTTTTACTTTTTATTGGATCATAAAATCCCACTTTGACAAATTCTCATCCTTCTCTTCAAGATCGAACATAAATTGAAACTATTCGATTGATTGTTCATTAGTATATATTTTTATGAACTATATCCCCTAAAAACATATAGGAAGTTTTTTTTAATCATACAGCTCAAGAAAAATGATTTTTATCTTTGTTTTGTATAATTGATCATTACAATGTCTATTAGGATCAATAAATCATTCAATTAAATTTTAAAAAAATTAAAAAAATTATTTAATACTCATCACTTAATTTGAAATTTTTAATCTAATGGGATAATGGTGGGTTAGACATTTTATTTATATTAATTATTTTTTAAAGTGGTCTCTACATAACTTCCTTTTTCTCGTTAGATATGAATTTTCTGTAAGATATTTAGAATGAAATTTTTTTAGGAGAGAAAATATTTAATGATTTTGAACTTGAATCTAGTTATGAGACAATAAAAATGACTTTTCTTATTTCAGGATCTATTTTTAACTTTTAATCCTTAGGTTTTTATATTTTATTTCTCCTAATTTTTTTATAAAAAAGGCAGCAATGCCTTAGTTTTTTATATTTCCTTTTTTACGTTTATTGTTACCGTATATAATTATTAAATTTTTATTCAGATTAATATATTCACATATGTATTCATATGTATGTATGTATATATATATAATAAAATAAATATATCATATATTCACATATATATATTCATATATTTATAATTTAATATAATAAACAAAATATAATAAAAAATAAAATTATCTGAAAATTATACAATATAATAATTGCATAATAACATATTCAATAAAATAATAAATTATTGAATTAAATATTGATGAATTTGAAACATTATAGATTCAAAATAGACCTTTATTTTGAACCCCACTAAAATGAATACTTCCTACTAAATCTCCACAATTTAATATTAAATTCTAATTGAATTTAATATAATGACATACAAAATCAAAAATGGGAGTAATATAACATAATGTTGTGATCTGAATGAATAAAGATGTTAATCTAGTATCACTTATAAACCTACAAAAATGGCGGATGTGTAAAAAACCCACAGTTCACATGTTCTGCATTCAAGTCGTGGGTTTATTTATACTACATCATTTCAAATGATGTTTTAACATAAAATAGTATAATAATATGATGAAGTTATATTAAATTGATTCAATTAGGGAATCATGAATAATAATTTTTTATTCTTAAATAGTCCCACGTTCTTATGAGTTTCATTGAAGTAAATTAATTGAAATAAAACAATAAAGTATGTACATAAAAAAACTATATATGTATTTATAATTAAATTAATGAAAAGAACTGTAGAAACAAAGGGCACTATAGCGGCGACCGAGTACTGTAGCAGTGGTAGATTCTGTGCAGAAATGCCGCAGACGGAGTACTGTAGTATTATTATTCACAAAATGGGTCTTGGGCCAAAAATTTGGGCCTACGAGCCATGTAATGGGCTAAATGCCCACTGGGCCTTCGGGTTATGTAATGGGTCTCCCTCTACCCAGTTAAAAGATGTATTTACTTTTCTTTAAATAATAAATGAGGCTTCGACCCCAGCCATTTAGAAAAAATAATGATAAAAAAGTAGGATTTAAGTAAAATAAATGTAGAATAAAACCCAGTATAAATGGTTTCTTAGAAGACATTGGAACCAAAACGATTTGGTTAACAAGTAATGATATATCTATGAACATATTTATTTATTTAATTTATTTTTTAATATATAAATATATATTATATATAATATATTTTATTTTTTCATATCATATATAATAATGATATATATTATTTATCATATAAATTATATGAGAACACAAGTATTAAAATAAAATCATGATCTGTGTATACCATATTGATTTATTTCCATAAAATTATTAAATGAAACTGTTATTATGATTAATAAATTAGAGTATAAATATATATTTAGAGGTCTGGTAAAAAATGAGTATAGAGAAATTCTGTTATCTATACCATTTTTTATTTATTTGATAAATTATTTATTCATTTAGTTGGCCAAATCCTTGATTCAATTCTTAGTAAAATCAATTATCATATATTTTTTGGAATTATTGGATCAAAGTAGAATAAAAATTGTGATCCACCATGGAAAATGGAAGAGTTTGAAAAGGATAATAAAAACATAAAGCAAAGAAAAAAGAGCGGTTTTTGGGATGGAAGGATTTGAACCTCAAAATAATAGTCCCAAAACCTATTGCCTCACCACTTGGCCACACCCCATTCATAGATAGATTACAAAAAATGATGAATTTGTTAGTGTTTCATAAATTCTGGTCCAAATATGTCTAGATAAATTTTATACATATAATTCAATTATATTATATGTATGATTTATTACAATTATATTTTATTTTTCATTTAGAAGATTGAAAAATAAATAAAAAATATACATCTATTTTCAATAATTATATAGTTTTTATGCAACATATAAATATTTATATGTATTCAATATTCTTCATTTTTAATTAATTCATGTCATTTTTACATTACCTTATTTTCCATGTCCTACATTTTTTTTAAATCAAATTATAAATGCTATACATGTCATACCTTTAATATTTTTTCTCTTAGAATTTGTGTGGAAAGTTACAATATGTTTTTGATGGGTTTTATTCAATATTATCATCCTAAAATACTATTCAAAAAAAACTAATTACATTTTCTTATAGATTTAGACATTTTATTTTTCTGGGAAAGCATGTGATTCATCCGGATAAGATTTGTGGAAATTTTTTAATTCCATAGAAAGGGAAATTTTCTTATTTTTTCCATTCATTAGAACCTATTCTGTAATATATTTTTACTAAATACTCTTTTATTATTACATGAAAAAAACATTTCTGATAAATTTATATTTCTAACTTCATATTTTTGGTTTCTAAAAAATGGTTTTACATTATTATGAAAAAATAGGATATGTGATATACAAATAATAGATTCCCTTTAACAAAAATGATCTTAGAGATTGTGTCATAATGCTTACACTGAAACACTTGGTTAACACAATAGTTATTTTCTTTATATCTCTATTCATATATGGATTTGTTTCTAATGATCAAGGATGTAATCATTAGTGTCATGAAAAACAATTTAATTTTCAATTTAATTTATTTATTTTAACTTTTGATGTTGAATACATTCCTATGAAAAGTGAAAAGAAAAAATTCAAGTCATACACAGAGGGAAAGAGAGGGATTCAAACACTCAGTATGAGTAGTTTGTACATTTGATTAGAAATCCGCTGCATTTTTCTACTTAGTCATCTCTCCACACTGAAAATGTAAAATACTTTGTTTATGTAGAAAATATTATAAATATATATATATAATAAAAATAAATAATCCTAGATAGTTATGGAAGAATGATCAGGCATATCTTATCTCCAATAATTATATGATAAATAAAAAACATTAATATGAATAAAATTAAATAAATTTTAAATAAAATAATAAATTTAAAATAGAAATTAAATTAAATAAAAAAATAAATACAATAAAAATAATTAAATAATTAAATTATGTATTAATATAATATATAAATATATAATATATAAAATATTTCATTAAATTAAAAAAATCATTATTATTATTATATATTTAAAATAATATATTAAATATTAAAATATTAAATATTAAATTATTAAATTGAAATATTAAATAAAATTTTAAGACCCAAAAAACATATAAAAATTCATAAAAACAAAAAAAATAATATATAATATATAAATCAACGAATAAAAAATATTGTTTAGTGGTAAAAGTGTAATTCCTTCTATTATTCCTTGTAAAATTAAAAAAGAATCTTTCGATTAGATTATTTAATTTTGATCAATTTTTTCCTTCATAAGGATGAAATATTTTTCTTCTACTTCTAATCTCAATGATATATAATAAAATACTTGAGAAAAAAAATATAATATCATAATTGGATATCTTTATTAGTAGATTATAACTCAAATTTTAACGATTTATTCTTCAATTACGAAACATAAAACTGTTGCAATGAGTATGATTAAAATATATATGGATAAATATGAGGCTTCTAATCATAACTCAAAATTCAATGAATTTTTTTAGGGGGGAGAATATATAAAATCTATAAAGCTATTAAATGATGACATTAATTTTTAGAAATACCGATGAAAAATTTATTATAGTTCGGTATAAGTAGAAAATTTCCCCATGATTATTCAAATAGATAGAACATATAGAAAGAAGTAACTAGAAAGAATGTGACTAATCAAAACTTTTCTGGAGGGATTATCGAGAAATAAATTCTTTTTGATCAATGATCCTCACAAAAAGCTGAAATAAAATTTATGGGTAGAACTTTTATAATAATTATTTTCTTAGATATATGAATGAAACCATCTTCCATAAAATTCCATAAATTAGCCAAATGATACCCACAATGTTTTGTTTTCAATTAGAGATTAGAGACTAAAGTTGAATATAACTCCTAACCTCACAAGCTAATGATGTGGGTTCAATTCATGTAATCCGCATTACTAGTGATACATTTTCATTTATATATCTATATAAAAAACCATGTTTATCACTATGATTTGAATATTCAATAATCTATGATCTAATCAATTACAATCTATATGATAATATATATATAAAATAATTTTAAAATTTTACAATTAAAAATATTTCATTAATAAGAAATATAATAAATTCAATTATTAAAAAAATAAATAAATTATAATGAAATATAAATAGTAAATCATTTAATATTTAAAATTTTTGTTTGATATTTAATAAAAAAAATTTGTATTTAATATTAAATTCCAATTTTAAATTTAATAATATATATTAAGAATATAAATATATAATTAAAATATATAATATGTAGTATAGTATAATATAGTATAGGAGTTTAATAAGAATATTAATATATAATAATTATATATAATATATATTATAATTTATTAAAAGAGTTCCATATAGAGTTTTATTTTTAATAGTATATAATATATAAGATAGAGTTTGGGAAAAAGATAAAAAAACGCCCATTCTCTAATGAATAAGACATGGGTCTTCTAAGCCTTTGGCATTTGTTCACATCCTACTGGATGTCGTTTATTTCTATATGAATATATTTTTAATCTATATCAATAATGTAAAAAGAATTTGATTGAAGAAATTAATGGCTTTAAGATTATTTCTAAAATCAATTTATCATTTATTGTGTTTATTCATAATATTTTATTTAATAGATTATAGTTAAATTTAAATAATTAATTAATGAATTAATTTTAATTAATTAATAATTCATTTAATTTTACTTTATATTATTTTAATTATACTCAATAAAATTATAGTAAATCATTCATATTAAAAAATAACTAGGGATCCTTTAAATTTAATCTTTTCTGGAAATAGAAAACATTAATTTTTTTCCTTAATATATTCTTTCAAATAGAATTCATCTTCCCGAGTTCATATCTTATTTGAGGATATGACTTTCTAGAACAATTGATTTTTTTAAAAGTATATACATTACTCAACGAGAAATTGACTGAACTGACTAATTTATAATTCATCCAGAAACCCATTTGTTCTGGTATAAATTATTATTATATGATCTTCTATCGTAAGAGGGGATGACTAAGATTATTTGAGAAATTCATATAATCATTGACCTCTTGCAAATTGATTCTGAATTGTACAAAGGATTATATTTCATTGAATTTAACTAGTTGAAAATTTGATTATTTGCACTACTTGTTTCATGTATTAAATTTGAGCTATAGATCTAAATCTAGATATAGAAATATCTACATTAATAGCAGGTCCTATTCCAGCATTAAATAGGTTAGCAGATAATAATATTTCATCATCAGTGATGTAAATAACATTAGTAGGAATATAATTTGAAGCATCTCCCGATTGAGTCTCCACAATGGGTAAAAGAGTCATACTTCCTTCACCTAAACGTGAACTTCATTTAGAGATTCTTTCCAAAAGTCATAAATAAAAATAAAATACATCTCCTGGATAAGATTGTAAACCTAGAAGTCTACATAATAAAAGATAAATTTGATGATAAACTTGTGTTTTTTGGATATATCATCATAAATAATTAATGTGGGTTGTTCATGGTACATAAAATATTCAGCCAAAGTGGCTCATGCATATAGAGAACAAAATTATCATGTTGCAGATAAATCATCCAATTTAGCTACCAAAATAGTGTATATTGACGCTCCAATTTTCTAGAAATTATTTACTACCAGGGTTAGAGTAGATTATTTTTGACCAATATCTACATAAACAACTATTACATTTTTTCCTTTTTAATTGAGAATTGTATCCATGACTACTGAAATTTTATTAAAATATCTGTCTCCAATAATTAATTATCATTGACCACAACATATAAGAGTTATTGAATCAATATAAATAAGATATATTTTTAGAGGTTCATATATGGAATTCTATGAAATAATAAATTCCCCAGGATATTCAATTAATCAATATTTAGAAGCATAAATTTTACCTATTCTGTCAACAGGTATAACTAGTGGATTGATTACATGACATAAAAATGCCCCACTCATAAGTATTTGAGTATTTATGCCTCATTATTTTACATTAATTCTTTTTTGTGTCAAAAAATAGCCTCCCATTAAGGCACCACCAACATTATTTGATTCTAAATTCAGAGCAACACTAATGGAAGCCACATCAAATTATACTAATTCGCATTCCATTAATTCATCGTGAAGATGAATACGAGCCATACAACCACCTACCTTTACTACATTACTGGTATGAATAATATTTTCATCTCAATTATATTGATCAATATATTCCTAGAGAATATTAGTAAATTATTTGGATTGAATAATTTCTACCATTATAGACTAGTTCAAAAGTTATTTTTAATGAACAAAATCAAAAAACAAATTCTGAGATAAAAACAATATAAAAATTAATATGTTATTTCTTTCATCACCCTAAATATGGAATATTTATACTAATTATATATAAACTTAACATGTTGTAAAAAAAACTCTTCAAACTTCCAAAAGATCATTTTATGGTTTGTTGGAAAATAAATTTTTGTAAATGATTAATTTAAGTTTGTTGTTCAAAATGAACAGTTTTTTAATTTTTTAATTTTTCTAATGTGATATAAATAAAATGAATCAAATTAGATTTTTCTCATTCTATATCAGATTTTATATTAACTCAAAACTTATCATTTTCCCTTTTTAATTTCAATAAGGTAGCCAGGTATTTTTCCAACTATTAAAATTCATTCCCACATAGCTCTTCTGAATTTGAATAGGATGTACAATCATCTTTTTTATTATCTAATAAATCACTTAATCATTTAAAAATATTTCACATTATCCAACATGATCATATCTGTTGGAAAAAGTACATTTTCTGTTGGTAAAACGTTTTACCAACATACATGCTCCTGTCACTAAACTGTTAGTAAAAACTCTATCGCTAAATGTTTTTGGGATAGATACAATAGTTATTTTACAATTATAATAATAACAACAGATAGTATATATGTTGGTTAATGTGTTTTTTATCATGTTCTAATATCAAAATTTTCTGTTGGTAATTATATTACCCATATATAATATATGTTTATAAGTTATATTTGAATAAAAAATATTATTCTTTATTATTAGTATTATTTAAGATTATATTTAATAATTTATCATATTTAAAACATATGATTTAATTATTAAAGTGAAGACTATTTTAAAACATGTTCAAACTCACAATGAAAAATATATATATCATTAAAAGAAATTAATATAGCAGGATCCATCAAACCCCATAACACAAAATGCACTCTTGAACCATCCATACCCGCGAGTTAGATCCCACTCAAGAGACTAGTGAGTAGCACCAGTGACTCATCCAAGTAATGATAGCGCAACAACAGCCCATCCATACCAGTGAGCCAACTCCAGCACCAACCAATCCATGCTAGCAATTCAACAAAATCCCCATCCAATCCATTCCAATTATCTAGCACCAGCAAAATCGATCAACAAACACTGGCAACCCATCCATCCTTGTGAGTCAGCTCCAATAGCATCTCATTAATTCTAATGATCCAACTCAAGCTCTCGCGGCCAGTGACTATCAGCAACTCATCCATACCCCGGGAAAAAGTGGATAGCTACAGAAAAAGCAATAAACATCAATTCATTGTTATACCACATCCCACACCTCTAGGATCTCCAACACACACACACAACCAAAAAACATACCCAAAAAAAACCAAGTCATCTCCAGTAGTAATAAGAAAAAACTCTGGTCAGCCCCAGTACCAGTGAGAAACCCCAAGTCGATGTTATTCCACAAACATCAACTCTAATATATACATAAAAAACAACCAAAAACAAATCCACAAATTGGTGTGAAATGTTTTCATGAATTTAAACCATAATAGAATTAAATGGAATTATAAAAAAATATTTTCATAGCAAAAACATTGCATCATCCATACTGACATCTCAAGGATCGATAGTCCGAATGATTCAAATCTACTGATCATTTCATTGAAAAAATTACAAAAGCATCCCAAAAACTATTCCATCCAAAAAATCTCATGTTAGGTATTTTTCAAAATAAATCCACATGCTGGTAAAGTCGGAACCATTATAGGAGAAAATCCTTGAAATATGAAACAAGAACCAAAGTACCAAATCCAAAATAAAAAAGAGGAACATAAATAGAAACACAAACAAACTGTAAAAAACTAAATAGCAATAGAAAAGAATCAGCACATCTAACCTGATCTCCATGACCTCTAGCTGTCAACACTATCCCCATAAATCGCCAACATTAGATACCTACATCCTCCAACTTCTCTCACCTTTTGAAAATAAAATGATGTTCCCAAGGATGAGAGATAAAAAATAATCCATTTATCAACATAAAAAAACCAACAAAATCAAGAGAAATACAATAATAACTGATAAAAACCCCCAAAACCAGTTTTTAAAACCACTCATTTGGTGTAACAAATTTTTTCATCTATATATAAATTGATCTGCAATAAATTGGTTAGAAAATTAACCATTAATTTTAAAACTAGTTCCAAATGATGGCAACATTGATAATATATTGAAAATAAATTTATTAGCTTTTTCAACACCAAATGAGGACCAACTAGTTTTCTCATATTAATTTATCAAATATGTAGTTTATTTTCAAATCAATATACTTTCATGTTTTAATAACCATAATTTGACAATAAATTTTATTCAATGATAGAGGTAAAAAAGATATAAAAAACCAGAGAATAACTTCACCATTTTTGTCAATGTTAATTGAGGTGAAACCCTAAAAATATTATACATTTTTGACTGGTAGAGAAGGTGGTTTACTATTAAAGACACCACTATTTAATTTATTCCCAACATAAAACACACATGAATAATTTATAAATCAATAAATAATTTAAAACACAAATGTTTACTAAATAAATCATATGGTTGGTCCAACCAATCATGCACAAGAGAAGGAGGACTTGAGTTGCAATCACAATTTCTAATTGCACACACCAGTATCATAGTGATACTTTTCTCTTATCATTGAATATGAAAACATGGATTTGTCCCTTCTATTTACCTCATTTTATCCAAATTATGTAATATCATCCATGCCTCATTCATGCTCAGGATACCACCGGTGAGTCCATCCCTATCACTCCACAAAATCAGTTCTTACTTGCATTATTTAAGTACAAAAAATTTGAATGGACAAACATATGGTTGCACTAGGATTTCCATGTTATGCTCATGTGGTCCAAAATGTCTTGAATCAATGCTCTATTTGTAGAAATCCAGTCGTCATCAACTAAACACAAATCAATCAGATTTGAAATAAAAAATATCAGCTCTTGGATCAATGTACTTGAAACCAATTCAAAATTAAAAGGTAAAGTGAAACATATCCTCACTCATGAGGGGTGATAAACAGGGTAATATGGAGTATAAAAATTCATTAAAACAAGTGAACCGAATTATTATTTCACATACTATAGGTCAAGGCATGGAAATAAAAGATTTACCTAAATAAATTGGGAATAACAGTGAAAAGAAAATTTCATTCAATTCTTTCCATATACATCCATATCAATAATGGACCAATTTAAAATCATATCATAAACTAATACATGATTGATTAGGAGGAATTTTGAAATAATTTTTTTGATAATCCAAACATCTAGTCAATAAAATATTTATAGTATACATTTTATTAGCATATAAAAAAAATATAATCCATGTGTGAAATGAGTTTTTTACAGCTCATCCTTCTCAGTTTAACAATATAGTAATACTCGGAATGGGATACATCAAATAATAGAATTTTTTTGTACTCAATATAATAGCTAACTTAAGTCCTTCCTCTTTGAGAGGTTGTATTATCCACATGGAAGCATCTAGTTAATCATTATCTTCAGTTCAGTTTCAGCATGGAGCATAGCTTCATATGGCATCAGGTAGTTTATTATGCACAATTAGAAAAACAATTCAGCATTAGTTATCTGTTAGAATCATAGGATGACCCTACACTAGTTTCCAACACAGCTCTAGCATAGTAGGCATTGGGAAATAGAAGGAAAAGAGAAACTATAGGTTGAACAAAAGAATCTATGAAACAATATCTTTACACTGGAGAAAGTTCAAACATAAAGAAAATAAAAACAAGGAACATTAACAAAGTGAAACGAAGAAATAAAAATATATATTTTATGTGGTTAGCATAAATATTTGCAATAAACAAGAATAAAAATCAGTGAATAAGTTGTTAGAATCCTTTAAAAAAAATTAAACCATTTTTATTCATCTTAAGATTCTCTTTCACACAAATACAATAATTGAAAAAAGGAAAATATAATAGGAAAGGAAGAATAAAAACTTAATATACAGGGTAAATAATATATAATCTAAAACTCATCACTTCCATCCCCTCATTGGAGAGGATCTACGAATTCCAAACAATAGGAACATCTTGGTTGGGTTTAGGTGAGGGGGTGCTGGGAATATGGGGTATAAGGGTGGGGCGTAAATAAGGGGAAGGCGGAATGGGGGAGGTGGGATGGGGAGGAGGGAGAGGCGAGATGGGGAGGAGGGGTGGTGGAACGCGGGAGGCAGGAGGCGGTGTGATCGGGAGGTGGGATTGGGAGACAGAATGGGGGGTAGGGACGCAGAGTGGGGAGAAGGAAGAGGCGGGATGAGGATGTGGGGAGGCGGCATGATCGGGAGGTGGGACTGGGGAGGCAGAAGGGGGAGGTGGAATGGGGGTGGCTGCCTAAATCATTAGGTTATTACCAATTTTACTTTTTTTCACTATTTAAATTATTATAAAAAATATATTTTAAAATTCATTCGAAATGCTAATATTTTTATATTGAAATTTTTTTATTTTTTTCAAATAATTTTTAAATTTTATTTTTAAAAATTATTTATAATGGATTTCAAATTAGCTCACATGTGTTTCTTTTAATGATGGATGATACTATTTAAAATATATTTATAATGGTTCCTTCGTACCAACACTAATATCCATCAATTTTTCCCACCATTAGTGAGTTGAGTGTTAATCAGGTGTGACGTCCAAAAAACTCATTTAACATGTTAAAAATCACACATGATATATATATATATATATGTTTTTATGTTTTTATGTATGTACATATTCATTACATCAAATATTTTTCATTTAATAGTTATTTTAATTTGATGTATAAATATATATCTGTATTAGAAAATGATTTTTTTATGCATGTATATATATTCAGTTGTCTGTTAAAAATTTAAATATAAAACAATTTATTAGATCAAAATTTTCTAATGGTAAAGTATTTTATGGTAATGATAGTTATTAATAATTGATTCATTTGTTGGTAAAAATATGTCAGTATTAAAATGAAAATATGATAGACTTAATTGTTAGTAAAAGATGTGTTGGTATTTAATAATTCACACCAACAGATATACCTGTCATTAAAAACAAATGTTGTTAATTAAAATTTATACTAACAAAACAAAATATATTTTGGAATTGTTCATTTTTACCATCAAATAAATTATTTTTCACTCTTTTCTGTTGGTAAAATTCAAAAATTTTGTAGTGAATGAAAGTAGATGTTTTCCCATTTCAACACTTCCATGATCCCTTCCCAAACCAAACATTAATCTTGTTATTCATTTGTCTCTCAAGCTCTGTGATCTTTTATTTATGTCATTCACCATGTTTTTTTAAATTAACCTATTCTCTCTTATCAATTAATATTAAAAAAATTGAAAGTGATCACTAATAATTCAATCATATTCAAGGGATTCTTTTTGAAAAATATGTAAATTTTTCATAAAAGTTATTTCTTTTTGTACTATCCAAAAAATTCAATGTAGATAAATATAATAACATTAATAGATAATATATTTCATTGATCAATAATAATATAATATTAAATAATAGAAATATAATCAAATTGAAACTCGTTTATTTCCAAAAAATGGGTGTTATCATTTTATCTACATGAGTGTTTTACATCGAATTTTTTTCCAAATATTTTTTCCTTTTCTATTTTGATAAAATTTCCCTCCCATAACACCATCAAATTTATTGATTGTGTTATAAAAAATATTATTAGTTATTGAAAGAGTACAATGCTTATCTGGACTTCAAACCACCTATTTTTAGACATGTTAATAACAATAAATTTTATTGGTTGATAGATAATCAATTTATATTTACCAGATGAAATAGAAAAATTCTTTTGTTATTATAAATAATAATTTATTTAAAATTAATTCATGCAATAATTCACAAATTTATAATAGATTAATGAAAATAAAAGAATAGTTCGATAAATCCATTCTATTCTTAAAATAAAAATCTTGAACAAAGTCCCTTTCCAATAAAGTAAAATACACCAAGAACTGCACTTATATTCCCTAGATTTTTTTTCTAAAATATTGGTATTAAACCCAAAACTAGCTTATGGAAATTAAATGGAAATAATGATTATCATTTTCATATTAATTCCCTATTATTTATTAGATAGATAAACTATAAAAATAGAATATAATAAATATAATATGAAGGGTTCCTTTTTTTATAAAATACTACCGAGTGAAAAAAAATCCTAAAATAGTAATTCCATCATATATGTTATTTTTTCCACAAATGATAAGTGGATGGTAAGCTACCTAATTTTTCAAATATTTTATGGTTAAACAAAGGGTTTCACAAAAAATAGTTGTAATGTAATAACTAATCAATATAGGGTTAAAGCATCCATAAATGAAAGAATAAGTTAAAAAATTACATCATTTATTTACCAATGCTTTAGGTTGTAATGAGATACCTTCTATAGCTCATCCTATAATAGTACCTTGGCCCACTATAATTCCAATATAAGTAATCCCAATGGCCCATCCGACATCAATAATGGAAGTTGCTAAAATCAATGGATTCGTTATTAGTTCCTTGAATAAATTTATTTCATTAGAGAAAATTTGTTAATAATTATCATCGACCAATGTACTTATTCTATCTCCAAATACTCATTTATTTTCTATAATGAAGAACTAAAAATTTATAAATATAATTGACGACAGAATCATTAGAATGATTTGATAAAATATTTTGTTTTTATATAAGAAATTTTCAATTTATATACTATTTATATTCTAATAAAAATAAATTAAATTTATAAATAAAAGATAACCCATATTTCTTATCAACAACCTAAATGGTTAATATAATACAATTCATTACACATAAAATTCAATGGTATTTTATAACCATTCATTAAATATCACTAAAAAAATGTATTTTTTTATATTTTTGTTATTATTTCTAGTTATAGAATTATAATATAATGTATGATGTAGTGATTTGATATTATATAGAGATAAGGAAAAATAAAATTTATTTTTTTGTAATATTTTTTTGATATTACTTGATAGATTCATTAAATATATGAATATAATCGAGCTTGTTTAACCGAGGAAGGTCAATTCTCTGCAACATTCAACTATTTTTTTATAATTTAAACTCTTTTTCAGTTTTTATGTTAGATTATTTAGTATAAAAAATATTAAATGATGAAACTATAGAGATTCTACAATATAATACATTAATAAAGTTCCTAAATAAATATCTTTAATTACACTTATAAATTATACAAGAAACATGATATGAATTGGAATCAATAAAGGTACTAAATAAACATAAAAAACTATTAATTCATATACTAATATATTCCAAAAAAGTAAAAAACAAATCAATAACTGTTTCGTAAAATCCTATGAAATATTCATGCGTAAAAGGATTCGAGTTGGTTGTATTTTCTGAAATAACAAAATATATTTTTACTATGTCCCACATATAAATATTCCATTAACATGAGTAAATATAATGATACCGTTTTTTTATATCATTCATGGGTGTGGATACCACTTAATGAGGTTAATGTATGATTTTCCTAGGGAAAAGAGCCCCGAACCAATTATAAACAAAAAATTAAAAGAAAGAAAGTTACAATAATGGGAACCCAAGTTCTATATTCTTATTTAACCCAAATAAAGTAAAGGCCTCAAATTAGATAAAGGATATATTCAAAAACATATTTACCAAAAGTTAGAATACATGTTGGATTTTGAATAGCTAGTGTAGCTGGACCTAATAAGATAATAATTACGACCCAAGAAGTAATAATCACATGGGAATTTACTTGGAAGCTGCCAATTTTCTAATAGAAATATTATCCTACCTCAACACTTGATATATCATAGATCCCTTTTAGGGTGATGAAACATGATTTAACATTCATTTTTGTGGTCCTCTATAAAACATATATATTTAAAAGATAATTATTTTGATTCAAACATAACGTTCTCAATTTTCTTTTATGCATATTTGAGGAATCATTATAATTTTTATAAAACTTTGAATGATGTTTTCAATTGAAAATAAATAAGATCACCCTCAAATATTTATTAAACTAATATGGTTCATAATAATTGAAAATAAAAATTTCATAAGAACAAATCATATTGATTTTATAGTGTCATCATTCCATCCAATGGCCCGAAGGCCTTCATATTTTTATTGATTTTTATAATCCCCTTCCTAGGGGTGAGGTGGAACCATTACAAGGCCCTTAGGAATAATTATTACATGGATTGTAGGCCTTAGTGGAATTAATTGCATGTAGGCTTCAAACATTACATACAACCCAGACTAACTACATGAAACTGCTCCACCCCAGCATCTTCATCGTGAAATCCACTCTCCACCTTCGTGTGGCTGTCCGGCTAGTCTATCTTATGAATGAACATGATTTTCCCGATGGCATGTGCCATACCCTCTCATTATATCAATCCATCTAGATTTTTCTGTGGTGAAAGATCCTTTCTCATACTATTTATAGGGCTTGTACCTCGTAGGTTGTCTGGTTTGCATCTGCACTTGAGGTGCCCCGAAGGCCTTGAGGTGGCCCGAAGGCCTTACTGACCCGATGGCTTGGGTGGCCTGAAGTTCTTAAAGGACTCGAGGACCAAATCGGTGGCCCGATGACCCAAACAGGGGAATTTCCTGGCTGCTACAGTGCCAAACAATTCCTGCTATAGTCCCGCTACAGTACCTGCTATAGTACTGCTACAGTACCTTCTACAATACTGATCCAGTACCATAAATTGTGCCTTTTCCTAGATTTGATCCCGGGTCACCTAGACGCACTTAAGAGTCCTCACCAACTTGGATGAGGCTCATGTAATATAGTGTCATCATTCCCCTGAATAAAAATATCTGCATGTTCAGGGTCACTATTTTTATCGATAAAAAAATAGTTGTAATTACCAACATCATAAATTCTCTCAGGGTCATAAATTATTCTCATTGATCAATGATAATTAAAATTTCAATCAACTACATCATATACTGAATCGTACCCAGACATGTTTACAAATGATTTAATTGTCTCCTCAACATAGTTATGTCTCATTTAATAATACGGTTGAATTTCCCTATTCATAGTTCTATTTTAAGGTCCCTTAACTTATAGAGTCTCATTTCAATAATGGATCAATTTGTTACATAGCTCCAAGACATTTTTTATTAATATAATGACACTGAGCCATTATTGCTACCCATGCGACTGAATTGGATACTTATTTTTTTGGTACCAATAGGTAACAATTTATTCCATGGTTGTGGCATCAAAAACCAAGTCAGAAGATTATAATGAAAATGTTCCATTATCATAAGATTTATAATATTAGTACCTTTTATCTTCCCAAGGAAATATGTTTCCATTATAGGATTCCATTTCCTAGTATTATTACCCAAATGAACTCATGCTTCCATCGAATCTCTTAGATAGATCTTCCAATATTTGATTCTCATTTTTACTCGCATTTTTTTTCCTAATTTTTATTTCAAAATTTCAACAATGAAGAGATAAGCCCTGAAAAAAATGATCCAATGGATCCCAATGGGGTTCATTTAATTGTATTTGATATTTTTATGACTATGCATTATAATAATCAATAAATCATATAATTATGTTCATTCTGATATATATTCTTTATGAGAATTTTTTAAAATTAGAAAATATTAAAAATATCCTATACTATATAAAAACTTATCTAATTTCCCCGATTTTTCTTATTTTTGATGTAATTTTGTGTTGTTTCCATCTTCAACGATTCACTAATCCATTATTGAATCTAGTCATGGTAGGTATAATCCCTCGAAGAACAACATTCTATTTTATCCCTTTCGACCAATCAACATGGCCCCAAATAGATTCTTTTTAATAAACTTGATAAGTTTCTTGAAAAATGACTTTGTATATGAAACATTTGGTATCCAAAGATGTTCTCATTATTCCAAATAACATCACTCAATGATAGATAATTTTTTCCAAAACAAGCACCATTTTTTCACTCATAAAAATCCACTAATTTCCTTAGGTAAAGAACATGATATATTCCATCTTTTGAAACAAAAAAATTAGATATTATTTTATGTACAATCACATATAAATGTATAATATGTCTTTTTACTCCCAGGGACTGATAAAGAGTATAGATCTTATTCACTCAATAAATATGAATTTCCATCATATTTAGCTCATCACCAATCAAGAAAACCCCTGTATTTACAACAATTATTTATATATGTTCATTACAACTCTCTACTCGTGATTCTAGGTTTCTCAATATGCAATCACTCAAGAGAACTTATAGTGTGTGTTCACTTTTTGGGAGACCCTATTTATATAACTAGATTTTTACTTTTAATATATAAATATAACTAATGTATTTCCTTCATACATGATAGAATGATAATGGGAATGAATTGTAGATCTAGGAGTGGATAAATAATACTTACATGATCTTATTACTAAAGAGTGGTCTTGAAAAATTATATCTTGACCCATTTTGAGTGTTCTATTTTTAACTATCCATACATTTTTACAAATAAAACGACCAAGACAATAGATGAATGTTTCTTCAAAATAATTTTGATAGGGAAAAAATGAATTCAAATAAAATGGATTGAAAATGATATGATTTCATGGATGAGAATTATAAATTGTCACAATTTCATCTATTAGAAAATAATTTCATATTTCTTGAAAACTATGTTTGTAATTTATAATTTGTAGATAATGACTAACCAAGGTTTGATTGTGAGTTTTTAAAGAATAGTCAAATGAATAAAAATTAAAAAATAGACGTTCAATTCCAAAAGGACCCAAATAATCCATAATTAAAATGAAGAAATTTTTTATTTATTTATGAATATTTGATCACATTATGAATTTTTTGATACCTGAAAGTGGACCCATTAAAAAAATTAACTAATGAAAAAATGGTCAAAATTTAAAATTATTCATTAATATTCAATAATGTAAGAATGGAACCATGAGTTTTATCTAAGGTATCCTTGAATACTCATTGTTTTCCTAGAATAAAATGGATTGATATTAGTTCCATTTGATACATTCTTAGAGATCCATCCTGAAGGGTGATATATTTTTATGGTATATGAAATGGGTACTTTTTCTACGTCAATTCATAGTAAATCTAGAATTATACTATTAGTCCTTACATTAGGGAAAGAAGCATAATACTTTATTGAACATATATTTTTTATTTTGGTTCAACACTAAACATGTGTGAATAAATGGAATAATCATTCCATAAATTTCCTCAATAATGGGTAGTTTTTTAAGAAAGATATAACTGAAACCTTAACGTTAAACGTGATCCCATTCTTGTAAAAAATCCTATGGAAAATGTGTTCAAAAATAGATACCATTCATTTTTCCATATGTGACTATGGGATGATTAAATTATTACTGGTAAGAAATTGAAAATAGATCCAATTTTTTAGTTTTTTAAATTCCTATGATTTTTTCCATTTCTCTTTCTAGTGGTATCTAAATACCATTGTGGTTGCATATCTTATTTGTATCTCTTGAAAATATATCACTTCATAAAATATTTTATCTTTAGTCAATTTTTTTCTCTCAACTCAGACCCATCCACATGACCAAATTCTTGTATTCAATGAAATTTATTATCAAAACTATTGAAACTATTGGTATGCACAATTATTGAATAATATCCAGGTAATATATTCATTTTCTCAGGAATGAAAAAAATTGATCTAATTTCTTTTGGTACTTTGGAATAAATTTCATCTTATGTAATGTTGTTCACATGGCCCCACTTAATCCTCTTCCCTAGGGATCCCATGAGACCTAGGAGATCCACAGACTCCATACCATCTATGTAGGATCCACAGTAGTAGATCTGACCAAATTCCCATCCCACCTCTATGTTTTTCTTGATAGTCCCTCTTTTTGTATAATTAGAGTTTTTGAGTGGCATGTTTCAGTCCTTTTCCCAATGAATTAGAAAAGGTGATACAATGGTTTAGGTATAAGATACTATCATTTAATACTTTCTAGAGTTAGACATCAAACTCATAATCACAATGACGCAATTGCGAGAGTGGAGCTCTACCAACTGAGCTATATCAACCTGATAATTGGGACTTATATGAAGGATTCATAAGTGGATGACTATTCTTTACCCGGCCTAGCTGGGCCATCCTATACTTGAACCAGAGATATCACCCATGAATTAAATCATCACACAGATGGTCAAGAATCATTCTATTATATTTATGTTGTGATTCTTCTTTCCTTATTCAGGCATAAAACTCTATAATTATACTAACATTTCCAAGTGTGCTCCCCCTTATCTTACTCAATTCATTGTGAAGGAATTATGATTATGGGAAGATAAACAATTCATGATTTTAAGAGACCCTCTTAACCAAACTCTAGAAACGTGATGATTTTTTTTCAAACCTTCGCCATTAGAGTCATGATATAGAGAAATGGACACGTCCCATTCACTAATCATGAGTCCTTGTAGTGACTGAAATGATGGTTGAAGATCTCAAGAAGTAAGATCCTTATAAAATACATTCTTATTATGACTACATCCCATATCATACAGAAGGGATAAAATAATTTCATGTGATTCCTTGTGATTACATGTCCAACTCTCCATGGAAAAGAATTAAAAAAGTCTTGAATAGTATGATCCATTAGTCACTCTAGAAGGATGAAATGGGTGATCTCAAAGTTGTTAGTTTGTGAGTATGAACTTTTAGATGCTCCATTATATTTTTCCACTAATTCCAAACCTCAAAACTCGAGAGATATCACCCCATACTTTCATAAGGTGTGTATAGATTCTCAAGAAGCGAGGAGATGTGGTCCTCCTGGGTCACCTGAATCCCAAAAATGAATTGAAAGTCAGAACTACAGTATTTGAGGTAAACTGAATAACATCATCTATCATCCAAATAAAAAGTTTGTTTTCAAACCTCACAAGGAGTAATCCATGATTGCGTTGCTTGGATGATCTAAATACCAGGGTCAGGCACTAATGAGAACATGTAACTATTGTGGTTGAGATCCCACATATCCCTAGAAAAATGACAAAATTATCAAGGGCACACTCTACAACTAATCTAATTCCCCTTCGTAAAGGGATCCTCTTCCTCCAGAGATACGCCTCAATTCCAAATACACAAGAGAAAAAAACCCCATCCATTTCTTTTTCCTTTTTTCACCCCTATGAAACTGCACAAAACATTAAAGGGGGTCATATCCACTTGTTCTTTTTTTCGAACTAGGATAATTATAAACTCATGATCTTGGGACTTACCTAACCATTGATAAATGAAGGAATAAATCAATACCTATAAAGTTAAACTCAAAAATCACATGCTTTTTGGGAGTGAAGAAGTGTCAAAACAATGTACCCCACATGCATTAGTTATCCCAAAAAATGAGGTGATCCATACACCCCTTGTATTTAATATTCCTTGTTACGACTTCAATCAAGTCACTAGACTTGCCTTCAGAATCCACATAGGTGAATAGTTATGACCACAATGATGGAAAGTAAACATGAGGGTTGGGCTCATTGTATAAAGTAATCCAACACCATACGACATGAGAAGATGATATCCATGCACCACATGCATCTATATTCTCAAAGTTACACCACCCTTTCAAGAGGAGTTCCAGCAAGACAATCATCAGTAAGGTACTTATCATTATACTGAATTAATCCACATGACCCACCAGTTGTCAGAACCCCTATAAATTCCATTGAGTTTCAGTTTTTTCAAACATTCTCTCTAGTAGGTATACTTAACTCTTCAGCAACAACACTACACTGGTCAATACACATAGCTACTTCTGTCGATTATTTATGGCTAGGACTACTAGGTATATAATCCTACCATATTCAAGATTCTTAGTTTACCCTTCCTATCGAGGGTTGATCCCTAGTATTTGATCACAAACTTAAAAGAAGACCTATAAATTATTTACTCCAAATAATTATAGATAATGCTTGAATACTTTGTATTATTGTCACTACTGGAATAGGGTTAGCCAAAGGTTATTACATAGTAAACATCATTGATTCTTCTATGGGAAAATAAGTTCACAACCCATGGGAATTATACCTCCTCCACGTAGCATTGCTCCATCACAATTTCTCTCATTGTGGATAATTCCCCACTACTACCACTCATAGGAGTCTGATCCATGTCTCAGTCCTAGTGTGACAGATCATTCTCTCAGACTAGCTTGGGATCATTGCTTTGTTACGAAATTTCCTCAAAAACTAGCTCATCTGATGCAACCACATTCTCATAGTAATTCCCACTTTTGATCCTTAGCGTTATTTTATAGGGAATTATTAACCATTTACGATTGTTTCTATCCTTACAAGGGATGGTTCTTATGCATTACTCATCATTCCCCATAATAAAGACCACTTCCCATCATATTTTCATGGGCTAAGCATGATTCCAACATTCATCCTGACTCAGGATGGAACTCCCCATGTGATTCATAGTATCATAAATTATAAAATCCTTGTTCGTAGACGAATTAAGGGATTTATAATTTTCATTAATTTCAAGGCATAAATTTCACACTTCATATTTAACTAGATTCCTCTCTTATAATTATACAAATATTCCCTTAAACCGTATTCAGTACACGATCCAATTATCATTTTCATTCGATCATGGGGGAAACCAGTAAAAAAAAGAATATAATATTGGTTTAGAGATAATCAGTATCAAACTTGTGAATTTCATCACATCAAGGTGACACTCTACCACTAATTTATATTCCTTCTCTACCCCCATCAATAAATAGAACTGACTCATCATATTAATGAATGGGTTGAGCAAGTGTCACTTTTATTTCAAATGAGCCTTCTTTTCAATTTTTTATAAGTGTGAAAATTAAAAGAATGGAAAAATAATGTAATATAGGATTCAATTTTAAAAATTTAATATATTATCTCAATCAAATTATATTGATTATAGATTCAATTCATAGAAAATGGATGGTTTATTATATGATTTTTTTGAAATAGAACATCATTATTCATGAAGAAGATTCAGGACATAATTCTTTGGGTGAGGGAATCATCAGACATAGTATTCTAATCAAATACACTGAGGAAGAATAACCAAGTCATATGGATTATCGTCCTTTATTGCACCAATTATATCTTACCATTTATGAAGGAACTAGAAATTACCTTATCCCCATTTCCATTCAAGAGTTCTGATTATGTATCCTTGAACCTTATTTAAGACCCCATAAAATAGAAAACTTCTTTTCTATATTAGAAACACTAAAAATATGAGTCACTATACATATTATATTTCTAACCATTCATTACTTTTTTTCTTGATTATATAGTAATAGAAATACATATACTACAGAGATAGAATTTGTAAATTTTTATCCACTTTCCTAGAAGTCAAATATGGACCTCCATATATAGAGAACAATGTATTATTCACTATTCTAATCAACATGATAGTCCAACTACATTATCCATATTGACATGACAGTCCAACTACATTTTTTTTATGAAAGTGGTAATCTTATTTTCTTTTATCATGATAAACTAAAACATGTATTCTCTTTAGTCTAGTCTATAGATTAAAATATGTATGACCCCAATCATGTAATAAAGGGCCCACTAAGAAAAAATCACTAACTAATACTAATATAAAATAATAAAACAATAACATAGAAAAAGTAGGAAATAAATTTATTTTTTGTATAATTATCCTCCATTTCTACTGTGAGCTTCAAAAAATTGATCAGATTCTATAGAGTTAACATTAACACAACAAAATTCCTAGAAAGGATCTCAGAGACCCACCAAATCTGGAATGTAAGTGTCATTCAAAAAATGGATTCCTATTTGAAGAATGATGCATAACCACAGTGATAAGCTCACAAAAACCCATCCATGTGATCCGATTAAATTTTTAAATTTGATAGGTAGTCTTGAAAAGAATTATAGTGTACAATTATCGACTCATATCGAAGAAGGTTCTCTATTGATTTTCAAATATTGTACCTATGGGATATGGTTAGGGAAGATGAAGAGTGAAGAACTATGTATTTCAGATAAAAGATATAGGATTTTAATAGAAAAATACATTATATTTGTTTATAGACTTCACTCAATGACAATAAATGTGTCAAAGAAATCACTATGGGACTTCGTGAATGATTTAATTTAAATGATTCAAATATATGTAAATAAAATAGTAGTATAAGAATAGAAATTAAAAATGAAAGAATTAAATAATTCAAAAGAAAATTCTAAAAAAAGTAGGGAAAGTGATCATGAAAGATATCTTATTATTATATTTTATAAGATCATGATTGGATCCAAATATGTTTTGTTATAATATTTATCCCATACATTGAGAATCAAAATGAAAATTTTTCCAATATAACATGAAAACATGATTGAATGGTTTCGATACTTACTCGAGAAAGAGTAAAGGATATTCCCAAATGTGGAAAAAAATCCTATGACTTTGAGAGAATTGAATGATGAGCCATATGAGGTGAAAATATCATGTATAGTTTTATAGAGTGGAATTAAGGGTGACCTATCTTTCAATGTTTTCCCTATCACCCCAAAAATCAATATCTACCCTACATAATGTTTATAGAGTATGATTTGCCTCCATTTTTGAAATCACTTATTATATACCAAGTATTGACCACAATTTATAATTACATTATGTAGTCTTATTAATAGGGGAAGGGTTAATGATTTACATAGTGTGAGAAATCACATTTCTCAAGGAACCCTAGATTCTTTTGTAATCAAGGATTTTCAAGAAGGGAATTCTATTGTGTTTTATATTCTTATCAAATACCTGTATCGTTTGATGATTCCATGTGAATCACTAAAAAATTGTGAAGTGTATGGATAACTCAATCATGAATATTTCATAAAGGGATAAGAAGGATACTATTATGGGTTAAAAGATACCAAATATAAAGATATTTGATTCGGAATGATTATATCTCCAAGGTCCATCCAATAAATAAAAAAATAGTGGTATTCCCTAACTTTTTCATCATCAAACCATTTGAAAACCCTAAACTTATAATAACTATGTTGAGTAAAATAACAATGTTTTGGATCCCTTACGATTATTATTATTATATGATTTTGGAAACCCAATGACTCAACAGATGTTATGGATATGTAAAATACAGAATTTTTAATCATAGTAGGAAAAAGAGGGTAATGGATTCTTTCAATAGAAAGTGAGTAAACAGAATTCCATACTTGATCTCATAGAGAAATAAAATATTTTGTGGAAAGATGTATTCAATGAAAGTTGTAATAACATATTTGAGGGATATATTTCATATCATTCACGATCCTCATGAAAATATGGAGTCAAATATTTTTCCACCCTATATAAATAAATGGATTATTGAACCCTCCCACATTCAATATCATTTCACGTTGAGGTACTGCAAAAGAAAAAATTTAAAAAATCGATCTAATTTATCATAATTGAGTAGTTTACAAGTAAGTGAACTGTATTATAAATCATGAAACAATAATTCATATCAAATTACCTATCGAGCCATCAAAAAGATTCAAAAAAATATAGGAAAAATATGTTTTAAATCACGTAATACATGGAGTCAACCTTGATATCATAATAAAAACAAATTGTGTAGGTGGATATGTTAATCAATTTACCATTAAAATAAAATCCATATAACGAAAATAAATTTCCATTAATTGTTAATAAGGGTATCCCAAAAACATGTTGGTCAAAATATGGATTTAATATTAAGTTCTGAATTATTGGATAATTCTAATGGGAGTGGTGATGCCATACACAAAATAGAGGATACTTATTGAAGGGTAGAGGAAAATAAATCTTTAACACATTATCATTAATCCAAGATCTATTATATATATCATTCATAAAATAATACATAATTGAATTAATAATCCAAATTATTCATCTAAATAAATGAAAATGAATTGAAATAATCATTAAAAAAATAAATGGATCAACAAAAAAACGAGGGGACTTGATTAAGATTAATAAGTAGAGTCTTTTTATGTTAATATAATGGAATAAGGTTTTATCCCAGTATATGGTGATTATGTAAATATTCCATTACTATATAAATTGAAATGATTGGTATTTTTTTGGATGATTGGATATAGTTACTAATTTACAATATGGAACATATAGAAAGAAAACTTCATTCTCTATTCTATGATCATTTTTTGGTGAAGAATTTTTTTATTCTCATTGAGGGCTTGATTTTCCTAGAATGACTCCTCATTTTTCTCCTCATTCATCTTAATTCGAACTCTAATAAAGTAATAAAAATAGAATAATCCTAGTTTCTAGTTCTATTTCATCTATTCAAATCATGTTTTTTCATGATTGAGAATAAAAGCACATTTTTTATTATACATACATAAGGAAGGGAATAAAAATAATAATTAAAAATTAATTACTAGATGAAACAAAAAAAAGTGAGACCATCATGTAAATGATATACTTAATATCAAAAAACATTATAGAATAAAATGAGATTGGTGAAACACCATAGGCCAACTATTGATATCTCTCATTCACCACCATATTCACCACTCTTCATTGGGAGTCATTTATATTATGATAAATCGGTTTGACTCCATATTTTAATTCAAATAGATGAAATTGGATGTGTTACTCAGGTATGAGAATGAAATGACTATTCAATATAAATACTCCAATACATCAACACCTTTGTCATATATTCCACTATTCATCCAATATGTGTCACATTGAAGATTCCTTGGTTGTGAAATGGTAGACACATGAGACTCAAAATCTACTGCTATAGGGCATGGATATTCAAGTCATATTCAAGGAAGAACTCATGGAGAATGATCATTCAATGAATAAGAAGCGGTGGGGTCTTATCTTATTTTATGTTATTATTCAGTGAAACCAATGATTAGTTCTTCTAGTAGATAACAATGATTTCAGACATGTATATTTTTTAATTTTCAATGTGACAACTTTCATATAATTTTTTGGATGTCACGATCAATAAAAAAAGGCAATAGTTTTTTGTTGTTCAATAATTCTTATTTGGGTAGTGAATATATACATAGTTCCTTGAAATAATTTCAATTCTTCCTTGTTTCTTCAATAATATCATATTGTACTACGGAACATAGGTCCAAAATATGGAATAAACGATTTTTTTTCATAAATATAACCTCCAAATTCTATTCCAATGAATTACTCTTCCATGGGAATATTTATTTTTGGCTAAGGAATGGAAATATTTCTACTATTACATGATAAATCCAATTTTTATTTCATCTATGATAAGTCATCTTTTTCTCAATAATAACATTTCTTTTGATCTAATAGTGTTATGTTAGATAGAAATATATTTTATAAATATTTAAAACTCTTTAATTGAGTTGTATTCAAACAAAACCATCCATTTGATAGTGAATGATTGGTTCTAAGTAATATCTAGAAATTGATTATAATTTTGAAGATATTTTCTTGAATATTATTGAAAATATAGAATTTATATATAGATGTATGAGTATCTATTTGGGATGTAATAAGTACATTTTAAAAATATTCATCAAAAATTAATTCTCAATGTAAAAAGAAAGATATAAAGATTTATTTTAATTGAAAAAATATTATATCTACAGGGTCCCAAAAGGGGTTTATTTGAAAAAAACCCTTGTTCTTTTGAAGATCTATCATGTTTCTGGTACTGCATGGTTCCATGCTTCTAGAACTCCAAATAATTATCTAGTATATCATCCTATTATTCATAAAATACCAACTTTACCTAAAATTCATCACCTAAAATGTGAAATCCCAATGAATTGGGTTTTATACAATCCCATTGAAATCCCGTAGGGTTCTATATTATAGGATTCCAAAATATTTGATTACATGAATCCTCCTATATTTTCTATTTTTGTTCAAGAGATCCTTCCCCATATTCAAAATTTGATTCTAATATTTTAAAGAGAAATATATGATCAACAATAGATCATGATATGATTTAAATATCAACGGGGTTACTTAGTTTAGGACGAAACAATGTCATTCCTCAATTATTTTCAAACAAAATGTAATATTTTTCTTTTCATGAAGAATACATCAAAGAACCATCTATTTATAATAATATACCAAGAAAAAGAACATAATAATTCTAAATTAGTACATAATAAGTGATCTCATTAATTTTGTTAGGTTTGTGTAGAGACTAAAGGTCTTGAGTGACACATCTATCAAAACAACTCAATAGAAAAAGAAGTATAGTAAATTTCTTTAGGCTTGTTCCAATTACCACGTAAAATTTTTACATATAAAAACCAAATTAGTTACATGAATCCCTTATATATATATATATATAATATTTTAATAGTGAACTTAATTAGAAGTGATTCTTTGGAAACATCCCTTTCTATCTAATACAAAAAGATTCCATGATCCTAAACCGATCTGACCTAGGATCAAAAATATCGTGATTCTTTTTCCTTAGTGCATATCATCTAATTAAAGTGTATAACTGATTTATTAATTTTAATAAAAATAAACATGGACACATTGGTATGTTATATAAGATCTAGTGCATTAGAATCCATGTCCATGGACCCAAATCCATTTTTATGGAATATTTTACATTCAATGTAAAACACCAAAATTATATGTTAAAATAAAAAAGGTTTTTAATTTTTGTGGAATAAGAACCCTTTATAATTTAATGAATTTATTTAAATTATTTATAGGTATTAGACCATGATACGATTTATAAGGCTTATGAGTCGAAGAAATAATGACATTTTTTCTATTAAAACTTCTTTCAAAATATATGGATAAAGATTTCACTAAAAGACCAATGGATAAGAAATCCGACTCATTCACATCCAGATCATGATTTTTTTAAATCCATATAATGAAAGGATAAATTTATTTTGATAATTATAATTGAAGGGTGATATAAAAAAAATTCATTACTATAATCATATCCAATGTCAGCGCATTCATCATAGTAAAAATATCTATCTTTGTCTCAAGATCAATATCATCATCACTATTCATGTCATCATCAAACATCAAATCTTCATCAATCTTATCTATGATAAGATCATTTTTTTATCCAGGAACATGGTCATTAATATCATAAGAAAAGGAACATAGGTGTTCGTAGCTAGCTATTTGACCCAATAGGATCGTCTATTTCCTATAGAACCTATCACTAATATATCCAGAGAGGGGCTGACAGGGATGCTCAGTGCATAAAAAATGGTTTCCCATGAGATGGTAAATAAAAAAGAGTATCCCTACATGAGGTTTGTGAATAAGTTATTGTCTGATAATAAGAAATGAATGTATTTCATTCTACTAAATAAGAATTTTGGAACAAATAATTCACGAGACACTTATTTTGAATGTCCACTAAGTATCATAAATAAATTGCTCATTATTTTTCAATGATTTGATAACATGATTCGTAATTTGATAAGTTATCAAGAAGAGTTATACTCCATAAAATTTTATTGAGCTATTTTCTATTATTAAGGTGGAGAATTGAACCAATAACTCTCTTTCTTAATCATTCATCGAATCACTATTCATGATATATGATTCATTTTAATGATCCATATACACATCGTTCAATTTCATTTCTTATAAATGAATTGAGATATTTACATGTATGTCTTAGATCTCTTGTATTTCTCAAAAAATTGATTCAATCGATTAGAATTGTTATGATGATATGAAATTGATAATATTGATGAGATGGATATTCCAATATTTCATATTGCATTTTAAACCACAAGTGAGACCATAAAAAACATGTTGCTAATAGACGAAGCCCATATTATTTCTTTTAAATAATCTCCCAATTATTCTAGAATAATTAGAATGATTTTTTGATCTTGAAATAATTTAGTTAAGATTTTGGATTCCTATTGAGAGGGTTTTTAAACTCTATAATAAATGATATAATCATCAATGATTTGATTTTTATGAACTCTATCTGTAACACAATGCCTCTAGAATCAAATAGAAGATGTTTACGAACAAGATAACCAACAACAAAAATAACGATAAGGATGAAATAGAGGAACACCCAAGAATTTAAAAATCTCAAATGTCTTGATATAGGTAACTCATTATTTAGATGAATCTTTTATTTATAGATAATATTATGTAAAAATTGATTGAAAAACACACTTATCACATTCTGTTGTTAAAGGCATATGTTTTTAAAGAATCATTCACCATGATATATCTGATCCATTAATCATAAAATAAAAAATGGATAAAAATTATTAGAAACTAATTTTTATCAACAATAGTTATAGAAAGTATCTAAAAATAAGAAATAAAAAAAATTATTAACTAAAAATTTAAGGAATCAGGGAATATTTGTTTTCAAATGATTTTATTTTGAGAGAGTTAAAAAATAACTTTATCACTGAAAGGTTCTATACAGAATCTCTTTCTCAAAGAATTGATTTAAATAAAGGCTAATTTTTCCTTTTTTTAGGATGGTACACATTTCATAGATTTTTGAATAGGAATCAAAATCATGTTTGAATTATAATGGAGATGTGAATTCAAGTGAATCCCTTCTGAATAATCATATGATAGATTCATATAAGAAATAAATTAATATGAATTACTTTCAAAATGGATTAATATTGGTAAATTTTTTAGAGGTGTTCTAGATATTTCAATAATCGAGTCAATAGATCTAAAATTGAATTGATCGGAATGAGGAAAATGGAAATAATTTTACAATATATTCATTTTATCACAAATTTTTAGAAAATCTTTAGCTGTGTTTATGTATGGTACTAGCGACTCGATTAGTGAAAAAATCTCTCTCTCTCTCATAAAAAGAATGTTTTTACAGATGGAAAAATAAAATATTTATTGTGAATGAACATGATATAGATAAATTTCCCATATTTGAAATCTAAATTTTTGATACAAGACCTTCTTACCACAAAATATAGAAAATTTTATTACAACAATAGAAGTATAAGTAACATTGATTCAACAAAAATCAAATTTGATATAATTTATAAAAATAAGATATCAATGAAATTAATGAAATGGTTTCACAAGATTCATTCAATTATTTTGATTGTGATATATCATTTAGAGTAAACAAGAATAATTGTTTTCAAAGGATTGATTGTGATTCTTTCATGTATGGAATAATAATGAGTAAATCATCAACTTCGGTATCTTATTGACAAAAGGTTACCTTCTTCCATTATTGATCAATAATTTTTATTTTTGGGATGTATGTGAGGGTTTCAATTATTTCAAATGCATGATTTGAAGACCTATTATTTCTTATAATGGATTATAGAGTTCATTCAAAACCTTTTAATATATGTGGATCTCAAAAATATGAATGGGGATATTACCAAAATTAACAAATAAAAAAATGTGAGTTAACAAGGGAATCCACTTACACAAAATAAATGACCTATAAAAATATTTTTTATTTATAACACCACCACCACCCATAAAATATCATATATATAAGTGATTAAAAACAACTATCCAATAAATATTATGATTAGAAAATAAATTATCCAATAATTTATTTCACATAATGGACCATTTGTATCTATATGCCTTAGGATCCAGATTTATGGATCTATCAATTTGATAAATACAAAAATTATATTTGACTATTTCTTTTGAATCATTTTCAAATTTGATAAATTTTGAATGAACATATATTTCATTATAGATCCATTTTTAGAGTCTCATTTCCTATTGGATTCTTTTGAATTATATATTAAAAGTAATGACCAAATATTAGAAATAATCTATTCAATAAAATTATTATATACCCTTAGATTCTATTATAAATTTGAATCAACATGTTTTAGACCAAGAAATATAAATTAACAATATCCATTATTATATTTCTATAAAATACAAATCTTTTTGATTTTTGATATTTAAATTTCATGTTGGAGATACTATCCCTTTTTTTGATCCTTTAATCAAAAGATCCATTCTTTTTATTAAAAAATATTATTATGTATCAACCATAAATATTTGTTTCTTTATTCATCCATATAAAATATATCATTCAAGAGTTTTTAATCCAATCCATAGGAATCAATTGAAAAAAATACTTTATGATACACAATATCTTGCTCATTTATTAATAGAGTGATTAGATCTTGAATTTGAAATATCAATTATAATTTAAAATCATGGTGGTATATGTATCCCCCCATTTTTTAGTTATGAAATAGATGAAATAAATCCAAACAAATATTTTTGTTCAAGAATGAAATAAGAACACCTTCCATATCGGGTTCAACCATTATAACCATATCACAGCTCAGATTTGATGAAATATAATGAATTGAGATGGTATATTGGTTATACATAAATATTTTTACACTCATTTCATTCATTTCCAATTTCTTGGAAGGGAGAAATGAATCATCTTTTTGTTTATTCATAATTATCACGTGGACCTCTCATTAGGATTTGAACCCAGATGAAGTTATGTCAATATATCTAAGATAAAAGAAATAATAGATCTTGTAGGATTCCAAATATATTGTTCTATTTCTTCTTGAAGAAGATAAAAATTATTATATTACTTCTCATGTTCGATGGTAAATAGTCAGGATATAGAGGAAAATTCAAAAAGATATTTTAGGAATCAGCCTGATTATGTATCTATTTATTCCATTTCTAGAAAGCATTGATCCAAAAAAATTAAAACTTCTTTTAGTTATTTAATCTATCTTTGATTGGTCAATATGTGATATTTTGAAAAATCTTCAATACTAATGATTAAATCCAAAAATGGATCTCTGGATTCATAAGATCTTTTACATTGGCTAGATCTTGTGGAATCACGTGGAATATTTGGATAATACATTACATACCATTCTAAAAAATAGATCCTTATTTACAAAACCACTTTATAACCATCAATTATCTCTTGATACGTTCCTCAACAAATCCAATTCATGAAAATTATTCCCCCAACTCATTATGTGATCTTGATAAAATTTCCAAATATAGAATTGATTTGTTTTCAAATAAATCACCCATGTTTTCTTCGAAAGGAGTTGTGATAATACGTTATACATATAATTAGATGTAATAGTGGACTCAAATCCATTATTTTTAAAGTAAACTCCCCAATGGATTTTTGTTTATTAAAAGTAGACATTAATTGAAAAATCTAGTCTCTCACTAAAGTTTCTAATCAGTATCCTAAATAAAAGGGGACAATGTTTCCCCTCTTTCTCAAATAAATATGATCCATAAGTTCATAATTATGTCCCTTTCAGATCAAATCATCTGTATTATAATATAAATAATGAAAATATAAATATTTATATTTTTTCTCTTTTAAAGAGATCTCAATTTTATCAATGGTTTCATGATTTGAAATCATACTAATAGTATTCTCCCTATTTTTTCTATTCCAATTACTCTACCCTTTACCCTAGTTAGATTCAGGAATGATACACTTTTTGGTTTTTGGGAGAAGCCAATGAATCTATTTTAGATCTTAGAAATAACTCTGAGATATATATTTAAATTTGGAAGATAAAAAAGAATGAAACAGTAATCCTTTGAATATTTTATTAAAACCCAAAGGATTATTCTAATGTATCACTTCACGGTCCAACAAGAATTAATTGGTATTGTATGAATAACACATGTCAAATAGATATTTTTTCTTTCAACCAATTTTTTTAATATGATATATAAGTACCACCACTACAAATAGTATAACACCCTTGATCATGAAATATCTATTTCTTGTAAAAACCTATGAATTGGATGAATAAAGTACAATACTCCAATTTTGGGGGTTAAATAGTAGTTTTATAAAGTGTTCTTGGTGCAAAAATATTAATGAAATATCCCACTGAAGGGAATTGGGTCCATGAATCTATGAAATAGTGAGAATTATTAATCCCTCTCAATATTTCTTTTATTTAAAAAACCCATTATTTAAATGGAAATCCATTAATTGATTCATCTAAAATTTCAATGATTGATCATAAATATTTCATTCCCATTGAAATTTGGATGGCATCCATGTACATGGATTCCTACTAGAAATAAATAACTAAATAGTGGAAGTCCCCAACTCATAATTGAAAAATTTGTAGGTTCAATTCATAATGGATGCATGCCAATTAGGCCCTCCTATTTCTATATTAGAATTTGATCTATATAAATAGAATCATCATCCATAATGAATGGGTATATATTTAATTATATAAATAATATATATGAACTATAAGAACTATAATTATAATTGAAATGATATATAATATGAAATATAAACATAGATGTATGGATGGAATCAATTAAATATATACAGCAAACATTATTTGTTTATTATGGATAGAGAATGAATATACTTATAGTGTCAAATGAGAATCCCCAAAGACTAAAATAATTCATTGTGATGAAATATTATTTTGTGTCAAGATGATAGATATTTATAGTCATTGACTCCCAGGAATGTTTAGAAGGGTGGGATCTATGACTAGTATGTTACCTAAAATGGGTTACAAGCGTATGATCATTGCACTTCAACCATTCAATCTATTCCACCTATTAGGGAGAATGAAAAAACTGAAATAAGAATAATCATGGTGAAACATTTGTACAAAACTTCTACCCTAAGAACACGTAATGAAGCTATATACAATCATGTGAAATACAATCCACGAAATAATTTGATCTATGAAAATTACCATTTTGGTTATGGTCAAAATTCTATAGGAATCAGTACCTCATGGTGTAATGGGGGGGGGGGGGGGGTTCATAAGTATATGAACTATAAAAATTATTTAAACAAAATGAAGAGAAATAATTGGTATAATTGTAACCATAGAATATGACCCTGATCTAAATATATACATTTTTCACATAAACTATGAGGATGGGGAGAATAAAATATATTTTACATCTTAACGGGGCTATAATTGGAGATACCATTATTTCAGGAATATAATTTCTTATAAAAATAATAAATTCCTGACCATTGGGTTCGATTTCAGTTATATATTTATGTACCTGGAAGTAACCAATTAGGTTTAAGATGAAGAAAACTATAAATCAATCTCTTATCCAATTTTGGAGTACCTATATAGGATAGACCTCAATAGAAAATTTAATAGTTATGAAAGTAAATTATTGGGTTTAGTAGTTCCCCATAATACACAATTATTGAATCTATAAATGATTATAATAGGGGGAAGGAAAAAATTTTAATCACTGAAAAAACTGGAAGCACCCTTTGTTTCAATGATGAAGGATGAGTTATTCACATTCCAATTTATGGTCAAAGGTGAATGGAAAATAGTATAAATTATAAAAATATTCATTGAGGGAAAAAGAGAGATATGTCTCATATGTTACTCATAAATAATATGGAAGTATGAATGTCATTTCATAGAGTCATTTGGTATGGATGCTAAATGAAGAACACAAGCTAGATGACAGACTGTGGAGTCCTTGGATGAAGATATCATTAGAAGTGTGTCGGATGATTTGGACTCCGATATAACATCATGTGGTAATTCATTATATGATAGATCATATCCATATGTCTAAAACCCATCTACATCTAGAATTCCATAAGCTTTGGAAGAAGATTGTTTAGTTTGGGAAAGTGTTTTGATCTAAATGAAGAATCCAATTCAACTGATATGACATTAGGAAAAACCATACATAACATATAAATAACACTTGGATATAGTGGAAAATATTCTAGAGAAGATGGTACTATAGAAAAACTAATTCTGAAATAGGAGAAATATGTAACACTAAAATTAATTTATAGGGAGGTCCGTTTGATATTTAAATACTTTTCATTAATAGTTGGAAATGTGGGGAATGTTAGGGTAAACCAAAAAAGTTTTGGTAGATTCAAATCTAAGTGTTGTCTTAGGAAGTACCTTATAGTAAGAGGGGTCATTATTAACCCTTTAGACTATTCCCATAGGGGCGCTCTAGAAGTTGTTTCATAGTTTTCTTGAATGTTTTATAGACTACCTATATTTCTATAACTGAATTCTAATTTATGAATAGAATATCTAATCTTATTCATCTTTAAAATTTCTATCATATGACAAGTTAACAAGATAGGTCAATTTTTAAGATTTATTTTCCATTTTGAAATAATTGGAAACATTGAAGACTATAATATCACCTTGTAAATAGATTCATACATATCCTCATCAAGATTGGTTTCAATTGTGAATTTCTTAATGGAATCTTCTATGTCATCAAAATAAAAATCCCTTAGATGAGTTCCCTTGTTGTTTCTCAAATATTTTTCCTCTTAAAAAATTTCATTGTCACATAAATCGACCAGCACTATAAATAGTCAAAGAGTGAAAATCAATAAATAGAAGAATACACACAAAATTTGTGGTTTCAATTATTTCTTACCAACACTGTTTCAATTGATGGTTTTGAACATGATCTTGGCCAGTGTTTACCACTGTTAGTAAGATTCACATGTTTTCCACCATAAATGGCTCAATATTATATATTAAGATATTTGTGAAATATCTGATCAGACACCTACCCTAATGAAAATTTTCCTTATTTTAAAAAACATTTATATAAGGTAGGATGAAACTAATTGAAAATATCATGTTTGATGTTATGATATTAATTGATTACTCTTTAAACACCTTTATTTTATAATGTATAATCTCTTTCAACTAAATCATTTAATAAAAGTTATACCAAAACATACCCCTTTTTGTAATGAATAATATATGATATTTTTAATCCATAAAAATTTCAAAATGGTTACTTTATAATAGCGGCTTGATATTCCATATTATAATGGAATTTAGTCCATAGTAACACATCACCCAATGAATGGGATGATCAGAAGATAATAACCTTAAATACACCTCTGAACAATGATTAACCCAATTCAATATGACCATCACTTTGTGGATAATAATAATAAATAACCAACAATACTTTCCCTTTCATTTTAAATATATTTATAAAAACCCAGGAATCATTGGATATCCTTCATTAACTATATAAACGGGTGTTCAATGTAACCTCACTACCTCCTTCATAAACACATATGCTATAATTTATCTTTATATGGATTCTTAAGTGGTATGACATGAGCATATTTTCCTAACCGGTATACTAAAAAAACTACATCATACCCCTGTGACTTGCATGAACCTAAAAAAATATAAATATATACATATTCCCACACTAATCCAAGAATAGGTAATGGTTTCAGTAACCCACACAAAAAAAGTTTCATATTTATTCCTTTGGCACACCTCACATTATCTAATAAAAAGTGTACTTCCCATTTCATCCATTCCTAGTATACTCCCTTCATGAGTCATATTTATGACTTCATGTACCTCATGTCCTCCAATCAGAGTAAAAAGATAGCACTACAACAACTTATGAACCATTATTGAATTCTTAGATATATTTTTATGTTTTTATAAAATAGGATGATGTTCCAATAATTATAGACCTTATTTACGGTATAATATTTTTTACAAATCATCTTTTATTGCCTTAAAATTTTCATACAATTGAATCTCAAATTTTATAAATTGGATTTCCTCTTAACTCATCTTCATAACTGTTATTTTCATAATTTTTCCTTAGTTGTTCTCGACAAGGCATATGTTGTATTATTTATTTTTCCATGAATGCAGATAACATAAAAATCATATCCCAAGAGCTTTACCTACCAAAATTTTTGGTCCATATATACCACCTTTTGAGTAACCATATTTTTTAGCCTTCTATGATCCACATAGACCAGAATTGTGCATCCTGATAATTATTGTTTCTAGTGATTCAATGACAAAAGTAGATTCATCAACTCCTTTACATAAACCGAATTTCCTATATTAGAATCAAATAGTGCCTTGATGAAATAATCTAGTGGTATTCCCAACCAAATAAACATTTACCCTATACCTAATCTGGAATCATTGCACTCCACCGTGATCAATCATCAGAAATCTAGAAAAGATATAACATGTGTAGTAGTCATGTTGGATTTTAAATTTTCAGAGGCTTCATATGCATTCATTGTCCACTTGAATCACTCTTTATTCATCAAATTTGTGAATCGTTTAGAAATTTTTCCAAAATCCTATTTTGAAATTCCTAAATTAAAATATAAATCCAACGAACCAACTTACTTATTTTAAATTCATGGGATCCAATCACTTCTGTAGTTCCTTAAGCTTCTTAGTATCTATAGATACTCATGTTGAAATTATGTGTCCCATGTATTCCACCATCTTTATAAGAAAATAACATAAATTTTTGGTTTATAAAAATTTATTTTTCCTTATTAACTACAATAATTTCTGTAAATAATCTATCTTTTCTTCCTATCCTCTTATAAAAAGAAGAATTTCATAAAGAACGCTTATAAAAATGTCCAAAACAAATTCTTGAAAACAACATTCATTGTGGCATGGAAGGTTGTTATTGCATTCACTAACCCAAATGGAATTATAAGATATTCATAATTGGAATTATTAGTTTTAAAAGATGTATATCGAATATCATTCCCCTTCATTAAAACATGATGGAATCCAAGATTCAAGCCTATAAATATGAAGTATATTGCACCATATATCTTATCCGTCAATTTTTTTATTACAAGAAAAAGATATATATCATGCATTATTGACCTATTTAATGTCTTTTAATATACACAAATATTAAATCCACCATCTTTATTATTCAATAACATTAGAGAACTATAATTTGGGCTTGCACTGTGTTTAATAAATCCCTCTTCTAATTTTTCATGGACATTATTTTTGATCTCATCTTTCATGTAATAAGCATGTAACTTCTAGATATTTTGGAATTTTTTTTCTAAATTAATTATATGTTCAATATATTATTCCAAAATAAAAACCAAACCACAAAATCATGACATGTTATAAGATTATTATTAAATAAATTTTAAGAATAATAAAATATCTTTTAAATAAAAAATATATTTATAGGATAAATAATTAATGTGATCCAATTGTCATTTTCTCAAATAAATATTTTTTAAAAATTGAATATTTAATTATAATAAATTAAATTTTTTTATTTTATTATTATATATAAAATAGTATATTTACAATTTTAAATTTATAAAGAAATATGACATAATGTAAAGAACACTTAAAAAGTTCATTTTTCAATGAAAAGAGTTTTTCTTTGTTTCTTGAATTTTCATTTAAAAATTAAATTTTTAAATTTTAGAAATTGTTTTTTATAAAATGAACATAATTTTTTAATTAATCATATAAAAATTATCTTATTATTAATTTTTAAATTTTCTATAAAAATTGTTTATTTTTAGGCGAATATTGAAAAATGTAGTTATTACTAAAAACTATAACTATTATGAATTTTTTTATATAAGTAAAAACTAAATATTTATAAAACCTTTTAATTTATAGGATATGAATTTTAGGATTAAATATATATATATATTTATTATTTATAATTATATGTTTATTTTAGGAAAATTTTATTTAGTATTATAATAATTTAAGTAATATTTTCCAATGAAAAGAAACTATTTTTTGATATTTTATTTTAATTAAACATTCTTATATTAAAAATAAATTTTAACTTGAATTTAAATACAAATAAAATCTATTTTTTTATTATTATTCAATTTATTTCATGAAAATAAAATATCAATCTTAATTTTATCAAACACATAATTATTAGATTAATTTTTTTAAAAAATATAATTTTTACGTGTTTTGTGAATTAATTTTAAAATTATCATTTCAAACCAATAAAAATTATATTTAATAAAATTATATTAAAATTTTAAATCATAATTTTAATATTTTATTATATTTTCAATCTTAATATTGGTCATTAAAACGAATTACTAAGGATAAGAATGAGTTACTTTGTGTAAAGGTTAAAAATAAAGAATAAATCCTAAAAGCACCCAAAGGATTTATCTAAAATGAATGTATGAGAGGATTATATAACTTAAATTGTATCAAGATCTTCATATAATCCATTATTTTCTATTATTGTGTCGACCTGACCTTTGAATTGTGACAATACCTTTTATATTATTACTAAAATACCACTCAACTTACTTATAAAAGGGAACTTCTACCACCCCTTAAATGGAACTTAAATTTAGAATTAATCTTGATAATATACCCTTTTCTACTTATAATTTATTCCTCATGCAGTTTTTTCAACACCTTTTTCCAAATAAATCATTAATTCCTCAATTTCCACCAGTTAATTCAAGAGAATGTTCAAAATCTCAACATCAGTACCGATCATTCTCCAATCCTTTCCTTATCTTTATTTCACTTCCAAACCCATATTACTAATTAATAATTATTTAATATATTATATATATAATTATATGTTTTTATTTTGATGTAATAAATATTATCCACCTCTTTCCTTTTCCCTTCGGAAAATAGAACTATCATTTGTGCGTATGTGCGGAATACCACCTCTATGAATCGATGTGTTTCATTTTTCATAATCACCACACATGAATAGATATAAATGGTAATTTAATGAATAAACAGTCTATTGATAAAATTATAATTGCTCTGAATATATTTACAGTTTCTTACCCTTTCCGTGTTCTGCAATAAATGAAAACATCATTAGTGTGTACGTGTAGACAACCGCCACCACCAAGTGATGTATTTCATTCTCATTCTCTCTTGTATCCTCTTATTTATATAAATTTATTCATATTATTTTATCCAATTTATAATAATTAAAAAATATAATGATTCATCCATAATAATAATATTAATCTAAAGAAATAAAATTCTAAACAATACTCACATATAGGTAATAACATGTTCTAGTTTTGGTCAGTTAATCCAAATACAATAAAAATGATATAAATTCATATCATGGATGATTATATAAATATAACTACGGATATTATAAGAAAACAATTATAAAATAATATTTCTTTTAACATTATGAATTTTTATATTAATTCTTTATTTTTTATTTGTAGCACCACCAGTTTGAGGTATTTAGCCTTTTTTATGGATTTTTATGTGTTTATTGTGCATGGGATGAGTTGGGAAGAGGTTGGGAGTGTTTGGAATGGTTTTGGATGGTTTTGGAGGATTTTCTATGGGTGCACGGTTTGAGCACGGCTAAGGGAAACTGTGTAGGTGCTCTAGGAAACTGTGCAGGGGGAGGTAGTAGGCTTCGCATTACCTGAACATGGTTTGAAAAACCATGTGAGGAAACAGTGCATACCCTTTCTCTCGAGGCAGTAGCGGGCGAACGGTTTTCCAAACCGTGTGGGCTAACCATGCGACCACTTAAAATAGGGTTTTAAAACCTGAGTTTACTCGGGATTGCTTATTTTCACTCCAATATTCCTCTCACTCGATCCTCACTTGGGATTTTGGGTTCTCAAGGGATGGAGGTTCTGTCCCACACATTTTGGAAGCGTTTTGAAGAGGTTTCTTATATGTTTGAAGGTGGTTTCTCCCGGGTAGGTCTCTCCTCTTGGGTTCCTTGTGTTTTTCTCTATATCTACATCAACATCTCTCTCTGTTTCTATATCTAAACATTTTGTGTGTAGATCTAGTGTTTTGGTTGCCTTAGATTTTAATTTTAAGGCTTGTGAATGTTAGGGAAGGAGATCTAGAGAGGTTTCAGGGGTGTGTTTGCCAGATCTGAGGTGCGATTGCTTGTGAGTCGATTTCTTGGGAACCCAAATGGTAGGTGGATTCTCTCTCGAGTCCACTTGGTTAGAGATAGTGGTTTTTGTTTACAATTAATTTTTTTTGGCTTGAAATTGATTGTGTTTTGATGTGAGAAGTTTGTTGGAAATCCATTTGGGGATTTTTGGCGAAAAAGGGGGTTTTATGGTGAACTGCTATGGTTGTGAATTTTGAAATAGATATTTTAAAATTGGATTCTATTGTTGATTTGTGAAAATGATTGATGGAAATGGTTTTTAATAAAGATGTTATTTCATTGAAATGATGTTGGGCATGTAAAATGGTTTTCAATAAATGGGTGATTTATTGAAGTGTATTGATATACAATGGAATTGGATGATTACATGTTATTGTGACCTTGGTGGGTTATACACTTGTTTATGGCTTGATGGGAATGTTATGGGTAAGTGGTGAGAAGTACCAGTATAAAAAGGGGATAGATATTGGACGGAAGAGCCACTATTAATGGATAAGTGGACGGGAAGAGACACTATCTGTGAATGGGTGAATGGGTTGGACGGAAGCTAGACCATTTGGGTGTGGTCAAGAAGTACCACTAGGTGTTAATGGATGAACTGGTTGGACGGAAGCTCCACCATTTAGTTGTTTGGGTTGTTTGTTGTTCATTTCTTTGCAAGTCGGAAATTTTTATGCTAGTGCGTGAATGATGAAATTTCATATGTCAAGTTTTGTTGGCATTCCCTTGGTTTCTTGGTTTGGGTGTGATGTCTTGGTAAGGGCATGTTTGGCTTATGGAAATGGTTATACTTGTGATTATTTTATATAAACAATTTTTTATAAATGTGCTAACGGTTTTATCCTAGTGGCGTGTGTCGGGAAGACATTTGGGGAAATCCAACTGAGTTTTAGTACTCACCCCTTCCATTGGAACATTGGTGTCTTTGCAGATGTTTTGTACCACGACATGATAAAATGTAAGGAATCTTCCTCCTTTAGTGGTGAATTGTGATGTCTTGTTAGATCTTGGAGATTGGAGCTTGGTGTGGAGCTGTGGGGGTGTCATTCCTCTTAGAGTTGGTTTTTGGTTTCCGCTTGTACTCTGATGTAGTGTATAGTTGTCTGGTTGTATTGTTTTTGGGTTGTATTATGGTATAATTTGGTTTTCTTATGGGAATTCATCCTTGAATGTTTTATTGACATGCATCATATAGTGGTGGTAAATGGACGGTTTGGGTGGTTTTGTCTTCAGGGAAAATCGTTCCCCAATTTTATCTTGAAGCCCTTGACATTTATTTCTAGCCTTTGGCGTCTTGGGAATATCGCTTAAGGCCAAGTATCCCTCACAGCCTCCTTCGGATAATGATGTCGGGGCAGGGTGTTACAAGTGGTATCAGTTTGTTCGGTCCTTAGCTTTCAAGTGAGAGTAATTGTTCAGTCTCTTTGGTGCCTTGGTTTTGGATTTGACATTCATTGTGGTATATTCCTTGAGTTGGGACGGTATCAAGGTGTAGGAACTTCGGAACATGGAATGTATAGAATAAAAGGACATAGTTAACCCTCTTGTGCTGAAATTCAAGTTACCAGGGAGATGGGTACATAAGTGTTTCAGACACACTTATCGGCATTGGAAATGTCATTGCCGTGGGTTTAGCCAATGATATGTGAATTACATATAAGGTATAAATGAATTCCCTCTAGGATTCCAATTTCATTGGATTATAATGATTTATGGTGTGATATGACTGTGTGAAATTTTAATGTGAATAAATTGTTATTTTTAAAATGGTTTGGTTTTCAAAATGGTGAAACATGGAAACTGTGAACTAGTGTAAAGCCTTGTGCGATAGTGTAGCATAACGTGATTAGAAATGGGAATTCTTGATGTCTACGGAATTGAGACTCATGGTTGTTTGTTTTCTGTTGATAGAAATGGCACTGAGTAGGCATCGTAGAAACCAACCGGAGGAGGCTGCTGAGAATATGGTCTCACCTGAGCCTCAGGTGAACCGACAGCTAGTGAAAAGCATAGTGCAAGCTTTCCAAGCTGTGGAAAGTGGAAATAAAATGGATTAAACAATGCATGTGGATCATTCATTTCAGTTTAAAAAAGTATAATCCACCCATCTTCAGGGGTGATTCAGAGCCATAGAGGTTAGAAGCATGGTTGAATAGAATGACCAAGATTTTCAAGATCTTGGGAATACTGGTAGAGTTAATAGTGAAGTTGGCCATGTATATGTTACTAGATCTTTCCCTTCAGTGGTTGGAGTTGGTAGTTCAAGTGGGGACGGACCAGGGTGTGACGTGGGAAGGCTTTAAGGAATTGTTTAATAAATAATTATACCCAGATAAGTTCAGAATTCATCATACGATTGATTTCATCTGTTTGAATCTAGATCTTATGTTTGTGAAGTAGTATGCAGCTATGTTTATGAACATAGTGCGGTTTGTACCCGATTTGGCGGGTAACACGTCGTTTAAGTAAAGGATCATTTAAGTGGGGTTACATCATGAAATCCGTTCAAATATAGTAGTGCTGTGTATAGATGGTTACACAGAGATGGTGAATAGAGCCCCAGTGGATGAGCAGGATTTGTTGGGAGCTACGAGCAGAGAAAGCATGGTGTTACCCATGTAGAATAGTGGGAACTCTAATGCTAGGTTCAAGAGAAGGAGGGACACTTATTCCCAATGTGAGAATATGAAATATAATCTGACAACATGATCGGTGAATCTTCCTCCGAAGCCCTAAAGCAAGACGGTATGTTTTCAGTGTGGTTCTATGAGCCACATCAAACAGGATTGTATGCCACAACCTCGAGCATGTCATAATTGTAAGTAAATGGGGCATCTATAATGTTATTGTCAAAATGATCTTAGGTCAGGTCCGTGTGACACTCCTTAGGGATCGAAGACATTGTATGCTTTGATGGTACGGGGAAAACAACACACCCCTCGTCAATAGAGTAAAGTGGGTCACGGTGATTCTCAAAATATCACGACGCCTCAGCAAGGAAATAAAGAGAAGAGTGTGGCAACAAATACATTGTTCGGAATTGAGCAGGTTGTGGTGGATGTTCAGTCGGGACCATCCACAGTGCGAGGTACTATTCTTTTAAATTCTACCTTGATGCAAGTGTTGTTTGATACGGGTGCTTCACACTCTATTATTGTTGTAAGTGTGGTTGAGTTGATGGGTTTATGGGTAGGAATTATGCCTTCTTTTTTGAAATATCAAACTCCTCTTGGTCGAAGAGAGTATTGAGCCTTCTTCTGTATAGCATGTAGTATTGTTGTGGGTGAGGTTGAGATAGCCCTGAATTTATCAGTCCTTAATATGTATGGGTATGAGGTACTCCTGGGAATGTATTGGCTGGTGGATTTTATGTCCCACATCGATTGTAATGCATAGATAATGGCTTTTACGACATACTATGGAGGTAGACATCTCTTTAGAGGAGAGAGGCATGAAAGGAAGGGAGCAACGGTTTTGTTGGAACCATTAGTGGGCACATTATTGTATTAGTTGGTGGTGCTGTCATTGGAATCGGTAGACTTTGTTGAGTAGAGTGTTCTTCCAGCAGTGGTGGATCGGTTCATGGATGTTTTTATGGAAGAATTTTCTAGGTTACCTCCCATAAGAGGAGTGGAGTTTATGATTGTTCTCCTTCTGGGGACCAGTCCTATCTCACTTCCATCTTACCGGGTGACACCTAATAAATTGCAGGAATTGAATGTCTAGTTGGAAGAGTTAAAAAACAAATGGTTTATCTAGCCTAGCACGTCCTAGTGGGTAGCACTAGTGTTGTTTTGAAAAAATGTGTATAGAACATTGAGGATTTGTGTTGATTATCATAGACTCAACCAAGTTCCAATAAATAACAAATATTCACTTCCACGAATTGATGATTTGTTCGACCAGTTGAGAGGAGCTCAGTGGTTCTCCAAGATCGACCTAAGATCAGGATATCATCAATTGTGGGTGAGGAAGGACAATATTCCTCAAATAGCATTCAGAAGTAGATATGGACATTATGAATATGTGGTTACGCCCTTTGGTCTAACGAATGTTCCAGTGGTGTTCATCGAATTGATGAATCGAATATTTCAGATTTAACTAGATTCATTTGTGGGGGTGTTTGTAGATGATATTCTAGTGTATTCAAAGACATGGGTGGAGCTTGAGCATCACTTGGAGACAGTGTTTGGGATCTTGAGGGATCATCGTTTGTATGCCAAATTTTCAATGTGTGACTTTTGGATACAGGAAGTTCATTTTCATGGTCATGTTATTTTTGAAAGAGGTGTTTCAGTGGATCCGGAAAAGGTATAGGCTGTTATCTTGTGGCAACTACCAAAGACTATGTTTTAGGTACAGAGTTTCCTCGGTCTAGTTGGGTATTACCGGCATTTTGTTTGTGATTTTTCACATTTGGCTTCGCCAATGACAGATTTGACAATTTAGAATGTTCCATTCGAGTGGAATGAACAGTGCCAACAACATTTCAAATAGCTAAAGTGTCTCCTTACATCAGCACCAATCATGGTTTTTCCAGAACCAGGAAAAGGGTAAGTGGTGTATTGTGATGCATCGAGATTAGGGTTGGGGTGAGTTATCATGCAAGGGAATCATTTGGTTTCATATAGATCATGTAAATTGAGAGTGCATGAGAAGAACTATCCAACTCATGACTTGGAATTGGAAGTAGTGGTGCGGGCTTTGAAAGTGTGATGTCATTATCTCTTCGGTGAGAAATTCACAGTATACACAGATCACAAGAGCTTGAAGCACATTTTCTCACAAAGGGATTTGAACTTGAGGTAAAGGAGATGGATGAAATATCTCCTGATGTTTGATTTTGACTTGTTGTACACATCGGGTAAGGGAAATTTAGTGGCGGATGTATTATGTAGAAAATCATATGCTCAGGTGGTTAAACAGGCATTAGACCAGTGGCAGTTGATGTCGGTTATAGCTAATATGCGGTTGGAATGTGAAGACCAAGGCAATAGAGCGGTCTTCATTCCGGTTTTGTTGATTCTTGGCTTGGTTGTCCTGGATAAAGAGGCACATATATCTAATTCTGAGTGTGTGACCATGGGGTCAAGACTCAATGGTGGGGAGACCATTGAGGGTTGGAAAATGAATGGAGATTCACTTTTGTGTTTTCAAAATCGGATGGTTGTACCAGTTTCTTATTAGGAGGATCTTCTTAGGGCATATCATCATTCTAGGTGGGTTGTTAACCCTAGAATTCAGAAAATGTATAAATCATTTAAAGTGTAGTTTTGGTGGCCTGGTATGAAAAGGAGAGTGGCTGAGTTTGTTTTGAGGTGCTTGAATTGTTAGTAGGTCAAGGGAGAGCATCATAGGACAGCAAGAATGAAACAATATTTACCAATCCCTATTTGGAAGGGGGAGAAGATAGCAATGGATTTTGTCACATGTCTCCCAAGAACGGTCAGATAGCATGATCCCATTTGGGTGATAGTGGATCAGCTAACGAAGTCAGCCCATTTCTTCACAATTCATTAATCTCATATGGTGGAGGATCTATCCAAAATCTATATTTGGGAGGCGGTAAAGAGGAATGGTGTTCTAGTTTCGATTTTATAAGATAGAGATCCGAGGTTTACATCTCGTTTCTGGAAATCCTTATAGAAATCCCTTGGAAGTAAGTTGACAATGACCACCGCGTATCACCCTCAGACGGATGGTCAATCCGATAGGACGATACAGAGTTTGGAGGATATGTTAAAGGCTTGTGTAGTGGATTTTGGTGGCTCATGGGAGGATCACATGTCATTGTTTTAGTTCTCCTACAATAACAGTTATCAGGCATCCATACATATGGATATGTTTGAAGCGTTGTATGGGCAGCTGTGTCGTTCTCCACTATGCTAGGTGAAACGGGTGAGTCCTCGATGGTTGGACCACTCCTTTTCTAGGAGACTACGGAGAATATCATGTTGATCAGTAAGGGAATAGAGATGGCTCAGAGTTGTCGGAAACCATATGAGGATCATCCTCGACGGCCGATATCGTTCGAGGTGAGTGATCATGTTTTCTTGAGGATCTCTCCTGGGTTGGGACATCGTCAGTTTGGGAAGTATTGAAGGTTATCTATAAGGTATATTGTTCCTTTTGAGATTCTTAAATAGGTTGGTGAGGTGTCTTATCATTTGTCTTTTCCACCTAGGTTCAGTGAGGTGTATAATGTGTTTCATGTGTCACAATTGAAAATGTATCAGCTGGATCGTGACCATGTGATTCAATAGGATCATGTTGAACTAGAACTGGATGCTTCATTGGTGCACGTGCTAGTGTGGGATGTGGATAGGCAAGAGAATGTCTTGCGTGGTAAATGAATCGGTTTATTTCATGTTTTGTGGAAACATGGTCATATTCAAGAGGAGAGTTGGGAGCGGAGAAAGATATTGTCGAGCAGTGGCCCAAGCTCTTTCGGCAAAGGGTGGGTTCACTACGTTTAGGGGATAGAAAGTCCAATGGTGGGGAGAATTTATCACCCGAGGATTGCGTTTTGTAGCCTTTTTATGCCTCTTTATGTGTTTAAAGAGCATGGGATGCATTTGGGAGAGTTTGGGAGAGTTTTAAATGGTTTTGGATGAGTTTGGAGGCTTTTCTTTGGGTGCACGGTTTGAGCACGATTAAGGGAAACTGTGTAGGTGCTCCAAGAAACTATGCAGGGGGGGGGGAATTAGGCTTCACACGGATTGCACATGGTTTGATAAAACATGCAAGGCAATAGTGCAGACCCTTTCTCTTGAGGTATTATCATGCTCACGGTTAGCACACGGTTTTCCAAACCGTGAGGGCTAACCATTCTACCACATAAAATATGGTTTTAAAACCCGAGTTCACCTGGGATTGCATCATTTCACTCCATTATTCCTCACACTTAATCCTCACTCGGGATTTTTGGTTATCAGGGGTTGAGGGTGCTCTACCACTCATTTTGGAAGGATTTTGAAGAGGTTTCCGGGCGGTTTGAAGGTGGTTTCTCTAGGGTATGTCACTTCTCTTGTGTTCCTTGTGTTTTCCTCTAGATCAACATCTCCCTCTCTATCAGTTTCAAGATCAACACCTATTGTGTGTAGATCTAGGGTTGTGGTTTTCTTTGGATGTTAATTGTAAGGCTTGTGATTGTAATGGAAGGAGTTCTAGAGAGGTTTCGGGGGTGCGTTCGCCGGATTTGAGGTGTGATTGCTAGTAGGTCGATTTATCGGGAACCCTATAGGTAGGTGGACTATCTCTCGAATCCACATGGATAGATCTTGTGGATTTTGGTTATAATTAATTATTTTTGGATTGAAATTAATTGTTTTTTGATGTGCACAGTTGGTTGGAAATCCATTTTGGGGTTTTTGGGGAAAAAGGCGGTTTTATGGTAAAATGCTATTATTGTGGATTTTAAAATGGGATGCTATGGTTGATTTGTGAAAATTATTGATGGAAATGGTTTTTAATAAAGACGTTGTTTTATTGAAATGTTGTTGGGCATGGAAAATGGTTTTCAATAAATGGGTGATTTAATGAAGTGGATTGATATGCAATGGAATTGGTTGATTGCATGTTATTGTGAACTTGGTGGGTTATAAGCCTATTTTTGTCTTGATGGGAATGTTTTGTTGAAGTGGCGAGAAGTACCACTATAAAAAGGGGATGGATAGTGGAAAAAAGGGCCACCATCAGAGGATAAGTGGACAGGAAGAGCCACTAGTTGTGAATGGGTGAACGGGTTGGACGGAAGCTCCACCATTTGGTTGTGGTCTGGATGTACCACTTGGTGTGAATGGATGAACGGGTTAGACGGAAGTTCCACCGTTTGGATTTTCTGGTTGTTTTTTGTTCATTGCGTTGCAAGTTGGAAATTTTTGTTCTAGTGTGTGAATGATGAAATGGAGTGGAGCATGTTTGGTTGGATTTCCCTTGGTGGCATGGTTTTTTTGTGATGTCTTGGTAAGGGCATGTTTGGCTTATGGAAATTGTTGTACTTGTGATTATTTTACTTAAACAGTTCTATATAAATGTGCTAACGGTTTTACCCTAGTGGCGTTTGTAGGGAAGTAATTTGGGGAAATCCTATTGTGTTTTAGTACTCCCCACTGCTTTGGAACGTTTGTGTATTTGAAGATGTGGTGTACCATGACGTGGGAAATGTAAAGGAATCTTCCTCCTTTAGTGGTGCATTGTGATGGCTTCGTGGAGCTTGAAGCATGGTGTGGAGCTGTAGGGGTGTCATGGCTCGTAGACTTGGTTGTCGGTTTCCGCTTGTACTCTGATGTGGTGTGCAAATTTCTGGTTGTATTTTATTTGGATTGTATTTTGGTATAACTTAGTTTTCTTTTGAAAATTCATGCTTGAATGTTTTATCGGCATGCCTCATATAGTGGTGGTTAATGGATGGTTTTGTTGGTTTTTTCTTCAAGGAAAATTGTTCCCCAATTTGTTCTTGAAGCCCTCAGCATTTATTGCCAGCCTTTGGAGTCTTGGAAACTTCACTTATGGCCAAATAGCCCTCACCACCTCCTCAAGCCAATGAGGTAGGGATGGGGTGTTACATTATTAATATAACATCTTTTACTCATTAAAAATTATAGAAACAAGCTGATTATAAATTACATCTTTACATGCCATAACAAAATATATCATGTGATGAAAATAAAACATTATATATCATCATGAATCATATATTCTAGTATCTTAAATATCCTAATAAATTATAAATTTCTATCATAATAATAAGGATCAACATTGATATTACTATCCATGCAAGAAAAAAACAAAATTTAACACTTGAAAATGAAAATAAGTGATAACTAACTAATGAATGTATAATAAAAGAGTAAAAAAAGAATAAAAACTGTTATATACGTGAATAAATTTTTTAAATATGTTTTTATGATGGTTATATTTATTATACAAGAGATTAAATCACATTTGTGGAAGAAAATAATTAAGGTGAGGGAGTTTCATCTCATTTTCTATTCTCTATGTCATGTTTTGTTCATTTAAATAGAATTTATACTAACTATTGTATGGTAGTTACAGTTGAATAAATATTGATTAAGGAATAAAGTAATGGGTGTGGAAGGGAGGTATTCTGGTGATCAAGGTGCTTTTAGGCTTGTCATATCAGCCATTTTCCTCGATGATGGAATCTCCTACAATCGATACAACGACTGACGTCCATGTATGGGCCTCTGGTTCAGAAATTCTGTTGGATGGATCCATAAGATAAAATGTTATTTAATGGGGTTTTAGGATATTAAAAAACTATATATAGGGATAGGGTTCTACTTATTTTAAAAAAAGAATATCGGGAGGTGTGAACCTCATTCATGCTTCTCAATTTCGTTGACAAGTGTATATGAGGTATATGCTTCCTAAACATGGCCAAAGAGGCATGACACCCATTCAATCCTCTTTATACAAATATAAATACATACATTAATACATACATATATATATTGATTCTTTCAATATTCATTTATATTTTATATTTATATTTTTTTTATAAATCTGTATGATATATTTATATATAATTATTATTAATTAATTAATAAGTAATACATTCATTAGTTATCAACGATACTATTTATTATAAATTAATAATATAATATTATGTAATTAATATAATAATTATTTATCGTTTCATAATATTAATTAAATAAATTTTATTGAATAATATATTTATTATTTAATAATTATATTATTTTATTATATTATGGTCTATTATTTATTATTTATTTATATAATTAATAATATAATATTTGTATAAATATTATTTATAACTATTGGGAAATTTTTTGATGTAAAATTTTATTAATTTTTTAGTAATTAATATATTTATTAATTATCAATTGTATTATTAATTATTAATTAATATTATATTATTATGTTATTAATTAATATATAGCGTAACAATTGATATTTATAAACTATAAATTATAAATATTTTTAAAATTATCGTTGATATATTTATTTGTAATTTACTAATAGTTAAAATATTTATTAATTATCAATTGTATTGTTTATTATTAATTAACACTACAGTAAAATGATATATACCCATTGATTTATACCCACGGTTTAGGGAAACCATGGGTATAGATAGTCTTAAAAAATGTATACCCATTGTTTTAAAAACAATATTGGTATAACTCTTTTGAGATGCAACCTCTCTTAGTCTCCACCTTCCCCTTCTCATTAGAAGCCCTAACTCTCCTTCGACAACCCCCACTCCCCTACTTAGTTGATCTTCGACATCCCCCACCATCCTCAAGTGATAATAATTGTCCCCCTCCCCTACCCTAATTTGACTCTAACCGAAGCATGTGGTGACCTCTCATATCCTTCAGTAACCACCTCTACATTAATCATTTTTTTATTATAATCTTCTTCAACATCACTTAACTGAGTTCCATGTATTTTTTCTCATATTTTCATTATTATTTTCATTGTTAACTATGTTATCATGTGACTAATATAAGATAATATTAGTTTTTATATTGGTGAAATATATATTTAGTGATTTATTTATAAAATTTTTACATTTTAGACTTTATGAGTTTTCATTCATTCTAATAATTAATCCATTCAAACTCTTTTAATTTTTATGGATTTGGTTTGATGTTCTTTTTGGTTTCATGACTTTTTTAGTTTCCATATTTTTTATCATTGTAGATGTAGTTTTTAGAACTTATCCTTGGATTGGTAATGTGTGTGGTTGTTTGAGTTTAGGTATGTTACTTGTGCTATTTTTTATTTGTTTTGGAGTTCAGTTGGATGTTGTTGTGCGTTTATTATTGTTCAGGTTCCCACTATAGTGAAAAAACTCATGTATTACGTTTGTAATTTCCAAAATACATTATACCTATATATTGTTTGGTATTTTTTATTTATATTTATCATAAAAATAATTTTGAAATATATGTAATATATATGGTTTATTATAAATTCTATTTTGAGAAAATTTCATCTTCTATGTGTTTTATGAAATGTTAATATTGGGTTTCCCTGAAATAATTAATATTTTATTTATGTAATGGTTTAATAATAATTATAAAAATCTATTGCAATTATTTAAAAAATGATGTCCCAGTGCATGAGGTTTTTTTCTAATTTCAATAGAGTATTTATTTCATGTTTCACTTCCTTTATATTGTCTCCCCTTTTATGACATGATTTATTATGATACAAAATACTGTTATACAAACTAACTATTATTTGATGTAAATATAAAAATGGGTGATTTAATTGAAGGGTTAACAGAGACAAGTTTAGTGGTTTTTAAATGTTTTTATTATATTTATTGATGAATCTATTTAGAAAAAATCATGGAAGATACTAATATACAAAAGGGGTTCTAGAAATAATTACACTTTATAGGTCACGTTGCACATTAAATACATTTCCTTTACTTTTAATTACACTCATGATAGGATAGACTAGTTTAGGATTATTCTTTGGATAATTACTTTAGTGATACCCTCACTAGTTTATATTATGCACTAGATAATTACTTCACCTCTAGTTTAGGATCATGCTTTGGTTAGAGTAAAACCATTAGTTTATATATTGACTAAAATGATCATGTAAATCCTTTCATTAGGCCTATATTTAATCTTTGATGATGTCATGGAATAAATTATGTAATAGAATTGTTTTATTATTAAATATATTTATTCAAATGTTCCTTTTGAGTAAACATGATTTATATGTGATTTTATTTATTTACTTTTATTTCATATAACTAAATAGTTTCTTTTCTTATATGAATATGAAAATAGATTGTCACCATTTTTCCGTAAAGTTAGTGTGTAATGAATTTTGTAGAATCTTAAAGGGAATCAATTATGACAAACTATATATAAAATATGTGTGTGTATAGACATGGTCTCATTTCATGAATGTAATGATGAATATATTCCTTGAGATAACAGGAATTTAAAGTATTTGTCATTATTGGATGAGATAGTAGATGGGATATGCATAATTTCCACATGTAAGTGGACAGATGTAGTTTTTTTCTATTCTAATTTATATTTTCTTTTACATTTTTTGGTTTCTAGCCTCTAGGTCTTGAAATACACTTTTTAATTGTTTTTTATATTTTCTGTGATAATTAGATATATTTAAAAGATATTGATTATGTTTATATTTGATGTATTAATGTTTTATAATACATTTAATATTTAATTATGTTATTATTCATTTTTTGAATTTTCATTATTTTAAAAACCATTATTTCATATGTATTAATGAAAAATATATGATGTTTTCATACTAGGATCCCAAATTGATTTTTTTTGGTAGTTTAATTTTTTTCCAGTTGAAATCATTTCCATTGTGTATGTTTATGTCTTTAGAACTTTTTGGTCTCCCCAATTGTTCTAGAAATAAATTTAAGCCTTATGGTAGACTATATTTAGTATAAGGATAGATATATAGTGTTGTATTATTAAAACATAAGTTATTAAAAGGTAATAATTTGGAATGCAGTGTCCCAAAGTTATTCAATTTATCCAGCATGAGAGGAAATTCTTAAATTTCAGGGATTCTCACATTAATTATTTATTTTTAGTTATCTCTTATATCATATGTTATTTCTCTTGTTGTTTATTTGTCTAGATACTAATATTATTTGATGACTACCATATTAAAAATCATTGTAATGGATTTTTTTTATTATGGTTTACATTATTGATTGGTACATATTTGTTTTACCTATAATGAAATAGATATAATACATATACATCATAAAGAATGTATTTTTACCATGCTTCAAAAGAATTTGGATTTTTTTTAGATTTTTAATTTAACAATACCCTAGTTAGAGTTTTCATACATTTACTATGATATAATTGTTCTAGAAGACCACGGTTAATCTAAGAAAAATTAGATACCATATAAAGAACACTGGATTACAAAAAAATATTAGGTTTTGTATCGCCATGGAGAGACGAGAAAATATTCTACTATTCATAAACAAAAAGAATGAATTGTTGTAAATAATTTTATATTTTATTAGTTTCCATTTGTGCATCACCACAATAGATATTGTGTTCCAGTGAAAGAAGGAAATAAATTCTATACACATGAAGAAAATACTGAATATAATTATGACGAGAGAGTGAAAAAATTAATGGATGAATCCATAACTCTATTATAATAGGAACATAATAAAATCACCAAGATATAATTTTTAATACAGTTATATCATGGGAAAACCATGTATGGAATTTCTAATAATTCCATTTATTATATTCTTACATTTTTATGAAGTACATGTTCCCTAATGGTTCATATATTCCATCAAATCATTATATTTCATGGAAGTTAATTAATCAACTTTTATTTTCTACTAATAATGATCTTGTTTGTCTAGAGGATTTTCGTTTATTTTGGGAGGAAACAACCAAAAATAACGAATGTAAAGAATATGATACATCTCTATGGAATGAAAATGAATATGGAACACAATGTCGTGTGAATATAAAGTCATTTGAAACTTTCCATTGAATATCAGGCTTCAAAATCAATTAACGTCTGCAGAAATATCATCCAATTTGTGCTAACATGATATTAAGAGAATTAAAGGCAATGAAGAGTTGGCTCATCCTATAGATGGAATAACATGGTGGTAATTTGATTCACAAGATCCTAATTATTCTTCTGAGGTACATAGAGTTAGGTTGGGTGTATTCTATGATGGTTTTATTCCATTTGGTCAGATGTTTACTGCTCACACCACGTGACCAATTTTTATTTACATTTATAGTCATCCAATGTGGATGTGTACAAAATAACCTTTCTCTTTTCATGATCATACAAATATCTAGAACTTCTAATCCTATAAATGATATTCGTGTCTACTTGCAACATTAAATAAGAGAGTTTATGAAGCTTTGGGATATGGCAGTGCACACATTTGATTCTTGTTAAAAAACAAATTTAATATGTGTGCTTCAATTCTACAGAATATAAATAATTTCTCTACTTATTCAATGATGTCTGATTGGAGCATGAAGGGAAAAATAACATTTTCTATTTGTATAAATAATTTTTGATCAAGAAGTATTAAATATCATAGTTGTATTAGTTTCATGGGGCATCATAGATTTTTTCCAATGGATCATCATTACAAGAATAATCTCCAGAGGATTGATAATATTGTTGACACTGAACAACCACCACAATGTATGCTAGGAAACGATGTTCATAAATAATTTAATGATTTTAGTTTTTCATTAGAAAAAAGTCATATGAAATCTAAAGAGATGATGAATGATGACACTGAATCCACTTATAATTGGAAGAAGAGATGTATCTATTTTGAGTTTTTGTATTGTTCTACGAATTTTTTATATCATTTTTTAGATGTAATAATCATTGAGAAAAATATATGTGAAATTTTGCATTCAATTCTTCTAAATTTGATGGTAAGGATCGAGGATGACTTATGATCCTATTAGGACTTGACGGATTGGGGTATTCAACAATAACTATATCCTGTGTGTATCAGTGAAAATAAATGGAATGTTTTTAGCTTATTATGCGATGACACCATTAGAGAAAAAACAATTTCTAAAATTATTCGTAGAATATCAAGGATCATGATGGCAATTCCAATAACATATCTATATGATCCAATAAAAGGGATTTGAAACAAAAATCTCTAACATCTCAATATTATCAAATCATTCTTCATTAATTGATTCCAATAGAAATTTTTCATTTGAAATTCAATAATGTAAGGGTGATAGTGATTCTCCAATTCAATTTTTATATACCTTTTTGATAAAATGTTACCAATTCATTCATGATAAAAATGACTTAAGAGGCACCATTAATTTTTTGTTAGTTGGAAAAAATATTTCCTCCATCATATTCAACTGCATTCTAAATTTAATATTTCGTCTTCAAAAAGAAACACTTCTAGGGAGATCCTTTTCCTTTAGATGGATGTATCCTTCTGAAAAAATATTTTCACAATGAAATATATCATCTAAAAAAGGAATTATTCTAAAGGTTTAATTATGAGAGGTTATTTGGATCAAGAATGTATGGATTTTTATTCAATGTATTTGTCCGATTTGAGTAGAATACATTACGAGACAATTATAAATTATTATGAGAACTATAGAGAAATTGAGCCATTATTTTCATCTATTCCCCAAACCAGAGGAGTTATTGGGTCATATACATTGGCTACATTGAGCCTTAAAGATATAGATATGAAACATCACACCATCTTATTTAAATATGTTTTGTTCGATTACTATATCAAGTAAGTAATTTGGATATTTATATGTTATCTGATACTATGTAATTTCACATACACCATAAAATTTTATTATCATTTTATTTAGTAAAAATAAAAAATTTTAATTATAGATCATCGATCTTTCGCTTTGTGATGGGGAGAGGATTTTTATAGAAAAATGTTTTCTTCTTTTCAAATTTCAATTTAATGACCAAAAAATTAATTAACACAAAATATAGATATCAATTGAATTATATTATTCCTATATATTTTATTTATTGAGTTTTCCTATTGACTTCATTTCTCAAGAATTGAGAGCCTTGGATTTTGGTCATAATTATTTTGTTTCTTAATGAAAATCTCTAATACTCAATGGGTATAAATTTTCTTCTAATGATCTTGTGGTGAAAATTAAAACAGATCATGATGGAGTTATGTTAATTACTACAATAGGCAGTTATACTAGTTCATTACATAATTATCCTTGATATGAAGATGTGTATTATTATGGACTTGTTGATGAAATATTATTATCATATTACTACTCTCATGTTAGATTCACTATGTTGAAATTTAAATGGTATTATTAAATGATGTTAAATGTTAAATTTATTAATGATTATGGATTTAGTGATATTGATATGATTTGATTCCTAACTATAAATGAACAATACATTTTGGCATCAATAAAAAAAGTGTTTTATGTAAAATATCATATGAAACCAGATTAGAGTGTCATTAAAGAAGTAATCCCAAGAAATATTTCTCCTGATGTTGAGTAAAAAATTTACGTTCCCCTTGGTGTTGACCAAAATATTTCATTTGATTACTCAAATTTTTTAATTGTGAGAGTTGATGTTGAACCAGAAGTAGTGGTGGGTAATGTGTAGAAGAGACCATATATGTTCATAGTTTTTTAGATTACCTTGACATTAGTTTCATAGGTTGGTATGACTACAGTTACATTAATTTAGTTTTAGTTTGGAATGATATGTATGTTTTAGTATTTTTGGATTCATGGTATTTAATTAGATTTTTTTCAATTCATTATACCTGGTTTAAAATGGGGTTTAAATGTATAAATTGGTTTTAAATTATTGTTAAAAAACATGTTATGACATTGTTTATGGACTGTTTGAATTTCAAGATGTATGCATGATTTTTATAAATTGTTTCTAAAAAATGTACATCTCATCCTTAGGTATATTATGAAAAATACATCAGAAGTTCAAAGGAAGAAATTAATTGATGATGATCGATAAATGTAAGAGCCTGAGTTACCTCATATTATTCTGTTTTTGAGTATGATAATATTAATATTTTTATTCTATATTACATATAATTTCATGTTCAAATTATAAATCAATTTTTTTAGGGATTTTCAGTTTCACCAGATTTGACATCTCCTCATCCTACCTGCATGGTTTTGAGAAGGGATACTCCATGACTTCGACGGAGCACCTGTCTTACAATTTCTCACATTGACCCACCATCGAACACCCCATCTACCAAAACTTTCCCTCCTACTCTTGTGCGTACATGGATGTTCCAACCCATGCATCCATCATCATTTCATTTTACCTATCATTCCTATACCATTTCTATACCACCTATAAGGATGTTTGTACCCATTATTTCATCATCATCTCATTTCGCATATAATTCCCATACCATGTCTATAAGGACTATTGGGATCTTCCTACCCACGCCTCTATCATCATCACATTTATCCTCTTCTTCCGATACCATTCCTACACCACATATAAGGATGGTTCCAACTTTACCATTTCTATATCCTATGATGTATCCACAACCCTAATACCCATATCTCATCATGTCTATGTCACCTATATTTCCATATATCCATCCAGGATATGAGGATTCTATTACTTCAACTCCCAACCAAGTGCATAAAAATCACCTAGAGAATTCATTGGAAGAGATACATCCTATAGAGGCTACTGATCAAGAATAACCCACAGATCCATCAGAGCCTATTGAGCAGCTTGAATTAGGGTTTTTATTTCAATTGTGTCAAATTATATAACTTTATTTTATTCCTATTATACCATGAATTAATTCTCATTTTTCCCATTTATATTATTTAGTGGTATCTTCTAGTAGGTGAAATGGGTTCACCCATATGTGAGAATTTTGAATCTATAAACACTAATAATGGTGGATTACTGTGAATAAAAGAAAATGATATGTAAAAATTATAGGCATCATAAATGTTTTATGGACACATTATCCATGTACCGTGATATAATTCTGGTGGAACCAATAACATATAGGACTATTTGTAATTATATCATGGAAAATTAATGGGATTAGAATTTGGTAAGAAAATTTAACAAATTAATACCTATATTATTGTTTTATTTATATGAATTAACATATTTATTGCAAGGTTTGTTTATGTTTTCATGATAGGGATGTTTATAAGGTTGCAAGGTTGAGGGATCCTGGGGAGTTATGGCAATCATAACAACATGAGTTATATGTTGGCTAGAGGAGTATAGTTTGTTCTAATTTAGAGGGTTTACCCATATTCCTCTACTGTCCACAAATCTATTACCAAAAAATGATCTCATATTAGATGATCAATGATTTTAACGTATAATAATTCTTTAATAGTTTTTATATAAAATTTAATTCTTATTAAATGTATTTAATTTTTTTTATAACATCGGGGAAAACAAAAAGAAAAAGGATTCAATGATGTATATACACACATTAGGGCACACTACAATACACGAGCATGAGAAGTGCCACACACCATAATATAAAAAATATATTTAGATATATTTATATTTCTACTTAGTTAGATATATATATATTCATGTCTTATTTTTTAATTCATTATTAATTTTTTTATTTTGAAAATATTCAACTTATGTTTTATTATTCTATTAAATAATTGTGATATAAAAAAATGTTAATTTTAAACATGATATAATGTATGTTTCCATATAGAACTGAACAATAAGATATTTTTTTTGGAATGATATATACTGATATTTTAACATGAATCAATCCCCTTGGAAATGTGATATAGTTCCCATATCATAGATGAATTAGGATACACCTTCCTTCATCAAATTAAAATTTTAACATTAATTATAAGATCCATTCCATCATAATTGGTTCCTATATTTGTATTCAAATCCATGAGTTACAGATTGTGATATACTATCTATATATTATATTAGTACATTTCTTCCATTTTATAGTTTTCATATGAAATAAAAATCTTATTAATCATAATCTATTATTTTTCTTATTTGAGTTCACACTAATGAGTTTTTGTGGCGTACGATTCCTTGTATTTTAGTTTCATATTTTTATATCTTGAAATATATTATTAAATTATTTAACATACAACCGATTTACTATACATGTATGAATTTTATTTATCCTTCTCAAAATTAATTGCTAACTGAGTTTGTTGATTTGGATTTGGGGATTCTAGCACCTTATTGAAATATCAATTTAGTAGTGTAGAAAATAAAAGACTATAAACCTATTCCTATTTTATTATACAATAGTAACATTCATTTTTAATGAATGTTGGTTGTTTTCACCTAGGTTTTATTTCCATTTACAACACCAAATAATAGATGGTATTTATGGAATTCTCATAATGAGTAGTTAAATTATACAGTGTTTATGATTAGCTATTATTTATGAATTTTTCATCAATGTTTATCACATGTTTATATTTTTTATTTGATCATTAATTTTAATGTTATTACCTTTTATTATTATCATTAATGATTATAAGATGTTTATATTCTGAATATGTGTATACTAATCAATTTCATTTGCATTAAGTGGTATTGTGAATTGGAGGTCATGTTCCTCGAGAAAAATTATTTTTCTCAAGTAGGAAGAAAAAGAATGGATGTTAAATAAGTTCATAAAACAAACGAAAAGATAGTAAGTGATTTAATTTATATTTCAAATATTTATATGAAATTAATATTTAAATATGGTATCATTTTCAATAGTTTTCATTAGTGGACCTCGATGATAATGAAGACACAAACTTCAGCCTATATAATGAGTTTAGTGAGGTATTAGGTGATGAGAAACATGAGATATTCTGATGTCAACCAAGGAAAAAATCATCCCATCTATGTATTGGTCCTCATAAAGATCCTCTTAAATCTCTCAGAACCTTGAGTTGAAAATCTCTCATTCAGAAGAAGATAAGGCAAAAATAGAATTATAAGAGCATGAAATATGTAATTTGAGCACCGACCACTTCCAAAAATCTATTCCAATTATATACCAATCACTTCCATAAAAGGATTATACTACAATGGGATCATATTTGGCAACATTTCTCTCTTTAAATGATCCCCATAGGGATTCCAATGATGGTCCAAGTGGTTTTCATGTTTACTGTGGTGGCGATGATATTGTTTATGATGTTGTTAATGATGATTCTATTTATAATGATGGTATTGATACTCAAAATTATGTTTTTTTTATGAAGATATTCGTAATGGTAATGAGGATGAGAATGTTAGAGACATGTGAGATATTTATCACCTCCATTTTTGACATATCATTAATGAGACATGTGGAACATGTTTAATGAATTGAATTTATTGGTTTTATTGATGTATATATATGTTTCAGTATTTTAAATGGTTTGAAATTATTAAAAATGGTTGGTTGAATGTTGAATATAAAATATTTTTACATAATTGAATGTGCAATGTGTGTTTTATTTTCTTTATAGTCTTAGATGTTGGTGGAAGAGGTGATGGTTCTACTACTTCCAAATGGTGGAAAATACCTATACACATGGTTTGAATAACCTTGTGTATAGCTTACCTTCTAGGATAAGCTATACCCACGGTTCTCCAAATAGTGGGTATGATAGAATCTCTCAGGCCTATACCCATTATTTGAATATAAACCATGGGTATTGGACTATACCCACTCCTCCATCAGCCATAGTTCTTCAAAATGTGATTATATCCTATACCAATGGTAATAAATCATGGGTATATAGTTGTTTTAATGTAGTGAAATAATATTTTTTTTGTTATTAATATAATTAATTGTATTATAGATAATATATTTTTTATAATAATATACATAAAATAATTTCCATTGAGAAAAATATTTAATAGTTAATAATTGTGTTATTGTTAATATGTTATATTGTAGTAGTAATTAATTACTTATATAATAAGAAAAATAATATTTATCATTAATATTACTAATATTTATAAAAGTAAATATAATAATAACATTAATATTTAATGATAAATTTAAGATGATTATTTATTATATATAATAATGATACTAATAAGAAGAAGTAATAATATAGATAAAAAATTGTAATTATTGTTTTTACCATTGTAGTTATTAGTATTAGTGTTTCTCAATCATTCAAAAAATATTTGTTTTAATTTATGACTATATCAATTTGTTATTTTATGTGAAAAAATAAAATACATTTTATTACTTTTAAAATTTTAGAAGAAATTATTTAAAATCATATAACATTTATAAATTTAATATATGTTTGTGTGTTGGGTGATCATCCATTCCACAACTAGGCGTATATATAATGTGTCAATATCATGTATGTGGATGTCTATTCTCCGGCATATATTGCTACTATGTAGAATATCTGGAACCTATCTCCATATTATCCTTTGTGATAGGTCATGGATCTATGGTCACCATGATTATACCCTTTCTTAGCTTCAACGATAGTGGTTTCTGAGTAAAATACTCCCCAACATGTGAAGAAGATGGATGCTATGCAGCAGATATATACATATCGGTGGAAAATAATGTATACAATGTAGAAAAGTCTAACTCTATCATTATTGAAAAATATGACATGATAATAGACATTTTCCATGCATGTACCTCTAGCTATGGAAGTGGGCCTTTGGAAATATGAATTGGAGGATCATATAGATAATCATAACAAAAAACCTCTAGCTACGGAACATCTGTATCCATAATAGGATCATCACCAATGACACATATATATCAAGTTCAACACCCTCAACCTCTCCTACCACATAAAATAAAATCCAATGATAAATCTCCTTAATATGAATAAGAATCTCCATCACTGCTATATAAAAATATCCCTAGTAAAAGGAACGTCCTTCTGTATGATCAGAGATGTGATTGAGTAGAGTGATACAATAATCTTGCAAAAAAATAATTCAGTTAACTAAATATTATAAAAAACAATTGAATAGTGTAAGGAAGAATTATTACCAATAAATGAAAGCCTCATGCTTGTTGTGAATGATATTTCCCTTGGTACAAGCATTACCATCACCAATAATCAAGCTAATACAATAAATGCATATGTATTGTGATGGACCCTCATAACCAGGACTCATGTCATCTATATCAAATCTTAATATATCATGTATAATATCACCTCCAATCAATGTATTTCAACACTATCATCATCAGAGAATAAAGTGATGGTAACTAACTAGTTAGAACTGGAATGAGATGATAGAAGCTGAAATACCTCATAACTATTTCGATATGATTCCATTGAACAATATCAAAATGAATCATAGGTACGATATATGATCCAATAGAAAGAATAATCATACAGTATGGAGAGAGACTCTAAATTATAACCATAATATATAGAATCCATGAAACCTAAAATATCAATAAAATTAATAATAACTTAGTAAATAAAGTCATATCATGTTCACAATAAAATATTTTACTATATAATTAATTATCACATATGTCATATAGTTGAAGAATTAATAGAATAAATTTGTAAGCGTGAACAAAGTATTTGGTTGCATATAAATATAGATGTTCTTTAATCCATATATAGTTAACATTTTTATACTTTTCATTCATAATAAAAACTTATAAATTTTATTTTCACATAATAAGGAACAAAAAAATTCCATCTTTCACACTCGACTTCATGTAAAATGTCATATAGTAGTTGTGTACTTGCATGTGGAGCTAAGAGAGGGATTTTCTACCATATCCAAATATTATTAAGAATAAAAAATCCTATAATTTTCATCTTATAAATGAGATATGCACTACATAAAAATATATATGTATATGTAAGACATGCAGACCCCCAACTATGACTCACTATTTGGTCCAAATCCTTGAGTAACGGTAAATAAATCAAATGAAAAAATGTATTTAAATGTCAAAAAAAGGTCATTCCACCAATACATATAATAATATATGCATGTGAAAATCATTGCATGATGATCTTGTCAGCATCATCAACTAGATGGGATAAGTGATCATCTATCAACAACATGCATAATCATGTCACAATGACGAACCTATCATATACCTGATTTATTTTTTAGGTATTTCCTCTATTTATTTTTTTCATGCATTTATCCCTTGGGGTTCCCATGTGTTTTTTGTGAAAAATGGAGAATTTGGGCTTTGCAGCCGGTGCTGCACAGAAACACAAAACCATGCACCCATGACAAAGAAACCATATTACCAAATAAATTTTTTGTTAATGGAGAACACCAAATTGTGTTTATGGTTATTCAAACCATTTGGGATAATAGTGCATGTTGTTCCACATTTAAAAATAAGGGTGCACTGTTGCATCATGATTTGGAAAATCGTGCTGGAAAACCTTACAACGTTTCCATTTCATTAAAATAATTAAAATCTCCATGATCCCCTCACTGATTTTAACCTTAATTCCCCTACCATCAACCCTAGATGGGATTCTCATCCTTTAGATATCCCTCCAAGATCCCATTTATATCTTGAGCATCATTCCATGGGTGGTTGTGACCCCGATTCCTCAAGGAAACACCATGTAAGTCCTTTATCTCTCTATTTCTCCCTCTTTAATGGGTTATTCTTCCCAATTTCATTATTATTGGATTTCACATGGGTTGTATGACCTATGGAGGGTTTTATCATGTGTTGTTGTGGAAATATTTATGTATGTTGTTGAATATTTCCTTGTTAGCATCTTGTGATGGTGCAGTTTTTGTTTCACACAAATTTCTAGAAGTTTCCAAGTGATGGGTAGTTTTTAACATGATTATACATTATTGAATGATTTTAGATTTCTTACATGAATTTTTAAATGTGTTATAAGAATTGATTATGTTGTTTGAAGAACATTTTGGAAAGGTTTTAGGATACACATGTGATTAAAATGGGTTTTCTAAATATTTTTTTATTAATTGTATTCCTTATTGTTATGTTTTTTGAAAATATATTATACCTTTTGTGGAATATGAGAAATCTATTTTAAAAAATATTTAATGCAGAAATTTTGTCGAAATTTGACTTTCAAGTGAAATAAGTTTTTTTTAACATTGGATTTCTTATTGGGCACCATTATTGTTTCTTGAAGTTGTGAAGCATAATATAAAAATGGTTTTGATATGGATATAATCTTGAATGGTAATTTTCCCATGGAATGTGATTCTCTCACACATGTGTTCTTCCTGCTGTATTTCAAAAATGGTTTTCATAAATTGTGAAAGGGGTGAGAAATCCATTTAGAAAAGTTTGTTGTGGAAGGTGGTGATTTCATTGTGTTCATAGGATTCATGGAATGTATATGAGAATGTTGTGATATATGTGATATGGAATGGTATTTGGATCACTAAGAGAATCTATAGAACCTCGGAGGGTGAACTATAACTAGTACGCTATTTGATTCAGAAGTGAATAAGGCACATATTCATCGATCATGATTTATGACTACAATACTAACTAATCATGTGATATGATCATATATCAATAAAACAAGGGTCATTTTCTCCTCTATTGGATCATTCATGGGATCATTTCATTGGAGGCCATTAGGCCATGGGGAATGTTCCCCTATAATGTATCATGCTTGAGGATTATTTTGTTAGTTTATTAGAGTATTTTGATCACTAAGGTACAGGGTTTCTAGAGTCCTGCTACTTCTAGTTTCCTAAAGGGATTTTCCCATGGGTCTCAATTGTGATGTGATGCTTATTAGGTATGGCGATATCCATCAAAATACATTAGTCCATTTGTATTTATTTTTATTTTTATCAAGATTGATTTTGATAATGGTATTTCTTTAAAAAGTGTTTCATGCGAAATTTTTCTTCAAAAGGATTACTAAAAAATTTGTAGAGGTTCTTATGAAAATCTGAATGTTATTTTGTATTATAATGTTATAGCATGGAATTTTTTATTCTGGGTGGCATCCTACAAGACTCTAACTCACTCCTTGCATACAACATTTTGTGCATGTGGACATTTTTTTATTACCCAGGTAAAGGAAATATGTGTCATGGTGATGGTGGATCTATTTTCTAGAGTTCAAATTATTTTAGGTGTTGGTGGTGGTATCTTGAGGGTGATGACTATTTTTCTGCATGAAGGTACTTTTTGGACAATCCTATTATTCCAATTTTTTGTATCTTTTTTGGTTGTTTTTCAAAGTGTAAACCATGAAAAAGAAAATGGGTGTACCTTATTTGATTATGATTGTCAGTTTTTTTATGTTTATTAATGTTGGTTGTTTATGATTATATACATTTTTGAAATCATTCTCAAATTATATTATTGATACCAATGAACTAGTTTCTATCCTGTGGGGATATGGAATGCCCTTTGGTCCTTTCCATGAATCAGGCTGGGTGTTGGGTTGGATGGAATCCCAGATTAGTTGGTGAAATAATTGTATCGAAGAAGGTCACAACATTTCTGGGTCAAGTAATTTTCATTTATTTTGGATAGCCCAGATCTCGGATTTTCAAGGATTGAGGTTCAAGTTGTGAGTGGGGTTCCTAACAAGCTCACCTCTTGACAAGAATCGAGTCACAATGGGATGTTAGGATTTGATTTTTCTTCTCCTCCATGTGTAAATTTACAAAATCAAAACTGTATATAGACAGTACATGTGTGTGTGTGGAGTGGTTCTTTTTGTATTATTATTGTGATGGATTTGGTTTGTTCTGATTCATGAAAATGTTTGAGATTTTTTCTTATTACTAAAAATTATCATTATGATGTATTTATGGGTTTCTCCTTGTTGTTATTGGTTGTGTAGAAATATTCCTCCCTAGAGACCCCATATGTATCCATGAAAAGAATAATTAGTGATTTATCCATCATCAATTGATTATAGGTTAGTGGAAGATATGTTTAGGTATATCCAATATTTGGGACAAGGAGTGGGCTCAGGTCCTTCTCACGACAGGGAAGTAGATCTAGGTCTTGGGAGTGATATGACCCATGAGTTCCCCAAGAACAAGATGCCTTCCTTTAGAGGTAGCATGTAACATTGGGAAGTTGAGCAGTGGCCTGAGAATATATAGATAATGTCTAATTTCGTGATACTTCTAAGGAGTGTAGAGTGAAATGTTCTTCATTAATGTTGTAAGGTCCCAATCTAAAGTGATGGGAATCAGTGGGGTCATTTAGGAATCATGAGAATATGAGTCAGAATGTTTCCAAGGCTGTCCTAAATGATAAATATTTACTAGATATTTTGGGATTCTCCAGATCCATGTAGTTTTTGGAGCATATCAAGCCAGACTGGACCATGATGGAATATTCTAACCACTTTATAGTGCTCATTTAGTATGTACTCATGATCGTTTCCAATGAGAAGATGAGGTCTTGGAAGTTCAAGATGCAGTTTGGTCTAGAGACCCTATATCACGTTATCTTGTTCAAGATGAAAACCTATGCTGAGGTGGTTGACCATGATATGATGGTCAAGATTGATTATCGAAGACATTCTACTTTCTCTGGAGTAGTATCAGTAATGGGAAGTGGTAGTTATTTTTAGAAATAGAGTAAGTGGGATGAGAAGGGGAAGAATTGATGTGGTAGTTTAGTACATCATTTGTAGATATCTTATTCCATGACTGCCAACACTAGGTCGGTCCTATTCCAGTAGTGGGTGAAGGCATGGAACATTCAACCTATGTGCTCATCTCTACCCAAACCATGTCACTTGTGTGGAATTATGGGGCACTTGAAGTGATTTTTTAATGTGGTGAACCTATCTTTGTGTGGAATTAGATCTGTGGCTCAAACAAGATAAAAGGTTGGTGATAATGGTGGAGGACAGTGGGGTCTTAGTTTGGAAGCAACAATGATAGGGAAGGATCATCATCTGGTCAGATTCAGTACAACAATGATCTATAGGCTAGTGATCATTCTTAGGGTTAGGGTGAGATGAGGTAGCTTCATGCAGTGGATCAGGTACTAGTGGAATGAGATTCAATGCATGTTATAGTTCTATGCACCATTCATACTGGATCAAATTCATTTTTTCTATCTAAGATATCATTTCATTAGTTTATTTCATCCGTTCCCTCCTTATTGATTTGTTAAATTTTCCAACTGATCTTATTTCATATGCGATGTAGTTGGTAATACCATTTGGTAAGAAGAAAGAGTAGGGTATTAGTTTTTAATCCTATTCACTCACTCTGTCAGGGGTCAAGTAAGAATATATTTTATTATTTTGAGATGGATATCTATAATGTTATCCATTGTATGGACTGCATAGTGCATTTTTAAGAACACATCAATTGCTATAGTCATCGAGTAAGTTTTGAGTCACCTGATTAAAGTGCACAAGTATTCTTCGTTAATGGGATCCTCATTCATGTCATTCTATACCTCCACTTCTAGAGTTTGGAATCATTGATTTTCATGTCTTATATCTCACATTAGAGGATGAATATGGTGATATTGAGAGTGGATTACCTCCTATGTTGCATGAGTACCTAGAGGATTTTAGAAAATATTTATTGAGTTAGCCTCCGGAGTGGGTTGTTGAGGTCACCAATTATTTCTAACTAGGAACAAATATGTTATATATTACCTTGTACCATATGGACCCCATTGAGTTTATGGAAAAAAAATATATCTATAGGATTTGTAATCCAAAAGATTCATTCACCCGACCATCTCACCTTGGGCCCCTCCAGTTCTATTTGTGAAAAGGATGATTGATCTCTCCAGTTGTGTATTGATTACCAGATGTTTAATAGGGCTATGATTAGGAATAAGTTTCCATTTACCCACATTTATGAACTTTTCAATCAGCTTAAGGTGTCAAGGTGGTACTCCAGAATTGATCTTCGTCCTTGGTATCATCATGTCATATTTAAAAAGGTGAATGTTTCAAAAACATTATTCTGAAATTTTTAGGACCATTTCATGTTCTTTTTTCATCCCTCTCAATTAGAAATAGTTTTCTAGTGGTCTTAAAGGAACTCATAAATTGGGTGTTACATTAGTACCTTGACTCTTTTTTCATTGTATTTATGGATTACATCTTGGTCAATTTCGGAACTGAGGAGTAGAATAATAAGAATTTGAGGATCGTGTTTGGAACCCTTCACGATCATCATCTCTATGAATAGTTTTCTAAGTGGACCATATGAATTATGGAAGTGTATTTTATGGTCCATGTTATCTTAGAATAAGGGTTTTTGGTGGACCCTGAGAATATTAGTGCAGTTCTCCCATGAGAGCAGCAGAGTAATGTGTTCGAAATCAAGAGCTTTTTGGGTCAAGCAGCATATTACAAGGGTTTCATTTGATATTTCTATCATAATGATTCATCCTTTATTGTACTCATCCAAAAGTGGGTAATTTTTTAATGGATTCTAGAGTGTGAATAATCATTTGAAGAGCTTAAGAAATGGTTCACCACAAACCATGTTTTGATTTTGCGAGATGCTAGAATTGGATATTTGGTTTATATAGATGATTCTAGTATGGTTCATGGGTGTGTGATGATGTAGGATGATCATGTGGTGTCTTATATATATCTCAAACTCCAAATTCATGAAAATAATTACCCAACCAATGAACTGGAACTAGTAGCGGTGCTGAATGCATTGAAGACATTGAACCATTATTTTTTGGGGATAAGTTTGTAGTTTATTCTAATCATAAAAAGTTATCCTTTACTTTATCCTAGAAATATTAAATCTTAAGGAAGCATCACCAGTTTGAGTACCTCTAGGGTTTTGACAATGATATAGTCTATACCCTAGGAAAAGGTAATGTAATGGAAGATTCCATGAGCGGTAATGTGCAAGTTCAAGTATTGAAAAAGTCTAGTGATGAATAGAATTTGCTGTGACTCTTTGTTAAGATAAAATTGGAAACAAAATATCATAATGGAGGTGTGATCTTGGACAACATGTAGATGAAACCTTCTATTATAAAGTTGATTAGGTAAGAGAAACTAAGTGGTGCGCTATTCTAAAATAATATGTATTTTCTAAATGGTGGGATATTCCTTGTGACTGGTCATTATCTCTTGAGGGAGTTTTTTACTTCAAGGGTTACTTCACGGTGATGTTATCATTAAAGAAGGTGGTGTTGTAGGAAATACACCAATATCTAGGGTCCATTCATCCGAGTTCTTCCATTATGTAGTATGTTGTGCATCAGCAGTTCTATAAGGTGAGATGTATCTAAATTTGTATCATGATGTTATACATGTCAGAAGGTTAAAGCAGATCACCAAAGGCCCTATAATTTTCTTCAACTGCTACCAATCCCTAACTGGTAAGTGGGATGATATCACCATGTAAAATATTTTTTTATTTCTTCATACACCACGGGGGAGTAATTACATTATGGAAATGATTGATCGTATGTCCAAATAATCCCTTTTTATTTAAATCGGGGATTTAGCCAAGGTGGGTGAGTTGTGTCAGTTTTATGTACAAGAAATGTGAGGCTTCATGGTGTTCCATTAGTGATTATTTCTAATAAGGGTCCTTATTTTACCTTTTGGTTTTGGGAAGGACCTCATATGGCATTGGTTTTGTAGGTAAAGTTGAGCACAACAAACTATCCTCCAACGGATGGTCAGACGGAGTAGGCGAATCAAATTTTGGAAGACAAGCTTCAGGAATGAGTTGTTTATTTTGGAAGTTCATGTGATAGATATTTGGGATTGTGTGATGATTTATATGACCATAGTTACCAATCCATGATTTCAATGGCTCCTTTTTAGGAACTTTATGGTCACTTGTGTGTGTCACCCTTTTGTTAGGATGGGGTAGGTGACACCTTATTGATAGGACCGAGCGTAGTGAAAGAGACTTCAAATAATGTCATGTTGATCAAGGAGTGGTTTTTGAAATCTTAGAGTCATAAAAATATTTATTCCAATCATAGGTGTAGAGATTTTGAGTATTCTATGGGTGACTGGGTGTTCCTGAAAGTAGAACCTTTAATGGGTTATCTTCATTTGTGTAAACAAGGGGAACTAATTTCATGGTATGTTAGACTTATTGGAATTATTGAGATATTTTTCAAGGTTCCGTATAGGTTTCATTTACTTCCCAGTTAACATATACTCATGACGTGTTCCATGTTTCCTAGCTGAAAAAATATAACCCAGATCCGTCTCATCTGTGGAATTGGGAAGAGTTAGAATTGCAGCCTGATTTTTCGGTATTGGAGTGAACAATTCCGATTGTGTATTCATAGAAGAATGTTCTTCATAATAAATATATGCCATTGGTTCAATTTGTTTGGAAACATTGAAATTATGTTCATGAGATTTGGGATTGGGCATCTTTGTTTGAATATGAATATATGTTTTTATTCTTTGATGATGTTTGAGGTTGACTTTCTGGGGAAAAAAGTTTTCTTGGTGGTAGAAATTTCACATCTATGTTTTCATTTTGAGTTATTTATTCTATTTATTTTTTTATTGAATTTATCCCTTGGAATTTACATTATTTTTTTTGGTTAAAATTGGGAATTTTGGATTCATAATATCTGTCACATGGTTGGCATATGAATAGGGGAAACCATGAACCCTTACAAAGGACACCGTGCGACCTATTTTATTTTTAGATAGTGGTGAACCACATGATTGATTCATTGTTAGACAAATCATATAGGATAACCATATGTATTTTCTTCATAGGTATAGAGGGGTTCATGGTTTCTACATAGTTTGGAAAACCATGTGGGAAAACCATGTGACTTTTCCAAGAAATTAAAAAGTTATAAATTATCTACTTTCCGTCTTTGGTTTTAACCCCAATTCCCCTCCAATCCGCCTATTCTGGACTTTCAGCCAATGGAGATCACTACAAAATACCTTATGCATCTTATGAATCCTTACATGTGTGTTTTTGACCCAGATTATTTAATTAAACACCCATTAAGTCCTTATCCTTTTGATTTCTCCCTCTTTCCAGGGTTCTTCTTCGCTCTTTCTTGACTTCTAAATTTCTAGTTGGTTGTATGACCTGTGGAGGGATTGATCTTCTCTTTTTTGGGAATGTAATGATGTTTTTTGTTATATATTTCCTTTTTAGAATAAATTTTTGTTGTGTTTGGGATTGTTTGAATATTTATGGACGTTTCCATATGAGAGTTAGGTGGTTCCACACTTTTTCATTAGTAGTGGAGTTTAGATTTATTTCATGAATTATTAAATGTATTCAATGAATTTTTTTGTGTGGTGTGAACCATGTTTTGTAAGGGTTTTAGGATGCACATGTGATGGAAAATGGGTTTTCTAAATGAAATTGGTTTTATTCATTGTATTTCTAATTGCGGTGTTTCTTGGAAATGTCACATACCATGTGTGTAAGGTGTGAAATATATTTTCAAAAATATTTAATGGTGATAATATATTGAAAGAGGATTTTCAACTGAAATAAGTTTTTTTGAACTTTGGATTCCTTTTTGGGAACCATTAATGTGTCTTGAGGTTGTGAATCATATTATAAAAATGGTTCTGATATGGATATGATCTTGAAAGGGTATTTTCTCATAGAAGGTGATTTCTATACCCATATGTTCTTGTTGTATTTCAAAAATATATTGCATTAATTGTGAAAGTAGAGATAAATATATTTCCAAAAGTTTTTGTTTTGGAATGTTGTGATTTCATTGTGTTCTTAGGATTCTATAAATTTATATTATAAAGTGGTTATCTATGAGATAAGTGAATGGGAATTTTATAATAAATTAATTCCCAAGTACCTAGGTGGACAAACTAGAACAAGTATGCTAGTCAATTCTGAAGCGGATCAGGCCTAGATTTAACAAGAAGGATTTATGATTATAATACTAACAGAACATGTGATGTGATTTGAGACCACTATAACATGGCACACATTCCCCTCTAGTGGCTCATTTATTAGAATGATGTTTTCGAGACATTAGACCTTGGGGAACATTCCCCTCTAATGGATCATATATGAGGACACTATAAGTAGTTTAGTGGTGGATTTTGAAAATTAATATATGAGGATTCAAGGGTCCCTATATTTCTAGTTAACTATAGGGATTTTATCGTGGTGCTCACTTGTGACATGATGATTATGAGATGTGGTGCTCTCCATCGGTATATGATAGGCCGCATGTATTTTTTTCATTTTAAGAATGATTTTTTTAAATGGATTTCATTAAAAAGTGTTTCTTGGGAATGTTTTATTCAAAATGTTTCTTAAAAATACTTTAGAGTTTCTTAAGAAATTATGCATACTAATTTGTCTTATAATGTTATAGAATGGAATATTTTAATTTGAGAGGCATCTTACTGGGATCTGGATCACACCACGCAAAGTTCTTTCGGTGTATGTATACTCTGTTTTCTATGATCCAGGTAAAAGTAATATGTTTCATGGAGATAGTGTATTTGGTATATAGAGTTCCACTTCTTGCAGGTGTTGGTGGAATCGACTTAAGGGTGATGAATCTCTTGTTTCATTGAACTCATTTTTGGGATAATCCTATTGTTCACATTTTTCTTATAGCTCTTTTGGTTATTGGTTGAACAATACACCATGAATATGAAAATTTTTGTACCTTGAACGATTTTTCTAATCAGTTATTGTGATTTTTTTGTTATTTATGATTATATAAATGGATAAAATCATTCCCAAATAATATTTTTGATACCCAAGAACTACTTTTGAGCCTCTGGGGATCATGAATGCTCATTGGTATTTTCCATTAATTAGGCTGAGTGTAAGGTTGGATGATATCCTAACATGGGTTTTTACTGTACATGTCATCATTCCAAACCTCAATGCCCAAAAGTCTTTGAACATGATAAAACTAATCTATACAGACTTGACCCATCACTGGAGAATACTCAAGGGGGTTCCCCAACCAAATAGACATTTCCTTTAGTGTAATGGTCAACTATCTATCTATAAAATGAAATTTATTTGTCTCTAGACATCATATATCTATGATCATAGTAATGACCTAATGAACAAAAATGTGAATTCTCGCATGGCTATTCCATATAACCCAGCATGGGGAAGATGGTGGATAATGACAGGAGGTGGTGCACCATGAAGGGTTTTGATGAGATACTCATACATTCAAAGTGGGAACTAGATGTCCCTATATGACCAACCATGAGACATGCCTATCGTGAAATGTGTGAAATGGAGGGTCCACAATCTATACATTTTATATCATCGTTAATTTTTATATTTACTTAAAAAAATTGAAAAAATATTTTAAAAACAATAATTTATGAAGAAAAATGAGGTAGACAATTGATATTTATAATAAATAATTGTGATAAAAATGAGGTAAAAATAGATGTGGCTGATGTCATTAGCTTAGTCTCTCAATTTAATAATTTAATTATCTATAATAATGTTTTATTTACATCTAACTAATTATATATATATCAAACATGATGAAAATCCCACATAGTATAAGTGACTACATGATATATTCAACCTATCATGTGATTTTAAGGTTAGATTTAATGATAGTTCATTTAGAGGTTTCACCTATTGTTATTTAATTCCATTGCGTGTCTAATTTTGTAATAGTTGAAGTATCATAAACTTATTTCTTATTGAAAACAAAAACGAAACTAACTAGTGATGAAATAATCCAAAAATGAAACAAGTTATAAATAAAAGGATCTACTAATAATTTTTTTTCATATAAAAAAATGTAGACATTCATGGAAAAAAAATCACTCAAGGATGATGTGAATTGGATCCTCATCATACCACATGGGGAAATATTTTACCAGTATTCCTTTTTTTAAAAAAGTATGCGTCACAGTCCCACTACCTATTTTTTAGTTCATTTTATTCTATTTACGATAGGAGTATACTTTAGTTGTCCCTGAGGTCAAAACCTGGTAATATCAGGTAAGAAAATTGGTTAATGAGTTGGAAAGGTAGATGTATAAAATATCACGAAATTTATTCTGATTCAAGTAAAATGAAAAAAAAGAAAAAATAATGAAATAAAAGATTTCATAAATGAAAAATCCATAATATTAAACCTGGTAATATAAGGGACAACATTTGGCTGATCAGAAGGCAAGGTAATAGTGTACAAGTCACCATCAAGTATCCAAGGTGAACTCCAATAGTAAACCAATATGATCACATGATTCATCAAGACAAAATTGGGTTCCCAAGATATGCTCATTAGTGAACAATATGTAAAAGAAATTGTACAAAGATATAGCAATGCCCAAAAATAACCAAAATCACAATACCATCTTTAAAATACTTCCACCATCAACCGAACACTATTTTCAATGACCGGTTTGTGGCACTATGTTTCTTGGAATTATATCCATACCTAATAAATGGGTCGAACATTTAATGATAATGCATCATACTATATACATTAAATATCTATTTTTAAATTCTAACCAAAATACATTACATTTTTCAGCTACTGATATGAATTTATTTACTATTCAACAAATTACTTCACATATATAAAAAATGTATCATATACTAAACATGTGATATGGTGTTTACACACAACCTTAATGATCCTGGTTTTTCACTCCATAGTATTAGTGGTCATATATCCATATCTCCTACCACTATCATATTCTAATGACCATTTTTCTTTTGAAATACACATCATATAACCATAAAAATCTTGATTATCACTTAAAATTTAATTATGTTGTTAATGAAACATTCCATTTTGGAGATCATATGATGAAACCAGAAGAGAATAATATATTTAAAAGGATATTAATTTTTTAACAAAAACTATAAGTACTAGAAAACATACCGATCTTGATGGTCACATTCTTTATTTTCTCATCTATAAAATTCATATAAACATTACTAAAAATACTAATAATTCAATATTTATGATAACAATTAATTTTTCTTCATGAAACTCCATCACTATTAACGACCTCTGTAGTCACTCGAGGGTGAACAAATATCAGAAACACTTCTTAGATTTTCTGGCATTAATGCATATATATGAAAAAACCAACTATAGGATTCTAAATTCTCCTTTTCAATAATGGGAAATGAATGTGGTAGAAGAACATGATTACCATCTCATATGAAATAAATAAGTCAGATCACTTGAATAATTTCCATAAAGAAAAGATATATCATCTTGAATGATTTTTTTACAATAAAGTAATGTATCGTTGCATGGACTAAATTCCTAAAAAAGATTATGGAATTCCACCATTGTTTGATCAACTCAAAGATATGGGGAGACAAATTCAACATTATCCAAATGAAAAATAACTTAATTGTTGAGGGAAAATAATTCAATTGTCTGTGGAATCACTATATATGATTCATCATATTCACTATAAACTTTCATAGGTGAATTTATTTATCATTCGAATATTTGTTGTAGGATATCTTATATTTGAACAATTATGGTATTTTTTTCTTGAACAAGGGTCAGAAGAACATCCTGACACATTCATATCATCTCTACAATAATAATATATATAAACAATTCATTAAGTGAAGATTGATCATGTGACAAGCTTGGTTGTACACAAATGTGTGAGCCTTTTAGTTTTGTTATCTTCTAATATGAAAAAAATTTATCATATATTTCCCAAATTTGAAATTTATATTTCGACCATTATTTTTCACACCGAATTAGATATTTTTTATTTTTGGACTCATCAACCACAAATAAAAAATACCAATCTATGCGGTATTATTCTCACACATTTTTCAAGGCACCATTAATTTCAAAATCTTGCCCAACATATATGGTGTTATTATTATATGTAGATCTAATATCTACAATTATATGGAATTCAATTGCTCGTGTAATGACATCCCAATCAAAATACCATGCACATGAAATTTTGTTGACTAAGGAAGTCAATAATATTGGATGATTAACATTAATTGGATTCTTCCTATCTATCAAAGGAACCTCAGTAGGTTCATTCCTCACATCATCATGATCTACAATATCTCTTTATGCATCACCAGATACATTCTCATGAAATAAAGTGTCATTAATTAAAATGAAAGTATTGATTAGGATTCCCCTTCAGTTCATTTCAAATTATGATCATTATTCATTATTATTATTTTCTTTTATCGATTTCATATGAGAAGGAAATGAATCAGATTGTTTTGAAGGACCGACTTAACCATATCTCCCATAATATGGTCATGTAGTTGTAGGTCACACCACATCAATATCATAAATCACCGCTTATAATTCTATTAAACCATTACTACATTGTTTCATGAACAATGATTATGTATCCACCCAATCATCATCATTGAGTAGATGATAATCAACATTCCATATATGATTAGTATATTGAATATGTTGATATGTAATTAATTTACCTGATCAATCATGACTATTTTTTAAAATACTATGAATCTCCCTATGAACATCATCCAATGTCAAACATTTAAAAATATTTTACGCTTCTGTAGGTGGAAATCTGTAGCTAAAACATATATTAGTATTAATTAAGTCACCATTATAATATATTGAAATAAATATGATAAACTATAAAAAATTATTAAAAATATGTTATATACAACATCATATAATGCTGAAAATGTTTAAATTGGTTATGATTAAATAATTTTGTTTTTATCTTGGGAAATTTTATATGGATTGGTTTATAATTATTTGATAAACCAACCAAAACATAGAGGGAACATATGGAGCCTCTATTATCACAAATTTTAGCAACCATCAGTCTTATTTAAATTTTGATGTAAAAAAACCACTTCAAACAAAAACAACTCAAGTCAAAGTCCCTTTTATTAATATGATGCTCAAATTAAAGTGAGGGGGGATTGGAGTTGGACGTACATAATATTTTTACATAGGCATGCAGGTTATTACATACTTAGAGAGTGGAATGACATGTCAGTCATCAATGAGGAAAATAAAATTAACTAATTAAAAATTATACAATAACATAAAAAATGAAATGGAATTTAAATCATACATTGGTCAAAAATCTCAAGAGTAGTTAATAATAAGAAATTAAATAACTGGATACAAAAAATATGACATGACATTTTAATCATTCGTTATAAATCCTTCTCCAGATCATTCATCATAAAAGATTTATAAAATACTTGTTTGGAAAATTTATTATGTTCTGCATATCGTAACGTTACATATAATTATTTCTAATAAATAATATATAGACACAAAAATATATTTATATTCTTACATTCATTAATATTTTTCACTCTTATAGGTGGTAAACTATCATTAAAACCCTAATCGAAATAAATAACCCCTTTATTGACACTCACATGATTTCCTAGAACGTAAATATGATAAACAATTATATATATATATATATATACTACGTTCTCAAATGTTGAACATGTTAAAATTTATTATGATTATATAATTGTTACTTGATATTGAGACGTTTTATATAGATTGATTCATCGTTATTTGATAAACCAACCAAAACCAAGGGGGGGATTTTGAAGAATCCTTTATCTCAAATTTCAGAAACTATCAGTCTCTTTTCAGTCATGATAAAAATATTCATCTTGAAACTATAATTCCTCTTATAGAATTTCCATTAATTATAGGGTTACTCACATGAGAGTGATGGAGAATGGGGGTTTGGGATGTATAATAATTTTACATGGACATGAAGGTTCATACATACTTAGATAGAGGGATGACACATCAACCATTAGTGAGGAAAATAAAATGGATTTATTACAAATTATATAACTAAATAAAAAAAGACATACAATATCAATCATATTTGGCTGGTCATCTCAAAATTAGTCATCACATAGTATTCTCAACATGTTTTTGGGGGTGCCTATTATGTTATACGTATTATGAATTTTCCTATAACAGTTTCTAATAAATAATCTATATCTACATATATATCCATATATTTAAATTTCTTTCTTTTAAATATCATATATATATATATATGATTTTTTTATTTAATGATGTATTTTAAATAAATTCCTAGCATAAAATTTCAAATATTATATTCAATTACTAATAATAATATATACATAATTTATGAAAATATTAGTAATAGTAAATTTTGGTTAAATTTATTTATAAAAAAGTAAAATAATTTAAACTTATGTAACAATTAAAATATCTGAAACTTATGTTAATTTCACTATAATAAAATTACATAAGTATATATAATCATATTAAAGGAAATAAATTTTTCCAAATGTAAAATTTTCAATGTGTAATTATATATTTAAGTAGATTTAATTTACTTACCTATGTATATCAAATATTATAATTTAAATTAATATCACTTTAGATATAATATATTATAATATATTAATATTAAAATATTCAAATATAATTATTCGAAATTTATATTACAAATATATATATTTTCAAATATTGCATTCAAATAACTCAAAAAATATATAAACATTAATGAAATAAACTTTATATATTAATATTTTAAAAATTAATTATATTTGTTTTTGTAAACAACTATGTTTTATAAATAAAAATATTAATATTTTATTCACAACTACTAAGATATTATTAAAATTATATTTTCATAATTTTATTTAAAAAAATTAATATATATATATATAATAATATATTATAAATTTATATAAATTTTACTATGATACATAATAAAAAAGTATTTTTTATAAATAAATTTTCAAAATATAACTTTTATAAAATATTTAGCTCGATTCACTTTATTTACCTATGTTAGTGGAAAATTATAATATAAATTTTTGTTACATTAAATATAATATATAATTATATATAAATCTAAATATAATCAAATATTATTATTCTCCATTAAAATTTTAAATATATACATATTTTTAGACAAGTTTATTTCATCAAATATAAACTATATTTTATTCATAAAATTTTAATTATCTAAATAATTAAATTTAAATTATTTCAAATCAAAAAACAATAATTCCTACATAATTAAAATAACACAATTAAAAATAATTTATACATTAATAAATTCATTCATATTAAATAAATAAATCTTACAGACAATATAAATGAAAACAATTCAACAATTAAAAATTTTAAATAGAAATTTTAACTTCTTAAAATCTAGAAATATAAATTGAGAATGAAATCTAGTTGATCTGCATAGAAAAACACTGAGAAGAAAAATTGAACATGGAGTAGGGAGGAACCACTATTTATAGTTTTTGTTCATGAGAATGCATGAACCTCATTCACACCTCCTTTGTAAAAATTTTACAGGAAGTGTGAATAGGGTTCATGGTTCCTTGGCAGAAGAATGATAAGTCTGAACCATGTTTACCAATGCCTTCAAAATTAAGAAGCGTGAATGAGGTTCATGCCTCCGCAGATCCAGTTTTTAAAATACATCGAACCATATCTATTTCTTTTATTTTTTAATCATTAAACACCAACAAACAACTCTCAACCACTCATTAGTTAAATGGTTTCTTAGAAAAAACCACATTGATTCTACCTAAAATTATACTTTTGAGAATAATTTTTATAGATTTTCATCGACGTATATTATATTTGATGATTTGGTGGCCATTAAAGAAAAATTAAATTATTCTAAGGATAAGGTCATGTTGTATTGCCTTTTTTCATGATTCAAATGATAATAATTGGGTCCTATCTCAAACTATTGGTATATTTTATGGCTTACATTATATTTCTACATTGTGAATCATGGGATATTATATATATAAATATGATTTTTCTTATAGGTTATAAAATGATATAATTTATATTATTCTTATATTGGATCAATATCTATATGAAATACTTATACTTCTATATTTCCAATAATGTTATAACATTAACATTGGAATTTACCATATTCTTAAATAAACCATATATCTAAATTGAAATGTGACTTTGATCTAGTGCTATTGTGAAAATTGTGAGAGTGTTGATTAGATTCTCATGTTTAAGATCATCAAAGTAAACTATGTTAGTAATGTTGGAAACAACCTACGAAAACAATTATCATGTAGGAACTGATTTGGGTCCAACCCATTTACTAAATATATAGAAATTTACAGATGAAGATATTTTTCTCAACATTAGTTGAGGAGTTTCCTTAAATATTAATGAAGAATTATTCTTAATGTTATTATAATAATAAATTAATGTCGGCTGTATTAATTGGTGATATAGACATGATGATTATATAAATATATGTACCAATATTTTTTGAGTAAGAATGATGAGTTTTGCTAGGTGTTGACATGGATTTTGTGGATCCCATTTTGGGGAGTCCGACCTGAGAAAATATAAATCAGAAAATGAAGTAGGCCAAAGGAGAAGTTCGAGATCTAAATGTTCAAAGACCAAAAACAAGAAACCAAAAGACGAAATAACCATATGACGTTACTAGAACATCATCTGGTGGTTTGGGTAAAGTTATAGATGATGGGGATCCTCATAATATAGATTTTTTTATCCTTATTTAATCATAGTAGTGTTTGGATTCTATCATGAATATATGATGACATTCTAAACCATGCAATCTAGTTTTTCATTGTATTTTACTATGTGCTTGGATCCGTGTTTTATTTCTATGTTGTTTATATGTTGTTTTTCATTTCTTAGATTGAATAACTTGTGAGAGAAAAATCTATATGGAGGCTTGACTCATTGTGGTTTATGGGGTTCTTCAACTTATAAGTTTCACACAATAGATTCATGGGTGAAATTCCAGAGAAACTGTTTTTGTTTATTACTCATGGTGGTTGTTACTATTTTTAATGGATGCATAGGAAGGATGTTCCTATCCGTAAAATTAATTACCAAAGTAAGGTTTTTATTCTTTGTGGAAGGGAATGATCATATATTTAATGGTGGAGTATTTAATAGAGGACTCAAATGATGTTATCGAAAGATAATGGCATCACCAGATGTGTTTATGAATGACAGAAAGTAAACATGACTTGATTATGTATTGAGATGTGTTTCATTTTTTGTGACATTCAGAGCATGAATGTCATCATATATTGTGTAAATACACAAGAATGAATATGTGCTTCAAGATTTTGTTTAAATAAAAATTATGATTCCTTTTAAATAACGTGAATAGTTTTATTACATCATTAGGAGTGTAAAAAATATTATGTAATCTAAAAAATATTCAATCTAAATCCTCCATAAGATTAATGATCCATAGTTTCAAACATATTCTTATGAAAAAAATTAATTGGAGAAATGAAAAAGATTAGGTTATCTTAAAAAATTAATGATCTGCTTTTAGCAGAGAATAAGAGAGTTGTGTTTTATTATTTTATTTGATTCCAGAAAGTATTTTTAATTTTTTATCTTTTTTAATTTTATGATAGTAATTTTTAACTTTTCAAAATTACCAAATTCATATCTTGTGGAAACAAATGAAACCTGAATTTGTTTAGAATGAAAATTATTAAAATCTGTATAATAGATACATATTTGAAACTCAAAATAAAAAAGAAATATAATAGTTAAATATAAATTTAATATAATGCTGTTATAGACACCATAAAGGAAGGAAAGTTTTATTATTCAATGATAACATATGAAGGGAATCCCAATAATGGTTATTAAAAACAAATAATTAATTAAATTTTTATAATACTTTTTATGGAGGATAAAATATATAAAATATGTTCATTTATCTGAACCAATCAAACCTTTACTTTCTCCACATTTCCTTTTTATTCTAAATTGGTTTTTAAAACTATTAAAGTGTGAACCAAGATAAAATGAATTCTTTTGGATTATTTTTTATTGATAAAATTGCTTAATTATTGATTGTGGATAAAAAATATAATTCCATGTTATGAGTTTTTTTGAGCCCAGGCTATTGGCATCCACCCCCTTTCTTTATTAAATGGTTGAAAACTCATCCCCCAAAAAATTTCAAGGGGGGTATGATGTTTTTGGGCTGGGTAAAAAAATATAACAAATAGAGAGGAAACATAGGCGGTATCTCCTTTAAAAGAAGGTTCTCTCTTTATACAAATATAATCTCCTAGTCACAACTCAATTACCCCATTAGAAATAATATTAGTTTGTTTTTGTGTGATCTTTCAAACTAATTATTAAATATATTTTTTTTCAGGATTCTATGTAATATAAGGTATGTATGTTCTCAAATTTGTCTATAGTGTGAATTTTTTATTTTTTTAATTTTTTTACCACATTGTTATTTGGGGGATCTTCACATTATATTATAGTTTCTTTTTATATCAATATTTTTTACTTTATTTATATTATTATCACATCATGGGAAAAATAATTTGTTTATATTCTAAGTGATGTGTAGATCTAGTGGAGTTTTAATTATTTGTAATTAATAATTCTCATATTTTAATGTATTATCTATTATTGATGCTCTGATGATTATTTCCCATAATTCTTATATTTTTATGTATTCTTTGTTATGAAATGTAAAGGTTCTAATGAATAATATATTGTATTTTGGAAAATTGGATGAAAACAGATGATTGACCCACTCTATGAATTGGATGAAAAAGATGGTGAAAGGCCAACTTATGGTGATATGGAAAATAATGTATAAAATAAATTATACATGCTTATAAAGAACATTTAATTATGGAAAGAAAGGAAACTCCAAGAAAGTATTAAAATAAGAAGATTGGAGTAAATAAAACTCATATAAACATGGTGAGTATTTTTATAATAAATATATACTATTAATGTACACAACAAATATTGGTGGAGGTAAAAAACTCAATAACACATGAATTATAATCATGGGAACAACATGGAACATAATATCTTTAAAGGAATAGTTTGATAACTATGAACACTTTTATTTTTGATGAAAAATGTCATAGAACATGTACAATTGATTGTGGGGGTTCGAATATTTCACAATCATTCACACCGGGATCACAATTTTCAAACATCTTCCAATCAGTTTTGTTCGTGGGGCCATAACACCCATTCATCCCTTTATTAATGATGTTTTATGAACCTACATTCAAAAGTACAAAGGTTTTTGAAAAATAGTCCAACAATTATTTGGGAATCACATTAGTCAAGAGGATGAGGGGACATGCTCGTCACACCCGTTGTGGAGGGGGATATTACCAAAAATAGGAATCTCTTAAATATTTGAGATTTGTTCTCAAATACTTAATTAATTCACATCTATGGAATACGTTCCTCCTAAATTAAAAAACAATTGTTAGCATGTGTGGAATTTAGAATCATCTTTATGTATCCAATGTTGTTCAACTTTGGTGATATCTATATGTATCCAAGGTACTCCATAAATGGTACCCTTTTATGAGTGGATGTGATATTATTTGGTTGTTTATTATTAGAATGCTCGTTTTAATCCTAAAATTGGGTACTCTAGAGTTTATCATCATCAATGGATACATGATTGGTTTTGATATTGGGATCAAGATTGTGATATTAGTTTCCTACTTATTTGTATGGATGGAATCAAAAACCATTTATTTCTGGGCAATTTAACAGGACACATCATACCTTTGAAATTTTTATGAAAAGGACCAAGCCATCCAGTTTAACATCACGAGATAAGGACATCTAGGCAACAGGTTCCTAGTTAAAGTTTTGTGTGGGACTTTTTCTAAAGTGGACAAAGGAGCCTATAAGGAATGTGGGACCCAAGTTCAGATATAAACCTAATAGGAATTTGGAACAGAGAGAGAGTTTGGGCTAGTAGGGGGTGTTGGGTTTCTATATCATTATGGATTCTTATGTATCCCATTTAAATGGGAATCAAAGCCCATGTAGTTCAGTTTTGAGGAAAAAAACCTATGGAGGTCTTCTAAAGTTTTTTCTCATTGGTAATGTAGCTATTTTATTGGATTAAGGGTTGATTTTTGGTCTTAAAACATTTAAGAGGATTCCATTTCGCTTGCTTCATCAGAGGTATGCCCACTTTGAAGACAAAGGATTGATTTAAGTGATTACACCGTATATGAGGATTCCCATTAGAGTAGTGACATGAGGAATTTATCTACTCATAGTGATTTTAAGATTTGGGTGGGGCATATGCATTGTGGGATTCCCTTTAGAATGGGGAAATGTTTAATATCTCTACTTATGGCGATATGATGGTTTGGTTGGGACTTACACCTAAGAGGATGACATAGTGGTTGGATGAATGTATTTGATGACCCATGCCTATGGATTCCCTCATAAAGAATATGATAGAAAGAGCCAGAATAGGATTCTATTCCAAGATATGAGTTTGGATGTTTGGTGTTTAGGATCACCATTAACCTCTAATCCCATGTGATCCATGCTTGAATGTGATAAACAAGATGAATCCAAATATTCAGAAAACTATAGGATCCTTCATCCACTGGTGGAAGATGTTGGGGCTGTAGGAGAAGAATAAAGGGGTTGTGATGGAAGTGTCTCCTCTACTACATGTAAAATTTCATCTAGTAGTTGCGTACTTGCATGTGGAGATAATAGAGGGATGTTCTTCCATATCCACACATGAATAAGAATAACATAACCTATAATTTTCATGTTATAAATGCGATATTCACTACATAACATTCAATATGTATATGTAAGACATCCAGACTCCCAGCTATGACTCACTATTTGGTCCAAATACTTGAGAAATGGTATGTAAATCAAATGAAAAAATGTATTCAAAAGTCAAAAAAATATAATTCCACAAATAAATATAATAATATATGCATCTGAATATCATTGGATGATGATCTTGTCAGTATCATCAACTAGATGGGATAAGTGATCATCTATCAACAACATGTATAATCATCTCACAATGACAGACCTATCATATCCTTTATTTAATTTTTAGGTATTTCCTCTATTTATTTTCTTCATGCATTTATCCCTTGGGATTCCCATGTGTTTTTGGTGAAAAATGGAGAATTTGGGCTTCCAGCCGGTGCTCCACAGTAACAAAAAACCATGCACCCATGACCAAGAAACCATATTACCAAATACATTTTTGGATAGTGGAGAACACCAAATTGTGTTTATGGTTATTCAAACCATGCGGGATAATAGTGCATGTTGTTCCACATATAAAAGTAAGGGTTCCCTATTGCAACACGATTTGGAAAACCGTGCGGGAAAACATTGCAACTATTACATTTCATTAAAAATTTAAAAATCCCCAACATTCCCTCATTGATTTAAACCTTAATTCCCCTACCATCTGCCCTAGTTCGGATTCCCATCCATTCGATATCCATCCAAGCTCCCTTTTATATCTTGAGCATCATTCCATGGGTGTTTCTGACCCTGATTCCTCAAGGAAACACCATGTAAGTCCTTCTCTTTATTTCTCCCTCTTTATAGGGTTATTCTTCCCAATTTCATTATTATTGAATTTCATATGGGTTGTATGACATGTGGAGGGTTTTATCTTGTGATTTTGTGGAAATATTGATATATGTTTCTGAATATTTCAATGTTAGCATCTTTTCATGGTGCAGTTGTTGTTTCACACTAATTTTATAGAAGTTTCCATGTGATGGGTAGTTGGTAACATGATCTTACATTATTGAATGATTTTAGATTACTTACATTAATTTTCAAATGTGTTCGATGAATTGATTATGTTGTTTGAAGCACATTTTGGAATAGTATTAGGATACACATGTGATTAAAATGGGTATTATAAATATTTTTTTATTAATTATATTCCTTATTGATATGTTTCTTTAAAATGTTTTATACCTTGTGTGGAATGTGAGAAATCTATTTTAAAAAATATTTAATGCTGAAATTGTGTCAAAATATGACTTTCAAGTGAAATGAGTTTTGTTTAACGTTGGACTTATCATTGTGCACCATTATTGTGTCTTGAAGTTGTGAATAATATTATAAAAATGGTTTATATATGGAAATGATCTTGAATGGTAATTTTCACATGGAAAGTGATTCTCTCACACATGTGTTCTTCCTGTTGTATTTCAGAAATGGTTTTCATAAATTGTGAAAGGGTTGAGAAATCCATTTAGAAAATGTTTTGTTGTGGAAAGTGGGGATTTCCTTATGTTCATAGGATTCATGGCATGTATATGATAATGTGGTGATATATGTGATATGGAATGGTATTTGTATCACAAAGAGAATCTCTAGAACCTTGGAGGGTGAACTATAACTAGTACACTATTTGATTCAAAAGTGAATAAGGCACATATTCATCTAGTATGATTTATGACTACAATACTAACTAATCATGTTATATGATCATATATCACTAAAACATGGGTCATCTTCTCCTCTAGTGAATCATTAATGGGATCATTTATTTGGATTCCATTAGACCATGGGGAGTGTTCCCCTCTATTGGATCATGCATGAGAATTTTTTGGTTGTTTATTGGAGTATTTTGATCACTAAGGTACAAACTTTCTAGATTTCCTCTACTTCTAGTTTCCTAATGGGATTTTCCCACGGGGCTTAATTGTGAGATGATACTTATTTGGTATGGTTCTATCCATCAGAATACATTAGGCCATTTTTATTTATTTTTATTTTAATGAAGATTGATTTTGATAATGGTATTTCTTTAAAAAGTGTTTCATGAGAGATTTTTTTCAAAAGGATTACTAAAAAAAATCATATGTTGTTATAAAAATGTGCATGTTAATTTGTATTATAATGTTATAGCATGGCATTTTTTATTCTGGGTGGCATCCTACCGGACTCTAACTCACACCTTACATACAACGTTTTGTGCATGTAGACATTTTTTTATGACCCAAGTAAAGGAAATATGTGTCGTGGTGAGGGTGTATGTATTTTCTAGAGTTCCAAATATTATAGGTGCTGGTGGTGGTAACTTGAGGGTGATGACTCTTTTGTTTCATGGAGTTACTTTTTAGGACAATCCTATTATTCCAATTTTTTGTATCTCTTTTGGCTATTTGTTAATGTGTAAACCTTGAAGAAGAAAATTGGTGTACCTTATATGATTATGATTGTCAGTTTTTGTGATGTTTATTTATGTTGGTTGTTTATGATTAAATACATTTATTAAATCATTATCAAATTATACTATTGATACCCCTGAACTAGTTTCTAGCCTTTGGGGATCCGGAATGCCCTTTGGTCTTTGCCATGAATCAGGCCGGGTGTTGGGTTGGATGGAATCCCAGATTAGTTTGTGAAATAATTGTATCAGAGAAGGTCACAACCTTTTTGTGTCATGTAATTTTCAATTATTTCGGATAGGACAGATCTCGGATTTTCGAGGATTGAGGTTCAGGTTGTGAGTGGGTTCCTAAAAAGCGCACCTCTTGAAAAGATTCGAGTCACTATGGGATGTTAGGAATTGATTTTTCATCTCCTCCATGTGTGATGTACAAGATGAAAACTATATGTAGACACTACGTGTGTGTGTGTGGAGTGGTTTTTTTGTATTATTATTATGATATATTTGGTTTGTTCTGATTCATGAAAATGTTTGAGATTTTTTGTTATTACAAAAAATTATCATAATGATGTATTTATGGGTTTCTCCTTGTTGTTTTTGATTTTGTAGAAATATTACTCCCTAGAGACCCCATATGTAACCATGATAATAGGCCTTAGTGATTTATCCATCACCAATTGATTATAGGTTAGTGGAAGCTATGTTTAGGTATATCAAATCATTGGGACAAGGAGTGGGTTCAGGTCCTTCTCATGCCAGGGAAGCAGAACTGGGTCCAGGGAGGGATATGGCCCATGAGTTCCCCAAGAACAAGACGCCTTCCTTTCAAGGTATCATGGAAATTTAGGAAGATGAGTAGTGTCTTGAGAATACATAGGTAATGTCCAATTTCGTGATACGCCAAAAGAGTTTAGAGTGAAATGTTCTTCATTAATGTTGGAAGGTCCCAGACTAAAGTGGTGGGAATCAATGGTGACATTCAGGAAGCATGAGAAGATGATTTGGAATGTTTACAAGGCTATCCTAAATGAGAAATATTTACCAGATATTTTGGCCTTCTCTAGATCCATGGAGTTTTTGGATCATATCTAGCGAGACTTGACCGTGATGGAATATGCTAACCGCTTTATAATGCTCGTTTAGTAAGAACTCAAGATCGTTTCCAATGAGAAGATGAAGGCATAGAAGTTCAAGATGAGGTTGGGTCCAGAGATCCTATATCATGTTATCTTGTTCAAGATGAAGACCTATGGTGAGGTGGTTGACCATGATATGATGGTCGAGATTGATCATGGAAGAAATTATACTTTCTCTGGAGTAGTATGAATAATGGGAAGTGTTAGTTCTTTCTAGAAATAGAGTAAATGGGATGAGAAAGGGAAGAATGGATGTGGTAGTTCAGTACATCGTTTGTGGATATCTTCTTCCATGGATGCCAAAACTGGGTCGGTCTTATTCCAGTAGTGGGGGAAGGCAGGGAACGTGTGACCTATATGCTCATCTCTGCCCAAACCTTGTCACATGTGTAGAATTATGGAGAACTTGAAGTTATTTTCCAATGTGGTGAAACTATCTTTCACTGGAATTAGAACTGTGGCTTTAAAAGAGATAAAAGGTTGGTGATAATGGTGGAGGATAGTGGGGACTTAGTTTGGAATAAAAAATTATAGGGATATATCATCATCTAATTACATTCAGTACAACAATGATCTATAGGAAAGTGTTCATTCTTAGGGTTAGGGTGAGATGAGGTAGCTTTATGTAGTGGATGAGGTACTAGTGGAATGAGATGCAATGCTTGTTATAGTTATATGCACCATTCTTACTGGATCATATTAATCTCTTTCTATATACAATATCATATCTTTTGGTAATTTAATTTATTACCTCCTTATGGTTGGGTTAAATTTTCCAACTAAGCTTATATCGTATGCGATGTAGTTGGCAATACCACTTGGTAAGAAGAAAGAGTAGGGTATTAGTTTTTAATCTTGTTCAGTCACTCTGTTAGGGGTCGAGTTAGAATATACTTTATTATTTAGAGATGGATCTCTTTAATGTGATCCATTTTATGGACTGCAAAGTTCATTTTTAGGAACACATCAATTGCTATAGTCATCGATTAAATTTTGAGTCACCTGATCAAAGTACCCATGTTTTCTTGGTTAATGGGATCCTCGTTCATGTCATTCTAGACCTCCACTTACAGATTGGGGAATCATTGATTTTCATATCTTATCGCTCACATTAGAGGATGAATATGGTGATCTTGAGAGTGGACTACCTATTATGCTTCATTGATACCTAGAGGATTTTTGAAAATATTTCTTGTGTCAGCCTCCAGAGTGGGTTATTGACATTACCAATTATTTCGAACTGGGAACACATATGATATATCTTCCCTTTTACCTTATGTCCCCCATTGAGTTTATGGAATACAATATATATCTATAGTATTTGTAATCCAAAAGATTCATTCAACCAACCATCTCACCTTGGGCCCCTCCAGTTCTATTTGTGAAAAGGATGATGGATCTCTCCGGTTGTGTATTGCTTACCAGAAGTTGAACAGGTTAATGATTAGGAATAAGTTTCCATTTCCCCACATTTATGAACTTTTCAATCAGCTTAAGGTTGCAAGGTGGTACTCCAAAATTGATCTGCGTCCCAGGTGTCATTATGTCAGATTTAAAGAGGTGAATGCTTCAAAAACATCATTGTGAAGTCTGTAGAACTATTTCATGTACTTTTTTAATGCCTTTCAATTAGAAAAAATTATCTAGTAGTCTTCAAGGAACTCATAAATAGGGTGTTAAATTAGTACCTTGACTCTTTTTTCATTGTATTTATGGATTACATCTTGGTCTATTTCGTAACTGAGGAGGAGAGTAATCAGAATTTGAGGATCGTGTTTGGAACCCTTCGGGATCATCATCTATATGAACTGTTTTCTAGGTGCACCATATGAATTATGGAGGATAATTTTATGGTCTATGTTTTCTTAGAATAAGGGGTTTTTGTGGACCCTGAGTATATTAGTACGGTTCTTCCATGAGAGCAGTAGAGTAATATGATCGAAATCAAAAGCTTTTTGGGTCAAGCGGTGTATTACATGGGTTTCATTAGATATTTATATCATAATGATTCATCCTTGATAGTACTCATCCAAAAGTGAGTAAATTTTGAATTTATTCTAGAGTTTGAATAATCATTTCAAGAGCTTAAGAAATGGTTCACCACAAACATTGTTTTGATTTTTCGAGATGCTAGAATGAGATATTTGGTTTATTTAGATGATTCTAGTATGGTTCTTGGGTGTGTGATGATGTTGGATGATCATGTGGTGTCTTATATATACCTCCAACTCCAAATTCATGAAAATAATTACCCAACCCATGACCTGGAACTAGTAGCGGTTCTGAATGCATTGAAGACATGGAACCATTATTTTTTGGGGATAAGTTTGTAGCTTATTCTAATCATAAAACTTTATCCTATACTTTATACTATAAATATTTAATCTTAAGGAAGCATCACTGGTTTGAGTACCTCCAGGTTTTTGACATTGATATTGACTATACCCAAGGAAAAGGTACTGTAGTGGAAGATTCCATGTGCGGGAATGTGCCAGTTCAATTACTAAAAAAGTCTAGTGATGAACAGAATTTGATGTGACTCTTTGTTCAGATGAACTTGGAGACAAAATCTCATAGTGTAGGTGTGTTCATGGCCAACATGTAGATAAAACCATCTATTCTAAAGTTTATTGGGTAAAAGAAAATAAGTGATGTGCTATTCTGAAAAAATATGTAGTTTCTAAATGGTGGGAGTTTCCTTGTGACTGGTAATTATCTCTTGAGGGTGTTTTTTTACCTCAAGGGTTATTTCATGGTGATGTTATCATTGAAGAAGGTGGTACCATAGGAAATACACCAATATCTAGGGTCCATTCATCTGAGTACTTCTAATATGTACTATGTTTTTTGTCAGCAGTTCGGATGCCAGATATAAGGTGAGATGTATCTGAATTTGTATCATGATGTTATACATGTCAGAAGGTTAAAGAAGATCACCAAAGGCCCTATAATTTTCTTCATCTGCAACCCATCCATAACTAAAAGTGGAAAGATATCACCATGTAAATTATTTTTTGATTTCTTTATACACCACATGGGGGTAATTACATTAGGGAAATGATTGATTATATGCCCAAATAATCCCGTTTTATTTAAATCAGGAATTTATCCAAGGTGGGTGAGTTGTGTCAGTTTTATGTTCAAGAAACGGTTTGGATTCATGGTGTTCCAGTTTTTATTGTTTCTAATAGGGATCCTTATTTTACCTTTTGGTTTTGGGAAGGAATTCATATGGCATTGGGGTTGCATGTCATGTTGAGCACAACATTCTATCCTCCCACGGATGGTCAGATGGAGCAAGTGAATCAAATTTTGGAAGACAAGATTCAGGAATGAGTATTGTATTTTGGAAGTTCATGTGATAGATATTTGGGATTGGGTGATGATTAATATAACCATATTTACCAATCCATGATTTTAATGAATCCTTTTGAGTCACTTTATGGTCACTTGTGTCTGTCACCTTTTTGTTAGGATGGGGTAGGTTACACCTTATTTCTAGGACCAAGCCTAGTGAAAGAGACTTCAAATAATATCATGTTGATCAAGGAGATGTTTTTTTAAATCTTATAATCATAAAAATAATTATTCCAATCATAGGTGTTGATATTTTGAGTTTTCTATATTTGACTAGGTGTTCCTGAAAGTAGAACCTCTCATGGGTCATCTTCATTTGGGTAAATAAGGGGAACTAATTTCAAGGTATGTCAGACCTATTGGGATTATTGAGAGATTTAGTAAGGTTCCATATAGGTTTCATTTACTTCTCAGTTAACATATACTCATGATGTGTTCCATGTTTTCTAGATAAAAAAGTATAACCTAGATCCGTCTCATTTGTGGTATAGGGAAGAGTTCGAATTGAAACCTGATTTTTCTATATTTGAGTGAACAATACTGATTGCGTATTCATAGAACGATGTCCTTCATGAGAAATATATTTCATTGGTTCAATTTGTTTGGAAGCATGGAAATTATGTTCATGATACTTGGTAGTAGACATATTTGTGTGAATATGAATATATGTTTTTATTCCTTGATGAAGTTTGAGGTTGACTTTATTGGGGAAAAAATATCATAGTGGGAGAAATTTCACATCTATGTTTTCATTTGGAGTTATTTATTCTATTTATTTTTTTATAGAATTTATCCCTTGTAATTAACAGGATTTGTTTTGGTGCAGACGGGGAATTTGGGATCACAATAGGTGTCACGTGGTTGGAATATGAATAGGGGAAACCATGCTCCCTTACATAGGACACCGTGCGACCAATTTCATTTTTAGATAATGGTGAACCACATGATTGATGCATGGTTAGTCAAATCATATAGGATAACAATATTGATTTTTCTCATTGATATATAGGGGTTCATGGTTTCTACATAGTTTGGAAAACCGGGTGGGAAAACCACGTGACTTGTCCAAGAAATTAAAAGGTTAGAAATTATCTACATTACCTCTTTGGTTTTAACCCCAATTCCCCTCCAATCCACCTATTTTGGATTTTTAGCCAATAGAGCTCCCTACAAGATACCTTATACATCTTAAGAATCCTTCCATGTGTGTTTTTGACCCATATTCTTTAATTAAACACCAATTAAGTCCTTATCCTCTTTATTTCTCCCTCTTTCAGGGTTCTTCATTGCTCTTTCATGACTTCTAAATTTCAAGTTTGTTGTATGACCTATGGAGGGATTGATCTTCTATTTTTTTGGATTGTAATGATGTTTTTGGTTAAAAAATTCCTTGTTATACTAATTTGGTGTTTTTTTTTTGGGTTTTTTAAAAATTTATGGACGTTTCCATGTGAGAGTTAGGTGGTTTCACACTTTTTCATTAGTAGAGGAGTTTATCTTTATTTCATGAATTATTAAATTTATTCAATGAATTTTTTATGTGGTGTGAAACATGTTTTTTAAGGGAGTTAGGGTTCACATGTGATGAAAAATGGGGTTTCTAAATGAAATTGGTTTTATTCATTATACTCCTTGTTGTGGTGTTTCTTGAAAATGTCATATACCTTGTGTTGAAGGTGTGAAATCTATTTTCAAAAATATTTAAAGGTGAAAATATATTGAAAGAGGATTTTCAACTGAAATAAGTTTTTTTGAACATTGGATTCCTTTTTGGGAAATTTATTGTGTCATGAGATTGTGAAGCATATTATAAAAATCGTTTTGATATGGATATGATCATGAAAGGGTATTTTCCCAGGGAAAGTGATTTTCTTTCCCATGTGTTCTTCTTGTTGTATTTCAAAATTAGATTTCATTAATTGTGAAAGTAGTGATAAAAATATTTCCAAAAGTTTTTGTTTTGGAATGTCGTGATTTAATTGTGTTCTTTGGATTCTATGAATTTATATTAGAAAGTGGTGATCTATGTGATAAGTGAATGGTAATTTTATAATAAAGTAATTCATATGTACCTAGGTGCACAGACTAGAACAAGTATGCTAGTTAATTCTGAAGCGGATTAGGCCTACATTCAACTAGTAGGATTTATGATTATAATACTAACATAACATGTGATGTGATTTGAGACCACTATAACTTGGCACCCATTCCCCTCTAGTGGCTCGTTTGTGAGAATGATGTTTTCGAGACATTAGACCTTGGGGAATGTTCCCCTCTAATGGATCATATATGAGGATACTATAAGTAATTCAATGGTGGATTTTGAACATTAATGTATGAGGATTCATGTTTACCTATATTTCCAGATACCTATAGGGATTTACTCGTGGTGATCACTTGTGAAATGATGATTCTGAGATGTGGTGCTCTCCATTGGTATATGATAGCCCATGTGTATTTGTTTCATTTGAAGAAAGATTTTTTTTCAAATGGATTTCATGAAAAAGTTTTTCTTGGGAATGTTTTGTATAAAATGTTTCTTAAAAATAATTTAGAGTTTCTTAGAAAAATATGAATACAAATTTTTCTTATAATGTTATAGAATGGAATATTTTAATTTTAGAGGAATCCTATTGGGATCTAGATCACACCCTTAAAACTCCTTTCGGTGTATGTATACTCTGTTTTGTATGATCCAGGTAAAAGTAATATGTTTCATGGTGATAGTGTATATGGTATATAGAGTTCCATTTCTTACTGGTGTTTGTGGTGGATACTTAAGGGAGATGAATCTCTTGTTTCATTGATGTCATTTTTGGGATAATCCTATTGTTCCCCTTTTTCTTATAGCTCTTTTGGTTGTTGGTTGAACAATACACCATGAATATGAATGTTGTTGTACCTTGATTGATTTTTCTAATCAGTTATTGTGATGTTTATTTTTATTTGTTATTTATGATTATATAATTGGATAAAATCATTCCCAAATAATATTTTTGATACCCAAGAACTATTTTGAGCCTATAGGGATCAGGAATGCCCATTGGGCCTTTCCATGAATCAGGCTGAGTGTTGGGTTGGATGACAACCTAACATGGTTTTTTACTGTACATATCATCATTCCAAACCTCAAGGCCAAAATGTCTGTAAACATGCTCAAACCAATCTATACCAACTCGAACCATCACTTGAGCATACTCAATGGGGTTCCCCAACATAGTGGAAATATCCTTTAGTGTAATAGTCACCTATCTATCTATAAAATGAAATTTATTTGTCTCTAGACCTCATATATCTTTGATCATAGTAATGACCTAATGATAAAAAATGTAAATTCTCACATCGCTATTCCATATAACCCAGCATGGTGAAGATGAGGTATAATGAAAGGAGGTGGTGCAACATGAAGGGTTTTGATGAAATACTCATACAATCAAAGTGGGAACTAGATGTCCTTATATGACTAACCATGAGACATGTCTATCGTGAAATGTCTGAAATGGAGTGTCCACCATCTCTACATTTGATATCATCAATAATTTTTATAGTTAATTCAAAAAAAATTAAAATAATTTAAAAAAAATAATTGAAGAAGAAAAATGTGGTAGACAATTGATATTTATAATAAAGAATTATGATAAAAATGAGGTAAAAAAGCAGATGTGGCAGATGTCAGTTTCTTATTCTCTCAATTTAATATTTTAATTATCTATAATTGTGTTAAATTTATGTATAACTAATTATATATATATATATATATCTAACATGACGAAAATAACACATAGTATAAGTGACCACATGAAATATTCAACCTATCATGTGATTGTAAGGATAGATATAAAGATAGTTCATTTAGAGGTTTCACATTTTGTTATTTACTTCCATTGTGTGTCTAATTTTTTAATAGTTGAAGTATCATAAAATAATTTCTTATTGAAACGAAAAATGAAAAAAACCAGTGATGAAATAATCCAAAAATGAAACAAGTAAAAAATAAAAGGATCTACTAATAAAAAAGTTGTCATATAAAAGAATGTAGACATTCATGGAAAAAAACTCCTTCAAGGATGATGTGAATTGGATCCTCATCCTACGATATGGGGAAATATTTAACGATTATTAATTTTTTTAAAAAAGTATGCATCACAGTCCCACTACCTATTTTTAGGTTATTTTATTCCATTTACGATAGGACTAGACATTAGTTTTCCCTGAGGTCGAAACCTGGTAATATCAAGTAAGAAAATTTTTTAATGAGGGGGAAATGTAACAATATGAAAGATAAAAAAATTTAATCTGATTCAAGTAAAAATAAAAAAATGAAAAAATTAAGAAATAAAGGAATTCCTAAATGAAAAATCTATAATATTAAACCTGGAAATATAAGGGACAACATTTGGATGATCATAAGGCAAGGTAATAATATGCATGTCACCATTAAGTATACAAGGTGAACTCTAATAGTAAACCAAAATGATCACATGAATCATCAAGTCAAAATTGGGATTCCAAGATATGTTCAGTAGTGAATATGATGTAAAAACATTTGTACAATGATATATCAATGCCCCAAAATAACCAAAATCAGAATACCTTCTTCAAAATATGTCCGCCATCACCCGACCACTGTTGTCTATGAGCGGTTTGTGGAACAATGTTTCTTAGAAGTATCTCCCTACCTAATAAATGGCTCGAACATTTAATGATAATGCATCATATAATATCTATTAAATATCTATTTTGAAATTCTAAGCAAAAAACATTACATTTTTCAGCCACTGATATGAATTTTTGTACTAATCAACAAATTACTTCACATATATAAAAAATGTATCCTATACTAAACATGTCATATGATGTTTACACACAACCTTAATGAGCCCATTTTTCACTCCATAGTATTAGTGGTCATATTGACATATCTCCTACCACGATCAAATACTATTGACGATTTTTCTTTCGAAATACACATCATATAACCATACACATCATTATTATCACTTAAAATTTATTTAAGTTGTTGATGAAACATTCCATTTTGGGGATCATATGATGAAACCAAAAGATAATTATGTATTTAAAAGGATATTATTTTTTTTACAAAAAATATAAGTACAAGAAAACATACCCATCTTGATGGTCACATTATTTATTGTCTTATAAAAATTACTAAAAATATGAATAATTCAATATTTATGATAACAATTCCTTTTTATTCATGAAACTCCATCACTGTTAACGACCTCTATAGTCACTCGATGGAGAACAAATATCTGATACACATATTAGATTTTTGTGGCATGAATGCATTTATATGAAAAAACCAACTCTAGGATTCTAAATTCTCCTTTTCAATAATATGAAATGAATGTGGTAGAGGAATATGATTACCATATTATATGAATGAAATAAATCAGAACACTTGAATACATTCCAAAATGAAAAGATCTATAATCTTGAAGGAATTTTTTACAGTAAGGGAAAGAATCGTTGCATGGACTAAATTCCCAAAAAATAATATGGAACTCCACCATTGTTTGATCAACTCGGAGATCTGGGGAGAGAAATTCAACATTATCCAAATGAAAAATAACTTAATTGTTGAGGAAATATAATTCCATTATCTGTGAAAACACTGTATATGTTTCATCATAGTCACTACAAACGTTCACAAGTGAATTTTATTTTTCATCCCGATAGTTTTTGTAGGATATCTTATATTTTAACAATTATGGTATGTTTTCTTGGACGCGGGACACAAGAACATCCTGACACATTCATATCATCTCTATAATAACAGTCTATATAAAAAATTCTTTAAGTGAAGATTGATCATGTGACAAGCATGGTTGTACACAAGTGTGTGGGCCTATTAGTTTTGTTATCTTATAACATGAAAAAAATTTATCATATATTGCTCAAATTTGAAATTTATATTTCGACCATTATTTTTCACACCAAATTAGAAATTTTTTCTTTTTGGACACATCAACCAAAAATAAAAAATGTCAATCTATGCGGTATTATTCTCACACATTTTTCATGGCACCATTAATTTGAAAATCTTGCCCAACATATTTGGTGTCTTTATTTGATGTAGATCTAATATCTATAATTCTATGGAATTCAATAGCTCATCTAATGACATCCCAATAAAAATACCATCCACATGAAATTCCTTTGACTAAGGAAGTCAATAATATTGGATGATTACCATTAATTGGATTCTTCATATCTATCAACGGAACCTCAGAAGGTTCATTCCTCACTTCATCATGATCTACATTATCTCCCGATGCATCACCAGATACATTCTCATTAAATAATGTGTCATTAATTAAATTGAAAGTATTGATGAGGATGCCCCTTAAGTTCATTCCAAATTAAGATCATTATTAATTAATATTTTTTCTTTTATCGATTTCATATGAGAAGGAAATGAATGAGAGTGTTTTGAAGGACTGACATAACCATATCTTAGATAATATGGTTATGTAGTAGTAGGTTACACCACATCAATATCATAAATCACAACATATAATTCTATTAAACCATTACTAAATTGTTTCATGAACAATGATTATGTATCCACCCAATCATCATCATTGGGCAGACGATAATCCACATTCCATATATGCTTAGTATATTGAATATGTTGATAAGTAATAGATGTACCTGATTAATCATGACTATTTTTTAATATACTATGAATCTCCCTATGAAAATCATCCAATGTCACACATTTAAAAATATTTTACGCTTCTGTGGGTGGAAAACTATAGATCAAACCTACATTAGTGTTAATTAACTCACCATTATAATATATTGAAATAAATATGACTACCTATAAAATATTATTAAAAATATGTTCTATACAACATCATATAATGCTGAAAATTGTTTAAATTGGTTATTATTAAATAATTGTGATTTGATATTGAGACATTTTCTATGGATTGGTTTATAATTATTTGACAATCCAACCAAAACATAGAGGGAACTGCTGGAGCCTCTATTATCACAAATTTTAGCAACCATCAGTCTTCTCTAAATTTTGATGTAAAACTTCCACTTCAAACAAAAAAACTCTAGTCAAACTCCCTTTTATTAATATGTTACTCAAATGAAAGTGAGGGGAGATTGGGGTTGGATGTACATTAAATTCTTACATAGGCATGTAGGTTCTTACATACTAAGAGAGTGGAATGATATGTGAGTCATCAATGATGAAAATAAAATTAACTAATTACAAATTATACAAAAACATAAAAAATATTGAATTTAAATCATACATTGGTCAGAAATCTAAAGATAAGTAAATAATAAGAAATTAAATAACTGGATACAAAAAATATGACAAGAAATTTGAATCATTCATTATAAATCCTTCTCCAGATCATTCATCATAAAAGATTCATAAAATTCTTGTATGGGAAATTTATTATGTTCTGTATATAGTAACGTTACATATAATTATATCTAATAAATAATATATACACACACAAACATATTTATATTCTTACATTAATTAATATTTTTCACTCTTAAAGGTGGTAAACTATCATTTAAACCATAATCGATATAAAAGAATCCTTTAATGACACTGATATGGTTTCCTAGAACGTAATTCTGATAAACCATTATATATATTTATACTACATCCTCAAATGTAGAACATGTTAAAATTTATTATGATTAAATAATTGTGACATGATCTTGAGACTTTTTATATGGAATGATTCATCGTTATTTGATAAACCAACCAAAACCAGGGGAACTTTTGGAGCATCATTTATCTTATATTTTAGAAACTATGAGTCTCCTTTCAGTCATGATATAAAAATTCAGCTTGAAACTATAATGCCTCTTATAGAATTTCCATTAATTACAATGTTACTCACAGGAGAGTGAGGGAAAATAGGGGTTTGGGATATATAATAATTTTACATGGACATGAAGGTTATTACATACTTAGATAGAGGGATGACACATCAATTATTAGTGAGGAAAATAAAATGGAGTTATTACAAATTATATAACTAAATAAAAAAGACATACAATATCTATCATATTTGGCTGGTGATCTCAAAATTAGTCATCAAATAGTATTCTTAACATGTTATTGGGGTGCCAATTAAGTTATATGAATTATTAATTTTCCTATAACAATTTTTAATAAATCATCTATATCTACATACATATCCATATATTTAAATTTATTTCTTTTAAATACCACATATATATATATGTTTTTTTTGTATTTAATAATGTATTTTAAATAAATTCACAGGATAAATTTTCAAATATTATATTCAATTAATAATAATAATATATACATAATTTATGAAAATATTAGTAATATTAAATTTTGGTTAAATTTAATTATAAAAAAGTAAAATAATTAAAACTTATGTAACAATTAAAATATCTGAAACTTATATTAATTTCACTATAATAAAATTACATAATATATATAATCTTATTAAAGGAACTAAATTCTTCAAACATTAAAATTTTCAATGTGTAAATATATATTTAAGTAGATTCAATTTATTTACCTATGTATATCAAATATTATAATTTAAATTAATTTCACTTTATATATAATATATAATAATATATTAATATTAATATATTCAAATATAATTATTCACAATTTATATTACAAATATATAAATTTTAAAATATTATATTCAAATACCTCAAAAAATATATAAATATTAAAAATATCACATTTATATATTAATATTTTAGAAAGTAATTATATTTTTTTGTAAACAACCATGTTTTATAAATAAAAATATTAATATTTTATTCATAACAATTAAGAAATTGTTAAAATTATATTTTCATAAATTTATTAAAAAATTTAACATATATATATATAATAATATATTATATATTTATATAAATTTAACTATGATACATAATAAAAAAAGTATTTTTTTAAATAATTTTTCATAATATAATTTTTATAAAATATTTAGCTCGATTCACTTTATTTACCTATGTGAGTGGAAAATTATTATTTAAATCTATGTTACATTAAATATAATATATAATAATATGTACATATAAATATAATCAAATATAATTATTCTTCATTAAAATTTTAAATATATACATATTTGTAGACTATTATATTTCCCTAAATATAATCTATATTTTATTCATAAAATTGTAATTTCCTAAATAATTATATTTAAATTATTTCAAAAAAAACAACAATTCCTATAGAATTTAAGCAATGCAATTAAAAATAATTTATACATTAATACATTCATTCACATTAAATAAGGAAATCATACAAACAATATAAATGAAAACAATTCCACAATTAAAATTTTTAAATAGAAAATTTAACTTCTTAAAATATAGAAATATATATTGAGAATGAAATCTAGTTGATCTTCACATAAAAACACAAAGATGAAAAATTGAACATGGAGTGGGGAGGAACCACTATTTATAGTTTTTGTTCATGAGAAGGCGTGAACCCCGTTCACACCTCCTTTGAAAAAATTCTACAGGAAGTGTGAATGGGGTTCACGGTTCCTTGGCAGAAGAATGAGAAGTGTGAACCATGTTTACCATTGTCTTCAAAATTAATAAGCGTGAATGGGGTTCATGCCTCCCTAGATCCAGTTTTCAAAATACATTGAATCATATCACTTTCTTTTATTTTTTAACCATAAAACATCCAAAAACAACTCTCAACCACTCATTTGTTAAATGGTTTCTTTGAAAAAACCATTTTGATTCTATGTAAAATTGTACATGTGAGAATAATATTTATATATTTTCATCAATGTAGATTATATTTTATGATTTGGAGGCCATTTAAGAAAAATTAAATTATTCTATGTATAAGGTCATGCTGCATTGCATTTTTTTCAAGACTCAAATGATGATAATTGGGTCATGTCCCAAACTGTTGGTTTATTTTATGGCTTACATTAGTTTTCTACATCGTGAAACATGGGAAATTATATATATATATATGATTTTTCTTATTGGTTATAAAATGATAGAATTTATATTATTTTTATATTGGATCAATATCCATATAAAATAAATATACTTCTATATTTCTAATAATGTTATAACATTAACATTGGAATTTACCATATTCTTAAATAAATCATATATCTAAATTGAAAAGTGACTTTTATCTAGTTCTATTGTGAAAATTGTGAGAGTTTTGATTAGATTATCATGTTTAAGATCATCAAAGTAAACTATGTTGGTAATGTTGGACACAACATAGGAAAACAATTCTCAAGTAGGAACTGATTTGGGTCCAACCCATTTACTTAATATATAGAAATTTAATGATGAAGATATTTTTCTCAACATTAATTGAGTAGTTTCCCTAAATATTATTGAAGATTTATTCTTCATGTTACTATAAGAAAAAATTATTGTTGGCTGTATTAATTGGTGATATGGACATGATGTTTATGTAAATATATATAGTAATCTATATTTAGTAATAATGATGAGTACTGATAGATATTGACATGGATTTTGTGGATCTCATTTCGGGGAGTCCAACCTGGGAAAATATAAATCGGAAAATGAGGTAGGACAAAGGAGAAGTTTGAGATCTAGAAGTTCAAAGACCAAAAAGAGGGAACCAAAAGATGAAATGACCAGATGACGATACTATAAAATCTTATGGTGGTTTGGGTAGAGTTCTAGAATATGGGAATTCTCATAATCTAGATGTTTTTATCCTTATTTAATGATATTAGTTTTTTGATTCTATCAGGGATATATGATGAAATTCTAAACCATGTAATCTTGTTTTTCATTGTATTTTACAATGTTCTTGGATGAGTGTTTTATTTTTATGTTGTTTTTTTTGTTTTTTTCATTGCTCAGAATTAATAACTTGTGAGGGAAAAATATTGATGGAGGCATGACTCGGTGTGGTTGATGGGGTTCTCGGACTTATAAGTTTCAGACACTAGATTCATGGGTGAAATTCCAGAGAAACTGTTTTTGTTTATTACACATGGTGGTTGTTACTATTTTTAATGGATGCATAGGAAGTATGTTTCTATCCCCAAAATGAATTATGAAAGTAAGATTTTCGTTCTTTGTGGTGTGGAATGATCATATATTTTATGGTGTAGTAGTAAACAAGGACTCAAACAATGTTATCGGAAGATAGTGGCATTACCATAAGTGTATATGAATGACTGAAAGTAAACATGACTTGATTATGTATTGAGATGTGTTTGATTTTTTGGGACAATCAGAGCTTGAATGTCGTCATATATTGTGTAAAAACATAAGCATGAATATGTGCTTCAAGATTTTGTTTAAATATGAATTTGTATTCCTTTTAAATAATGTAAATAGTTTTATTACTTCATTATGAGTGTGAAAAGAATAATATGTAATCTAAAAAATATTCAATCTAAATCCTTTATAAGATTAATGATCCATAGTTTCAAACTTATTCTTCCGAAAAAAATTATAGGAGAAATGAAAAAGACCAGGTTAACATAAAAAATTAATGATATGCTTTTAGCTGAGAATAAGAGAGTTGTGTTTTATTATTATATTTTATTTATGAAAGTTTTTTTTATCTATTTTCATTTTATGAAAGTAATTTTTTACTTTTCTAAATTACCAAATTCATATCTTGTGCAAAAAAATGAAACCTTAATTTTTTTAGAATAAAAATTATGAAAATATGTATAATAGATACATTTCTGAAACTCAAAATAAAAAAAATCAATATAATAGTTAAATATAAAATTAATATAAAGTTGTTATAGACACCATAAATGAAGGAAAGTTTTATTATTTAGTGAGTACAGATGAATGGAATCCCAAAAAATGTTATTAAAAACCAATAAGTAATTATTTTTTATAATATTTTTTTTATGGAGGATAAAATATATAAAATACATTCATTTATCTGAACCAATCAAACCTTTACTTTCTCTAGATTTCCTTTTTATTCTAAATTGGTTTTTAAGAGTATTACAGTGTGAAACCAGATAAAATTAAGTCTTTTGGATGATTTTTTATTGATAAAATTGCTTAATTATTGATTGTGAATAAAAATTATAATTCCATGTTATGAGTGTTTTTGGGCCCATGCTATTGATATCCACACCCTTTCTTTATTCAATGGTTTGGAACTCCTCCCCCAAAAATTTTCACGGTGGGATATGATGTTTTTGGGGTGGGTGAAAAAATATAACAAATAGAGAGGAAACATAGGTGGTATCTTCTTTAAATGAAGGTTCTCTTTTTATCCAAAGATAATCTCCCAATCATAACTAAATTACCCCATTAGAAATAATATTTGTTTATGTTTGTGTGGTATTTTAAAATAATAATTAAATAGAATTTTGTTTTGGATTCTATGTAATATAGAGTTTGTATGTTCTACAATTTTTCTATAGTGTGAATTTTTTATTTTTTTTATTTTTTTACCCCATTATTATTTAGGGATCATCACATTATATTATAGTTTCTTTTTATATCAATATTTTTAACTTTATTTATATTATTTTTACATCATGGGAAAAATAATTCTTTTATATTCAAAGTGATGTGTAGATCAAGTGGCGTTTGAATTTTTGGTAATTAATAATTCTCATATTTTTATATATTCTCTATTAATGATACTCTGACGATTATTTCCCATAAATTTGCACTAAAAGTGGATACTTAATCAATGAATGTGTTGAGAAATATAAACCAAAAATATAGTGGGATATAGAATCATGAAATAGAAAATCCAATAAATAATAATAATTTCACATGTTTCAATTGTGGATTGAAATGACACTTCATGAAAGTTTTAAAATAAGAAGGGTAGTGTAATTAAATGACATGGAAACATGGTGAGTACTTTTTATGATTATTGATTTACTACTAAGTGAATAAGAAACTATTGATGGAGATTAGAAACCCCTTAACAACACATAAATAATTTAACTGGGAACAAAATAACATATGACATCTTGAAGGGAATAGTTTTAGAAATATGAACATACCAAAATGTATATGTGTATATTGGAAATAGCCCAACCATGAAGATTGTTGGAGTCAGTATTATAAAAATATAGATGTCTAATTGTATGATATGATCTATCTAAATATTATGAAATGTAAAGGTTTTAATGAAGAATATATTTTATTTTGGAATATTGGATGAAATCAGATGATTGACTCACTCTATGAATTAGATGAAAAAGATGGTGAAATGCCTACTTATGGTGATATGGAAAATATTGTATAATAGAAATTATACATGATTATAAATAACATTTAATTATGGAAATAAAGGAAACTCCAAGAAATTATTAAAATATGAATTGTGGAGTAAATAGAACTCATATAAATATGGTGATTATTATTATAACAAATATATACTATTAATGTACACAACAACTATTGGTGGAGGTAAAAAAATCATTAACAGATGAATTATAATCATGGGAACAACATGACACATGATAACATTAATGGAATAGTTTGATAAATATGAACACTTCTATTTTTGATGAAAATTGTCATGGAACATGTACAATTGATTGTGGGGTTCGAATATTTCACAATCATTCATACCAGGATCACTATTTTCAAACATCTTCTAATAGGTTTTGTTCGTGGGGCTATAAACACCCATTCATCCCTTTATTATGGATGTTTTATAAACCTACATTCAAAAGCCCAAAGGTTGTTGAAAACTATTCCAACAATTATTTGGGAATCACATTAGTCACGAGGATCAGGGGACATGCTCGTGACACCCATTGGGGAGGGGGATATTACCAACTCTAGGACTCTCTTAAATATTTGAGATTTTTTCTCAAATCCCTCATTAATTTCCATGTATGGAATAAGTCTCTCCTAAATTAAAAAACAATTGTTAGCATGTGTGGAATTTAGAATCATCTGTATGTATCCAATGTTGTTCAAAATTGGTGATATTTATATGTATCCAAGGTTCTCTATCAATGGTACCCTTTTATGAGTGGATGTGATATTATTTTTCTGTTTATTATTACAATGCTCGTTTTTATTCCCAGATGGGGTACTCTGTAGTTTATCATCATCAATGGATACATGATTTGTTTTAATATTTGGATCAATCCTGTGATATTAGTTTCCTACATATTTGTATGGATGGAATAAAAAACCATGTATTTTAGTTCTATTTAACTGGACACATCATACCATTGAAATTTTTATTACGAGGACCGGCCCATGCAATTTAACATCATGAGATAAGGACGTCTAGGCTAGAGGTTCCTAGTTAATGTTTTGTGTGGGACTTATTCTAAAGTGGACCAAGGAACCTGGAAGGGATGTGGGACTCGAGTTCAGATATGACCGTAATAGGAATACAGACCAGAGAGTGTTTGGGATAATTTGGGGTGTTGGGTTTCAAAATCACGAAGACTTCTTATGTATCCCGTTTAGATGGGAATCAAAGTCCATGTAGATCAATTGTGAGGACTAAAACCTATAGAGGTCCTCTAATGTTTTTTCTCATTGGTAATGTAGCTATTTTATAGGATTAAGGGTTGATTTTTGGTCTTAAAACTTTTAAGATGATTCCATTTCACTTGCATCATCAGAGGTATGGCCCCTATGAAGACGAAGGATTGATTTAGGTGATTACACCCTATATGAGGATTCACATTATAGTAGTGACATGAGGATTATATCTACTCATAGTGATTTGAAGATTTGGTTGGGGCATAAACATAGTGGTATTCCCTTTAGAACGGTTCCATGTCGAATATCTTGACATATGGTGATATGATGGTTTGGTTGGGACTTACACTTAGGAGGATGCCGTAGTGGTTGGATGCATGTATTTGTGGACCCATGCCTATGGATTCCCTCAAAAGTAACATGATAGGAATATCCATAATAAGATTATATACCGATATATGAGTTTGGATGTGTGGTGTTTAGGATCACCATTAAACTCTAATCCCATGTGATCCTTGTTTGAATGTGAGAAACAAGAGGAATCCAAAGATCTAGAAAACTATAGGAACCCTCATCCACTGGTGGAAGAGGATAGGGCTGTAGGAGAAGAGTAAGGGGTTGTGATGGGAATGTATCCTCTCCTACTTTGTATCTAGTATTGTCACATCTACCCATCTGGATACTAATCGTACAAAAAAATCCAGGGAATTTCTCCGAGAGGGATTGCCTACTATTGGTTATATATGAGATGTGATGATACAACATTATCCCTCAAATGGAAAAAATCATGATCTCATCCCTCCAAACCATGAACATGAGGTCCTTAGTCCTATAGATTATGAGGAAAGGAAAATTCATTATCCCACATGTCTGAGACCGGGATTTCTGTGGCACTATTCCTAGGGTTGTGGCCCTTATGACTTGGGGAATTAAAAACTTCATGAGCCCTAAGGACCCTAATTGTTGGGTAGGAAAAGTGAAGTACACCATTGAATAAATAAATTCATAACCGAATGGGGGATACACTGGTGTGTCTCTCACCATGGGAATGAATATTTGGAGTCATTAATGGAAGCTTCAATTTGAACCGCCAAAGATAAGTGATCCTTATTAAAGGGAGACCTGTAATTAGTGGAATTAAAAGGTTTTAAAATGTTCTCATGTAGGACAAGTGTTATTGGGAAGAATTTTCTTAACACAGGGTAACCTGGAAGAAGCTATATAGTCTTTGTGCTTCGGTAGAATTATGCAAGCTATAAGTACCTTGGGTGGTGGACCACCTAGGAAACGACACTTTGAATTGAACTTTTAGAGGAACCAATGGTTTCCTCAGGTGTATTTTAAAGGTCCACACACAAGTCCTAGATTTATGAATGGACCTTGAAGACATAGTTTTTCAACTAGGGGATAATGGACCCTCACGAAGGTGTCTAGTGTTTCAGACTATGGAAGAAATTTGATCCCACTACCCCCCTTAATTCCCTATTATATTGTGTTTTAAAAAGATATATGAAGGATCTGTGAGGAAATTGTAAAAAGAAGTTTCAGAACTAGTGTTCAGAGGATTCTTCAAATTTTCATGTCTTTCCTCTGAGGAGACCCATGGTTATATCTATCATGAATTATAGGAGCCTGGTTGAACGAGCTTGTCTGTGTAGGTACCCTAATGAAGATACCATACATAGTTACCCTATATGAGGGTGTAATAACATTCAATACTGCGCATGTTTGGTCTACATGGGTGCCTCTAACAGGGCTGTATGCACCTTCTAGGCTGCGCAGGCATGACATATGCCAACCTCTTAGAATGAAATTTAAGTGCAAACGAGACCACCTGGGTGAAAACCTAGGAGATGAAGCAACTCTATACTATGGTGGATGTCCCACTAGACCCCTACTTGGGATCATTGCTGGGATGAGGTACTATCCCTTCAGGTGAGTCACTTCACTACCGTCACTAACCCCTATAAAAAATTTAGAGTCACACAAAAAAAATTCTCTCTAGGTTGATGGAGTTTTCAGTGGAGATACATACCACCCCACATCTCATTACCAATCTATGGAAAAATGTCAACGAGAGGTTTTCACCAACATGCCATTGTATTGGGAAATGATTATAAGGAATCATAATCTCTTGGTTCTTGAAAATTATTTAGGTACATGGAAATGAAATCTTCTCTTTATAGCATAATGATAAATTTATACTCAAAATCATCATTTGGTGTCTATGTGAGGATAAAATCATGACATCCATGGAAATGTGAATGGAACACATTTCGTAGTGTCCACAAAAGCAACCCCATCGAATTAGATTCAATTTTAATTAATAGAATCTAGTTCTAAGGTAAATATATGGAACTTTGAAGGATTCCAAAGTAAAATGGTTTGATTTGGATCTATTTCAATGGTGTAAGAATTCATTAATTTTTTATTAAGCCATGGGGCCTAGTGAGCATAGTTTGATTATTGATATGTTTATATGGACAAATCTACAAACTTTTTATCTTTTTTATCACCCTAATTATTTCCATAGTCAGATATAAGGAATACATAGTGGGTGTGACGTGGATTTTTCTTAGGTTTTCCTTTTCAGTTTTTCAACCTATGAAGTTTTATGACTTTTTTAATTTTAATTTCTCTATTTTTTCCTAAACCATGTGAAGTGTAGGTCTTGAAAGTTGAGACTCAACTTTTACCCAATATTCACATTGTGGGACTTCAACTTGGAAAGGCATGGTTATATTTTCGTGGATAATTTATAGTCTTATAGTCTAGACTAATGTGACTGGTTTTTAGGTCAAATATTTTTACCATATGTTTGTTAATTATAACCCAAACCAAGATTTTCATATAAGAATGTTTTAACATTCTTCAGATACCCGAAGGGGTGTTTTGATTCACTATTTTGTGATTACTATATCTAAAACAAGATATAGGACACGTATATAGGGAATAGATGCAGAATAAGTCCAAAATTTAGTTTCCACCAAAATATTTTTCTATTTTATTGGAATAATGTCGGTTTCTCTAGAGGAAAAATGTTCCTCTGGTTTACAAACACTTTTGTTGGATGAATTATGCAATGCCAACTGGGGAGTGTTACTGCATATTCAAACTATGGAATCCATTAGATGAAAGGAGTTTTTTTGGGTGAATTATGCAAGTCAAACTAGGGAATATTACTTCATATATAATTAGTTATACACTCAGAAGTTATAAAATAATACATACAATGGTTCGGACGTTTGTTAGGATCAATATTTCTCAAAAACCAAAAAATTTATTATCCAAGGGAAGGTGTCTCCGAATGAAGAGAGAATCTATATTGGAATTGTTCATGAATGGAATCCCACTCCTTCATGATTTTGTATTGTGTGAAGGAGGATGAATTCTACTAAATGAAAAATGACAGGGGGGATTTCCCTCTTTGAAAATGGTTAACGAATCATGTAGCTTAAATTCATATGACTAGGACACATACCATGTAGTTTAATCTTTTAAGGGTAACACATTGTTGTACAATTTAATATCCCGTGAATATGATGTTTATACTATATGGTTTAATTTAATACTACAAAGAAATTTGGGGATTCAATTTAAAGAATTTTTGCGCAAACAAAAATATTTCCAATTTTCCATTTAATAGAAATCTATCTAGGAATGTTCCACCATTTTCAAGAATGAAGGGGGAAGGTTATAAGCTATAATATGGGGTCCTCCATATACAAAAATGATATATGGGAAATTTTTAAAGCAATGATCTATGATCATGTTCAAACAAATATTTATAGCATAATGTCTATTGGACTTACAAAGATAGAGGAGGAATCTCTTAAGTAAGAATTTACCTATGGTTGATAGGACCATTTGGTGGGTGACTTATGTGAATCCAACTGAGGCATGTTCCTGGATAGTCAAATAGTTCAATCCTTTGGATGACATTTCCTTTCCATTAGATACATCTATAAATCCCAATGGGGCATGTTACTTCATAGTAAAACAAAAGTGTTCTTAGGATACAATATTCTATTTCCAATGGATTTATGGAGTTTATGGTAATTCATATTTCCTTATACAAATAGTTTTCTTGGGTGAATGAAAGTCCTGAATATGGGAGGAGAATTTCAAATCCAAACAACCCATGAATGGGTGAAAATTTTCCTTTTAGATAAGTGACCCAAAACTAGGAAAATAAATGGTTTTTATTGTTGATGTTCCAAAAGTACCGAGTTTGGGAAACATTATATATTTAATTTTAATGAAAAATATTCGACATCTAGTTATGAAAAAATATGAAGTTTAAAATATTACTGTTAGGAATTATCGTGCATTGTAACATCGTGTAATGAGGATGAGATGGTGTTTGAATTTTTAGGTCATACTACTTCGGAAATCATATTATAGAATCTAGGGGTAAGATGAGGACTACTAGACAAAGGACTTTTCGGCATACATCAGACATTATGGGATAAATTTTAAACCAATATATTGTGGGTTCTCAAATCTGGATAAGTGACATTAGAAAAGAATGCAATGGATGAACATGGACGACAGTCATATAGAAGGGTTTTATTATGATTCCATCATGGATTTTGGAGATATAAGATGTTTCTCAAACTGTTTTTCTTGTTAAAAAACATTTTATGGGTGACTTTATTCAAATTCAATTACTGTGTATTAATTTATACTCAAATAGTGGTGTTTTCGTGATGATAATTACTTTTTGTGGGATTCATATGAATATACATCCAAGGAATATTACTACATAGTTATAAAAAGTATTCCTTAGGTATAAGACATTATATTTCAGGTAGCTGTAGAAAAATTATCAATAATTGACATTTTCCAAGATTAAGAGTATGGAATGTGAAAAGAATATGTCTGAGAAAAAAGGATGAATTTGGTATGAAATTGGAAATTATTTGTAGAGTCCCCTATATAGATAAGGATCATATGTTGGATGGTACATTCCTATTTCATTGATGGACACCTGTATGAGGGATCTCAAACTAACATATCCTATGTATATCTATGTTTGTATAGAGGAGATCAAGAACTTTTCATTACCCTGTGCCAAGGACTAGGAAATGAGATATAATAATCACTATGATGAAATTTAAATGAGAATTAAGTTACACATAGTTCATAAGGAACCATGAAGTTTAAAGTTATTCTACAGGGACACTTCCATTCAAGTTAACGTCATACAATAGGGATGAAGGTGACTCGATGTGAAAAGGAATATTTCATATGGTATTGAGAATGATTTGTTTGGGGAATTCCTACCTATCATGAGATGGAGTGAATCAAAAATCATGTAGGTATTCAAAATTTTACAGTTTATTTTCATGCCAAGAAGACACCAAATTTTCAGTATAACGTCTTGTAGTAAGGAAGAGGGTCACCCGATAAGAAAAAATTGCTTATTAGAGATAATGGGCCTCTTTTTTTGAATATAGGATGAACAATAAGTATAGAATCCATATTTTATCATATTATGTAGATCTAACTCATACATGGTAGAGTGGGATAATTTCCCATATTTTGGATGGACTAGAATGTAGGATCTGGGAATCACTATGTATTTGATGAGAATAAGAATCATCCCATTCAATGTTCTTAAGGAACCATGTAGTTTAAATTCATGCATCAAATATATCTACTGTTCCTTTTAAGGCCTTTTGACCAGGGACATGGTAAACCATATGTGAATTGATATTCCATGATCTTGTGGGGAATCCTTTATTAAAACACATAAGAATACATGAGCTATGATCAGTGTGAGAACCATGGAGAGGAAGAAGTTCCTTCCACCAAAAAAAGAAAATAAAATTGAAGGATATGTGCATTTTGATTTTATGGTGGCTAGACTGGGATGTAAGATCATGGTGTCTCTATATACCTAAATAGAGTGGTAATCAAGTCATACATAGTGCTTAAAGAGGTTACATGTGAATGTATGTCCCATACATAGGGAGGGGGAGAATTTCTATGGTGTGGATAGACCTAGGATTGGAAATTCGGGCATCAATACATATCTTGTGATAGATGAAATCATCCCACACATTGTTCTTGAAGAGGTGTGGTAGGATACAAGCATCAATGAACCTAATATGATTATATATATATATTTAAATGTTATTCAGTTTTATTCCACGCAACATGGACGTGAACCATATAAATTTACATCATAGATAAAGTACATTTTTATATAGTTTAACATCTCATGACTATGATGCAATACTATGTAGTTTAATTTTATATAGCTCCAACTGTAGGTGGGTGTAAATAGTTTAGGGTCATAATGTTTGGACATGTTTTAAAAAGTTTAAGGTCACATCACATGGACTAATGAGTTCTTAGTTTATGGTCATAGAGTTTGGACCAAGAATGAGTGTTGCCTCAAATAGATAGCGTAGTGCGGTGGAGTGACAAACCGTTGTTGTGAATCAAGGTCCAAGGATTCCCACCGCTACACACCACATTCACAAGAATACTCACAAAAGGTTTGGGGTCCTGGTTCTTGGAATCAGACTCCTAGTTTATTTTTATAGAGTTTACACCTTGAATAAATATAGTTTAGTATCATTAATAAAGGACGCTAGTGTTATGAAGATTATAATCTTGTGACATGGAAAAAATCTCATGATTTTTGAGGTCCTGGGATAAAGACCAACTATCCAATTTACCATCATGAAATGGAGACTTATCACTCTTCTGTCACAAAAATTACATTCTGAGAAACCTTACATTTGTAGTTGCCATAATGAGCTCACTATCCATCGAGATCAAAGAATATGCTCTGTTGGAGTGGGCCTCATGTATGGAAAAGGTCCCTCCCACATTGTATCTTGTTTCAGAGGCTTCTTCCCTAGTATTATCATATTCTTAAGGATAATTATCAGTTCTCCTTAGAAGAATAAATGTTGGAATACCTTCTTGTTAAAATCCATCACTATATGATTTTGATGTACCTCTAAGTGATTTAATGTATGAAATATATTACCATTCATTTGTTCCAATTCATCTATCCATTTTGAGGATTGTTCATTTACAGATAGATGATCTCATACAGAAATGAAGAGAAAAGGAAATTGGACCTTCGTGGGATGGAATACTTCTGTTCTAAATATAATGGAGTATGGGGTTTCCTGTGTGGTAGTACATGTTGTCGTTTAGTAGTTCCACAAGGCATGTAAGATATTTACTGGATAATACTTCTTATCTTTAGACACGATCATTAATAGTATGTTTTGTAGAGACTTGATGAAGGGATTTATCTATCCATTTCCCACTACCTGATAGCAGGAAAAGTGGTTAAATTAAATAGTATATTCCAGATACATCTTCTCCAACATATTAGAACAACAATTGGTGTCATTATCCATTAGTATTTTATAAGGGACACTAAATCAGGTAATGATGTTAGCATTCATGAAGATGATGATTATTTTGGACATGAATTATTTGAGGGGTATTTCCCCCTTCACTTTTGTACCAGTAATCAGTAACTATAATTATGTATTTGAATTTATTGGATTCAGTTATAGGATATGAAACTACAACATTAATTACCCATATGGAAAATTTTAGGAGTATTTGGATATATGTCGAAACTCTGAGGGTTGATGGATGATGTTGGAATGAACATTGAAAGAATAAAATTTCCATGATAATTCTATGAAATCTTGTGACATTTAAGGATAGAAGTACCCAAGCCTTTAGATTGGATTGGAGAGTCGGAAGCCTACTATTGGGAACCACATGCTATAATGTGTACTTATTTCATGGATGTAGTGATTTATTCTCCATAAATCTATTTGTGGAGGACTCCATCAAAGAATAATTTATATTATAATTTTTAATGATTTGGGGTGTCAAAAGTAGTAATGTTGGTCTCTCTTCATCGAGTCTTCTCTTTCGTAGATCTACTTGATGTGAGAAACCAATTTTGAAGGTAGTCCACAATGGTAATCATCAAAATAGTCACTGGACCATCTAGCTCATGAATTTGGATGACCCTATTGTTCTCTTCCATGATGACATGAGTAAATGGTTGTATCATTATATAGTGCATGATACTAATAACTGTTTCATCCTAGATTGGATCTACCAAAACAATAGTTGAATTTTCCATTGCATTTTCCTGTGATTTTTGAGATTGTGGGATGTAAGTCATTGTTGAATATGAGGTCAATTCTTCCATTAACCCCCATAAAAAAACAAGATGGAGAATTATATCATCTATTATGATGAAATAATCCCTATTGATCTATTTAATTAACAACTTTTAATCACCTTCTAGCTCTATGTATTCCACTGGTATTTGGAGTGCTAACTCTGGTCTTGAAATGAGAGCTTAATATTAAACCTCATTGTTTGTATATCCTTCTAAAAATATGAAGGAGTAAGGGGAAAATATATTTTATAGATAGATTATCATGACACCCAACTCAAATATTTTGAACTTGGGGTCTTCCATTATATTCTATATTGGTCTCTTAGATGCACTAGTGAAATACATTTCCAATATTTGTGGTATTTCATGAATATAAAATATCTTTTCATCTATAAATTCAGTATCTAACAACGTTGTTTCCTAAGATGGGTGTTTTTTTGTGAAAATATGGTAATGCCTATACTTTCACAACTTTCTAAGTCATGAACTATTTTTCAATATTCTATAGAATTATAGCCCACCATGTTAAATATACCATCAACATATTTTGACTGATGATATGTTTTAGTGGGTTTTTTCAAGATACCAAATAGACCACAGTGTGATGTATCCAGTGCCTCAAATTTTGATCTGCAAAGGATAATGTTAGATAGCTCTTTTCGATTTAAAAATAGTGTTTCTCAGTGTCAATAATGGTTCGACTGAGATAATAATGGTTGTTTTCACTGATAGTGTCTTTCTTTTATATGAGGAAAAAAACTAGTGATCGCTCCAGGGATGTCACATATAAAATTGGTGGCTTACCCTAAATGGGTGTCATTAACAAGGGTGGACTAAAAAGATATTTCCTATGATTGTTAATGTTTCCAGAGAGTAATTGGTCCAGTCATATGTAACACCCTTCATCATCAACCTAGTGAAGGGAAAACACTTACCTTCAAGGTTAGCTATATTGTTACAAATATAGGAAAGGTGTCCCAAGAAACCCCCAAAAACATTTAGGTTCTGAGGTGATGAGATACTATGGATAGCCTTTTTCATCACTGGATTGGATTTTTGGCCACAACGGTAAATGGAGAATCCATGAAATTTTCCTGAGGTTACCCCTATAGAATCTTTCATGGGGTTCATCATCAACCTATGTTGTCGTAGTTTGGTGAAAATGGTCTCATGATTAGCTAGCTGGTTAGAAGGATATTAGTAATTGACAACTATATCTTAAATGTAGAATTTAAAAACGCCCCATGGAAGGGTTTGATGATGCGGTTAATGGATTTTTGTAATGTAGAGCCGACATTCATCAAGAAAAAGGAAATTTCCCAAGAGAATAATACTCCATATGGGGGCCTGAAGTTGGTAGATTCCTCTTATTAGATGGATATTAATATTTGGTTATAATTTGGATAGACAACCATGAAGGAGATGGATTGTTAGCCACCTATTGCATCAATCATTAGCTCTATTATTGGAACTATAAAGTAATCTTTTGTACAGTTCCAGTTGAGATCTCTAAAATCAATGAGAGCCTTAATTTTTACATTCTTCTTCATTAATGTGATGATATTTTCCAACCATTTCAGATAATGAACTTCTTCAATGAATCCATCGTTGATATTTTTTTCCACTTTATCTTCAATTTCATAGGCATGAGTTGATTGTATCCTCTTAGTTTACTATTTATATCCTTGGAACTCCTCTGGAAAACCAAGGTCATGAGTGGCCACCTTGTGATCAAGGTATGTAATTTTTGTATAGATACATGAGAAAGGGTCCTGATTTTCTTTTATGAAGGAGTTATATACCTATTATTCTTCAGAAATCATGGCTGCACAGATAAAAGTGGTTTTCATATATTCTTTTATTCCAAAATTTGATTTTTTGGGTTCATCAACAGTGGTAGAAACACCTTCCTCAAATGATGTAGTGGAATATATGAAGACTTCCTCCTCTTCCTTTTCATCAGGATCCTATCCTTCAGCACTGCATTATTCTTAGGGGAAGTAAGTGACAGATCAAATTTCACTACAACAAAAGATGCCTTTAACAGTGCTATAATTTAATGCTTCTAGTAAAATGCATTGATATGGTCCATATTTATCATCATTAAAATTAGAAATACTAATAAGTTCACATTATCTACTCTAAATATGAGCTAACAAATGGAACCCTCTATTAGGGCTTTTTTAGCCCAGATAAACGGTAACCTTTATCAGTGCTTTAATTTAGCAATGATAAAGGTTACCCATTATCAGTGCCTTATTTTTAGCGCTGATCAAGTGTAACCTTATAATGTTTTAAAAAAGTGCCAAAAAAAGGTACCCTTTATCTGTGATTTTTTTAGCACAGATAAAGGTCTAGAATAAAATGAATTAATTTAACAAATAAAAATACAAAAATTAACAATTTCATTAATTAAATAGTTATTATTGAAAATGAATGAATTGAAAATATATGTATATAAATTCTAAAAGGTAAAAAATATTATATTTCAAATATATAGATATGTATAATGAATAAAATTAAACAATTAAACAAATAAAAATTTAAAATGTTTAAATTGAGAAAATATTAAACATTTTACTAATTAAATAATTATAAATAAAAATGAATAAATTTAATATACATAAATATAGATTATAGATATTAATAAATATTACATATTAAATATATATATATATAATGAATAATTTATAATAATAATAAAAATTAAAAATGAATAAATTACAAAAATATTTAAAAATTTATTAATGAGAAAATTATTAATAAAAAAGATGATATATAATATATATATTATTTATAAATAGTATTAAATAATATATATTAAATATAAATATATATATATAATGTAATAATAAAAATCATATTAATATCTTATTCATTTTTAATGTTGTTTGATTTTTCAGTTTAACATATATCAAACATCATGTTTTACATTGACTTCATATATATATATATAATTATTTCATTTTTATGTACAACACACATAGAAATATATTTACGCAATTAATGAAATCTTATATAAAAACCCATACAGTTAATACATATGTAATTTATTCAAGTATTAGTATATTTTATAATTTCATTATAGCATGATACATTTAATATATTATGTTTTTAATAGATCAATAATATTTATTTATTTTTAATACTATTATAGTTAGGTTATTAATTGTTCATTTTTAATATTTTAATATTATTTATTATATTTTTGAAATTGAAAATTTTCTATTATTTATTAATATATATATATATATATATATATATATTTACAATGTTTTTGTATTTTCAATATGTATTCATCTTTACATATATAAATATACACATTTTTTTAATTATTTATATTTAATTAATAAAAGTTTTCCATTTTTCAATAATCTTTATATTGTACACATTTTGAATTATTCGATTTCAATCAATTTTAAAATGCGTGTATTTAAGATTATATATAAACTAATAATGTTAAAAATATATTTGTAAATAAATATTTATAAATAAATATAATTATAAGTTTATATATTTATAGTTATAGTAAATAAATAATTACTATTTTTTAAAAAATTATTTATATAATTATAAGTAAATAATTATATATATATAAATAATTATAAAATTATAATAAATGTATTTAAATAAGTATAATTTTAAATCCTTTTTCAAGGCTAATGTTTTATCACTTATAAAATGAATAACTAATAGTGTTTTTTAGAGGTAATAATGATCGATCCTTATCGGTACTAAAAAAGTGCTGTTAAATGAAATATTTAACAATTCATAATGTTAGCATTGATAAAGATGTATTTTATCAGCGTTTTGTAGAATTGACGAAGATATAGATTTATCAGTGCTAAAAAAGTGCAGATAAATATCCCTTTTATCAATGCTTATTAATTTAGTACGAATTAAAGGGATATTTATCAGTGATTTTTTGAGAGTGTTGTAAAAAGTGTCCGGTATCTATTTAAAAGAACCCTATTCGTGACTCAGTCACTCACGAATCTCATTCTTCCGCATAAATTGCATTCCATTGGTGATAATCCTCTATGATCCCTTAGACGAATGAAGGATAGAATCCAACGTACATTATTTTTTACTTTTACCCTATCATTGTTTGATTTTTTGGGTTCCACATTTTTCATTTTTTCACAATTCTTAACCATGAATAATCTTACATCTCATTTCCCTCCCACTAAAATACAACGAGTGGTTATATTTCATATTTATCCAGCACCAAAAATTGTTTTGGATAAAGAGAAAGGTGTTTTAATATGGTAAGGTGAGTCAAAAGTTGTCCAAAACACAGGTTTAATTAGTTTTATTGGAACTGGTGATTCTATTTTTTGTGTATGAAATTTCCAAAACATTTCCTTATGGTTCTATTTTCACATCCTATTCTCTGATTCCCGCATACCAAACAAGGCCTTATGGAATTGATATTTCTTTCCTGATGAGGACCTATAATGCCACACTACTCCAGTTACATTTATTTACTAATGGCGATCCCATGTTCTATGAGAATTAGGTGAATATTTTTTTAAAAAAAATGATATCCATGGATGTCAAAAAATACATAATCTATAATGTTTTTCCTTAGTTTTATTATATTACACCACATAAAAATATGTTGTTATAAAAGAATCACATTTAATCTCATGAAAAAAATGTGAAATGTCTGAACACATGTAAAAAAACCTATGTATTCACATAAATTAAATAATACAAACAGAGTGTGGCATTAGGAAAAAACATAGGCTCTCATTTCAACAAAATTCGCAACAAATTCCTCGTAATCGGTATAATATGTGATAAAAAAATACAAATGGACAAAAAACATAGATTACATGAATTTAGATGTGACATAAATTACAAGTCAACAAAAACCACATAACATATATCAATACATAACTTATAATACATGTGAATGAAAAATACATAACTTATATAAATATTTGAATATAAAACATGTAACACAATTGAATAAAAAAATTGCACAGAAAACATGATATACAACACACATGTAAACATAAAACAAAAAATACATAGTTTCACACATGAATAAAATTATGAAACTTAAATTTTCACATAAAATGGACCAAACATGAGTTCCTTATGGGCTTAAATTTTCATATTTTTATTAATTTTTATTAAAATATTTGTTTTTCCCTTAATTCAAGAGATTAAACACATGTTTTTGTTTGCATGTATGGTCCAATAATCCTAAATACTTCTTATTTTATTGTAACTCTTTCAATGAAATCAGTAATCAATTGAAATCATCAGTACAAAAGTAAAAAAAAGAAGATTCAAATTGAACAATTCTATTATCCATAATAGATAAGGACATTCAAGAAGAATTATGGGACATTTAGTAGAAGTTAGTGGATGTTTAATCCTTATGAATGGTTCACCACAAGGACAAGGAAAAAACCATCCAAACAGTTGAGTTATAAGACATATGAAATCAAAGTCTCCCTCCACCTATAACATCTTCCCATAATTTTTTATCTCATCTACGTCCAACAACATGAAAAACTATACATATGAAATTAAAATTATACCCCTTGACATTACTAAAATAAACCTAGCCTATAAAATCATCCCTCCATATTTCTATCATCATTTCTCTCTGTAAAACCTCCTCTAATCATGAAATAATTGAATTTATCCTTCCACTATCCAGATGCCTAATTCAATCCATAGAGATCCCACTTCATCTTTACAACAAGTCCATGGTTTGATTTCCCTCAAAACAGGCTAGTTTATTTATGTAGGTTCTTGGAACAACAGAAGCTTGTGGATGGAATGACCAACTCGACCATTTATTCATAATTTATGAATCATCATTTTTTAATATCATTAAATATTAATTTCTAATGAAAAACCTATATTACATTACTAAAGAAAAATCCCAAAACCAAATGTGGGGGATCATAAAATCTTCATTATAATTAATCTTTTTCAGTTTCATGATATTCATTTTTTTATATGATTCACTCTGTTACTTTTGAAAACACTTCATAAAAAAATTCTTGTATTTTGAGTGCAGTCACATTGGATCCTATTAGAAATCCATAGTTAAGAATACATGGATAATAATACTGATATGATGAGTGACCTCCTAACAACTATCTTGTTGGAATTTTTGTGTGAAAAAAACACCCCAAGTACACCTTTTTATTCTCCTCCCCTTCATCCTTGATAAATATAAAAGGGTGCCAATCTGAATCTCGATGGAATTCATCCCAGAATGACCATATATCATCAAACCTATTTTTTCATTATCTTCAAGATAATTATTCTTTCTAACTTGGATTAATGGTTGATTTTCAAAATCCCCCATCAGACTCCCACCAATACCACCACAATTGTTTATCTCCTCTTTGACCTGCCAAGAAAACATTTTAGAATTAGTTTAAAAAAATAAATGTTTGTGAGTGTTAGTAAATAACTGTGATTGGAAGTTATATGGATTTAAATGTTCATCCATTCATTTTTAAAATGTGATATATTAGAATCCATATTTAAAATTGTATTTAGTTTATTTTTGAACATTATCATAAACTCTTATTTCATCTCCAGAATATTTATTATTTAATTTTGCTTCTTGAAACTCATCCCCCATATCTTCTATGTTTTTTAACTAATCTTTGTAGTAGAAATAAAAAATGATCACCAGTGGTTGGTATGGGATTTATTTTGGTTAGAGTAGTTCAAGAAACATAAGTTGATGTCCATAAAATATTGGAGATTGATATCAAACAACAAAATTAAATAATAACTATTCGAGAGGGTTGCTATCAAGGAAATTTGGAACCATAATGATTGGAGGAAGGCTAGTTTGAAATAGGGAGTCTAATAAAACATCATGATATGGAACAAAAAAAATCTAAGGATTGATTAAATAAAGGTAGTGATGGTTTGTTTTATTGTAGTATAGAATTATTATATCACAATTAAAAATATTAACAATGTTCATGAAAGATGAATGAAAATGTAGAATTTTATGCATGGATTATATTGTATTGTTGTTATTGAAGACAAATTAAAAGTTTTACTACTCAAGAAGACGATTTCATCAACACATGATGATGTTACCAATCCCAAGGAAGAAAATTTGGTTATGATGAAACTACCAAATTATTAGGGGATCAACAATACATTAAGGAAAAAAACAAAAAACACACACCATCGCAATGGTGAATACAATTATCAAGGAAAAAAATTCGGGTATAAAATTTGAATTTTTTTTCAATCAACATGACCAACATGTTGACCCAAATAGTTCAATGATCATTAGTTATCTTGAGGTCACAACGAGGATGAATGTTCTAATTGATATCAATTCAAGGATCCTTATCCAATCTATAATGAAAGAAATCGTTTAGAATTATATAAAGGTAATGTTACAATATACTATGTATATTAATGAGAAATTATATAATGAAACATTGACTTAATTATCATTAACCCCTTAAGAGTTCATTTATTTTAGAAGATTTTTTTATGAAATTTGAATTAGTGGCTACTATAAATGTCCATAAGGATTCTAGACCCTTCTTACAAAGTTAAATATTAAGGATGATTAGGGGAAAATAAACCCCAACCCAATAGTTAGGTAGACACACATTATAATTTAGAAAAGATGGACTAGTTTCATTAATAATCACAATGAGAAATGATTTTAGTTGCATTTCCTAAGATAAAATATTATTTCAAATTATTTATTTTATCCAAATTTCTTCAAAATCCTTAATTTATGAAACATTAAAAGTGTGATGAAAATAAAGAATGTGCATCTAAACCAATGTACCCTAATCAAAAAGCATTTTTGGGGTATGCTTAATTAGATAAGAAATTAGTATGTATTTTAAATCAACAATAAAATATTAAATATGTGATATGAAACAAAATAAATTCCTTTTTTATATGAACATTGATGAATCAAAATTTGGGGTCATATCCATCCCATGTCATTTTTTATGGAAGGAAGCTCATGTAAATAAGGAGGGTAAATTAGTTGATGAAAACACACAAATAGTATGGTAAAAAATGGTATGCTTGACATAATTTCAATTCACTATGATTTATAAAAATATTACCTAAAAATATCAATTTATGTTCTTAAATTTTAATTTTTGTTACACAAAATAATTGACAATGAACACAACATATGAAACATTACTTTTAGTAGAATAGAAGTTGCCGAAATATTGTGGTTGTGTTAGAGGATTAGGTTTTTGATTCTCTACTAGATCATATTTTGTGATGATTAAACCACATGAAGATACGTATTACATGGTGAGACGATTTCACACACAAATAGACTATCTGAAAGATAACATTTTTTCTTTTGATTTTGAAAACCAATATATAAGAAAGGATCAAAGTGATCTATTGATAGATAAAATATCCGTAAATAAACCAAATGATCACACTCTATTTTAGGTGAATCATTCCCCCCAATATAATAGATTATCTAGGTTAATAACGTTTTTCATCACAGTATCCTAATTTTGAATTAAATGGCATCTGATAACTTAATATTAATAAAATTATGTAGGGTAAAATTATATGTGATTTGTGTCTGTCAGTCCCCATGTACAACCATGATGTGATGGGTGCTATTTATAATATCCTTGGACACCAACTACATAATCAATACCTTCCAAATTATCAAATGGGAGTGGGGATTGATGTAGCTAATGATATGACTGTAGAGTTTCCTATTTCAATTAATGGTCTGGATATTACAACAATTGAAGCTTCTATTGGATCCTTCTTATCATGGTAGTCTAATCTTATAATGATACACGAGGTACATTTTTAAGAAATGTTTTCACAAGAAAATCCTATAATACTTGATGATAAAAAGTTTTAAGTGAGGTGTGATATTACATATGGATAATCATTAGAGAAATGGATGGTCAAATTATGAGAATATAGTTAATCAAACAAGAAAACAAAACAACATTCAAAGAGTACAATCTCCTTTCCAGTTCAAGAGAAACATTTATTATCATTAAAACTGCATTTAGAGACCACATTTAAATATAATACTATATATTACATTGAATATCAAGTAGAAATATATAGAGATTCCATGACAGAAAAAATTGGTCTGAAGAATCTAAATGAGATTATAAAGCATGAACGGTTTGGAGTCTTAGTTGTGAATACATACATAAGGTACATTTCCATTATACATCTATCCAAATAGTGAGATAATATTTTTAATAATTTTGATAATTATTTATAATTTTTATAGGTTTTTGTATAACAACTATATAATTGTAATATTTTGAGCTGAGTGAATTGGATTAATTATTCCATGTATCAATTCTACTGGATAACTATCTATGGATAAGAAAAAAATTGAGAAGAAAAAAATATGAGTTACCTGAATGAATAAAAAAACTCAGACAATAGTATCTTTTTGACACCTAAAATGAAAAGGGAAAATTCTATATTCTAATAAAATAAAATTTATTATTAATTTTTTCACTATATGATTATTTTTTTAAGATGCACTGGATGCTGATCACAATCTAGTTGGACACCTATAATATTTATTTTTTGGATCAAATACATGGATATGAAACTAAATGACCACACGGGATGTGTAATTTGAACATGAAATACACTAAAATCAATATTTTATTGACAGAAATAAAATTATATTTTCAATTTTTGTTTTAATAATAATTTTGTTATGATAGAGAGGTCCCTAAATATAGGCAAATCATGGAATAAAGTCAATGACTCAAGGAAAACACTTGTGAATTACTAAAAATGTTAACAAATTAAGTTATATATAGAAATATTTAACTACCATAACATTTCAAAACACATTACTTATTTTGAAAAATGTTAATATAGTGTCCAAAACAAGATAATGACATTGATTGAGGATATTTTGTTTAAATATTTATGAGAAATCATAAATCATGAAAACACCAGCATCCCTAAACATGTAATTTATGAAAGTAGATACAATTTTATTAAATATATTTCAAAATAATTTGTTTGTAAATATTTTCATAGAAATATAAATATGTTCTAAACCCTGTTACTCAAAATAATAAATTAATTTGGTTAGAGATGACTAGGAAGAATAATTTTTGTACAAATGTATGCTAATAACAAATTTAGGTGATTACCTCCTATTTTCATGATCTAGTATGAGTTATGACCTTTGAGATATATTTGGTGTGGGAATAATTAGTTTGAGAATTATTATATATTATTTTTGATCTATTTATCAATGATAAGTACAGTGGAAGAAATAAACTTTATAGATGTCATGTCCTGCATAAAATAAAATTGTTGGAAAATCATGGAGGTGTTGGTGGAGGCGGAGGTAGAGGAGAAGGTGGAGGTAGGTTCATAGTTGGAGATCAATGTGGAAGAGAAGGAAGAGGTGAATACTGAGGCGGAGATCAATGTAGAGGAGGAGACAAAGAACTGTCTTGTAAATAACAAAAATTTTGGTCCATTATGTATTGTGAGGATAATAGAATGATTTTTTAGAACAATTGTTTATAATTTCACACAAAAATTATCACAAAAGATAAGATCCATTGGGATAGTGTTTCTAGTGACTTATTGAAATATTATTTTCACCACTTATTTATGTGAATTAATATATGGTAGTAATCCAAATATAATATAATTCAATATTGGATGATTCCATTTCTCCACTAGTGTTATTGATGAAACATATGCATAAATACCAATCATCAAACCTGTATATAATAAAAATTAAATGTTTATATAAATTTTTGTGTAATAAAATAAAACATTCGATAGGTGTATTAAATAAATATTATTGGAACACCAACATCTATATATCGTGGTCATTAAGGAGGTCTGGTGTCAAAGTCCCTACTATCAGTTTAAAATTGAAATTTTAATCATAAAAAGTTTCACTCATTGAAAACCAAGAAAAAATTCTTGTATTGTCTTGATAATTTAATAAAACGATTCATAATTTATTTGTGACATGTATGAATTAGTATTTGGACAGACCCACACGTGATGTGTCCTTAATGACTCATTGTGCATGTTTCCGTTTTAAAATGACATTTTAGTAAAAATCAAAATTGGAAAACTCAAAAACAAGAAAACAAATATTGATTATTTTTATATGTTAGGAAAATGATCCCCGAGTCATTTAGGATTTGTAGGAATCATCCATACCTCAATCCAACACACATTGTGAATATTATGACTCCAAGTGTGTCTTTTTATTCAAAATTGACAATATTTTCATGAAAGAAACAATTGAGACACTCAACCCCAATAAAAATAAAAAAGATTATTTTTTTTACTTTTGGATAATGATCTATAAGTAATTTTTGATGTGTTGGAATTAGCTTCACCCCAATATGATGCACAGTGTGACTGGTATCCCTCCAAGTGTCTATTATCTATTTAAAATTGAAATTTTAATACAAAAACGTTTCACTCACTGAAGATTGATAAAACACACTCAAATTGTCTTGATGATTTTTTAAAGTGATTCATAATTTATTTTTGATGTTTATGAATAAATATCATGTAAACCCCACCCATGATGCCACCTGTATGGATCAAAATTTGTGTTTTTAATATAAAATGACATTTTTGTAAAAAACACAAGTGGATAACTAAAAAATTATGAAATTCATTTTGATTGTTTTAAAAAATTATAAAAATGATCTATAAGTTATTTGGGACATGTAAGAATCAACATCACCTCAATCTAATGAACAATGTGATCGGTATGACTCCAAGTGCTTCTTTTTATTCTAAATTAAAATTAATTTTACTGTAAAAATACTAACATACTCAAAAGTAAGAAAACATATTAATATCGTCTTTTTTACTTTAGTAAAAAAAATACAAATGTCATTTGTGACAAGTAGCAATCATCGTCACCACAATCTGACGCACGGTGTGACCAGTATGTCTCCCAGTGTCTATTATTAGTTTAAAATTAACATTTTAATGAATATAATTATCACTAACTAAAAACCCCAAAAAATTCTAGGATTGTCTTGATAATTTTGTAAAATGATTCCTAATACATTTTTGTTGTCTAATAATCAGTCCCATTTCAAACCCACACATGATGCCACCTATATTGATCAAGGTGCGTGTTTCTAGTTTAAATTTACATTTTAGTAAAAAAACACTGGGGGAATAATAAAAATTGAGGAAAAACATTCTAATTGTTTTTATAAATTAGTAAAATTATGAATAAGAGATTTGGGATGTTCATCAATTATCCTCACCTCAATACAAGGAATGGTGTGACCACAATGACTCCATGTGCGTCTTTTTCTTCTAAATTGACATTAAGTTTCGTAAAAAACAACTGATATACTCAAAACTCAGAAAACACATATGGATTTATTTTTGTACTATAATATAATGATCCATGCGACATTTTTATATGTTGAAATAAGCCACAACTCAATCCAAAACATAGTGTGACTACTATTACTCTAAGTGTATGTTATTAGTTTAAAATTTATACTTTAATACAAAAAAGTGTCACTCACTGAAAACTGAGAAAAAATTAATGGATTGTATTGATAAATTGAGAAGAAAATTAATTCATTTTTGTTTTGTAAGAATCAAACTCATGTCAAACCGACACACGATTCCACCTGTATGGATCAAAGTGTATGTTTCATGTTTAAAATGAAATTTCTGTAAAAAAAAATACAAGTGACATACTCAATACCAAGGAAATGAATTTTTAATATTTTTATACATTAATAAAATTATCAATATGTCATTTCGGACATGTAAGAAACATATATGCCTCAATCATAGGTACGGTGTGACTAGTATGACTTAAAGTGCATATTTTTATTCAAAATTGACATTAATTTTAGTGAGAAAAACAACCGACATACTCAAAATTAAAAAATGCATTTGGATTTAGTTGTTACTTTAGTAAAATAATCCTTATGTAATTTCTTAATTTTAGGAGTCAACTTCACCTAAATATGACACATGGTGTGACCGGTATAGATCCAAGTGTTTTCTATCATTTTAAAATTGACATTATAATAAAAAAATGGGTCCCTCACTGAAACCTGAGAAAACATGATCAGAATATCTTGATAATATGGGAAAATTATTCATAATTAATTTTTGATGTGGATGAATTGGTCTCATGTCAAACCTATACATGATGCCACCTAGATGGCTCAATGTGCATGTTTCCATTTTAAAATGACATTTTAGAAAAAAAACACAATTGTTATACTTAAAACTGATAAAAACATTATTATTGTTTTGATACATTACAAAAATGATCCATAATTCATTTGGGATATGTAGGAGTCAGCCTCACCTCAATCTGATGCACAGTGTGACCGATATGACTCCATGTGCATCTTTTTATTCAACATTGACACTGATTTTAGGGAAAAAATCTTCTAACATACTCAAAAACAATAAAACACATTCATATTTTTTTATTTTACTAAAATGATCAATATGTAATTTTTGATGTGTAGGAAGAATCTGAAGTTCAATCTGACACATGGTGTGACTAGTATAACTCCAAGTTCCTGTTATCTATTGAAAATTTACATTTTAATACAAAAAGTATCACTCAGTGAAAACCAATAGAACACACTCATGTTGACTTGATAATTTGGGAATACTATTTGTAATACATTTTGACATGAATGAATTAGTCTAATGTCAAACCCACAGAAAATCCCACATATATGGCTCAAATTGTGTGTTTCTAGTTTAAAATGACATTTTTGTAAATAAGCTAGTGACATACTCAAAACTATGGAAACACATTCTTATTGTATTAGTACAATAGGAAAACTATCTACAATTTATTTTAGATGTATTAGATTTATCCAAACCACAATCTGATGCACATTATGATCGATATGACTCATAATGCATATTTTTAGTCAAAATTCAAATTTATTTTATTTTAAATAACAATAGACTTACTCAAAACCGATAAAATGCATTCATATTGTTTTTTACAATAAGAAAACTATCCATATGTCATTTGTGATGTATAGGAATCATCTGCACCTCATTTTGACACATAATATGACCTATATGACTCAAAGTGCATATTTTTATTCACTACTTACATTTATTTTAGTCAAAAAAACAACTGACATACTAAAAACCGAGAAAACACATTCATATTATTTTTTTCATTCAGAAAATGTTCTATAAGTCATTTGGGATGTGTATGAATCCATCACACCTCAATAAAACTCATGGTGTCGCTAGTATGACTCGAGGTGCACCTTTTTATTCAAAATTTCCATTAACTTTAGTAAAAAAAACAAGATACATATTCTAAAAAAGGGTTTTTTCTATTATTTATGTTATAAAATTTATTTAAATTAAATTAAATATGTGTATATTGTTTTGATAATTTCTGTTTTTGTTTCTAGTGATGCGATGTGTTGTTATAATACACTACATACTTTGTTCTTGTGCTTTTGTGTGCTATAGCATCACACTATAGTTTTTTCTATTATATGCACTTAAAAAATTGGAAATAATGATAGTCTTTATTATCACTTGCAGATGTACTGCTAAAGGGATATTTTATCTGTGATTTTTAAAGCACTGATAAACAAATATTTATCCGCACTATTAAAAGCACTAATACAGGGTATCTTTGTCCTTGATACATAAAAGAACTAATTAATGTGGACTTTTATCATTTCTTTTAAAGAACTAATAAAAGTAAGCTTTATGAGTTATTTTATTTACACTGATAAAGCTACACTTTATCAGTTTGGTTCTTTTGCTGATAAAAGCCTTGGTCATTTAAGTATTTTGATGTAGTTAAAGTTTTTCTAGTGTTGATAAAGTCATATTCTGTCACATTTAAAGAACTATTTTGTTGTAGTGGTTCCATAATTTATGGGAGGAGTCAATATTTTGACATTTGGAAGGTGAAGAAACTTCTTTGGACCAAATTGGTGATGCATGTCCTATTTAAATATCATAAGGGGATTCAGGGGACATATAATGATAATCTTAATTTTATATTAGTGATGTTACAATGTCTTTTGGGCCAGATACTGTCGTAGTGATTTGATGATGCTCACGGGATGAAGTGAGGGAATTATCAGTTAAGATTTTGTTACTGTCGAGAGAGACAATGACTTCTCAAGTGTTTTCAGGTTCAGTTTTCATGAATGATATCATGCAATTCACTGAATATGTGATTAAATTAGAACCCACCTCTTTGATTTGATTGATGAAAGTCACATAGTCTACATAGATCTACTTGAAGGGATTATCTGGGTTCAATTTCATTCAAATTTAAGAATTTATTCAAGCAATATTTTCGATCATGGGATACTTTCCTTCCCTCTGGTAGAACCCTGCATTAATGTACTATGTTTTATAAGATTTAAATGAATATTTATCACCATAAAATGTTATAATTGTGACAATAATGAAAAATTTGAGGCATTGGTGGTATGATGAGGGAATATACGTATGATAATGTAACCAATGCCTTCCCAATATAACATTCAAGGTTATATCTTATTGAAAAACAAGTAATTATTACTTAGGTATGACATCGCCGAATTGATTCCTAAGATTTATTTTTAGAGAGGATTATTCTCTCTTTTCATATCCCTATAGTGTTAGAGTGGAAGGTGTTGGGTTATCCTCACTATAGAAAAAATCGTAAATTTTCCATACTGGAATGAGATTAGCCCCTGAGCCATTGTTAATAAATTTTGACAGATATTAACATCATTTATTATTCTAGAAATGTAAAAGGTTGTGATGTTCTCTTGTATAATGATATATGTATATTGACCTGAAATGAAGATAAACTTGTTAAATTCTATTAGATCACTCTCTCTGTCTCTGATAGCTCTCAGCATTGGAAACCACCACTTCAAACTATCGGAAGCTTAGTAAAGCTTCTACAAGTGCTTCCCTGAGCTATATTGATAAACTTCGGGTATCCTAGAATGAAAACTAAGCCATAACAAATGATAATTAATTCATTTTAGCATAATTATATTCTAAATACTAACAATCCTCAGCATACATAATCTATTTCATATGTTTTATAGGATCTCAAGTACTTTACATAGACATATAGTCCCTTAGAATAATATTTGGAGGATCATTTTTCATTTGTGGGTTGGGTTGAATAGGATTGACTACACGTCAATGTTGATTTGGAAAAGAAATACCCTCTAGTCGATCTTATAAGATGGGTGGTTTAGGGAAACCCTCACATGTGTGGGGGAGATATCTTTCTCAAACTAAGCTCTCTAAAGGTCTCTTCCATGAGTTTTGGCCATGTACATAGTTTGAGTATGGGATATGGCTAGAATATTATCTTATAGAATGACTGGATCATCTTCTAAGTCCTCATCATTTGTTTTCTCTTCCATATGTTCCCCTTTCTTATGCCTTAAACTTATTTTCATATTCACATTAATCATTTTATAATGGATCCATTAAATTAATAATATTAATGGAACTCAAGATGAACTCCTTGCCTAGTGAGGACACCATTTGTCAGGTCGACTCTTATTTTACAATTTGGCAAGATTGAGCTCGTGATTTTAGGACTGAAGGAATTAATTATAATAGAGACAAATAAAACTTCTTCCTTGGTATAAGTTCAACTTATGGTGTTTTCTTCCTACTCTTACATCAATATTGTTTTATTGAAGATTAGATTTTAGTGTATTGGGACATCAATGGAATCAGATCTGCCCTAGAGAAATTGGTTGAGTGATTTTTTGGTTGTTTAAACTATGCCCACAGGATAAACTATGTCCGATCAATCATCTTATATACCATCCATTTTCTTAGGTTATGCATACCCTTTTTGTTAACATCCTTCCATTCGTTATCTTCTTCTAGATTGGAAATAGAAACACATTCCACATGTGTGGGTGGCCTATCCAACTTCACTTTCCCAAATTCCTTTATTTTTTATAGTATTCAATTACAAAAAATCCTAAATATTTTTCCTCAATTTTTGGAGGAAGGGGAAAGAGTTTAAGAAATATTCAACACTATCCAGGATGTGATTCCTAGGATTTTAGAACATGATCAAGTTATTCTCCAATTCTGAGGTTTATTAACCGGGGACATGGTTTTTCTGAAAATAATAAACATTTTTTAAAACTCTAAAAAATATTTTCACTGCTACTCCCTTTTCTCTTACTGATGAGGCATGAATTATTGTTTACAATTAGGAGGGGGATATTAAAAAATGGAAGGACATTCAGAGATGGGGCAGGTGTAGGAGAATATTTTAGTGTAATGGTGGAATCCACTGATTTCCACATTCTCTTTCCTTGATGTGGTGTAATTACTCAGGACATATCCTTGGTTTGTTTGAAGCAGTGATCCATAATTTGAGAAATTGAGGCAAGATCTTGAAAACCCCCCTTTATATTTAATATTAATGTGTGGTGTGTGCAACTCATTATAATTATTCTCTATATAGATGGAAAAAATACGTTTTTGGATGATGTAGGTTTAGGGATTATGTCAACCCCTTCCATGATTAAATTAATTATGAAACCCACTCATTCTCCCACTTTATCAATTTAAGATTTTGAGGAATATCTTCTTTTGTACCATTGATCTAAATTGAAAGTGGATCATTTGAAAGAGGTTTTCTCATCCTATAATTGACCGTGATAGAAAGATATATTACCATAAAAAGGTTATCCATTGTAGTATTTTCATGATTCATATGATTTTTACTAATTCATTTTTTATAGGGGTTCCCATAATGGGATCATACTGGGAAACAAAATAGATAAAATGATGCTATGGATTGCCAAGAATATTAAAAATTTGTAATACCTGGTTTCCAAAATTTGGAAGAGGGAGGGTTGGATCCACCCGCTATGGGTAAGGCTTCTTTTCCAACTACACTAATGCATACCATTTTTCATATCTTCCAATTGAATTGTAAGTGATTAAATTGGATTTAGTAGCACTTGAGGGATTACTAGTTGAATAAGATCTTGATCAAGGGAGGAAATAGGCAGGTCCAACTGTGGAATCCTTATTAGTATCTTCCATGGGTAAGTTATAGGGTGGATCAATAATTCACCTAGACTTGTTAAGGTTTTGTGCCTAATGGGGGAACTATTGATCTACTTTTATAGGATCCAAATATATTGGTTTTTGTAAACCACATTTAGCAGATGTTATGGCTTCATTTCGGTAAATATGTTCAACCCTATTTGTTGAGGAATTCTGATTAGGAGTGAAAGTTAATGTTTTTTATAGAATTTATCCAGTATGAATTTTTATTTGGAGTTGTTATATGTTGAGTCTCCTCAAATATTTCATTACCTACTCTTAATGATCAAATCTTTCCTCAAGTGCAAAGGATTCAACCTCTATAAGATGAGGGTGAGGTAAAATCATATTTTTAACCATTTCTTTGGGGGAATATCTCTAAAGAATTAGTAGTGGAGTGGTTGAGGGAATTCCCACAGTCAAATAAATTCTATAGTTCCAGGTATTCACACATCCTTTAAACATTTTTTGTGTATGGTATTATGAACTAATACTTCTTCATCCTAATACTCCTTATTTGCCTCATGTTTTGTAGGGTATTCAGGTGTATTTTTAATAAAATTCATTGATGTGTAATGTATTAACAGAATTTCATTGGACTCTTCATGATAATTCCTTTTTTTCACCCTTAATAAGGCATTGTCTTCTCCTATTATTGTTCTCTCAGAACTATTTAATGATTTTTAATCCAAAGGGACTCGCTATAAAAAGTTTTTATTCATGTTCTTAGAATGTATACCATATCATGGAAGGAGACGAAATATGAGGATTTGTTATATAAGACCCCCTTAATCAAGAAAATCATGACTTCCATTGAGGATGAGAAGGTTGAGGTACAAAATTCCCCAGTCCTATGGTCTAAGGATATCGTTTCTCTATTTATACAAACTTTTTATTCTAATTTGTTTACCTCAAATGTTGGTTAAAAAACCCATTAACACTACATGATGGGTTTCTACTTGATCACCATGGATCTTACTGTTGTGGATGGATTCTTGATTTTATGAAATCATGTTCAAACATGGGATGAGTGTATTATATGGCTTTCACCTGAACCACATTATTCTAAATACATTTTCACCATTTGTAAAATTTGTGATATATAGGTATTGGATTACATTAAGAGGGAGTCCTAATCAAAATATTCAAATTCCCAATGAAAAAGTGTTTTGATGGTTCATTCTCTTCTGGTATGAAATTTGCGAGAGTCATTCGAGGTTTATTTTTATTGATCATACATTTAGTTGTGAATAGATTCCTTTTGTTGAAGTTTTCCTAATGCTACTACATTTCACAATTTCACCTTTGGTTGACATAGATGTTTGTGGGGAATGGGGAAAGGAAACAATGTGTTCTCACCCCATCCTCTAATATGAACACTATATGGGGAATATATAATTAGCTAATGTAATTATTTTAATGTGTTGAGAGATTCATACTAAAGGGATGCTTGATGTTTCTACAATTTTTGATGTCATATATCTATGAGATCCACCAAGTCAATTTTTCAATGTTTCTTTTATATTACATGGATGTGGCTTAGTTATTCATTGTAAGGTAATACCGTTTTCTCAAGTGATGAAGGGTGTTCCATAAGTTTTGTATGATTCTCTCTACAAAATATTACGAAACACGTTTAGAATTATTTATTGGGTAGTGTCTAAAGTCCAAAACATGAGTGGTATGTCATCTTTCGATAGCTTTTCCCCATGTTCAACATTTCTACTTCATATTCTTCCATAGGTTTCTCAACTGAGTCCAAAAAAAGTTGATGCTTCCCTGTTTATTTATCATAACAAATATTATTAGTTACTTCCTCTACCATATTGGAATGAAAATGATCCAAGGGAGGTTTGGAGAATGACCATAACCTTGGGGTTTTTTTGGATGAGAAAGGATTTCACATATCAATAGTATGGAATCAGACATGACTGACCACATTTTCCTAAGTCCATCATGGTAAAAGGGATTTATTGTCATTTATTCCAAAATGGTATGTCTCTTTTGGAGAAGTGAAACATTATTTTGGAAATAAATTTCCTAGAAAATGCTGTTATGAGAAGGATTAACATTATGGATTGATATCTGATTGTAAAATGAATTACGAAAGAATATTCCATGGGGAGGAACATCGGGGAAGATTAAGGCAAGGTAAAGACATTTCGATTTGATATTATATCCACGTGGAGGGCTTCCATTGTCCTCATTAGAATATGGGTTCTTCAGATTGATCAATTTATGGTCATGAATTAAGTATTCATGATGAAGTGTTTGAGGAGGACTTCCAAAATAGATGCTACTGTTCACAGTATTTCGTAAGAGGAGTGTGTGATATTGAGATTCCATAAATAAGCCTTTTATATCTTCAAGAACTCCAACATTATGTAGAGAAGGATCATTGATCGTCTCTTCACTTTTAATCCATCATTACTAAGGTTTCTTTTTGGATGCCTTCTCATGATCGCATGTGGCCACATGATTGGAAAAATTTTATTCTTGTACAAAATATTGTTTTAATATATCTCGTGTTGAAGTTGTAATATTCCTAAATGTTTCTAGAATTTTGGAAGTGGTTTGTACCTGCCTCAGAGTGGAAATTGTAATATTCCAATTTCCTCTATTGGGAAACGTTGTATGGTCCCCATATGGTTTCTTGTATATCATGGTGGAATTTAGCATATGACCCACTTGGAGAGGAGTATAGGTGAGTATATTATCTAGAGAAATATGTTGATGAGTCACCCCACTAGTTCAGATGGGGTTTTGTATCTATCCCCCTACGATAACCGTTGTCATTATGATATCCTAATAAGTTTATAGAATGTGGGAAGAAATTTTCCCCTTCAATTTCATCATTTTCAAAATGTACATTGCAATTTAAGAGAATAGAATAGGGGATATAGGACAATTATATTGATGGATCATAGGTGTTTTCCTATACTTTTCAACCATTTTTTGTTGGTGCATACTTATATTAATCAAGTACTAGGGAAGAGATTATTGTTTTGCACATGTTCATTACCGAGATATTCTGGATGACTTCTCCAGATGTTGCTACCTGTGGCTACTAATAGGATTTAAAAATACGAGAATTAATATTCTTTTTATAATGGTTTTCCATCGAATTAGACAATTTTTATTATTTGAAAACATCTAGGTGAGGCTACTAGAATTCTTGGTTCATGTGGGTAGGTGTTGGTTTCTACTCACAGTTTAGTGCTGATTTTTACTAGTGACCTTTCTCGGTGCATCTAGGTGTGCGTTCCTATCCATGATTTATAGACTTATATTGTTAATGGTATTCTATATATAATTCCATATTATTATAACATTAATATTTATTTTTTGGGTAGGTTTTTGTTCGTATGAAAAATTTTTGACCAAATTTTATCTGAGGGATTCTCTAGAGGGGACAACGGTGTATTAATATACCTTATTTTTCGATAGCTTCCCTCAAAGGGCCATCTTTCTTTCCTAGGTATGTATTATCTGGTCTATAGACTTGATGATATCACCCCCATCCTGATAAGAGTCTACTAAAAATTGATATTTTCGATAATTACTACTTGTAGGATCCCTATGAAAGGATCCCTATGTCATCTAGGTGAGGATGGTTTCATCCTCCTAATATACATCCCTAAGATAAGGGAGGAAATTATTGATATGTTATGGGGAAAATTTCCAAATATTTTTTGATATGGACATTGGTTTCTCCTAATTCTTTACCATCAGTCATCCCTGGGTGGGTGACTATTGGGGATTCATGAGCTTGAGGGCCTCTCAGGCGACCTCTAGGGTCAAGATGGTAGTATTTTGGTGGTTCTCCTAGATCAACGCATTTGAGACCCTACATTATGGATTCTAGTATAGTGATTGTTTAAAATTCTTATATTAGGACCCAACATGAATTTTTGTCATGGCATACATCTATGAGAATTTGTGTGATTTTATTTGGATCTCAGTGAGTTACTATCGAGGGAGCCTAAAATATAGATGAAAACCCAAATAAGAATGCCTCGTCCAAGAATCATCTTAACAAACGAACACATGAAAAATTTATTTCTTGTTTTTACATTATTATATTTAAGAGAGAAAGGATTCTAATAGGTATAATACACTATTATCTTTTTTAAGAAATCACATCACGTTCACCATTTTTGTTTCTAAAGAAAAATATCATGGTGCCAGTATGCTGGATTTTGGGGGGGGGGTTGAATATTTCAGAATAATTCTTGTTTGGGACAATATTTTCGAATGGCATACAATATGTTTTTTTCAATGGAGTTGTAAACACCCAATGTTCCACTTATTCGAGATTTTTTATGATCCTCTACTATAAAGGATGATGATTTTTGTGAAATGGTCCAACAACGCTTATTGAATCACTTTGGTCAAGCGTATGGGAGGTTGGGATCATCACTCCCATTGGGGGTGGATTGTTTCCCACTATGATACTCTATTATATATTTAAGATATGTTCCCAAATCCTTTATTAATTACCATGTATAAAATAGATAACTCTTTAATTAACAATCACTTATTAGAATGTATTGAATTTATAATCATTTTTATGTATCCAAGATTCTTTATATATGGATATATTTGTATGAATCTGCGTTTTTCCATCAATGGTACCCTTTTTTGAGAAAATTAGATAATTTTATATCATTTATTATTACGATACAGGTTTTGAGCCCCACAATGTGGAGCTCAAGAGATTATCATCATCCAGGGGACTAGAGTTTTTTATATCAGGATCATGCCCATGAGATTGTATTTCTATATATCCCTATGAAAGGAATTATATCCCATGTTGTTTGGTTCCAATTAAAATGACACATCATAACTTTTTTCCATGTTTAAAGGACCAAACCATACTTTTTAATGACATTTAAGAATGAAATCTAGGTGAAATTTTCCTTGTAAATGTTTAGTGTGAGACTTATGATGAAGAAGAACAATGAACCTTGAAGGGATGTGAGATCCCAGTTCATATATAACCCTACATGGAAAGTTTCCTAGAGATAATTATGGATTTTTTTAGGTAATGGGTTTGGACCTCACAGAGGCATCCTACATATCTCATTTAGACAGGAATCAAAGACCATGTAGTTCTGTTGCGAGGACCCATGCCTATGGTGGTCCTTTGAATTTTTCTATCACATGGAATGTAACCTTTTGAGAGGATAATGGATTATTTTGGGTCTTACACCTTTTTAGAGGATTCCCTTTGAATTTATTCATTAGGGGTATGGACCATTTTATGACCAAGGAAGGATCTGGGGTTTACACCATCTAGGAGGATTCCCAATGGAGTGGAGACATGAGTAATGTCTTGAATCATGGTGATTTGAATATTTGGTGGGGGATTAAACTTAAGAGGATTAACTTTGGACTGTGGCCATCAGAAATGTCTTGAATCATGATGATTTGTAGTTTTGGTTGGGTGTTACACTTAGAAAGATGACACAGTGGAAGGATACATGGTTTTTAGGACCTATGCCTATAGTGGGAATCTAAATGAATTTGAGCGGAATATCAAGAAAATAATTTAATATTGATATATGAATCTAACTGTGTGGATTCTAGGATCGACATTAAGATCCAATATCATATTAAGAATGGTCTAAAGTGAGAAATAAAATGAAGTATAAGTCCTACAAAACTGCATGATTCCTCTTATACAATTGGAATAGGTTGGGGATATGGGAGAAGAAGAAGTGGTTGGTATATTCTGTAACAGCCCGAGATTTTATGAAAAATATTCTTTCTTATTTTACTAATGTCTTGTGTTATATGCTACACCAAAAGGAGCTTACACAACACGCATCCTTGACTTGCCTTGCATTACACGCAATCGCAACCTTCCTCGATAGCGTGTGTGGTACGTAATCCTGAGTTTCACGAAACAATGATATGCTATTAAAATATTATTAAAACTTGCCGTTATGAATAGTAATAACAACTTTTTAAATTTTAGAAATTTTAACTCTCAAAATGGACTTCATTTTTGGATTCGGAGTATCGAATTTAGCCTAAGGTGAAATTTTGGTACTTTTCGGATAACTTTCATATTCTGATGAATAGTGAAAATTACTAAATTATAATTAAAAACAACTTTTTTAATCGAAATAATTAATAGTGATAAATCATTAATTTGAGTGGTTTTAAATTATATTTAGAATATATTTTTACAATTTAATACAATGTTGGTCATTGGATGTAGTTTCACATTTAAACTAGACATAAACAAGTGTCAATCTTTTGATAGATATTGTTTCTTAAAAACACGCTATTTGTTTTAACAGCGGGATTTAATTATAAAATTAATTAATGCAACTTTTATGTTATGAATTTGGTAAAATAGACTTCATCTTTGAATTCGGAATATGAAATATAGCTTGGGATGAAATTTTGGCATTGTTCTGAAAAACATCAATTTTTGATGAATAGTGAAACTACTAAGTGGTAGGTGAAAAACTGAATTTTGCATAAAACTTAATTTTACCGCTTCTATGAATGGAATTTCGAAAATACGAGAGACACGGTTAATATCAAGGACTAAAATGTGGTTCAATGAGATGAAAATAATTTTTTGGTGAATAGTAACTTTTTACTTTTTTTACCACGGTTAATAGTAAATAAGGTAACTAAGGGTAAATATGATATTAATATTACCCTAACACATGTCCTAATTCTATTGGACAAGTGTAATTCGACAAAAAACAAACTTAGGAATAAAATATGACCATTTAGGCCCACTTGGATTAGATTAGGACATTTATTATTAATTTATTTAAAGAAGGGTTAAAATAGTTAAAATCAAAGTTTAATAAGTAAATCATTTTTTATATGGGGTTATACATAAGATAAATTCGACTATAAATATTAATTAGAAAGCTAAAAAGATTTCCTACATGATGGTATTTTATTTGTAATTTTTAGACATCAAATAATATAATTTATTTATGACACAAAAATGATGCAGTAATTATCTTATTAATGAAATATTGACATAATTGATAATATAAATACCAAAATAAATGTAATTTAAGACTTTTTATGAATTCCACTAATTTTCTAGGTTACTATGATTTATTAGTGTTGATTTAATCAACTTGGTTCGAACATGTAATTCTGTTATGACTTTCACAAAAATCATATATCAAATAGTGTCAAAATTGACACAAAATAGTTTTTAAATCAAATATTATATTATTAATTGTTATTTTATTTCTAAAAATCTAAGGTTAGGCCAAATGACTTAGATAAGGATATATATATTAATAATAAACAATTTGGGGTTCGTTTGGCATTTTATAGTAAGTGTATTAACCATATAGTGAAAGAAAACAAAAAGACACGGTAAAAGTTAAATTAATTAACTTAGAGTTAAATCTAATTGATAAGGTTAAAATAATATCTTAAACTTGTCTAAATTCTATTGGTTGATAGTATTTCGACCCATCCTTACTTTAGCTTCGAAATAAGACCCTTTGGAACCATTATAAACCGATTTTGACTTTAATATAAAATAATAGTTTGAGATATTCCTAAGGTGCCCCTCTCCTCCCCTATAAAAGGACACCTCCTCCCCCTCCTCCTCACACCAATATGAGCACTCAAGCTCGGCCAAACCCTGCCAATTTCTCCTCTCCACTTCCCTAGCAACATCCTAGAGGTTCTGGTCTTCCTCAAAGACCAATTTTAGTGCCCTAAGAGGAGGTCTCAAAGAGGCACTTCAAAGAAGAGGTAATTACCGTTACCAATTCTTTCATCTTTATTTCTTCTTCCACTTCTTCTTCTTAGGTTGTTTCATTATGAAGTAATAACATCAGTATCACTAATATACTGATATGTTATTATAAGTATGAAACAACCCTATTTCACCATCTATCCATCCTATGGAAAAAGAAATCACCGCGCGTGCGTACGTACGGAATACCGTCTCCACGCCGTGGTGTAATCTATTTTCCACCACCACCTTACATGGATGGGTATAATGGTGTAAAGAATAACTATACATAGTTATTACAACATCATATTGATTCTGATATATTGTATAATCCACTCCAATTCAATTCAATATTTATAGAAATGATATCATCGCTCGTGCGTACGTACGGACTACCGTCTCCACGACGCGATGAGATTCATTCTCCATGTTAACCATTTAAGAATGATTATAATGTATATATAAGAAATAATAATGAAATATATGACATTATAAAGCTACTGGATTTATGTATATATATACATATGTATGTAATCTACTTACTTCCATTTCAAGACAATAAGGAAAGGAAAACAGCGTTCATGCGTACGTACGGACTACCGTCTCCATGAACGGTGTTTTTCATTTTATTTATCTACCTATTATATATATATATATACTGAATATATATGATATATAAATCATATTTTATATTCTGGAAGTAAGTAAATAATGATATAAGTAATAATGATGTCAAGAACAACAAGTCAAAACACCTACGATAAATGAAACGATTTTACCCAAAACGCTTCTTTAACATGGAGTTTACAAAAGAACGGGTAATATAATGTCACAAGTGAACCATATATGATATCATAACAATGAATATGATTCTGTAATAAGTCAATAACATGATTTAAATCATTATACAGGAGGTTCGGACACGTACAAAGCAAGTCGGACCTAAGGTAAGGGAAATATCACAATCTCATTTTTATCCGAGATTGTTTATTCGTAAGTATTTACTGGGGTGTATTTTATCATCCACATCCATGTTCCCTCAATATTTAATATTGTTTTCATCCACTTACAATAGTTTAAATCCAATTTTTCCCTTAGGTGAGTTTTTAGTAAAGAATATGAAAGGAATCTTTTGTCGTTTTTCCGTACGAGGTACTTTTTGACTTTTCCGACAAAAGTACGAAGAATGTTTTTTTTAACTTATACGGCACGAACGGATTTTTACGGTTTTATAAAGCCTTATTTTCATGAACCTTCCTCCAAAATATTTCATGACTATTTTTAATAAAATCTCTTTCTTTTAAAATTGTATGATGTTTTGTGAAAAGAAATTGATTTTGAAGAAGAAAGGATATTTTCCTCAAGAATTCATTTCAAGTGTTTTATCAAAATTATTTTCCATCTAAGATAATAAAGGGTTCTGTTTCTATCCATATTTTTACATTGATTTGACTATGTTGTGATGGAATTATGTTTATGAATTCCTTTATCTTATATGAATGGTTTTATGATGTCATGTTGTTTAAGAATCCCATTTTTATTACATGGGTGATGCAATGATGTATGATTTATAATTTTGTGGCACACATAAGAAAGGATTCATTAAGAGATGGGTGGGACCTATATCTCCCTCCAATGCATTGGGTAAAGATTTCATATCTCATGAGATAGACATGGCTGGAATGGTAGGTTATACCGGTTCAGTGAAACAGGACTGAAACGAGGATTACTCGATTTAGAAAGGTACTTTGTCCACTAAGATAGTCTGGTAATGAGTCTTGACTAACAAGAAATGATTCTCTATGATTATGTGTGTATGCCACAATGAGTAATGTTTTAAGTTATGGTTTCATTTTCACTACTATTATTTATCCCATGTTATGAAATTATGCTCTCTTTTGCAGGTTAAGATTTCCAAAAATGTTATGTTCATATGAAAATTATGTGATTGATATTTCTTTTGTTTACCCTTACTGAGCATTTGATCTCACCCTTTTATGTTTTCTTTTCCCCAGGATATAAAGAAAGGTTTTAGGTAAAAAAAAGGAAGATCTTTGTGGGAGATTTTGAAGATCTTTCACCAGGATTAGAAGATTATGTTCCGAGTTTCCAAAGACACTAAACTATTACGATCCTTGTGTGTGTGTTTTTTTTATGTACTAAGTATTCCGCAAAAGTAATGTAAAGTCCATGTAAGTCAGGCTACGGGTCTCTACAGTTGGTATCAGAGGAAAGGTTTAGTCAACCTTTGGAAACTAGGATGCGAAAACATTAGTGAGATCCCTAGAGATATTTCTAAGGTATGTCTAGGTATGTCTCTAAGGTTAAGTATACGTATAGGTTATAGTCCTAGAATTGCGCTAACGATCTTCAAATTTAACCTAAGATGTTAGATATTGAGGGTACTAACCCTTTATTATGTTGTTTTCCCTAGCATGTTTTTTGCCTCTCACACAATTCTTTTGGGGTTTTAGACGATGGCTGGAACCCGAAGGAACCGTGTTAATGCGGAATGTGATGGGCAATGCAATGATTGTACCCCTGAGCAACCAAACGATATAGGAGCTGGAATGCAAAATCTTGTAGCCATGCTCACACAACTTTCTCAAGATATGAATCATGCAGGACTTCCAAACGAGCAAAGGAAGGAGAAACATTCTATTGAATCGTTCATGAGGCAGCGTCCACCTTCTTTCAGTGGGTCTACTGATCCATTAGTTGCTGAACAATGGATTAGTACTACTGAAAAGATATTTTCAGTTCTTCAATGTTCTGAACATGATAAAGTCATCCTAGCAGTGTATCGTTTGGAAGGAGATGCTGATCAATGGTGGAATCTTATTAAGAATACAAGGCAAAGGGATGAAATTGAGTCCATGGAATGGGACGAGTTCAAGAACTTGTTTTTCAGTAAGTACTTCCCTCGTATTCTTCGAACAAAGATGGAGAAAGAGTTTCTTGAACTAAAGCAAAGGGATGATGAATCTGTTGGTACCTATGAAGCAAATTTTACAAGACTTGCAAGGTATGCTTCTGGAATTATCATCCAACCTGAAAGTAAAGTTGATCGATTTTTCAGTGGCTTAAAACCAAGTCTTCGAAGGGCATTAGCTATAAGAGACTTCAGTAGCTATGAAGAAATTGTGTGTTGTGCTATCAAGGTAGAAATGGAAGTTGGTGTTACATATCCATCTCATGGTTTTGACAAGAAACGAAAGATGGAGTTCAAGGAGAAATCTCAGAATAATGGTGAAAAGAAGATGAATGTTTCCTTATGCACAAAGTGTGGAAAGAAGCATGGTGGAGATTGTCTAAAAGGGACTAGAAAATGTTTTAAGTGTGGAAAAGAAGGTCATCGAGCAGCTGAGTGTCGAAGTAATGGAAAAAGGGTTTCTAATGATGTGAATAAAGCAAACACTGCAGAGAACGCACCGCCAACACTTCAATGCTTCAAGTGCAAGGAAATGGGGAATTATGCTAATAATTGCCCTAATCCAAGGGTTAGTGATGATCAACATGAGCAACCACTGAAGGCAAAGGACAAAGGGAAATCACATGCGATCACTATTGACAATGTTGAATATGACAACGATGTGGTGGAATGATTAAGTGTTTATGTAATGGGATTCCAAAATAATGTTGTATCATTGAGTATTGCAATATTTATTGATGTGGTATTCAAAGTGATTGAGATATTTTTTGGAAATAAGATGATATGCGCATAATGAAGACGAGAAAATGAAATGTTTAATAGTATTCATGAGCTCATGATTGATATAAGGACTAAGTGATATCATGGTTTGAGTATATAGAATTTTGAGGATTTTGGTATGTGGAAAGTGTTAACTTTTAACTGCACTCATGTTTTCACTATGGTATTCAAGAGAATACACGATTAAGGACTTTGAATGTTTGGAATGTGACCAACAAGACATATCTTATGATATGTGGGGATCAACGACAGTATTAAATCTCTGGTAATCGTTGTCACTATATTATGAGAGTGGACTGCAGTATTATGTATAAGCCTAAAGATTAGACTGGATTATGTTGGAAATAAGTTAGTATTGTTTAAGGATAGAAGATTTTCGATATTATTGATGGGATGTTATAGTAACGTAGTTTTAGAAAAAGGGACAACCTGCAGGACGGGCGACAGCCCATCGCTTCGGACAAGGCTGTAGGAATCGAACCCACAACCGAAGTGCGACTGGCCTTTATCGCCTACCACTGGCCTACAGGAAGTCCCTGTTTAATAGAAACTAGTTTTATTATATTAATCAGCATGATATATGAAGTATAAGTCCATTTTAGGAACCATATATGATTAATCTCACTATAGAATGACTTATGTATATTTAATAACTTTTGCTAACCTTTTGTTTGAGACAGATGGAATGAACAGTCATTCTATCACATGATCTTCTAACACTTCACAAATAACAAATTCAACTTCATTTATTTAAGAGATGAAGTAGAAATTGTTCAAGGCACGAACAAAAGTGAGATTGTACCAAAATAAAGTAAGTATTTATTCTAAGAAAATTATCAACTTTAGGGAAATGATCTTGAAAACCAAAAATGTTGTCCTAGTGATCTTATACCTGATGAATCAGATGGTACCTTATATCATCACAAATCTATGGATTTGTGATTACTGGCTTTTCCATAGCCATGTTCTCTACCACTCTCCATCAGAACATGATGGTTAGATTTCTCTTCCATATCCATATTTTCACCTATGTGGAAACCCAGTGATTAGTTTATTTGGGTAATCGTTACATTTCATACATTAGTTTTTAAAGCCATGTTTTGGTATTCCCTTTTACGATGTGGGTTTCTATTAAAGAAACATTCGAATAGTAAACCATTTATAACCCTGACGAATTTCGAGGGCGAAATTCATTTTAAGGGGGGTAGAATGTAACAGCCCGAGATTTTATGAAAAATATTCTTTCTTATTTTACTAATGTCTTGTGTTATACGCTACACCAAAAGGAGCTTACACAACACGCATCCTTGACTTGCCTTGCATTACACGCAATCGCAACCTTCCTCGATAGCGTGTGTGGTACGTAATCCTGAGTTTCACAAAACAATGATATGCTATTAAAATATTATTAAAACTAGCCGTTATGAATAGTAATAACCACTTTTTAAATTTTAGAAATTTTAACTCTCAAAATGGACTTCATTTTTGGATTCGGAGTATCGAATTTAGCCTAAGGTGAAATTTTGGTACTTTTCGGATAACTTTCAAATTCTGATGAATAGTGAAAATTACTAAATTATAATTAAAAACAACCTTTTTAATCGAAATAATTAATAGTGATAAATCATTAATTTGAGTGGTTTTAAAGTATATTTAGAATATATTTTTACAATTTAATACAATTTTGGTCATTGGATGTAGTTTCACATTTAAACTAGACATAAACAAGTGTCAATCTTTTGATAGATATTGTTTCTTAAAAACACGCTATTTGTTTTAACATCGGGATTTAATTATAAAATTAATTAATGCAACTTTTATGTTATGAATTTGGTAAAATAGACTTCATTTTTGAATTCGGAATATGAAATATAGCTTGGGATGAAATTTTGGCATTGTTCTGAAAAACATCAATTTTTGATGAATAGTGAAACTACTAAGTGGTAGGTTAAAAACTGAATTTTGCATAAAACATAATTTTACCGCTTCTGTGAATGGAATTTCGAAAATCCGAGAGACACAGTTAATATCAAGGACTAAAATGTGGTTCAATGAGATGAAAGTAATTTTTTGGTGAATAGTAACTTTTTACTTTTTTTACCACCGTTAATAGTAAATAAGGTAACTAAGGGTAAATATGATATTAATATTACCCTAACACATGTCCTAATTCTATTGGACAAGTTTAATTCGACCAAAAACAAGCTTAGGAATAAAATATGACCATTTAGGCCCACTTGGATTAGATTAGGACATTTATTATTAATTTATTTAAAGAAGGGTTAAAATAGTTAAAATCAAAGTTTAATAAGTAAATCATTTTTAATATGGGGTTATACATAAGATAAATTCGACTATAAATATTCATTAGAAAGCTAAAACGATTTCCTACATGATGGTATTTTATTTGTAATATTTAGACATCAAATAATATAATTTATTTATGAACCAAAAATGATGCAGTAATTATCTTATTAATGAAATATTGACATAATTGATAATATAAATACCAAAATAAATGTAATTTAAGACTTTTTATGAATTCCACTAATTTTCTAGGTTACTATGATATATTAGTGTTTATTTAATCAACTTGGTTTGAACATTTAATTCTGTTATGACTTTCACAAAAATCATATATCAAATAGTGTCGAAATTGACACAAAATAGTTTTTAAATCAAATATTATATTATTAATTGTTATTTTATTCCTAAAAATATAAGGTTCGGCCAAATGACTTAGATAAGGATATATATATTAATAATAAACAATTTGGGGTTCGTTTGGCATGTTATAGTAAGTGTATTAACCATATAGTGAAAGAAAACAAAAAGACACGGTAAAAGTTAAATTAATTAACTTAGAGTTAAATCTAATTGATAAGGTTAAAATAATATCTTAAACTTGTCTAAATTCTATTGGTTGATAGGATTTCGACCCATCCTTACTTTAGCTTCGAAATAAGACCCTTTGGAACCATTATAAACCGATTTTGACTTTAATATAAAATAATATTTTGAGATATTCCTAAGGTGCCCCTCTCCTCCCCTATAAAAGGACACCTCCTCCCCCTCCTCCTCACACCAATTTGAGCACTCAAGCTCGGCCAAACCCTGCCAATTTCTCCTCTCCACTTCCCTAGCAACATCCTAGAGGTTCTGGTCTTCCTCAAAGACCAATTTTAGTGCCCTAAGAGGAGGTCTCAAAGAGGCACTTCAAAGAAGAGGTAATTACCGTTACCAATTCTTTCATCTTTATTTCTTCTTCCACTTCTTCTTCTTAGGTTGTTTCATTATGAAGTAATAACATCAGTATCACTCATATACTGATATGTTATTATAAGTATGAAACAACCCTATTTCACCATCTATCCATCCTACGGAAAAAGAAATCACCGCGCGTGCGTACGTACGGAATACCGTCTCCACGCCGTGGTGTAATCTATTTTCCACCACCACCTTACATGGATGGGTATAATGGTGTAAAGAATAACTATACATAGTTATTACAACATCATATTGATTCTGATATATTGTATAATCCACTCCAATTCAATTCAATATTTATAGAAATGATATCATCGCTCGTGCGTACGTACGGACTACCGTCTCCACGACGCGATGAGATTCATTCTCCATGTTAACCATTTAAGAATGATTATAATGTATATATAAGAAATAATAATTAAATATATGACATTATAAAGCTACTGGATTTATGTATATATATACATATGTATGTAATCTACTTACTTCCATTTCAAGACAATAAGGAAAGGAAAACAGCGTTCATGCGTACGTACGGACTACCGTCTCCATGAACGGTGTTTTTCATTTTATTTATCTACCTATTATATATATATATATATATACTGAATATATATGATATATAAATCATATTTTATATTCTGGAAGTAAGTAAATCATGATATAAGTAATAATGATGTCAAGAACAACAAGTCAAAACACCTACGATAAATGAAACGATTTTACCCAAAACGCTTCTTTAACATGGAGTTTACAAAAGAACGGGTAATATAATGTCATAAGTGAACCATATATGATATCATAACAATGAATATGATTCTTTAATAAGTCAATAACATGATTTAAATCATTATACAGGAGGTTCGGACACTTACAAAGCAAGTCGGACCTAAGGTAAGGGAAATATCACAATCTCATTTTTATCCGAGATTGTTTATTCGTAAGTATTTACTGGGGTGTATTTTATCATCCACATCCATGTTCCCTCAATATGTAATATTGTTTCCATCCACATAAAATAGTTTAAATCCAATTTTTCCCTTAGGTGAGTTTTTAGTAAAGAATATGAAAGGAATCTTTTGTCGTTTTTCCGTACGAGGTACTTTTTGACTTTTCCGACAAAAGTACGAAGAATGTTTTTTTTAACTTATATGGCACGAACGGATTTTTACGGTTTTATAAAGCCTTATTTTCATGAACCTTCCTCCAAAATATTTCATGACTATTTTTAATAAAATCTATTTCTTTTAAAATTGTATGATGTTTTGTGAAAAGAAATTGATTTTGAAGAAGAAAGGATATTTTCCTCAAGAATTCATTTCAAGTGTTTTATCAAAATTATTTTCCATCTAAGATAATAAAGGGTTCTGTTTCTATCCATATTTTTACATTGATTTGACTATGTTGTGATGGAATTATGTTTATGAATTCCTTTATCTTATATGAATGGTTTTATGATGTCATGTTGTTTAAGAATCCCATTTTTATTACATGGGTGATGCAATGATGTATGATTTATAATTTTGTGGCACACATAAGAAAGGATTCATTAAGAGATGGGTGGTACCTATATCTCCCTCCAATGCATTGGGTAAAGATTTCATATCTCATGAGATAGACATGGCTGGAATGGTAGGTTATACCGGTTCAGTGAAACAGGACTGAAACGAGGATTACTCGATTCAGAAAGGGACTTTGTCCACTAAGATAGTCTTGGAAATGAGTCTTGACTAACAAGAAATGATTCTCTATGATTATGTGTGTATGCCACAATGAGTAATGTTTTAAGTTATGGTTTCATTTTCACTACTATGATTTATCCCATGTTATGAAATTATGCTCTCTTTTGCAGGTTAAGATTTCCAAAAATGTTATGTTCTTATGAAAATTATGTGATTGATATTTCTTTTGTTTACCCTTACTGAGCATTTGAGCTCACCCTTTTATGTTTTCTTTTCCCCAGGATATAAAGAAAGGTTTTAGGTAAAAAAAGGAAGATCTTTGTGGGAGATTTTGAAGATCTTTCACCAGGATTAGAAGATTACGTTCCGAGTTTCCAAAGACACTAAACTATTACGATCCTTGTGTGTGTGTTTTTTTTATGTACTAAGTATTCCGCAAAAGTAATGTAATGTCCATGTAAGTCAGGCTACGGGTCTCTACATATTCCCATTTCCTCTAATAATTAACATCTAGGATAGTCACATTGGACTTCCCATATTGCTTCTTATCATATGAAAATGAAAGGGGATTTATCCAGGAGGAATGACCTTTTTTGGTTCCAGAGAAGAGAGGCGTATATGTAATTAACTCTCAAAGGGAAAACCAAGCATGATCATCTCCCTCCTTGCGTGGAACTAGAGGTCCCTGATCATAGATACAATAAGGGATGAGAATGGACCTATCTATAATTTCTGAGAGCAAGAGTTCTATAGAACTATTCTTAGGGTTGGGGTCCTTGTGACTATGGTCATGGATTACTTAATACAGCCTATGAACATTACCTATTTTTCATAAAACGTGCAAGAAACCTCTAACTGAAGGAATGTAAAACCAAATGGGTGATACACTAGTGTTTCTTTTACGATGGTAGTACAAGTCCAGAGGCTTTGGTAAAGGCTTCAGTCTCCCCCTTAGACGAAGGATACTAAGAAAGTGGATCCCTACCATTGGGGGAAGGCATGAGGTCTTATAAGGTTTCTTGTGTAATTAAAGTTTTGGTGAGAATAAGGTGCTTTAAACCTGTGGATCTTGGAGGAGATGAAAGTTATTCATTTATGGGTATGTTAGTGTGAGAATGAGTTTCCTTTGAAAATGGACCACCTATGAAAAAAACATATGTGTGAACTTTCTCTAGAAACCACAGATCTCCTTAGGTGTCACTAGAAGGGTATCTAATAGGTACTATAGTTGGTAATGATCTTTTTTTCTAGTTCATGTCAACTAGGGGAAATGGGTCCTTGCGTAGGTTTCTTCTGTTCCAAACACTACAAGGATATCGATCCCAAACCCCCCCCCCCCATAATTATATCTTCTCTTAGGTTTTGGATAGATACCTAATGGATATTTGAGGACATGGGTGAAGGGGATTGATGACCAGATCTCATAGGCTTCTTCTATTTTTTCAATCATCATAATGAGGAGGATGAAGGTACTACATATAGGAAAATATACAACCCGAGTCAATGGAGCTTTTCCATGTTGGTACTCAGCGCAGGTACCCTATGTAGGTACCCCACATAGAAGTGTCCAAATATTCAATGCCATGAAGGGTTTGTGCATGTAGGTGCCTCAAGAATGGGTGGATATGCTTTCAAGACTACATAGGTAGGTCCTACACTGGACTCTTTGCATGTAGGGTTGGTGCACTTAGGACCACCTGGATGAACATCCTGGGTAACCCATATGCTTCATACTTTTGGGGTCATATCCCCACTCCCCTGTTTAGGATCAGTAATGGGATACTGTTACATCCCTTCAGGTCTGTCTCTTCACCACCATCAATGGCCTCTATGAAAAATGGAGTGTCGTACAACCAAATATTTTGGCCAAATTGAGAATGTTTTCGGTCACGAAACATACAACCCCATCTCTCATTATTAATCCCTAGACTACTCTCAAAGTGAGGTTCTCAACACTATTCCATTGTATTCAGAAATGTTTCTGAGAAATGTTTCACTCTCAGTTTTCTGTAATTCATATGGAACATGGAAATTCAATATGCTCATTGCATATAGACACATTTATACTCATAAATAATTTTTAGTATCAATGTAAGGTTAACATCATGAATTCTACCTCAATGTACATGGAACAAATTAACAGTGTCATAAACTTCTAAAATGACTTATTTTTATAGAAAATTATCAAATATTCATGATATTTGGAGTCATTATAATAAAAATACAAAACATGTTATGATATAAATTATACATGGAGTTCTCAATGTGTAGGGCCTAAAGAAGAATATATTTTTGATTTAAGAAATTGTAAAAAATTAAATGTATGGATAACATTAATAAATGAGTGGAAAATATTGTGAAATGTGTTATTATAGTGATGATGGAAGATAACATTTTATTGAACTTGATCAGGATTTTGGGTCAAACTTATATAGATATTGATACAATTATCACTTTAACTTCCTAAAAAAACCATTGATAATCTTATGACATCGATATTTGTTTTCGTATTTTTTAATAAGGATTTATGATTTTTTATTATATGAGTTTTTTTCATTGATTACAAAGGGATTATCACTGTTTCATGACTATTATGTTATAAACAAACAACACTTTTGGATGTTCAGAATATTAACAATAAATAGAAATGAGATAGAAGGATTGATTCTTTATAATTCAAGGAAAGCACTAATTGTATCTTTGGGATGATAATAATAAATTCTATTGATCAATAATGATTTTTAATTTTATTGGGTATATGCAGTCAATAAGAAAATTAATATTTTTGAAGCCATTAAAAGATTCAACTAACGGATGAAACATGAATCTTGAAATAGGATATTGTAATGCGAATTTAAAAATAATGAGTTTTATTCATTCATTCAAAAATAATGAATCAAAATATTGTTTATGGTGGTAAAAATTTATCACCTATACGAAGTAATAGTTTCAATGAACAAAACCTTGTATGATAGAACAAAGGAGATGTTGAAGATTATTGAAATAGTCAATATGTTCTGATATTAGTATTGATGATTTCCTACTATGTGATCAATTAGTTTACATTATTAAAATTAATCTGAAAACATTATCAGAGTTTTGTACCAATAAAATCACCACATATTATCATTTACATACATTTAGAATTCATATATATGAATTATTTAATTAAAAATAATGATGAACATTAGATTCAACATTAATAAAATTTATCTTACTAGGATATGTTGATGGTGTGAAGGGATATCATTTTTGAGATCCCATTTCCAATAAACTCATCATTAGAATTAATTTTTACATAATATAAGGTGGAATTAAATCTTGATAGAGAAATGAAAAAAGTGACTATAGAAACAACTATACCCATTGTAGAGGATGTATTTAAAGAATAAAATGTTACTTTTAAGCGTTACCATAATCCAATGATAAAGAAATAGTTGAGTCTAAACTACAATGATTAATTCTGAAGAAAATGGTATCAATATGATAATAAAATTATGCAATTGATGGAAATATTGAATAATATTTATTGATATAGGATGATATGTCTTCTTCTTTTGTATTATTGAATCAAATTATTGATGAATTATAAGAACATTGTAAGTAAATAATTCATTTAAATGCCTTGGATTCATATCATTTTATGGTTAATTTTTTTTAAATACCACATGTATGTTCCTCTGAAGTACATGAAATGAGGTATATAATCAACAAGATATGATGTCTATATCTTTTGGGTTCTCCTTTTTCAAATCATAAGTGTGAAGAGAAAAACATTATGATATGATTTTTCTGAAAACATAATCCTTATTGATTATGTATTAATTGAATATTCATTGGTTTTTTTATTTTCAGTGGATGATATTTTTTTTGAAATAATATGAACCACATATACATGTACATTTTATGGACATTATGGATCCATGTTTTGATTATTCATATTATATTTTTAAGGATATAAAAATAATGGACATGGCTTTTTTGTGCATCCCAAAAAGTGGAGAAATAAAAACAATATTTAAACAGATATTTGAAAAAATGAACAAACGGAATATTAAAAACATAACAATATTAAGAGGTAAAAACAATAATGACCAAAAAAGTCCAAAACATAAAAGTAAAAAATAATCCAAGAAAAAATAGAAATGTATAAGAATATAATTTTATATAAAAGGCAATCTACTTATATATTTTATCAATATATATAAAATCCCAAATAAACTGTTTTTTTAGTTTATTTAAACCATCCTTATGTAAAAAAACAATCCATAAGAAATTTACAATAAAAAAATAAATATGTTATTTTTTAAAAATATAAATAATTTACAAATAATTTGACATGTTCAGACATTAAAATAATATGATTTAAATAAAAAAATAAAAAACCTATTATGATATTTAAAAATGTACCTTAATTTTTTCATATCATAAATAACAGTGGAAAACAATTATGCTAACAATATAAATTTCAATATAAATATTTAAACATTAATGTAAAAAAACAATAAATAAATTATAAATTAAACACATGTTAAGTGTCTTAAAAATATAAAAGTATGTTTTAAAGCTAAATATTTAGTCTTATTAATTACAAAATATACATTATATTATTAAATTTAGAATACATGAGGTTTTATTTTCAAAACAAGCATATAAATTTAAAATATCAAAAAACATTATGAATATAAGACATAAAACATATGAAATATGATTTGAAAAATAATCCATTATTTTATCATATATATATTAATAATATATATATGTGTGTGTGTGTTTGTGTGTGTGTGTGTTTGGTATTTGTTTAAAAAAAATTATATGATATACATATTGTGTTTAACGAACATATATATTATGTTTATTGATGGTAATTTGATGATCGGATGAGTTGGTGCATGGATCCATTCTCTATAGGTCATCTCTCTTGGCTCTTAGGGTTATATCATCTCCTTCATTAGATGAATATTCTCCTTCCCTCTATGTCATCTTATAGTGATATGTCTTTAAATCCTTATATATAATATATTTACCACATATCATGTGGTAAAATATGATTTTTAAAGAGTATGATATACATGAGGTAAATAGCATATTATAAGCCAATGGTTGTATCATTAATTAGGATACTACAATATCATATAGAACATACATTTTAATATAAATTTTCATTAAAATTAATCTAAGATTCACAATGTATCCTATAATACCTTGGATAATTGAATGGTAATTATTACCATCCAGGAACCTACAATGTTTTCTATCATTAATAAATGTTTCATAAGATAAAATGTTCAGGAGGATCATTAGAATGTATTCATGTGATGAGAAGTTGGGGGATTACATGACTGGTAAAGACTAACATAATCCTATAGGGAAACTAGGATGAAATTTTGATGAGGATGAATTTCCATGGACCTATATTATTGTGGGTATTGTATGAGGTGTTATAGTAGAGGTATTGTAAAAATGGAACAATTCACAATATTTGGGATTTTTGGCTATGTATTTTGGATTTTAGGACACCGGTCATTCATGAAATTCATGGTCCTTTGGTCCATATGGGTCGATGTTCCACTATAACTCTAGGTAATCATACATGTATCAACAAGTGATTTTGGAGAAACCATTGACCGGTGGACTGAGCTAGAGTGGATGGAGTCACAAGTGGATCCAATTAGAAGCGGTCTAGGAGGGGAAATGGAGAAATGGAATCGAAAAAAGCTCACACACATCCATATATAAGAGAAGTCTAGGATAGAACATGAAAACAATGGAGTCTAATCACATATTCTAAAATGATAATCAACAGGGTTTTGGATGGTCAAGATTTTATCCTTTATTATTTTGGGTCATTAGAAGAAATATATGGCCCTTATGCCTCTGTGAATTTAGATCATATATTATAGGCCTCTTGACCATGTATGTTTCTTCTCTAAAACTCAGTTGAAAATGGTGTTATTTAATAAATAAAAATTCAAGGGTCTTTAGGCTAGGGAGTATTCATGTCATTAATACACAATCGATCAAACCATTTACTCTTATGTTTTGTATTGTAATAAGTAAACATAGGGTAGGTTTCCATGTATTATAAACGGATTAAGTACCCATAAATATTTGTATGTAAGCTTTACTAATACTTGGATAAATATAACATTCCCTTAAACCCATATTTATGTTTTATCCATTGTTTAGTGGTGTACTAGTATACCATGGATGTGACGAAGAACCCACTCAATGCATTGAATGATTATTTTCTTCCCATGGATACACCACATATAAGGGTGTATTATGGGTTTATCAAAGTTATATTCATCAAAAAATTTAATGAAGAATGTGGATAAAAAAATTCATCAATGTAAGACACACAAAAGGAAATCTTTTTATGTATGATTGTATTTGGTTGCAAGGATAGTACATCCTGAGATTTGATTTTCTTATTGAATCGAATGAATTGATTAGTTGTTAACAAATCATTTGAAACCCATAAGTGGTATTAGAGCATTAACATGGTCTTTTATTCTTATAATTATGTTTATAAATGAATAAAATCATATATTGTCTTAATATCATATTCTCTATCAGTAAGAACACTATATTTTTTAATATGAAATACCAAATGATATGTTATATTTTAGGTTGTGATACTATCTTTCCTAATCATATGTTATATCATAGGTGGATATAAAGTTCAATTACGTAGGGTTTTTTATATTATAATGTTAAATATTACCAATTATAGTGTACAATAGTGATGAAGGAAACCCAAAAAACAAATACTCATATTGCTTAACAGATATTTGGATATATTGTAAAATATGGTAGTAATATCGTCACATGTATGGTTTATCCTACACAAGGATTGTCGTAAGCTGTGATAGATGTGTGTGGGGGGAAATGGCTATATAGATCCTCATGTTCGAGGTTTTTCATATGTGTGATACATCTTATGCTGAAATTCCTAGGACACGCTATGTTTATACTATGTAGTTCACCAAATTTATCATAGGCCGTGTTTTTTATATCATAATATATTATAGATAATGTCCAATTCATGTATCAATCATTTTTAGGATTTATTGTATATCTTATAATGGGATATAATAGAAAATTTTAATTTTATCTAATTTCAATTATAAATTGAGTAAAAAGGTTTATGATATTTTATATATATATAATAAAAAGTTATTTTATTATATATATTTTTAATTTATAAATTAAATAATTATAAAATGTTTATAAATAATTTTTAATGTCATGAGATATTTAATGGATAAATATTTTATAATATTAATTGGTAATATTAAATACTATTTACATCTTATTAAAAAAATTATAATTCTATTATAATTGGTTATATTGAAATTATATGTGAAATTTATTAAATGTGTATAATGTGGGAATTTGTGCCCTAGAAACAACTATCTTTTATACTTTTAATTACTAGAATATTAATAAATATCTTATTGCATGTTGAGTGTTCTTCAACATATCATTAATGTGACAATTTACTTATGGTATTGTTCACATTGAAGTGTTATGACCGTTCCCCACTATAATGATAGTCTAGATGTGGTATGAAAATATTAGTAAATATATATCCTATGGTCTATATGACATCACCTGACATGAATCAACTGAGGCATTGTCTATCTGGCACTTGATTCTTGTAAAGAGACGAGGATTCATGTCATGAGGGTTTTCACATTATAATATTTAAAAAGTTAAGTTATGAGTAAGGACCCACAAATAGTAATTCCAAATATTATATATATGATTAGATTTGTGTATCATCAAATACATGTATTTCCCCTTAGACTTGATATTATTGTTAAAATATTTTATCAATCAGATAATTAAATGTATTTTTGAAATTTTGGATGACATATTCTCATGGAAATGTATGATATGTTAAGTGCGTCATAAGTAGAATGACATTAATTGGATAAGTTAAAAAAGATTTATCCCATACTAGTTAATAGAAGAATATATCTTAAGAAAGTTTCATAAAAAGGAACTATTAGATTAATTCCATGGACATGGTAGTTTACCAATGAGTTCATTTTATGTATCGAAATAAATATATATTGATCACATATGTTGATGACAAAAATATGTTACATGTTTGATGACATATTCATACAATTAGATTAGATTACACTGAATGTGTTTGTGTGAGTTTTTTTACATTGTAATAAAAACTTCTACCTAAATTGGTGCCTTGAAATATTTCTAGACACAAATCATGAACTTTAGTCTAGGTATCCTAAGGACACTAGGGAATCATAAAGAGTCACACACTAATGTTATACAAAATATTAGTTAAATTATATTTTAATTTAATATGAAGAATAAATTTTATTATTTGTCTTCCAAATGATATTTATTCAGTTTTATTGGATCATATAAATTCAATCAGCAATTATTCAAGTTTAGAATATATGTGAATTAAATATTAAATAGGGAATTTGGAAACTCTATGCTAGTACCCATAGTATCTACGATGCAATTCCAAAATTGGTAAAGAAAATGTGTATACCACTAAAGAAATTAAAATTTACATTAATAAAAATAGTGGATATAAAAAAATAGTGTAAACTGGATTGATCAACAACAAAAAAATAATTTTCAAGTAGAAGAAATTATTATTAAAAATTTTATATAAATTATATTTTAAAGATCCTATTTATTAATTTAATATGGTAAATTTTCCATGTTTTAAGGATTTTATTTGAAGAAAGAAATGAAAAACATTTTTTTGAAAAATCCAAAATGCTTATGTTGTGTATTGGAATCTACAAGTGGTATTTGAGTGGAAACATATTAATTATAATTATTCACTATTTTAAATCAATTTAATTTTATAGTTAGTATTCATATATAATTTTAGTTTTTTAATCAAATAGTTGAGATGACATGATCATTTAGTATAATATAAACAAAAACATGACAATATCAGATGATGAACAATTAAAGATACCATATGGATGTACTGGATATGCTCACTGAGTTAAATAGTTATACGACGTGTAACAGAAAATTATATGTTGTGTGACCATGTTCAATTAAACATAGGAGTGTAGTGATAATCACATAACATAATGTGGGTTTCAGTATTAAAAATTGGGTATTCACTACAAGTTCTCAGGTGACTAGATAGGGTAATATGGTGTGTATTGGGTGTATGCGTTGTGTAACCCCACACTATTCTGCAAAGCTTCAATCAGAGAAGACCTGTTGTAAAAGTATATGGTTTTTAATGAATTCGAATGTTTCGTATTGATAAAAAATTAAACAACATTGACCATATGTTATTACATGTCATGTTGTTGGTGTACATTCCATGTAATGTGTAATATCTCGTGTAGAATACATGAAATGTCCCTAGGTGTATTTTATTTGTGAAAAAAATGGTGTGGAAAACATATATCTAGTTGTTCATAATGGGAAAACATTTCTAAATCATGCAAGGTTCGTTCTATGATAGGCATGTCATGTGAGTCAATACACAGATAATCAATTAAATGAAACTAAAACAATATGGAATGTAAATGACATGTACATGCCACCTAACATGTTTTTTCACATGAATTACGTTCCATGTGATTTTCGGAAGGATGTGTGGAATTAAATAAATTAATAAATAGTTTTCATGTAATAAAATGACACACAATGTGAATATTAATCTTATATTATGTGTACATTATGGGAATCGTGAACAATACATACTCTATATTTTCAAGGAATTACATGTGGTCATATATTCCACGCGATCATACATTTGATACTGCCTACATGGATTAACCCATAGAATAACACACCATGTGATATTTCAACATGTTGTGTAGGAATACATGTAGTGAAAATACATAGTGCATGTATAATACTATATACAACATCAGTAACATTCTATATAACTATTAAACTCCATAAATGTGTTTAATCGGATGAATATGAGAATATTACATGTTTCCTTTGTATATGCCTTGTATATTAAATTCCAAACAGAATTTAAAATCTAATCAAGGGGCCACAAGTTATATTCCTTGTTAGTTCATGTTTTGAACTAAATAATTTTAAATTAATACCGATTTATTGAATTTATTTAAAATTTTAATGGATAAAAATATCAGGTACTATTTAAATAGATAATTAAAATAAAATAATTAATTAACTAATTTATTAATTCAAAAAATTTATATTAGTAAAGATTAAAATTGAAATGAATACTATAATTTTTAAATACATAGTCATTTCATGTTTTTTATGATCACAAGCTTGACAAACCTAAGTATTTTCTGGATCTATATTTAATTCATTTTTACATGAGTTTTTGTGATAAATTTATTATTAAATTAAATATTATTATCTATTTATCATACCTTAATATTTATTATGTAGAGGACTACATGTTCCTGATTTATTTATGTTGTTCTAAAACCTTGGTACACCTAAACTACATGTGTGTAAGAATGTATAAAGGAAATCACCTCTAACAGGGAATACATGGTTCATGACCATGCTGAGGTAAAACTATAGTGACCCACATCATTAAAAATTACAGTTACACCATTTTTAAGAAAAAAATGTAACAATTATACAATAGAAAATCAAATGTTTTAGTATCTTTGGAAAATTTATTTTTTACAATATATTCATACATAAAAAATTTAACTTTACATAATTCCATAAGTATATTCCTCATATTATAATCCATATCCTTCTTATATATATTTATACATATATTCAAATGAAGACATAAATCACGGAATGAGTGAGATAAAACCCTAGTAAGTTTAAGAGAAATCGGAATGAAACATAAGACATGAATTAGTATAGTAAACATTATTTAATTCATTCTGTATATCCCTCTTATTATATTTCATATCTTCTTATATATATATATATATTCAATTAAGGACATAAATAAAGGAACATGTGAGCTAAAACCATAGTAAGGGGAGGAATAATATGAATGAAACTAAATACATGAATTAGTATAGTATATGGGTCAGAATAATATTAACTATCAAACCATAAAAAAAACCATCATCATATGTTTGAACAGATAATTTGAAAGAGGCATGGAATATGAAAAATGCATAATATTGAAACAACAAAAAATTATGGTAAAATACCAAAACATGTTTTATACAAATATACCATCCTGTCCATGGATAATAGATGTGTACAAATCATCAATTCCATAATTTTGAAGAACGATATCATCTTGTTCATGCATAACATATGTGTACAAATCGTTACTTCATAAAACCTGAAAAAATAAGGCATCATGTTCATGAAAAATACACATAATAGCACATGTTATATCACATTATCCAATTAGTTATACAGAATATAATCTCAAGTCCACCCATCACATCATAAAAGGCTTATGATCATTAATTTCACATGGAAAGGATGACATAAATGAATCATAATAATTATATGAACCTATGAGAAATGAATGGGTTACATGGGGATAAAATAATGAATATATCAAACAATATTAATTGTGGTTTTGACAATAGTAATGGAAAACATTATTTTGGTAAAAAAAAGGTAGATTTAGAAAACAAGGAATTATTGTCCTTACTGAGAATAATAATAAATCTAAGAAACATCAATGTTATGTTTGAAAAAATAATCTATTTTTTAAACATATTTATAAGTAGCTTATAAATTATCACAATAAATTATAAACATGAATATACCTATTAAAATAAAATTTAAATAAAATAAAATAAAATTTATAAGGTATTTGAGAAGAATCACATGAAATGATAATGAATTGAAGGATAATCCAAAATAAGGAGTTGAGTTCCAAGGTTACCTTACCACTGGTCCTATTATATTTCATCATGTTTCTTCCTCCTATATAATTACATTATTTTTATTAAAACATGAATCAAATATTAAATCAAATTCAATTGTTTCAATATTGACCAATTACAATTCGTGGATTTTATTTATCAATCTTCCATGTGAATGGTGAAGTGGTTTTATGTCTTTTTTTCTCAAAATTATCCTTTCTTGTTTTCATTTTAGGATTTTCCTTATTTATAAATTATCTTTTTTGGTAAAATTATTTATATAAAATTAGAATGAATTTATAATAAAAAATCTACACTAACACTCTAGGTATGTAGTGCTAATTAAATCATTAAAAACATGCTCATTGGAAATTGAAACCAACCATTACTTGGACGTGCAAAAAGAGGTATAAGAGATAGTATATATATTATAAATTGATTAACATAGTTATAAAAATATCCTAATAAAATTAATTATTTATATACTTATATATTAATTAATTTAATATGGTATAAAAACTAATTATATTGGGAGAGTGGAAATAATAATAAAAGAAAACAATGATAATGGAGAATTGTGGGGTTATAACATTGTTGAAGATTTACTCCTTTGATAAAACCTTGAAGGCATGAGGTTGGATGATACCATAACATCCCTAAGGTTCCAAGCAGACTTAGGTTAATTTTTTAGGTTATTATAAGGATTTGATATATATATGAGAGTTTAATTTCCATGGCAGAGGAGAGAGGTATTTATACATGGGAAGAGTAATATTTTTGGGTTAAAATAGTAATTAATTTATTATTTCAAAATAAAAAAATTTAATAGTGGTAATTTTGATATTATGAATCACATTTTAATAAAATTTAATGATTTTTGGACTTTTAAATCTTTCCACCACTAAATTTATTTTTTATTAAAAAGGAAATAAGAATAAATGAATTGTTTTTAATGAAATACTATAAATTTTTTGATTCTGCGACCTACTTTTCAAGTTTGGAAATTTAGTTTATTATTATTAAAGGAATAATTTATATTATTAAATTAATTTTACTTAAATATTACCAATTAAATATTTATCAGATCATTATTTCATCATTACAGTGTTATAAAACATGTGGTATTTAAAAAACAATATTTTTTCTATTGACCTAAAAATTGACATTTCTTAGAAAATTATGAAAAATTCACCCTAAGAAAATTTTGACACGATGAATTAAAAAATAAAAATCATGTTATCAAAATAATTTTCTATATTATATATATTTAATTATTATCATAAATATCTGGGGATTTAAAAAATACATTAAAATACACTTTATAAAAAATATAATTATGATTTCATTGGGTTTCTAATTAAAATACTTATTTAGTGGAATTATAATATTTATATTTACTTAAATTATTTATGGAAACAGTTATTTACATGTAGTTAAAATATTTTATTGGTTATGTTACTATTCTAACAGTTAGATTACCATTCATAATCGGATGATTACTATTTTAACGACAATATTTGTTTTATAACAACTTTAAATACATCATATTTTATCAATAATTCATTCATTTTATTTCGTATAATGGTTATATATTCTTCATTTCAAAAAAAAATTTTAATTAGTATTGTTTTGTTTTTATAGTAATACTTGTTGTTGTGATACTTTTAAGAGATCAAAATGATCCAAATTTTCCTAATCTCGTATTTTTTTGTATTCATTATCCCATTTTGATGTTGTAAATTTTATTGGGTATATTTGTTATATAAATTTATCAATTATAAAAATAAATCATTATTGGATTTTTTATGTAATTCATGTGTTTTATGCTATAATTATTTATGAAATATGAAAAAGATGATTTATTCATAAGAAAAATTACATATATTAACGATTGGGTCATTACATTCTTCCCCCATTTAGAAATTTCATCCTAAAAATATGAAGTCATATTCTTGGTTGGGAATAGTTGTGGGTACTTTTATTTCATTTCATCCCTATATTCCCATGTCCCCACTTCATACATATGGTTTTTTCAAAGTACATTTAAATGGTGAGTTTTATTGATCAGAAAAACATTGTCTCCATGATACAAGATCTTCATTGGTTTATCCTTATAAGGGAATTCATACTCAATTTTTAAAAATTATGTATTTAGTACATGTTAGAGATTATGTATGAACATTATTTGTAGATATACATAGAACACATCATTCTATTAATCTAGGTTTGGTAAATTTTCTCATCTTGATGTTATATCTTCTATGTGATCAAAGATCTCAAAGGGGATAATTTAACTAGGGATGATATTTTCCTTTATAAACCTCATGACCCTATTTCAAGGTAATATTAAATGGAACACTCTATTTCAAAATAGAAAATCTATGTAAATTCAGTGATTTTAAACATAGAAATTTTACTATTATGAGAATCATTAATTTCTTGAAAAATGGATTAAACCTTCCTTGGAATATCACATATAAGTTCAATTCAAATCATATTCCATTCAGTAACTGTAACCTAACATGTAGTAATGATATATATCATCCCATATAGAATGTCATATTTTTCAATTTGTTGGAAACTATTATTGTATTTTAACCCAACAAAATAATGTTATTGATTCAACCCTCTTTTGAATTCCATATATTAATCCCTCAACATATCTTTTGGATTATAAATGTTCCTTTTAAATTCACATTATCTATGAGGTTGATATGTTGTGCTAATGTTTAACTCAATATTTAGTTCATGTTGAAGACTCATCTTGAACATAGGCATGATCCTATAATCATGATTAGATATTATTAAAAGTGATTTCCAATAAAAACCAATCAAATTCTTTATATATATCATGGAAATTTTATAAAGATTGAAATCATATCTAATAGGTATAAAACGAGTATTCATGGTGTTTCAATCCACCACAACCCATAAGGATTTGATTTCGTTATATGTCTTTAGAAGACCTTTGGAAATTTTTTTACTGATGATGTTCTCCCATTTCTATTATGGTACGGGTTATGTTTTCATCATCATGATGATGTTATGATAAACGTATTTGAATTTATGACAAACCAATAACATTTAGGTGTACTTAGAAATCAACATCTTCATGTTCTCCCAATATAAGTTCTCTCTATGATCTCAGTATATCATAGTACTACCTAGATGAATAGAGAAAGATGATATACATGCATCATCCCATAAATTTTTATTTTTTTTATGCGATTATAGAACACTAAGTCTATTCCCATAAAAATGACTCTACCTTTACCAATGTTAAATTAAAAATGATTCTATTCCATTTTTCCTGTAACCTTATTTTGAACCACAAAATCAATACATTAGTCCTCCTTGATATTATTTTGGATAGATGATTGGGAAATCATATGAGAAAGTTAGGATGTATTCTTAGACATTATGATTTCCAAATCCACCCATTACATATGAATGAAGATATGGTCTTTTTTTATTCCCATAATCAATAACGCAATTGGTTTGTTTTTTTCTAAGAGAATTATCAGCTACCTTCTACATTATTGATGAATGGAATTGAATTAACCAATCATAGTCTGTGACTAGATATAAAAACATTAATTGATACATTTTCAACTCCATAATTGTGAATATATACTTTAAACTCTTGTGATTAAAATATATGTCATACTTCTCTCCAAATAGTTAACAGCTCTAAATTTTCAATGTAAATATCATTACTACAAACCCCAAATAATACATTGGATATTTCTACTCACATATCATTAATTATTTATATGCACATGATACCACATTATCATTTTTCACGATTAAATGAAACAATATCTTCATTTAAGAATATACATATATCAAAATCTCTCTCCACTTGAGGTGAGTGAGAGTACAAGTGAAATTTTTAGACTCATCTTAAGTTCCTTAAATTTTTCCACATATTCATAAATCTAGAAATACATTAACCCCTACTATGATATTTTATTTATAAATCTAGAAAATCATCCAATATTTATCACAATGACTGTAGTATCGAAAAAATATTACAAAAGTGTGGATATCTATGACACATTTTGTAACGCACTGACCCAGAATCCACTAAAACGGTGCCCCAAGATAGTTAGTTACATGGCCTCAAGTGAGCCTCCCCAAACACCAGAGGCTGCTGACTAGCAGTGAGGGTCCAATGATCATATGGTGGGGAGACTATACCCTAATGGAAATATTATCATAGTTGTATATCATAAGAAGAAAATAATAGGAGAAATATGAATGGAATAAAGAGAATTGGAAAAATAATAATAACTGATGAAATAAGAAACTTCCAACACCAAATATACAAAAATGCATGTCCTTGATACTGTAATATAAATGAATATGACATGAAACATGTAATAAATAAATATTGTATAATGAAAAGAAAAAATAACCCAAGAACTATCTCCATGAGCATATTTAGCTCCATATTAGTCTCATGCTCCTATCTCGTTGGTAAAAGTGTAGAAACACTGGCACAATCCAAAGAACATGGTTCAATAACCATGAAGACTCTTTAGGTACCCCAATTCAATGGAGGCCTAAAAAAGGTGTGAAATATTATTAGTAGGCCACCACCAATGGTGTCTAAATCATAATCCAATATATCAATATAAAATACTATAGTGGGTAGTTCTAATGAATAAAGAAGGAAAACATTAACTAAATGTAAACTAGTTGGGATCGGGTTCTTCAAGGACACCTATCTGACTATACATGATTTGACCTATGTCAGAAAACCTCTGTGAATAAATATATTTATAGATATATGAATATATATATATATATTCAAAATATACATATTATCATTTGTATACCTATATTTATAGATATATTGTACTATCCAATACTAGAGATGTAACTTAGGAGTACATTAATAATTCTACTCATTAATATAATAAGATTCTAATAATAATAAATAAGGGTCATCATGCTTGATGATCATATTCAATAATGGCTTCCATGCTGAGTATCATAAATAATAACGAGGAGGGTCATACCCAACCTCATAATCAAGATGGAGTGAAATGTTATTCCCAACAACCCAAGAAATTTTAACATCGTTCCATGGCCAATAAACCTACTCAATTTCCCTATAATAATTTTGTAGAATAATGTAATCATACTTGACCTATGAGTCTTTATCTTGATGTTTCATAAAGAGGCAACCAACATTGGTCAAGGTGTGGTGAATCATTTTTAATATAATTCATTTAACATTTATTAGGAGTCCATGTGTTTATCTAAGACATTAATCTCATTCACTATTAAATAATAAATAAATCCTTGACCATAAGAGTTTCATTTACCATTTAATTAAATCTATTTGATTTCCCCATTTTTTATTGATGACAATGTACCAAAAAGAAATTTTTACTATTAATTGGGGACAATCTATCATATTAAATTCACAGAACACAAAAAATTTATCCCTTCCATGAGGGATGTATCATCACATCCAAAAGATACTCAAATTTCAGCAAGAAAATTTATTCTACATCAAAACATTTAACTAAAATCTAAAATGGTTATTAATTATGTAAAAAATCATAGAGTAAAAGGAGTATAAAAATCTTCCACAATGGGGGTGTTTGGGGTGAGGTAAACATACTCCAATGGTTTAAATTAAATCATAAAGTAAAGTTTAATTTAAATCATTATGTCTTTCATAGGTAATGTTGCGTTTAATGGAAGCACATGGGAAATATGGTATACAAAAAAGATATAATTTATATAATGGTGAGACCTTAAGAGAAGATCTATATATCACCTACTTTAAAAGTAACACTCTTCACTCATCAGACATTAATCTTTTATTTGGGTCAGTTTGAGAGAAATATAATACGAAGAAAAAATACTTGAAAATATAGAAAATTAGCTTGCATGAAGATAATATAGGAGATGGTAAGCAAAAAAATGAAAAGAGAAAGATGAATAAAGAGATTACTATTACACATTCAATGAGATAGATAAAAAGAGTTTCTTATATTGGATGAGGGAGATTTATCCATGCATTGTAGAGTAGAGGAGGAGCTTCCATGGAGGGTTTGATATTTTGCATGGATGAGAGGAGAAGGAAAATGGAAACCCATTAAAAACTAGGGTAAAAAATATCTTTTATATATTTTTAATGATCCGTACAGTTTGGGAATGCTTTACTGAACCATGTAGCCGCCAATGCATAGAATCCACACCCTTTAGGTCTATGCTTCATGGTTTGATATATCAATGGGCTAACCATGTGGTTCTAGAAGTTATGTGGCACTAAATGTGTGGTCTAGGAACACTGTTTGGGGAAATTTTTTGTTTTCCATGTTGGTATCCCTATTAGGCCTTCACCTTATTTCACGGTTATTCATAAGAGGTTAAATAGATTAAAAAACCATTCCACTTATGAAAATGGTCCTCATAGTTGATCCTCATGGTTAAACTAACTATGCACCTACTATGTGTCTCATTATGTTTCTCTAATAACTGATGCTTTTAGAGCCCAATACTTCCAAAATACCACTAAACTCATAGGAAACATCCCAAGGATTAGACGCTAAACAAAGCATCACTTTAAAGGGAATTAATGATTAGATTTAAATTTTGAATCTTGGTTTGGTGAATGAATCATCTATCAAATGGTAAAATTAATATTCCTTTGATAATTTACACCATTAAAAATCATGGGAGGTTACAACCTCCGCACCTTAAAACTTATCATCTCTAAGAAGCTTTTGGGAACACGAATATCATAACCCAACCAAATTGGGTCATGAATTTTGGTATAAATGGTCTCATTTCATTTTATAATTCCCATCACAAATCCAAGAGCTTTTTTCCCCACATGATGTGAATTTTCAGAATTCGGGCCAACACTCACATTGAAAAATGGAGTATTGAGATAACACTCAATCCAGTCCATATCACTAGAGACATGATCACGTCATCATGTCATTATTCTTCTAGACTATGGGGATCCCAAAAATAGGTTCTATAATTTAATTCCTAATTTGGAGTAACATTAATGACACCATCAGAATTATCTATTTTAGCATCCCATAGAGTTTTAATGATTCCCATGGAATGATTATTAGATTAATTAGATGTTGAATCCCAACTGACCTCAAAAAATGTGGTCAAGAAATATTTTCCTACAAATCCATGACCGACTCACACTGCACTCATCTCCACCTAATGTCGTGCCAGATTTAGTTCCTCACCAACAATATTCATCGAAATAAAAGCTAAATAAACCATGCCACATCTGGATTACTACTCTAAAAATTGACTGACATAGTTGGTATTATTATTAAAAGATGATCCATAATTACTTGTTCCTAAGGAAACTTGTGTTCAAGTTGAGTACATCCACCAAATCCTCCATATAACTTCAAGTGTCATCTCTTGGTTGAACCATCAACTATTCATTTATGTTGTCTTGATTCAACATGAACATGGGTGCATACCTTACCCATAACACATGGATTATTACGTATAAGAAATATCGTAAGTGCATAGATTGAAATTAAGATAACCAATGAATCATATACTGTAGTCTAAGGAGTACATTAAAGGAAATTCATACTATTACGTTTATAAGTTAGATTCCAACACAAAACGGATACATCATCATATCAGGAACATTGATTGAGTCAAAAGTTTAATCTTCTCACTAGTCAATTAGAAGGAAAAGTGGATGGTTCTCATGATTCAATCTAAGGTGTTCCTAATTGGGAACCCCTATATCAAACTTAACATACCATAAATCATAAACCAACCACTTTGTAGAAGTGTAACTCCCACACAGTCTATTTATTGAGCCAAATGGAATTTAACCACTTTCATTCTTTAGCTCAGTATATAAGGGACACTATCTCAGAGATCCCTAATGATATCAAGAAATGGGATATGATATTCACTATGATAATAGTACACCAAGAGGATATCAATAATTAACATTAAGTCATAAGACACTCCCATAATACAAGAACAAGTGTCAAAACGAATCAAAACCAACTCTATGATACTTACATGAAGAAATAATGGTGAACTGTCTCTAGCCAACTCCTGTTGAATAACATTGGATGCACCTGACACATCATCATTACAACACCATGATTTATATACCACTTTAAGAATCACATGATCACTCATGTAAATCCAACTAAGTATATCCTTGAATAACAATGTTCATAGAGGTTGTGTACATAGGAAATCCTTCATCATCATGCTACCTCTCAAGAATTGGCATATTTCAAAACTCAGCAGCCTCAAGGAAATTTAAATAAACAATGAACATTTAAAAATGGTGTTTTAATGGTATAAATAACTATACATATAATTTTATTCTAAAACATCTTGATACTATGATTTTCACCTTAGCGTTTTAATTGTAGTTTCATTATAGAGAAGGAGAACTCGTCCCACAGAACACACTTCATCATCCACTAATAGAATTTTATGAACATGGTAAAAATAATTTTACCGAGCACTAATTCGAAAATAGATGGAAAATAGAAACTTAAATTAATTCATTAATAAAATTAATTTGGATTTATGTGTGACAGTCCTCCATCGTTATGTCCATGAACACCATAAAATTTGGCATAAAAACAAAACAAACTAACAATCATGTTATAACACCTGATCCTCTTTGGAATGTAATCTTGATTGTTGGGACAAGTAAAAAATTTCTTTTATCACCTATATCACTCAACCATTTAAATTACATGTGATCAAACTATAAAATATCAAGGATTTAATTATTACCATCGAACACATATGGTCATCTATATTGTATATCAACCCGATAGTTACCACATGTATCGATGCACACTACCTCAAAATTTATTATTGCAATAAAACCTAATTAATACCATCAATGTGATTATAGTCCAGATTTATCCATGTATCTTATAGACCACAAAAAATAACTAGCCCTATGTTATATTATCCAATTTGATCGTAATCTGGTTGTCGAAAAAATGAGTCTTCCATTACTAAATATAAAGAAGAGGGGTCACATAACCCACTAAGCAGTTGGGCTTTCCGAAATCAATTATTATACACTGAAACAAGTAATTATACAATGATAACACCTTAGTAATGCTCGGGATATCCAATGACTAATTTTCAAGACAATGGAGACATTTTTCACACTAAGATTCCTACTCAGTAGAAACAACACTACTCCGGTCCTGCAAGGATTTTGGGCCACCCAAGGCCTTCAAGCCAGTTGACTCTCAAGGCCTTAGGGCCACCTTAAGGCCTTTGGGCCACCCCAAGGCCTTCGGTCCACATGAATGCAGATGTACCAGTCAGACTACAAGAGATAAAGCTTCAGATGAAGATTCCGGGCAGGCACATTCACTAGTGCAGTTCTAACCAAAATTGGAAGAATGAGAGGGTATGGGTTTTCCATCAGTACCGGACCTGTGCATCATTGCATAGGATAGCTAGCAGACCCGCCTTGTGAATTTGGATTACTAATATCATGACACATGTTGGGGAGGAGCAGTTCCAAGTTTTCTTTTCATGGTGATTCCCTCTACGACCTACGGGTCAGGTCATTGTCTTTGAGCCTTCGTGCCTTGTAAGGGTTGCACCTCATCCCTTGAAAGGTGGATTATCAAAATAAAAAAATGAAGGCCTTCAGGCAATTCTAATCGATGTTTCAATGAACCTTGAGCTATCCCCATAAAAAGAAAAAATCATTGAACATATATCTAGGTCATGACCAAGAGGTTATCATGATCTACCACCTATCTTTTAGGTTCAACACAACTAAATAAAAGTCAACTGGGACCTATGAGAAACGTCCACATTATTATCATAATCACATGATGATGAAAAAGTAAAGTGAACCCTTATCTAGTTTTTCAAGCTAAAAAAATATTTACATATTTTATTTAAATCATTTACTTAATTCACATTTAGTTTATCTAATTATTTTAAGGCTCAGTTTTAAATTATATGAAGAAGTAGTTATGAATGGAAACTATAAATGGGAAATATTATTTAACTTACCCCATAAGTCACAGAAGAGAGTTTTATCAAACTTCCATTTAAGTATTATTATTTAGCTGACATACTCTCATAATTAGGAAATTAATCACGTAAATTGTTTCTATCCATTTTTATCCAAAAGTTTCTCACAATTGAGATTAGTTAAAGGAATTAAAATTCCAATATATAGAGGAAAACACCCTTTAGGTAGTAATTTATACTTTTATTAAATTATGCATTATATAATCACAAATCAAAAGCAGATAACACGGAATTTAATTAATTAAATGGGACTAGTTCAATGTCCTATGATACATTTATATTTAACACCATATAAATGGTTATATACAATTTTAAAAACCATTCCTATATTTGCATAAGTATGCCCCCACGAGGTTAAATACTAAGGCATATAAAAACAATGGTGACATATAAGGGTCCCTCCAAATCCAACCTAGGTCCACAGCCTATAATAGTTGATTTAATTATTAATGTTTCAAAACCCCCTTTTTGGTTTTATATCATAATCCTAAAGCATTATAAATGACCTACTTAGCTTGATTCAATTCAATATCATAATACTTATGTCATCTTTTACATTTAATAATTTAATCATATGGGTTCTCAAGACCATGTGATAGAGTTATAAGCCTTTATAACGGAAATCAACTCATTCAATGTTAAAATTTAATCACCATTATATAAATACCATGGTGTAAATGCATATTAAGTTCATATATCATTATTCAGTTATAAATGTCACCATTTTCCAATTTATAATGCACCCACACACTTTATAAATATCATATTACCTCAAATTTAATAATAACTAATATGTTTTAGACCCTGAAACCAATGGGTCAGGGATACAACATGTCATGATTGGTTAGTTAAGGTTTTACCATTACTCTATATTGGAAAATTTCATTTAGATTGATACAGACACTTTAATAAACAATTTATATCATTATTATAACTTGGTATGTTATCATGAGCAGTAAAAACTTGTAACTAGAAAATTAATTACGTATTCATGATAATATAATAGTAAATAAATAAATCATTGAAACACGGTATAGAACCAAATCATGAAAAATATAACACAGTAATCATTAAAACATGCCATAAAAGAAAACATGTAATGAAACTATACAACATGTTATACAAAAAAGCATGTGGAATAAATCACACATGGTACATCTATAAATGAAAATACATGGCATGGAATATGCATGGAATGTGAATCTCTATGTGCCTATAATGATGAATTTAATTATACCTCTATTCTATACTAGGACAAGGGTAAAATTACGTACATACCCCCAATCAAAAACTATGGAATGTTTACCAATCACTCATTGTGAAATCATTATCAATAGTCATAATGAAAATTATGAATAATAATCCCATCCCTAGTCATGTGTTCTTTTCCCTGTGCATGGGGTGATCAATCCTAGATATAACTATTTACCAAATGTTTAAATGTTCATATTCTTCTATCAACCAATTCAAAAATAGTAATACAAAAAGGATAATACTCTTTGATACCACTTTGTAATGTCTCAAACCAGGAGCTGTTAAAATAGTTCCTCGAACTGGTTGGTCACAAGGCCTCAAGTGCACCTTCTCAAAAACCAGAGGCTTCCAACTAGTAGCAATGGTCTGATGATGGTATGGTGGGGAGACTAAACAATCATGTTCTGAGTAGCATAATTTATTTCATCAGAAGTAATGAAAGGATGAAATATGAATGAATGAAAGAGAAATTAATGAATAATAATAATTTAAGAAATAATAAATATAAAATTCCAAATATATAAAAATTTCATTCCACATGATTACAATATTAAAGAGGATCACATACATTATGTAATAAATAAACTTTATATAATGGAATGAAAAAAACCCCAAGGGTGATCTCCATGAGAATAATGATCCTATACTAAATCATGTGCTTCTATCTCCCTGATACAATCACAACAACACAAAAATAACCCAACAAACCAGTCCTTGAAACAATGAGGACTGTTTGGGAACCCTAGTGAAATGGAGGCATGAAAAAAGGTGTGAGATATACTCAGTAGGTAACCACCAACAGTGTATAAATAATAATATAGTATGTTAATATAAAATACAATAGAGTTCAGGTATGATGAATGAAGTAGGAAATAATGAACTAAAAGTTATAATATTGGGCTTAGGATCCTCAAGGACACCTTACCAACCATACCTTCTTTGTCCTAAGCCAAAACACTACCAATTATATATATATAGTGATATTTATATTTATAATAACTATATACATAGTAAAATATAAAGACATATTTATATATATATATACATAATAGTAACATAGGCATAATAGTAAAAAAAATCTCTTAATAAAAATTAATTTTCTTAATGATTTAGGATCATAATTAATAATGGATTCTATATTGAGTACCATATTAAATAACGATGAGGGTCATACCAACCTCTTAATCATGGGAATATGTAACATCAAGCATTGAAACCCAAGTGATGTGAATCTCATGAAAAAATACATGACTAAGGGGGTGTGACATGTCCTAAACAACAACCATACTCATGATCCATTCATAAATTATATAGAATATGGTAATCCTCTTTTCCTTAGGTTCACTTATCCCAATGTTACCTAAAGAGGAAATAAGAATCACTCAAGGCATAATGGATCCTTTTTAAAATTATTTATTTAATATTTATTATGAGGACATATGTTTATAGAATCCATTAATACCATTCAATTATAAATTATAAAGAAATCCATGACCATAATAATTTCATTTACCATTTAATTAAATTTATTTGATTGCCCAATTTTATTAGAGAATACAGTGTACCTCAAAATGGATTTTTATTATAAATCTGGTGAGGCTATCATATTAAGTTCATTTAAATCATTTAAATTATCCCTTCCATGAGGGATCATTTATCACAACCAATATATACTAAAAAATTAAGAAATACAAGGTATTATACATCAATCATTTTAAGTGACATACATAAGGGTCATTATTTATTTAAACAAGAATAGATGTCAAGAACTATAAAACACTCACCCCATGAAGGTGGTTTGGCTGATGTAAACATCCTCTAATGGATAAAAATAAAAAAGAAAGGAAAATATAATTCAATCCATTAGTCCTTAAATAAAAAATTTCCTATTTAAATGGAAATTCAAGTAGAATATAGAATGTGGAACAACAATGTACTTTATATAATGTTGATACATTAAGGGAGAAGCTATAGAAACCCTAAATCATATATTAGATGCTTCAATCATCAAATTTCAGTATTTTATTTGAGTTAGTTCAAGTGAAAATGAAGAAATAGGAAAAAAACTTGAAAATATGGTGAGTTTCCTCACATGAAGATAGTGTATGAGATAGTAAACCAAACAATGAACGGATAAAAAGGTATGAATATCATACTGATACACATACAATGAAACTGATGAAAAGATATTCTAATAGTAGATTAGGGATATAGATCCATTCCTATGAGAGGATAATAGGTTCTTCCGTGGAGGGGTTTCTTCTCCACATGAATAGGAGGAGAAGAAAATCGAAAACCTTTAAAAGAAACTAGGGGAAAACCCTTCTTTTTTTATATTTTTAAAGAGCCTCATAGATTGGAAAACCATGTGAAAACCATGAAACATTATATTCTTAAGAGCCAAAATCAGAATGAATAAGTCTCACGATTTGATGTAACCTCATTCCAGTCGTGTTTTTCTACACGTAAAGTGGAACTAAGGGTATGTGATATGTATACAGTTTATGAAAACCATCCACAACCCTTACAGGTCACATCTACACAACTACACCTTGATTCATGGTTATTACTATTAGGTTATATAGTTTTAAAAAACTATTCCCCCTAAGAAAAGGGGTCTCACGGTTGAACCGCATTATTAAACTAAGTGTGTACCTGCCATGCACCTCATTTAGTTTCTATAAAAACTACTTCTTTTGAAACCACACACATCCAAAACTCAGCTGAACTAATGGGATATCAACTAAATCCACGAGCCTATACAATAAAATCACTTTAAATTGATTAAATACAGGAATTTATATTCTAAATATTTTATTAGAGAACATCTCATCCACTGAATGGTAAAATTAAAATTCCTCTATAAATTTCCACTGATCAAAAATAGGGGACATAAAACTTTTGGATCTACATGTAACAATGAGAGTTGTTTTTTGAAATATTTTTTTAAAATTTAATATATTTTAAATATTATGGTACATGCAACACATATTTTAGCTTGCATTAATCACAATTTTAATTGTATCTGCATTACGCATGACACTGAGTTTAATCGAAACATGACATTATATTAAAATATAATTATTTGATATTATAGTTATCACATAACTGTTGGAATGGAGGGGATGAATAATATTAACAAAATTATTACAATTTATGGTTTACACATGTGTATATAATGAATATTTTGGTGATCAATTCATTATAAACAAAAATAAAAACCCATTTGGAAAAAAGGAAATACTTTTATAAAAAAAATTTTATGCCCAAAAACTATTTTTATCTCAATAAATCAAGTAAATATATTTTGGTGAATGATTTTAACTACATTTATATATTATATATTTAATAAAATGTTTTAAGATCCATATTATATGTGAATTACGGAACAGATAAGAAAAATCCAAATTTTTACATAGAACTATATTTTTTAAAAAGGTGTTTGGTCACATTTTCAAAACTTATATTAAAATTAATATTTTTCATTATATAAAATTTATTTGAAAAAATAAAAAAAAATTAAATATTAATGTAAAAGATATATCAAGGTGATTTTTTTTGATTTTTATGAGAAGATAAATGTTTTAATAAATAGTGAATAATATTCGATTATATTATGAGTTATTTTTTTTTTACCAGAATGTAAAAAAATAAAAACTTTTAAAATGTTTTTAAAAATAATATTATTAAAATAAAATATATATGTTTATACAATTTATTTCATTGAGAACAATTTAATATTTAATTATGATATAAAAACATTTTAAACTTTTGATCATTTTCCGTTTGAAAATTATCTATCCCATCATGTTTGCGAGATTAATTTTAAATTCAATTGGGAAAATTATGTCAATTAATATATAAAAATTAATTCCATATTTGAAATCATGAAAAATTATTTTATAATAATTCCAACTTAATTTTTTTGACCATTATGAATAGTGAAATCAGTAAATGTTAACTATCATAGTGACAGTGCAAATTTGTTTATTTGGGGTTAAACTAAAAAGATAAGGGCTAAAATGACCTATAAATTTATAAAATACACAATTTATGGAAATAGATATACATTATAGACTCAAAGGTTCTATAATGAACCATTTAATATACATTTGGTGCTTGAAAATTTTCGTCATACATTTTTTTTAAAAAATTACCAGTGTGTCATTAACCTCACATTTAAAAGAAAACCCTATATCCTCTCATATTAACAGTAATATAACCCATTTATTTGTAAAAAAACATTCCAAATAACTTATTTAATTCATTAATTTCATCTTAAAATATTTACTTTGGATATAAATAAATATTAATAATCCTTTTGGTGAAAACTGAAAGAAGTAGAATGAAGAAGAGTTAATGTCCCTAACTGATCGTTTTATTGTATTTATAGCTAAACCACGTGAATTTTTAATTAAAAATGATTATAAAAAATATCAGTATATTCCTTATAATTTAATAACATCAACCCTTCTCCTCTTCCATAATATGATATATGAAATTGTCATTCCTGTGTAAGATGGTCTACCGCTCCATGAATTGATGTTTTTCTTTTTCCATGACCACCTATCACAGATGGACATAATGATGAGTTTAATTTTTTTATATTATATTTATAAATTATTATACCTCTACAATCAAAATAACACATATAAATTTTTACCTCCCATCCCATTTGAAAATAATAATCTCTTTCCTGTGTATGGTGGACTGCAGCCTCACAAACTGATGTTATTTGTTTTTCATTTCTTTACCTGAATTGTAATAAAGATAGTTTAAATTAATATATATGATATTTTTAACATAATTATACTTATTTAGTTATCATATCTGATATAAATTATTTATTTTAATTCTTTTAGGGATGTGATAACATCGTTCGTGTGTATGGGGGGATACCACCTTGCGAAGAGATGTTATTCATATTCACAAAAACTTTTTATGAAAGGTAATTAATATAAATTTACTAATATATGTGATAAATATAAAGTAAAAATTATTTTTTAATGATAATATATTATTTACCTTTCATTAATTTCATCCATCAATAAAATGGAAACAACATTCATGCATACGTATAACCTACTTTCTCCATGAATGATGTATTTCATTTTAAATATCTACATTTTATAGATTATTATAAATATAAATATAATAAATATATATGATATTACAATAATTTTTTTAACGTTATATATATATATATTTTAACAATGATCAATGTGATCCGACCAAAAATAACAAATCAAAACATTCATGAATAACAAAGCGGTTATTACCCAAAATGTTATTTTAATAAGGGATTTTTAATAAAAATGTAATAAATGGTAAAAATAAAACCATATATGGTATGATATATATATGTGCCGTTATTAAATATATTTATAATAATATTATAATTATCATATAGGAGGTTTTAACATGTACGAAGGAATTCATGACTTTAGTTAAGGGATTTCCATCTCATTTTTTTCATTTCCTTGAGACAAATGCCATATCAACAACCTATTTATCTTATGTGCTATATGTAATGAACATTAATGTATTTTAATATTATTTTCAAAAAAATAATGTGTATTTAAATATCAATTTTAGTATATCCCTTCTATGGGGTTTATAGTTTGAAGTATACCACAACGATATGAGATTTTTGTCTCAATTCTCCTTTTTTGGGACATAAGATATGTTTTTCACCACTTTTCTTCTATAAGGTGTATATAATTACCAATTAAAAAGTTATTTCATAAATATAATTCAAATATTTATTTTCAATTTTTTATTTTATGTTATTATTTAATGGGACCTACAAAAAAAAGATACCCACATATTAATGGTTTTATATTACATTCTCATTATTTATTGGGACAATTTTTGTTTATACTTTAGATAATGAAATATTATGATCCATATGTCAAGAAAATCATGATTTTTTTCTATAGTAGTTATTTTATATGAAATACTTTTTTCCTTTCATTTTAATATCTTTATGTACTCAATGGTTTAAATTAATTTAAAAAAACCAACATTATTTCTCTCTTCGATTGAAAATCCTTTTCTTCCAGAATAATATTTTATAGAAATGTATTCAATTTATTTTAAAAAAATTATCCAAATGATTTATTAAAGAAATTTTTATCCACTTTTTACTGTTTATCTTTTTTAATGGAAAATTCGTGTTTTTTCTATAAAATGGCCCATTATATTTTTCTAAAAAAGTGAAAGGAATCATTGTTTTAACAAGTATAACTTGATAAAAATTTCCCACTATCAAAACCATTATTTCCATTGAATATTCCATTATATTTTTTCAATGTTATGTTCAAAGAAGTGTATGTTTAGATTTGTTTTTATTTTTTGAGCATAATTTTTCATAGTGGGAAGGATATTTTATTGAAGAAAATTTTTAAATTATATTTAAAACATCTTTTATATGTTTATAAAATTACTTTTAAAGATAATTAATTTAAAAAAAATTATATATTAAAAGGTGATTTTTAAATTCAGTAGTCTATTTTACTCAATAAATGTCCCATGTAATCTTCAATTTTGTTTTCCATCAAATGTGATATCTGTTGATGTTACTTGTACCAATAAAATTATTAATCTTTATCTTAATGGTTTATTTTTATGATAAAATGATGTTTTCAAAACCTATTTATCTTCCATGTGTCATACCATGAGTAAATTATTATGAAACCCAGTTCCTTTTTCATGGGACATGCTATAATAAAATGATTACAAAGCAGTTTGTTTTACACTAGTTATGAAAAGAAAAAAAATTATGAAGCCCATTTATTTTATTAGGTTATAATATGGGAAGTGTTTTATCATATTTTTTTACACATATATTTTATTCTCATTATGTGATATTTTTTATGTTATAACCAAGGATGTTTGTCACTTTATAACCATGGATGGGTAAAATCGGTGTTTCCCTCCAATGCCTTAGGTAAATATGGATAATACATGAGTTCATATGGTATGTTTGAACTTTATTAAATTTTTATAATTTTATAGTTGAACCATATTACATACAAACAATTTTATGTGTGGATTTTGAATTCATGTCCACATTTTCATGCATAGCCCTAATTGTATATCCATGAGTTTATGCATGGGACTGATTTCATATAATTAACTTAATAAGTTAACCTGTTTCAAATTATAAATGTTTACAAAGTTATACGTTTATGCATATGCAAAATATCTATGTCTTATTTATATTTTATGTTATCATGGCTCATTTTCATTTATTCCATTATGAATCATGTATTATAAACTTCCAATCATTATTCTAGGATATAAGATTTTGATATTTTATATGAAGGGTATTGATTTCATTTGTAATGCGTATATTCCCGTACCATTATGGTCACATTATGTTTTCATATTTACAATGTTTTCCCCTACTAATCTTATGATCCCACCATTTCTTGTGTTTCCTTTCCCTTATTATAAAGATAGGTTTCAATTATGAAATATTTTGATGATCACAAAAGGGGAATATATTTTAGGGAGATGTTGATGATATTTCACTAAATTGGAAGATTTTTTACCTACTCACCAAATTAAATAATCCATTATGGTCTTTATGAATTTATTTTGGAAATGTAATTAATATTTATCCATTTTGATGTGATATCTATGTATGGGAAGGTTGGGTCTCAACAATTGGTGTTAGAGAAAAGTTTTAGCTATCAATTGGAAACTACGATGAGGAATCTTTAGTGAGATACCTAGTTATATTTCTAAGGAAGTATCCAATGATAATTATAAGGACTATTCAAATTATAGAAAAATTACATATAATTTTGGTTAATAATAGATTTAGTGTTTTCAAAGAAATTGGAACCCTTTATATATTCTACAGGTGAATGTAACTCTAGAACAGTGGTACATAGGGGTAATAACTCTCAAAATGGTGCATTTACATGGACTCGATCATCTCATGGTGCATGGAAATGGACCATAATAAACACTTAGTTTGACACTATTTGGGGATATTATTTGTAAATTCACAAAGTCTTTACAAACCATAATGATGTATTTAAAAAAATTGTCACTATGAATGATCATGTATAAACCTATGGTTTCATAGATTAAAATAATAAATTATGATTTAGACATCATATAAGTTTTTTTTCATTATTATTATATTTCCCAAAAATAATATTGTTATATAAACTATGAGTTTTTTAGTCAATAGAGTGAAGCATATGAAACTATATTATTTCTGAAAATGATATAAAATCTGTTGATGAACAACATAATGTGATGTTGAATAGAGTAATAGATATTGTGATTATTCCTAATCATTTATCATGATATTTGATTAAAAAAATTCACCTTAAACAACTATCAAACTCACTGATTAAGAGATAACTAGATTTCACTGAGAGTTCCGGTGGTGGAGACCATAGAAGAAAGAAGATTCAATTTCCTATAGTTGAGAATTTGGAAAAAATCACTCAAGTGCTTATCTCAAAGGAATAGAAGATGTTTTATGTGTGGATAAGAAGGATCAATGAATAAAATATAAAAAGAAAAATTAAATGTTTAGTTGATGAAATATAATGGAATATTGGTCTCCCTTATGTATTATAAATAGATGAATTTTTTAACTACAAAAGTTATGAGAATTATGAAAATATATGTTTTAGGGTGAAATAACAAGAAGTCTATTCGAAAGGTGGTACATGTAATGGTATTATTATAGATTATGAAGATAAAAAAAATAAAATATCAAAAGAAGTAGTTATTAAATAATAAGATTATGAATCTTAGTTAATGATTTTATAATGACGTAGAGTTATTTATGTACTTATGTATTAGATTTCATGAATTAATAAATATATAAGGAATTTTAAATATATGTTTTCATAATGGATTTTCAAGAATATGTTGAATGATTATGATGATGTAGAAAATTTATTTAATTAAAATGTGATATTTTATTGAAAAACAATATTATGGGAATATAACCCTTAATATGTTCCTAATATTGAGAAAATGATGTTACAATAAAGAGACGATGGATATGAATAATGAACATTTGATAGTATTGATGAACTTGGAACTGATTAAGGATTTGTTGGAAAATTGATTTATGTTATCATTGATGGAAATTACATTATTATTGTATTTACAGAAAATATTAAATACAATGTGGAGGTAAATGTTTATTAATTGAGGATTTATGGTAATTAAGGATATTAACTTGTTTTATGAAAATATTTTAGCAATTTATTCAAATATTTTGTATGTGATAGTAGTAGTTAATTCATTTTTTATGGGATGAATGATATGATGAACTTTTAAATTTACAGACCTTATTTATATATTTTTGGATTCTAATTTTGGTCATACAAGGAGAAGACCTATGGTTAACTATTCATGAAATAGATTAAGTTGAACTTTGGATGTTATTATATAACTTGTGAAAATAATATTTTAATAATATATAGATTAAAAAGTAATTTCATACCATTATTTTATAGATATTATTATCCTTTAGTGATTCAATCAATAAGAATTCATCTCTTATATTAAACAGATGAAGTGAAAATTAACCGAGGAATAACCAAAGGATGACACTATTCTTATGGAATATAATAAAATCATGTAAGTGTATATTATCATGAATATTCCCCAAAATTATGAAAAAAGCATCTTGAAGTAAATTTTAAAACATTTACCTTCATTTTTTATTATTTAATGGACTTTTCACCTATCATGGATTTTTGGATTTTTCATCATTAACCTTTCTTGACCATGTTCTCTATCACTATACATTAGTATTTGGGTGTTAGTTTTCTCTTCTAGGTCAATATTTTGACTTACCACCTATATTTGTTCTTTTTGGAAACCTATTTAGTGTTATTCTAGATGACCTTCACACATCCGTTTTTCTATTTTATAGATAACATTTTATTAAACCTTTTTATTTTGTGGGTTCCCCCACAAATTTATTTTTAAATGTTAAACCCATGTTTGTCGACCACAAATTCATATTACGAAGACAAAATTTATTTAAGGGGTAGAATGTAACACCCTGATATTTTTTGAAATACATATTTTTCAAATAAATTTATTCTTTTTATATTTATTGTTACATGTAACAATGAGTTTAGTTTTCATTGCATGAAACACTGAGTGTATCTTTCCTTACATACAACACCATATTTAAACCAAATATTACAAACTATTAAAATATTATTATTTAATATGATAGTTATCACCAATACATTACAATGATAGGTATGAATGACAATAAATTAAATATTAAAATATAGTGTTTGAAAATTTCTATATGATGAATTATTTAGTATTTAATTAATTATAATTGAAAATAAAAACCATTTTTAAATAAAGGAAATCATTTTCAGAAAAAAAAATTAATACAATCAAATTTTTTATAATAATAAATTAAATAAGTAAATTTTTGTGGATTCTTTTAATGAAATATATGTATTATGTATTCAATAAATTGTTTTAACAGTCATCTAATGTGTTTTTATATAGTATACAAGAATAAATCCCATTTTCACTTGAAAATAAAATTTTTATAAATAGAAATATCGAATATATTCAATTTATATATATAGTTACACATAATAGGAAGATATAGATAAATGAATTACATTGTTCATAGAGAGGGTAGGTAGTGCATACACAAGAATGTTGTTTTCACTTTTCAATAGATGGAACAAAAGAAAGGTAAAAAATAGTTATCCTTTAAATAAACATCCTTATAACATATATATCATATATATTAATCAAATATACTATTATTAACATTCATGTAAAGAAAAAATGAAAAGAAAATAACATCACTTCGTGAAGGTGGTAGTCTACACTTACGAACGAGTGATGTTATCGTTTGTCATTTGATAGAATATATGGTGGAAAATGGTGGTTTCATAATCATATTAAATTGAATTATATTTTGGATACTAAATTTATTACTTTCGGATAAATACTAAATTTATAGGTGAAATAAAATAAGAATTAAAAAAAAGTAAAATGTGTTTTCACATTTAAATATATTTTTTAAAATAAATTAATAAAATATAATTATTACAAAATATCATTAATATCCTTTTTGAGACTATTTATTTAATTTTAGTTAATATACATCATGATAATGAGAAATTTATAATATAAAACATTCAATAATCCTTAATATGTTATAATTATCTAAAAATTATTTTAACACATTAATACATCCAAAATGTTTTATTTTTAATATTTTTTAAATCATTTATTTCATTTCCCTATTAATTGAATAATTATTGTGTCAACGTTGCGTATGAATTTATGTTACCTATCTAATCGTTAATTTTTTTAATAATTATTATTACAAAAAAATTAATCTATCTTTCAAATTAACATTTTTAACTACACATAAACTATTTTAATCCTTATATATAAATATTATAGATATTAATGTCAATATTGTGATATTTTATTTTTATTATTTTCCAAAAGTAATATATAGGTTATAATAAAAGAAAAAGGGAACCAAAAAATAATATATTAAATACTTGTTTGGTCTTTTACAAACTCCACTCATCTAATTTGATAATGTAATGTTTTAGAGAAATTATAAAGTCTTATCCAAATGTGTTGACCCTATTTTTCATATTCTATAATTATTAAGGTGACAAATATTTATCAAGGTTATTATTCATAATTATATATAATAAAAGAAAATTACATAAAAAAATTAGCCTTTTGATTCCAAATATAGATTACTTTTTTTAATATTTAATTTATATTAGTGGTAGAAATTGATTTTAAAATAAGTTAAAAATATAAAAAAACATTTTTTAGAAAAATATATTTTTAAGTAAAAAACTAGATTTATTTATATCCAATTCTATGTAAAATAATTATATTAATTTTATAAAATTTGTTTAAATTTATAGTATATATAATTAAAATCATTCATCAATAGTGATAAATATAACTTATTATGATAAAAACACATTTCACACATAAAACAATTTTTTCAGATAATAGATCCATTAATTTCAAATGAATTTTTTTTAAATCAACTAATTAACAATGAATTTTTTTTAATACATTTAAAAACCATAATTTTTTCAATCCAATTTCTGTCCACAAATCTAATTACTAGGCTATAATGGTATGCTATATTACTGTTCATTTTGAATTGGGATTGCATGTATCATAAAATATTAAGGAAATTAAATATATTTGAAGAGAAATATGCCATAAAAGCTTAGAATGATATGACTACTGATATTTAATAGCCTCAAATACCCTTAGTTGGGTATTATATCTTTCATATTTCCTATGTTATTTTCAATTAATGTGTTGGACCATGTGTAGTAAATTTGGAAGTTCCTCCCTTTCCTCTAATATATTAGTCATATTCTTCATATCTGTTTGGTATTTGTGACCTTGATCATATTATGTCCCACACATAAATCATTAATTCATTCCATTTAGGAAAATTTCTTCATACATTATTCCACATCTTTGACATGTGGGTAATTGGATCTTCTTACCTCTTATATCATTTGATCCTCCAGCTTGAAACTACATCCTTAATTACATTTCTCCATTCCCACAAGACCATTATATATACTCTATATCTACTTTAGAATCACACCAAAAGTAATCATCATAAATCCCAAACTCTATGATAACTGTATATTTTTTAGATTTTATAAACCACTAAATACTCTTTATATTTTTTTTCATTATGGATAAAAACCTGAGTCACTCGGTAAAATCCTAGTGAAAATTTCGTCATATTTTCTAAATGATTCACTATTGTTTTCCTTAAGATCCATTAATTTTATGTCCATACTAATGTTAATTTTTTGATGGAATTTATTTTTAAGAAACTTTTTCATGATGTCTTCGCACCCCAATAATTCATATTAATCCACTTTCAACATATTCTCGATTAATGTCCACCATTGGTTACTTTATCCTTTTTAATGGAAGATATAAAATTATGCTTTTCAATCCTAGAATAGAAAATCATGTAAACATCTTGTCCATGGAGTTGATCGGTTTTTCTAAATCAATTGCATCAAAGGACCAGTTAATATCAATGTTTGTTGGAATATAAAGGAATCAATGAAAATTTGCTTCTTATTGGCTGAAGGTATATGTTTCACATAGTTTAGGTTATTGTTAATAACATAATATATTTTGTTAATAAATTCCATTAGTTTTTAAACTCTACCTCCTATTACATTGGGAATAGAATTCACACAATTATTTAATTTTCTATCACATGGATTTCTATCCTCGTTTCTCCTATTTCCCATTATTTTATAAAATATAATAGTTTAGAACAAAACATAAGTCAACAAATTATATAGAAATAACTTATTCACATGTGTATATAAATTCTAATGTCTTACCTTATGGGGTCCCAGTTTTTAGTCTATGTTTTACTTTACTAACCTAATTCTTATGTGAATTGAACCTTTATCTAATGGAAATTATATTTCATCTTTTATACATGTTATTAGATATTTTTTATTTAAATATCATAATTATAATAAAATCCCCAATAAAAACGTCCAGTATCTTAGTAATTTTTTCTACAATATAATCATACATAAAAGATTAAGAAATATTAAATTCCTGCAATATATTCCACCCATTAGCTTTTATATAATCCTTATTAAAATTAATCACCGGAGGATATAAATTAAAACGAGTGAAAGATAAAATCCATGAAAGTGAAGGAATAATAGGAAAGGAAATTAATACATGGATTAATTTAGTACACATGTGAGAATAATAGTAATCATTATAACATAACAAAACCACCATCATTATAATCATGAAGGAATCATTTGAATAGGGGAGGGAATATTCAACATTGAAAATAATGATACAATGTAACATTTTTGTAAAAGTTTAAGAATATGTTGTGAAGAAAGATAATATCTTTTTGACACATAAAATATATATATATAATATATCAATTTATAAATTATAAATAAATAAAACATCATTTTCATGTATAGTATATGTTTATAAATATTTACATCATAAAATATGTAAAAATATAGAACCATGTTCATTCATGATATATATTATCATGAGAAATATCTAAGTTCCCATTGCATTTTAGGAAAATATATGTTTTATCCCACCTTACACATCATTAAATTCCCATAAATTAGTATTCCATATGGAAATGAAAACATACATCATTCATAACCATGATATGAACCCTTGAGAAAATAATTTCTGCCATAGTGATTTCATAAATCATATGTAAAATATTATACATGAATGTTACCAAAAGAATAATTCAAAATATTATTTTGGTCAAAAAAGTGTATAATTATAAAATATGATAACATATTAATTAGAGGGAAGAATAATAACATTAAGAACCATCAATGAGATGTTTGGAAAATAATGAGTTTTTAAAAATCATTATAGGTATCTCAGAAATCATCATATATGTGTAAAAAAATATCCCTCAAAAAAGAAAAGGAAAATAAAATTAAAAGGATATTTGTAATGTATTTGAGAACAATCATTGGAAAAGACGAATTATGATAGGATAATATAAAAGAATGAGTTGAGTTCGAGAGTCACCTTACCCTACATCCTACAATATTTAATTACATTTTCACCTCCTACATAATAAAATAATTTATATTAAAATAAAAATCCATAATTGAATTAAAATCATTTTTCATAATTTTGATAAAAAAAATAATTGTATTTAATTTTGTAATCATCTTCATAAAGGTAAAATAGTTATATGTAATTTTTTCTCTAAATCATACATTATTGTTTATATTTCATGATTCTGAATATTTTTAATTTAAATTTACATAAAATTATTTGAATAATATTAGAATATATAAAAATAAATTTATAATATATAATACACACTAACCATATATGTATGGGTGATAAGTTAATTATTAACAACATCCGTATTGAAAGATGAAACTGACCATTAATGAGACATGTCAAAAGAGGTCGAGAGAGGGTATATATACTATAAAAAGATTAAAATTGTTATAAAAATATGATAATAAAATTATTATGTTATATAACTATACGTTAAATATTTTAGTGAGGTACAAAAAGGAAACTTATTGGGATAGTTTAAATAAGATGAAAGGAAAACAATGAAATGAAATAATCGTGGGGCACCTATTCATTAAAGATTTACCCCTTTGTGAAATTCATAATGTCATGAGGTTTTATGACACCATAATATCCCTAAGGCTGAAAGGATACCTATAAGAACTTATTTGGTCAATCATGGTGTTTGAAAAGTGTATGGAATACGATTTTCTATGAGAAGGTATATCGGGTATTTATAAGTGGGGAGGGGTATTTTTGGGTTAAAATATTGAATAAATTATTATTTCAAATATAAGACATGTAATAGTGATATTATTAATATCATGAATCATATTTGAATAAAATTAAATTATTTAAATACTTTTAAACCATTCCAGCAGTAGATTTAAGGGTTTATTTAAACTAAACAATAAAAAATAGAAAAAATATTTTTAAATTGAATACATTATATTTTTAGACATTGTAAATTACTTTTCAGGTTAATATGTTTTTACAGTATTTTAAAATAACTCATTTATCTTATTAAATTATTTTTGGTTATATCTGACAAATTTAATATTTATTAGGTCTTTATTATATCTTTAATAGGTTGTAAATGATATTATATTTGAAGAACATTATTTATACTATTTACCAAAAAATTGATGTTTCTTTAAAAATTATAAAAAATTAATCAATAAACAATTTTAATTTTATGATTATAATATAGAAATTAATTTTTATCAAAATAATTTTATAACATAGGTAATTTTATTTAATATAAAAAAATTATGATTTTTGTAAAATATGATAAAATAAACTTCAATACAAATATACTTATTCATTCTTTGAGTTTAAAATTTTACTACTTTTTTGTGGAAATATAGTATTTATATTCAATCATTTCATTTAGGATAATTATTATTTAAATATTATTATTTTATTTTATTGGTTAAGATACTATTTTAATAGTCAAATTATTATACATAATAACAAAGTTTTTATTCAAATAGTCTTATTAGTTTTATACGTCCTATAATTATGTCCTATTTTATTCATTAATCGTTTAAATTAATTCATCTCAATGTTTTATATTCATGATTTTCAAAATGTTGGTTACATTAATAATGTTTTTTCTCCTTATTTTATTTTCCTTAATTGTGATAATTCTAGGAGATCATTATTATCCAATGTTTCTAATTCTAGTAATTTTATTGTTTTTCTTTATTAAAACATTGTAATATTGTATATTTTATTATGTATATTTATTATGTAATGTTATAGATTAATACTTTTTTTAGGTTTTTATTATGTGGTGTATGGGTTTTATTCTATATAATATTATGAAATATACCATAAATGATTTATTCAGAATGAAAATTTCTTTTACCAAAGATTGGGTCATTATATTACCCCCTTTATAAATTTCATCCTCCAAAATTGAAGTCCTATTTTTTGTTAAGAATAGATGATGGTAATTCCATTTAATTTCATTCTTAGGTTCCCCCATTGTCTATTTATACTAATGGTTTCACTAAAGTAAATTTAAATGGTGAGTTTCCTTATTATATAAAATTTTATGTCTATGATCCAATATCATCACCTATTACTCCTCATAAGAGGGGGTGTTCTCTTATTGTACCACTTTTTGATTCAGTACATGTGATTGAATGATTTGGTTCTTTTTCAGGAGAGATATGTGGAACACGTCATGCACTTATGCCTAGTTTGGTGGTAGTTCAAATTGATAGGCCACAAATTCTTTACAATAAAGGATATAAAAAGAGTTAATATACCTTGGGATGATATTTTTCTTCTTTTTGAACTACTTGAATCTATTCTAGAGTGATATTAGAAGGAATTTTTTTTCTCTAACTTCAAACCCCATATCTCTTCAATGATTTTCAATAGATATCTTCTGTCATTTTAATTATATTTAATGTGTTTTTGATAAGATTTAACCTTCAGTAGAATCTCTTATATAGTTTGAGATCGAACCTACTCCTACATCCTAACTTCAACCCAACATTTAAATGTTACACATATATTCCCATATAAATATTCATATAGGATCCTTTGAATACATTATTAGAAACTTTTTTTATATGGGAACATAACCAATAAAATATATTTATCCTAAATTCCTTCAAAATCATCAACCAATCTCTCAGTATGCCTTTAAGTGTCTGAATGGTCCATTCAGATTAGAAATTAATATAAAAGTGATTTATTTTACTAATGTTTAACTAGATATTTGGGTAATGATGACATCTCCCACAGAACATAGAGGTGAACATTGGATATTGATCATAGAAGATCGAACATTTTTTCCAAAAAAAGACTATTACTTCCTTTATGCATATCATTACAACTTGATCACGAAATAAATATTCCCAAATAGTGAAGAAGTGAGAAATATTGGTGAGTTGATCCACTATAACCCATATAAAATTTATTCTTTTTGGTGTATTTGGGGGACCTGGGAAAAATTCCATGGTGATATTATCCAATTCCCATGATGTTATGGGTAATGGTTGTATCATCCCTTTAGACTTATAACATTTCTCTTTGAAATAATGGAATACAAATCACTTTGATTTGTACTCGAAAATCATCTTATTGTTGTTTTCACACCACAGGTGATCTTAATGATATTAGTAAATCTTGTTTCCTCAAGAATATATGTAGAAATATTACATATTTTCATCATGAAATAGCTATTTATTTATCGCAGGTTCTGATAGAACACAAAGTGTATTCCCAAACCAATTTACTCCATTATTGTTAATGTTTATTTATTGAATATTTGTTTTTGTTTCTATTACCTTCTTTTGAATTTCAAAATCATCCCTTTGTGCCTCTTCGATCAAAAATTGTATAGAGGGTGGAGAAATAATATTGGAAAAGCAGGATGTTTCCACTTCTTTTATGATTTCCAAATGCTTCCACTGTATATCCATATAAATAGGTTCCTTTTCAGTCCTCATCATTTATAGGGTATCATGTTTCTGTATACTAAGTATATCAACTACCTTATTCACAATTTCAGGATAAGAGTTAATTGGGACATCATATTCCATTATTACCTCCAACCATATTCATTGATACATGTTTAGCTCCATATGTGTGAATATATACTTCAAACATATATGATCATTATATTTGTCTTGTTTCTATCCATATAAGTAATGGAAGTAAATTTTCAATGGAAATATCATAGCTACTAACTCCAATTTATGTGTTGGGATATTCTAACCAAGGATATTCAATTTTTTAGAGAAACAATTTATCAAATTTTTATTTTTAATGCATAGATAACAAAATAAATTATTCTAATAATATCTTTATATCATAAACCATTCTACAATTAAGGTGAGTGTGAGTATAGGTGAAATGATTAAAATCTTTATACCCTTTATAAATATTTAATCACATTCATTCAAGGACACATACTTTAACCCCTTCCATGTTAACTTAGTTAGTGAGAAAGAAAATAATTTTAATTTTATCAAAATGTATCAGTAATACACAACTAATCCAAAAAAACTACATATCTTCATGTCAATTGTGGGTTTGGTCCATGTTATAATTTCATTTTTCAAAGTAGGATCTATAGAAATTCCATCACCCCTGAAAACATGTTCCAAAAACATGACATGTTGAATACAAATGTCACACTTTATGAACTTATAATATAATTTATCCTTCCTAAATTACAATAAAAACCCATAGATACGCTTACTTTTCTTCCTTAATCATGGTGTATATAAAAATATCATCATTAAATACAATAATTAATTTTTCATGACCATATCCAAAGACTCTATTAATTAAATCTATGAAAAATATATGGGTATCTGTAAGTATTAATGGAATCAATATGATCTTATAGTCTCCATATATAGTATATAATGATGTATCTTGAACATTCTCTCTATTCATATTCAATTGAGAACATAAAAAAAGATGATAATATTTTGAGAAGTAACAGGATCCTAATATTTTTTTAAACAAGTAATAAATCATAGGTTGTAAATTATTTTTCATTATAGTGATATTGTTGAGCCCCCGATAATTAATGCACAACCACATTGACCCATCCTTCTTCTTGAATAATAGATCTGGTGAAACCTATGGTAATTAACTAGGGAGCATGAAACATGTATCCAAATTATCTTGTAGTTACTATTTTACCTCCTTCGATTATGTTGGGACCATCCTATAGGTATTTATATATATAGGTGTGGAAATAGTTATAAGTTCTATTAATATATACACCTAATGATATTGTGGAATACCAAAAAATTATTTATTAAATACATTAATATATCCCCTCACAATGGAAATTTGATTAGGTTTTGTTTATTATATCAACTAAACCATTATACCAATATGTTATTCATCATATGGTATTAATACCCACACAATTAAAATATTTTTTAAAGGGGATTCATAATATTCCTTGAATTTGTATAGGATCATAGGATGATTATGACTTTTGAAATTGATTTTATTTTCATGTTATTTTATGCAAGAAATATGTAATTTTATCACATTGATTCCCATTAAATCATCAAATTATACCAAAGGAAGGATTACAAGATTCACCAGATGAACCATACCATATATTTTAACTATGGAAGAGTCAAACTCTTAGGTTGCACTAATTTCACAACTATGTGTTTTAAAAGATATATCTACTTCAAGATATCATGGGGTGATGAAATAGTCCTAAAAACATTTAGGATATAAAGTAATCCATAAAAACATGAATCAAATAAAACATTCATCATTATTGAGTGAATAATATGTGTAACTTAAACAATATTATTTTCATACTTCAAGTTGGTGGTAGTGATGGTTTAAGATTTCAATTACACTATTGATTAGGTATTTGATGATACTGATTACCATTTACGACCCTTTGTTTTGTGTATTGGCTTGCATAGTTCCCCAGTTACTTATAGGTGAAGAATTTGACCAAGGGTGGTGTATTGAGTTGAACCAAGTAGATTCAAGAATAATATGAGAGGTGAGATAGATCTTCAAGCTACTAAAAGATAAATTTTGGTTTCACAAAATATTAGTGTCTACCATATGAAATTTCTAATAATATTGATTCTTGTCTAAAAGATTTTTTATTATGTGTCCAGTGTAACCATAAATATAATATATGTGTCATTTTTTGAAATGGATGTCTTTATTTTAATGTTCGGAAATAATAGTTTCCACTTTTAAAAATATACTGAATGTTATTGGATGACACATTTGAATAATGATATTTATGTACTGAAATATGCTAATAATGTGTGGGAATGTGATAAAAAAATTAATTTTACATAAATCATATCACCCCTAGGTGACATATCTCCTACGTGGTCATGTAAATGATATGTGACTGAAAAAGTCATAACAATACGGCTATTAAGAATCATTTTCAATAAAACCATTGGATATATGTATTTCTTATTTGTAAGTAAATATGACCAAATCTCCATTTAGTGGAAAGTGTGACTAATATGAAAAAATAATAGAAGTAGTTCATACATATGCATGTGGACCTATTATTGTTGAATTTAGAGGTATATAATCTTACATCATAAATTTTCATGATGAATTTAATATATGTGGATATGTAAAAGTAATGATTTATATGTATGTTTACATTGAGAAATTTAAGGATTTAAATAATGAAATAAAGAATCATCTTGGTAAGAATAGAAAGAATCATTTCATGGATTGTGGTAGGGAATATCTTAACCAAGTGTTCATAAATTATCTATATAAAATTGGTATACAATCAATACTCACCCATCCATATACAACATTGTAGAATTGTGTCATTGAAAGGTGGAACTACTCCTTATTGGAAATGGAAATATTAATGGTGAGTCATGAGATTATTCTATTATCCTTTTAGGGGTATGAAATATATACCACAACACACATATTAAAAGAATTCCCAACTAAATTGGTATTTTGTATTCTATATTGGATTTAGTAAAAAACACTTTTTGCACAACACATTCATGTATGAGGATGTGAAACATTTAATAAGGTGATATACGGTAACAAATAATTATCTTGATACATGAAGTGCCTCTCTATTGTAAATCCTATGTAAAATAAAGGATATTATCAATAAAATACCTCAAATAAAATGATCATGGTTGAAATACATCCCTAATTTTTTGAGAGGAGTAACATATCCAAAATAGATAGTGTTATCAATATTGACGTATATGATGTTGAGTATGAAGATTTAAAAGAGTTTTTTCAGGAATAAATTATGTAAATCCCCATAGAATAAGTCATTATATAGTAATAATTACAACATAGGGGAACTAAATTTGTTAGATAACTAGAGAAATATGGTTTTCTACTCTATGGGGAAGGTGACACAATATTAGTTGACAATGATGAACCAATATCCTATAAGGAAATAATAAGAATATAAAAAGATATAGAGTGGATGGAATCCATGGTTTCTAAAATAGAATCCATGTATCAAAATAGCGTCTTGGTTTTTGTAGATCATCTAATTGATAGAATTCATATTTGGAGTAATTGTATAGTCAATAAGAAACATGACATGTATGGTTAAATCATTTATTATAACCCTTGAATAGTTATTATTGTGTTTAAGTAATTTCAAGTAATAATGAATGAATAAAACATTTCCATATTCATTATGATGAAATCTATTAGAATTCAACATTCCATAGAATATTACCATTATTAAGAGATAGAAAATGGATGTAAAAACATCGTTACCTAATTTAAAACATGTATAAGATGCCTATAGAACACAACTATAACTGTTTTTAAATCATAATTATTCCCATAATATGGGGAAGTTATAAAGATCCATTTATGGGTTCATGTAACCATCATGATAATTGAACATTCATTTTGATGATTTTGTAAAATAATTTAGTTCGATAAAGAATGAATTTTAATCCTGTATCTATATGTATTTAATCTATGTTTTGTTGTTTTACTAGTATTATATGTCAATTAAATTTTACTTATGGTAATTGATACCGTATTCTTTTAATATGTTAAGATTCACTTAAATTAATGATTCAATATTAATGAATTAGTTGTACTAACTTGCATTCTAGGGATAAAGATTATTAATGATATAATTAAGAGTATTCTTAGACTACGTCAAAGCAAATACATTTAAATGGTATTGAATATACACAATATGGGATAATATAACTAGGAAATGTGGACAATGTCACAATGTTCACATTTTTCAACAAAATGTGTCTTTATGTACTAGAGGAAAGAGATAAACTATGTAGTATTCCTTAAGCTTCAATGAATGGATATTTTATGTATGTTATTCTATGTAACATTCTTGATGTTTACTATAACATTCTTCAGGGTAGTAAATTTCAAGAATACACAAGAGAGTCACATTGGGTTATTGTTATGAATATCCTTAATTATTTGGGGAAACATACGATATGTTCATGTTTTATGGAAGAGACGAGGAACTAGTTTTCAGGGAATATAAAGCATTTAGTTAATAGATATTATAAAATGATATTAAATCATATTTGAGATATATTTTCTACCATAATGGAGGATATATGAAATAGAAGATCAATAAATAGAACTATTTATTTGATTTTATAGTAGATTGCAAGTATATTCTAGTTTTTAATATAACTAAAGAAGTAGGTTGGATTTGAAATGTCATCTAGAAGATTTTTTATGGATAATAATAGAATATATTCTATCATATTGTGTTGTTATAATACTATAGCAGTGGTTCTATCCATATAGACAACGTCACATTGAGGGATTAATAATATACTTTTGATGTATCATATCTTAATTTAATTTTCTCTAAAAGGGAATGTTATAATAAGTATAGTTTCCATTAAATATAAAATTGTGGACCCATTGACAAAAGATTTATCTTTTAAAAAGTATTAATATCATGTGATAGTAAGACGAGTAAAATTTCATAGAAGTTAGGTGTATTATATGTGAGATAATATTGGAGTTGGTTACATATAACCACCTAAATTTAATCTTTCAATTAAAATAATATCAAAAAAATATCAAATTATGAGTGTTCTTCTATGTAACATAAATGTGATTATGTCATTAGAGTATTTTCCCCATTAAAGGGTTGTAATAATTCCAAATAATTATTAGAACATATAAGTGATATTAAAACATTATTAAACATATATATTTGATTCTATAAGACATATTCTGATAAGAAACTAATGCTATTTCGACTATCAGGTGTTTAATGCATGTAAGAGGATAAAAAGTCTGCTCATTATGTTTTTCACTTGGTAATCTCAATAAAAGGAGGTTATAAGGATATACCCCGCAATATAAATTCCACATATAATATGTGTTATTGGATATTCATATTTCTAATTTTTTCTGTCAGTACATTGAATTGATATTATAATTAATGTATATTACGAATTACTAACTTTGATATATTTTTGAAAAATGTGATGAAATGTTCTCATCAAAAAGTATGATAATCTTGGTTCTCCATAAGTTATATAGAATTAATTTAATAAATAACTAAAGGATTAATCCATTCCAAGTTAATGGAAGAAGATATCTCAAGTCCATTGATTAAAATGGAATGTTCTGAATTTGTCTATTCCCATGGTATTTTATTGATGAGTTATTTTCATATATTAAAATAAATATATATCTAGAATATTGGTTGAGACCCCAAGTATGTAACTTGTTTGATGATATATGATGAAAAAGGGATAATACCAAAAAAATCATATGATATTATTATTTATATGACATGAAATCCATTTCATTTGAGATCTTTAGAATGTTTTTAGCTTCCAATATTCGAATTTAGGCAATTTCACCCATTTCCAGTAATATGGAGTCAAGGATGAACCCAAATTAGGTGTATCTAGAATCTCATTTAAAATAAAACTTAAATATTACTCTATGTTTTTAGAATAACAATTTTAATTGTTTAGTTGATCATATATATTCAATCAACACTTTTCAAGATCTTTGAATATACAAGTTTAATATTTTAAAAATATTTATCCTACAATTAGTAAATTTAATATTTATTTATTTATGGAATGAATTACATAAATATATTTATTTATAAAAATGAATATTTATATTTCAATTTTAGATCTATGTATAGGATGATGAACTGTTAGAGTTAATGGCCCAATTGAAATGATATATTTTATTTAATAGAATTTAAATAAATATTGATTCATTTATTTAATAATTTATATATAAATATCCATGATTTAGGACATGTAATGGATTATAATAATAATATTATTATTCTAATTTGACATGGGGTTTATTTTGGATAAATAATTATCTATGGGACTCTATGTAATTACAAATTATTGACACTATGTATATAATATGAATTACATAATTTTAAAAGTGTGAGTGAATTGTGTATGCAATAGATTCACTTAGATAATCTTATCAAATTCATATAGAGAACTTCTTAAGAACTCTCTATAATTGAGAGTCAGTCCTCCTCCCTCTCTAGACTAAAAATAAGAGAAAAAATATTCAAGACTAAGAGAATTCTTGTTTCAACAAATGGAGAATGAATTAAGGTATCTGGTACCATCATGATATTACCAGAGATACTAACAATAATATTCCATGTTTAATGGAGCATGTGTGGATTTAAATAGAGGAAATTTACTTTTGATTATTTACCAAACAATGATACCAAATTAGATACAACCAAGTTGATCAACATAAAACTATAAATTATCATGCATAATTAATTCATATTTTAAATTAATTATAAATTATATGTGAAAATATCCCCTCTATAAATATTTTGCGGTTGATTTATAAAATTCTATGGATTTTATAAGAAGAAACTAATGAAAATCATTATTTTACATGGTCCTAACTACTTCCACTATGCCCAAAACCATTATCTAAATTAGAAAACAAGGAAAAATATAAATTATTATATATTTAATATTATGATATGTTTAAATTTTTTTTTTTTGAATTTATTAATTTAAATACCTTATTTGAGGAAAATATTAAAATGATACTAAAGAAGTTTTTATAATTAATATGATCGTGGTTTAAAAAATATAAAATGCATGACATTAAAATATGTATATAACATATAAATAGTTTATATATATACTGTGTGTATTCCAGTTATCATATACTTAATTTAAATTAGATATAAAGGATAATATGATGGAGTTCATATTAAATATTAATATACAGTGTTTGTAGTTATTAAATTAAGGAATATCCAAAATTAATTTCTAAATTAAAAAGTTTTTATAATATTTTGTTTATAAACTATTCATAAACAATATATATAATGTTTAAATATATAAAAATTTAATTTACATAATTTATTTTCCATTTTATTAATAGATATTTTTAATATAATTAATTAATGTATGATTTAATTTAAAATGTCAAAAATTATTCTATAAATTTCCATACATGCATCTTAATACTTGAATATTAGGTGTGATAGTTGATTTACTTTTCTTTTACCTTAACTTTGACTCATAGAAAGTTCTGATCCTGAATTTTAATTTTATTTCTAGTTTGTATATATTAGGTGTTAGAATTATAATGGAATTGAGGTCTCTCTTGAGTAAAGTATATTTGTATAGGGGGAATTTAGGTCATATTATTCATTTTCCAAGAGGATTATACCTTATTTATAAAGATAAAGGTTAACTATCCATCATTCTAAGATTACTCATGTGGGGATTATCGATTAAATATGGTTACAACCCATTAAATGAAAGATTTTAATATACCTTAAACATGAGGTGTATTTAAATTTTTATAATTAATGTTTTTTTTTCAGAAGTTGGGTTGATAACAAAAGATATAAGTTTTGTAAAGAGTTATAGATTCAACATACTGAACTGGTGGACGGAATAATATTACATACTAAATAACAATACTAATTCATATATGTAAAGGGAATGCATGAGATAAGTTTTTGATTTCTAATCCCCATTAAAAATAATAATTTTCATATTCCATCCAAAGATAACACTTTCCAAGACCCCAATCATCAAACATAGTAAGTAATGCTAAATAGGGGTTCCCCTTTATTATATTGTGTATGTATGTAATAAATGGGTGACACTAATAAGATTAAGTCCATGTTTCAAGAAAAATATTTATGGCACAATAAGCTAGGAAATTCTAATATGATTATTTTACTAGTGGAATATAGTTTACATTACCCCTATAATAGATTAGGGAAATGTTGTCTAGTCAATTATCCAAGAGTCATATATAATATAATTGGAATGATGTCCTACCTAAATAGTTAAGAGATGAGAGAAATTCTAAAGAGACCCAAATATTATTAAAATATAAATATTTGACATCTAATGGATATGATATAATTCTAGAACTGTTTTCATTTTTGAGGAAGTTCATTTAATAAATGTCTGTATAAAATGAATGTGAACCATGACACTCATATTAAAAAAAGATTTTGTTCAATATAAATTATAATCATTACAATATAAATTAATCTTGTGGTCCAACATAGTAAAATATAATCATAAAATAATTACATTATTGGTTTGATGAAAAAAATATGATTTATTATTATTAAGAATGAAAAAATTTAACGTGTTTGACAAAATGATCTTCATGTGTTAATAACTGTTGAAGTTGTTTGATAAGTGAATCTTGATGATTATGAGATTTATAGAATAATTCACTCAATGATTAAATGGAATTTAATGATTTATAACCTAAGAAAATTCTTTATCCATTCATATACTCAATATGATTGGGTATGCTAACAACTTGGAGAGATTACAGATTTATTTAAGGCATGTTCTGGTTGTTGAATTAATTATATGGGAAATTTTTGGAAAATTAGAACGAGTTTAAGAATTTTTTTCTTGATTTTATTAATGTTTATAGGATCGATGAAATGTGGAATTTTATTTCTAGGATCTGTTTCTATATCAGTAGTACAAGTGGGTAGAATTCAAAAAAAATTATGAAAAATTAGTGCTAAAGTAAAAAATGCTAATTCAACTTTCCAATTTGGGAAGCTTATAGTATGATAAAATGGGAAAATCTATGGATTTTATATATTAGGTACTAATGTTTTATAAATAAGTTAGGCAATTTTGATAGGAATATTATTCTTATAATATGTATTATAGGTATTTTGTATATAGATGAGTTCAAAATCAAGATAACAATTGATAAATCTCGATGTTTTTATTTATATTATAAAGAAAAATGTTATGAAATCATGGATTTTGATGCAAAGTAATATACTAAGATTATATGGATCTATATAAATGATGTGTCTCTTTACCTCTTTTTCCTATAAGATAAGAGTAGTTGATCGATGAAAAGGAATAATTAAAAATTGTATTATACATTAGATTCAATAAACTCAGTTTATAAATAATTGTATTCTATAACAAGTTTTGAGATGAATATAAGGATACAATATTTTTTCTAGGATTAAATATTTTATATAGATCTATATTAAAATATATGAATTTTATCCCACTACCCATAAGTAACATATTTTTGGTAATAACGGAGTCTTATAGGATATTTCCCTAAACACGAAGAATTTTTTATTTGATATTGATAAATATTTTATTTTTGGAATATTCCCACTAATTAAAATAAGAGCTCTTTACTAAACCCAAAGTAATTTTTTTCTTAGCATGATATTTTAATAAAATATAGTGTCCATGAGGGAAGTGAAATTATTTTATGGAATTTGAAAATTTAAACATTAATAAATCAAATATAATTCTATTAAAAATATGAAAGTAATTTAACTTTATATCCTAAAGTACTATTCATGATCTATTGATAAATTATTATTGTAAAAAGCTATAATTTTTTCCAATTTATTTCCACGAAATGTTTTATGGAACATTTCCAAGAATAATGATAATGTTGACCTTATAAATAGTTCTACATTGACTATAGAAGTTATAAACATCAAAAAAATTATGTTATTAAGTAAATGAGTTTGAATACGGTAAGAAATGATTTGAAAATTATGAATATGATTCCCAAGTCTCACTATTTTTTCAACTCACTTTCATCATATTTTTTACTCAGTAAATAGTTTAGTAGGAGTGTTTTATCAGATGGTTAAAAAAATATGTGGTAAGAATCACATTGAAATGTAATATTTTTAAATAATCCCCAAAAGTTTAAAAAACATAAGGATAATTTGGCATTATATCATATTAGTTATGATAATATATGAAATTACGTATGGTTTTGTTAAAAAAATTAAACAAGTTTATGATTATGAATTTATAATGTTATATAAAATCAATTCTCTACATTATCATTATTTCACCAAAGATTTATATATATATATATATATATATATATATTTCATCAAGTGAAATGAAAATTTACCTCTCAATTTATGACCCTGAGTGGTCCATAACTAGTGTTACTCGAAGTGTAATATTGTTTGTGATGAAATTTATAGGTTATTTTGAGTTGGATTCTTGTACCAGGGTAAAAAATATTTTCATGATGCATAAAATGGGGTTTTGAACTATTTGAATCATGAAATATACAACATGATGTGTCATACACTATGAATTTGGTTTACCAGGGGTCCTTGGTTCATATTTATATTTTCCAATAATAAATGTTGGAAAGATACAGTTTATGAGAACCTTCGTAAATTGATACCTTTCATACAAAATCCTTGACGAAATTATAATTCGATGGGGTTGAGTATATTTATTATCATTTCATTGGATGGATCTTAACCAAGATGATATTTTACACTTTTATGATCAACATGACATATGGGCTCAGATTGAGATAAACTAAGGAAGTTTTTATATTGTCAAAAAATAATATAGCACACACTTCTCTATGATAAACATGATATGATAATATATTGAATTACATGAGTTGAGTTGAGTATAATATTAAAGAGTATCATACTTGATAGGTAATACATCAATTGGATCTCACACACTGAGGGGTGGATCCCATTCAAAAATGATTCCCTATCTAGTGATGTGGTGCTGAGAACATTTCATTGGGACTATGATGTGTATTTCATTAATTTATGGAAAAAAATTCCCCAATGATTTGTTACATTTGTATAGACTTTAATAAAAAAAATTCCCTATAAAACACATTCCATGGATAAACCCCATTTCATGTGGAATAGTTCATTTTACAAGATTTTCCTAATATCCCAAATATACCAAAAAGACTTACTAATAAAAAAGTTATGTTTTTTCAATGTTTTACTTTTATTATGGAGTTTTTCTAAAGTCCATAACCATTCTAATCTCATTTTGTTACACGATAGACCACGATCTATATCACATCAATATTTTCATGCAGCTAGATAGCTTGTGAAAGGTCTTCTTATTAACTATGCCTACACCCTATTGTCTTCTCCCACGCTTCACCAGAAAAATGGTGTGCCCAAAACATTCACCCTAACCTATATCGTATTTATCAAAGTGGTTGTATGTTATTTCTTCCAAAAACCGAGAACCCTATCTAGGGTTTTCTAGAAAAATTCTCATATCCTCCCATGTGAAATGAAGTGTACGGAATTTTAGGGTAAGATAAATTGATAACACATAGTATAAACCTACATGGTTAATCATCCAATAACTCTTCTAGGCACTTTTTAAACTAAAAATACAAAGGTAAAGTGATGGGGCCATGCCCTGGTATCCCTTAAAGAGCCAGTTTTCCCAAACCTCATAGTTGTGCCAAGACACATCCATGCTTCCACAGTAATGATATTATTCCCCAAATACCTATTTTCTATATCCTAGGTTCCATTCATAGTATTTGGAGAAATTCCTAGGTCTTATTTATTGAAGTTATACCCAACACTCAGGGGTTATTTAGGTTCCCACTCATCCAGACCACCTACTTGGGAACAAATCATCTTGGTCACCTACTTGGGTTCCTATTCATCTAGGTCGCGTACCTGGGAACCCAATAGTGTATATATTAAAGATACACCATATTACCCTTGATTTAGACCAATTATTTGCTACATCCTTCAGAATTTATCTTGATCTCTCCACTTCAATCACTGACCCTCATGAAATATCAATAGTCGCAACATGATTTCCTTTGGTCGAGTTAGATAGGATTTTGTTCAAGATACCTATAACCCCCACCAAGATGACATGAATAACTTGAGTGAATATAATCTTATTTGTTTCCTCATATAACTTCAGTTTATATAATATTCATTATTTACTCACATACATTGAGTCAATATTCTCCTATTGGTTTCCTCTAAATATATTGAGTCATGATTCTCCACAAAATTCCTTAGAATTCATTCACCCAATTCATTTGTCAGGTTACACATGAAATGGTTGTTCAATAAGAAGGTCCCATGCTGAACCTTTTCTAGGTACCTTTCAAAGAGTAGTATACCCTGTATGAATTTAATTTACATGGTGATGGTCATTGATTGATGACCTTGAAGGTCACCAATTGGGTCATTATCATGGGACCATAAAAGGTATGAAATGCCTCATTAAATAGAACTGAACAACAAGGGTTTTAATTCTACTTATAGGGATATATAGCAATCCCTTCTAATAGGTCTAATCCAAACTATATGACACTCTCCACCTCCTATTATAAGAGTTTAATGCCTACCTAGATGATGATAAACTCTATAGCACCTACGTATATAGATTTAACTATAGAGTGACCAAACAATCAGATTAAATGAGAGACAGTTTATTTACCATTTGTTACATTCTCTTGAATTCATATTATCAATAAAATTTTTTAACAAATGTTTTAATAGAATTTTTACTATGATGGATTTTATGAAAATGTATTAAATGTTTAATAGAGTACTGGACTAGGAAACAAGACCCCCTATGGGATGTTCGATCCTCTCATCCTTTTATCTGTGAAAAGATTTCATAATCACCCACACATGTTATTGAGAGGCCTATAGACTTTGTAATGTGGTAGAGACACATGAGACCCAAAATTACAAAAATAGGCCTCTGATAATGAAAAAAATTATAAATAGAATGGTGTAACCATAATGAAATCCTTTGATTAAGAAAGAAGTTGATTGACCATGCATTATTATTGGTGTTGTTGCAATGCTGGGTTTATTTTTTATCTTATAGAATATAAATATAATTTTTTATGAACAAATTATAACAGATTGTTCAATCCATCTATTATGGGGGAAGAAACCAAATAGATAGAGTTTCTATGAACCACTAAATGATCGAACTCCAATACCATGAAGATATCATTGTTTCCTATACCTCATCTACTACACATTGATATATGTTTTCACACTATAATTGATTATATAACTTGATATTGAATGAAAAATATCATGATTACCTCCATTAATAAGAAATAAAACCCTTAGAAATCACTCATAAAAGTATGTAATGGTTATAGACATAAAATTTGACATTACAATGACATGTTAGTAGCAAGAAGGACCCCTTATAAAAAAATTAGATCTCTTCTGGTGTCTATCCCTTGAGATATAAAATTATTACCTTCCTTGTATAGAATAGGATAATGATGTATCTCTTACATCTAGATAACTCCCCTAGATCAACCATGGAAGTCTCTAACCAATCAGCGACATCATCACCATATCTTCAGGGTTCTAATTTCATTGAAAGTTCCAAGTAATATGTTCTCACAACACTAATCCAAATTAGGTAACTCAAAAGGAGAGAAAATTGATGGTAACCAACCCCTGCATCCCAAGAGTAGTTCTATGTCCCTACAACTTCTAATATCTATAAGGCTCATTGGCAAGTCTTAATAGTGGATCATGGCCAATTCTAGATCACCAACATCCAAAAGCCTCATAATTCATTAATGTTGTCAATGTTAATGGATTTAATAAACCAATAACCAATGTGGAAGATAATTAACCCATATTAAGGACATCATTTTGATATCCCACTATAACCTTTACTCAATAGAATACATGTTTGAGAAGTAAGTGGAGGTGTTGATACAACTGCAACATCACAAGGTAAACCCTATCCCACAGTTCTTGGAGAATTTATACCACATATTCATCTCCTATATCATCCATTAGGATTAAATATACCAAGATTATGGATATACCTTCTACAAGGAAATATAATTTTTCATTCCATAGGTTCCACATTAGTAAATTCAATCATTTGTTTTAAAAAATGCTCCAAAACACGATTTTGTTAAAGAAAATAAAAAAAGAGGAGGAATATATAGGTAAGCCTATTCATATAGTGATACACAATGAAGTATTATATACCAAAAATTAATTGGAGTCCCATTATTTGGGATACCTATTGAATATTCCACCATTGACCACATGGTAGGCTAGTTGCAGTGAAAATAGAATAGGGGTTACAACTTCCACAACCTACCCACCACCAAAAGATGTTCAAATAATATTAATGGATGAATAATGTACTTAGTTTAGACATATAATAGAGAAATATAGAATGATCAATTTTGATTTCATTAAGGAAAATATTCTCAGTATGTTGTATTTTCAACTCGAGTTCGTACCTACTCTAAATAAAACTCTTTAATGGGAGGTGATTTATTAACCCAAAAAACATAAAATAAAATCCCCCCCTCAAAATTAGATTAAATCAAATGTCCCATTTGGATGTAATAATGAATGAATATATTTTTTCCTATCACGGGTGAAACATCAGTCACTAGTTCAAGATATTAATCTGAGGCTAACTTAGGCAAGTCACCCACCACTTGTTCAAACATGCTAAAAATACCAATAATAGGATGATCTTCTAACAAAAATGTCACCTCAAGTTGTATAATCCTAAAAATTAATAGATTATATTACATCATGGATGTATTCTATAAAATGTTAGCATGAACTAGTACCACTAAATAGAAATACATATTTCAAGTGGGTATATGTGAACCATCCACCCAATATTAGAAATCTTAACTTCTCAACATTCAATAGAATGGGAAATCCAAAGTCGTGTCTCACCCATTTTACCCAGTTTTTCCAAAAATTGGGAACCCTATAATAAAAATATTCTTCTAAACTCATATTCTTCATGTAGGCCTTATAATGTACTATATTTGATTAGTATAATAACCTTGAAGCTAGCTCTATTGAAAGCTGTGAATATCATTTTTAGTAATTAATCATACAATTTTAGTATAAAATCAGGGAAAATGTTATTAATGACCTATGAAATTTCAATCAATGAGATAATGTGAAATATCTTGAGGTCATAAAATAAATTTTACGTTCAATATCATACAAGATACACAACACTGAGCACAAACAAACCATGAAATATTATTATATTACCATTATAACCAAGATATAAAATTTTAGTGTATGAATAAAATTAACTAATTTATGAAATACATATACCTGTATTAATGAATAAAATTTTATTGACTAATTCTTAGTAAATAATAATTCAGTTTTGATTAAAATTATTTTATGCTTCAGAAATACATTTTCTTCAAAATTGATTTTTATTCTTTCTTTCCAAAAAATATTATAATAAATTTATAAAAAATTTTGAATTTTTATTATATAAAATTAAAATAAATTTTTAAATCATAATTTATTATATATCCAAATATTTTTTTAATAATTTTATTAATAAGATTGATTTTTCAATAAATAGTAAAAAAATCAATTTTTTTATCGAAAGCTATATTTTCTATTAAATTATTTACAAAGTTCCATTTTGATTTTAAAATTTTAAATGAAATAATTAGTACACTTAGACTATTAATAATCAATTGTGTTCATTGGAATCGATTTTATACTTGATTTTAATTATTAAAAACTTATACAATTTAAATGCATTTTTCTAAAAATGGGTTTTGTCATGTTTTGTTTATTATATTTTATATTAAATTCTGACACTAATATATTTTAAATATTAATAATGGATTAAAATTTTGGAATTAGGGTTTCCAAATTTGGTAAATAGGTCCATTCAATGTTATGACTTTATGAATAGTAACCTTAATAATTTTTGTTATCATAGTTAAGGGTAAATTTAGAAATTATTATTAAAAATTAAATTATATGTGATAAAAAATAACCCTAACACTTGAATTAATTTTTTATGTGTATATATCATATATTGTAATCCTAAAGTCTAATATATGGCCTTTTGATTCAATTTGGACATGATTTTTAGCATTATAATATTTTAGTGCATATAAATCCAAAAATACTACACTCTTATTATTAATAACTATAATATTTTTTATATTTAGATAAATAGATAATATTTTGAGTTATAAATAGTAATTTTAATGATAAATTATTATTATTTATCATCATAATTTTTTTAAAAAATTCGTGAATAAATAACAACATTAAAATCTTACACAACGCTAACACAATAATTATTCAATTTATTGAAAAATAAAAAATATGATATTCAAAATATTAAATGTAATATATTTTAAAAGAATTATTTTAATACACAAATGTTTTAGATAAATATAACATTCTAGGGAATGTGTCATTTATTATATTAAAATTCCATTATTGTCTTGTAGTTTTAAAAAATCAAAATAAATGAATTGCAATATAATTGAAACGAATGATATTTGTTTAATAAATAATATTTTCATAAATTATTGTAATTAATAAATATATAATATTTATAAAATTGAATTATATATTGATTTTTAAATAAACCATGTTCAATAAATGTACTGTCTTTATAGTAAATATATTATCTAATTGAATTAAAATATAATTGATATCACTATAATTGTAAAAAAGTGGTATCGAAGGGTAAAAAAAGGTAAGGGTAAAAAAATGATCCAAACTTGTACAAATATTATTGGATTAGATTAATAAAAATAAAATTCATTTTATATAAGAATAATATAAATATGGATAAATTTAACATCAAAAATAATTTATACAAATTTAATATTTTAAAAAATTCCATGAGTATCCCTCCCATCTCCAATAAAAAGGAACCTATTTTTATCATTCATCAACATTTAAAAATAACTTTAAAAAAAATACCTTCAAAATTCCCTTAATTACATCCCTTATCAGATCTTAGAGACATTTTTTTATCATAAAACCAACCTAGGAATTATTTTAGTATAAATATTTAGAGGTTGTCTGAAGAAGAGGTATAGTTCATAACAAACCCTTTTTATTTTATTTATTCTTAGACCCCCTTAAAATCATACATAATCATAATGAGTTAATGACATAATTATTTACCATATATTGATATTTAATTTTTCTAATTGTATAACCCATATCCATCTCCAACTTCCATCAAATTGGAAAGGAATCCATCATTCGTGTATATGATGTACTACCACCTCGTAGACAAATATAATTCGTTTTTAGTCACCACATCTTACAATTTGTTATGATGATAGATTTAATGTATATATATAATTTTAATTATGTATTTATAATTATATAAATAAAATATGAAACCTATTGTTTAGTTTTTTATTCACATAAAAATGATAACGTCATTGATGAATACGTGTGGATAACCACCTCCATGAAGCGATGCGATTTTTTTTTCATTAGTACATCACATGGATTGTATATATAAGTGTATTTAAATAAATAATATGGTATTTAAGATATTATTACCCCTTTTTAAATATTAAATAATACTTAAAATCTTCATGTAATGATCATTTAAAAATAGAAACATTACACATGCATACGTACGACCTACCATTACCATGATTGAAACGTAGTTTATTTTTCATAACCACCATTCATGGTTGGTTTTAAAAATATAATTGATAAATAAAATTGAAAATTATTTCATGATTTTTATTCTAGAAATGATATAATAATAGACTCTCATACCATATTCAACGTACCGAATACATTTTGGACATATGAGTTGAATACCATCAAAACAACTAATGTGAACCTAAATGACTATGTAATGGTATATAAAAAGGTAATAATTGAAATAAAAAGAATAATAAACTCGAAAAATTTTCACAGAAAAATTTTATAATGAAAATATGTTTATAATTCAGGAAGATATTGAATGTACATGACGAGTTAGACTTAAGGTAAGGGACATTATTTAAAAAATGCTCTCTTAATGTTTCCCTTCCTACTCTTTCTCTTCCATATCCTTATTTTAAAAATGTCTCTTTAATGAATTTATATATAGATAAGATAATTTTAAATTAAATTTAATGTTTATTTTTTACTATATTTCAAAAAATTTCAAAGGGAATGTTTTCATGGAATGTTTTGAATTTTATACAAAAGGGGAAAATATTCTATTTTAAGTTGTACGGTGAAGATGATTTTTCCAACCATCATAATTGTTAATGACTTTTTGATTAGTTTACAATATATCATGTAATATTCATTGAATTCCTATTTTTCTTATTTTTTGGTATTTTTTATTGAAATGGGTTTTAAAATAAATGGGCATTTTGATAATCGAAAGTGTCTTTCGTATATGTTTAATGACTTTTTAATGGTTTTATGAAAAAAATGTAAAATAATAAATACAATTATTCATGATATAGTACTTGAGAAATATATATATGAAATGGTTTTACCCAATAAAACTTATACCATGGGTTGAAATCCATGATATCTCATGATGAATGGGTGATCCCAATATAGCTAATACAAAGGGTCATCTGCATTATAGCTCTCCAATGCACTACATAATGAGGCTTGTATTAATTAGAAAGATGAAGGTAGTTATCAAAGGGTTTACTCTATTAATTTTACTAGGATACCATTAATTATGACATTAGTTTTATACAGGTTATGAATATGATTCTCTTAATTTCAAAAAGGGGTTTTATTTTCTTGCTATTGTTTTTAAAAGGTTTTTATAACAATTATTGTTTTTCATGTGGACATGATATATTTAATTATATCAATAAAAATTTATATATGGGTAAAAATTTCATAAAATTTTATGTTTTTTAGTATATTAACAAAAATAATTCTTTTTTATGTCCCTTAATTTCCTTTTTGTTCTCATACAACATTTCCAAAATATTGTTCCTTGGGTTTGAGGATGGGTAAGGGAAAAGAGGAAGTCATGTTGAAAGTAGTGAACATTTTTCATGAAAAGAAAAAATGTTTTATTTAAAAATATTTCTCTTATAGGCAAACAAGATACCAATCATAAGTGTAAACTCTATAAATTTTTTTTCTTTATGTTCATGTTAAGACAGAATCCTCTAAAAACTATAAACAAAAAAGATCCTAAATTTTAAAATATTGAATTATTTACGTAAAACATAATATTGTGAAATTTATATGTTTGGGTCCTTACAATTGTTATCAGAGGATGTTTTAGATAACATTACAGTTTTTTATATTATTTAAACATAAGACAAAATATTACTCTATAACCACAAAAGACAGTTTGTATGGGATAATTATGGTTATTTTGGATATATAGAAATTGTTAAGGATACAATGGTTAAGGATATATTTTCTTTTATCCTCATCATAATATGGTTTATTGTGATGTTTTTTATATTCTTACAATAACTTTTTGGTTTTAGTAAATTTTTTGATCTAGGAGGAACCAAATCAATAATGGAAGTGAAGGAAAATGTGGTGGTTGTTTGAACAAGAAACCAAACAAAATGGGTTATATAGTGATAAATATTGGGGATAGTCATAATAGTCTGTCTTAAGTTATGATTAAAAACATAAACGTATATGAGTTTACAATGTCAAAAAAATTATATATAAATTCAGTTTCATGATGTAAAAGTGATAACATCCAAAATGGAAAAAATATCCAATGTCCTATGTGTCACGATTGTGGTAAAAAAATACCATAAAATGTATTAAAGGAGGAATAAAATGTGATGTATGTGGTAAAGGAGGAAATACAGAAATAACCTACTAAAGAAAAAGAAACAGTTCTGTCAACAAACTTAAGGGGAGTAAAATTATTTCCAATGTATCAATTGTATGTTTTAAATGTGGGGGGGAGGGTCATGGTAATTATGTAAATAAATTTACTATGGGGGAAGCTCAATAATGGGATCATCAAGATCATATATAAGAATATTTGGAAAACATTAATTCAATTATTGATGAAGATTAGGAAATCATAAATGACATATTTAATGTATGGATTATATTTTGGAACTTGTATCTATATTGTTGAATCAAATGAAATGATTCATATTTTGTTTTCATGAAAGAATTACTAATAAATAAGATAGAAAATAAGGGTTAATAAAGAATGATTAATGATTAATGTTTCTAAAAATAGGGATTCAAGTGTTATGATGTGGTAGTATATTTAAAATGAGTTATAATTTTAGTGGACTGAACACCCTCTTTTTTGAATTTATGTGATGGTAATACATTGAGATTCATTTATTAGGTTTTTATTATATGGTTTAGGTATATCAATCCCTTATGATTAACATGTGAAAAATTTGTTTGAGGAAGAATAATATTTTACTTTTTTGGACATATGTTTAAACATATTTATAAATATTAAGGTTTATATGATATTTGATAATTTATTTTATAATTTTTATAAAATTAAAATAATTTTATATTTTTATAAACAGGATAAACCACATTCGGATTACAACCTGTCACATTTAGAAAGGCCATTGTTCTTGATCCGACAAATGATGGGGGTAAAAGGTATAGAACCATCCACTAGCCTATATGATGTCTTGTTTAGTATGAATTTTTTATACATAAATGATTTAACATATAATGATTTAGTTGATTTTGGGAACAAATCTTTTATCATTTAGATATCTGTTGGATTGAAATATGATTTCATGATTATGTAATTAATGTTACTTTAGAAGAAGTTCCCGATATTAAGAACCTTATTAATTAATGTAAATATAATATTAAGGTATTTTTCTTGAGGAACAAATATTGAGTTATATTTGTGGAGAATATATTATTTTAATATATCTTTATAGTGATTTACACTATTTATGAAAATTATTAGCATATTTTTGAGATTATATGTCTAGTCAATATACATTTTCTCTATATAGATTTATGAGTGTAAAATATTGATCAACGATAAATATTAAATTAATTTTGGAAGAATATGTGATAAAATAATTATAATCATTGGGTTTAGATATTATTTTTGAATATTTTTCTGAACATTAAGTCTAGTTTTTTATGATATGATTTATTTTAAACTTTGGGTATTATTATTGAATTAAAGAGACTAATGTAATATTTCTTCATATGAAGGTTTATTCATTTTTGGAAATTTTCAAAAATTATGTTAACCTTTTTTATATTACATAATATCTAAATACTGGAATAATATCTTATGATCCTTTTTTGGAATTACGATATTCATTATATGTTTATTTTAATAGATTAGTCATAAAATATCATTTTGAATACCCATCGTTTGGAGAGAGAGATGATATTGTGGTAGAAATTTATTAAAGGATGAAATTATAACTAAAAAGTAAGTATGTTATTTATATGATTTTCTGTAAATATGTTTAATAAATTAATCAAATCTAAAGAAGATGATCTTAAAACCAATATTTTGTCCTATTACCTTCATCTTCGATGAATTTATGGTCTCTTCACCCATAAAAGATTTATGATTTAATGATCACGACATTTCCCCTCATATTTTCCTCTACCACTATGTATTATCCCTTCTATGATAGTTCTTTTTCCCATGTATATAGTTTTAGTTCCCACTCGTTTGTTTTATTAAGAACCATAATCCTATGTTATTTAAGATGGCCTTTTTATTTCCCCTTCCCTCTTTTCAAGAGTATGGTTTTTTAATTCTTTTTTACAATGTGGGTTCCAAAAATGAATTTTCAAATATTTAACCATTGATTACAGATAACAAGTTAAAAATGTTAATATGTAATATATAAATGTATTGGGAGAATGTATTATATTAGTATTTTAAAAGAAATAATTTGTTCAATAGTATACAATATAGGCAATACCAATCTTAAACAAAAAACATAATATTATTATATGACCATTATCATGTAGATGATACATTGGTGGGTTTGAATAAGATTAAATAATTTGTTAAATACATATAAATTTCCTGCTCAATGAAAATGTATTTATTAATTCAATGTATATAGCATCTAAATTTTTATTAAACTCAATTTATGTTTTAAAAATTCATTTTCATGAAAAATGATTTTATTTTTTTAGGAAACATTATGATAAATAATTTTTTAAACATTTTGATGTGTTATTTTATAATTTTTTTAATGAACATTTCAGAATTAACCTAAGATGAATTTTTGAGAATTTTCTTAAAAATTTGATTTTCAATGGACAATGAATAGTACTAATTTCTATTGAGAACTGTACTTTCTTTTAAATTATTTTAAAAGTTCCATTTTTATTTTAAATGTTTTAGAAAAAATTAGTTTAATAATATTAATAATAACTAAATTATGTTTATTGGAATCAATTTTATAATTTAATTTGGTATAAAACATTTTTACACTTAAAAGACATTTTTTCTGGAAAACTGTTTTTCATCATGTTTTTAAGGTTTATTTTAAAAAAAAATTTATAAATTTTGTGTTTTTATTATTTAAAAATGGATTCCATATTTTGAATTATGGGGAAAAAATATGGTAAATAGGAAACTTTGATTTTTTTACATTATGAATAGAAACATTACTAATATTTGTTTCCAAGTTTTATGGTAAATCAGGCAATTATTGTCAAAAATATAACTATACGGACAAAACAATGACCCTAAAACCTTCTTAAATTTTAATTTATTTGTATATCTCATCCATAATCATTGTAAATTCTAATATGTGGCATTTTTTACCTTTTTGACAAGATTTTTATCTTAATATTATTTAAATTTATATAAATAAAAAAATGTCACACTCTTGTATCCAATTACTATAATATTATAAATATAGGGATAAAGAGAGGATATGTTTATTTATTAAATTTCATTTGAAAATTTAATTATTTTATTTTAATTTTTATTTTTTTAAAATTTTTTTGGGCTGAAATAATTAACATTAAATTGTATACAATGGTGATGCAATAATTATTAAATTAAAAAAAAAAATAAGTAAAATAAATTAAAAATATTAAAAGTAAGATCATTTGATATCATTATTGTGATACATGATTTTTTAATAACATCAAATGTTTAAGGATGTTTTAATTGATTATATATTAATTCTATTATTTTCTTGTAGTTTTAAAAATCAAATTAATTGAATAGTTCCATAATTAAAATTAATGATATTTTATAATAAATGAAATTTAATTAAATGATTAAAAACTCTAAAAAGTGTTATCATCTTAAAAGTTCATGTGATATGGTTTCTGAAATAAATAATGGTCCATTTGTGTTCCTTTTTTCCTTTTATAGTAACTATATTAACCCCTTAAGAGTTATAAAACATTGTTATCACAACAATTGACAAAAAGGATACATAAGGGATAAAACATACAGGGGTAAAATGTGATCCAAACATATAAAAATCCATCATGACCCATCCCTTAAGGCTCGTGCCGTGACAACCCCAAGCTTGGATCAAATAGGCATGGGGCTGGCGACTTGCGCTGAGTAGGCATATCCCACAAAAGGGAGGTATTTTCATAAGAACATGTACACATGTACACAACTCCAAGCCATTGAGGCTGGAAAGTGAAACCATTAAGTAAATAAAATGCTTTCATAACACTAAAATCCAACAACATAGTATGGTAGAAATTAAATCAGTAAAGTACACCAGGGAAGAATACAAGCCGAATAAAGTAAATAAAACTTCAAAGTATGACCTGCAAACAAGGGTACTAAAGATGCTGTAGAAATCTGTTGAAAACACCTTGGTTTATCAAATCTTACAAGACAATATCTACTCCGGGTTCTGGTCCTACTCCTCTTAATACTCCTCCAAATCAACTATCATCTGCACAACACATGACAAATATAGAAAGATACTGTGTAAGCCCGAGTAAAAACAATACTTAGTAGGGAAGCCTGACACAAAATGTAAACGAAGAAAAACAAAACAAAATTAAAAACATATAGTGGGATTAACATAGGTGTGTTTAAATAACACATATAACCAGATCATATAGCTATACTCATAAAAAATTCCGAGATGCAACATCTCATCCACTATTATCCATATGGTTCTGCTTGTAGCACACTCAATTCTCAGAGATCCCATTGCTCAAGCTATCTGAGAGAAATCACATTGAACAAGTTTACCAAAAATATATAAGTGAACATATAGTCTTGATATGTCACAAAGTTTTCCTAAGACATTCGGTCTCAGTAAGACAAGGATTCTCGATATCACAACCAATCCGTAGTCACATGATTCTTCTTGAGGAATGCCCGTTCTAGGAGAACTCGCTACTCATGCATTGAAGTTAGCCAAGAACCTAACAAAGAGGTCCCACTAATTTTGTACCCTCACAAGGAGAACACACTAATATCTACCTAGAGGACACTGGTATGCTCATGCCACGAAGGAAATAATCTGATCTCGATACACAAATAGGGCGTCCTACACCAAGGGCTCACTGGAGGACATCCAGGCCATGTTGGAATTATCATCCGAGATAGATGATGGCTTCCCATTTTAATATCGGTCTGAACAATGAAACATACCCTATCTAATGTACCACGAAGATAACTGAGGACCGACCAGGACTCTTGTTGTGATCTATGATCTATCCAGTGGATTCAATGAAGAAATTTGGCTTTTCAAACTCACTTCAAAACACGGGCCATTATCTATTATAGGGATGAGATACTTCATCTAACCTTCAAAGAGATGCTCAAGGGTATAGTCTCAATCTATCCTATCACCCTCTATGATAGAATTAGGATCCTGCATTGATCCCTCAAAGAAAGACATAGATAATTCCACCTGACCCTACTGGTCCAAATATATCTCCACTAATTGATCTAAAAACCCATTTTGTTGTGAGGGTATAAATAAAATGACTCATCAAATATAGTTACTATTTGAATGTTCCTGACATTTTAGTAAAAATGGGCTGATTAGGTCTGGGTCTGGTCTGACTTGGTTAGACTAACACACTTAGACTTAACTGACCAGACCTGGTCCGGGGTCCATCGAACTGACCCTCCATGTCAACCTGGGTTAATGAATTTCCTCTATAGTGGGATGGTGTTGTACACATGGGATATGGAGGGCACCGCGTCCCACTCACAGTTGTTTTCATGGGTTGCCTCAGGGGTACAACTGGTCCACGACCTCTAGGCACGTGCTCCGGCCCGCCTGCCGCATCTACCGTGGCTAACCACCAGCTGCCTGCCAGTGGCCTCTTCTTGCTGCCCACAGAAGATGTAATGGGTTAATTCCTCCAATGGTGTGTGCCAAATTACCCATGGGGATGATACTTTATGCCCCCACTAGTTGTCATGGTGTGTTTTTCGGTGGGCCACCTGACTCCCTCTGGTGGTATGTTTTTTGATCCATTGGTACAACTGTGATCCATAGGCTTCCGCCTCTACTGTAATGGGGTCAAATCCACATTACAAATCACTTCTTCAAAAAATGATCGAATGGAGGTATCTCATGTGTCCCGTCGATCTGTATGTCATCGACGTTATTGGACCTCTGCTACATCATCATGAGTCCAGATCATTTATTCGGGATCATTGCACCATAAAATTTGTACACAACGATCAACTACTCATTATTTTGTGAAGAACGTGAAGAACATGATTTTGTGAAGAAACAAAAATGAGTAAATGAAGGAATGAAACTTATATGTTGTTCGGTATGGCCTTGATCCACTCCCATTATAAAGATAAACAAAAAGAACATAAGAAGAACTATTTCTCCTAAATTAAAACAATCATGTTAAATCCTCACACAAGAATTATTGAATTATGGGTCAACTTATTTGTCGGTTAATCCAAATTTATTGTTTAAATTAAAAAACGGGGAAACGAAATATTTATATAAAAACCCCTACCTTGAGTTTGGATAAATTGAGGGTATAGATTGATTTTTTGTGTCACTTCGATCCTTGTTCCAGTGGCATTTTCGGATTTGTCATCGCTTGATCAAATCCCAAACTAAAATCCATCGTTGCTGGTGAGATAGCCTCCTCCTCCTTGTCATAGGGAAAATCCAGAATTATGACAATAACATTGGATTTTTTATGAGGCTTATTAAAATAGAAAGCATCACTGTATCAACACGTATCTTCCAAACAAAATATTTTTTATTAAATATTTTAATGATGTTCACATCCAAAAACATAATTTCACCCTCGAGCAGCGCTAGTTGAGATTTAGACTTGGTTAAGAAAATCACCCCATTACAAACTCAATAGTTGTATCATATTTTCAATCTAGGTCCCCGTTTATGAGTTATAAGGATTTGAAAAAGAAAATTATTTTATTATTTTATTTTAATAATAATTATTAATTTTTCAGGTTTTCTCAATGGATACCCACAATGAATAATGTTATGTCGCACCTAGGGTAAACCTATCATCTCGAACGCAACAGTGGATATGTATTTCTGATCTGGGCACTCGTTTTGGACATATTTAAATTTTTTAGTAAAATTGCACACACACTATTTAGAAACATAATATTTTTTGAAAAATCATTCTGAGCACGACGGGACATTGAATCAAACACCATCTTAGCACCTAGTCTTATAATTTTTCAAAAAAATTTCTAAAAATAGAACTAGGAAAATCTGAGTCAATAACTTCTCCCCACCTTATGGCTTTACATCCTTGAAAACCCAAATAAGGGTTACTTGAAAAAAATGAGAGAGCATCGAGCACAAATCTGAGCCTCCCGCTCCCATGTGCCCTTCTTAAGACCTCTGTGTTGCCTCTAGACATGCACCAAGGGAAAAGATCATCCATGAAGGATCATCAGTCATCATTTTATACAAAACCCAAGACACCCCAACATCGATGTCCATATCATCCTATATTATGACGTGCAAATATTTATGCACAATTCTCCTTAGTTGTGATGTGTATAAGATGTTGTGCACCTGGTACCACTGCATGGTAGAGCCAAGAAGTATTCTACCTAGCCAAATCAATGCAGTACCCGAAAGAAGGACTATTAATCATAGATATAGCTTGTTGTCCTGAATGAAATATTTATAACACTCATTGTTGTGAGAACCAAAGGAAGACATGGTTTCCGTCCCCGAACTCCAAAGGTATCTGCCTTCTATCAACCAAAACATAGGATGTCTCTATGAATTATTCTTCTACTCCTAGATGATCCTAAAATTCTTTGAAACTACCTCCGATAATCCCTTTCACAATTAGGATGTAAAGTGAGCATCGCGATCTGAAAAATTCATCGGTGAAACATCATGGAGTCGAACTATATCATGCACATAGAGTCTAAGTATGATCTCTACTAAACTATACTATTGGGTATTTTGGAATTGGTCCAACTTAGTGAGTCATTCAACGATCACCCTGATGCTATTGTGTTTCGTAAATATATATAGTAATCCCATCATGAAGTCAATTGATATCCCTTGCTACTTCGTTTCTAGCACCCTTAGAAAGAGAAGGAGAAAAGCCTTCCAAGAAATGGGGCTTGACACGGTGAGTTGAAAACCAAAGAAAATGATTCAAAAAAGATTTAATCTTTTTATATCAATAGGTAATCCCAACTTCAACCTGTTATGTTATCCTCGGTGTTTGTCCTGACAACCATATGCATATTTCGATGCATCTCACCAGTCTAGGCATCCACTGCTACAATTGCGCATCTCTTAAAAAGAATGAAATCCTCCCCACCTTTCCAATTTCCATAAGGGGTATTCCCTATGGAAAGATGAGCACATGATGAATCATAGTCAATATCATTGAGTTGTTTCTCCCTGACTCATTTAAGAGTGGATGGGTGACAATCAACAACTAGAGATAAGATGCTCTACCTCTACCCATGAAGGATAAACATAATAAGTCCATCCGCTCCAATGACTAATTCAGTAACTTCTAAATGGATTCAAGCTGAGATCATCTAATTCCAAATTCCACTAACTTGGAGTATAGAAAATCTCTAAGTCATAGTCATGGAGGAACTCTAGGCATTGACTCTATCTCAGGCCCTGGTCCTTCTAAGGGAAGGCTTAGTTGAGAATATTGTGATCGACGTAGATAATGAATTGCCTGACCATTAGGTAGTGTTCCCATATATTCATTGAAAATACCACTACTACAAACTCAAAATTATGGGTTTCACAGTTCTTCTCATAGTACTCTATCTCAACCTTCAGTCTCTGAGATGACATGTCTCGAGAAAAGGGACATTACAAAAACCATAAATGAGACATCAAGAGATTCTCTTAAATATAGTCCTCTCAGAGTGTGTCCAAGACCATTATTAAGTGTCTCACGTTCTATTAAAGATGTGTTTCACATTTCTTCACCCCAATATCATGATGCTCTTTAAGATCCATCTGATATACAGATGTAAATATCGGTACCACCCTAGGGTGTATACCAATACAGACGTCTAACTCTTAATAGAGAGGTAGTGGGGGAACATCTTCAAGGAATATGTACTTATACTCTTCCATGACTAATAAACATGAGGTCCCATAGTATATACTACACTAAAGTTCAAACAAGGAAACTGAATAGAAACAGGGTTCAACCTCCTCTGACTGAGTCCATTAAGAGCTACAAGGACTTACCCCTTGTCGATATAGGGAAATTTGGTTCTATCACCATAGGTGAACATCACCCTTTGCCTAAAAAATTCAACCTAAGCATTAATAGTGGATTATTCCATAATGAGAATGATATCTTAAGGCCTTGACGCCACTACTACGAGATACCAACCGAAACTCTCACCTCCAAGAGTCATGTCCCATTGTTGGAACTAGTGTGTGGTCATTGGGTCTCCTCAAAAAAGAGTATCTAAATGTGAGGATCAAGTAAACAATTATAACTAGAACCTCTAGGTATCAAACAAGAAAAGTGAAAAGACATGAAATCACTAGTACAAGAGTCATTGAATAATATATCTAAGGTATAAAGACATAGATCATACCATAAATGATTCCTGGAATCCTAGGATTTTAAGCCTCGACATCCTATAAATGTATCCTCCCCTTTCCTCTAGCTTCTGGAGCCTATTATAGACCACCTAGATGTGGTGGTGTTACACATAAAAAGATCTACCACCTCCTACAACATTCCAGGTTCTCCTGCCACATCTGTCTTCCAATGGATTTATTCGTTCTTACCACTACCACTTCCTTGGTGGTTCGTCAACTGCCTCGATGACTACATTAGAATGGTGGTATAATCTCACATGAGACTCCCCGTTTTATGAAAATAATATAAAATCATTTCTTTCTTGGAACAAGAACAATATTAGAAATTATAAATAAACATCTGGTTTTGTTGATTTCATTGTGAACTTGCTATCAGTATGTACTGCTGACCCTTCATACTAGGTGATCGCTACCTTGGGACCCTGTCACAAATGTTCAAACCCTCTGCCTCATTATCTTGTGCCAAAAGAGCCATCCACGACTCAGTCTGGAAACCTACATCCACTTAAACCACTGGAGGTTGGTCTTTTGACAGATCATTAAGAGAAACCATCAACTAATATTCATTATGAAGTAAAACTACTCTATAAATATCTCCCATTTGGGAGGCCTCATCGGGAATCAAGCCAAACTCCTAATCATATTGTGGAAAACTCACCGGTTGGCGTTGTGAACACATCATGAGGAAAACAAGATGTATCATGGTTTAAAATGTATACATGTTGATCTGACTCGATAAGGAAATGTAAACCACAACCCATTACAATATTGTGAATGTACGATTATTTTTTTTCTAAAACTTGTGTTTTCATGTACCGAGTCAGAAAGCAAGTACCCAATGTCCAGGTTTATGGATTCGGTAGCCATTGAACCAACCCTAATGTCCCTAAAATGATAATGAATCTCAAAACACTTAAAACTATTTTCCCAAACAAAACTCATATATTCATGGTTCTAATCTCGAATAGAACACCCCTAGGATACCGTTCTATCATGACCCATCCTGCGAGGCTAGGATAGTGACTACCCAAAGCCCACCTCCAATAAAAAAGTTGTTGGACACTAGCACTGAGTCGACATATCACACAAATGAGAGGATGTTTTCTAATAAATTGTAGACACACACACAATACTCAGAGACATAGAGGATGGAATGTGAAAACACTACGTAATTAAAATTCATGCATACCACTACAACCCAACAATAGATTGCGACAGAAATTTATTTTTTAAAGAACAACCGGGTCAAAATACATTCCCAATAATAGAAATAAAACTTCAGTGTATGACCTTCAAACAAGGGTACTGAATATTCTATGAAAAGATACAAAAAACACCTTAGCTTATCTGATATCACTAGGCACCATCTGTTCCAATTCCTGGTCCATCTCCTCCTAGGACTCTGCCGATGTTTCAGTCGTCTGTACCATAAATGAAATGTATGGGCAAAGCTCATGGAGGGGTGAGTAAATCAACACTTAGTAGGGTACCTCGAAAAAAATTAAAATACAATAAATTAAACACGTGTAGGAAGATAAGAACATATCAACACAAGTATATGTCAACAACAAAACTAAAAACAACATCTATTTATACTCAGAAAGATTTCCAAGACATAATGTCTCATCCACTACCAGACATATTGTTCCTCCTAAAGTATGCTTAATTCTGGGATATACCAATCCTCATTCTATCTGAATGAATTCACGTAGAACTAGCCTACCATGATTATCTGAGAGAAGATCTAGTCTTGATACATTATGAATTTTCCCTGAGAACTCTGGTTTCATATAGACAAGGAGTCTCAATATCACAAAAAAATCATTTTCACAAGATTCTAATCTAAGAACACTTATTCTGGGAGAACTCTCTCCTCGAGCTATGATGTTATCGGAGACCCTCAAAAGGAGTTCCCACTAATTTGAGATTCTCCCAAAGTTAACACACTGAGAAATACTTTGATAACACTGGTCAAGAAAAGTCATCAAGGAAAAAATCTGATTTCAATAAAAAGATTGGGGGTCTTTCATAGAGGGATAGCTGGGGGAAATTGCAACCCCACATGAATTATCTTCCTAGATAGGGGATGGGTGCCCGGGTAAATTCTGGTTACACCCATGAAACAAACCCTATATAAGGTACCACAAAGTGAAGTGGGGACTGAATGGGACTCTCAGTGAAATCCATGCTCCAGTCTTCATAGTCACTGTGAAAACTAGGTTGGTACAACTCGCTTTCAAAGAAGAGCAATTCTCTATGACATGGAAATGATCCGACATCAATCATTCATTGGGAATCCTAGGGGTATGGTATCCATCTCTTCTTCCACCCTCTATGATTGGATAAGGACCCTACGTCGATCCATCATGGATTGAAAAAGAGCATCCATCCATCCTCTACTTTTCCAATTAAAACCCCAAAAATCCATATCAAAATGACCACCCCATCAGAGGGTTCTAATGCCTCAAACAGATCGTAAAAAAACTTACGATTTGAAGGTTAAGGGACTTTTAGTGAAAGGTTCCTGTTGGGTCAGGGTCAGGTCCGACCAAATCCGACCCGGCTTAGGGTACTCTGACCCGACTTGCTTGGACTGACCTGACCCACCAGGTCCAACCCAGCCCGTTGCGCTAGCCTGACCTGCAATAGCTGGACCCTGTATAAGGCCAGTCGGCCTGCCAATCTTAGCCTACTGAAGCGGGCTGGTGTGGTCCACTCGGGAATCGACTAGCGCCATGTCCCACCTACGGGTGTTGCCCTGAATCAGCTCCATGGTCTAACTAGCTAACAACCTTTAGCTATGTGATGTGGCCCACCTACTCCATCAGTCACAACTCATAGCCGACCATCTGTCAGTGACCCCTTCTCGTCACACAAAATAGATGCCATGGGTTTATTCCACGGTTGTAGTGTGTTGCAAGCTCATTCCACCTTCTATATGTGGTCACTGCCAAGTGCTATCGACAACCATTTCTGGCACACCGAAGGGTTCTTCCGTAGGCTACTAGACTTGCTCCCGTGGTCCATTTTCCAATCTAGGGCACCGATGTGATCCCTAGTTTTCCACCTCCACTTCCATGGGCTCAATTCCAGGATACGAACCACTTCCCTATAAAACACTCGAATGTAGGTATCTCCCATGTAACTTCAATCTATCCATTTTTTCATTGTTTCTCCTTTATTATGTCATCACAAGGTTGTATCTATGATTATGGATTATTCCACCATGAAACGTGCACGCAACGATCATCCACTCGTTATTTCATGAAGAACGCGAAGAACTTGATTGGGGGAAGAAACATGAATGAAAAAAACCAAGGAACAAAACTCGATCGTTGTTCTTTATGTCCTTGATCTACAACCGTTATAATGATGATGAAATGAACATATGAAGAAAATTTTCCCTAAATTAAAACGCGCAAGTCGAACCATCTCGTGAGAAAGATCAAGCCGCGTGTCAACCTGTTTGTGGATTGATCGACATTCATCGTTTAAATTCATGAACACTCAAAGATAATATTTAAATACCAACTCCTACCTCATGTTTGGATATCTTGTAGATATATATTAAATTTTCGTTGTCACGTCAATCCTTGTTCCACTGGTGTTTATTAATTCCTCATCACTTGATCGAATCCTGACCATCAATCTGACGTCGCTGGTGAGAGAGCCTCCTCCTCCTTACCCTAGGGTAAATATAGGGTTATTATGATAACCCTATGTTGTTGAGGAGGCATATTAAAAAATAAAATTCCCCTGCATTAGCACATAATGTATAAACAACATATTTTTTATTAAATATTTTAATGATGTTCACATCCAAAAAATAATGTTCACCCTCGTCCCACAGTAGTCGAGATTAGCCCCTTCCTAAAAAAGGACAAACCCTCACGAACTCATCGATGGTATCAATTTTTCAATCTGAGTCTCTTTTCATTAGTTATAACGATTTTAAAAAATAAAATTATTTTACTTAATTATTTGAAATAATATTTTTTGATTTTCTGGTTTTGTCACTAAATACCTGTGTCGACTACTGTTAAGTCACGCCTAGAGGATACCCACCACCCGAACACAATGGTGCCCTCAGATTTCTGATTTGAGCACCTTTTTAAGAGTTATTCCACATTTTCAGTAAACCCGCTCAAACGCACTATTAAAAAAAATTTACAAATAATTCTAGTCACTCTGAGCCTCAGAATCACACACCATCACAGCACCTAGTCTCATAATTTTACTAAGAATTTTATAAAAAATAAAACCGGGAAAATCCAATTCAGTAAAAAATATAAATTAATGCGTTGATTTAAAATTATCTTTCTCTCATGTTAAAATATTATCAATTTGCATCCATTTGGAAACAAAAATTAATTTTCATTAATTTAATATTTGAAGAAATCCCAAGAGTGGACATACTCTCTCTTATAACAAGAAGCCTCTTATTTTAATTTTATCAGACATAAAAGGACATTTTTATTCAACTAAATATAGGAAAGATACCTTAATTATACCCCTCCACATATATTATAAGATAGGGGTTTTTTTCTTTAGAAAAACATCATTGCAGTACTTTTGGTGTAAACATTAATAGGTTATACGAAGAACAGGAATTGTTTTTAACTAAGAATTTTTTTATTATTTCTTCATCAACATCTCTAAAATCATTCATAACCATGATGATATAATAACATAAATATATATAATATACTAGGATGTTATTATTTTAATTTCATAACACATATTGATCTCCAAAATCCATCAAATGAGAAACGAATCCCTTATATATGTGCACGATGGATTACCACCGCAGAGACCGATGCAATTCATTTTCCATCACAACCTCTCATGATTGGTTATAATGAATGAAATAATGTAAACATATGATGTTAATAAAATATTTTAAATTGTATAAATATAATTTAACACGTATTTTGTTAGCATTACATTCATTGAAAAATGATTACATCGTTCGTGAACACCTGTGGACAACCACCTCCACAAAGTGAAGTGATTTTTTTATCACCAAATAAAATATATATTATATATAAGTATATTTATGAAAATAAAATGGCATTTATGATTCTATGATCTTAATTTAATCATAAAATAGTACTTTCCTTTTTCTATAATGATCATTGAAAATTGAAACATTACACATGCGTACAAACAACACATCATATCCATGATTATAACATAGTTCATTTATCCTTACGAACATTCATTTTTGGGATTAGAATTATATTATATATATATAATACAATTATTTCATGATTATTATTCTATATATGATGGAATAATTACTTATTTAACCATATTTAACCAACCGAAGTCATTTCAGACATATGAGATAAATATCATCAAAACTACCTACGTGAAAATAAATGATTAAGTAATTTTATATAACATGGTAATAAGTAAAATAAAAAAGAATAATAAAATTGAGAAATTATATCATGTAAATAATTAACAAAAGTTTATTATTAAAGAAGATATGTAACATAGGTGACGATTTGGACACATGGTAAGAGATGTTCTTTTAAAAATTTCCTTTTTACAGTTTCCCTTCAAAGTATTTTTATTCTATGTCCATGTTTTTGAAAATATAATATAAATGAATATATATATATTTATATCTAAATAAAAATTATGTTTCATTTTAATTTATTTCAAAGGATTTCAAAATGAAATTTTTACGATATGTTTTACATTATTTTTGAATGTAAAAATGAATATTCTATCTTAACGTATATGATGATGATGAATTTTTCAAAAGTCCTAAATATTATTTAATGTTTTCTTTCCTTATAATATTTTTTTGTTTTGTGAAAAGAAAAACTGTATTAACCTCTTTTGGGTATTTTGGAATTTAAAATATGTTTTTAAAATTAAATGGTATTTTGATATCAAAAAGTGTTTCTCATACTGACTTAAAATAGTTTTTCAAGTGTTTTATGATCAAAAAGAGAAACATAAAATTTTATATACCTAATATGTTACTTGAGATTTTTATATTTCAAAATTATGAGCGTAAGACAACTTATATAGATAAATTAACCCCATTATAGAACATTAGATATGTGTTATCCCAATATAAATTATAATAAGGGTGACACCAGTTATTGGTTTAAATATAATTAGGTAATGTCAATTATTATAATAGGAAAAAAGTAGAAAGTTATCATAGGGTTTCTCATTTATATTTACCTAGTATCTAGTAATTTATAACATGAGTTTAAAATGAGTTATGTATATGATACTCTATGTTTCTAAAAAGGGGTTTTTATTTTCATATTATTATTTTTAAATGTTTTCATTGCACCAAAAAGTTTTTATTTTGTTTCTATTTGGAATGATTTATTCCATTATCTAAAAAATTTTAGATAACTGTAAAAAATCTTTCATTTTTCATGTTTTTTACAAGATAAATTGAATTCACTATTTTCATGTCCCTTTCTATGATTTGTGTGGTCATTCCATGTTTTTAAATATTTTTCAATGGGATTAAGGATGGGTAATGTAAAAGAAGAAGTAAAGTTGAAAGTCATGAATATTTTTATGGAAATAAAAAAAATATTTTAAAATTTATATACTCTCTATGAACTAGATACTGATCATAAGTTTTATATTTTTAAAAATGTTTCGTTATGTATGAGGTTTGACCTAATTGTCTAAAGCTATGAACCTAAAAGCATCATCATTTATAAAAGATTGAATTCCTGGCTTAAATCTCAAGACTATGAAATGTTTATGGTTGGGACATTATAGAATGAGAGTGTTGTGGATTTATTTAAAATATGTGTGGGTGTAATATACTTCTTGAAAATTCAGATTCTTCAAGAACTATTATTATAAATCCATATACAAAACCTACGAGATTTTCTGTTAACCATGCTTTTCCATTTGAATAACCATGGTGGGATCAGACAGATTATTACTACAGAAAGATTATTATAGGAATTTATTTGGTGAACAACAGAAAGAGATTAGAAAGAAACAAAAACATAGATGAAGAAGATTGGAAATTAGACTTAGTTGATGTCATCATCAATATGATATGGATGAGGTAAAATTACATTGAAAATAGGAAGAAAAAGTTTTATTCTTTATACAATGATCAGGTTTTATGAAAAAAATTGTTCTATTATAGAATAACATGATCATACTTCTAGAGGCTTAGAATCCAGATGAATCAGGGTAAAGTGATCATTTAATAACCATACTATCCTATATTAGTCTATACCATTTGTTCATATTAAAAGATATATTACATAATATGGTCAATGATTTTAAAATACCATTAAACATTCCCAAGGAACATGCGACATTTTTATAAGTGATTCTCCCAAAAGAACTAGAATAATAAGAAAAGGCCATGTAGGGGAATGTGTATTTTTTAAAATGGGTTATCCAGAAAATGGTGGATTTTTTGTAAGACACCATCAAGGAGACAATAAATATACGAACAGCAAACCAAATTCCCCATTCAACTCTGACCATAACACTATAATTTTTGGACCCCAAGATCTGGTGTAATCAACGCATGTAAAATAGTGAGAAATATATGTCACTAAAAATTCCCAAACTAATCCACACTATCATTAAACTCCTACCACCGTAATTGTGAGAACAAGAATTGTGTCACCAATTTATATCCTCGTCTTAAGAGGAACACAAATGGGAACCACCCAACTAATTAATTCCTTGGACACCCTCCCATAAAATGACTCCATAGGTACCATCTCACATTACAAGACCAAATGCATAATACACCTAAATAAGTAAATGGACAAATTATAACTATATAATATTGACATGGACCAATGCTTTTCACAACTTTTAGAATGTAATTTATAATCTTATACATTGTCATAATAATTATGAATTGAACCCAAGGTAAGAAGGGTGAATTTTCAAAGGGATTTTTTTCACTAACAACTGAAACTAAGGAATTAAATATTGATTCTATGTTGAGTAATTTCTAAAAAATGATGTAGTATAAGGTATAAAATAAAATAAGAAATATGAAAATAATGTTATCTATGTGTAATGGAGCATGATAAATCAAAAAACATGTAATCTGGAAGCCTGCCTAAAATAGAACGGATAAAAAATGCTGACCATCCAAATTGATTCAACCAGAATTGGAAACGAGGGGAGTCATTTATAGAATAATATATTATTTAACTGTAAACGTCCATTCAACTAGTACCAAAAAGTCAATATTTATATTAATTATAGAGGGGAAATAGTTAAAAATAGTTTTCAAAATAATTTTATTCTATTGATATATAAATAAGAAATTAGAAGAAAATAAAATATATCCAATCCCAAAAAGAATGGATTACAGTCTCAAGAGATGAGATCAAGAACATGAATGCATCATCAAACTAAATAATTATTTTCTATCAATGAATTTTAACTAATTTTTATGTCTAAAATTTAAAAAGGATAACATGAGAGAATGATATTGGAAATATGTTATAGAAAAATAAGGAATAAAATATACTTATATATCAATATAGCATTTTAGTCCCCCCATCCGTCTTCTACTTTCTTTTTCCTTGAAGTTCAAGATTTTACTGCCCAGCTACTCTTTAAATTATTCTCAATAATTATTTTAGTACATGTACCTATATATGTTAGTCAATGAATAGATTCACCCCATTCGAAGTTTCTTATGAATTTAAGAGAGATCTCGGTGAATTTTATTATAGTTATTGACTAATTTTCTTGATCCCTAGAGATCAGCATGGAACTTAGTTACCAATAATCATAATCATATGGTCAATCGAGTATAACTCCCTTTATAATTCCATTTTACCTATATGAATATTACTTCGGCTCCTCCCATGAAGTATCTGGAAAAATATTCCACTTGATTCATTTATGAGTATCTTCTTTTATCAACCTTTATTAGATTCCTTGAAAAAACTCTTCGATCTTAGGCCTCCATTTTCCTTGATTTTTAGTTTCCATAAATTACGGTTCTTTTGTTTTTAATTTTTATTTAAGTATCTTCAACTCTAAATGAAACAAAAAATTTAAGAAGAATGGAATAATACATATAAAAATCTACTCAAAAAATTATATCATGTATTTTCCTTATTGATAACCTCATAGGGCACCAAAAATTTGATAAACTATAAAACAATATGTACTATTTACATATGAAAAATATATTTTGTATCATATAAGTTCAATAGATTCCTCAAAAATTAAAATTTTTAGAAATCTATAATTGAACATATCCCACCAAAAAATAAGTTACATATCATATTTTTGAAAATTTTAATACTCTATTATATTATATATTCAATACAGTAGGTAAAATTTGGTTACATGTAGAATATACATAATTTATTATACTTTAAAAAGATATGTATGATTTTACCCCACTGAAAAATAAGATACGTATAAACTATCTTATGATAAAAATTCATATGTATGCTTCAATGTTTAGCATACATTAAAATGATAGACATCACTTAATTATTTAGAAATATATTACATATGAAAATTCTTTTCAAAATATATTTTATGTATAAACTTCCTTGATAAGAAATCAAAATTATCAAACTTCAAGAAAAAATTCAATACTTATTGAAAATTATAAATACACAATGTATAATTAAAAATCAATAAATACCACACGAAGAAATTATAGACTAAAAAATAATCATTAAATAGGTGTTCCAACAATTGATATTAGATATAAAAACATGTAAATTGAAATACTAAATTAAACAACCTTAAACCATTTATAGAAACATTCATAATATTATTTCCATTAAAATATCACCAAAATAAACTTGAGATTTTGATCATAAAATATATTAAAATTACATTAATTTTCATTTAATTATTTAGCAGAAAAAATCATCATTTTCAAAAAAAAATTGAAATAAAAACATTTTATAATAAAAGTGAGTTATATTAAATTATTTATCAATGAGAGATTATTATATCATAATAAAATTATAATTTTCTGAAAAATTTCCTAAACATGTATTAAAATAAAACCCACATTAGTATATTTTCTTTCCTCAATAAATCAGATAAAAATATTCAGTGAATGGAAAATTATCTAAAATAATAATAATTTCAATTATTATTAATATTAAAATTTTAAAAATATTTTCCCTTAGGAATCACATGGTTAATAATGGATGAATAACCTCTAAAATAGTAATATTTTAGAAAAAAAATTAGTTTCTAATTTCGCAAAATATTATTAGAATTGAATAAGTTGAAAGGAAATAAACCCACATCACATTTCATTTAGATGCTTTTAAAAAATTCTCTTTTTTTCAATGATGAACATATCCACATAATTATTAGATCAATATATTTAGAGACAACTAATAGATGAGTGATCATAATAATTAATAATAAAATATTAATAAATCATCCAATAGTTTTAACATACATATTTCAACTAGGATTAAAATTTTATTTTCATAATAATTAAATTAAAAGATAATTCATTTAAAATGTATTTAAAAATATCAAATTCAATTAAAATAGTAAAAATTAGAGCTAAAAGTTAACCAAAATCTATTGATTTTAAGAGATAAATGAAAACATTTACCCAATAAAACCCATGGATAAATGAAATTGATTAATCCTATATAGGTGGTACAATAATTTCTAATTTTCAGAAAAAAATGAACCACTATATTTGAAAACAGGTTATCCAAAATAGTAAATTTTGAAAACAAATTAATGTATTTTGATGTGCTCTTCATGAAAAAAAACTTTTAAAAAAAAACCATCCCCTTACATAAATCACAACATTACCCATAATGTTAAAGTCTATGTTGGTAGATTATATAAAATTGTTTACCAAAAAATGTTTTTTTGAAGATTTTTAGTTAAACTAAATGTTTTAGTGTTGTAATAAACTCAAAAACATTTTTATCATAAATTCAAGTAGTTCCAAACTAGAAATTATAATGTACATTCCATTAATTTATTGTAATACACATTAATTTTCAGGATAACAAATAAATTTACCATGTTAATAAAATATTTCATAAAAGTAGTGGATGTTTTTAAGAACGTATATAATTATTATAAAATAAATATATGTTTTTAGGGATCTGAAACTAGTTTTAAATTATGATGAAAAGTAATTTTGAAAAAAATATATTTAATCAAGAAACATTCACCTCAATTTCAACCAATATTCTACATGTATTCAATTATACAAAACTGGGGTAATATCCCCATCCCCTAACATGCACTTGTCTTGATGTATTGAATAGAAATTAAAACCAATTTCAAAAAATATTTTAATAGTAAAAACCAACTAACATGGAACCTGCAATGATTTTAGAATTAGAAATTAAATAAAAATGATTAAGATAACTCCTATGAAATTTTTTAATTGTTTATTTAATGTACATATAATGAAAACTCACTATTATAATATGTGAAGCTCTACTTGTTATCTACATTGAAGGAACTACAATAATAGAAGAAATAAATAAATTAATAAAATAATTCATGATAAAAAATATGAAACTATGTAAAAAAGGAATGTGTATGTAGGAATGAATCACAACATCATTAATGATAGAATTGGTGGAAAAAATAACTATAATGCTTCTTTTTCATCTCAGAGAATAGATGAGAAGGGTTTAATTCCTCTTGATATGAATATGAAACTACATATAGATACAGAATGGTTTTTTATTATAAATAAAATCTATAAAACATTTCTTTATTAAAGAATGGGTTTCCCCTAATATAGTTCTAAATTTATAGTTTTCCTCATTAATTCCCTAAATATCATGCCAAAGACTAAGGTAGGTTGTGTTTTCATTTCTAGAAACAATCCAACATGTGTATTTCCTATATATTTAAATCAAAAGTCAAAAATATTGGCTCTATATATTCTTGAAAGACAACCAAGTTCCCTATATGCTACTGTACACCCCTAGAACATCCCCTTAAAATAATAATGATAGTTTTTCATCTTTTTCAATGAAAATTTAAATATTTTACAACTTAAATTTGAAGAAATATTTCAAACATTTGAATATATTTTGAAATTTTAGTAAGATATAATTTATTACCAACTACGTGTCATAATTTTTGAACCATTTCTAACTAAAAATTCCCATATTTCATCATAAAAAAGGTGAAATTAACTATGTTTTAAAAATTAGATTAAACATTTGGTACTTAAATTTCATTTTGAATAGATATTTATTTATTTGAATTAAATTATCATTCCCATTCCACATTTTTATAGTCTATAAATCAGGATCAACTAACCATATTTACAATCCTAGAAGTAAAGTAGTACTGATGTTAGTAAGTTTTCATTGAGATTCATCTCATCCTCTTAAACCAATGATTAAATAAAAAAGTAGTTTATTTAAAGACATGGAATTTTTTTCCATTTATAATTCAGTCTTATTGAGGTCTAATTTACACATAATATAATTTTATTCTTCAAAAATCATAGATGCTAAAACATTATAAGTACTCACTTCTACTGAAAAACATTGTGTACCTAAGCCTAATAGTTTTGGATCAACCATTTGTTCAATTTTAAATTCAAACATATCAACAACCAAATAAATAGTAAGGTTATTTGATAACTAAACATAAATTAAATGGGATAAATTGGGTATTTTATTATTAAGAATATCAGAATTAAGAAAATCTATATTAAAACTATTTTCATCATAAATTTTAACACTAATTCCTATGTCTTTGATAAAGACTTAAAATATATTAAATATGATATTATTAAGAGGTGACTGGTTAAAAACAAAAAACTATTCATATGTCAGCCCCTCAACCTCTTGATCAAGATAAAAGAGAAAATTTATTAGGTTTAAACTATTTCAATATGGATGATATATTTTCAAATTATGTTCTAAAATTTTTGGATTCATATATTAAAAATTAATTTTTTGATAAAATATTTTCTAAATTTTAACCTATATTTCTTCAGTCAATGTTTTAGAAATCTCTCTTAAGGTGTTTATAAATAATGAGTCTTATTTGACATGTTTTTTATACACTTATTCCTCTTCAAAAAACATTTTTGACAATTTCATCCTCATATAGTTCTTATTAAATTTAATAATTATCCACTTCTCCCTCATTTAGTGTCTTCTCACTCCAATGATTTTTTTTAATATATTATGTTGATAGTTGTAAAAATATTTTGCCACATTTTCAAATTCTTTAAATGCTTCTTACTATTTAATTTCAATCTCACTTTCCACCGGACTCTCATTCACAATGTCAACTAATTCATTTTCATTATTACTAGTTTGATTTTTTTCATATGATTTTATCTTTTTTTGAACAAAAAAACCCTATTTAATATAATTTAAATTTTATTATCATGGACTTTGAATTTTTTTATGTTTATAATTTTGGTCAAGCTGAGCATTAATCTATATTAGCAGTTTTTATATGTATCATTTGTATTCAGGTTCATGGTCTAAAAACTTTTGGGTTTATTTAAATTGATATGGATTTCATGTTAGTTTATAAGAACAATACCATATATTATGCCCATAATATCCCCAACAAATGAAAAGATATCCTATATTATCGATTTTAGCACCCAAAATAAACAATTATTAACTAGAAAAAACCAGATGGACTTAATTTTAGCACATAAAATAACCTATATAATAAGAAAAAACAATGAATTAAATCTATAAAAACAAACACATTGAGATACATGTGATTTTTAGAATTAAACATTATAAGAAATATGTAAATTTACAACTTGAACAACAACAAAAAGATAATATTTTGAACCTTTATCCTTTAATAAATAAGGAATAATGCTGACAACAACATTTTTTGTTTGTTTTTCAATATTTTCATTAAACCCAATAAAAATTAATTAAATAAATTCCTAATTTTTCTCAAAAATTAGGATATGGGTTAGATAACATCACAATCAATAAAATTTCAATTATAATATCCTAAATTAGTGTAATAGTTAAGGGTAAAACAAAAGTGAAGGACGATGAATGTTATAAGGGATTATTTGTCACAAAATACTAGAAAAAGAAAATAAATATTGATATTGAAGGGAAGAGTGTGTGATGAATGATTGATTTCATGGTTCAATAGAAAAAGGGTGATGAGACAATATTTTTTTACTAGTTTTATTGATAAAGATACATGAACAAAAGATATAAAGTGGAATAGTAACAAACATATATTGGTGAAGTAATAATTATATTGAAAATTAATTCAATAGGTATTGAAAACACAGGGTGTAATTTTGATATTAAACTATTGTTTACCTATAAATTTGAATTCAATTATTCCCAACAACTCAATATGATAATTTCATATTGAGGTCATAATAATTAAAAACAATCCTGAAATTGATTTTTTTTTCTATTCATACATCCGAAAAAAGTATAACGAACTTGAAATGAATAAATCTCAATAAGAAAGGGTTACAGTCTCAAAGGAAGTGATCAAAAACAAGGATTACTCATTAAACTAAAATATTGTTTCCCCTAAATGAATTTAAACAATAGTGTATTATTATAAGTGAAATTGGATAACAAGATGGAATGATATATAAACTTCTATATAAAAAATAAAAGGTATACAATTATTCATTATAAGGATATCACTTATGTTCCCCAATCCATCTTTCACATTATTTCTACATGGAGATATACGTCATGTTTACAAGATTCTCCTTCCTTGTTCCTATGTGAGACTATTAGTGCATGTACCAGTTTGTGTGAGTCAATGGGTGGATCCCCAATCTAATGTTGCCTAAAATATAAGAGGGGTCCTGGTAAATTTCTTCATAGTTAGTGGCTCAATTCATTGATCTCCAAATTTTTTAATGGAACATAGTCACTATTAATCATCTTCTCCAAGTCATGTGAGAAGAACTCCTCAAAAATTTCATTTCCCCTACACACTAATAGCTTCAAATCCACATATAAAATATTTAGACACAAGTGTATTGATATATATTTTCCATGTTTAAACATATCTTTATTTTGAGTTTTATGGCCGCTAAAACTGCCATAGGGGTAAAAAATTAAATTTACATCATTAAAAGACCTCATTTTATTTTGACGGTTTCGTTAATCTCATGGTTCAGATTTTACCCCTTGGTTGAGTATTGAGTAATTTCTGAGCATATTTAATTTTAAGTGATTTTTAATATTTATTTTCCAAGTAAATATTTATCCAACAAGCAAGGATGGTTTTTTAGTGATCATGGTTTTGATTGTTTCAACACTTAATTTTATTTAAAAATATAATTATGATGGATCACTTAATAAACACTAATACGTGGTCCTTTTAGTGCCTTGATAAGGACATAAAAAAATATTATTTTTTCCCTACAGGAGTGTGTTCTTTATATTTTAGAGGTTTCTACTGAGCCAAGTGTTATTTGGGAATAAAAATTAAATAATTTTATATATAAAGGGGATAAAATGAATATTGGTGGAAACAATATTAGATCAAGTGACAAGATCAACTTTTTAGTGATGATATTTATCCAATCATGTGACTAGGATAATGGAATTGAATTAGAGAAGATATCCACTTTAGGTAGCATTGTGTTATTTTAGTATTTTTGAATTACATATAATTTATTAATAATAGAGTTATGTTCCAAATTCATACAATCCTAACATGTTCATACTAATAAATTAATTTCCTATATTTTTTTATTCAGAATATTTTGTCTTACAAAAGCGCTCTTCTATAGAATTATTCATTTTCAATGCCAATGATTGATGGTTGGGTTCATAATGACAATGCATGAAACTCAATTTGATATTTATTTGGTTTTCTTATACTATTAGTTTTATTCTCCATCCTAGCCTTAATGTGCTAGGAAATTCCACCATTGTTAATCTGGTTGAAATCATGTCTGTACCTACAGATTTTGGTACCAGTGTTATAAAGAAAAATAGAGATCTTAGTGCTCAAATAAGTCATGGATGATGATTATGTAATTTAAATTTTATGATAAATTATTTTAGTTTCTCATTTATGGATAACATCTGTGATGATGGGAATTCTATGATGGATCACATTTCGATCAATCAGTGGTTGGAAATCGATCTTCAAAAGAAAAAAAACCTAGACCGACAAATTTTGAAAAGATTTTTTTGTGTTTTGAGGAAGAATAAGTATAAATAAAGGATAAATTAGATAAAACATTGAATATGTAAACTTTTTAGAAATTTTATAACTACACAATGAGTATTTTGGAAGAACACACATTTTGCATATTGGGAACGATGGTGGCTAGGGTTTTTAAAACGCTGAATATCACACATCGTTTGACATAATCCAAATTCCAGGTGACCCAAGCCATTAAAATTTATATTTATATGGCGTACATTCCCATAAACATATCTGTACCGATACACCATATAGGATAGATCCAAACACTATGTATATAAATCCACACATGCTCTGTGGGATTTAGTACAAGACTAAATTAAACATAGAGTCTATACATTACGTACCCTCATGGACAAGCTGTTTAGATCTCTTAAAGACACCAACTAGTGATATATACATTTTAATAACCTTTATTGGATATATTAATATTCCATTCTATGTGTTTTTTCATGAAAAACATTATGATAACATTAACTTTGATATCCAATATGCAGTGTGAGGTGGTGCGGATGAGTTTTTCTATTCAGTATTAGTTAATCAAAGATGAGAGGAAGATATAATTTTTATTGTTCTTTTACGGTTGGTACTCCATTAGAAGTTTATTTTATGGTAGGTTGTGGTTCCAGGTGTCATATTTAAAGATAGGGTTGTTATTCCCTCACATACAAAAGGGGTGTGATACTTTATCTATAGAGTCAGTAGTTCCTCTCTTGATGCTCATGTGGGGCATAGTCAGGAACTTGAGTTTCAAATTACCTTGAAAAGTTATGCACCCACTAGTGTGGAATGAACAATTAAAATTTTGGGGACATTACATGGGATTATTCTTATGGGTAGTTAAGATGATTGATTGATGACAATATATTATTGGGATGAAGGATGAAATATTTCATCAATTAGTGAGAGATCTTTAATGTTGAGAAGGCTCCCCGTTTTGGATTCTTAAAATTGTGTGGTTGATAGAGAGGATGATATTTTTGTGCTTCATCGAGTCATGCTACTATCTTGAACTCCTTTGGGTTTCCTCAAGATGTTGTGAACAACTGGATATTTACATTTGACATCATGGAGTCTTCAAGTGTTCTAATAACCACAATATTCATTTGTGATATGGATTTTGAGGCTTGGATATAATATGATTGGGACTTATCTATGTCATTGATACTTTTAGTATTGAGATAACCTGGTTTAATATTCCCAATAATTATTTTGGTAACTCTTTAGTACTCGGATATATGTGTAGTCTTTGTGTTTATTGTTCCTCTTTTTATTCCTCGTAGAAAACAATCATACTAGGGGTTAATAAGAAATATTTCTTGTTTTTCCTTTTTTTTCCTGGGTGTCCTGCTAAGTATGATTATAATAAACCCTAGATGGGTATTTTTCCAACATATATTATATTGGTGCAGTTGATATAATTATTTTTATATGGTCTAGATAGTTGTAGAGTTGGATTAGCTTCTTCAGAGTGTATTATTGGTTAGTCTTGGTGACATATTATGGTTCATAGGGTTTTGTGATGGTGGAAATGGCTATCGTGGTCGGAGAGTGATCTCGACATGCAAGTAATTTAGAGGATCTTTTTAGTGACATAGGTATTAGAGTCTTGTTATAAGTATTGGTTCCCTTATGATTACCTTTTGGGAATAAACGTGTATGTATAGTATTAGGAATGAATTGGATACTATTTTGATGATTATATTTATACTTTTAGTATTTTGGATCATCTAATGTATTGGATATATGGTATTTTTTGTTTATTATTGAATAATGCCATCATATTGTGAGATAATCCTACTCAATGTTAGTCATAATTCATAGGCTAATTAGAGATGGGCCTGAGGTAGAATTCTGAGCTTCACCCCATCTTGGATGGGGCCCCAGTGGGTTGGGTTGGGTTAGAGTTGTATTGATGTTGTTAATCATATGGATTGTTTTTGGTGTTATTAGTCATGTGAGTAATAGTTTGGGAACATAGAGAAACAATTCTATGTGGTATTGAGTTTATTAAATCAAACTAGGGAGACCAACACAAGTGTATATGCATATATATCCTTTCACTAGGACTCTAATAACTCATCATTCAGTCCAGATTTCTATGATATCATTGTTGGGGAAAGCGATGATTGTTACATTCAAAATATAGTGTCCTGTAATGATTTTCCTTATCCGTCTCATGTCAACTAATCGAAACATAGTATAATATTTGTGGGTTCACTCTATTTAATGAATGGTTGTACCCAATTATATATTAGTTTTATATGTATGTTTGTTTTTATGATCCCATTCGTATAGTTGGTCCTCTCGCTAGTAGTTAGTGAGCAATGATTCAAGATTTCATGAATTCGGTTAAGAGATATCCTTCCTCTACAATCTGAGGTACTTACCTTCCCATATATTCATGGAGAAGATCTTTATTTCAAGGCATATGTAAGTTATCACTGATTTGGAAGATACTATATATAGGCTTGATTTTATATGTCTATTTGATGAAAGAGGCCTCATGGGTTTTTGTGGAAAGCTATATCCACAAGTGGTGGGGTTTTTCTAGAGTATGTGAATCATATTATAACCCCCAAGATATTAGAATATATTTTCCTTTGAAAATAAATTTGATTTATTCTAATGATTTAGATTCTTGCAACACCAATCTTTATTAAATAATGGTATACATTCTTACTTAGTTAAATAAATTTATAAAATAAATTACTTTGGAAGAGGGATTAAATTCACTAATGAAAATACCATTGACTCTATTTTTTATCTATTTTGTTGAATTATGATTTTTTGTTAAAATTGAAACTTTTGAGGAATGATAACACAAAAATTTATTGATGATATTAAATAAATAAATGGTAAAATGAGTTATGTAAATCCATTTAATGGTTATGTAATGATAATAAAATATATAATAATAATTATTTTCTAAAGAGGTTTTTTACAAACATAATTTTATTTATATATGTTTTTATTTAAAATATTATTACTTTTATTTGAGTTATTATATTCGTTTAACTTTATTTATTAAAAATGAATAAAAATAAATGATCATTATTTACATTTCATATCAAATGGTAATAAATTAATAAAAAATAATTTGAAGGAAAAACAAGGTGTTTTTTCAAAAAATTGTTTTGCGTGATGTATTTCATATTAATATATTAAATTAAAAATATTATTGAATTATTTTTATTAATTTTGTATATAATATATTCAATAAAATTAAATACAATTATAATAATGGTTTTTATGAAGAAATAAATTATAATAATTTCATTTTATGCATCAAATATTTTTTTAAAAAAAAATTGGGGTTCAGGTGTTTTGTGCATGAATAATAAAATTAAATTAGGAAACCTTAATAAATTAAATTAGATAAAATTTATTACATGGTTTAAATCATCCTGTAATTTTTAAGACTTATTATTTCATTTTTTTGTCATAAATATATCTAACATAGGTTAAAGTTATGTAATATTAGTTAAGATAAAAATGGGTTCAAAGGGACAAAAATATGGAATAAGGATTCTAATATCACACAATAATTAACTTTATATAATTTATTGTGTGTATTTATACCTACCCTAACATTAGAATTAATATTGGACAAAATTATATACCATTTCAATGAGAAATAAATTTATTATATTTAAAATTTCTTAGTACAATCAAGGGATCCACCCCTCTCAATTATAAAAGGATACCTCCAATGATTAATTATTCACACAAATATATCACCCGAGATCGTAAAATATATACCAAAATAACTTCCGTACTCTCCTACCAACATCTTAGATGTTTTTGTCTCACAAAAAAATGTAACACTTGATATTCAGTTATAGTAAGTAATATTTTCTTTCTAAAGAAATTATAACATAATGCACACATTCAAAAATGTGACCAAAACTTCACTTATAAAATTTTATAATTTTAGTTTTAAAAAATGAATTTATTTTCTTAATTCACCATGTCAAAATTATCTTCAAATTTTTTTTATATTTTTCCAAAATAATTGTTTTTAGTGGATAGTTCAAAATAATGATTTTACAAAACTGTCACATTTATGATATTATAATGATATAATTATAACAATAATGAATATTAAGAATTTTTACTAGAATAAATAACTATTAAATAAATAATATAATGAATAAAAAAATATATTGTTGAACTAATTAATATTTTCTTTACATTTTGTTAATCTATGTGATGTTTTTGTTAGAAAACTATTTTTTTGTTTTCTTCTTTTAATAAATTATTTACAAGGTACCTTTATATTTTGGTTTCTTTTTTAAGAAAAATAATTGATATTTCATTTAAAATTATCTAATTATTTCCATTTTAATAATCTTTATTCTTTATATTTTTTGTAAAGTCTTTTTTTCTTAAAAACCATTTTTCTAAAAATGTTTTTCTTTGTGTTTGGAAAGCACATATTAAAAGTAATTTAATTCACTTCATGGAATGGAATAATGTAAATAGATTAAACATTCAGAACCATAATATTTAATTATAGGTAATGAGGTCAAATTAAATTTTTCATAATGATTAATAACCATGGTAAATATTTATCACTTCGGTTAAGGGTCATATGTGTTAAAAGGGTTAAAAATAAATGGATAAGGAGTCTAGATAATAAAAAAAATTATAAAAACTCATTGGTCATCAGAGTTTTGAATTTAAACTCATAAAAGATTAATATATAAAATTTTTATTCACTTTCACAATAGAATGCCATTATATTTTTAAAATAATCTAAGTAATTCCATGTGTGTCCCTCCCCTAAATTATAAATGAGATCCTCTTATCCTCCATTATTCAGATACTTTTAGCACTATATCATCGACTGTACCCACCAAAAAAAATACTACATTACATTCTTTAATATGTATATCTTGTAACTTCAATAATACCTTCATAACAAGGCTTATGGTGTATGCTAAATGTTGTATCTCAAAGAATAGGTTAATATCATACATGACACTTTCAAAGTTTATTTATTATTTAACTTACTCTAAATACATTATATTAATAATAAAATAATGAATAAAATATCAAAAATATATTTATATTTTATTATTATCATGTGGAAACTACATTCCATATCCATTCAATCCCATGGAAAATGAATTGATCGATTGTGCGTACGTACGCATACCGTATACTCATAGTAATGTAAGTAATTTTTTTCACAATATTACATAGATAGTTATAATGATTTAATTTATGAAATATATATTATATATATGAAATAATTATGATTCCATGATTAGAATATATAATCCATATTCTTACACTTCCATCTGATGGAAAATTATAACATCTCTAATGCATATGTCTGGACAACCACCTCCAGGAAGAGATGTGATTCTTTCTTCTATTAACACTAGGAATGGATGATTATAAAATTTTATTTAATGAATAAAAGTTGTATCAATGAAATTAATAACATTTTGAAACATTTTATAACTTCATTAATCATAAAAAATACAACAAAATAAAGTTATAAAAAATTGATTGAACGACCATAAAGCGGTAAACATAAGTAATAACTATTCATCAAATTGATTTAAAATGATTATAAAAGGACCTTATAAAATTTCATGTTTGTGAAAAATATTATTAATAATGTATTTGATAAATTTAAATTCATTATACCTGAGTATCATATATGTTAACCTATGCAGATAACCATGGTAAAAGATTACATTTACAAAAACATTTTATTTTTGGATTGTTATTTAAAAATTTATATTGGGAAAATTAAATGATCCTAATATATTAGACGAAATATATTTTCTTTTACTCTAGTTAATTTTTGTTTTAAATTTTTATTTTTCATCTTCCCTCTTGTTTTATCAATAATCAATAAGCAATTTACATAAAATGGACTTTCTTTTAAAAATCTTGTTTTGAGGTTTCTTATGAATATTTTTCTCCATATCAATATTTTCATTAAAATATTTTAAGATAATATTTTTAATAACACAAAAATAATTTTTAATTTCAATTAAACCCATGTTTAACATTACATGAAAAGGTTTTATATTAATCTTCTTGTCATTTTTCAATTGAGATACTATTTAATAAATGAGGTAATGAAATATTTGTTTTAAAGTACACATCATAAATAGAATTTATGACAATAATGACTGATCATTTTTAATATTCCAATACATTTTTCCATGAATATTTTCATAGAAAATATTTTTTTAAATATATTGAGAAATTTTATTTAAAATTTTTTCAAAATCAAAGGGTACAATTTTCTTATATGATTAGACAAAAGTGATTTATATCTATTTTCTTACACTAAGTTACAAGGAAGATACTCTTAATGTATTTATTTTATTTTCTTTTCTAAAGGCATGGTTATAGGATAAAAACATCATATCTAGTGAATTGATTGTCATCCTTTACTAATAATAAGTTATACCTTAATTTTTATCAATCACATTATTGTTATCATCTTTTCTATAACTCTTTATTGTTAATTGGACATTATTTTCCTCTTTCATGTATATATTTTTAATATCATTTATATTTTAAGAAATATTTTTATTAAATTAATTGATTATTAACCACATACCATTTCAATATATAGTATAAGTTAAATGAATATTATAATGTTGGTTATTTCATTTACTAGGGAAATATTTATTTTCCCTATTCTTGATTCAATACGGATATTTTTTGACTTATAAGGATGTTTAAGAATGAATTATATTAAACATTAAAAATACAAGGAATGCATAGTACCTAAAAGTTATGAGTGGGGACTAGTTATATATATATATATATATTCCCTTGATGCATCGACAAGTCTCATGAGAGAAAAATGGAATACACACCATATTATATGGGTATTTAGTTTAAACCTAACCATTTATTAATAATTATGACTTTGTTAAGGGGTGTTTGATAGTAAGATTAATGATATCTAGGTTTAGAGACCTTAATCATAAAATTTTAGAATGATGTATTTCCATTATTAAGAATTTATTTTCCATTATCCATGTGATTTCTATGTTGATATTATCCATGAGAGTTTATTGAACTCAAGATGTTGATTGAATTTTCAATTTTTAATTATTCGTAATTTTATATGGATTATTCCTTATTTACTCATGATAGGTTCCATTCTACATAACACTTAATATAAATTTGCGGTTACCCTTTATTTTTTATTCACTTACTATGATATGAAGAAGGTAGCTAGGAATTATTTCAATTATTCATGATTGTTTCCTCTGGTATTTCTTTATATTTTCAATGTATTATGAGAATATTTTGTGAATATAGTTTTCCAATACTACCACTATAAAAAGGCACCGTATTTGATGTTTTTCATAGATTAGTGTTGGTTTAAACCACAACCCAATAATGTAGTGGTAATTATTAAAACTGCTACTTGTTGTATAGTCTCTAGCTATTTAGTGATTGTTTCTTTAAATTCATGTTAGTTTTGTTGTGGGTTGTTTTTGAAGCATTTTGTGGAATTACTTGTTTATTTAGCAGTGGTTCTTCAGAAAATTCATGGGAAATATATATAAAAAAAATAAAATATCACAAAACATATTAGTAGTGGTTTCTTTTATCAGTGGTTAATCATAACTGCCCCTAAACATATTATATTTAATGTATTTAGTGGTGGTTACCTAAAACGCCACCAAATCTGTTTTCTTTTTTTAATATTTAATAAAAAACTATAAATTTAAAAAAAATTAACATGTAATAATGTAAATAATAAATATATGATAACCACATCATACATGTATCATATATCCACAGTCATATACAAAAATCCAGTCATCATAACCTAAATCTTAGTCAATCCATACATCGGTCGACTATTACATCATTCATCAATATATACATATGAAATATGTCCAATACAAATCCATGCCTAATATACATACTTGGAATACCCTCCACTGCATATGTCTGCCTCTGAATTATCTCATAATCTAAAGCTCACCACGTCATCATACCATCCCAAAAAAACAAAAATTTAAACTAAACATAATAAATCAGAATTATAGTAGAACAATTAATAACATTTAATCATATCATATAAACTAAGAACCATCCCAACTTCCTTCTAAAGAATTATGTGGATCAGAACTATCAATTTCCTACCTACTGCCGAAATCTCCCACCTAACCAAAACATTTAAGAAAAGAAATGAGAAATAGAATAGGCATAAAATATATTCAAAATTCTACACGTAAATTTTTTTATTTTCTTAATAAAAAAGAATACATTTTAACATAAAAATTTGATATATAATTAAAAACACTTTGAAAATATAAAATTTTTATTTAATATAAGGCGCCAACCTTAAAAATTATATAATCTTGAATTAAGTTAATAATTCACATTAAGGATCTTTTCATGTTTAGAGTTTTACAAAATTATTCCATAACTTTTAAATTACATCTCAAATATTACAGAGTAGACACTTATACTGAGTATCCATTTTTTGATAAAATAAAAACTCTAAAAATAAAACAAGAATTGTTTTTTTGCTATAAATATTGTTGAATTATTCCATTCTCTTACCCTTCTTTATACCCTGTGAAACACATTTCAAAAACATGGGATGAGCATAAAAAGCTCGGTAAGGGTTAGAAAATAAAGAATGAAAATATTAGTCCATAAATACTTACAAAACATATTCTCTTTAATAGACCTCATGAAATCATAATATTTATTAATAACACATATAAATCATAAATAATAAAGGTAACTTGTGGAATCCAAAACATACTAACATTGTTGGTTTCACAGCTATGCATGGAGTTACATTTGGGATACCCATCATATTATATTCCCAAATCTATTAGGGTAAAAATTAACGTTTACCTCCTTCAGGTTACCAAATGCATTGGAGAGCTATCTTGGGCTCACCAGCCCTAGGTTTATCATGGAACCACATATATACATAAAAAATTCCCAAGAACCATAACATATTCATAAAAAAACAAGCATAAAGGAAAGATAAAATTTTCACATTAGAATCACAATATACCATTTCAAGATATTGACATAATAAATGATTTACTAAATGATTTTCAAAACCATTTAAAACATTTAATAAAGATACTTTGGAATCAAAGTGTCACATACCATTTTTAATATTTTAAAAGAATTGTGATTTTCAAACATTAATGTACTTAATAATAAATCTTTAAAACCATTTTAAAAACATGAACAATAATGAGAAATAATTATAAAAATAAATCTTTAAAACATTTAAAATGATGTTTTAGTTAAAGAGTTTGTTACCACTTGAGGAAATACTTGAATAAAAATAACTAAATAATAACATAAAAAAACTTATCATGTCAAGAGAATAAAGAGATTCATGATATAATATGTAAATCCACAACCCCAGAATCCAAAAGTCGGTGCATTATTTTAATACATAGGCATGATTACAAGGAATCAAGTCTTGAAGGACTAATCGGTTTAGTAGTCTTAGATAATAGATTACATACATGAATGATCCATTACACATTCAAACATAAAACACAACATACATAATCCATTGAGAATTCCATTATTCACATATCATAACCATGCATATCAAACATAATACAATTTTTAGAATCCTTTGAAAACAAAACATTAGAATTTTGTGATCGCATATGCTCAGTAAGGGAAAATAATTTAGCGGAAGTTAAAAACATTTAAGGCATGCTGATTAATAAAAAAAGAGACTTTTAAACCTAAAAATAAACATAATATGTTGAAAATAAATCAGACATTACCATATAAAAATTCACATGGATATTATACTAGTCAAATAATCCCATGTAATATTTAATTTCATAATGAGGGAATGCCAAATTTCGGACATCCTTACCACATAATCAAGGCCTTGTGCCAAGACTACAAATAAAATTTTTGTCGAGGCCTTATTCCAAGAAAGTAGTTTGTCTCATGAGACCTACCGATGCATTGAGGGGATATAGCTTCCCCACCCGTCACTTACTATGTCCACTGTATTCCTCATATAAAAGGGTTGAAAAATAACATAAACATTTATATTAAAACTAGCATATGAAATGTCAATACTTAAACCATAAACCATAAATAGTATAAAAATAAAACATCCAAAGACAAACATATCATAACTCATTCGATACAATATGGGAGACTTTATTATAATAAATCAACCTTAATAAAGAATAATATCCAAAAAATAATGTTCAGATATAAGAAAATGACCAGTAAAATGTTTTGTGGTAAATATCTAGTTTTGTGAATTCCTTTAAAAGTCAAACATTTATAATGGAAGACATTTAAAAGATATTTTTTAATAAAAGTGTCACATACCACTTTGAAACTTTTTTAAGGAATTAACATTTTAATAAAATAATGTCTATATAAATAAATCCTTTAAACCATTTTGAAAACGAGGAAAATTAATGAGAATGATTTAGATAAATAAATATTTAAAACATTTAAAATGATGTTTAGTTAAAGAGTATCTTAAAAGAATAATATTGAAATGTCTTTTATGAAACATGGACATGGATAATAAATAGGTCCCAAAAAATACATACACATAAACAGTCACGGATGATAATGAGATTGAGGAATTAACCCTTACCTTGCACTTTCCTTTGGCCGAGGGTACGTTTAACCTCATGTATAATGACCATAGTTTGCTATTAAATGATACTATAACCTTATTCATAATTATTATATCATACATGATTCATTTATGACTTTATAATACCCATTTAATAATGATTTCAATGTTATATTTACATTTCAGAAAATAATTGCTATCTTTATCGTACATGTTTTAACTTGTCATTCTTGATCATATCATTTATATCATGATTTAAATACTTCCAGAATATAAAAAAAGTTTTATATATAATATATATCTAGAATATAACTATGTATAATAGATAGATATATGAAATGGAAAACACCGTTTATTGTGATGGTAGGCCGTACGTACGCATAAACGTTGTTTCAGTTTTCATATCGTATAATATTGAATGACAAATTACACCACGACGTGGAGATGGTAAGCCGTAAGTACACATGCATGGTGACATTATCATTTATAGTATATATAGAATAATGAGTATGGTTGTACTATATTTATAATAACATCATAGTATGTAGAAGGTACTGTATTTATTATTTTAGGTATAGAAATAACAAAGAAAGGGAAAGTGGGAGAAGAAAATAACTTTGAAAGAGACGATAAAATAATTACCTCTTCTTTGGGTGCTTTATTTTGATTTGAACAATATATCTCCTTATGTTGGCTTTGTTCTCAAGGTGAGGAGTCTAGTCTGAAGTGAGGGAAGATGGGAGAAGATTTTGGCAGGGGTTGGCCGAGCCAAATGTCTTGGGACGTGTGATTTTAAGAGAAGGGGAAGTACCCTTTTATAACAGAAGTGAGGGTCACTTTAAGAAAAGATTGAAATATTATTTTATTATAAAGTCATTTTCGGTTTCTAATGGCTCAAAATTGATTTATTTCGAAGATAATGTGGGTATGGGTCGAAATCATCTCAACCAATAGATTTTAGACAAGTTTAGGTCACCATATTAACCCTATATTTTATATTTAACTCTTAGTTAAATAGATTACCTTTTACCATGTCCTCTTGTATTATTATAATAAATGGTCAATAAATTTACAATAAAAAGACAAGAAAACTCCAAATGGGTCATTATTGATATATCTAACCTTATCTAAGTACTTTTTCGGAACCTTATATTTTTTGAAATATTATATAAATTAGTAATATAGTATTAGTTTTAAAAACTCATTTTTTCCAATTTTGACACTATTTGATATTTTTTATTTGTTAGTCATAACAACTTTAACACATCAAATAAATTATTTAATAAAACATAAAATGACATATTAACTTATAAATTTCGTGGATGGAATAAATAGCCTCAATTTACATTTATTTTTATTTTTATAATATCAATTATATAATCTTTCATTGATAAAGTAATTACTGCATCATCATTGTGTCATTAATAAATTTAATTATTTAATCTCTAATAATAATAAATAAAATACCATTATATAGTAAAACCATTTATCTTTATAATGAATATTTATAGTTGTATTTAACTAATGTATAACACTATATTAAAAATGGTTTAGATATTAAAATTTGAATTTAATACTTTTAACTCTTCGTTAAATAAAATAATAATAGATGTCCTAATATAATACATGTGGAAAAAAAATGTTCATATTTTTTTACTAAGGTTACATTTTTTCAAAAAACACTTATCCAATAGAATTCAGACCTATCTTAGGGTAATTACAAATTCATTTTTACATTTAGTTACCCTATTTACTTTTAACCGTGGAAAATAAAAGTCAAAAGTTACTATTCACCAAAAAAATTCATCTTATTAAACAAAATATTATTTTATGATTTCAACCATGTCTCTTGTATTTTTTTAATTCAATTATCAAAAGTGGTAAAATTACATTTTATACAAATTTGCAAATATGCCTAGAAGTTGGGTAAAAGATGTTAATAAGTTCAATAAAATGTTATATATCTAATTTTATTAAAAAATGACTCTAATGAATTACATTTAACTTATATAGGTGTTGTATATCTATTTTTTCTCTAAAATAAATTTACATAAAATAAAAAATTATTTAAATAAAAAGTCGATTTTAAACAATAAAACAATGTTTTTCACTATTTATCAAAAATTGAATGTTTTCAAAAAAATACCAAAATTTCACCCGAAGATAATTTTGATATTCCGAATTCAAAAATAAATTATATTTTAGAAAATTAAAAACATAGTAGTTTAATTAATTAATTTAAAATTAATTCCCATTGTCAAAACCAATAAAGCATGTTTTTTAAAAGTAAAGAATGTCAAAAGATTGACATGTGTTTATGCTAAATTTAAATGTGAAATTACTTATTATGACCTAAATTTTATTAAATGATAAAAATATAATCTAATTATAATTCAAAATCATTCAAATGATTAATTTAACACTATAAATTATTTCGATTAAAAAAGTTGTTTTCAATTAAAATTTAGTTTTTTTCACTATTTGTCAAAATATGAAAGTTATCAAAAAAGTACCAAACATTTATCCAAACTAAATTTTTTTGACTCTTTTCTAAATAATAATTTAATTTCATTAAGTTGAACATATAAAAGTGTCAAATATTGGTTTTAAAAGGGGTTCTCCATTAAAATGTGGTAAAATTACATTTTTTTAAAAATACAACTTTTATCTAAATAAATTAATTTTTTCTTATATTTTTTATAAGAAACACACAATATGGATTATAAAATTATATGGAGTATATAGAATTCCAAATTTAGATAATACGATTCATAATTTCTTTTTGAAAGGCTAGTTTGGTAATTCATGGTGCGCTCGAACTTAGTGTTGCGTATAGCGTAAGTTATTGAATTACATTGAAGAGATAACATACTATTAAATATTGGGGTGTTAAATTCTCCCATCCATAAATAATTTTTTTATTCATAATTATAAATTTCTCTTCAAAAATAAAAGGTAAAAAATAGAAATATACCTTTGTGAAAAACCCACATTGGATGTTGGGTTAATAAAATTTAGTCTTAATAAGAGGGAAAGGGAAATGAAAAAGACACCACCAAATTATGATCTTGATTAGGAAAATTTTTTTTGAAACTAGAGACACATAATTGGAGGAAAATATAAGTATTTATAAGGAGTGATTGAGGTCATAAATCACAAACAAGTGTAAAATTTTGGGCATCAAAGCCATCAATATATGATGATTTAAAATATCACTGGTTCAACCAAACATAAGGTATTAGGATAAAAAAATTTATGTTTTAAGATCCCTTCCCTAATGTTTATGAATTAGTTTATTCATAGAATAAGAGTATGAAAAAAAACCTGACAAGTAGAGTTTCATCTCTCAACTAATTCCTACCACAAACTCATCTTTCACTCTAAAAGATAATAGAAATAAAAAATATTCTATTTATCCTAATTGTATAAGGTTCCAAAAATAATGAATTTATAATTAATGTGTAAGACTATTTTAAATACTACATTTCACAAACCAGGACATCATGCATTCCAGTGGTATGTGATTCACCCTTGCCGCCCTTCGGTTGCAGGTTCAAGTCTCACGACTTTACTAGACGTGACAGGTTGTCACCCGACCTTCGGGTTGTCCTATTTATAACAATACAAAAATATTCTTAAGAAATAATTTATCCTTAACAATAGTATCCAATTTCAAACATAATATATTCCAACCTTTATACTTATCCAAAATACATTTGTCCAAACTCAATGGGAAAAATTTATTAGGAAGGCAAACACACTGACGATATTTTTTTCCACGTAAAAATTTTTGAATAACTTCATCACGTATTATTTTAAAACATGGAAACACACTGAATTACCATTAAACCTTACTTATTACATTGATTATGATTTATTCATTATAGAATAATAGATATACTTCTTATATCAAAATTGTTTTTAAACTCCAACAATAATGTAATAAACAAACAATTAATTAGTTTCAAAGTAGTCAATAATATTGAATATATTTTATCCAAATCAATCATATCATATTCAAAAATTAATACCTTAGTATCAAAACCAATTTAAGGTTTATCTTTCCTTTAACCATGTTTTTTCCAAAAATGTTTAACTTTCTATTGATTCACTTTTCATTGAACCATATAATCTCAAATCCTCAATGGAATAGTACTCCAGTAAAATCCTTATTTATTTCCATAATTCATATAACCAGTACATCGTTGATACAACACTCAAATGAAATAATTCTATAATAACAACATAGGAAGACTAGTCATTCCTCTTCATATGTGTTAGTATCATAACTTGATTATTATCCAATAGCATCATTTGGGGTATACTCTGATTATTTGGACATTGATTCACGTAGTGTCCCACCTCCTTGCAGATGAACAGTGTACCTTTGAAACCTTTTTCTTACCATTTAAATCATGTACTTTGTGTACTTTTTCTCCACACTTATAACAAACTTCCATTCCGTTCAATAATTTATAAGTTGATTCTTTCCACTATTATCACATATGGGAAGACCCTTCTTTCCCCTCTTCCCTTTATCCATCATTCTCTCTACCATCTTTTTCTTTTCATGCTTCCCTTCAAAGGCATAGGACTCAGTGAATTATTTACTTATCTTATTAACACAAGATACTAATTATTCATATGATGATAAAACATGGGAGAATATTTCCCTTCTAAATTTTGGTTTATTAGCATGAAAGATATGATATATAATGACCCAAAAAATCATTAATGAAAATTTCTCTTGGTATATTTAAATGTCTTCTAATTGTTATGTAAAATATATAGACTTATTTGGTTTTATTATTTCAATTTTAAAATAATGTTATGAATTGTGACCATTTCTAATATAGTCGTTGAACTGTCATTACATGATTAGAATAAATATAGGGCTTTAACAAATCCAATTTACTCATATAATGGAAGAGATGGCCTCATTCAGCAGACTAACCCCATACGAAGCCCATTTATCAGAGCTTATAAAGGAGGTGGCATCATTGGGCTTTGCTCCTGTCCAAGCCCAATCTGAGCTTCAACATGTTAAGCTTGAATGGAACTACCTATGAAAGAAGTGTAATTTGATATATATTACCACTCAAGTGATGTTATCGAAGCCACCTAAGAGTTTTTCACCATCGCACAACATAACCCTATGTCTTATGTTGGTGTTATAAGGGGTTATGTAACAAGACCCCTACAGTATGATTATGTTCATTATTTTTGTATATAATAATGAATATACATTCATTTTATTATTGTTACTTTGTAAATAGTTTTTAAATCAAAAGTATTATTTTTATATATTATTCAACTAAGAAATCTATTTTGATGAATTAAAGGATTTTTCAACTAAGTAAAATTTTAATTAAATATTAAATTTCTTAAATTTCTTTTTATTAAATATAATTTTTCGACCAATATATGTTTTACAATTTAAATAATGTGATTTTCGGTATGTTTGATTTATTTTTCAAAACTTTGGTGGACACTCCAAGAGTTATAAAACATTTTCACTTTTAAATGAATTTCCTTGAGAGAGTGACTCACCTCTACATAAGAAAACCAATTATTTTAAGAAGTTAGGAATTAGACTTATAGAATTTTATTTTCCACTCCCCTTTGGAAAAAACCATGGGAAAAAACATGGTTTGGTTTTTTTTATTGATTAGTTTAATGTGTGGTGTCCCAAACCAAAATAATAATGAATTTCCTCTCCTTTCCTATATAAACACACCCAAGCTCCCACTACCTCCCCACTCAAAGCCTTTGGAGTTATACCAACCCGTTACCTCCCCTCCCTGTAATCCTCCCATGTTTCCCCAAGGTCCCAATAATCCTCTCTCAAACCTCTCTCAATCTTTTGGAATCACACATCCAAGTAAGGGATTCCTACCTTTCTCTTTTTTATCCATGTTTATTATTATTTTTATGCCCTTTTATTTTCAATTATAAATGTTGGGGTATGATTTATATCATCCCACATACATCCCTCTTCATGTTTGAATAATTATATATCCCTTTTCCCTCTCATTAATTCCTTCCATGTATACTCGTTACCATGCCGAAATTCCGTAAGGAATTTCTCTCTCGTCATTTACAATCAAGCGATTTCTTTGTATTATGAATCTATATCCCTTTAATTAGTTTGAAAATGTTTCTATATGATCCCATTAATTTATTTTTCATTTAAATAATATGATACACCTTTTTCCCTCCCATAAACTATTTGTACGAATTTTTATGTCACTTCGTCATGCTGCCGAAATGGAACCGCGATTTTCCAAGCCAAAATCAGCGTGTAGTGAATACCATACCCATGTTTCTATCATGGGTATTGAGATTTATGAAAATATAAATATTAAAAGGTGCTTTCATGTGTTTATTACACATTTCTTAATTGTGTAGTAACTTATGATGTTGAATGATTCCATGTTATTTGATCCATGTCGCACACCTAAGCATGAAATGAAATGTTTAAGAAGGGTGTGCCCTAATAGCGCCCCAATGCATTGGGTAAAGATTAGTATCATGATATGTCAAGTGCAATGAGGGTTTAATCATGCTAAATCAAGTGTAATTAGGATTTACTCAATCTCCATGTGTAATTAGCCTTGGGTCATGCTAAAATCATGTTAAATTTTTTCCCACATTTCCATGTTATGTTAATCATGTTATATCATGCCTTTATGTTAATGTTTATCTTATTCTCCATTGATATTCCTATTGCCTAACAATTATTGTATCTTTCATGTTATGCCTCTTTAACTCCCTTAATGGGATTTATAGTTCACCATTTTCTTATGCATATTCTTAGGTTATCCCATGTAATTCTAAGTACGTGGGAATATAGTGGTCATGTAAATGAAATTTTCAATAAGATGTTGTCTCCTATGTTTTTAGTTGGTATGTAATGTTCCTAATCCCCAAAGACACTATACCTCTAGATATTCTATATAGTATCAAGTAAAGTATTCTATGTAATAAATCATGTCTAAGTGTGTAATAAAGAGAAGAGTTTTTATAGTTGGTATTAGAGAATAGGTTTAGTTATTTTTGTGATTAGGATTAGAAAACCCTAGGAATCCTTAGAGACAAGACTAAGTATAATAAAAAAATACCTAATTTTTTGTGGGTATTGAGTAAGTGTTTTATCAGGAAAATACATCTCTGTCTATATACAAGCAGGTAGAGGTGGCTCTGGCACATATGTACCTAGGGGTAAAACCCCCAACATGGAGTTTCAGGCTTGACCAGGGGTATCCGGGTACACGACAATGAGCCTTACTGCACACTTGGTTACAAAACACCAAAGGGATATTCATTGGTAAATTCACAAGATTAGAATGAATCATTATTAATGGAATTCCCCCAAGAATATATCGTAGAAATTATATCATGGATAACATAGATTGAAGTCTATGGATTCATAAGTTAAGGAAAGATATGTTATTTATAAGTCATCAGTTTTGTGCTTGGATTACCCTTTATGTGTAACTCCTAACATTCCTTTTATTCCATCCCAAGGCTAGTAATAAGAGGACTTGGGCTAACAACCAATTTGAAGATCAATGTGATGACTATGCTAATGAGATGCACAATCCGATGGGAGGGAAATCACAAATTGTTTCACCATTACCTCTCAGTTAACTCAATATTTGAATAAAAACAAGGGTCAAGAGGAATGTTCAACACCCCCTAATAAATACCAAGTCACTATCTATAGAATCATGAGACAAAGGCCACCAACTTTTAATGGATCATCTGATCCATCAATCGCTGAACAATAGATCAACTCCATTGAAATTATCTTCTCCATTCTTCAATGTTATGAACAAGATAAGGTTATCCTATCTGCTTATCTTATAGAGGGTGAAGCAGACCAATAGTGGACATTGATAAAAAAATGAAGCTTGTGGAAGAGATCGAGGCATTGGAATTGAAGGATTTCTGGAATAAGTTTTTTGATAAATATTTTTTGTGCTCCCTCCGACTTAATATGGAATGGGACTACTTTGACCTCATTAAAAAAGATGATGAATCTATCAGAGCATATAAGGAAAACATTACAAGGCTTGCATGATATTCCTCCAGCATTGTCATTACCCCTGAATCTAAGGTTGACGACATCTTTGGTGAGATGAAACCTAGCCTGCGAAAAGCCCTGGAGATCTGTGACTTCAATGGCTATGAGGAAATTTTCTGATGTGCCCTTAAGGTGGAAATGGAGTTCAGATAATCTCAGGGGTATCATGGGGATAATAAGAATAAGGTGGATTTCAATTATAGTAGTCTGATTGATAAATCCAATGGTGCTAAGAAAATCCATCACCCCACTAGGAAAAGGTGTGTAAAGAATCACCCTAGAAATTTCCTAAAGGGGATGAGGAAATGATTTAGGTGGGGAAGAGAACGAAACTTGTATATTAACTATTGATAAGAAAATCCCATGTAAGTGATATATGAGAGGAACACTCTATTTGACTATCAACAAATTATTCATTGCTTCAACTGCGAATAACCGGGACACCTAGAAATTCAATTCCCTATGCCAAGGGTTTTCAGAGGCAACCAATAACCTCTAAGACAGGAAGGGAAATCTTTTTCCATCACTACCGCTGAAGTGAACCCCAAAAAACTATGTGGTGATATGTACACTAGTTATTAATTCAAGAATAGTGAATTTATGTTTCGATTTAGGTTCTATGCATTCTTTTATATCTTGAAAGTTTAGTAGAATAATCCCAACACCACCAAAAATCATGGATGAAAAGATGTCGATGGGTATGGAAAATGGGGCAATCATTGTATCCCATGAATTTAGCTCCTCCCCTGTCATAATTTTTGGATTGGACTTCTCAGAGAACCTCATCACACCCCATGCGGTTGAATTTGATGCAATTCTTGGCCTGAAATGGTTTTCCCTATATAGAGCCAACATAAATTGTCGTGAGAGGGAAATCACTCTCCATGTAGATAGTCGACCACTAATTCTGTACAAGTGAAACGAGGAAGATTAATCTTCTTTATCTACATCATCTCAAGCATGGATATTACTTCCCTATGAGAATGCGTATCTCGGTAATATGATTGAGTCTAAGGAGGAAACCATCCTTGAAGACATGCCTATTGTGAGGGAATTCACTAAAGTGTTTCCAGAGGAATTTCCTGGTCTTATTCCTAGAAGCGATATTGAATTATCAATGGATATTACACCTGTTTCATTTTCAATATCCAAGAAACCATATAGAATGGAAATTGTAGAGCTTGAGGAGCTGAAGAAATAACTACAGGAGAATCTGGATAAAGGGTATATACACCCAAGTGCTTCACCATGCGGTGCACCAGTCTTCTTCATCATGAAGAAGGATGTGTCAATGCGCCTTTTCATCAATTATCATGATCATGAAAAAATCATGATATAGAAAAAGTATTCTCTCCCATTAATTGATGACTTGTTCAATCAACTCCATTGAGCACAATACTTCTCCAAGGTAGATTTGCAATCGGGATATTATCATGTATGAGTGAAGAAGGAGGATATCCCCTAGACGACTTTTCGTACAAGATACAAGCACTATGAACTGATAGTAATGCTTTTAAGACTCACTAATACTCGAGAAATCATCATGGACTTGATGAATAGAGTCTTTAGATATTTCCTCGGCAGATTTTCGGTAGTATTTATAGATGATATTTTAATTTACTAAAAAACCAAGGAGAATTATGAGGAGCATCTAAGAACTGTACTAAAGACCATAAAAAAAGAGAAACTCTAAAAAAAGTTCATCAAGGGTGAGTTCTGGTTGAACGACATCCCATTCTTAGGCCATATCATCCCAACCAATGGGACATCTGTGGATCCCTCCAAGAGACCTATAATAGAGGAATGGCTGAGTCCAACATTGGTAACGGATATCCATAGATTCTTGGGGTTAGCTGGATATTATTGACGATTTTTCAGAAATTTATCACGATTGTCCAACCATCCTACCAAAATAACTCAGAAATGAGTAATGTTTTCTTGGAGTGATGAATGCAAAGAAATCTTGAAGGAGTTGGAAGGGAGTCTTATCACTGCACCAATGATCACTTTTCCCACAAGTGGAGAACTTTTTTTGGTATTCAGGGATTCTTCGATGAAGGGAATGTGATGTGTGTTGATGCAAATAGAAAAAGACATTGACTATGATTCATGGAAATTGAAAGTTCATGAACAGAATTATCCAACACATGATCTGGAGTCGGTTGCGGTGATCTTCACTTTAAAAATATGGTGGCATTTTCTCTTTGGGGAGAAGTGTGAAATATATACAGACCACAAATGTCTCAAGTATATATTCATACAGAAAGAGTTGAACATTCACCTGAGAAGATGGTTAGAGCTGATCAAAGACAATAACTACTCAATCCATTACCACCCTGGGAAAGTGAAAAACGCAGCAGATAATCTAAGTAAAAAGGACTCAGCGATTCTATCATTGATGAGAATTGAGAAGGATCCAATCTTCTTAGATTTGATGAAGATGGACATGTGAATCATAAATAAGGGAACATCATCAATACTTTCCAAAATAACTGCTCAACCGTTTCTTTTGGAAAGTTAACGAATGCTCTAAAGGATGATGTCATAATTCAGACGAAAGTGGAAGTTATCAAAAAATTGAAATCTATGGAGGTAAATTTTAATAAAAGAGGAATTGTGATATTTGGGAAAATACTATGTGTTCCATCTAGTCCTGAGCTGAAGAAGGATATTTTGGATAATGCACATAGTTCAAATTTCTCTATACACCCAGGAAACCCAAAGATGTATTGAGATCTTCGTGAGAATTATTGGTGGGATAATATAAAAAGATAGATTTCAGAATATACATCAATGTACCTGGTGTTTCATCAAGTGAAGGCAGAGATGCAGAAGTCTAAGGGGATGATGTAACCATTTCCCATACCATCATGGAAATTAAAGAACATCACCATGGACTTTTTCCTCAGACTTCTGAAGACATCCAAAGGAAACAATGCAATCTATGTTTTTTTGGATCATCATACAAATTATACACACATCATTTCAATTTAGGAGGATTTCTCATTGGATCAACTGGCAGAGATATATATCAGGGAAGTGGTAAGGCTGCACGGAGTACCACTTTCTATTTTATACAATTTAGATCCATGATTCACCTCTAATATTTGGAAGAGTCTTCAACCTTCTCTGGATATTGAACTGAACTTTAGTACAACCTATTATCCTAAAACTGATGTCCAATCAGATTGAAAAATTAGGACACTGGAAGATATGTCAAGATCATGTTCAATGGACTTTAACGGAATATGGGATCAACATCTTCTTCAGGTAGATTTCTCATATAATAATCGTTTCCACTCGAGCATCTGAATGGCACCTTATGAAACCCTGTATGGGACGAGGGGCAGAATAACAGCATATTTGGATGAAGTCACTGAGCGTAATCATCTAGGACTTGAAATGGTCAATGAAATGGTGGAGAAGGTGAAAACCATTCAGCAGTATATCAAGTAATCCCAAAGTCAAAAGAAGTGTTATGCGGATAACCATTGACTAGACCTTGAGTTCAAAATTGGAGAAACGATATTTCTACGCAAATCTCGGTGGAATTAGGTCATGAGGTTTTTATATAATGGGACATTAAGTCCTATGTACATCGGCCCCTTCGAGATTCTTGATCATGTCGGGGATGTGGCCTATCGACTAGAACTTACACCTACCATGGCCAAAGTGCATGATGTATGTCATGTATCCCTCTTAAGGAAGTACATACCAGACACTTCACATTTACTCACTTCAGAGGTAGTACAGCTAGAGGATGATCTTTCTTGCAAGGAGAAACCAATGAAGATCCTAGATGGTAAGGAAAAAGTTCTACGAAATAAAATAATACCCCTCGTCAAGGTGTTGTGTAAATACCACATGTTTGACGAAGTGACCTGGGAATCAGAGGAAGTGATGAAGCAAAGTTACCCAAGTATGTTTTAATGTGGTAAATGGAAATTTTGAGGGTGAAATTTTTTAAGGGGGGAAGATTGTAACGACCCCAAAATTCATTAATGAAAATTCCTCTTATTCTATTTAAATGTCTTTTTATGGTTATGTAAAACATATAGACTTTATTCAGTTTTTTGTTTTGGATTTTAGAATAATTTTAAGGTTTTTTATCATTGTTAATATAGCCATTGAACAGTGATCACACAATTAGTATAAATATAGGGCTTTAACAAATCCAATTTACTCCGAAAAAGGAAGTGATGGCCTCATCCAGTAGACTTGCCCTGTACGAATCCCATATGTCAAACTCAAAAAGGATGTGGCTTCTTTGGGATTAACTCTTTACCAGACCCAATTTAAGCTTCAACACTTTATTATTGAATGAAACTCCAAATTAGAGAAATTGAATTTGATTGATATTACCACTCAAGGGATGTTATCGGAGCCACCCAAGAGTTTGTCACCATTTCATACCTTACCCTTCAGTCTTATGTGCGTGTTATAAGGGGTTATTTAATAGGACCGTAACACTATGATTATGTGCATTATTTTTGTATATGATAATGAATATATGATCATTTTATTATTTTTACTTTGGGAATATTTTTTAAAGATCAAATAGTATTTTTAGTTAATATTCAACTAAGAAATATATTTTGATGAATTAAAGGATTTTTGAATTAAATAATAATTTAATAAAATATTATTGTTATTCAATTAATATTTATTAAATATAAATGATTGTATAATTTTATGAATGCAATTGTAATTTCTATTAAGGTTTGAAAATCATTTTTGTCAAAACCCATGAATTTTTTAATAAATATATTCTTTTATTTTAAATGTAAAAATTAATATATTTAAATAATTATTTCGATAAAATAAATATAAATTTTGGGATCAGGACTTCGAAATTATCCAATGGTGAATTTTTCATAAATTTCTGAGATAGTCGAATTTTTGGGTAAAAATTAAATACAATTTAAATATATAATGTGTTTTATGACATAATAATGACCAAATAATGATGTAATATAATACTATAATTAATATGTTTGGCCAGTATATGTTTTACCATTAAAATAATGTTATTTTAGGTTTTTTTTATTTATTTTACAAAATTTTATTGGACACTCCAAGTGTTATAAAACATTTTAACTTTTTAAATGAATTTCCTTGAGAGTGTGACTCAACTCCACATAAGCAACCCTATTATTTTAAGAAATTAGTCCATTTTCCTTATAAAATATTTTTTTACAATCCCCTTTGGAAAAATCCATGGGCAAAAACCATGGGAAAAAACCGTGGGACGGTTTGTGGTATTGATTTTTTTAATGTGTGGTGACCCAAACCTAAATAATAAAGAATTTCTTCTCCTTTCCAATATAAACCCACCAATGCTCAAAATTACTCCTCAATAAAATCCTTTTGAGTTCTACCAACCCCTTCCCTTTTCTCTCGAAATTCCTCCCAAGGTGCCCCAAGCTCTCAAGAAGCCTCTTTCAAGCCGTTCCCAAGCTTTTGGGATCACACTTCCATGTTAGGGATTCCTACCTTTCTCTTTTTTATCCAAGATTTATAATATTGTTATTCCCTTTTATTTTCAATTATAAATGTTGGGTTATGATATATAAACTCCCCCATATTTCCCTATTCATTTTTGAATAATGATATATTCTCTTTCTATCTCATTAATGCCTTCCATGTATAGCTATTACCATGTCGAAATTCGGTAAGGAATATCTCTCTCCTCATTTACATTCAAGAAATTCCTTTGTATTATGAATCTAAATTACTTTACATATGTAGGGACATGTTTCTATACTAACACCTTATTTTCCATTTCCTTTAAATATGATGAGACACCCATTTTTCTCTCATTAACCATTTTTATGAATTTTTAGGTCACACCGTTATGCTACCGAAATTGCACCGCGATTTTCCAAGACAAAATCATTGTGTAGGGAATATCATACCCATGTCTCTCTCGAGGGTATTCACCTTCATTAACATATACATATTTAATGGTACATTCATGTGTGTAGTCCACATTTCTTAATCGTGGAATAACTTATGATGTTGACTGATTCCATGTTATATGATACATGTGGCACAATTATGCATAAAATGAAATGTTTTAGAAGGGTGTGCCCTGATAGTGCTTTAATGCATTGGGTAAAGACTGATATCATGATACGTCAAGTGCAATGAGACTCATTCTAATTCATGTTAAATGATGATTTACTCATTCTCCATGTGTAATGTGCCTTGTCTCAAGAAAGAATCATGTTAAATGTTGTTGTCACATTTTCATGTTATGTTAATCATTTTATATCATGCCTTCATGTTCATGTTTATCTTATTCACCATTGATATGCCTATTTCCTAACATGTATTGTGTATTTCATTTTATGCCTCATTAAATCCCTTATTGGGCTTTATAGCTAACCATTTTCTTTTTCATGTCCTCAGGTTATCCCATGCAATGCTATGTTCGAGGGAATGTAGTGTTCATGTGAAGGATGTTTTCAATAAGATTTTGCATCATATGTTTTAAGTTGTTATGTAATGTTTCTAAGCACCAAATACACTAGACCTATTAATATTCTATATTGTATCACATTACGTTTTCTATGTAATAAATCATGTCTATGTGTGTAATAAAATTAAGGGTTGTTATATGATCCTTCTTACGCTTTGGATCATGCATATTGATGGAGTTCTCATTCCGTCTACTGGGCACCATTTCTAAACAATGACTTACACTAGGTTAGTTTATGAATCGCAACGCATAATTCCAACCTTGTAAAATACCTAACGTAAATTGAAAATATTATCGATATAATATATAATCATAAAAAATGTTTTCTTTGAGGAAGTATTTACTCCAAAATCCTTCATAATGGCTTGTAAATAAAATGTGAATTATCCAAAGCATATCCCCCGAGAGTGTCGTATCCCAGAGTGCATCAATGCCCATTTTTGTGTACCATGATACCCCGGATCAAGACCGAAACTCCTTGTCATTGTTTTCAATCCTAGGTACATCTGTGCTAGAGTTTCCTCTACCTACTCGTATCCAGACATGGATGTATTGCATGGAAAATACACAAAATTTCTACATTACCAAAATTGTAAGAAGTTCTTCTATACTAATCCTCAAAGTCTACCTTTGGGTAATGTTATCTAATCAGTGTTTTTCTAAATATAGTTTCCAAGGTTTGTACTAAACATCCTATGATACCAACTATAATGCCCCGATCCCAGATGCCTAGAGCCTGTGCATTACTTTAATACATTGGCATGATTACAAGTAATAAAGTCTCTAAGGACCGATCAGTTTAGTAATATTTTAAAATAGATTACATACATTCACATTACATTACACATTCTAACAAAAAACACAACATAAATAATCCATTTAGAACACCATTATTCCTCTTTATTAACCCCACACATAAAAAATAATACACTTCTTGGAATCCTGGGAAAACAAAACATAAGAATGGGGTGAGCTCAGATGCTTAGTAAGGGTAAATAATTTATAGAAAGTTATAAAAATTTAAGGAAATATGTGTAATAAAAACTAAAACCATTTAAACATAACCTTGGACATAATATGGAGAAATTAAATCAAACATTACCAAATAAACATGCACATGGATATTATATTAGTTGAATAATCACATGTAAAAGTTAATTTCATAATGAGGGAATGCCTAACACCAAAAATCATTACCACATAGTCAAGGCCTCGTGCCAAAACTACAAATAAAATTTTTGTCAACGACATGTTCCAAGACACTAGTTTGTCTCAAGAGACCTACCTATGCATCTAGGGGCTATAGAGTGCCCCACCCATCACTTACTAATTCCACTACATTCCTCGTATAAAAATGTTGAAACAAAACATAAACATTCATATTAAAAATTAGTGTATGAAATGTCATTACTTCAACCATAAAACATGAACGGTATAAAAATAGCACATCCATAGTAAAACATATCGTAACTCATTTGATAGAAAATAAAATATTGTATTATAATAAATCAACATTAATCAATAATAATATCTAGACACCAATATTGACATAGTTGAAAATGATCAGTAATCTTTTTGAGAGAAATATCCCTTTTTATGAAATCATTTAAAAGTCACACATTAATAAAGAAAGTAATTTCAAATATATTTTTAAATCAAAGTGTCCCATACCACATTTAATCTTTTTAAAGGAATTAAAATTTGAAAACAGTCATATCCATATAAATAAATCATTAAACCCATTTTGAAATCATAGACATTACTAAGAAAGATTTAGAGGAATAAATATTTAAAACATTTAAAATGTTGTTTTAGTTAATGATTACCTTAAAAGAATCATTTTTAAATTTCTTTTATGAATCATGGACATGAATAATAAATATTTCCCAAAAAATACTTACATAAAAACAGTCTCGGCAAGTAATGAGATTGAGGAATTAACCCTTACATGCACATTCCTTTAGTCGATGGTACGTTTAACCTCTTGTATAATGACCATAGTATGTTATTATATTATTACATAACCATATTCATATTTTTTATATCATACATTATTCATTTATGACTTTATACTTCCCATTTAATAATTATTTCCATTTTAAATTAACATTTTTGTTAACAATCGCTTTCCTTATCGTACGTGTTTGAACTTGTTATTCTTGATCGCATCATTTAGATCATGATATAAATAAACCCAGAATATAAAACATGATTTATATATAATATATATTAAGAATATAAATATTTATAATAGTTAGATATATGAAATGTAAAATACCATTTATAGAGATGGAAGGTCGTACGTCCGTATAAAAATCGTTTCCATTTTCATATCGTATAGAATGGAAGTAAGTGAATAAGATGTTTTCAAGTACACACACACATATAGATATATATATATCTATAGTAGAATTGTTATGTCATATATTACATACTTTTTAATAATATATATTTTTATAATCATCATTGAATGGTGAACATGGAATTTAATCTCATCGTGTCGTGGAGACGGTAAGCAGTATGTAAACACGAGCGAGGATATCATTTCCTCTATGTTTAAAAGGTGTGGAATTGGATGGTATATTAATTTTATAATGAAATTATCATGTTATTTTCATTATTTATATACATATTACTCATAATTATATCCATCCATATAATATAGTGTTGAATAACAAATTACCCCACAGCGTGGAGAAGATAAGCCGTAAGTACACAGACGTGGAGACATTATCATTCATAGGATGGATAGAATAATGACTATGGTTGTACAATATTTATAATTACATAAAATTATGTATAAGTTAATGGTGTTATTATTTTGGTATGGAAATAACTAAAAAGAGAAAGTGGAAGAAGAAAAATACTTTGAAAGAGGTGATAAAATAATTACCTCTTATTTGGGTGTTTTATTTTCATTTGAACAAAATGGATGTTTAGATTGGATTTATGCTCAAGGAAAGGCCTCTAGGACGAATTTTGGGATTTCTTAGGAGATTTGGGTAGGGTTTGGATGGGCCAAATGGTTTTGGAAGTGTGATTTTGAGAGAAAGTGAAGTATCCTTTTACAAGAGAAGTTAGGGTCACTTTAGAAAAAGTTTGAAATATTATTTAATTATAGAATAATTTTTGGTTAATAATGGATTAAAATTGATTTATTTCGAAGTGAAGGTGGTCAGGAGTCTAAATCAGCTGAACCAATAGGTTTATACATGTTTAGGTCCCCATATTAACCATATCGTTTATATTTAACTCTTATTTAAATAGTTTAACTTTTACCATGTCCGTTTGTATTATTATAATAAATGGTAAATAAAAATACAATATAAAGCCAATAGAACCCCAAGTAATTAATTATATATATATAACCTTATCTATGTACTTTGGCCAATCCTTAGATTTGTAGAAATATTATATCAATTAATACTATAGTATTTATTTTAAAAACTCATTTATGTCAATTTGGACACTATTTGGTATATTGTTTTTGTTAAAGTCGTAAAAACTTTATCACATCAATGAAATTTATTTAATAAACCCTAAATGTCATATTAACCTATAAAATTCGTGGATGGCATAAAAAATTAATTTACATTTTTTTATATTTATAATATCAATTATTTTAATCCTTCTGTGATAAAGTAATTACTGCATCATCTATTATCATAAATAAAATTAATTATTTAATCTTTAAAAATTATAAATAAAATACACTTATATAGGAAATATTTTTATATTTATAATGAATATTTATATTCGAATTTATCTTATGCATAACCCTATATTAAAAATGTTTTAGTTATTAAAATTTGAATTTAACACTTTTAACTCTTCTTTAAATAAAATAATAATAAATGTCCTAATCTAATCCAAGTTGAACAGAATGATGATATTTTATTTCTAAGGTTGTATTTGGTCGAAAACACTTATAAAATAAATTTATTACATTTTTAAGAGTAATTATAATATCATTTTTACCTTTAATTACCCTATTTACTTTTAACCTTGGTAAATAAAAGTCAAAAGTTACAATTCACCAAAAAAAAATTTCATCATTTTGGACCAAATATTACATAATTATGTCAACAGTGTCTCCAATAGTTTTTAAATTCAATTCATAGAATATTTAAAATTACATTTTATGCAAATTTGCAAATGTGACTAGAAGGTGGGTAAAAGACGTTAAAAAATTCAATAAAATTTTATACATCTAATTTTATTATAAAATGACTCCAATGAACTAAATTGAACTTATATAGGTATTATATATCTATTTTGACTTATAATAAATTTAAATAAAAAAATAATTATTTAAATATAATGTTTTCTTAAAAAAATAACGTAGTGTTTTTCAATATTCATAAAAAATTGAATGTTTTTAGAAAAATACAAAAAATTCACCCTAAGCTAATTTTGATATTCTAAATTCAAAAAGGAATTATATTTTACCAAATTAAAAACATATATTTTTCATTAATTTACTTAAAATTAATTTCTGTTGACAAAACAAAAAAGCCGGTTTTTAAAAAGTAAGAACTATCAAAAGATTGACATGTGTTTATGTCAAATAGAAATGTGAAATTACATATAATGACCTACATTGTTTTAAATAAAAAATTATAATTTAATTATACATATGAACCATTCAAATAAATAATTTAAAACTAAAAACTATTTTGATTAAATAAGTTGTTTTCAGTTAAAATTTATCATTTTTCAGTATTCATCAAAATATGAAAGTTATCAGAAAAATACCAAATATTTATCCAAAATATATTTTTTATGTACCGATTCTAAATAAGAAATTAATTTCATTAAATTTAATATATAAAAGTTTCAAATATTGTTTTTAAAAAGGGTTCTCCATTAAAAGGCATTAAAATTCCGTTTTTTGAAAAATACATCATTTATCTGAAAAAATGAATTTATCCTTATATTATATCTATAAAACACATAATATGATTTCTAATATTATATGGAGTATATAAAATTATAAACTCAGTTAACACTATTCATAACTGCATTTTGAAAGGCTCATTTGGTAAGTTTCGGTATGCTCGAACTCGGTGTTGCTTGCATCACATGTTATTGAATTACATTGAAAAGATAACAAATAATGAAATATTGGGGTGTTACCAATTATTTAAAAGGGTAGTATATACACCATATAAAATTGAATTGGTGCATAACAAAAAATAGGTTTCATGGGAATGTAAATTTAGACGAAGCCCCTTACAAAGATTGTACCATTATATTAAGGATAAATTAATGACATAATTATCTGTGATAAATATCAATACATCCAATAATTGGAAACTATGTGTAAAGATATAAGAGGACATTCAAAAATATTCATAGTATGACATAATCATGAAGTAGAAGTTTAACCCAAAGAATGGAAGTTGGGTTAACAAGTTCCCTTACATTGAGTTCAACTTGTCACGTATGTTCCTTGTTCAACCTGAATAATAAAATTTAGTTAATTTCTATTTGATTATAACCTTTATAAATTATATTATTCTTTTTATATCACTTATTACCTGGATAAAGCAATTAGTTAATTATTTTAGTTCATATCAGATATTTTTGCGGTGTTCGAATCTAGAGTAAAAACATGAACATGTTATAATTACAAATTGTCCATGTGGTCAAAAGTCCATTATCTCTATATTTGAATTCTTGATTTAAATATCATATATATAATATATATCTGGTATATATTTATTTATAATAATCCATATCATTTGGATATATGAAAATGAAATGCTCCATTCATAGAGACGGTAAGCCGTTCTTATGCATGAACACTACATTCATTTCAATTTTTATCATTTTTAAATTAATTAAATCAAAATGATACATAGGTAAATTATTATTCTATTATAATATCATATTTTATATATGATACATATGTTAATTATATCAATCCTTTATACAGTCAATGTATGGTATGAACGAGTCATATCACTTTAAGGGGGAGGTAGTCCCCACTTCCTCAAATGAAATTATCGTATTAACCCATTATGGAAACAATAATGGTATGCTATAAATGAAAAATAATGAAGTATAGAGACAATATAAAAATATTATATATTACATATAAATACAGTTAAATCATAATGGCCACCATGAGAGGTGGTAGGAGATAATTGAATAATCATCGTTTCATGAGGCAGTAGTTCGTTGTCCATAGAAGCAGTATGTTTGTATCCATTAGATTGAGGTGTGTGGAAGTGAAGTTATACTACATCTCATAAAAACATACTAGTATATTTAAGATACTAATGTTGTTATAAAATAAGTTAATAAAGTGGGTTTATGGGGTTTGAGAAGGAAAATAAAAGAAAAGAACTTGAGAGAAGACGTTGACATTAAATACGGTAACTCCCTTTGGTTTGAACCAAAATGTTTTTTTTAAGTTCCCTTTGTGTATGTTAAGGATGCTACAAAGAATATAAGGATATTGGGAGACTATTTTGGAAGATTTTAGAAAAGACAAGAGGGATTGAGAGGTGTGATTAAGGGGTAGTGGTGATGGATTTTTATAAGGCGGGGGAGGGGCTCTTTAAAAAAGTATAAAAATATTGTTTTATTATAAACTAAATTTCGATTTCAAAAGGTCTCCAACCCTATGAATTTGAAGATAAAGTGATTAGTGTTATAAATTTTCTCATCCAATGGGTTTTAGAGATGTTTAGGGTATAAAAGTAACCTTATCTTTTAGCTTAAACCCTTAGTTAACTAATTTACCTTATCCCAGGTCTTCTTGTATATTTTTACTATATGGTTAATATATTTACAATAAAATTCCAAGCGACCCAAAATAGATCATTAATTCCCTTTTAAACAATATATATTTTAGTTGTCCTAATCAAAGTTTTTTTGATTATTTTATCATTTAATAAAATAATAATTGTTTTAAATACTAATTTATGTCAGTATATAATCTATCCATATCAAGACTTTTAAAAAAGCAATAACAACATTGTTATTTAGAAAAAATTCATTAATTAAAATATAAAAAGTCATAATAATCTATAAAATTCGTGGATTTCATAAAAAGTTTAAAAATAAATTTATTTTAATATTTATAATCTCATATATTTAAAACGTTTATTAATGAGGTAATAATTACATCGTCATTGTGTCAAAAATAAATTTACTTATTTTTTGAATAAAAAATATAAATAAAATACCCTGATATATAAATATTTTCAGTTTTCTAATGACTATTTATTTTTGAAAATATCACTTATATAAACCATTATAATTTTTTTACTAAAAGATATATGTTTATGTTACATTTTCATGAACTATAAATAAATTTTTATAAAGATTCGTTTTCTCTTACAAGTGGCTCCATGGGGTCCAAAAAATGACCCAAGGATTCCATGGTCAGAAATTTATCAACCAATAGGGTTAGGACACATGTTAAGGTAATTTAATATTATTATAATATTATTTTTTACACTTATTTACAAGATTTACCCTTTAACCATGGTAAATAAAATATTTACTGAAGTTAATATTCATCATGTGTAAAAATAAAAGTTACCTATTTACGAAATTTGAACATAATGAATCCAAATATGGAATCCATTTTTTCAAATTCAAAACACTGAAGTTTCCAAAATTAATTAATATTGTCAAAACCAAAAAGTGTGTTTTTAAGAAATAATAACTATTAAAAGATTGACACTTTTTTATGTTAAATTTGAAAGTTAAATTACTTCCAATGAATAAAAATTTATTAAATGGTAAAAATAGAATCCAATTATACTTTAAAACCGATAAAAATAGAAATCTATCTATATAAATAAATTAGATAAAAAACAGTTTTGAATTAAAATGCAGTATTATTCACAATTCAAAAAAATGAACATTATCAGTAAAATACCAAAATTTAACCCAAAGTATATTTTGATGTCCCTATTCTAAAAAAAGATTATTTTGTGAAATATAACATATAAAAGTGACTAAAACTAGATTTAAAAGCGTTCTCCATCAAAAGGCAGTAAATCGACATTTTAAAAAATATTAGAGTATTTCATGTATAAAATTGGATCCGTTCGTATTTAAAACCTATAAAATTAATTGGATAAATGTAAAGATATTTAAAAAACATGTATAATAATATTTTAGTCAGTTCTATTCATTTATTCCAATATAATGACTCTGCATTAACTACCATTTAAAATAATAATAATATTATATAATTTTTGGTATAACTCAATGTTTTATGCATTGTAAGACTTCAAAGAAACCAGTGGTTGTGTGTTGAGTACGCAATAAGAAATAGAATCCCCATGAAATTAAAATTAATATTTATTTCACAAATATTAATAAATATGAAAATTTCATATTCTATGATTAAATTGGTCATTACATCCTTCCCCCCATTTGGAAATTGCGTCATCGAGATTATAAAATTGGGCATTGAAACTTCATTGAAAGTTTCACATCAGAAAAAGAGTCAATAAAACTATCAATTTAAAGAAATAAAAAGAAGTAAAAAGGTCACCTGAGATAACCCATACTACTATTCTAAGTAAGAAAACATGGATATGGAAGATAAACTACGTATCATGTTCTGATGGAGAGTGATAGAAAACGTGATCAAGAGAAAGCTAACTACAATAAAACCATAAACTGTGGATGGGTTAAATAGTCATTTGTTTCTAAGTAGGAAAACTAAACAGACAATTTTTTTTTGTCTTAAGTTCCCTCTCATAATGTTTGGTAATTTATTTATGAGGTTGACTAAGAACATAAGGAAATATTCTTACTTTTCAAGAATAGATTCATCCTATAAAAGGTTTCTACCAAAAACTAATCTTTTCTCCAAACGATGAGTATTCAAGGTCAAATGGTCACTGCAAAAGTGATAGAATCAAATTATTGTGAATAAAATTATCCAAAAAAGATGACCCATATATTTCCCATGTATTTATAAATTAACCAAAACCAAAAAAGATTGTACAAGATCAAAAAATTCCCAAAAAGGATAAATATTTATAAAAAGGATATACTACTCTTAATCTCCCAAATTGAACAACTAAAAACCAAATCACAACGAAGACCATTAAATAAAAAATTGTCCTTATAATTATTCAACGTAATACAAAGTAAGATAGAAACACAAAATTCAGAAGGATTTTATCACATAGTCTTCCACAAAAATCTTAACATTTATCCCCAAATAACATCATCTAATCTTGAAGTATCACACTAAAAAGGAATTAACCTAATCAAATATTCTCCAAGATAGGTTAATTATTTCCATTAATATCCTGAATCAATATTTTTTCATAATAAAAACATAGATTCTTCAAAAATATAATTTCAACCATTACTCCACAAAATAGATCCCATAGTATTCTATTTTCCTCAATATTATAGTGTTCCCAAAATAGAGAACATCTTCAGAAATAACCTTTATCACTTAATCACCAAATAATTTACTTATACTAAAGATATCCATTTGATAAAACATAAGATCCCAAAATCAACTTATTCTGGATCCATAAAATCATTTAACTAAAAGAATAAGTCATACTAACCAATGACTTCATGTAGGCCAATTGTAGGTTATGTTCCCTTGTTGCCCTTCGATTTTGGGTTTCATTCATGTGGCCTTGCCGGACACGATGAGTTGTCACCCATATTGTGTGTTGTCCCTCTTTATAAAACTCAATAATAACCCCATCATGTTTTTACATCAAATATTATATTATACATATCATTTTTATCCCAACTCATTAATACCTCAACAAATTAATTCATGGACTATTATATATATTGTCATTTTTTTATTTCACCTCAATAAAATAACACTATTCCCAAAAAAATAAGAGCATACCTTGATCATGGCGTCTACATGGTTTTATCGTCATCTTGTTAACATAGGAAAAAGGTCCATGCATTGAAAAAATGTTTTAGAGATCCTTCAAAATCATTTTATTCCTTAATCCAAATAAACCTTTTACAACTTGGAACATATGGGTGTTTGTAGAAAAATAGTTTTAGAAATAATCATGTATAACCTATAATTTCAAAACTTCTTCTAACAGTTGGTTTTTATAAAATAGTCATACAAAGTTTGAGTTGAAACTTTCAATCAATTTTCATTTTAGAAAACAATAAGTATGTGTTGAGAGAATAAATTTTAAAAGAAAATAAAAATAGGCTACACAAGGGTCTCCTAATTCAGTACCATTTTTAAACTTATAATATGATTCAAAATCATGGGATAATGTAAAATTTTTGAAAATGCGTTGATAGTATTTACGTTTCTTGAAAATATGAGAATATTTAGGAAATATGATTTCATAAAATAAAACCCAGGACCCACGTTTGTATCAATAAATAACGGAGGTGTTTGATATCACAAAAAATTTCTTACAAGTGATTTGTATGTTAGAAAATGTTACAGAATCATCTGGACATGACTTTGCAATAATTATTGCGATAAAGTCATCAGGAAGAGATATGACTTTCATTTCAGATCATCCTCTTTCCATTTGTAAGATACATTCCGTGATATAAAAATTTTACAAAATAAGGAGTTAAGATAATGAGTACACATATAGATTAACCATGTGTCTAACAAAAACTCGTAATCCCTAAAGTTGTCTAAACCAATGTTTGATACTAACTATAAAGCCCCAGACATAAACATTACATAATCATGAATTAAGTTAAAAATTTACATTGAGGACATTTTCATATTTATGGATTTAGAGAATTAAGCTGTAACTATTACATTACATCTAAAATATTACTACGTATACACTTCTACTCATTATCCATTTTTTCATAAAATAAAAACTCATAAAAAACCAAAATTATTTTCTTGATATAAATCTTCTTGATTTATCCTTTCTCTTACCCTTCCTTATACCTTGTGAAAAACATTTAAAAAACATTGAATGAGTATAAAAAGATCAGTAAGGTTTATAAAATAAGGAATGAAAACATTAGTCCATCAATATATCAAAAACATAAGATCTTAAACATACCTCATGATATCATAAGATTTATGAATAACACATAAAAATCATAAAATATAATGGTAACTTGTGGAATCCATAAAATACTTACATTGTAGCTTTCACAACTACTTAGGGAGTTACGTTTGGAATACCCATCACAATATATTCCATAAATCTCTTAGGAGAAACATTAACGCTTACCTCTATCATGTCACCGAATGCATTAGAGAGAAATATTGGGCTCACCCTCCCATGGTTTATCATGGAAAGATCCATATTTGTAAACAATGACCAAGAACCATAACATATTCACAAAAAAATAAAACAACCATAAATGAAAGATAAAATTTCCCCATTGAAATCACAATATATCATTTCATGATATTGACATAATTAATGTTTTAATAAACCATTTTTTAAACAATTTAAAACATTTAATAAAGAGATTTTCGAATAAAAGTGTCCCATACCATTTTGAATATTTTAAAAGAATTAAAATTTTAAAACATTAGTTTATATATAAATAAATCCTTAAATCATTTTAAAAACATGGACATTAATGAGATATATTTATAAGAATAAATCTTTAAAACATTTAAAACAATGTTCTGTTACCACTTGAGGAAATACTTGAATATAAATAATTAATTTATAAATTAAGAAAAACATATAATATCATGAGAATAAGGAGATTTATGTTATAATATTTCAAAGGAAAATATATACACAATATAAAAGTGAATTGGTGCATAACAACAAATAAGTCTCAATGGAATGTAAATTGAGACAAAATCCATTACAAATATTGTATAATTAGATTAAGGATAAATTAATGGAAATGTTATGTATGAAAAATATAAATACACCAAATATAGGTGGATATTATGGGTAAAAAAATTAGAGGTAATTCACATATATTCATATAATGACATAATCAAGATGTATATGTTTAACCTAATGAATGTAAATTGGGATAAGAAGTTCCCTTACCTTGAGTTTGACTTTTCATGTATGTTATTTGTTCTTCCTGAATAATAATCCCAAGTTAATTTATACTTGATTCAGATATTTTTAAAGTGTATTAGTCCTTTTATATAATTTATTACCTTTCTAAAACAATTAGTTTATTATTTGAGTTCATATCAGACATTTTTTCGATGTTCAGAACTTGAGTAAAAAATAAACTTTTTATAATTACAAATTGTCCAGGTGGTCAAATCTCCATTATCTCTATATTTTTATTTATGACTTAAATATCATATATATCCAGTATATATGTATTTATAATAGTCCACATCATTTGGATATATGAAAATGAAATGCACCGTTCATGGAGAGGGTAAGCTATATGTACACATGCACGCTACATTCATTTAATTTTTTTTTTAATTTTTAAAAATATTAAAAAAATGATACACATGTATATTATAATTCACGTATAATATCATATTTTATATATGTTACATAAGTTCATTAACACCATCCTTTAAACATTCCATGTATGGTATGAACGAGTCATATCACTTTGAGGGGGTGGTAGTCCGCACTTCCTCGAAATAAAATATCATATTTACCCATTATGGAAACCATAAAGGTATGATATAAATGATATATACAGAAGTATAGAGAAAATATTAATATAATATATATCACAAATAAATAATGTTCCATCGTAATGAACACAATGAGAGGTGGTAGAAGGTAATTGAACAATCATCATTTCGTGAGGCAGTAGTTCGTCATCCACAGAAACAGTATGTTCGTATCCATTACATATTGTTGTGTGGATGTGTAGTTAAAATAATTCTCATAACAACATCCTAGTATATTTAGTATACAGGTTTTGTTAGAAAATAATGTAATAATGAGTGTTTAGTGGGTTGGATAAGGATAATAAAATAAAATAAATTTAGAGAAGCCGTTACCTTTAACTTGGGCAACTCCCTTTAGTATGAACCAAAAGTCTTCCTTTTTTGACTTATAACTATATTAAGGCCTATAAGTGGAAGATAGGGATGTTGGGAGATCATTTGGGAAGATTTTGGATGGGAAAAGGGGGATTTAGAAGTGTTAGTAAGGGTTAGAGATGATTGAGTTATATAAGATGGAGGAGGGGCTCATTAGGAATGTTTGAAAATATTATTTTATTATAAATTTAATTTCGATTTTAAAATGTCCCCAAATAATTTAATTCTAATTTAAGTTGATTATAGTTTGAAATAATCTCATCCAATCTGTTTTAGACAATTTTAGGGCATAATATTAACCTTATCTTTTAAGTTTAACCATTAGTTAACTAATTTAACTTTTACCATGTCCTCTTCTATATTCATACAATACAGTTAATATATTTACAATAAATTTCAAAGAGACTCAAAATATATCATTAATTAAATTTTTAACATTGAATATTTCAGTTGGCCAATTATTATATTTTTAGGATTATTTAATCATTTAATTAAATATTAATTATTTTAAAAACTCATTTATGTCAATTTATAAACTATTCATATCATGACTTTTAAAAAATAAATATTAACACGATTCTTTCAAAAAAACTTAATTAATTAATTGAAAAAAAGTCATAATAATCTATAAAATTCATTGATGTCCTAAAAAGCTTAAAAATAAATTTATTTAAATATTTATAATCTCATTAATTTAAAACATCGATTAATGAAGTAATCATTACATCATAATTGTGTCATAAATAAATTTATATATATGATGTATAAAAATAATTAATAAAATACCATGATATAGGAAATATTTTTAAATTTCTAATGACTATTTATAGTCGAAAATATATCTTATATAGCCCATTATAAAAAGTGTTTTACTACGAGATATATGATTATGTTACATTTTCCTTAACTTTAAATTAATTTTTATAAAGTGTCATTATCACTTATAAGTGGCTATATGGGATCCTAAAATAGACCCAAGGATTCTCATGGTCATAAATGTATCATCCAATAGGGTTATTACACATGTTATGGTAATTTAATATTATTATAATATTATTTCTTACACTTATTTACCAGATTTACCCTTTAATAATGGTAAATAAAATATTTTCTGATGTTACTATTCATAATATCTAAAAATAAATGTTAACTATTTACAAAATTTTGAACTCATGATTCTAAATATGGAATCTATTTTTCCAAATTCAAAACATAAAAGTTGTAAAAATTAATTTAAAATTAATTTTCATTGTCAAAACCAAAAAGACTATTTTTCGGAAATAATAACTATCAAAAGATTTACACTTGCTTATATTCAATTTCAAAGTGAAATTACATACAATGACCAAAATTGTATTAAATGGTAAAACAATAATCCAATTATACTTTAAAACAAATAAATAGAACAATATAACTATATAAATAAATTAGATTAAAAGGAAGTTTTGAATTATAATGCAATATTTTTCACTATACATAAAAAATGACCTTTATCAAAAAAACCCAAAAATTTACCCTTTTTTGATTTCTTGCTTATAAAGAAGAAGTTTATTTTATTAAATATAACTTATATAAGTGAAAAAACAGTATTTAAAAAGGTTTCTCCATAAAAATGTGTTAAATCGACATTTTAAAGAATATTAGAGATTTTCATGCTTAAAATAGGATCCATTCTTATTTTAAGCCTCTAAAATTAATTGGATAAATTTAATGATATTTAACAAATATGTATAATTATATTTTACTTATATTTGTTCATTTCTGCTAGTATAACAACTATGCATTAACTACAATTTAAAATAATTATAATATTATATTACTTTTTGGTATAACTCAAACTTGTGTGCAATATAAGATTTCAAATAAACCCGTTGTTGTGTATTGAGAACACTCTCAGATATAGAATCCTCTTGAAATTAAAATTAATAATTCATTAAAAAATATTAATAAATATGTAAATTTCATATTCTATAAATACCTAGGTCGTCAAATTTATTATAAAATTCAACCCTTGAAATTGAAAAAGGATAAGTAAATATTCTAATTTATTTTAAAAGAGATGTGTGGTGTGTATGAAATTTACATAATAAATAAATTTTAAATATTATGATATCACAACATAGCCTATATTTCTATAACAACACAATATTGGTTTCCCTATCATTTCAAAATAACCCGAGGTCATTTTCTAGTGTTTTGACCGTTCTACACATGATTTTGTTATTTAATGTATTAAAAATGTATTTATGGACATAACATGCAAACCATAATTCATTATGACATGTATTCAGTTCTTAAAGTCCACAATTAAATATACAATCATTATTCCATGATTTTATTCCAATCCAAGATCATATGTCTAGTTTTTACCCCCTAATAGATGTTTTTAAAGGCTTTTGTACATTTCAAAAGTGTATACCGAGCAATTATAAAAGAATTCCACTACATATTGAAATATTATATTTTTATCCACATTAAATAAACTTACCAATAGTTATCCAACTATTTCACATCATTATGAGGTTGTTTTCTATATATTTGACCATTACACACACATTTTAGTGTTTTAAAACACTAAAAAAAAATTTACAGACATAATAGGAATACCATAATTTGGAATGATGTGTCTTTATTAATAAATTTAAAAATTAATCATAAGGTCATTTTAACATTAATTCAATGCAATCCAATTTCTTTTTCTAGGTTTTTACTCCCTGAAAAATGTTTTTAATTGTTTTTGTACCTTTCAGAAGTGTATATTGAGTAATTCCTACCACACCACATGTTGGATTAACATATAATCTACCCATACATATAAAAAAACAACTATTCATTTGGTTTATCATGATTTTTAATCAATATAAGTTCATAATATATATTTTTTTACCGATGCACACATGTTTTATTGTTTTAAAACACTAAAACCGCATTCACGACCATAACGGAAAAACCATAATTCAGAATGACATTCCGTCAGTTATTTCATTTAAAAAATAAATATACTGTCATTATCCCATGATACCAAGTCAATCATGCATCATTTTTCAGGTTTTGAATCCCCCACTGAAACTTGTTTTTAATAGCTATTGTACCTTTCAGATGTGTATACTGAGTAATTCTGACCACACCGCTCATCAAATTGATGTGTTTAATACACATACAGATAAAAAACTAATAGGCTATTTTACCAATATTGTGCATCAATATGAGTTAGTTTTATATGTTTTTGACCATTCAATACTCATTTTATTATTTTAAGACACTAAAAAAACCTTTATGACAATTATAAGACAACCATAATTTAGAATGATGCTTCGTATGCCCATACCTTTCAAAATTATGTCTATAGTCATTTTCTCATGATTTTTCGGAAATATGAAGTTTTTTCAGTGTTTTTACCCCCAACACATGTTTGTAGTGGCTATTGTACATTTCAAAAGTGTATAATGAGTTATTTGAACCAAACTACACATCATATTTATTATTTTTTCAGCATGTATATTTAAAAAAACTCGTCCGTGGTTATCTAATAAATTCAATAAAATATTAGGTTTTTTTTCTATATATTTTATTATTCCATGTTCATTTTAGTGTTTAATAACACTAAAAATTAATTTATATCTATAATGGGAAAACCATCATTCTGAATGACATGAAGTTAATTCATACATTTTAAAATAAAATCTAAGGTCATTATTATATGATTTTAGAGAAATCTGACATAATTGTCTTAGTATTTCCCCTTAGAATATTTTTTTAAAGGATTATGTACCTATTAAAATTATATACTTAGTCAAAGATAAGAAAAAAAGATCGTATTGTTTTCAAAATGATCGATAACGATCTATAATTCACTTTTATGTGTAGGAATCAACCAAACATCAATATGGCACATGATACGGTCATTAGGACTACCAATAGTTTTCTATAAAAAAGTGTAATTTTTGTTTTATTTATTGAATTTGTTTGTTTTCTATGAAAAAATTTTAATAATTGAAAGAATTTAAAATTTACTTTAGTAGGATAATCTATAAGGCTTGAAATTACATTAGGTATGCTGTCAGTTATCCACTTAAATATAGAAACTGAGGAATTTTCCATTTTAAACTACCATTGATTGTATGTTTTCCATTAAGAGTTTTTTTCTTTCACTTTTTCTTTTAATATTCCAATTCATATTTGTGATTGTTGATCAATGGCACAACTCAAAAAACCATGGGGTGTAGAAGTAATGGATGACTCCACTCTACCAACAATAGATGATGGAGTAGGCCCAGAACCCATCCCATGTACACGTTGAGGATACAACTTCCCTAAAACTATTCCAAATACAGTGTTTTAGTAAAGTGATTATGATTGTAAAATTTCCACTTCCCATACTTGTTTAATTTTAACCTCTCAATACAATAAAATTAAAAATGATTTTTTTTAAATACCCAAAATTTATAATGTAATATAGTTTAAAAAATTCATTATTATTTATTATTATTTCAAAACTATAAAAATATAATAATTATTATTATATTATAACGAAAACAAGCCTTAAACCCAATTAATTGGGGCCAACTACATATATCAAACAATTCCGAAATATTATAATTTGATCTATGTAACTGGAACCATCTAATTGGATTTAAGTCTTATTAGTTTTTATAAAAGATTTTCATTATTATGTTTTTATAGTTATTAAATAAGATGAAATTTTATAGAAATTTACTTACTCTAGCATATTTGGTACGGACATTTAGAAAACTACAATCAGGATTCCTATTTACATTAATCCACATCTCTGTTCTGGAAAAAATGTAATTTAATTCATTTTTCTTTATAAAAATTTATAAACAAGTTATAAAAAACATCTATTTATAATAAAATGATAAAAATAATAATGAATAAAATAAAAATATCTTTTTCTTGTAAAACTCTGACACCTAGAAATGTGAGGAATTACATGCTTCTCGTGACTAACAATATTTTTTAGATAATTCATAAAAAAAATAGAAACATTAAATAAAAATAAAATTTTATTGTGTTTATGTTATAATGATACTATTAAATATTTAATTACCACATGATATTCATCCCCATTGAAATTAAAAAATACTTCCCATTTCTCACAAGAAATTCCTTCATTCAAATTCTCATACATTTGATTTGAGTTCATAGAAGTGTCATTAAACTCATTTAATAAAATCCATTTAATATCACTCGATTAAATGTCCATTTTTTAATGTCTATAGTCGTGAAACGGATTTAGAGACATCAAAATGAAAAAACATTTAGAAATAAAAAAATAACACATTACAAATATTTTACAAAATTTTACTCATGCGTTTTAAACTAGTTATCAAGAAAAAATAATTTAATATTACCTTTAATCAAGTATCAAAGACATCCTTTTCCATGATGTTGTAATATGCCTCCAATATTTACAATTAATGGGGAAGATCATGGTATTATAAAAAAGATTCCCAAGAATCTTCCCATAGATTCTAGTAACGTCACCGTTTGTCAACCCAAACTCATCAAATGGAATGATAATCTTGAAGTCCTTCAGGTACAAGATGTTTTTTGTGTTCATATTTTTATCCCTTATATTGTTGTCTTGATCTGTTTGAAAAATTCATTAAATAATTAAAATTTTATAACTTTTTTTAAATGACATACATATCAGTAATGATAACTCTCCAATATAACCTATATAGATGGGTGAACCACTACTCCATCACCACAGGTTAATCATGCGGTGGGATACCAACTACATATGGGATATGGCTTGCTGTCTAGTTGTCTTGGGCACAACATAATCACTAAGATCTACATAAGATGACGGTAGTGGTGGTGTGCTCAGAGATGTTAATGGACTGAGATCTAGAAAATTATTTCTTCTTATTATTCCTTCATTTGAAATGGTTGTTGTATTTTAAAAGTATTAAAAATGAAAAACTAAAACATCATTACCAAAAGAAAAAATAAATACTAATATAATGTATATCTGTATGATATAATTATCAATGGGATTTTGTAATATATTTTCAATACAAATTTATACATTCAATTATCTTTATTTTTATTATATTCATTTTTATCAACCTTCATTTCAAAAAGTCATTTATCTTCACCCTATCATTCATGTTCTACTTTTTTGATATTATCAGGAAAAAAATATTCAATGTTTTATAGAAGATGAGGTTCACTGCCACAAAGAACTAATTGATCTTCATCTCCCATATCATATAAGTCTCTCTACATTATGTGTATAAAAACAGTCCAACTATCAAATATTTCACAATACATATAATATACCATATTTTCTTATGATTCCAAGATAAATGGATCATTCCATTTTTGATCACCAGTATACATTGAGAAAGAGATGTTGATATACGTAAAATGTAACAAATCATTGATTATACCCCTATAAATGTTGAACCAATTTCTTTTGAATACGGAAACTTAAAACAATCCAGGATAGTTTAATACAATTTTATAATTCTTCTTACCATAATATCCAACCTCTAATAGAGTAAATACACATCTATTTTGAGCTTTCTAGTATTATTCATGATAAATTTTATGAAACCTGAATCCATGAATATTATAGGAATAAAATATTATAGAATTTTGTAGAGGACCTCAATAAAAAAACTTCAAATCATTCAATAAAAATATTTTTTTGGTAATTTATGTTTTGAGAAATATCATCCTTCTTTGGATCAACTAAAATTTTTTTGATCTATTAAAATTTTTAACATTTTATTTTCCAAAAACAAATGTTTTATTTAAAGAATTTCAAAATGAATTTCCCTATATCTAGTCACTTGGTATTTCATTGACAGTCTTGTCAACGTTTTGAATTTACATAACATTTGATTCACCATATAATATCAAATATACTTATCCTTAATGAAACTATTTTAATATAAAATTCTAAAATAATCCTTTTATACTCAACCATCACTTGGATTTACAATCCGGGAACATATATTTTATTCTACCATCCATTTATCGGTTTGAAATTGCATAATCTATAAATTCTTTCAAAACCTTTACATTTCAAGGAATGTTTCAAGGTTAATTATCCGACTTTAATCCTTATATATTGGATTGTATTATCCTTTTACATTAATATATAAAGATATAAATTTTTATTCTAATATGTACAATGAAAAATAAATATCACCCAACTTCTCCTATGAATATTTCATAAAAAATGTAAATGAAAATGGGATGAATCAAATAATAAACACTTTCTTACAAAACTTCTAATATAATAACATGAATCAAATAAATTATAATTTCTAACAAAAATTGATCAATAATTACATAAAGTAGATGATCACCAAATTTTAGCACAAAGAAATCCCATAGAATTTTAAAATATATAAAATATGTATTCTTAAATTGATACTTGTAAGATGAACTGTCTATCATGAAAAAGATAGAATTAATTTTTTGGGTTAAATAATGATTTATATGGGTTAATATAAGACTCAAGAACATGGAATTTGATGTTATAAACATTAGTAAAACAATTAATATTTAATGATGGAAGTTCGGAAAACAACATCTACATTAATGATGATAAGGATGTATCAATTTATGATATTCTATATATAGATAATATTATTTTTATTGGAGAAAAATATAATGGTGAATTCTACACCTGTGTTGTAACCAAAGAGGATTAATTCCATTGAAAAATTAGATATATTGGTAAATGTACAAACCATTTCTCATGATCTAACTAAGACCAATTGAATCCCTTTAAAATATAACTGAAAAGTATACTATATTTGGATATAACAATATTTCATTCATTCCAAAAATACTCAACTCTATGTGTCCATATTCTGTTGAACTTTTTTTGTGTGACTTATGGTTGTTCCATGAACTATATAAATCAACTCTATTCACATAACATCAAATCAGATGTTCCTTCAATTTTAGATGAACATAAAAAACATGATGTTATCATAAATTTGAATAATACATATTGTGATTTTAAAATCCAATGATAAAAAATCATTCATTTGGTTAAAAAAATAAAACTAAACACCATAATTATTTCTTTCAAAAATCTTATTAATTCAAAAAATGTATAAAAATGTGATGGTTATTTCTGTTTCCATAATCAATTATTGATTATCATGCATGTAAAACTTGACCACAACTAATATATCATTATTTGATAGATTTTGTTAAAATAATTGATTCCTCTCATATTCATAAAACATGAAGCATTGTAATAAATTTTAAAAGGGTCTAATATCTCATTTTCAAGGCCTTAGTCATTAGATACCTTCCAAGGGTTGGTGATGAAACCATGTGTGACGCCAAAACCTACCACCAATTTGTTATCAGTTGGAAAATAGTTTCAATTAACTATTTGTCAAAAATTGGTGGCAATAATATATATAGACCAAAGGGGAATTCATTAATATGAAATAAAAACTATGTAAGTATGAAAAATCTAGATTACATAACCGAATTATATCATAAACGAATTTATCTTTTTTATTTAATTCAACATAAGCATTTTTAATGATTACTATCACTAAAAAATAAGTAAAAAATTCGAAATTACACAATAGAACCCAAAATTACATATATACATTAATATTGAATGAATAAAAAATTCTATACTATTTTTATAAACCATGCTTATCTATATAATCATACTCAATAATATATTTAGGGTGAGGCTGATGAAACCCTTACGGGGGTCTGTGCTGCCTATGAGGAGGGGATTTGGGTTGCGGATAGGGTGGTCAGAGTTGGGGGGTCTATGTCTCCGCCATGGATGGGAACCAAGCTAGGTAGAGGGATGTTGGGGGGCCTCCAACAAAGATGGTGAACACAAGAAAGCGAGAGGGAGATTTGAGGGAGTCACATGGGTTGGGGTATCTGCCGAGATGGGATGAGGTAGGTCAGAGGAGTGGGCAGAATGTGGGTCGCATGGTTGGGGTCACTGCTAGAAAGTGTATCAGAGGAGTTTAGGGGGGGAGTGTTCGGGGTTGAGCTAAGGGTGCGGGGGAGGGGGGAAATAGTGTTTTTTTAAAGAAGAAACAATATTTTAATTAAATCAAATAGTAACTTTTAAAAACTATATAGAATTAGTTTGATCAAACTGCTACTATATGTTTTTAATGGGATTAATTTCATAGTTGTTACTAGAACCACTGCTAATAAACCACCACTAATTAATGCTTATTTATAGTGTACAAAACTCTGGGATCCTATATGGTGGGATCCATTTTATTTGTTACCAATGTAATAATGTAAATACAATATCCTGGTTTTTGGAGTCAGGATGTTATAGTTTGTATCAGAAAAATTTTATTCATAAACTTATGAACTATATTTTAAATGAACATATATAACTTCAGAATTATGATTATCCCAGAGGGAAGATGATAAATTTTACCACTAGCAGGAATTTATTTTTTTGGATAATTGTTTAGGATTTTAGTAATATTACTCACCATATTTTATTTTTTTAGATATAAATCATAATGGAATAAAAGAAAACAACTTGTGTAGTCAATGTTGGTATTTCTGTACTAAGAAATCAAATACATTTGGTGTCGGAACTGAGCATATTGTAGCCTTATTAGGGTATCTGAAAAATTTTTAATGAATAATTATTCTATTATGTAGAATCATATTGTTTCAAATCACAATTCACCTATATTGGACCACTTTGTGTGATAGAAGCCTCTATATTTAAATTGAACTACTAATCCATTACTAATTGAATTATAGGTTTTATCCCTCAAAAAAAATATTCCATGATTTAGGATATAATGAGAGCTAAATAGTGATTTTTAGTGTATTTTTTCAAGGTAGATGTTGATAAATGATGGTCATTGATCCAAAATTCTAATGAGGATTATCAAATAATGTATGTACTATAGGAATTTTAAAGATATTTTCTTTGATAAATAATTTCCTTGAGAATAGTAATCTAAAATAATGGGGATGTTCAACACTTTAAAGTGTAAATAAAAAGAATTTACTACATATTATGAGGCTAATGTTTAAATATTAACTAATTAAGGTGTGGCTACACAGATAATATGGAAATCAGTGTTGAAAATTTATTTTATGGAATTAAGTGAAGTATATATATAAAACTGGTTTTTAAACATTTTCATTATATAATGTTTTAGTTTTTTCTTCCTCTAAGAGAAAGGATAAATTTTTTATGTCTTATAAATTAATATAAAATTTAGAATAGAATAGGTCGAATAATAACCATAAAAAATAAATGTGTCAAAGAAGAAGAATAAGAGGATGGGATTTCCAACATGTGATAATTGAGGAAAGAATCACCAAGGTACTTTCTTAATGGGGAAAAGAGTCTGTTTCAAGTTTAGAAAAAGAGGTTATAAGTCTATTGAATGCAAAGAATATTTAAAATACACTATTATCTAGTTCATTAGGTGTAACGAGATGGGGAATTATTCAATCCATTTTATTAAGAATCAAGGAAGCCTCATAAAGAAGAGGCCAAGGGGAGAAGGAAAATATTATGTGATTACTATAGAATAGGTTGAAGTTCCCAAAGTTGTGGTGGTAGGTATTATGATCAAAACCTCAAATTTAGTTAATGATTTATTTGATTATAGATCTTCGAATTATTTTATATCATATCTATTTTCCATGAAAATAAGATACTTATATATAACCTTAATAAGGGAGTTGTTAATTAATAATCATAGTTGAAATATTATTGAAATAAGTATGTTTTAGTCAGTTCCCATCATAACAGATAAACATACAATATTTTCAAACATGATTATTATTCCTTTTTTTTAATTTGAAATATGCTTTGGTATGGATTGTATTTCAAATTACAATGAAAAAAATTATTTCTAAAAGAAAAAGAATAGGATTCATAATAGGGATATAGAATACATTATCTTCAAAGGGGAGAATATATTATTTGAATCATGTTTCGATCCACCTCCAGTAGATATCATTAATGAAATTCATAGAGAATAAGAGATTATAAATGTAATAAATGGGATAGGTATACCTATAATGGTGGATCTTCCTATTGTTTAGGAATATAATGATGAGTCTCTGGATGAAATACCTAGGGATACAAATGATCATGAAGTTTACATTTCTATTGATGTCATCATGTATTAAAAAAATTTATCTAATAATCCCTAAAAAATAAACATATTAGAATTATAAAAACTAAATTAAAATTAAATGATTTGTGTGATAAGGGATGTATACTCCACAGTGTTTCATAATTGGGCTCCCCTTTTCATTATGTTAATTATAAAAATGATTCTATGGAGGTTTTCATTAATAAGAGGTAAATAAATGTAATTGATATAAATAACATGTATCTTATACCCTATATTTATGAATTGTATGATCAACTATAATGAGCTCAATATTTTTAAAAAATATATCTTTATTTTGGGTATCATCAACATTGAGTAAATAAAGTGGATATTCAAAAGATAACATTTCAAATTAGGTATAGACTTTACAAATGTATAGAAATTACCTTTTGATTCTCTAATGTACCCTCTATTTTTATAGATTTTTCAAATACAGAATTCAAATATTATCTTTATAATTTTATTGTGGTATTTATTGATGAAATCTTGATATACAGAAGGATATCTGATGAGAAGAAGCATAATTTTTTAATAATTCTTAAGACTATTAGAGAAAATGAGATATATTTAATATTTAGTAAATGTGAATTATAGTCATAAGAAATTTATTTTTAGGATTTTAATTTCTCTACTGATAGAATATCAATTGACCATTCAATGAAAAAGGTAGTTATGGAATGGCTATGGAAAAAGAATATCTTTGAGGTATGTAGTTTCCCTAGATTAGCACATCCCTATTGATATTTTATTCAATATTTTTCTCAATTAGATAACCCATTAACCCAGATTAAAAATAAAGTATTTAGTTTCAATTTTAATAAAAATTTAAAAACGATTCATATAATTAAATAGAATACTTGTTAATGACCTAGTAATATCTTTAATATCTGGAAGGAATGTATTTTTGATATATATTGATGCATCAAATTAGGGACTTGAATATTTACTTTTACATAATGAAAAATACTTTTACTATGAATTGAGGAAGTTAAAGATACATGAACACAATTATCCAACCCATTATCTAGAGCTTATATTTATAATATTTTCATTGTGATATTGAGCAATTACCTTAATGGTGGAAATTGTGAAATATATACAGATCCCAAAATTTTGAAGTATATATTCTCAAAATAAGTTCAAAAAAATGAGGTAAATGAGATGTATAAAACTACTCAAGGATTATAAATTCTTAATAAACAACCTCCCTAGGAAAAAAAATAAGGTGGATATGTGAGAAATTGGAAATATCACCATATTTTTACTATAATTATGATTAATAAAGATCCAATATTTAGGGATTAAATATAGTTGGATTTAGTAAAAATTAAGGATTGTTAAAAGGAAGATCTATTCCAAATTATTACCAGACCATAATTATTATGGAAGATAAATGGTTACCATCTTGTGTATAAGAATATAGAAAATAAAATTGATGTTGTTAATGATGAGAATTTGGTAGACATCCTCTAAGAAGATCGTATTTTGAAATTTGGAAAGTGGATATCTGTTCTATCCATTATTGAGATGAAAAAGGGAATTATTAGATAAATATTATTGCTACAATATCTCTATGCACCAAGGTAGCACCAAAATGTGTCTGGATTTGAAGGAACTTTTTCGGTGGGGTAATACGAAATGGGAAATTTTAAAATATATATCAATATGATTGTTTTTTCAATAGGTAAATTCTGAAAGACCATATCCTAATGAAGTAATGCAACCTCTACCTATTTATTTATAGAAATGTAATGATATAACTATGGAATCTATCATTAGATTTACAATTACCCTAATAAATAATGATTCCATATGTGTTATTTTATATCCCCTTACCAAGTCTGTTTATATCCTCTCTATAAGGGAATATCTACCTATTGGGTACCTCATGTTCCTCTATATTGACAAAGATGTGAGAGTTTACGGTTCTCCTATTTTGATTGAATCTGATCATGAACTATTTTTTACCTTGAAATTATAGAAAAACAATTATAAGGATATTGGCACTAACATAAAATTGATAATTTCTTATCATCCTTAAAAATAGTCTGAAGTGACTATTCAAACATTAGAATACATTTTAAGGTCATTATAACTGGACTTTCATGTTATGTGAGATCAATATTTAATTTTGGTGGAATTTTAATATATCAATACCATCCATTCAAATATTAAAATTAATTCTTATGAATAATTGTACCTGAAAAGATGTTATACACCCAAATTTTCATATTACACTGGTGAAAGGTAGCCTTTAAGACCAAAACATGTTGAGGAGACAAAGAAACAAATAAGAACTATTTAGACTCATATGAATGTATTTTAAAGATATATAAAACTAACTGTGGATAATCAAAATAAGGATTTATAATTTAAAGAGGTATTTTTTATTTTCTTGAAGGAATATCTATGTATGGTTGGTATAAGGTTCAAAAAGATATGAAAATTATGCATTAGATATATCAGATATTTTAAAATTACAGAATGAATTGGAGCTATGGCTTGTTGTTAGAAAATTACACCTAGAATATCTAAATTACATGTGGTGTTCTATATTTTTTTATTAATTAATTACATCCCAAACCCAATGCATTTTTCAACCACTTAGGAAAAATAATTAAAACCCAGTTTATCTGACTATGAAATGCCTATTTGGATTCATAACACTAGAGAAAAAATGTTGAATGTTAGAAAACATGATTAGTGAAGTTACATGGGATAAATCATAAAATAGAATATGAATCATAGGAAATCAAATATTTTATAAGAATAAAGGCCCAAAAATTCTCATGATGTGAAATTGTAGAAATTTTTAGGATGAAAAATTTCATTTATGGAAGATTGTAACACTCAAGATTCAATTATAGTAAGGGTGTTTTTATTTATAAATAAACTATAGCAAAATACACATCAATCTGCTCATGAATTTTATTAAAAACCAAATTAACAACGTTAATAAATTTAATTTTAAGAATTTATTTTTATTTTTTAATTCTTAATGTTAAAATCTTATTTGAGTAATTTTTATGCTTTTGAAGACAAAGTTCATTATTAGTTGAATTGCAAAAAATATTGATTTAAAAAAACATTCACTTTAATGAAAATATAATGATATAATAATTAATTTTAGTTTTCTGAAAAAATCATTATAAAAAATATATGGTAATTAAATTATATTAGGTATATTAAAATATAATGATTAACTAAAAAATATATGCTCAACATTTTATAAATCTAAGTAATGTTATTTCTTTAATAAAAACTATTTTTAGGTCTTTTATTTAAATCGTCCTTTTAAAAGATACCATTTGGTTTTGTTTTGGATTAAAATAAAAATTCGAGTTTTATTTTAAATAATCTAATTAATTCCATTTGATTCAACATTAGGCATTATTTTTATATAAAATCAATTTTATTTATAATACAAATATTTTTCTAAAATTCTATTTTCATTGCATTTTGTGAACTTATATTCGATGTAATTTTAGTCACTTATAAGAATTTAATCATGTAAAATGGTTTCAAAATTTTTAATTAGCTCAATTAATATTTTTTAATAAGTTCAATTTAATTTTTTTCATAATTAATAGTGCCCATGGAAAATATTTATCACCTCGATTACGTGTAAAATGGGATAAAGGTGTTAACAATAAAGTGATAAGTATTCAAGATAAAGAAACATATTTTCAGACATCATTGATATTTTTTATTTATAAGAAACCCATATAACCATTTAATCTATATCATTATAGTTATAATTTCATAGGAAAATGACTTCATATTATTAAATATTTTTAGTTTTTTCCATGTTTGTCCCTACCTCACTCATAAAAGGGTACCTCTTCACCTCACTTATTCAAAATAATTTTTCACTATAGATTAGGATATCCCTACCAAAAAACCCACAAATATGAACTACTTTTATTGTTTACCTCATGGTCTTTCCTTAAAATAACTTTAGGAAGGCTAAAGTGTATACCAAAGGAGGTCTCTTGAAGAAGAGGTAATCATCTTACCTAACTCGTTCAAGGATTGATTCCTTTTATAATTCCACAAAATATTTTGTATCAATTCTAACATAATTAATTAAATATAAAATATATAGTGATATTTTATTATTACAATTTTAAAACAAATTTCCTCCACATTTTTATCCCTTGAATAATGAAAATATTACTCGTGCAAACATATGACCTACCCTCTACGGATATCATTGTAATTATTATCTCATCGCCATTTCACTTATAAGGTTATAAAAATTTAATTATTGAAATATATAGGAACTAAAGAAATTAGTATCATTATGGAAATATAAGATAACATCTTCCATCTTAACCATCCATCCATTAGAAAATGATAACTTTTATCATTAAAACATGTGAACTACCACCTCCATTAAGTGATGTGATTTATTCTTCTTTTTCCAGCATCAGTGGAGGTTAATTAAAATCTTATATAATAAATAAATATTATATTCATGGAATTATTAACATTATGAAACATATCATAACTCCTTTATCCTCAAACAATATATAGTTTTAATTTTGTATAATTATTCTCAAAAACCCTAAAGTGGTCAATATAAGCAAGAAATATTAAATGAAAAGATTTCAAATAATTATAAAATAACATTATCAAAGGTAAGATATAAGATTTTTTTAATAATTTATTTAGTAAATTTAATGTGTTATGTAGGAGTACCAAACACATTTGACTAATCATAGACCCAAGGTAATGGATTTCTGTTAAAATCTCATTTTATTTCAAGATTACTTAAATTATTGTTTCCTTTGGGTAAATTATATTGTGATGATATTTGAAAACCAAAATATTTTTAATCTTTTATGCTATTTTTTATTTTTTAATATCATTTTAAAAGTCCTCCATTTTGGGTTAATAATGAACAAGTTACATGCAAGTGATATTATTTTAAAATTTAATTTTTGAAGATTTCCATCAAACCCTTTTTCTTACCTGTCCATATAATATTTGAAATGTTTTGATGAAGGTTTTTAGCATTATAAAAATATTTATTAAAGTAATTTCACCCATTATTTACATTGTATAATTTTTTTTAAAAGTAGTATTATTTTATTTTTTTGAATAAATCACTCTTTAGAAAAGATGTAAATGAAATAATTGTTTTAACATGAACCAGATAAATGAATTGTCCCCTTAATGAATACTATGTTTTTAAGATTCCTTTGTAATATTAAATGAATATTTTCAATGAAAAAAAAATTATCAATTTCTTTTGGAATCATTAATTAAAATTATATCAAATGAAAACGTTATTATTTTATTAAAGAAATTTTTAAAATTTATTTATTACTCCTTGCTTACATGAAGTTAGAAGAAATAAATTTTAAATGTATTGATTCCATTTTATTTTATAAATGTTTTTTTAAAATTAAATATTTGTTTATGATAAATCAAGGGAATTTCATTTTTAATGATGAATTATACCTTCTTTTCAGATCATTCAATTTGTTTTGATCATGTTTTCTATCAATCTTTATTATTCATTAGGCATTATTTTTCTTATTTATGAACTTATTATTAATATAATGGACAAATTAAGAATAATTTATATTAGTTTTATGGTGATTCAACCATATATCATTTTTATATGGTATCAGCTAAAGGGAGATTATTTTGTCAGTTATTTCATTTACTGGGGGAAATATTCATGTTTTGTTCTTGATTAAATACATAAAAATTTCGACCTATAAGAGATTTTTAGTTAATTGTATTTATGAGGGAAACTATAAGGAATTTTTAGGGTGTGTAAGGGATAGGTCTAGCCTTATAATAGAAACCCCTCAATGTCACAGCAGTTCTCTATAGAAAAACAACATGCCCACCATATTTGATGGGAATTTCATTTACACCTACACATTTATTAAGAATGATGCCTTGGTTAAGAGGCCTTTTTGGTAAAATTAATGATATATAATGGATAGATATTGATCTTGAATGTCCATAACTATTAAATTACATTCTTAAGAATTTATTTTCAATTAGCGATGATATTTCTATATTGATATTTATAATGGATGTTCATTGAAATCATGTTATTTATTGAATGGAATGTGTTTTTATTATCTACTCCGCCATAATAATTATGCCTTATTTACTCATGAAAATTTCCCCTTTATGTGACCATTACTATTCATCTGAGTTCCCTATTTATTTTTTCCCTTCCCGAGGATATAAAAGAATCATATTATAAATGATTTGAAGGAAACTAGAATTTTTATTATGCTATTTTTATTATTTCAAATGTAATATTGGAGTCATGTATGTGTCTATTTTTCCAATAATGATAAACTGAGAAATCTTATATAGTGATATCCCATTTATTTTTTACTAATACAATAATGTAAACATTATATTTAGGTTTCTCAATTTTGGGTGTTACAGTTGGTATTATGGAATCTTAAGTAGAGGCCTTGGGAAGAGGATTTTAATTGAACAAAGATAACATAATAATTATTATAATCCATTTTGGTATTTAAGAACATTTACCATTATAGGGATTCTTTTTTTAAGGATCACTATCTATGATGATTATAGGTGACTCAGTGTGTTCTATTGTTCAGAGATGCCTACTAGCATAAGAAAGGGAATTTTAACCCATAATCATTGTAGGGGTTTCCCTGATGTTCCAGCCAATATATCTAGTGTTGGTACTTATAATATGATCACTATATTAGGGTAGGTAACTCGGGTTATAATGAATGACTATGAATTAATGGAGAATCCTATTTTTCTATATTATAATTCACCTTTGTTGGATCACATTATGAAAAGATCCTATATATTTTAATAAACTAATAATCATTTAGAATCTAGAAATGGATTATTTCCCTTGAAAATATATTAAAAAATTTGGGATGTAATGAAATGGAACATGATATTTTGGAAGTATATTATCCGAAAAGATATTCTAATCAATTGTGTTCATTGATCCAGAATAGTAATAAAGTTGATGAAATCAGAAATATACAATGGAAAATTTTTAATATGATATTATTTGAGATATAATTTCTTCAAGAACAACAAACTTAATGAGTGATGAAATTTTTCAATAATTAGAAGGATGAATAACATGTTTAAAAATAGAATAGTAAATTTTCAAGATTATCCTGGAATGATATATTCTATATCCATAGTCTACAAATAAATATTACCCAATTTTGTGGGATTGAGAAAATTATCATAATGAAACATATTATTCAAATATTTTTATCATATGATTCTATAATATTGATTTCCATCGTGATCTACAAATAATTATTTAGGATATATATGTTAAATTTTAATCAATAAAATAATAGGTCAGATGAGCACTGGGAAAATAGAAATGTGTCAAATAAGAATAAAGGGAAAATATAATTTCTAATATGTGATAATTATGTAAGGAATCACTCATTTAATTTATTAATGGGAATTTGAGATAATTTAATTTGAGGGGAAAGAGTTTATAAGTATATTTAATGTAATTAAAATAAATACAACATTGTTACCTAGTGCTTCAGGTATAATGACAAGAGGCATTATTCAAATAAATGTCCCCGTTTTAGAGTCCACCTCTTCATGAAGAGTCTAGGAGGAGAAGCTGACGATTATGTGATTATTATATCCAATGTTAAAGTATATAAATATGTGGTGGAAGGTACTTTTATAATAACTTTAGATGTATTTAATTCATTATTTTATTCTGCATCATCACACTCTTGAATATCTTCTATGTTTAATAAGAAAATTTGATTTTTCCCCAGAAACATAAGAATGGATTTTCCAATAAAGAATCCTAGGGGAAATATTATTGAAAAAATGATGTGTTAGTCAGTTCCCATTATGAGACATAGGAAACCCCTATTTTAAAAATTGATAATTATTTATATGGTTAAACTTGATATAATCCATTGTATATATTGTATTTAAACATATAATGTAAAAAAGTATTTCCATGATAAAGTGATTATGATTCTTGATAGGGATGTTGAATCCCATTTATTCATAAGACAGACAAACTCATATGAATCATGTCTATATCAAACTTATTTAGCTCTAATTAATGAAATTATTGGACAATAATAGCTAATGAATCCAATAAATGGGAAAGGAATCCCTAAAATAAAGGATGCTCATATTTTTCAGGAATTCATTGATGTGTTTCATAAAGAACTAAATGGTCATCCACTTGAGAATGATGTTTAGTTTTGTATTGATCTCACCCATGATGAAAACCCTATATCTAACTCTATACATGATGAAAATATTGGAACTAAATAAACAATTATGGGTTTTGGGTGATAATGGATTTTTATGTTTAAGTGTTTCACCAAGGGGAGACCTTATTTTTTTATTTATAAGAATGATGGGTCTATAGGGTTGTTCATTTATTATAGGTAAATCAATTCCATTAAAATAAATAAAAAGTATTATATATCCCACATTTAATGAATTATTCCATCAACTAATAGTAGATCAATATTTTTAAAAAATTGATATTCATGCTGTATATATTGACTATGAATAAAAAATGAGGATATTGTAAAGATTACATTTCAAATGAGGTGGGGATGTTATGATTTTTTAATAAAACCCTAGGGATTTACTAATACACCCTCTATTTTTGTTGATATGATTAATAGTGTATTCAAGGTTTATCATCATAATTTCAATGAGGTTTTTATTGATGATATCTTGATATGATCTAAATCTATGATGGTCGAAAGATTCATTTGTGAATCATTCTTAATACTCTTAGAGAAAATGATTTTTAGGCATATTTTAGAACTGGTGAATTATAGATTGAAAAATATTCATTTCATGGACGTATTATCTCGAAGGATATAATTTTTTTATCCTTTAGGTAAAGAGAAAATATATAAAAGAAAATCCCAGAGAATATTACTATTATATGCAATTTCTTTAAATTAGCATGTTACTATAAATGATTTCTTCAAAAAATATATTAATTAGTTAAATTATTAACAAATTTTACACATATTGGGATTATGTTTATATGGTCAAATTAATTAAAATATCTTTATGATTAATTAAAAAAGATTATGGTAAAATAACTAAAAGTAACATTACTATTCGGAAGGGATGGATTTTTTATATATAGTGCTTCATCAATGATGAGTCATGGATATGTATTCATGATAAATGATAGACTTTCCCCTTATATCCATTAATTTAATGATTAATATATATAATTATCCTAACATTCATATTTATTATATAGATATGGTCTTTGAATTTAAGATATTGAGGAATTAACATTATTGTAAAATAAGTGAAATATATACAGATCAAAAAATTTTGAAATACACTTTCTCACATAATTATCTCCACATGAGGTAAATAAGATGGATATAATTACTCAAGGACTATGATTGATCAATAAATTACCACCATATGTAGGAAACTAAGGTGTATTATTTGGGAATTGGAAAGGATCATGGGTTGTTTTGATCCAAACGAGGATAACAATGATCCTATATTCATATATTTTAATAATGTTTTATATAAGAATCATCAAGGAAGTGTAAAAATAATAATTATTCCAAATTATTTCCAATCCATACTTATTTGATAAAATAAATAATTTCTGGATTAATTATATAAAAATTCAAATGAAAATTAAATCCATAAATAATGGGATGTTGGTAGACATAACATATGAAGATGGTATTTTGAAATTTGTAAAGGGACCCTATGTTCCATTTCTGTCTGGGATTAAAAAATATTTATAGATGAATCTACTAACTCAAATTTCTCTATAAAACCTAGTGGAACCATAATGTATTGTTATATGAATGAACCCTTTTGTTTGGATGGTATAATATGGAAAATTAAATACTATATATCTAGAGTTTTGGTTTTCCAATACTAAAATACTGAGATACAAAACCCTGCTGGATTTATATATCCTTTACCTATTACTATGTGGAAATGGGATGATATTACTATGGAATTCCAAAATGGATTACTAATGACACCAATAAAGAATAATTAAATATTTCTTATTATAGATTTCCTTATAAATTATACACATTTCTTCACCATAAGGGAATATTTACACCCTGAGAGACTAATGAAACTCTCTATTAATATAGTTTTGAGACTTCATAGTGAACACATTTCAATTATATCTGATCAGGACCCACAATTTAATTCAAAATTCTAGAACGGTAGTTAGTAGGATCTAAAAGCCATGTTACATTTGAGAAATGTTTACCATCCTCAAAATATAGGTAGTTCAAAAGGATTATTCAGACAGTATAAGACATGTTGAGGTTATTCTCACTTGACTTTTAAGGTATGTTGGATTGGTATATAACTTTGGGGGAATTTTTATATTATAATAGCTTCTATTAAAGAAATAAAATTGAACTACATGAAACAATTTATGGTAAAAAAATTAAACCAACTTATTTGGATGATTTTGTTGAATGGTTTATTTTAGTTTATGAAATTTTTTTGGAGACAAAAATATTAATAAGTATATAGATTCATATCATTGATGGTTAAAGGAAAAAAATATCTATATGGATAAATAAATAAAAGATTTTTAATTTAATGTGGGAGATAATGTTTTAATGAATTTATATCCATGTAAGAGTGTTATAATAATTTGAAAGAACGGGAAACTAAATCTTAGTTACATCTATCCATTTAAAATTATTCATTGGATAAGAGTTGTGGCTTACTGTTTGAATATTATTACATGCATCATTAATGTTCATCATGTGTTCAATATATCATTATTTTGGATGAAAATTCTAAACCCATGGAATGTAATAATCTCCAAGGAAATATACAGGGAACTGGATTTATTTTACTATGACTAGAAAATCAATGTTATTAACACTAGAGAACAAGTGTTTCATATTCAGACAACTTGATTGGTGAAAGTACTATATTGAAATCATAAAATAAAATATAAAATGTGGGACCCTAAAGAATTTTTGAAAAATAACTACCACCATCAATTTATAAGGTTAGATTATATAAATTTTAAGGGTGTAATTTATTAATGAGGGATGAATGAAACACGTGAGATTCACTTGTAGTAATCAATCGTATCTTTCTAAAGAAATTATAAAATATTGCATATAGATTTATTTCAGAGTATCATTTAAAACCAATTTTAAAAATTTCATATATTTAATTTGAATAAATTAATATAATTTTACAATTCATTAATTAATATTTTTTAATAGGATTTCTTTTTTAGATATTCAGAAAATCATGATTTCTAGGTGAATAGTGAAAATTATCGATTTTACAAAACTATTACTTTTATTACAATATAGTGATATAAGAATGACTCGAAGGTTTATGAAACCATTTTAATATTAAAAATATACATTAAGGAAATAATATAATTGAGATTAAAATTCAATGTTGTGCTGATAAATATATGTTTAACATTTTGGAAATTAATGTAATGTTTGTGTTCAAATAAAAAAAATTAAATTCATTTCATTTAATATAGTATTTACAAGGTAATTTTTTTTAGTTTGGTTTGAAATAATATTAAGTCCCATTTTCTTTACCATAATACAATTAATTATATTTTAATAAAAATTATATATTATTGTTCATTAAAAACATTTTAATGCTTAAAAAAATCATTTTTTCTAAAATTGTTTTCATTATGTTTCTCATAATTATATTTGAAGCAGTTTTTTCAAAGTCAATGTGTTGAATAAAGTAAAATAGTTAATTATTTGCAATTATAATAATTAATATTAATTAATATGGTTAACATTATTGTTGGTCATATTGAATAGTAACCATTGTAAATATTTATCAACTCAGTTATGGGTAAAATGGGTTAAAAGGGTTAAAAATAATCAGAAAAAGCTTCAAATGGCGTAAAAAACATTCTTAAAGCCCATTTTTTGGTTTTATGTCGATATTAACCTTATCATATTCTATTTTATAACATTTAATACACTTTATCTTAAAAATGAATTCATATTATTAAAATATTTTAGGTAATTCCATGTGTGTCCCTCCACATACATATAAATGAGAATATTTTCTCATCCGTTATTCACAAACATTGAGTAGTATATATTTGAAAATTTATACCTAAATACATAAATATATTCTTACAATTTATTCTTTATCCCCTAATCTTACCTTAATACCATCCTAATAAGGATTATGGTTTAAACCAAAGTAGGTCTCTCAATGTAGAGGGAATTTCCTTACCCAACTCTTTCAAAGATTATTTCTTATTTAACATCCACTGAATATGTGGTATTTATCATAACATAACTAATAAATCATAACCAATATACTGATATGTTATTATTTTTATTGGACTATAATTTTACACCTCATTTTCGTCCCATGGAAAACAGAAAATGTCACACATGTGTACGTATGACCTACCATCTCAACATCGTAGTGTAATTCGTTTTTCATCACCATTTTATATGGATTGTTACAAATATTTAATTAATAAAATATATATGATATTTACGTATAAATTATGATACTATAAATATATGATATCATCTTCCTTCTCACCCATCAATCGATTGTAAAATGATAACGTTACCAATGTGTATGTGTGGACTACCACCTTTACGAAGCGATGTGATTCATTATTCTATTACTAAAATTCATGGATGATTATAAAATCAAATACAATGAATAAAAAATATATTTTTTAAATTATTAAAATTATTTATAATTGTATAAATCCTTTTACTATGGACAATATACAGATGTATGTATGGAGAAACATATTGAACAACGTTAAAGTGGTCGACCTATGATGAACTATTCAATGAATTAATTTAAAATGATAATAAAAGGACCTTATAAAATGGGATGTAGATGAATACAATTCATAATTTTTTTAGTAAATTAAAATTAATTATATAGTAGGACCAAACATGTATTACTATATAGAGACCCAACGCATGGGATATCCATTTCAATCTCAATCTATTTTGGGATTATTTGTGTTTAGATTTATTTTTTGAAAATTATATTACCCTAGTCTATTAAACCCCAAATACTTTATCATATTTCTATGTTTTGGGTTCATATGTTTATTTTCCAGATTGTTTATTTTTCTATCATGAATCAATACAGTAGTTACATGTAAGGGACTTACTTTTAAAAATATATTTTTGATGTTTTCTGTTCAACTATTTTTCTTTCATGTAAATATTTTCCATAAAATATATTAAATAATGTTTATTTTATATTATAAAAATTCAATTAATTTCATTTTTACCTATTTTTAAATTTTTATACATTTTTTTAAGCGGAACATTCTTCTGTTTTTTCAAAATGAGGTACATTTTACCAAGGGTTTGAATGAAATATTTTTTAACATACTGAAAATGAATGGATTTTACAACCATTATAACTAATCATTGATTAATAGATTACACTATAGGATTACATGGTTATTTTCAATGAAAATATTTTTTCAATATTTTTGAAATTATAATTTAAAATGATATCAAAAGAGAATGGGAATTTTTTCCTCAATGGAATTTTTAAGTGATTTATAACACCATTATTAAAAGATGTTGAAGGGAAGTTATCTTTTACATATTAATTATATATTCCATTATAATGGCTTGTTTATACTACAAATACTTCATTTTTTATGAATATGTAGTCTTTCATTGTTGATAACGGATCATAAATTATTTTTACATCATTCACTTTCTTGTGATAATTTCATATATCACTCTTCTTTATCCTTTGGAAATTAATTTTCCCTTTCATGTTCATATTTTTAAAATAATAGATAAATTTAGAATAATTTATAATTTATAATTTTTTTAAATTTGTTACATTTTTAAATATAATATCATTTGAATGAAAATTATTAAATAATTTATTTTATTTATTGGGGAAATAATGATGGTCTGTATTCTTCATTAAATATGTATTATTGTTGTCTTATAAGATATTTTGAGAATAATTATTTTGATCAATATATTTATGATGAATACATAGGATGTGAAATTAATATGTGGGGCCAGTTTTAGATGCCCCATGATGCATAGACAAGTCTCATGAGACAAAATAATCGGTCCTCCATATTAAAAGGGTGTTTTTTAAACCTAATAATTTATAAAGAATGATGTATTTGGTAGGAGGCAATGATGATAATAATCGTGATCTATTGCATAACAATCCTTGATAATGAAAATAATGAATTATGAGTTTCATATATTAATAATTTAGTTTCCATTATCCCTGTGTTTTATTTGTTTATATTATCCCTAAATTTTAATCGAAATAAAGTTATTGATAGAACAGAATGTGTTTTTATTATCAACTCAACCATATTGATTATGAGTTATTTACTCATGAAATATTCCACTATATGTAACCCTTAATGAGTATCTAAGATCACATGTTAAATTTTCATTTTCCTAGGATATTAATAAATATATTATGAATTATTTAAAGGATTCAATAATTTTTCTTATGAAATATTTTTATATTTTTAATATAATACGAGAAAAATGTATTTACCTAGTTTTCCAAAAATCCAAAACTTATTGATCATTAATTATTATAATACTTCTATTTTGTACAGATGTAATAAATTAAACACTAGTTCTGGGTTTATAGTGTTGTGGTGTTACAAAAATATAAACATAACAATTCTTTAGGTGTAAGACAATGGAGGATACCCAAAGAAGAGGTAATTGTCTTTACTGATATATTTGGAGTTTTTTTCTTCTTTAACCTTTTTAAAATATTATATGACCATTTCAAAATAATGAATTGGTTATATTAATTATAACGAAATGTTTTAGTGTCCACGGTACAACCATTTTTTATCTCCATTTCATTTAAATAAAATTAAAAACATCTCTAATGCGTATGTTTGGACAACCCCCCCCCCCATGAAGTGATATATTTCATTGTACATTACCAAATATTTTAAATGTTTATAAATATGGATTTAATTAATATATATGATATTCATAACATAATTTTTATTCTTAAATTACAATTTTTTACATTCTTTTCTTTCCATCCATTGAAAAATGAAAACATCACCTATGTGTACTTGTCGACTACCGCCTCCACTAAGTGTTGTAATTAATTTTTCATCTTCACATTACAATGATGTTTATAAAATTTTCATTAATAAATAAATATGATATTTATCACATGATTAATATTCTATATCCATTAACATTGTGCAAGGATTGAGACCATCAAGTTGAATCATGGAAAACGAAACAGTCCAAACCCAACTATGGATTTTAAATAGTAATTAGTAAGAAATAGGATATTAGAAATAATTGGAGAATTATATATAGAAAGATAAGTACCGATATATTATGGGTATATATTTATAATAAATACAAATTTATTATATATTAGGTTAGATCATGTATGAATAAATTCAGGACTTGAGGTAACTGTTTATGTTGCAACCTCATTTAAAATTGGGATTTTTCATGTTTAAATTTCACATGGGGAAATAATATGACCAATCTATCTATTCTTCAAACCCCAAACATTTTCTTATAATCTGGTTATATATATTTTTTCATTTTTGGTTTTATCTTCTTCTATTTTGTTATAAAAATAATGGAATGGAATATTTTAGAAAAAAATGGCCTTATTTGATTACATTACATAGAATTCCTTTTATTTTATGTATAAGTTATTTAAAATATATCAATAATGCTATTTTATATAGACCAGAAATTGTGCGAATTAATTTTAAACTATATATTACTTTTGTTATCAATGTTTAAAAAAAATATCTTCATAAAATTTTCCATCATGTTATATTTTAATTTTTACAAAAGTGAAAGAAGAATGTATATTTTTAACATTTTCTAATTGATCAAATTTTCTACCTATTATAGAAGTTTTTCATTGTGAATATTCCTTTACTAGTTCAAATGTTTTTTCAAAGAAAATACTATTTCCATTATTTTGGAAATTTTAATCTATTTAAATGTTATCAAAAATAATTGGAAGGTTCCTCTTTTTATTTAAATCATATTTCAAACACTTTTATGAAAATATTTTTCATCTCTGTTATGATTTTCTAAGGATTGCTCTTTTTTATTAGTGAAAATTTCTTATGATATAATATAATATCTTTATCTTCATAAATTATGATGATGATTGTTTATTTAATTTCTCATGAAACTATTTTCGTTCTAATTATTTAATTAAACTATGTTGAAATAATTAATATTTTTATGATTCTGTGGCACACAAAAGTAAGGTTTTTATTATATGATAGTTATTTATAGAATTATATATCCTTTTAATGCATATGTTAAATCTTTATTCTCATTAAATAATATGAAATGGAATGAGGAGTTAATCCAATAAAATATGGGGGCTCTGTCAACTATGTTTATGGTAAGGGGGAGTCAACTCAATCCATTAAGGGACTCTATCCACTGTGATTGTATTGGTAGTGAACCATGACTATGAAAATGAATTTATATCCACATGTTTTATCCAAAAACCTATGTCTTATTATCATGCTATGATATATTAGATAATGATTAATGATTGATGATTCTCCACTCGTATGCTTATCTTGAAGTCACTTGTGGCCATCTGTTGATATCTCTCATATTTCCCCTTACTGAGTATATGAGATCTTCCTTTCTTATGTTTCTATTTACCCATGTTATGAAGAAAACTATTAAGGGTGATATATCTACTAAGGCTACTATAAATGAATAAATTTTTTATAGATGCTGAATATCATTCATGAAATAAGTTGATTATATATCCAGGATCCAAATAAACTAAACCACTATGATTATCAAGTCTGTATCATTGTGGAATGTTTTAATTTTTCATTATAAAGGACGGAATATGTTCATAATTGATCATTAGTTCACCTATGATGGTATTAGAGTATTTTTTATTTATTTTTGAAGATTATGATGAATTTTTTGATACTACAACATATCAGTCTAATTATTGGAAATATCAAAAAAAATAAAGTATAGGGTTTCTGGGTTCCTAACATATTAATATCTATATAGATACATGATAGAGGATATAGGCTCATGCAAAGATGAACCTATGTACAATATCCCTAAAAATGTTAGTTGGGTATTAATTCAATAGTTACTTGTTTTATGAAAAATCAGCTAAACTACACACCTGAATTGACTCTCATACGAGGTATGCTTTGTTTAATTAAAATTATCATTATAAACCACTATGAGGAATTTAAATTTTTTGTTATAAAGTTTCATATTAAATGAACATAGAAGAAATTTTACACTTCATATCATGAATAAAACATGGATCATTTTTTGGTGAATGGGTGAACATGAACTTCCAAAGGAAATTACGTTAATTATATTGGTATTACTATGTATTAACATGGGGTATTTACCATAAACAGTTTGTGAAAAACTGAAAATTAAAGATATTCATATTTTCAAGAATATTACAAGGTATTTCATGAAGAGTGTCCCTGTCTTACCTAAAATCATGATGTTGAGTTTTCAATAGAACTCAGACTAGTGCTATAACTATTTCAAATACCCCTTATAGAGTATCATAATTTGAGTTACAATATATGAAGGGGAAAATCTATTAGAATCTAAAAATTGGATTTATACATCCTAGGGTGTCATCATGTTGTATACAAGTTCCATTCTTGAAGAATAATTATGGATCAATTAATCTCTTCATTGATTATCATGAACGTAATAAAAATCAATATCAAGAAAATGTATCATCTACCTCATATAGAAGGATTTTATAATCAACTATATAGAGATCAATATTATTCCATGATTTAAAATCAATATGGATATCTCCATATAAGGTTAAAAAGGTGGATATACCCACGAAAAAATTTAATGTGATGTATAGTCACTATTCATTTATAGTGATTCTTGTTTTTACTTGCCAATTCCCCGAATATCTTCATGGATATAATGAATATAATCTTTATAGGGTTAGCTTGATAAATTTGTGGATGTATTTGTAGATGATATTATTATACATTAAAATAGTATGGAATAACCTTTATATTATATAATAATTGTGTTAATGGATTTTTGTAAGGGTAAAAAATTTCCAAATTTAGTAAGTGTGAATTTTGGATATAGAAAGTCTATTCTTGGGTTATGTAATCAAAACTTAGGGTATATATATAGATCCTTCATAGATGGATGTTATTGGTAAATATACCTAATTAACAATAGTAACAAATATACATATTTTCCTTATATTATCAAGATATTATCAATGATATCTATGAAATTTCTCATGGAAATCAAATCCAATGATCAAGTTGATGCATAGGGGATCCAAGTTACTTTGGACTGATGAATGTGTAGAATATTTCATGTAAATCAATAGAAGGTTTTCCAATAAACCTTATCTCACACTACCCTACAATAGATATATGTTTGTGATATAAATTGATGAAACAAAAAAGTTATTGGGGTGTGTTCTTAGGTATAATGACTTGTAATTAGCATATTAATTCCAAAAATTGAAGGTTTATGAGAACAATTACACAAATCATGATTTTCGAGTTAGCACTGGTAAATATTTCCATAAAAATATAGACCCATTATATTTATGGTGAAAGGTATAATATATATACCGATCATAAAATTTTGAATAATAATAAACATATAAATATTTGAATATATTGCAAATAATATGGTTTCATATGATTAAATATTATGATTTTTCAATACATTATCACCCTGGGAGAGGACCATGGTAGCCAATTCTATGAGTTAGAATGACCGTACAAGAATCAAAAAAGATAAAATACATACATATTTGTTGAGGATGGACCTTTGAAATCATGAGGAAAGGGGATAAATATTTTTTAATCAAATTAATATTTAGCTATAAATCTATATAATGGTTTAAGAGGTATATAAAGATGATGTGGAGTTGGAAAAAAAGTTATGGATTTTTTGAATTCAAACCTTGACCATGATTGGTTAATAAGATTGAGGTATGATCTATGTTTACCTTCAATACCAAAGTTGAATATGGAGAAATTGGATGAAACACATAGATCATCATTATCTAGCCAATATGGTAGTATAAAATTTTATATATATCTCAAAAAGAATTACCGATGGTAAAATATGAAAAGGGATATTGTGAAGTTTGTATCACAATACCTAAGGTTTCAGCATGTTATGGGTGAATTTTATAAGTATAAGGGGATGATGAAACCATTGCATACACATGTATATAAATGGTAGAACATCATTATGGAGTTTATCATATGTCTTATAAAGACATATAAATAACATAACACATTTTGGGTTGTTGCGATCTTCTTATGAAGTCCACACATTTCATTGTTATTAGAGAATATTTCTCACCTAACCTGCTTCGTAGAAAAAAATTTAAAGAATTTGTAATGAATTATGGAGTACCAAAAAAATTGTATCTGATCGATATCTAAGTATTACCTTGATGTTATAGACAAGTCATCAACAATCATTGAATACATATTTGAACTTTAACACTGCATATCATCATCAAACACATGGTCAATATGATAGGATCATTCAAACCCTAGATGTTATGTTTATAGATTTATCTATCTATTTTTAAGGTTATTGGGATCAAAAACATACTCTAGTGAAATTTCCATACAACCAAACATTTCAATCGATCATTTATATGTATCAATATATATCCCTCTATAGGAAAAAGTAAAAAACAACATCATATTGGAATGTAGTTGGAGAATGAAAGTAATTAGGACTTGATCTATATGATTAAATAGAAGACAAGGTTAGATCTATTCATCAATACATTAGGGTATATTGGAGTCCTAATAAAAATTTATTTGGAAAATCATAAGTGCGGATTAGAGTTTGATGTTGGTGATAAGCTATTCCTTAAATATCTCCTTAGAAGAAGGTTATGTGATTTGGAATCAAGGGACAATTAACCCCATACAAATCAGTACTTATGGTATTCTTGATCATATTGGGTAGTATAATGTTGATTAGAAATTTCATTGAACCTATCCAATGTTCATGACATGTCTTATGTCTCACTTTTCAAGATGTAAATATCGGATCCTTCACATGTACTAAACACAGAGGTTGTACAATTGGAGCACAATCTTTTTTATGAGGAATAAACGATAGAGATTTTGGATTAATTATATAAGGGTTTCATAATAAGAATATTCACTTGGTCAATTTGATTGGTCAAACCATAAATTTTAGGATTTTATGTGGGAACCCAAGGATTCCATGAAGTATTAAAATCCCCATTTTTTTATAATAATGAAAATTTGATGGAAAATTCTTATAAAGGGGTATAATGTGACACCCCATATTTTTATAATATATTTTAAATTAAAATAAATTCACTTTTTTAATATATTTTTATGCACACAACATTATAATTGAGTGAAAAATGGAATAAATTACTAAATAGTGAAATAAAATTGATAAAATTACTGACTTTGTAAAAGTGGTAAAATTCACATAGAAAATTACCATTGATTCTATATTAATAAATTTTATTGATTTATTATTTTTAAATTTGTAATCCTAAGTAATGATATAAATAGAATTTAGTAATTAAATTCAATGAATAAATGTAAAAATACTGAACAAGAACCATGCAATGGTTGTCAAATGACAATAAATACCATTCAAATAGATCTTATTTAAACAGAACGGTTTTATTTATAATCATTATTTTTTATAAACATGATTTTATTTAAATTGTAATTTAATTTTTTTATAGTATTATTATTATGTAATGGAAATTTATATACGTGAAAGAAATGATGATCATTCATTGAATTATTATAAAATGGTTAAAAATGAAGATAAAATGATTGGAATGTAAAACAAGATATTTTTCATAAAAATATTTTATTATACAGAATGCATTTTTTATTAGAAATTAAATTAATCCCTACTTAATTATGATTTAATAAAATATTTATATAATATATTTAGTTATGTAATTTTAAATTAATCAAACTTTTTTTACCAGGATGGAAATGAGTATAAATTTATTTTAATACTAAAAATATATGTTTTGTAAAAATGTTTTCATTACTTTTGTGCACGAATTATAGAATTAATTTATTAGAATTATATAAATTGAATATGATAAATTTGATTAAAATTATTCAATCACATGTTCAAAATTTGGTTATATGTTCGATTTATTTTTTTGGTTATAAAAATATGTAACCTAGTTAAAAAACTAGTTGTCGTGTTTAAGGTTGAAATGTGTTAAAATTTATTAAACTAGTGGATAAGGAATATAATATCTCCCAAAAATTATATTTATATTATTGGTTGATTATATTTCAACCTATCCTCACATTATGTTCTTAGCTGGACTAAATTGGACCCACATTCCCTTAAAATACATTTATTGTATTTAAAAGTTTTTAATATTCACAAGGGTACCACTCCTGTCCCTTATATCAGGATCCCTCCTCTCTTGGATTTTTTACACAATTTGAGCACCTTATCTATAATATGATCTACCCAATATCTTACCAACTATCCTCAAAACATCGTAAAGGTTTTGTTATAAACAAAATTCCTACCTTAGAAGTCATAAATTGTAATACAAAGTACGACATCCAAAGAAGAGGTAATTATTAGTACCAATCTATTTCAGGTTTCATTCTTTATTAACCTCTACAAATCTTGTTTAACAATATTAATATAATTAAATAAGTATATTTACATTAATTAAATTTTTTATGTTCTCTTTCATACTATTTTGTATCAAGTTTTCATCTAAAGGAAAGTGAAAACCTCACTCATGTGTATGTTCAAACTACCGACTCTACTGAGTGATATATTTAAAATTTCAATAAATACACTAATGATTTATAATAAATAATTATTTAATAAATATATATGATTTTTTAAAATAATTATTATTCTTAAAGTATAAATTATTATTTACGGTCCTTTCTTTCCATCCGTTGATAAATTAAAACATCCCATGTGTGTATAGACTACCCTCTATAAGAAATGATGTAGTAAATATTTAATATTTTCCTTTCATGGATGGTTCTAAAATTTTATAAAATAAATAAATACTATATTTATGACATGATTATGAATCTTTATCCATGAATAAGTTGAAGGATCATAACCATTCAAACCGGGACATGCATAAAAATGAAACGGGTTAACATCGAAATTTAGATTTTAATTAACAATTATCAATAAAATAGTAAATATAATTATAATGAAATTATATATAGGAATATAAGCCCGAATATGGTTAAGTTATAAAGGAATAGAAAATATAAATTTATTATATAGGATGTCAGAGTGCATATAGGGTGTTGTAAAATTGTATTCCCTTGACCAAACTTGAAAATAACTTTTTGGTTATCAAATCATGTATACATAGAGTTACGCATGTTTTATACTTAACATAAAAGTTTCAAAAAATCTATATCTATTATTTATATGGTAATGACCATAGATTATTTTCCCCATCAATAGGTTATATAATTTTCTATCTATAATGATATCCTTGAGATATTATTGTGTTAATCCTAAACATATGTCTTATGGTCTAGATACATCATGTAGTCTAGACACAAATAATGTATGAATATATGGTGATGTGGGATAATAAGAATTGATACTTATTCTCATGAAATTCTAACTTAGAGATCTAAAGTATATGAGGTCATGAGGACTAGATCACCAATAAGAACACCATATGTTTTAGATTTCAGTGGTATTTTCTATTAGTGGATCTGTGTATTTGTATCTCAACATGAGATCACTAAGAAAATTACTCATTTTCTTACATACATTAATGAAATAAGAAAACCATTAAAAACATTTCTGGTCGAGGTATGTTGGGTTGGATTCATCATTTGTTGAATGATATTGATTGAATGGTCAAGATATATTTTTTTATAAACAGAAGAGATGTATTTTAATTAGTCGACTAGGATTGTAGTACCATTATTAAATCCATGTCTATTGTGATTTAAGGTAAGAATATATAGTATGTTAATTAATAAATGAAGTAATAAATGATGATGGCATGAATTTTTCTTCCCACTTTTTGAGATATTATGAGACAAAGATATTATATTAAATGGTGTGTATTCATATGAGGTTTTTGTTGTTATGAATAAAATATATATTCTTAGGGGCCATGATGGGGTGTTAGAATCCATCCCCAGTCTATGAGTAGAACTAATTACTTTGGGATAAGGACCTAGAGTGTCAAAAACATAGTATATTCATGTGTCTGGCCTATGCTCTATGCATAAGAGTTTAGAACATGGGGAGATCCACCATGAGGATCGGGTTTTGTTTGAGTTTGATAGATAACTAGAAAAAAAAATTTAAATATTATTAATATTTATAATTATATTTTTTTGAATTTATTTTCTCACTAAACAATAAATAATTTTAATACATAATAAATAATTTTCAAATGAATATTATTATTTACTGTTTGTTAATTATTAAATGAGAGAAGCATGTTTATTTAATTAATCAAATTTTATCACATAACATATATTGGATTTTACATGTACATGATAAAATGTAAATAACATATAGGACAAAGTTTTTAATACATTTAGTTTTATTAGAGGCTTGTTTTGATGGTTTAAGTTAACCATCGACATAAGTGTAAATTTCAAAAACTCTGAACCAACCTATATAATAATTGATAATATAAAACTATAGGTATTATTCATTCTATAATATTTTTTTATTGTGGGTTAGATATTGGTAAAATGGAAAGATGGGTAGCGGTGGGGGTGAATTTCCTTTTAAAAATTATAGGAAAATAATCCATTTTTAAAAAGTTCTTTAAAAATGAAATATATATGAATTCAATTTTAAAGTGATATAATATATTTAAATATATTAATTAAATAATTAGAATAATATTACGAATGATTGAATAATATACTGATTAAGCATGTTTGATGGATTATAAAAATATGAAATAATGGTTAAATGTTATAAATAATTGAAAATTTTGAATGGAAATTAGACAAGATATTAGGTAAATAATTATGAAAATAGTATATGAAGGTACCCTTATAAATGCCACCTTAATACCATAAATATTTAATACATTAGACCATTGTATTTAATGGTACACAAGGTAAAAAAACTATCCCTTTATTTTTTAAGTTATAGAGTAAAAACAGATAAAATATACACTGGCTCCTTAATAAAAAATCTTGAAACCACAAAATAAATAGTGTCTTTCCTTTTTAAAGGAAATAGAAATAAAATCATATTCTATCAAAACATAGAAAGTAGTAGAATTTCTTTAAGATCATTAAAGGTATCATCATGATGTCCCAAGCTTCTTTTTTTATTTTTTTAGTGATCGTTCTTTCTTTATCCTGCAAAGTTCCCCAATCTATACCCAGAATTCAACCATGCCTACACCCCCTACAATGATGATATACCAAGTCCCATGCTTTCTAAATAAGTATTTCAATATCTGTGTCTTATCAGTTTGAGACATCTAATGGCTCTTCATCCTTCCTTGTCAATGGTTTTATTTTTTATGAGTCATCTAAATTTATTTCTAGCATGTTGTCCACTCATCCAAGAACATGCTTGATTCCAAGAATCATACACCTCCTCATCTCCTATCGTAGGGTGTTGGGAATACTCCATTAGAGTCAGTTCTGGCTGCAACACATTTACATGCATCATTAGAGTGAAGATAAGGCTGGAGTTTCTCATTTGGTCATCCATGTGTGTGAATTTGGAGTATCATCGAATCACATCTGCTCCTGGGAAGAAAAAAGGGTATCCATACATCTTTCTAGCTCGCATTGCTGAAGAGATGGGGTAGGATCTATCTTCCGCACAAAGTGTAGGGACAACACAAGTTTGTCCTTCATGAGAATCAACAATTTCCACCTGCACATGAATGGAAGCTTTGTCAGGGGAAGATTCCGTGCATTTCATGGGAGATGGAGACTCTCAATGAATATAATGAACAGTTGGAGAGAATTAGAATACAATAAGAGAGTAATTTGGATATTTAAATTTATTCACACTGTATAATTATAAAAAATATATAGAAATTAAAGTACATTCAATGAAAATAATCATGTTTGAAATTGCAGAATTATTTTCAAGTAATTTATATATATATTGAAAAGGAATCTAAAGGTCTCTATTTATAGGGTTCTTATAAGTTGGTAATGTTCTAGAAAACATCAAGAATATTTTAGTCAAGTACATATATGTTCAATGTATTTTGATAGAATGCTCAATATCGTATAAAAAATTAACTCTACAAGACCAAAGAAAAAATAATATAATATATTTTTAAAAAATATAATAATATTTCAGAATTATCGTAGTGTGAAATAGAATATTGATACAACTATAATTTTTATTTAAAATCTATTATTAAAATTAAACTAATTATAAACACACATTAAAAAATTCTAAAATAGTTAAAATAATAGGTCTAATATAACACATAAAACACTAAAAAAATATTCTATAATATTCAAAATTTTAATTTCAAATAAATATATGCGATAAGATCAAAATTTAGACATAAAACATATAAAATATTTAAAAAAATTGAATTAGATCATTAGATTACAACATGATTTTATAAACATTAAAAAAATGACACAAAATAATAAATATGAAATATTTTATTTTTGTAATGTCCCAACCTCGGAGCCCCTAAAATGGTTCCCCAAGCTAGTTGGTCAGAGACCTCAATCATGACTCCCCTTACACTAGAGGATATTAAATATAAGTTAGGCTCTAAAATGGTATGTTTTTGAGAATATAACTTCATAATCATAGTGGAATAATCGTAAATGATACCAAAAAAATTTAAAGAAGTATAATGATGAGAATTAGAATATATCATTTAAAATAAATAATAAATTTTCTATTAATCATGTATTTACATTATATAATGTTCATGAAACATACATACAATTGGTATAAAAATATTCATGGCTAAACTAACAACAACAAAATGAAATAAAGGCTATAACTCTAAAAGGTATCTTGAGTACATAATATGTCACTGCTCTAGAAATCCCATTTCCAATACTAGTACATAAAAAAACAGTACATAGAATATTCCATGTTCTTATCCTATAGTCAGGATATAATATGTTCGGGTACCAATCAGTATCCCAAATAGGGTGTTAGATAAACTCAGGAGGCCACAACCTATGAGGTATAATTCAATCCAAATCTGAGTATAATATAAATTAGTTTTTAGGTATAAAAAAGTAAATCCATGATGTAAATTTAATGAATTCTAATCGGGCTTAGGTTTCTCAAGGACAACTTTCCAACCATACATACATCCGCCTAACCAAGAAATGTCTATGAATATATCTTTCTGCACATATATATAGATATAATTAGATATATATAAATATTATTACTTTTGAATATATATACACTATATAAGTAGTAACATATACAGCCATATATATAGATATGTGGTGTATCTGGGACCCGAGGTGTAACTCAACAATCCAAGAATAATTATTAGTGAAATGTTTTAAATAAGAATCATGATGCATGCATTTCTCATGGAATAATTTAATGTCCTGAATTTTTACATTTATTATATTTTTAATATTATATGGATTAATTTTGAGACCATGCGCTAAGATGGAATGCAATCTTGAGGCCCTGTGTTCACAGAAAAATTTCCTAAAAAATATTAACCATTTAGTAGCACCCACACATAGTTTCCCTAAAGAATTGAAATAAATCATAAAAAGTTAACCATAAAATAAATATGAGGGAATTTTTGAGATTATAATGATGCATTTACCCTAGGAACGACCTAAATTTGATCGTTGTGGGTCATCTGTGGAAAAATATATCAAGGACGTAACTGTAAAGAAAATAATTAAATAAAATTATTCTATTTTTAAATTATAGTAACACTTGAATGGTTACTTGGATTAGAAATTGAATACTATAAATGAATTCATATTTTTGGGTCTCTCCTAAAAATTAATTAACTTTAGTCATCGCATATATTCTATAAAAAACATGAAATTGACGTGATCATTATTAAATAATTAAAATAAAATTTATTTTATTTTTGAAGTTATTTTCTTTAAATAAACATTATATTGAAATACTAAGGATATCTGCATAACCCTAGGAATGTTAGAGAATCACTAGGGAGGAATTTGGAGAATCCTATAAAAAATGATGATGGAATCACAGATCGATGATCGACGAATGGAATTCTTAATGAATCTCACCAACAATGGAGACACATCAACTGATTTTTTGTCAATGTGTAATCAAAATCTATGGTATGATGCATTATTTTTTATTTCATTCCTCTTTATTTAATTCAACGATGAATGTGGACCAACTAATGACTATTTTGATCCACAATTCGATAGTAACCTAGCGGGATGGGTTTTATTTCTACGAGGTTTATTGAGAGTTTGATCTTCTGACTATTTTTTGACAAATTATATTTTTTATCTAATGGAAATGAACCATGATTGACACAAACATTGATCTATGTCCATTCCTATTGTTTTATTTATTCTTTTATCCCACATTCATCGTTCATCGCAGGTGTTCTAAGATTGGTTTGATACTCAACATATCCTGATCAATTGATCATTTCACACCAGATTCATGGCACAATGATCTGATATCACATATCTTGGATTATTGAAACACGAAGGAGGTGTGAAGATAGACATTGAGTGATTCGGATGATGGTGCATCTCTGAATCCATCCTCTTCGATGTTCTTTGGAATAATGATGAATGGACATTTTAATCCATTGTGTGACTGGATCAGAAGATGAAACAAACTTTTCTGATTATGGTGTGACTAAAATATGATTGATATTGAGATTATCAATAAGGCATGTCTAGAATGGTTTCCGGATATATTAAGGAGTCGACCAAAGTAGAAACGAGGTATTATAGAAAATATCACGCTACACAGTGGGTAATCTTGGATTACATGAAGTGAGGGTCCCCAGAGCATTGACTAGGGTTTCATGTATGAGATATGTATCAAACGATGTGTGGAATGGACTACACGTCTTGTGGCATATCTTGAATAACTAGTTGTGTAAAATGGGAAATACACAAACATAGTGAGGAGTAAATGAGTTTCCTACATGACGTGTAATCCCCTACACAACTTGTCCTAGTCCAGGTACATTGACTATCCTATGTACCGGTACATGGGAATAGATACACGGGTTGACACCATGTACGTTCCCACAACAATAATATATGGGTAGACCCTAGATGGAAGGATAGGTCATGCGACTCCATATACACTCAGTGTATCCCTCTTGTACAAGACAGAGTTGGAATGACATGGGCCATTAAACAATGGTAGTACTCGGTGTCAAGGGACATGATGTATGACCCTACTACCAGCCATGAACCCATTTTATACATGGATATAATCTCTTATCCACCAAATCATCAACATGTTTAATTAGGGTTCGTGCCCTAGATAGTTTCCCTAGAGGTTGGAGTGAATCGTTTCTTACTCATAAGATGATGATCCCTTTAATAGGACATCTAGATAAAGTCATTGGATTCCCCCAAGATGGCTGGTGTCGGATCATCTATTTATATTCATTACCTAGGTATATTCTTTGGTATTGACGCGACCAATCCTACTAGATTTAGATCCTCTACAAATCTGGTTAATCTAGATAGAGTGATGGTATCACCCCATGTCTCTAACTATGATGTCGATCTGTTGTATCGTATCTATCTCTTTGCATATATTAGTGTATCTCTCTCATGATGATTCCCGATGAACAATAATTCTTAGATGGGTGTCATCCGTGCTATCAGAATCAAGAGTTTGTACTTCTGGATGAGTGGTTTGTGCAATCTTCGAGCTGAATTGCTAGAGGCGGTATGTGGTAGTTAAGACTTACCTCTAGACGGAATGTAATCAATTGAGTATATAAGGATATATTTGTATATTTTTTATAGGCATATAATTTTATAAATATGACTACACATTTCTTTGGGTATTGGTTTGTGGTTTTGGGGTCTCCTATTGAGTATTTTTATACTCACACCTATATGGGCTTTGACTACACATGTCGTGTCTTATATAGACAAGTGAGCTTTTAATGAGTCCTAGGTGGAGAAAGAGGAGATGAATATTTTTGAGATCAGTTAAGAGGAGGTGTTCCTATAGCTATAGATAGTAGTCCCAGTACCTTTGTTTATATGTCAGACTTGTGGTTAATATCATCATTTGGTGGGCTTGTATTTGGCCAAGTTTCATTGTAGTTTAGTTTATTATCCTACTTTATTGGTTGGGGTATGGTGGTATGCATGAATTATTTTTTTGTGGTTTTCTAAATTTCACCATTTTAGTGTCTTAAAGATATGTGTGTATATAAAACAATATGGGAAATTCTTCCCTTTTCAGTGATATGCCTACTCGGTGCTAGTCACCTGCCCCTGGCCTATTGGAGGCGGGCATGAGGAGTTGAGGCACATGACCCACTAGGATAGTTCATAATAAAGATATATTAGTGGATGTTTGTTGTACTTTATTATTTATAATCTATTATATTGGTTTTATGCATCATTATTAAGTGTTTTATTCTAGATTTCAATCTAGGGACTTCATTATTGGTGTGGCACCTAATGTATCCATACACTAAGACTCTGATAACCCTCTTTCAACTAAGAACACGAGAGCATTGGTTGAAGTTGAAATAATGGTACATGAAGCATATAGGAATAGTTTTTGGTTCCATTTATTTCACAAGACATATATCATTATATAATCATTGACTGAGGTACATGTTGTTTTATTTCAGGATGCCGCTGAGAAGCATACCAAGTAGGATTTAGCATCTTGATCTCAAGGATGACCAACTCAGAGACGAGGCTTCGATACATGGACCAGTTCCCCAGATGTCACACTTAGGTGGTGGACTGTCCATACCACCACAAGTAGAGCAGAACACAGTACCGACCATACCAGAGGAAGAGTTTTATAGAATAGGTGTGCTTCATGAGTATCTGCAGTAGAGAATATTGGGGTTGTGTACCCAAGCCCAATCCCCAAGCAGCAGAGGAATGTCTTGAGGTGGTGACCTGATTTTTCCATCTAGCCAGGACACCAACATACCAGATGGTGGTCCTATAAATGAGCCTTCTACATGGATTAGCAGGGCAATGGTGGTGTTTAGTTAACAGATCTTACGATGGGGAGACTCTTTCAAGGGTGGAGTTTGAGAAACTTTTTGGAGAGGAGTTATCACCTTATAACCTAAATGATATGCATATCTAAGAGATTATACATCTCTGAAAGGAGGACAAGTCTATATATATGTATTGATTGAGGCATAAAAACCGCTCTATATACTCCATGGATATGATACATGTTCAATACATTAGGGATTAAACCATCATGAAGTGACTTCATAGAGACATTAGAGCATGTATTATCCATTCGAACATTCCTAATACTGTAGGGGTTCCTAAGATAGATTTGGTGGTGGAAATTTTTTTGGATAGACAAATACAGTTAGAAGTTGTTAGAAGTGGGAATGCATGAGCAGAGAACTCGATAGTAGGGATTTGATATCAGTCACAGGGACCTGGACATGGGAGATATTTCAGGAGGAAGACCCAGAATAGGGGACATATAGTTCATGGCACACATGGTGGGTCTATTCATCCCATATAAAGGTAGTGTTATTCATGTAATGGTAGGGGAAATCTCTCTTAAGATTGTCCAACCCACCATTCTATTGACAGTTAAATCGTGGATGGATCATCGAGGTAGAGAAAACAATACAAACAGGTATACCCATAGGGCAGTGGACATGGAAGAGGAGCTGAGAGAGTAGAAAGAGGTGGTTGTTGATTCAACATGTTTCTACAACCACCCCTAGGTGGTTCACTCCATGCATAGGGATCCAATTGATAGGGGATGGGACATTTGCATTTGGTCAAGGCATATGACCAAGGGGCCCCATGAATGATTTGGGGTATGATCTGTGTATTTTATTCTTTAGTTTTAGTACTGATAGAGACCATTTCTATTCATTCATTTCCCACCATATAAACTATTCACGACCTAGAGATTCTAAATGAACTATTGAATCAATCCATATGCATGGAGACACCTACTGGAGAAGACTTGATAATCTAAAAATTGTGCCAAAAGTGTGACATGATCCTTGGAGGTTAAAGTTTTAGTTGAAACCTATTGGTGGGAAATCTGAGGATTTACAACATCATTATTGGTATGGATTGGTTATCCAAAGTCTATGTCATGACTTACTATTTTAGGTTAAGGGTGTGTTGTGTTCATTGAGATGGATATCGGATTATTTTTTAGTGAAATGGAAACCGAGGAAGAAAAGGATGGACTCATGCATTTGAGGGTGTACCTGATGACATCAGTTGGATAGAATAACCCTTGGTGCAATTGATATTATGATTTACTAATTTCTTGTAGTGGTGGTGGATTACAAGGACATATTTCTTGAAGATTATCTTGGATTACCTCCATGCTGAGAGATATAATTATTCTTTCATATACACCCCATGATGGAACTGATATCTACAACAACACATCATATGGATCCCATATATCATGGAAATATGGGGGTGCAATTGGAGGACTCACATATGAAGGGATTCATGAGACCTGGTGTTTCACCCTGGACAACCCCATTTTTGTTTTCCAAATGGCCTATGGGTACTTGAGGTTGTGTGTGGATTAATAGAACATGAACCAGGTGATAATGAAGAACAGGTATCCAATACCAAAGATCGATGACCAATTTGATCGGTTGAGAATGTGATGATGGTTCATAAATGTTGAACTGTAGTCAATGATTTTGAAAGATGTTGCAGAGTTTGATAAGAACTAAAATCATTGGTTGGAGAGAGGAAGGTGTTACGTACATAGTACCCAACGATGCATCAGGAACAGGTATTGGTTGTGTCTTAATGCCTAGGCAAGCATTGATTTACTTTGGTTCATGCCAATTGAGATTACATGAGTAGAACTACACAACCCATGATCTTGAGTTAGAAGTGGTAATATTCGTGTTGAACATGTGCAGACACTTCCTGATGGGTTAGCGATATATTATCTACTCAAATCAAAAGAGTCTCAAGTATATCTTCTAATCGAAGGATCTAAAATTCATACAGAGGCCATAGATAAAGTTCCTCTAGGATTATGAATTTGAAATTTTATATGCTTCTGGGAAGGGGAACATGGTGGAAAATGATTTTGGCAGAAGATCCAGGTCATAGTTGTTGAATGAGGATTCATAGTAGTTGGAATCATTGATGATATATGTTAATGATGGAGATCGGAAAACGTACCTCCAATCCATGGTTGTTACCACTCAACTCTTACAAAGATTTATGGAGGTATAGCTTGGGGTATGGACTACGATACCCTATACGCTCATATTTCCACAAGGTATGTTCTTGGTATATATTCAAATGGTGGGGAACACATTGTTCTTTTTAGAGGATGTACATAAGTACCAATGGCGTTGCGGTAGGCAGTTCTAGGGGAGTTTCATACATCCCATTTATAGGTACATCCTAGTGTGGATAAAACATAACAAGACCTCCGATATTAGTTTTAGTGTCCATGAATTGAGAAAGGAGTACCAGAGTTCGTTTCTCGATGCCTTAAATTTCAATAAGTGTTAGTCAGGAACCGGGTTCTAGTGGGTTTAGCTCAACACCTTGATGTGATGGAAAGGATGAAGTATGGAATGTCAATCGAATTTTTGGTGGGTTTACCACATATGTCTAGGGGAAACGATGCTATCACGATGATCACCAACCTACTCACCATGTCAGCCCACTATCTAGCTATCTGGGAGCAGTGTTCATGAGAGTGCTTGGGATGCCTCTACATATAGGAGATAGTTCAACTCAATGGAGTTCCATCAACGATTGTTTTAGATTGTGATGTTCATTTTACATGCTAGTTATGGAAGGTATTGAAGGAATTTTTTGGGACTCAGTTATGACTAAGCACAATGTGTCACCTACAAAGAACAACCAGATAGAGTGGACCATTAAGGTCTTGGAGGATATAATTTAGGCTTCAAAGATAGACTTCAGGCATAGTTGGGAGGATCACCTACCATAGGTGGAGTTCATGTACAACAAATGTTTGAGCTCAAATACTCATTAATGGTAAAAAAAATAATCCTAATAATTTAAAAACATGAACTTATATTTTGAATATCCAAATCGTTTGTCATAAAATAAATCTTGGTAGTTTGTAAGGAATAAATTATAAAGGAACATGAATAATGATAAAATAGAATTGGAATAAAAAATGGAATGTGGAACAAACCTATCCATAGAAAATCATTTCAATATCAGCCAAGGGTCATTTCCAAGATCATCATTCCAGTCAAATTCCATTAGTAAATCAAGTTAAATCCTCATTCCATCCCTGTATTACTGAACCATATTTATGTGTTGTTCCAGCCCAGTATTAATAAACCATATTTACTTATCTTTCTATCCATGTATATATAATGATATATAAATATTTACACATTTATTTAAATGAGACATATGTCCCAGCCATATTCTAATGAAATCATCCATACATGTTCCATAAAAACATAATGCAATCATCAACAGATACCCAATGGAATTAAATGGGTTTCCCAGACATCATTCCATAATAATCCATATTAAAAATGGATTTTAGAAATATAATTACATCATAAAAACAATAAAATCAAAAAAATAATAGATATATAAACATAACCCTATTTTAATAATGTGATTTTATATATGGAAAATAATTTTGATAAAACACGTGAAATTAATTCTTGAGGAAAATATCATTTCTTTTTAAAAAACATTAACTTTTCTAAAAATGACACCTATGTTAAAAGAAAAATATTCATTGAAAATATAATTAAAATATTGTAAAGTAATCTCCATGGAAGTAGGGTTTTATGAAAGCGTACCAATTTGGTCATGCCATGTAATTTAAAAGAATACATTTCTCTTGTACTTTTTGCAGATATTTAAAAAAGTAACTCATACCAAAATTGAAAAAAGATTATTTTCATAAAATTTAATAAAAATTAAAAAATTGTAAAAATTGACTATAAAAAATTGTATAACTATAGATAAAATATTATATAATTTTTATTTAGGAAACATTGACATGGATGATAAATATACCCCAGTAAATTCTTTTGTATAAACAATCTGGAATAAAAAATTGATTGAAGAATTATACTTTACCGATTAATAATCAGTTAAATTATATACCTCAAAAAATAAAGAAAATTTTAGGAATAATAAAATACCATAATCTTCATAACAAAAATCATAAAAAAATTAATGGTAAAATTAAACACCACATAAAAGAAATAGGGGGTATATAAGGCATATACCCCATAGAAATACAAGTGAGACAAAATAACCCCTTACATTTGGTGTGATATCCTTTGTATGTTTTTTAAACCTCATGTATAATGATTTAAATTATGTCATTTACTTATTAAATAGTCATATTAATTTTATATGATTTCATATATGATCACATTATGATCTGGTTTGCAATAACATTTTATTATTACTAATTATTTGAGTATTAACAGCTTTATTTTCTTTTGCATGTGTTATAGAATACGATCTGTTTATCAATATTAGGTAAAAGTTATATGATTAAAAAGTGATATTAACATAATATATATCTTATTTATTCATTATATTTATTTATATGTTCATTTTTAATGGATATAATATATAAGGGATCAAATCGCTTCGTGGAGATGGTAGGCCTTACATATGCACGAGGGATGATATCATTCCTCAAATTATGAAATGGTATGAATGTGGATAGAATATTTTCTATTTCTAAATTAATATCATGTTTTAATAATCATATATAGTTATTATTTTCATCATTATATCCATCATATTAAAATGGTGGTGAAATATAGATTACACCATAGCGTGCAAATGGTATGTCGTACACACGCACGCATGGTGATTTTATTTTTCATAGGATGGATAGAAGGTGGAATATGGTTGTTCCATAATATTAATAACATATTAGAATAAAATTGATATTGGAATCATTTTTTTATAAGGACAAAACTCAGTAAGAGGTTTTATAAGAAGAAATAACTTGAAAGAATTGATAAAGTAGATTACCTCTTTTTCGATGAGCTCCGTCTATATCTTCTCTTAAAGGCACCACAATTGGACTTTTGAGAAGAAAAAAACCAATAGAATGTAACTAAAGAAGATTATAAGGTAAATGGTCAGGGTTTAGCTAAACTTTATGGAACAATGTGAATTGAAATTGAGAGGGAGGTGGCACCCTTTTATAATTGAGGTCAGGGGTACATTTGGAATCTCAAAAAATATTATTTTCTAATAAATTAAAACCACATCCCAAAACCTCAAAAATATCATAGTCATGAATATGGGATGAGATAACGTTTTAATATCATCAACCAAAAATTTTTGTAAAAGGTTTTATTTCAATTAAAACATTTTCATTTTAATTTAACACTATGTTATTTCTATTTCATTTTTACTAGGGTGGCAATTATTTCAATATTAAAAAAGTAAAATATATACTTATTTGATGTAAATTAAATCATAAATATATAATTTAAAACATTTTAGACCATATAATAATTATTATATATATTTTGAAAAAAAATTATGATTTTTAAATAATTTATAAAATGTTGTTTTGACCAAATAACATTAGTGTCAATTTTGACAATATTCAATTTATGTATTTTTGAATATATCAAGATAAGATATTATCGTAAAAAAATATTTTATTATATCCATACTGATTATAGGTCATCTATTAAATTCATTGCAAATATTATTTAGCTAAAATTTTATGTATTTTAATATTTTTAATATAATTAATTTGATACATCCATTAATAAAATAATTACTCTAGCAGTATTTTGTAATTATTTAATATACATATTTGTTGGGTAGAAATCGATAATAAAATTATATTGTTATGTTAAATATAATATATTTCATAATAATACTTTTATTTTAATATATATTTTTGAAAATAAATCCTTAAAATTGTTATACTTATTTAAAAATTAATGTGACAATTTTAAAATCACATCAAATAAAATAATATTAGTGTCATAATATCATCTATAAGCCTTCAAATGATCAATAAATCTACCCTTGGATGATTATGGTTGAGATATACTTGACCAATAATATTGGGGAATATATTTTAGTATTTAAATATTTATTATTATTTATTTTATTTTATTTTATTTATTTTTCATGAACTAAATAATTTCTGCATCATCAATTTATAAGTCTTTAAGGTAATTATTTATTTCCTAAAAATTAAAAATAAATCACCTTGATAATTATTTTAAAAAATAGTATTTTTAGTCAAATATATATTCTGTAAAACCTTATTTTAAAAATGATATATTATTTTAAACATGAATGTGACATCTTTAATTTTTCATTAAATAAAATATTTTAAATACCATAATATCTCCCAAATTTCCCCAACACGTCAAAATAAAATTTCTATTAGGTAAATATGTTTATTAAGTTAAATATTTATATATATATTCATCAATACAACCTATTTGTCCATATGTAGGCACATAATAGATATTATAGACAAATAAACTGAAACTTTGTGCCATTCTTTGATTTAATTATTATTTAAGTCATTTTCAGGGAAAAGTTTCCATTATATGATATAAATTATATACTGGTGTGTTTAGGGTCTAATTAAATTTATCAAATAAAATTTTTTTCATTTCTATTGGTCATTTTATATTCATTTTAATTTTATTTTTAAACGAACTTACATAATTTAACCTTAATAGTGGTAACAAAATTTACTGTGGTTACTATTAATATTGGTTAAAAATAAAAGTGAAATACTATATAAATTTGGACCTCTTAAATCAAAATTTGAAATCCATTTTTTAAAATTGAAAACATAGAATTTGAAGAATTAAATTAAAAATAAAACTGGAAAAATTTAACGAAAAATAGTTTTTTTATATGAACCTTTTTAAATGGAAAATTTATTTATTATAAATACTTGTATAAAATAATTTTCAAATACCTTAATTGTATAAAAAAATAACTAAAATTTTAAAATAAACCAAAACATAATTTTATTATGTAATGACTTTAATATAGAATAATGTTTTTAATACAAATCAGTATTCTTACTATTCATTTAAAATGAATCTTATTAGAAAAGTATAAAAATTCATCCAAAGTATAATATTATATTATGAATTAAAATAAAAAATTAATTTTTTCATATTTAATATAAAAAATATTCAAAAATAAATTTAAAATTGTTGGTCAATCAAAAGGCATCAAAACTACATTTTTTTAAAATTATTTTTTTATCGAAAAAATTTGAATTTGTTTTTATATCATCATTATAAAACGTATAATATGAAATATAAATATTATATTGATTCAATAAAGAGTGATTTTATTATTTTGTAGACTCACTAATTTTCATTTAAATATTTCTTTAGAAGGAAGTTAATATTATTCGTACCCTCTATCATAATGACTGTGTTATAATATTTAGTTGTTAAATTATAATCAGTTTTACGTGAAATGAATTCTATAAAAAGAATTTCAATTTTTTATTATAAAAACCCCATCTTAGTGTCTTTAATACTGCAAGCTAATATGGTGTTTCATATAGCACAAGATTATCTTGGCGTAGAAAACAACATAAGACATTAAGAAATTAAAAAAATATATTTCATAAAATCTCCGGGTGTAACATTCTACCACCTTAAAATGAATTTCTTCTTCGAAATTAGTCTAGGATATAAAAGGATTAATATAAGTGTTTTTGTTTCATAGAAACCCACATTATTTAAATTAAGTCTAAAACTCCCTTTTAAAAAGGAATATTTGGAAAATTACAGTTACCCAATGTAAATCATAACTAGGTCACTACGTAGGAGAACATAGAAGACGATTTAGGAATGTCATAAATGTATAAATAATCATAGATATTGATAAATATAATTGATCACAAGGAATTGGGTGATTCATATAATGTTATCAGTCACAAAAAAATAAACAAAAAATTCGTCAAATAGGTCATTGATATCATAAAAAATAATGATAATGGGAAAAAAAATTATATCCCAATACCTTTTTCTATTGTTGAATAATTTTTATGAGAAGATATAATTACTTGATTTAGGTATAATCTCTCCATTGGTAGTGCCTTGAATAATTTCTACTTCCTCTTATATTGAAAGAAGAGATGTTGAATTTTTCAATCCTGAAGTGTTAGCAGATCATGCGATCCATAAATAGAATGATAGGTCATTAAATATGTAATTATCACAACAAAAATGATATCACAAGTAATCAAATACGACTATGTCCACCTCTAGGGAGATAATTATTTAATCTAACAACCACCACCTAGAGTTTATGTAACACCCAATGATTTTTATGAAATATTTTCTTTAAATAATTTTTATTCTTCAGTATCATTTTTGGCATGTAATCATGAGTTTAAACGAATCATGAGAAGAAATTATTACAAAATTCCAATTCTCTACTATCTGTTAGGTTAGAAAAATAATTATAACTAACATATTAAAATGCATTGTGAATTTATTGGCTATCAAATATTTATGGAAAATATAAATCAATTAGATATTTTTATTTTTGAGTGAATTACTTTTGGTAATGAAATTAATGATATATATGTATGTTATATACATAATAAAATATTTTTTATATTCATACAATTGATATTTTAGTCATATGGTATAAATAGAAACATTTTTTATTTATAAAAGCATACTCTCTTTTAAAAAAGTTAATTTTACACCTTTGAATGGAGAAGCCCTATTAAATTAATATTTTTACACATTAATAATTTTTATATAAAAAACTAAACATTTTATTTCTATGAATGATAAAAACTTTTACTTTGGTTGAATTTATGATATTTTTGTGACAACTATCATGTTTCAATGAATAGTAAAAATATGCTAAATTTTAATTGAAAATAACATTATTCATTGAAATACTTTATACTGTTAAGTTATATTATTTAAATATTAAAAAGTATAAATATAATATATTTTTACCAATTAATATAATTTAGGTCATTGGAATCAATTTAACATTAAATTAGGATGTAAAAACTTTTCAATCTTTTGCAATATTTTAACTTTCAAAACAAATTTTCTCTTTTCAACAAAATGATTAATTTTAAATTAATTTCTAAAAATACTATGTTTTAATTTTTCAAAAATGGATTCCTTATTTTGAATCATAAGGTCAAAATTATAAAAATATCTTTATTTTATTTTTTAGCTATATGAATAGTAACTGTGAATAGTAACTTCTGTAAATTTTTTGAATATGGTAAATGGATAAATTGTGTAATTAAGTGGAAAAAAATATTTTAAAATTACCCTAACACGTGTATTAATATAATTATATGATTATAATTTTTCCTAAACATACTTAGGTATAAATGGTATCCATTTTAACCCACTTGGATGAGATTAGGACCTTTAATTTATTTTATTTAAAGAAGAGTGGAATATGTTTCACTTAAACATTAATAATAAAATTATTTTTAATATAAGTTTAAATAGAAGATAAATTAGATTGAAAGAAAAACTTTATTTGTTTATCATGAAAATATATTTTTAACATTTAGGAAATAAATTATTACCTTAAATACTTATACTTGAATAATGGAAAAATTAATTAATTGTTGTGAAATCGATAGAACAATTGTTATTAAAATATTAATAACCATCAAAATGCACTATAACTTGACCTAAACAGTTTTGTTGTGTATATATCGACCATAATAATTTAAGGGTCTACATATTAACTATTTTTAGGCTTATAGAAGATATTATGAAACTTATATTATCTTAATTAATGTGAAGATAAATTTGTCGAATTCATGTTTTAAAGGAGTATAACATTTTTTATGTTGGGTTTTTCATAATATAAATTCGAATACAATTATTCTTATGAATTAAAATGAATTAATTTTTATAAAATTATTTTACATTGAATTTTTATTCGAAAAATAAGTATATTAAATAACTATAAAAAATTGAGGTAGTAATTATTTTATTAATTAAGAGATCAAATAAATGTTATTAAAATATTTAAATAAATATTATTTAAATAATTATATATTTTACCCTTTTAATATTTAAATATTTGTTACCCTTGTTAAAAAATAAATATAATAACTATGTATTGATTAAAATAATAATGCTACAATTGACATAAAAACTTATATAAAATTTATTGGTTTATGATATTAAAACTATAACTCATATCATCTTCAAAATTGGGATACATTGGTTGTTGTTAGGGTGGGTTTGATTTTATTATAAATTAATATTTTTTAAGTTTCCAAAATTGCCCCTCACCTCAATTATAAAAGGTCACTTCCTACCTCAAATCTTCACATAATTTTTAGATTTCAAGCTCGACCATACCCTGATCATTTACCTTATCAAATTCTTTGAAAACATTATATATTTTCATTGATTATTCAATTGCTAACTCTAGTGCTCTAAGATGAGATTAAGAGGAGGCATGTTGAAGAAGAGGTAATATCATTTACCAATTCTGTCAACCTTCTTTCGTCTTATATTTTTACCTCATGAGTTGTTTCATTGTAAAGTAATAAATATAGTGGTATATATATAATGAGATATACTTATGATTATTAAACAATTATTTTCCATCTTCTACCCATCCTATGAAAAATGAAATCACCATTCGTGCATATGTATGGATTACCATCTCTACATCGTGGTGTAATCTGTTCTTTACCACGACCTTACATGGATGGGTATAATGATAGAATTAATAAATATAAATATTATTAAAATAAAATTATATTCATTCTAATATAATATACACACTCCACTTCAATAACAGTCAACAATTATGGGAACACTATGGTCGCTCTTGCATACATACGACTTACCATCTCAATAGTGTGATTTGATTCGTTCTAATTAATATTTATTAAATCATTATCAAATAAATTAATTAAATGAATAAATATGATATATATTATAATTGTACCACTATTTAAATTATATAATAATAAACTAAATAAGTAACAAGAACATATCCTAAAAAACGCGCATAAGAACGTATAGATGTTAATACCCAAATAAAGAGTAACAACAAAATGTTACTAACAAACATATGAAAATATAATCATAAATGTTATCATAAAAATTATTATGATTAGGGAATAAAAATTAAAATTACTGAAATCATTATACATGAGTCTTGGAAACATAAATATCATATTGGGCCAAAGGTAAGGGATAACTTTGCAAATCTCATTTTTATCCGAGATTGATAATTCATAAGTATTCACAGGGGTTTATTTTCATCCTCGTCCATCTTTCCAAAATATGTATTTAAAAATATTCTTTATATCCATCTATAATTTTTTAAATATAATTTTACACACTTGTTAATATTTACTAAATGGTATGAATGAAATATTTTTTAGTTTTTTATACGAGGTACTTTTTGACATTTCCAGCAAATGTACGAGAAGAATATTTTTTTAAACTTGTATGACATTAACAGATTTTTACAATTTCATAATTCCTTATTTCCATGAATCAACCCCTATATTATTACATATTTATTTTTATATTAAATTATTTCTTGTAAAATTTCCTTGCATTTTGAGGCTTGAAAATATTTTTGAAGGAGAAAGAATATTTTCCTCAAGAACATATTTTATGTGTTTTATCAAAAAAAATACATTTATGATTACATTATTTTAATAATGTTATATTTATATACTTTTTATTAGTAAAATTTAATTGTATTTAAGATGGAATCTTATTTAAGCAGCCTATTTTTTATATGAATTATGATGGAATGATGTTTAAGATACCCATTTTACATCATGGGTTATTCAATGGTGAATGTTTTAATGTTTTTGTTACACACATAAAAATGGTTCTATTATGAGATGGTTGGGACTATATCTCCCCCCAATTCATTTGGTACTTATTTATATATCATGAGATAAACAAGGTCGGAAAGACAAATAAATCTAGTTCTGTAATACAAGGCTAACAAGAGGAGTGAACTCTGTTCAGTAGTGAACTCTATCTGCTATGATGGTCTTGGCAATGAGACCTAACTAATATGAAATTATTTTCCATGCTTATGTGTGTATGCCTTGAAATTTCATGTTTTATGTTATGAGTATTTGGATTTAATTTTACTTTTATGATTTATCACGTGACATGATATTATGATCATTTATATGCAGGATAATATTTTAAAATTGTATGTTCTTATAATATGATTCATATTTACCTTGTTCACCCTTACTGAGGATTTGATCTCAACCTTTCATATTTTTATTTTCCCAATGTAATGAAGAAGGGTATTAAGTACGATATGCAAAAATGAGTCTAGTTATGAAGAAATACGTTAGAGATAATATAGATGTTTTATGAAACTGTTGTTTATGTTTCCCAGATTCTAATGACACTAAACCTATATGGTCCTAGTGTGTTTTTTGTTAAGTTATGTAATAAATATTTTCCAATGTTGAATTAAAATATATAGGTAAATTATGGGTCTTTATAGTTGGTATCATAGAAAAGGTATAGTTAACTTTTGGAAACTAGGATGAAAAAACTTTAGTAAGAACCATAAGGATATTTATAAGTATAGGTTACAATACTATCATAGTGTTTTAGAGATGATCATAAATAACATAGGATAAAATATAATGTTTCAAAAATTGATATTTTATTCATGATTTTTGGGGAATTATCATTATTGTTAGTGTCACTGACACTATGATTCTTGGTTTTAGTCAATGGATTGCACCCGAAGGAACCGTGTTAATGCATAATGCAAAAGGAAATGAAATGATTGTCCCCCAAAGAAACCAAATGTTATAGGAGTTAGAATGAAAAATCTTATAGCCATGCTCACATAACTTTATCAAGATATGAATCATGCTGGACTTCCAAATGATCAAAGGATAGAGTAACATTCTATTGAATACTTCATGAGGTAGAATCCACTTTCATTCAGTGGGTCTTCTGATCCATTAGTGGTTGAAAAATGGATCATTACCATTGAAAATGTATTTTCATTTCTACAATGTTCTGAACTTGATGAAGTCGTCATAGTATTATATCTTTTGGTAGGGGAAGAGATAAATGGTAGAATCTTATCAAGAATATGAGAAAAAGATGATATTGATTCAATGGAATGGGATGAGTTCAAGAACATAATTTTCATTAAGTACATTCTTCGTATTAGTCAAAAAAATATCTTTTAGGAGTTCCTTGAACTTAAAAAATTATTATGAATCCATGGGTACCTATGAAGAAAACTTTAAAACACTTGAAAGGTACACTTCTAGAATTATTATCCGACCTGATAGTATAAATGATCGATTCTTTAGTGGATTAAATCCAAGAATCCGAATGTCATTTGAAAAAATGGACTTCAATAGATTTGAGGAATTTGTTCGATGTGATCTAAATTTTGAGATGGATATTGGTGTTACCCATCAGTCATATGAGTTCGATAAGAAGTGAAAAATGGAATTCAAATGGAAAAAGTAAGGACCACGCTGAAAGAATGAGAGTTTTTTCTTATTCTCAATGGGTGGAAAGAAACATTGAGGGAATTGTATCAAAGGTAGTAGTAAATATTTTATGTGTCGAAAAGAAGGTCATATTGTAGTTGAAAACAAATTTGATGTGAAAAAGATGTCAAATGATGTGAACAAATAAAATGCTACATAGAATGAACCTCCAATACATCAATGCTACAAGGACAAGGAAATGGGGAATAATTCCAATAAATTCCCTAATCCAGTGGTTATTAATGATGATAAACATCAATAAAATATAAATTCTAAAGACATAGTAATTTCACATGCAATCACTATTGGCGACATGGAGTACGATAATGATGTGGTGAGAGGTACACTTACCATACACTCTAAAGAAGAAAATGTTTTATTTGATTCAGGATCCAACCACGCTTTTATTTATAAGAATTTTTATAAGGGTATCAATGTATTACCTAGACAATTAGATGTTGTGTTTTCTATGATAAATCTTAATGGCTCCACAGTCGCATCAAAAGTATATAATTCTTCATTGGTTGATATTTGTGGGAAAGTGATTCCTGAAAATCTTGTGATCCTTTCTATAGTGGAATTTAATGTGATTTTTGGCATGGGTTAGATTTCTCTATATAGATCTCATATCAATTTTCATGTTAGGGAAGTCACTTTCCATATTATAGATCATCTATGGTCATCTTTTAATGAAAAGAGGAATATAACCTTCCAATGGAAATTTGATTTATCCTATGGGCTTTGGTTTCTATAAATGAAGATTATTGATCTCAGATGTTTGGGGAGAAAATCATAATTAATAATACGCCTATTGTACAAGAGTTTGATGATTTATTTCAGGGGGAATTTCCATGTCTTCCACCAAATCGTGAAGTATACTATTCAATAGAACTCATATTGGGAGCTATGGATATTTCAAAGACACCTTATAGAATAGAACCAATTTAGTAATAGTAATTGAAGAAGAAAATCCAACATAATCATAATAAGGTATTCATATTCCCGAGTGCATAACCTTGGGGAGCACCTATTTTGTTTGTTATGAAAGCAGATGGATCAACAAGACTATGAATTGATTATCAAGAACTTATCAAGATCATTATCAAGAAAAAATATCATCTTCCAGGCATTGATGATTTATTTTACCAACTAATCGGAGCTCAATACTTTTCCAAAATTGATCTTCATTTAGGATATCCTCAATTAAGGTTCAATAAGAAGGATATACCAAAGACGACATTCCGTACAATGTTTGGACACTATGAATTTATAGTGATTCCTTTTGGTCTTACCAGTGACCTTAATATCTTCAAAGATCTAAAAAATAGAGTCTTTAGAGAATATATTGATCAATTTTTTATTCATTATAGATGATATTCTTTTCTATTAGAAGATCAATAAAGAACATAAAGGCCACTTGAGAATTGAACCAAATACCATGAGATAAGAGAATATTTATGAGAAAATTTCCAAGTGTGAATTTTGGCTTAAAAAAGTTTCATTTTTGGGTCACATAATCTTAAGATAAGGTATATTTGTGGATCCATTAAAATTAAATGTTTTTGAATGTTGGATAAGGCCAAAAACATTAACATAGATATGATGTTTTCTTATTTTGGCTGGATATCATCTTTGTTTTATGAAACATTCTCCATGATTATCTAATCCACTCATCAAGTTTATTTAGAAAATATATAATTTCATTTGGACTGAGCAATGTGAAGATAATTTCAAGGAGCTAAAAAAAAGGTTAGCCAGTGCACCTGTGCTCACACTTCCTTGTAGTGGAGAATGATTTGTGATCTATAGTGATGCATCCATGTAAGGGTTATGATGTTTTCTTATGAAAAATGATATGGAGATATAATATTGCTCATAGTAGTTGAAAATAGATGAGAAAAATTACCCAAACCAAGATTTGGAGTTAGCTACGGTAATCTTTACATTAAATATTTGGAGGCATTATCTTTATGTGGAATGGTGTGGTATTTATACTACCATTAATATATAAAGAATATTTTCACAAAAAAGGATATGAATATGACCCAAAGAAGTTGTTTGGAGTTGATTATAGATTACGAATTCTCAATAAATTACCACTCAAGAAAAGATTACAAGGTGGTAGATGTTTTTAGTCTTCAAGCCCATGCTAGCCTATACATGATGAGGATAAAAAAAGATAAAATATTTATTTATTTTTAATGGATGGATATTGAAATTTTAAATTAAGGGGATAAATCTTTTTTTCTCAAATGAATACTCAACCATCTATACATGTTAATATTTAGGAGGCCCAAAAGAATGGTGTAGAGCTAAAAAAGAAGTCGAGAAATGTTCTTAAATTCGACATTGAATGTGAGAAAATAATAAGATTCTAGAATGGGGTTTGTATTCCTCCCATACCAGAATTAAAGGAGTTATTGGATGAGGCTCATAGTTATTCAATATCTATTCACCATAGAAGAACAAATCCATTCATGGACCTAGAAGAGTATTTTCGTTGGGATGGTATGGAAGGACATGTTACCAAAAATGTCACTCGGTGCTTGGTTTGTGAGTATGTTAAGGCTGAGAGACAAAAGACTAAGGGGATGATATAACCATTACCCATAAAAGAATGGAAATAGGAAAACATAAATATGGACATTATTTTCATACATCCCAAAATATCTAAATTCCATAATTCAATATGGGTTATATTTCATCACCTTTCAAATTTAGAGTACTTAATTTTTATTAGAGGGGATTTACCTATTGATTACATTTCCAGTATATATGTAATGTAAGTGGAAGATTTCATGGAGTACCACTTTCCCTTATATTTGATCAGGATCCGAGATTTACGTTGATGTTCTAGAGAAGTCTTCAGCATGCTCTGGATAAAGAGTTATGTTTCAAAACTGCATATCATCCTTATACATATGATCAGTCTAAGATAAAACTTCAATCTATAGAATACATGTGGAGAGATTTCTCTTGGTATTTTAGAGGTGGTTGTGATCAATATATACCATTGGTGGAATTTTCTTATAACAATAGCTTTCACTCCCATATCCATATGGCTCCTTATGAATCCCTCTATGGGAAAGAGTTCGGGACTCTAACTTGATGAAATGAAGTCATAGAAACAAAGCTATTTAGACCTGATATATGTTGATGAAATGGAAGAAAAGATCAGATACATTCAACAATACATAAGAGAAGCTCAAAGTAGACAATAAAGTCATGTTAACAAATGATCAAAAGAACAAGATTTGAACGTGGGTGATAAGGTGTTTCTATGAATATCTCACTTGAAGAGAGAAATTAGATTTGGAAATTAGGGAAAGCTGAGCCCCGGTTATATCGGTCCTTTTGAAAATTTGGATCATTTTGGGAAGGTATATTATCAATTGGAACATCCACTGAATCTCTCTCAAGTTTATGATGTGTTCCATGTATCTCTTCAGAGAAAGTACATATCTGATCCTTCACATGTTCTAAGCTAATATAATGAACTTTTGGATAATGATCTTTATTATGATGAACAAGTGATAGAGATTCTGGATCATAGCGAAAAAGTTATACCAAACAAGACCACTCACTTGGTTAATGTTTTATAGAAGAACCACTAATTTAAAGAAGCTATATGGAAACTTTAGGATAATATTAGGGAGAGGTATCCTCATATGTTTATTTCCAATTGGTGAATTTCATGGGTGAAATTCAGTTTAAAGGGGGTAGAATGTAACACCCATATGTTTTTATGAAATACTTTCTTTAAATAATTTTAATTCTTTAGTATCTTTCTTTTCATGAATACATGAGTTTAAAAAAACTGAAAGAAATCTGTATTATGAAATTTCCATTATATCTTAGACGTTAGGTTAATAGAAATAATTATAACTAACTTAAGAAAATGCATTGTGAATTCATTGGCTATAAATTATTTATGAAAAATATGAATGAATTACATATTTGTATTTGTGAGTGTATTACTTTTGGTAATGATATTAATGATATATATATATATGTTTCTTATATACTTAAGAAAATATTTTTATGTTTATCCAATGGATATTTTAGTAATATGATATGACTAAAACCCTATTTGATGTGTAAACAAATATTTTTTTAAAAAGTTAACTTTTACAACAATGAAGGGTGAACTCCTTTTAAATTTATATTTTTAAAAATTAATCATTTTTATATGACAAAAAAAAATTCTATATTGAATAGTGATATAAAAATTTAATTTGGATGAATTTATGGAATTTTTCTCTTAACTTTCATTATTTATGAATAGTAAAAATTGATAAATTTTAATTTAAAATAAAATTTTTCTTGAAATAATTTATATTGTTAAATTATTTTATATAGTTATTTCAAATTATAAATAGTATATATTTTTACCATTTAATATAATGTAGGTAATTGTAATAAATTTGACATTAAATTCATAAGTAAAAACATATCAAACTTTTTCAATATTTTATCTTTTCAAAACTCTTATCTAATTTCAAGAAAGGTATTAATTTTAATATAATTACTAAAAATTTTGTGTTTTGAATTTTGAAAATGGATTAAATATCTGGAATCAGTAAGTCTAAATTATGTTAATATCTTTATTTTAGTTTAAGGAAATATGAATAGTAATATTGGTAAATTTAATTAATAATGTAAAAGGGTAAATCATGTAATTAAGGGTAAAAATAATATTATAAAATTACCCTGACACTTGTATTAATATAATAGAATGATTATAATATTCCCTAAAACATACTCTGTTCGAAATGGTATCCATTGGAACCCACTTGGATAAGATTAAGAAATTTAATATACTTTATTTAATGAAAAGAGAAATATGTCTCAGTTAATCATTATTAATTAAATAATTTTTAATATAAGGTTATATAGAATATATATTATATTGAAATATTATTTTTTTTATGATTAAAATTTATTTTTAATTTTTTGTTAATAAATAATTACCCTAAAGACTTATACTTGCATGATGAAAATGTTAATTATTTGATGAGAAATCAAACAAATAATTTTTCTTAAAAATATTAATAACCATCAAAAGGACGAAACACTTGACCAAACCATATTGGTCGAGTATGTATCGAGCATAATCATACAAGGGTCAGCTTATTGACCATTTGGAGTCGAATATAAGAGATTATGTCACTAATATTATTTTATTTAAAGTGAAGGTAAATTTTTCTCATTCGTGTTTTAAAAGAGCATAACATTTTTAATGTTTGGTTTTTCAGATGATAACTTCATATAAAAGTTTTATTTGGAAATATAATGTATTTAACTTCATCATATTATTTTAATTTTAATTTTTATTCAAAAAATAAGTATATTAAAAAACTATACAAAATTGAGGTAGTAATTCTTCTATTTATGAAGAGATCAAATAAATGTTATTAAAAATATTTTAATAAATATTATTTTTGATTATTATAATTTAAAATGATTATTTAGATTAACTTTAATCTATAGGGATATAATAGTCTATTTGGATCTTGGTCCACATCTTATTTTTATATTTTTAAAAATCCACGAAATAAATACTATCAAAATTGACACTATTTATATTTTCTCAAAATAATGATTTCATAAATTATATAAAAAAATATTTTTTTAAAAAAATAATTAATACATATTATATGGTCTAGAAAGTTCTATATTATTCATTTATGGTCTAATTTAGTACAAATAATTAAATATTTCACCCTTCTAATATTGATATACTTGTTAACATAGTTAAAAATTAAATAGAATAACTATGTGTTAATTAAAAAGATAATACTTAAATTGACATAAAATCTTTCCTAAAATATATTGGTTGATGATATTACAACCCTATATCATCTAATATTATAAATTATAATGTTTTTGAGGTTTTTAAGTGGGGTTTGATTTTATTATAGATTAATATTTATGAGAATTTCAAAAGTGCCCCTAACCTCAATTATAAAAGGGAACTTCCTCCCTGAACTCTTTACTTCATTTTGTGCCTTAAAACTCTACCATAACCTATATATTTCCATTACCAACTTCCATAGAAACATTATATATGTCCTTTTCTTCTTAAAAGGCCAACTCTAGTTTTTTAAGTGTAGATTTAGAGGAGGTTCAACGAATAAGAGGTAATATCATTAACCAATTCATTCAATCTTATTTCTTCTTCCACTTCCACATCATGAGTTGTTTAATTATAAAATAATAAATAAAGTAGTAATTATATTATTATTTGATATTATTATTATGAAATAACCATAGTCCACCTTCTACCCATCCTATGAGAAATGAAATCATCTTGCGTCCGTATTTATGACTTACCATCTCCACACTGTAGTGTAATCTGTTATTCACCACCACACATCATGGATGGGTATAATGATATAATTAATAAATATATGTTTTATAAATAATGAATTATATTTATTTTGAGATATTATACACCATCCTCTTCAATATACTTCAACAATTAAGGGAACTATATCGTCGCTCGTGCGTACATATGGCTTACCGTCTCTACAGTGTGATGTGATTCATTCTTCATTATATTCATTAAAACATGATTATATAAAAAAAATTGAATGTATAAATTTGATATATAGAATTATAATTCCATGATTTAAATCATATAACTATAATATATAAATATTAATATGACCTTATTTGATAAAACATTCATAAGATCATAAAGCAGTTAATACCCGAGTAACAACAATGGAATGTTACTAACAAACAAATGAAAATATGATCATAAATGTTATCATAATAAATATTATGATTCTTGAATAAATAATTAATATTATTTAAGTCATTATACAGGAGTTTTGGACACATATAATGGATATCAGGGCTAAGGTAACAGATAAGGTTTCAAATCTATTTTTTATTTGAGATTTTTTCTTTTTAAGTATTTACTGGGGTATATCACTCATCCACCTCCATGTTTCCTAAAAATGAATTTAAATATATTACTTATATCATTATATAATTCTTTAATTTTTATTTTACCAATTGGTGAATTTTTATTAAATGTTATGTATGAAATCATTTTTCATTTTCTGTACGATGTACTTTTTGACTTTTCCAACAAAAGTCTGTGAATAGTGTTTTTTAACTTGTACTCCATGAATGGATTTTTATGTTATCATAACACCTTATTTCCTTGATTATTACCCTAAAATAATACAAGATTATTTTCACATAAAATTTTTTCTTCTAAAAAATCATTTTGGGGAAAGAAAATGTTTTTGAAGAAGAAACCATATTTTCCTCAAGAATTAATTTCATGTGTTTTCTCAAAATTTTATTACATATAAGATAACATTATTAAAATAGGGTTATATTTATATCTCTGTTATTACTATGATTTTATTGTGTTTATTATGTAATGTTTCTTAGGAAGTCTATTTGTTTTATATGAATTATGATTAAAAGATGTTTCAGAAACCCATTTTACTCTATGGGTTATGCTATGGTAAATGTTTTTAATATTTTGTAGAACAAATAAGAATTTTTTCATTATGATTTTGGTGGGACCTATATCTCCCTCAAAGGCATTGGGTAATGGTTTATATCTCATGATATAGATATGAATGGAACAACATGTAAATGTGGTCCAGTAATATAAGGCTGGAACAAAGAGTGAATCTGGTTCAGTAATGGAATTTGTCCACTGTGATGGTCTTGGAAATGAGCGTTTACTAATATGAAATGATTTTCTATACATATTTGTGTATTACAAGAAATTTAATGTCTTATTTTATGACTATTGGGATTACGTTTCATCTTTATGATTTATCCCATGACATGATATTATGATATTTTATATTCAGGATAATATTTTCAATTGTTATGTTCTTATGATATGATAAATGTTTACATTGTTTACCCATACTGAGCATTTTATTTAACCCGTTTATATGTTTCTTTTCTACAGTTCATGAAGAAGGGTATCATGTAAGTTATTTCAAAATACAGTCTAGATATGAAGAAATAATTGGGAGACAAGGTAGATGTTTTATGAACCAGTCGTTCTTTTTTTCCAGTTTCTAAAGACACTGGGCCTATACAGCCTTTGTGTGGTTTTTGTTATGTTATATAAAAATATTCATTAATTATCATATAAAATCTATATGTAATTCATGGGCCATTATATTTTAACTTAAAAATTCCATTAATTCATAACATTAAAATTTTTATAAAAGGATAAAATCCAAAACATTAGAAAGTGCTTCACTAAATCATATTAACATATATCCCCTATATATTATAAAGTATCTCTTTTCGGTCACATTCTATAATGTGATCATGTTCATCATGTATTCTCTTGAGTCATCTTAATAACAAATGTTAATATATATATCCATGTTTAAAACATGCTTGTTTCTTTATTCTATATCAGAGTATATTATTCATTAATTCAGAAAATGTTGTATACTTCATTCATGGTACCATAAAACTCTTGAGAAAAAATCCATATTTAGTTCCCAAGAAACTTTAATCGTGAAATTTACTTATTAAAATCTAACATATCATTATCCAAACCTCATTATCTTAACTTGAGAGACATATTAAGGGAAATATTTCCCTTAATCATGTGTTCTCGGAAAATATCACTTCACCCTTAAATTGCATTTCTTTTTTCCTTAGAACTATTCAACACATCCTTTGAAATACTTATGAAATACTTATACTAAAAAAACTTATATATTTCATGATTCATATAACATAATATTTGAATTCCAAAATATATTCACCTAAATTATCCAACTTTATTCTTAATCCATCACTCATGATCCTTCATCATAGTCTTTACAAAAATATTATTCATTTCTTAATGTTCATCAACCTTAATCTAACCAAATTCATAGGATTAATGTAAAAACTATTACTAGAACATCCCTTCCCTTCCAAATTTTGTTTACAATCTCTTTTCCTCCATAGTATAACCAATACTCTGTCCACCTTTATGATTATCCTAATGAGATTTCCACTTAGGAAATTAGTTTTCACAATTCCCATACTTCCCAAATCTAACACATTCAAGGTTAACAGTTTTTAATTTAGTTATGGCTATTGAATAAGACCGTAAAGCAGAGTGTCATAAATACATATTAGAGATTAAAAACACCTAATTATGGTAAATTACATATATTAGTTAAATATATGATATCTTAGGTTTAATTCTAGGTTATTCATGATTAAAAATAATACTGTAGGATTCAAACTGATACATAGAACTATCCTTAGGAAATCCCTAGACATATCCTTAGAAATATCTCTCAGGATAACACTAAAGTTCTCATATCCTAGTTTCCATTGGTTCAAAAGACCATCAATCTAATACCAACTCTTACGACCCATGATTTATGAACATGGACATTACATTTTTTGGGAAAAATAATTAATATATTACACAAATAGATTCCCAAAGACCATATTAGTTTAGTGATTTTGGATGATTGGAACACATTCTTCTAACTTGGTGAAAGATCTTAAACATCTCCCAAAAAGATCTTCCCCTTTAGTGTTCTTACCTAAAACATTTATTTATTTCTTGGGGAAAATAACACATAAAAATGGTGTGCTAAAATGGTTAATAAGGGTCAAAAAACATAAACATATGAATATAAAAACATTAACATATATTTCTAATATCAAAATATTCTGTCATAAAATAAATCGTGGCAGTACGTATGGAATAAATCAGAATGGAATATAAACTATGATAAAATATCATTGGAATAGAACATGGAATGTTGAAAACACATATGAACAGAAAATCATTTCCATATTATACAAGGATCATTACTAATACCATCATTAGAGAAAAAATCCATTACTTAATCAAGTTCACTCATCATTCCAGCGCTGTATTACTGAACCTGATTTACTTGTCATTCTAAATTGTATTACTGATCTGGGTTTACTTGTCATACTAGTCATGTCTACCCCATGAGATATAAATTTTTACCAAATGAATTGGAGGGAGATATAATTACCATCCATCTCATAATGAAATTATTCTTATGTGTTCCTCAAAAACAAAATATATTTCTCAATGAAAACCCCAACGAAAAAAAATGGATTTCATACACATCATTCCATAATAATCCATATAAAAATTTTATTTTATAAATAACATTATATAAAAAACACAATAAAATCAAAGTAATAATTTGGATATAAAAACATAACCCTATTTAAATAATGGAATCTTATATGGAAAATAGTTTTGATAAAACACATGACATTAAATCTTGAGAGAAAATATCCTTTCATCTTCAAAAATATTTTATTTTCTAAAAATGACACAATATTTTAAAAGAAAAAACTTTCATGAAAATAAACCTTAAATATTGTAAAAGAATATTCTTGGATGTATGGTTTTATGAACGTGTAAAAATAATTTCATACTGTATAATTTAAAAGAAAATATTATTCTTGTACTTTTTCCACAAAGTTAAAAAACAACCTCATACCGAAAATGAAATAATATTCCTTCAATAACTTTTAATAAAATAAAATAATTGGTAAAATTGACATTAGAAAATTTTAGAAGTATAAAATTAATATTTTGGAATATATTTTTAAGAAACAAAGACATAGATGATAAATATACCCTAGTAAATACTTACATATAAACAATCTCAAATAAAAATGATGGTGCAAAATTATCCCTTAAAAATTTATAATCAGTCAATTCATATGACTCAAAAAATAAAGAAAATTATATTCATATGTAAATATAATAACCTAATAATAAAAAACATAAAAATATTAATGGGCTACATAAACCCCACACAAAAGAAATAGGTGTTGTATAAGGCATATGACCCATATGAAAAAAACTGAGAAAACGTAATCTCTTACCTTTGGTATGGTATCCCTTGTATGTATTTGAACCACATGAATAATGATTTATATGATTCCATTGACTTATTCTATAATCATAATAATATTTTATGATAACATATATTATCATATTATCATATCTTTTGTAATAACATTCCATTATTACTCATTATTTTGGTATTAATTGGTTCATTTTCTTATGTATGTTTTATAGAAAAAGTCCTATTTATCCTCTGAAAATAATAGTTATATAATTAAAAAATTATATTTACATAATATATTTCATATTTATTTATTATATATATTTATATAGTCAGGTTGTAATGGTTATCATGTATAATTAATCCCATCTCATCGTGGAGATGGTAGGTTGTACGTACACATGGGCGATGATATCATTCCTTTAATTATGAAATATAATGGAAGTGAATGGAATATATGTTGCTTAAAAATTATTATCATGTTTTAATATTAATATATATAGTTATTATTTCCATCACTATATCTATCCATGTATGTTGGTAGTGAATAATAGAGTACACAACAACATGGAGATAGAAAGTCGTACGTATACACTGGTGGTGATTTCATTTTTCACAGGTTGGATTGCAGGTTGAATATGGTTGCTACATAATATTAATAACATCTAATTATACGTTTTATACTATATTATTTAATTTATAATGGAATCATCTCACTAAGAGGAAGTAGAAGAATAAATAATTTGAAATAATCGGAAGAGAAGATTACTTTTCGTCGATAGGCTCCCTCTAGATCTCTTCTTAAAGGAACTAGAGTTGATATTTTAAGAAGCCATGAACCTCTAGAATGTGAATAAATAATATTATAAGGTCAATTTTCATTGGATTTACAAAATTTATGGCTCAATGTGAATTGAAATTTTGGGGGTGGTTGTTCCCTTTTATAATTGAGGTGAGGGGCACATTTGGAATCTCCGAAATTATTATTTTTTAATAAAATAAAACCACATATATAAATATCCAAAATGTAATATTTTAATAGATGATTGGATGAAATATTTTTTTTAAATCAACCAATAAATTTTGGACATGTTTTTATGTCAATTTAAACCTTATCATTTTAATTTAACACTTAGTTATTCAATTTCATTTTAACTACTGTAATAATAATTTCAAAATTAAAAGGTTGAAATATTTAATTAATTAATGAAAATTAAATCGTAAATATATAATTTATATACTTTTAGATTATATAATAATTATTATATATTTTTAAAAATGATTTATGATTATTAGATTATTTAATAAAGCATTATATTGAAAAAATAACATTAGTGTACATTGTGATACTATTCAATTTCTATATTTTTAAAAATATCAAGATAAGATGTTATATTGGAAAAAACTTGTTTTATTATATCAATAATGGGTCTAGGTATTCTATAAAATTAATTTTACATATTAATTACTCAAAGTATATTAATTTTTATTATTTTAATAGCATTAATTTGATATTTACATTAATAAAATAATTACTACATCAGTAATATATAATTATTTAATATAATTATTTGTTTGGTAAAATTAAGAAAAAATTATATGATGAATAAAAATCCTTTTTAATTTTGAATAATACTTTTAGTTCAGTATATATTCTAGAAAGTAAATCATTTAAAATATTATACTTATTAAAATATGAATGTGATAAGTTAGATATCACTTTAAATAAATTAATATAAGTGTCATAATCTATTCTATAAGGATCTAAATACTCAATAACTCTACCTTTGAATGGTAACGACAATGATATACTCGACCAATAAGATTGGGGAATGTTTTTTAGTATTTTAAAATTTATTATAATTTTAATAAAATTATTTTCTTGATTTTTCTTTAATTAAATAATTTTCACGACTTCAATTTATAATCATTTAAAGTAATTACTTATTTACTAAAAATTAAAAATTAATTTATCATAATAAATAAAAACATTTTATATTTTACTTGAGTACATATAATAGAATATAGATTCTATATTACCTTATTTTAAAATTGATATAATATTTAAAACATGAATGTGACATCATTAAATATTCATTAAATAAAATATTATAGGCACTATTGTATCTCTATATTGGACACAAAACGTCAATAATAAATTTATATTAGGTAAATATTTTTATTTATTTAAAAATTAGCATTTAAATTCATTTATACCACCCATTTTTTGTATGTGGACATATAATTAGTATTATAGGCAAAGAAACTGACACTTTGTGTCTTTTTATGATTTGAATATTATTTAAGTCATTTTCATGTACAGGTGTCCATTAAATGATATAATTTAGGTAATTATGTCTTAAAGGTATAATTACATTTATCAAATAAATTGTTTCATTTTTCTGGTCCTTTTATAGTCATTAAAATTTTATTTTTAACATAAATTACCTAATTTACCATTGACCGTGGTAACAAAATTTACCATTGTTAATATTCATATTGGTCAAAAATAAAAGGGAACACCCTAAAAAATTTGGACATCCAAAATCCAAATTTTCTATTCATTTTTTACAATTTAGGATGTAGCGGTTGTAGAATTACATTTTAAATAAAACCAGTTAAATATCACAAAAAACAGTTTTTTTGGAAAAAACCATATTTTTAATGGAAAATGTTTTTATAATACATCCATGTATAAAATCATTTTAAAAACCATAATTTGATAAAATTAAACTAATTGAAATTTAAAACTACACGAAAACATAATTTTACTATGTAATGAATTTAAAAGAAAATATTGTTTTCGAAGATAATATCTATTTTCAGTATTCATCAAAAAATGAAACCTATCGAAAAACAGAAAAATTAATCCAAAGTAAATATTTATGTTTTGAATTGAAATAAAATGTTTATTTTATAAAAATGAATATAAATTTTTTTCCAAAAAATAGATTTAAAATGAGTGTGTCATCAAAATGCCGTAAATCTGTTTTTTTATAATTCTTATGTTGTAAAAAAAATGAATTTTCTTTTATAACATGTCTAGAAAACATATAAGAATAACTTTAAACATTATATTGATTCCGTAATGATTGATTTTATTATTTTAGTGACTCTCATATCTTAATTTAAAGAGTTTTTTATTAGGAAGTTAATAATATTCATACCCCCCATTATAATGACTATGTTATAATATTTACCTGTTTACTAATATTCTATCATGCATGAAATGAATTATATCAAAAAAAAATTGAATCTATGTTTACAAAAAACCAAACATGGTGTTGTGTATACCGCAAGCTAATCCAATGTTTCATGTAGCGCACAATTGTCTTTGTTTATCATATAATATAAGAAAACAAAGAAATTTAAAAATCTATCTCTTACAAAAATTATGTGGTGTTACATTCTAACCCCGTAAAATGAATTTCTACATCGAAGTTAATTTCGGTTATATAAGGATTAAAACAAGGTATTTTATTTCATAGAAAGACACGTCATACAAATTAAGTCTAAAATGTAATTTAAAAAAAGAATAGTTGGAAGATAAAGCTACCCATTATAAATCATATCATCGTAGGAGAACATAGGGGGAGATTGGGGCATGGAGAAGAAGCGCAAATAATCATATATTTTGATAAATATAACTGATCATGGGTAATTGGATGATTGAGGGAATGCTATCAATTAAAAAACCATAAGCTAAATAGGTGTGAAAGTAGTGATTGATATCATTATAAATGATGATAATATGAAACTCTTTTACATCACTATGAATTATCCTAATCATGAATATTTTTTATTAAAAGATATACATACCTTATCTCGGTACAATCTCACCATTAGTCATGCCTTGAACAATTTCCACTTTATCACTTATTCAAATAAATGATGTTGATTTTTTCATTCATGAAGTGTTTGCTGATCATGCGATCCATAAATAGAATAATAGGTTAATCCATCTATAATTGTCACAAAAAAAATTATAGCACAAGTAATCAAATAGGCATAAGTCCCCCTATAGTGAGATAATACTTTAATCTAACAAACTTCACCTAGTGTTTAACGTAAACATTCCATTATTATTCAACTAGACAATACTTCTGAAAGAGGAAAATCCAAAACATTATAAAGTGTTTCACTAAATAGGATTAACATATATCTTCCATATATCATAATGTACCTCTTTTTTGTCACATTCCAATCATGTTATCACCTTCATCTGATATTCTCTTGATTCATGGTAATAACCTGAATTACTATATACCCTTATTGAAATCATGCATGTTTCCTTATTCTAAAACATAGTGGATTATTCCTCAAGTCCCCAAAATTTTTATACATTATCCATGATTGAATAACCCTTTTGTCAATAAATCCACAATTAGTTACCAATAAAATTTAATCATCCAATTTACTTATTCGAATCCTATATATCTTTATCCAAACAACATTATATAAACATAAGGGATATATTAAGGGTTATCTTTCCCAGAATCATGTCTTCTACAAATACATCACCTTTCCCTTAAATCACTTTTCATGGACCTTAGAACCGTTCAACATATCCCACTAGTGCAGAAAACATTTTTTACGTCGGTTATTTTTAATTTTTTACGTCGGTTTCTAGCCGATGTTAATATGTGCGACATTATAAATAAGGTTTTTCACGTCGGTTATTTAAAAACCGATGTCAAAAACATAAAATCTAGATGTTTATCACGTCGGTTATTCTAGAACCGACGTGATAAAGGGGCCTGGAGAATGGTTTATCACGTTGTTTATTTTAGAACCAACGTGATAAAGGGCCTAGAGAAAGGTTTATCACGTCGGTTATCGACGAACCGACGTGATAAACTTCCTGGACGATGGTTCATCATGTCCGTTCCTAAACAATCAACTTGATACACATGGGCGAGGGGTTTATCACATCGGTTCATATAGAACCGACGTGATAAACTTGGGTGAGGGTGGTTTATCACGTCCGTTCTATAAGAACCGATGTGATAAACCGGGCTGAGCGTGGTTTATCACGTTAGTTCATAAATAACCGATGTGAAAAACCGGGGGAGGGGGGTTTATGACGTCGGTTAGTCAATAACCACCGTGATAAACCATTGTCCAGACCGTTTAGCACGTCGGTTATTCAATAACCGACGTGCTAAACCATTCTCCAGGCCCTTTATCACGTCGGTTATTAAATAACCGACGTGATAAACCATTCTCCAGGCCCTTTATCACATCGGTTATTAAATAACCGACGTGATAAACCATTCTACAGGCCTTTTATCACGTCAGATATTAAATAACGGATGTGATAAACCATTCTCCAGGCCTTTTATCACGTCAGTTATTAAATAACCGACGTGATAAACCCAATTTTTTTTAAGCAGAATGCAGTGATCTTCTCTCCACCAGAATCAACCAGAAAATAAATCAAGAAATCGTACCACAAAAATAGAAGTACATCAAAATTAAGCATGTACATAGATAACATATAAAACTTACCCACTAGACAGCATCCACCCTCATTTATACCCCATGGACAGCCCTCTGCCACCCCGTTGGAGACTTCACCCTCATGTATACCCCCTTGACAGCCCTCCCCCACCCCTTTGGAGCTCCCACCCTCATGAATACCCCTTGGACAACCCTCCCCCACCCCATTGGAGCCCCCACCACACTCCTAGACTTCCCCCCGACCCCCAGACACCCCCAAACACCCCTCGACAACCCCCACCCGCCTGAACAGCACCTCCTCACCCCCTCAACCCACTTGACAGCCCCCACCACACCCCTAGACAACCCCCCCCCCACCCCTGGACAGCACTCCCACACCCCTGGACCGGCTTCTCACACCCCTGTACATCCCTGCCACCCCCCAAGACTGCCCCCACCCCACAAGACAGCCCTCCCAGACCGCAGGACACCCCCAACCCCACTGAATACACCCCCACACCCTTGGAACCCCTCCCCCACAGACCCAAATCCATACCAGAAGAACCATCAAAAGTAAACCAAAACATGAAGTATAGAACAATTAAACATTCACTTATATAACATTCAATACTTACACTGTCAACTTCAAAAAAAACTAAATCAAACCTAAACAACTACCAAATACACAATTAAAATGACAATATTAAAAATTACATTTTACATTACAAACAACTAAAATTCAATCAAACCTGTAAAATAATTTGACCACTCCACTTGTACGTGTTTGATGTCTTCAGCAATATAGTGTTGATGGTCATCAAAAAGCTACAAATGAAAAATAAGATAGTTAACGTGTATAATGAATAAATCAAATTGAAATATGATGGCAAAGTTTAAGAGGAAATCGTACCAGGTCAAAATTCACAACTGTCATAGTTGTTATTATTTCATACATAAATCTTAACATATAATATCCGCATTCGATGAGGCCTTGTTGTTCATGACATTTCTGTTTTGAATGAGTGTTAATTCAATATATTATTTTTATGTAATTAATCAAAAAGTACAAATTATAAATGGAAATTTACCTTCGCATTTACATATTTGATCTTTGCATTTCTTTTCTTTGTGTTTTTTCAAAAGTAGACCCATGCACTGTTAGAAAATAATACAAATGGGGTAAATTTAAAATTCATTATAATATATAAAACTATTGAGAAATTGAAACTTACTTTTCCAATATATTCTTAAAACATGCCCGCACATCACCATGAACAGAGCATATCCAATAAAGAGCTTTCTCCCTTGGGAAAAAAAATCCCTAACATCCAATGATTACTGATAAAAGGAAATTTAATGTGAGTGGTTTTTTATGTTAAATGATAATTAACTCTTTGAGAGAAATGTGTTTCATACCTCTCACAAAAAGGCATCATCCAACATTGTTGGATTATATTCTTTTCAAATCTTTCAGCAATATAAACCATACTTTGTTCCTCAGTCAATGCACATGCTTCAAGGGAAATCAATTGTGGGTTCATGAATCCATATACTTCTGTCAGTTCATTCCTCTCACAAATTTTATAAATATACCTAATACAAAACATATATATGTATACATTTTTAATAAATACAACACAGGGAAAAGGTGTTAAGACTTACATGGAAAAAATTTGCACCACATTGATGCCCAACTTATCTCCAGTAACAAGCTCCATGATATCAGATTTTGTAATCCCCACACTTATTTCACGTCCACAAATATGAGATTCCATTGGAAACTCATAAAAACCCAACAACAATTGTGAATATCTTGACAATCTATCAAGACCACTGAAATCTGTATCTGATGTCATAGCCTGTTGTCTTTGTTGTTGTCTATACAGTCTTTCATTACCTTTGAAGTATTCCTATGAAAAAAATTTGAGAATTATAGTAGTTTTCAAATGATAAAACAACTTTAATAAAATAATAAAATAAAAGATATAACATTCATACCTCTATGGTAATGAGTCGAAGAAGTCTGGATGGCCAAACTAAAAAATGGCCGATACTCTGTCCAACTGTCGCCACCTCATCTGTAGGTATTGGTACCCTAGCTGATCTATCTATAATATCTTGTACAGTGACCCTATGATTCTCTACCTCTAACTGTTGATGATGAACTGTATCTCCTATACAATATACCAACCTGTATGCTACTATATGATGTTGAGAATCATCAACATACAACTCGCAATATGTAGGAAGCTGCGGTGGAGGCGTAGGATAAAAAATGTGGTCCGCAGGCTGAGGTGGGGGAGTGGGAGCTACTGGCGGAGGTGGAGGATAAATAATGGGGTCTGCAGGGGGAGGTGGAGGAGTGGGAGCTACAGTCTGAAATTGTCTTTGCATTTCTGCAAACATAGACTGCACCGAATATCTAATCTTGTCTTCCATCATCGCATTAATATTTTGAACTTCAGCCTCCAAGGATTCTATTTTTTATAAACCCCCTCAATGTTAGAAGTTGAAGAACATGGAAAAAATTTTCTTACCGATACACCTGCCGAATATCCTCTAACACGACCAGGATGTTCGGGCCTTCCCAATGCTGCAAATAAAATATCTTCCCTCCTAGTAGCTGTAAATATCCCCTCTGAACTCTGCTCCACAAGAGAGTCCTGTATTAATTAATTGAACATTTCTGTAATGATTGAAACTTTTATGAAGAAAAAAGTTAACTTTAATAAATTAAATAGATATCTTACAATCCTCTCAGCTCAATTCTCGATTCTTCCCAAAGATATTTCCCTTTTTCCCTTCCGAGATCTCTTCCATTTTTCATGTCTAGATGGAGGGGATAGAGGGGCCACCTCTCCAGAGCTTGAAGACTCAGCTCTTAGTTGATGAAATTTTTCTGCTATCATTTTTTCTTCCAATAATGTATACCCTCCCCGAGATAAACTATAAGGGTATAAATTTTTAGATTGCATCTCCTGATGAGCTTTCATTGTTTTCTGTAATTTACGAATAAGAAATCATTAACAAAACATTAATAAAATCATTTATATAAAAAAGTTTATAAAAGTTTACATTGCCCTTACCAGAAATGACTCTTTTTTTCTACTTTCAAAAAACTGTCTCCACGTGTCTTCATCTATAAAAGGATATATACGACATGGATTGTCATGACTCCTATGACCATAAATGAAATCAGATGAGAGGGTTGATTTGAAATCCCTCCATCTCCTAGCAGCCAACGATAAGCATTTCTTCCTGACTCCTCTAGTGTCAGGAATATCAAATGTCATCTGATAAAGAAGAGGTTAAACATATTATATATACTAGAAACATTAAAATAATGGTCAAACAATGACAAAAGATCTTACCGAAATCGTCTCCCACAACTGAGAGATAATCTCTTTATCCACACCTCTCCAATCATCATACAGAATGCTTACTTTGGTCTTAGCCTGAGTTGCAACAAAACTCTTAAAATCTTTGGCATTCAGACCTCTTGGAATATCATCATCATCAAACTCAACTACTATCCTCTGATCCTGCGTACGGGAAAGTGATAATTTTGGTAAACGTGTGCACCCACGTTTACCAACCTTTGAACTCTTTGTCGTAATAGGATCATGTGAATGTTCATCCCCAGAGGTATGACCAATAATATGCTCCTCTCCAGAATCATGTGGTTGATCATCTGAATGATCTGTCATTATCCTTCAAATCAAAAAAACAAACGTCAGTTCACAAATATACAAATGCAAATATTTTAATACACTGTAATCAGAAAATAGAAAAGTGTACTAGGTTGCATAATAGTAAACATTGGTAATATTGTAAACATGTTAAACAATGATAAAGATGGCAAAGATTTTCAAGATGGTCAACATGGTCAACATGGTAAAAAATGGAAAAAATGGTAAACCTGGTAAACATTGTAAACATGGTAAAGTAATTGATAGTGAACAAATATACAAATTCAAATATTTTAATACTATTGTAATTAGAAAATAGAAAAGAGTACTAAGTTACATAATAGTAAACATTGGTAATATGGTAAGCATGTTAAACAATAGTAAAGATGGCAAAGATGGTCAAGATAGTCAAGATGGTAAAAATGGTAAAAATGGTAAACCTGGTAAACATTGTAAACATGGTAAAGTAATTGTCAGTGAACAAAAATAAGCATTTTAAAATTCATGTAATGGTTATAAACATGATAAAGTAAACTAGAAAAACTTAAATCAAACCAAAACATATACTTATTTTATTTTAAAACATGTTTTAATAAATAAAAAACTTACAATACTTAACATTTATGGAAAAAATAAATGTAAACAAGAAATAAACATACGTTACCAGTAATTTTAGGAATGTACAGATGGATTGTTTTCCCAAATTCCTTCGTCATGATAGTTCCTTATGGAACAAACTATGTCTTCAACATGATCGTCATTATGTTCTGTTAATATTTCCATTGAAGTAGGGATCTAACATAAATCAGCATATTCATCAAGTTCATCCTCACCAACATATTGTTTTTTCCCTTGTAAAACAACAGCCCACTGCATATCTGATTGATCTACTACATAAATTTTTTTTTTCATGTGTTGCCATTATAAAATAATCAGTTGTGTCTTCCAATCTATTCAGATTAACAAGTGTCATTCCAAATTCATCGTGTCTAACACTGTTGTTACCGTTAAACCATTTACAGTTAAAAATGGTAACTTTAATTTTAAAGTAATCAACCTCCCATATTTCTTCAATCACTCCATAATATGAATTTGATGCATAAATTGGGTTTTTTTCCTTAGCACTCGAAAAATGCATTGCTTCTACAAACACCAATACACCACTATTCTGAACTGCACTTCTGTTGTCCTGAGATTTTTTATGAAATGTATAACCATTAATGTCATAACCAGACCATGTTATCACATTTAAACATGGACCACCCACAATCCATTTTAATGTCTCTGATACATCTAATCTACCAAGCAAAGTCTTTTTAATCCATGAAAAAAAAGTTTTGTTGTGCTCATTCAAAATCCACATTTCTTTATTCTTTGGATGAAATTTTTTCAACTCATTAATATGCAATGTGATATATGGTTGAGAATCAGCTATGTTATTCAAGATGTATTATTCTAACTTCTTTATATGTTTACCTGACAATGATTTTACTATCAAGTCGTGAATCCACTTTCCCTCATTATTAACTCGTTCATGGAGAGATGGAGGCAAACCTATGTGTTGCGCCGCAGCCAAGTAGCTCGTACAAAACTCTGCTACCTCCTCAGAAATATACTTTTCAATAATGGAGGCTTTAGGTCGATATAGATTTTTAACATACCCCTTTAATATTTTCATATACCTTTCAAAAGGATACATCCAACGAAGATATACAGGTCCACAAAGCTTTATTTATTGAACCAGATGAATCATTAAATGCAACATTATATCAAAAAAAGTTGGAGGAAAATACATTTCCAATTGACAAAGTATAAAAATTGCATCCTTTTCCAAAATGATCAAAGCATTCATATCAATAGCCTTGTTACAAATTGAATTGAAAAAATAACACAACTTCATTATTGTCTTTCTGACACGAATGGGCAATATTCCACGCAATGCAACTGGTAGAATTTGTGGCATCATGATGTGACAATCATGTGATTTCATACCTATCAACTTCAAGTCCTTCAATGAGACAAAATTTCTTACATTAGAAGAATAACCTTGAGGCACTTTGGTATCATGAAGACACTGACAGAAGATAATTTTCTCCCTCTTTGATAATGTATGACAAGCTGGGGGAAGAAATGTTCGTCCTCCTTTAGGAGTGGGAGCTAACTCCAAATGTATTCCCATTGATAGTAAGTCTAATCTTGCATTCAACCCATCTTTAGTCATTCCTTTAATATCTAACAATGTTCCAATCAAAGAATCACCGATATTCTTCTCCACGTGCATGACATCAATATTATGTTCAACTTCATGATACCTCCAATATGGTAGCTCAAAAAAAATTGACCTTTTCTTCCAAATATGTCTATCATTACCAGATTTCTGTGTCTTTCCCAATGTCATGTCAAGGTTTTTCCCCCTCTCAAAATATTGATCAGGGGATAATGGTTTTGGAGCAGTATCAAATTCTTGTGATCCATTAAATGCCTTTTTTATTCTTCTATAAGGGTGTTCCGTAGGCAAAAACTTTCGATGACCCATGTACACTGTTTTCCTCCCATGATGCAATTGACAATATGACGTCTGTTGTTCGCAAATTGGAAATGCTTTATGCCCTTTAACACTGTATCCAGACAAATTTCCATATGCTGGGAAGTCATTTATAGTGAACAGAAGCACTGCATGCAGTTGAAAATATTCCATTTTATAAGAATCATACACCCTAATACCATCAGCCCATAACAGTTTCAAATCATCAATCAACGGTGAAAAGTAAACATCAATATCATTACCGGGTTGCCTTGGACAAGATATCATTGTACTCAACATGACATATTTGCGCTTCATACAAACATCAGGAGAGAGGTTGTAAATTACCAATAAAACTGGCATGAACTATGTGTGCTACTGAGTGTTCGGTATGGATTCATTCCATCTGTGCACAACCCTAGTCTGAGATTTCTTATTTCACTTCCAAATGTACAATACTGCGCATCAATTTTCTTCCATTGTGGACAATCAGCTGGATAACGAATTTGTCCATCACATACCTGCTCTTCATCATGCCATCATAACCTTTTTGAATCATGTGAATTAGAAAATAAACGTTTGAAATGATTAGTTATAGGATGATACCAAAATACCTTTGAAGGGAGCTTTGTAATCTCTACATCACCCTTTGATTTTTCTTTCACCTTATACCGTGATGTCCCACATTTTGGACACACTGACAGAAATTCATATTCCTTCCTATATATGATGCAGTCATTCGGACAGGCATGTATTTTCTTGTATCCCAATCCCATCGGGCATAATATTTTCTTGGCTTTGTAATGTGAATCTGGAAGATCGTTATCTTTTAGAAGAATGTCTTTCATCAATTGTAGCAGCTCGGTAAAACTTTTGTCACTCCATCCATGCTTCGCCTTCAGGTTAATCAATCTTAACACCGCCGACAGAACCATAAAATCTGTACAACCGGGATATAATGGTTTTTCAGCATCACCATATAGACGTGCAACTGTCGGTTCAATCTCAATTTGTTGTGTTACAATATCCCGAATCATTTCTTCAATTCCATCGGAGTTACCATCTTGCGAATCATCATCATCAGTGACATTCCGTCCAGTTTCACCATGCCAAATCCAAGGGATGTAACTCGGATTAAAACCATGACATATCAGATGATCTTTTATCTCTCTACTTTTCAACTTCATCATATTCAAACATTTCAGGCATGGACAGAAAAAAATGTCACTACTTGGAACATTTCGTTTTGAAAATTCCAAAAAGGCATCAACACCTTCCTCAAATTCATTGCTCATTCGATGTGTCGTAATCCAACTTCGACTCATTATTACCTATAACAAATATCGACAAAAAATATATATTTTTAAGATAAGACAAATACATGTTTATATGAAAAAAATCATAATTTTAATGTAAAACAATTTAAAATATAAAACAAATCTATAGGTATTTAAAAAAATATGCTTGAATATTATTTTTAAAACAAAATATAGTTAGATGTAACAGTTTAAAATTTCATTGAATCAAAGAAACCCATGACGCCTGATGATTCTCCAAATAAAATATACATCAATAAAACATAAACAAAATGGTTTTTATCTGGAATAAGTGAATATGATCAGATGATACACATTTATAATAATCTCATGCCAATATACTAATAAACATTTTAAAATATAGGAATACCTAATGGAGCATATAACATGTGTTATTCATGCTTGTTGTTCAATCATTATGATCTAAAATACTCAACACTTTCAAGTTCCAAAATCTTTAAAGTAGTAGTAGTTTTCATAAGTACCCAACACCAAATAGCTATACATCGTAAGTGTCATGTTAGAAATATGAATATAGACCATTTGTTTTATGTTTAATAATATTTTCATATTATCTGATCATTCTGATTATATATTAGAATTACTATAACCTTTTGATCTGATATATAATCTAAGTATTAATATTTCTTTAGAAAAACTAATGTTAATATCATGGTAATGTAAAAAAAGTATATGTCGAACTATATATATGTAATACCAATAAAAAGATACATATGTGTTTGGCCTGGGTTTCACACATAAAACAACTCATCTCACAGATTAAATTTTTGAATCATCCTACATAATACTTATTTTTATAACTTAGGGAATGAAAATAATAAATGTTTTGATTTACGATACTCATTATGGGTAAACATGATATATATAAATATAATATCTAATCTCATAAAAAGATATCCATGGGGGTATAAGAGCATAAAAAAAGCACATGATCAAAATGATAAGTGAAACAGTTCTATATAATCATAGATCATAAAACCTGAGTCCAAGTATAACAATTTTAGCATAACATAAGACATGATTTATATGATAGTGGGAACATGATTTAAAAAAACTTATTCACAAGATCACAACATTGGCATGTGGAATAACATAAGAGTGTGGCACAAACATAATCATATAAGTCATAACATATGTCAAGGGAAAACATAGTTTCATTCACCTCATATTTGGATATGTTAATCACCTTTCCTATAATTTATTATAATATTTCTTATGAGACACATCACATAACACATTGTAAATTGTATAACCATCAGTATCCCATATTGATCTATGATATATAATGCATTTTCGAATGCATTAGAAGGATATTATGGACCCAAATGTCACATAATGACTAACCATATATATATGTGAATCGTGATCATCAAATCATTTATAACACTTTCGTAGATCAATTAGCTAACAAAAATGAAATGGGGGTCATAATTGTTATTACAAAAAATAATAATTATTTACACAAAAAAATGTGTTTGGATGGTAAGATAAGATAATATACCTAATTCAATCTAATTATCGTTAAATTATTTCTACCTAGATATAAAATACCTTTATAAAAAATATAATTTAACTTGAGAATGAAAAGAAAGTACCCTTTACCTTTTTTATAATGAAAAATCTGAAAAGGATGATAATAATATTTAGGTATTATAATTTTTTATGAATTATTAATAATAAAAGAAATCACCTCACTTGGTTTTGTTGAAAATCGGACATACCATCATATTCAAGAAATCAGATACACTTTGCATGAAAAGGTCCATCATTTTTAGGAGATGACTGAAAGAAGAAATGTATTATCAGACTCACCATGAGTCCAAAATGAAATATTTGATTATAATAGGTATGAATTGATATTTTTATGAATGAAGATGAATATAGATGATGGTTTTCTGATCTAAGAGTTCTAAAAATCATAATTTTTTGAAAAAATATTATGATGTAAGAATGTTGAATGAAATTGTAAGGATATGTATTACCAATTGTACCTGGTCCAATTTCATTCATGAAAATCATTTTCTGGACAATCATATTGAAAATATGATTTTAAGAAAATATGTACTACCAATCTTCATCCATATAGACACATTCCAGCTAAGTTGGAAATAGTAATGTTGCTGGAAGAATGGAACGTTACAGTACCACCTATTATTTTTCAGATTTTGCTGAAGCTAATCCTCAATGTTTTAAAATTAGTTATTCTTTCTAAATGATTGAATAATTTGAATGGTTGTGAAGTCAAATATCTATGTTCTCATGGTCATAGTAATATTTTTATCAGATATTGATTTATTTAGATACTTAAGAGATGGTTCGTAAGCGTATATCAGAATGAAAATCTAGAATAAGAGTTAAAAATAGTCTTATCCAAAATACACCTGCTTGAATGTTGCGAGTTAAATGTTGCGAGTTGAATGTTGCGAGTTTAATGTTGCGTGATTAATTTTGAAAGTTGAATGGACATAATAACCATTTGGAATGACAAAAAATTCCACGAGATTCAAAAACGAACGAAAAGCACATCAAGAATCGAAACAAAAACGAACGAAATAAATTCGTGGAAGGCTTACTTGAATGTCGCGAGTTGAGAAGATAGATCCGAGAGGAGTGAAGAAGATAAACAATGAAACCAAAATGAGTTTAATGCAGGCGATCGACGAGCCGATTAGGGTTTATCGCGCGAGAGAGAGACGAGCCGGTGACTGTCAATCGAAAAATCGTAAATGACAGAACACGGGCTTTAATTTTTTTAAATGTTTTATAACGTCGGTTATTATATAACCGATGTTATAAACTATTTTTTATCTTTTTTACGTCGGTTATCTTAAAACTGACGTAAAAAAGCTCCCGCGCTTCGGTTTTTTACGTCGTTTATTTTATAAACGACGTAAAAAACATGATATCTACGCGTTTTTTACGCTTGTTATTTGGTAACCGACGTAAAAAAACCCGATATCGACGTGTTTTTTACGTCAGTTATCAAATAACCGATGTAAAAAACCAAAGCCCTGGGGGTTTTTTACTTCGGTTATTTGATAACTAACATAAAAAACGCGTTGATATCTGGTTTTTTACGTCGGTTACCAAATAACCGACGTAAAAAACCCCTGCGCATTGGTTTTTTATGTCCGTTTTAAGATAACCGATGTAAAAACCCAATAGGGGCCATTTTTAACGTCGGTTATTAAAATAACCGACGTGCAAATTCTACTCGCTGCATTTTTACGTCGGTTATATATAACCGACGTTAAAAATAGTGACGTAAAAAACGATTTCTGCACTAGTGTCCTTTCTAATCCTTATTTAAAAACTTAATTAAAAACACATATATATTTCTACATTCATATAACGTAATATTTGAATTTCGAAACATATACACCTCAATCATCAAACTTTATTATTAAACCATTACTCATGATCCATCATCTTAGTCTTTCCTAAAATATATTTTTTTTCTTAAGGTTACTCAACCTTAATCAAACCAAATTCTTTGTATTAATTTAAATAATAAGGCTATAACATCCCATACCTTTCACATGTTTCGTATAATCTCTATATCCTTAGCAGTATAACCAATACTTGGTCCACCTTCATGATTCTCCTTATGATATTTCCACTTATGAAATTGAATTTCACAATTCAATTAATTTCCACATCTGAAACATTCAAAGTTAAAAATGTTCTATTTAGTTTTGGGTATTGACAAAGACCATAACAGAAAGTGTGAGAAATACATATTAGAGATTAAAAACACATAAGTAAGGTAAATTAATTATAATATTTCAATTTATTATTTTGTAGGTTTAATCCTAGGATTTTCATGATTATAGAAAAAACTCTATGATTTTAACTGATACTAATAATTATCTGTAGGACATCCCTAGAAATATCCTTTTAAATATCTCTAGGGAACTCACTATTGTTTTCACATCCCAGTTTCCAATGGTCGACTAGACCTTCACTATGATACCAAATTTAACAACCCAATATTTATATACATGGAAATTACATTTATTCTACAGAATACTTAAGAAATTTAAAAAATAGACTCTGAAATACCATATTATGTTAGTGTATTTTTAAACTTGGAAAACATTCTTCTAACTGGGTGAATGACCTTAAACATCTCCCATAAAGATCATACCTATTATTTTTCTTTCCAAAAACATTTCTTTATAACCTGGGGAAAAGAAAACCAAAAAAGGGCGAGTTCAAATGCTGAGTGAGGGTAAAAAAACATAAACATAAGAATGTAAAAACATGAAAATTTATTTTCAATATCAAAATAATGATTCATAAAATAAATCATGGCAGTATGTAATGTATAAATCATAAAGGAACATTAACCATGATAAAATTACATTAGAATAAAACATGGAATGTGTAAATCACAAAATCATAGAAAATAATTTACATATTATACAAGGATCATTACCAAGACCATCATAGTAGGCAAATTCTATTATTGAACCGAGTTCACTCCATGTTCCATCCCTATAATACATAACTAGATTTAGATGTGGTTCCAACCTTGTATTTCTGAACAGGATTCACATGAAATTCCATCCATGTCTATATCATGAGATATGAATTTTTACCCAATTCATTGAAAGGAGATATAGGTCCCAACCATCTAATAATGAAAACATTCTTACATGATCCATAAAAATATAATTCATTCATCATAGCACAACCTGAGGAATAAAATGGGTTTTGTGAAAAACATTCCATAATAGTCTAGATAAATAATTGATTTCATAAATATCATTACAAAATAAAAAAAATTAAATCATAGTATTAATTGGGATGGAAACATATCATTATTTAATGAAATATATCTTACATAGAAAATAATTTTGATAAAACACATAAAAATAATTCTTGAGGAAAATATCATTTCTTCTTCAAAAACGTTTTATTTTCTCAAAATGAAATATAATTTTAAATGAAATTAATTTCATTGAAAATAAATATAAAATATTTTAAGGAATATTCTTGGATGTAAGGTTTTATGAAAGCATAAAAATCAGGTAATGTCGTATAATTTAAAGGAAAACATTCTTCTCAAACATTTGTTGGAAAGTAAAGGAAGTACCTCATACTTAAAATGAAAAAAATTTCCTTCCATGCCATTTAATAAAAATTAACCAATGGGTAAAATTCACTTTGAAAATTTTATAAGGGTAGAGAGAATATTTTGGAATACATATTCAAGAAACATGGACATAGATGATAAATATACCCTAGTAAATACTTATGTATAAATAATCAAATATAATAACGAGACTGTAAAATAATACCTTACAAATTAATAATCAATTAAATTGAATGCCTCATAAAATAAATAAAATTATATACATATTTTAATATCATAAAATTAAAAATAAAAATCCAAAAAAAGTCATGGGAAACATAAACATGACACAAAATAAATAGGTGGTGTATAAGCCATCTGTCCCACAAAAATAAAAGCGAGACAAAATAATCCCTTAACATTGGTCATATATCATTTTAATGTATCTAAAAATCAGGTATAATGATATAAATGATGTCATTGAATAATTACAAAATCATAATAAATTTTTATTATGTCATATATGATCATATTATCATCTGTTTTGTAATAACTTTTCATTATTACTAATTATTCATGTATTAACTGCTTCATTTTCTTATTCTTGTTTTGTAGAATAAGTTTAGGTCATCCTTATTAGGTCATGTATATATCGTTATAATATGATATTAACATAATATATATCATATTTATTCATTTTATACATTTATATAGTAATTTTTTAATGTATATCATGAGAATGAATCCCATCACATCATAGAGATGTTAGGCCGTACGTATGCATTAGCGATGATATCATTCATTAAATTATGAAATGGTATAGAATTGGATGGTATATATATTATTTCATAATTAATATCATGTTTTAATAATAATATATTTTTACTATTTCTATCATTATATCCATCCAAATAAGATAGTGGTGAAAAATATATTACACTACGACTTGGAGACGGTATGTCGTACGTACATACACGTAGTGATTTCATTTTTAATAGGAAGGATTGAATGTGGAATATGTTTGTTTCATAATATTAATAATTTCTAAGTATTCCATTGATACTATATTCATTAATTTAAAATGGAAAAACTCACGAAGAGTAAATATAAGAATAAATATATTTAATGAATTGGTAGATAATATTACCTCTTCTTTAGAGATCTCCCTCTATATCTCCTCTTAAAGGCACTAAAAGTTTTCTTTTCAGAAGACCATAACTTATAGAATGTGACTAAATTAGTTGAAAATGAAAATGGTAAAGTTATGGATGAGCATGAAGGTACAAATAGAATTGAAATTGTGAGGTAGGTTTTTCACTTTTATAATTGAGGTGAGAGGCACATTAGGAGTCTCCCAAAATTTTAATTAATAATAAAATTAAACAACATAAAAAACTAAAAAATTTCCTATATTAGAAGTCAATATTTTATAATGTTTTAATGATATCAAGAAATCATTTTTTAAAACGTTTTTATGTCTTTTTAAATCATATCATTTTAATTTAACACTTATTCTATTTCATTTTAACTAGGTTAATAATAATTTCAATATTAAAATGTTGAAATATTTACTTATTTGAAGTAAAATAAATCATAAATATATAATTTAAAAAAAATTAGATTATGTAATAATTATTATATATTTTTAAAAATGATTTATTTTTTTATATAATTTAATAAAATTTCGTTTTTACAAAACTACATTAGTGTCCATCTTTACACTTATTCAATTTCTAGAATTTAAAATTATCAAGATAAGATTTCATCCTTGAATAAAATATTTTATTATATCTATAATGGGTCTAGATAATTTATAAAATTAATAGGGCATATTAATTTTCTCAAATATTTATTTATTTTAATATTTTTAATAACATTAATTTGATATTTCCATTAATAAAATAATTACAACATTAGTATTGTATAATTATTTAATATACATATTTATTGGGTAAAAATAATAAATAAAAAATAAAATTATATGATAAAGATAAATATACTATAATTCTGAATAATACTTTTAGTTGAATATATCTTCTCTAAATTAAATCATTACAAATGTTATACTTATTAAAATATGATTGTGATAAGTTTAACATCACTTTAAATAAAATAATATAAGTGTCGTCATCTCTTATATTAGAGTGTAAATGTTTAATAATGTAACCCTTGGATGATTATGGACAATATATACTCGACCAATAATATTGTGGCATGTTTTTTGGTATTTTAATATTAATTATCATTTTAATAAAAAAATTATTTATTTTTCATCAATTAAATAATTTATGCACCCTTAATTTATAATCCTTTATTGTAATTATTTATTTCATAAAAATTTGAAATAAATTATCATGATAAATAAAAAATATTTTATTTCTCAATTGAGTATTATTAGTCAAATATAGCTTTTGTATAACCTTATTTTAAAAATTATATATTATTTACAACATGAATTTGACATCTTTAGTTTTTCATTAAATAAAATTTTATAAATACAACTACATATTTCAAATGATCCCAAACCCACAAAAATTAACTTACATTAGGTAAATATGTTTATTAAGTTAAAATGTAAAATTTAGATTCATTGATACCACCAATTATATCCTATGTGGACAGGAAATGGATATTACAAACAAAGAAAATGACACTTTCCGTCTTTTTTTGATTTAAATATTATTTAAGTCATTTTCACAGACTATTATCCATTAAATGACATAATTATGATCATTATGTGTTAAGGGTCGAATGAAATTCATCAAATAAAATTTTATCATTTGTTTTGTTTATTATATAGTCATTAATTTTATTTTTATCCAAAATTACATAATTTACCCTTTATTGTGGTAAAAAAATTTACCATGGTTAATACTAATATTGGAAAAAAATAAAATTGAACCACTACCAAATTTGGACTTCCAAAATCCAAATTTGGCATAACATTTTCAAAATTCAAACCACTAATGTTTCAGAATTAACTTTAAAATAAAACTGGAAAACTGTCACGAAAAGTAATTTTATTTGGAAAATTGTTGTGTTTTAAATGGGAAAGGTTTTTATAATATATTCATGTATAAAATCATTTAAAAAAACACAACTATATTAAAATGAACTAATAAAAACTTAAAACTAAACCAAAACATAATTATACAATTTAATGATTTTAAAAGAAATGATTTTTTAATAAAAATGTGTATTTTCACAATTCATCCAAAAATGAAACTTATCAGAAAAATAATAAAATTCATCTATTGTAAATTTTTATTATCCAAAAGAAAAGGAAATGTTTCTTCCCAATTTTAATATAAAAAAGTTAAAAACCATATTTAAAAAGTGTGTTCCATCAAAAGGCATTAAAACTACATTTCTAAAAAATTACATTTTTATCCCAAAAAAATGAATTTGTTTTTATATAATGTTTATAAAACATATAAAAAGAATTTTAAACAGTATACTGATTCCATGAAGGGAGATTTTATGATTTTATAGACTTAATTATTTTCATTTAAATATTTTTATTAATGAATTTAATACTATTCATACCCTCCATTATAATGACTGGGTTATAATATTTAATTTCACCCTTATTCTTGGTTTTCAATGAAATGAATTTTATCAGAAGAATTTGAAATTGTGTATAACACAAACCAATAATAGTGTTTCATATACTGAAAGCTAATCCAGTGTTTTGTATAGCTCATGATTATATTTTTGTAGCGTACAACATAAGACTTCAAGGAAATTAGAAAAAACAATGTCATAAAAATATCAAGGTGTTACAACACATCGTAGCGGGGGAGGTACGTGCATAACTCATCACACGTCCTATACTAGGGTGATCATTTCATTAAGGATAGAGTCACTTTTTCTTAGTACCCCATGGATATTGTGGATTAGAAAGAGAGATTCCTTCATGGATGAGATATTACTTTGGTGGGTGTCTAGTTGTAGCACAAGAATTTCTAGGAAAGCACATAGCAACAGGAGGCTCATATTCGTGCTTAGTACCCATATATTTTTTAGTAGCTTCTATTTTGGATTTCTGTGGATGTAAAGGCCTAAGGTGGGGACAATTTAATATCCTGTATTTTTCCATGTATTATTTTTAAATATTATATTGATTTTTTTAGACGAGGCACTGAGACGATGTGCAATTCCGAGGGCTGTTGTGCCTCGAAAAATTGTTTGAAAAATATTAATATTTTAATAGTATGTGCACAAAAATTTCCTTAAAAAGTGGAATAAATAATGAATGGGTTCCCATATAAAATATCTATGGGAACTGTTGAGCTCAAAAAGGTAGCTTTATGCTTGGTGTAAGCTAACTTTGGTCAGTGCATGTCATTTTTAGAAAAAGATGCAATGGACGTAACAATGCAAATTCTAATAACTAATGAACTATAACTAAAATTGGAAATCCAATTCCATCATTGAGTTTTTAATTTTTCCCCTTCTCATGACTTAACTTTAGTCGGTGTAGTTCTTTTTTGAAAAAACATAAAAAGGACTTGATCGTTATTAAATAATTTAAATAGAAATTATTGTGTTGATGTGCCAATTTCCATTAAAAATATAATTATACAGAAATATGTGGTTTAGTAACATAACCATGAGAATTCCAAATAATCTCTATGGAGGTATTTGTATAAACAACACACGCAATTGATGATAGAGTCATAGATTGAAAATCGACAAACGCCGTTCTTGATGGATCTCACCATCGATGGAGACGCAACAACTGATCTTCATCAATGAGCGATCTAAGTCAATGTTAGGATTAATTATTTTGGACTTACAACCCCATTATTTAATTCAACGATGAATCCAAAAAATATAATAAACAGCTTGATCCACGGTTCGATCAAAACATTGCGGGATGGGTTTTATTTCAGTGGGATATATCGGGAGTTTGATCTTGTGATTCTTTGTTTGACTAATTCTCTTTTCGTTCTAACAAAAATAAACAATGATCGACATGAACATCAATCAAGAACTATAACACAAGTTTGATTTATGATTTTGTCCCATATTCATCTTTCATCAATGGAGTTATTCGCTTATCCTGCGACTCGACATATCTCGATCAATTTATATTGGCACACCCAATTCTTAGCACACAATCTGATAATGACGATCTTGGATTGGAGCGACATGAAAGAGGTTTGAAGACAAAAATAGAGCAATTTTTACGATGGTGGATCCTTAAGTTTTTGTTCTTTGATGTTCTTCAATAAAACAATGAATGGCCATTTTAATCAGTTGTGCAACAGGATTGGATGACAAAACTAGTTTTTTGGGTGATGTCATGACTGAATGAGGAAATATCTTTAGTTTCCTAGAAATAAAATGTAGGAACGGTGGTTTCAGAAATGGAGGACATGACCAGAATGTGATCCGTGGATTCTATAAAATTCCATGTTACATGGAATGTAATTTGGGATTTCATAGTGTGTGGGCCCCCTTAGGCAGTGGCTAGGGTTTCAGGTATGATATAAGTATCACATGACATATGAATCTATCTATATAGTGTGAGGTGTCTCTTAGATAACTTTACATGTACATGTGAACTACACAGACACAGGGAGGAGAACACAGATTTCTTACACTGCATGTACTCCCCAACATGACTCGTCCTTGACCATATTTATAGACTACCTCATGGACTAGCACACATGATAAGATAAACAGGTTGACAGTGTTTACTGACACATTGCCAGAGTACACCAATGAAACCTGGAAGGAAGGACACGACATGTGACTCATTATACACACATATTATCCTTATTCTACATGAAATGGTTGGAATGACGTGGGTGGTTGTACACTAGTAGTACCCAGGGTCAAGGGACATGGCGTGTGACCCTACTATACACTATTTACCTCTTTTTTACATGGATTGAATTTATTTTCCACCATATCTTAGACATGTTTTTAGGGTCTATGCCCATGATTTTTACCCTAAAGGATGGAGAAAATCTTTTTTTAATCATATGACTATAATCCATTTTTCAAGACTTCTAGGATTGAGTTTTTTGAATCCCCCAAGTAGCCCGGTGCGGGATCCTAAATTCATATTCTTACCCTAGGAAGAGACCTTTTTATTGGCACGACCATTCCTACCAAACGTTGATCATATAATTAGCAGTCTAATCTAGATGGGGTTGTTGGTGTCACCCCATTTCCAAAGATATGATCCTCCTATATTATATAAAATCTATCTCTTCATATATTTTAATTTATCTATATAATGATGGTTCAATATGAATATTACTTCTCAGATTGGCATCATTAGTGCTATCAGACTCAGGAGTGGGTTCTTTTGGATGAGTGCTTCATGGAAACGTCGATCTAAATTCTGATTATTGGAATGTGGTAGTTGTGACATACCTCTATCATCATGTCTTCTATTTTGTGTTTTTGGATATTCTTGTTACATGTGATACATTCATATACTTTTGTAGACATGAGTATTCTTTCCTTTGTGTACAACTTTGTGATTTTAGGGTGTTCTACCGAGTATTGTTATACTCACCCCTACACAGGCATTTCCCGCATGTTTCGTGTCTTATGTATTAGAGAAACGTTTTGGTAGAGTCCTAGGTGGACCAAGACTGGATGGAGGTTTGTGATATCAGGAAGGTGAGGTGTTCCTATGACTATACCTAACAATCCCAATACCTTTTTTTATAGGTTGGACTTGTTTTTACACACTACCTTTGGTGGGATTGTGATGGTCCCAGTTTCACATTAATTTACTTTACTATCATACTCTATTGGTTGAGAGATAGTGGTACACATGCATTTTTTCGTAGTGGTTTTTACATTTCATAATTTTGTGGGCTTGGAGATGTGTTTGGGCATATAACTATATAAGAAATTTTTAACAAGATAGTGATATTCTTACTCAGTTCTAATCACGATCCTCTATCCTATTGGAGGTGGTCTTGGGGAGTCATAGCATGGGACCCACAGGAACAACATGTGACAAATAATATAGGATTACATACCCGAGTATCATGAATAATAAATTGAAGGGCCATTGTCTAGATTCTAATGAATGGGGAATTGAATTTGATGTCGAGAATCCCTAGTAATGTTAATCTCGCTGAGGAATTTCCTAACCGAGGGGGTTTGAAACACCATGTCCACAACCCTAACCGAGGTCCCTCTATAATAATCTAGCATAATGTAATCCCATGTTACCTATGATCCCTTATCCTAGGAGTTATATCAAGATAAACCCATCATTTCACTTGGCACTATAAACTTTTGTTAATACATTATATTTATTATTTAAAAATATTCCATGAGGTCATACATTTCACAACAAATTAAGTTCAAACATGAAATACATGTAATTGGTAAATAATAAAAACGGGACAAGTGTCAAAATAATTAATAATATGATTATGTTAAATAAGTATCAATTCATTTAATTTCAATTAACAGTTTCATTCAATATAATTAAAATATTCCAACCAAATTATAAATTCACTAGACAATTAGGACACAAATAAGTGGGACTCCTTAACAAGGTCCAAATATTTAAATAAGTTAAGGAATTATACTTGTGTGAGGCAACACAACTCACCCAAGGTATGTTTTAGTCCTATGAAAATGGAGATAATTATGATTATTTATGTGAACCCACCAAAAAGGGGTGTTTTGGTTTGAATTCAAGACCTCTAACCATGTTAATGATCTTAAGAACAATCAAACAAGGGTCTATGGGTTTAATTAAGGGAATTTCATAATTTATTGGGATACGTGTGAAAAGTCGGATGTGATTCCCAATGATAATATTATATATACATATTTAACTTAAAATCTATTTACCACCTAATTTATGGTTGAGATGGCCAACTTATATAATATCATGCTTTGGTTCGAGCCGAAATGACTGAAATCAGATGATTTCGAAGAGGACAAAAAATAGGGAATATTAGGTTTCATTGAAATATAAACTGACATGGAGTGATAAATGAAGGAAAGAGGGGGGAATTGCATTACTAAGGGATATCGAATGTAATAAAATAAAGTCAATTACAAGACCAATATGGGAGATACCTTCCAACCTAAATAAGGAGTGGGAGATATCCCATGGACGAAGGGGGTGGTGTACATGGAATGGAAATAAAGGAAGGGGAATAATTAAAGGAGTTATGAAAAATCATAAAATCTCTCATTTAAAATTGATACATGATTTTGTTTCATTGATTTAATAATTGGGTTCCTAACCATTCTATACTACTAGTTATGTGGAACTAACCATTATTGTCATCGACACAATTGAGCTAATTATGAATAGCTAGTATCGAGATATAGTTCAAGTTCTCCACCCCATTGAATGGTTAAAATCATGTATATACAATCCGCACACCTACCGTGTGATACCCCATTAATATATTTCATATGGTTTAACTATTATATGTTCCACCTAGCATTGTAAAACTTACTGTATCCCTTAACTTAATAGGCCACATGGTTTTTCATTACGATTAGAAAAAACCATCACCTAAATTTTTCACTCTAAATAATGAGGTTTTGAATTAAAAACTATGAAAAAACATCCAAACATCTAGGAAACCTTTCAAGACTTTATCACCATTTAGAAACAACTAATTTATATGTTCAAAAATTTTAATTTTATTTCAATGATTAGTTTATGATTTCCCCATCCCCAATATTAAAATCTAAAATTCTATTGAAATTTTAAATGCAGTCTAAAATATTGGGCTTCAAGATATCCCCACCATTGAACCTGCCTTCCACATGAAGTCTTGTGTAACAAAAAAACATCACCCAACCTACTTGGGTCATGGACCATACTTTTTTAAAACCCATGTCAAACCTTGTATCCAAAGCTAAAACACTGAGATAGTGCTTAATAAATCCTAGATATTCTATGATAAAACCAAGCCACTATCTATTACATCAACTAGAATATGGTTCTTCCCAACATATTCCATGGTATTAATTTGCCAATCCCAATCCATGATACTCCCACTATCAGAATTAATTTTTAAACATCATCATTAGAAATATGGTGATTCTCTTGGATAATTTATCAATTAAAAAGATCAATTGAATTTCAATTGATCCAAAATAGCTTGGTCGTGCTATCTTTTCCTTGAAAATTATCATATAGCCTGTTACGTTCAGGCCATTCCATCCAGTGGAATGCTTGATGTGACTCTTCACTAAATGCATCCAACTATTTGAAAAAATAAATATGAACTGCATATTGTTGAGTATTTTGAAAATTATCATCTCCTATAATGGACATGTCACCAAAACTAGATTTTGTATACATAACACATGGCGTATATAGATTTTTCTGATCACACTCACCAATGTCCATAATCAATTTTTGGAGAAGTCTCCTATCTAAACCATCTACCAATAAAAACAATAATCATTATATATCCCATGCACTTCCACATTCCTAATATAATATCTATGGGTCATATGAAGACACTCCATGCTTAATTCACACACTTGGACTCTACCAAAGATATATAAAAAACGTACATTGAATTTAGAATAAAAACTAGCTATACATGAATTCCATTAAGGTAAAATAATATAAGATATTGAACAAACATACAATGACATTACTTAATATCCCATAATCCTTCTCAAACAATGGTCCATCCATCGACCATTTGATTTGATCAGCATATAGCGGACGTTATCCCAACATATGCATGATGATTTCAATATTGGGGACATAATCATCCCTAAAATGGGACTACACTAATATGTTATTGAGGATTTTCATACACAAACATGTATAGCTATATTGATCCAAGCTCTATAAAAATGTTCTATAACTACAATGAGAGAACCACTGATACTGTGTCTCCTGATGATGTGTGACGATATCAAACTATGGTTCCACATCCTCATGACACCCTAAAAAGATGATTGTACCTCAATTGGAACATTTATAAGGGTGATAACCATAACAAAAATGTCATATAAAATGTGGCAGGCATTTGATGACCACGCCCTCCCCCCCCCCCCATTGTGATTTTATTACCACTGTGATAGTCTATCCAATCCATATTGACTTATTTATGAAATTCCAAGCATAATAATTTTTATTTTAATACAGAAACCTGATAACATCTCCTAAAATCACAAGGTACCAATGATAACTCAATGTTACCATCGATGTCTCATCTTGACTCACAATATTCCTCAATGTTTATGTACTCACCGAACCATCTAGTCGTAATGTTGCCATATAAGAATAGATATATTACAAACATACTAAATCTTGTATTGATTATCCTCCCAATCATGAATCTAGTGTCTAGACATGGTTTACCTTACACCAATGTTTTAAAACTCCTCTCCATGACTATGAAATTAAATCTCAAATTTACAATTTCATTACCTTCTATAATCCATTGTGATCATTTCCAAATTGTAATTCATAGTCACCCTCCCTATGTTACACCCTGATATTTTTTAAAATATTATTTTTTACAAATAAATTTTATCTTTTTATTTTTTTCATTATAAGCAACACCTATTTTAAAAACATTTACACACTAAACCATTGTTATCTTGCATTATATGGAACACTAATTTTAAATGAAACATGACATAGTATTAAAAGATTATTATTTAACATGACAATTATCGCCTAGCCGATGGAATGGATTTTATGAATAGTATTAAAGAATTTATGAAAATATATGGTTATAAAATGTACATAAAATAATTTTTTTGGTTTCCAATTAATTATTAATTAAAGAAACAAAATTTTGATAATAAAGGAAGTATTTATTTGAAAACAATTTTTATCCAAACAAACATGTTTGAAGTAAATAAATTAAACCAACGAATTTTGGTTTATTAAATTAATAATATTTATATATAATATATTAAATTGACTATTTAACATTCATATTTTGTGTTTTATAGACAAGAGGCAAGAATAAAGTCATGTTTATACTTAAAAATAATATTGTTCTAAAAAGCGATTTGTTGAAAATTATACACAATCATTTTGAAAATAATTTATTACCCATTAAGATAATTTATTTGAAAAAATAACGTAATTTTTTTGAAAAAATAATTTCAAAAATATCTTAGGGGTTTTTTTGGTAAATTTTTGAAATGATTATTTTTTGTTGAATAGTTAATAATAGTGAATTTTAATTAAAAACTATGTTTTAATTTAAATTATTTATAAAGAAAATTTTATTTTTATTTTTTTTCTAAAATAGATAAATAATATATCTATTAATACAATATTTTCGTGAAAATTATTTTCAAATTGATTTTTCTAAAAACCCCATATAATTTTTAAGATTTTCTTTTGAAAACTCGCATTCTCATCTCATATGCGTGGTTAATTTTAATTTAATGTTTTCCAGTTATTTAAATGGAATTTATAAAAATAGATTCAATATCTGTAATAAAAATAATTTATATTACCTAATAATTCCAAATTAATTTTTGACAATATTTAATAGTAAAAACTGTAAAAATTATTTATTGAGGTTTAAGAAAAAATGGGTTTACCGGGGATTAAACAAAAAATATAAGGATTAAAATGACCTATAAAATTTTTAAAATATATTTTATGAAAATAATTAAACCTTATAGTGTATAATTTTCAATAATAATCCATTTTTACCCTTACAGCATGTGAAAAACATGGGTATACCTTTTTCTTTTATAAAATTGCAAGTGTTCCACTCACCTCACTTATAAAAGGCCACCCATATCCTCTCTTATTCACAAAATATAACCCTTTTATATCGAAAAATACCTAAAAAAATATCTTCCTAAATTGTCAAATACAATCCTATAAGCATTATATTTTTTATATGTCCATCCTAGTAATTATTTTGGGAAAAACATTAAAATGTTACTGAAGAAGGTGTAATGTTCTTCAATGAGAGTTTTAATTTTATTTATTTACATACTACATTAAATTATTATTAAACCATAATGATATAATATCCTCAATATATAATTGTTTTTAATATGTTTTCATGTAAATTTAATTACATAAAACATCCCCACTTCCATCAAATGGTTTAATAAATCATCATTCATGTGTACGGTGGACCACCGCTTTGCAAACTGATGTCATTCATTTTTTCATTACCACCTATCACAGTTGGTTTTGATAATGGATATAAAGTATACATATGATATTTGTAATATAATTATACCTATGGAGTAATTATATCATATATAGATTTTTTATGTTCCATTCCTTAGGGGATACGATAAAGTAACTCATGTGTTTGACAAACTACTACCTTGCAAAGTGATATGATTCATTTTTCACTGATGCTTTACATGGAAGATAACAAGGATATATTTAATGAATATATGTTATATAAATGATAAAATTAAGATATTAATTACATATTTATCATTATTTGAATATAATATATCAATTTATTTCTTAAATTTTTCATTCACTAAAAAAGATGATTACATCATTAATGTATTTTTTGACTACTTTCTTCTCAAAGTGATGTGAATCTCTCTTTTCATCACCACGCCGAATGGTTTATATATATAAAAATATTTATTGCAATAATATTTATTTTTATTATTATTATTATTCATTAATGATGACATTTTTCTTATTCCATTCTATAATGATTGTTGAAAAATGGAAACATTACTCATGTGTATGTACGACCTACCATCTCCATGATCAGAACATACATCATTTGTAAAAAACATATATAATTATTTTTATTAAAATTATAATTGATTTATAAATATAATTATGATTTCATTATTGTTATTTTGGAGATGATGGAACTATGATCAAATTAAGAGGACTATAAATAACAAATCAAAACTTATACGAGAAAATGTTATTATTACCCAAGATGCGATTTTATCTTGGAATTGGAAATAAAAGGATAATGAATTTTCATAAATAAATAATATATTGTATAATTTATATAATTTTGGTTCTAAAATATATTTATAGTAAATTAATATTTATTTTACAGGACGTTAAAACATGTACGAAGGAAGTTGAGACTTAGGGTAAGGGATTCATGTCTTACTTTTTACTTCGGTGAGACACATTCCATATTCAAGACCTATTTATTTTATGTTGTGTATATAATAAATATTAATTTATTTAATTATTAATATCCTTTAAATTATAGGTATTTTCATAACAATTTTTTGAACTATCTATCATGGGGTTTACATTTCAAAAGTTTACAATTAGGGAAGGGCCCATTATCTCAATTTGACTTCTTTGAGACATATGTTATGTTATGAACCTATCTTATTTTATGAGGTATATATACATACCATTTGAAAAGTAATATAATTAATATATTTATTTTCTTGAAATTATATGTTTCATTTAATTTTATTCTTACATGGGGTTTACAATTCCTTGTTACTGAAGTGGTAAAGAGTTTATGTCACAATCTCATTATTTATCGCGACTGTTTATGATTATGTTTCAAATGAAAAAAATATGATATATCTCTCAATATTATCATGAATTATATTCTCATTTTTTATTCCATGAGTGTACATGTTTTACCTTAATTTTCTTATATTAATGTTCCAAATACATCTAATGAATTTTTTTATAAATAATCATCTTTATTTCCCTCTTTATGGATAAACCCTTTTTCATTCAAAACTATGTTTTCTAAATACTTTCGAAAATGTTTTCAAAATTATTCAAATTATTTATTAAGAAAATTTCAACCCATTTTTTTTGAAATTTTTTTAAAGGAATTTTCATGTCGTTTTCCAAACAATGACATTTTGGATTTTATGAAAAATATGAAAAGAATATTTGTTTGTAACGTGGACGACATGAAAAATATTTCACTCTATCCTGAAAAATAAATGATTTGATGATTATCTTAAAAGTTTCAAATCTTATTTTCAATGAAAATTGTTTAATTAATATATTTGGGAATTTTAGATTATAAATCAATTATTTCAGTGTAAAAAATGGATTTTTAAAATGTTTTAAAAACTTTTCATCAAAATTTGATATAGTATATTCATCAGGGAATGTTATTAATGATTATAAATATTTATTTATATGTTTTAATGTATAATTTTAATAAATAGTATTTTTATAAAAAAATATGTTTTAAATTTTTTTTTCATTGTAAAGAATAATTTCTAGAAGAAATGTTTTAAATGGTTTTTAAAAAATCTTTTTGTAAGTTTCAGAATTTTATTTTCAATGAAAATAATTTCTAAAATTTTTAATAAATTTGTTGTTTTAAAAAGTTTTCTTCAAAGAAATTTATTTTTCTCAATAAATGTTTCATGTAATATTTCAAAATTATTTTCCATATAAGATGACATCCTTTGATATAACATATGATTTTTACGGGATATGAACCAATGATACCACTATTATTATTTTTGTGAATAGTTTATAATGAAAAGATGTTTAGGAAACCCATTTCTATCACATGGGTAATATAATGATAAAATTCATATGAAACACATTTATTTTTTCATAGGTTATGCTATGATAAAATTGTGAAGTGATTAGGAAAATATTCTCTTTTCCAAAAGTTACGATATGATGAATTGTTTATGACACCCATTTAATTTCATAGTTTATCTTGTGATAAATGTTTTATAATCATTTGGAACAGATAGATATGATTTTCATTTTATGGAGGGTAGGAACTATATCTTCCTCTAATTTATTTGGTAATGATTTATATCTCATGATATATAAATGACTTCAATGTGGATTTAACGCACATAAGTAAGGGACTTTTCCCACTATGATGGTCTAAAGAGTTAACATTGATAACTATGATGGTCTTCGGAGTGAACCTTAAATACTATGAGGTTTTGGGGAGTGAAATAATTACAGTATGATTTTCTTGGATGTGATCTTTTATTAATGTGGAAATTAGTTTTTATGCTTATATGTATGCCCAAAACATAGATCTTATATAAATATTATACTATCATGGATAATTGTATTTACTTTCCTTATGACTAATGTTATATGAACTATAAATATTTTTACCATGACATGAGATTATGATCTTTGATAAGAAAGGGATGGTTTTTAAAAGATTTTTTCATGTTTTCAAACCCTTATGTTTATGTTATGTGTATGTATCTCCATTTATTACACTTACTAAGCATCTAAGATCACCCTTTCTTCTATTTTCATTCACAAAGTTATGATAAATATTTAAAGTGAAGGATGTTTGTAAAAAGTACTATAGGGGAAGTTATTTATGGTAGATGTTACCTTAATTCCCCAAATTAGACTATTGTGTACCGATTCTATAAAGACATTAATCTAGTATAGTACTTGGTTGTTTTCATGTGTAATGTATTAAATATTTATCTTAAGATATGTAATATATATATATAAACAACTCAGGTCTTTATTGTTGGTATCAGATGAAGGGTTTTGCTGACCTTTGGAAACTATGATGTGAAATCATTATTGAGATTCATAGAGATATTTATAAATTTATATATAGGGATGGTTATAAGGATAACTCTAAGGATGATTCAATGTATTGGAAATTGTATTATAATTTTTTAAAAGGATATATCAAGTGGTTTTCAAGAAATTTCAGACCTTTCTGGATGGTAAATGTGGATATGGATATGGTACATAAGTACTTAGGGTTAATAACTCTGAAGGTAGAGCATTGAGCTAGAATTAATCGTTTTCGGGTGTATAATAGAGGGGCCTTACATCACCCCATGTTTGAATCTCATTTAGGGATATTCTTTTCAAATTTGAAAATACATTACAATCCATCATGAATTATTCTAAATATATGATGACTTTAAAATACCTAGGTAACAAACCCTTTGTTTTTTGTAGGTTTCATTTTTTTTATTTTTAGTCCTCTTACATTGATAGTGGTACCATAATCTCGAGAATGTTAACCATGATATAAATATCGAATATTCATATAAAATAATTCTATAATTCCAATTCATAAACACTAAAAATATCACACTTCATCCTCAAGACATTATCTAGGATTCATAATATTATTCCATAATAATTCTTTCCTTTCATATGTCATACGTAATATATTAATCATAAAATAAATTACTCATATAAACATTATGATTATCTTCATGAAATTTCCCCTTCAGACATTGATTTGAAGAATTCACAGACTTTCCACATTTAGAACATTCAATAGTCAATGATACCTTAAAGAGATCATTATTTTTATCTATTTTACTAACCAAATTTTTCATTCTTTATTTAAAATTACATGCTTCATATAATTATTTTTCACAACCAAAACACCTTATAACCTCTCTTACCCATTCCCTTGAGTGATACTTCTTACATTATTGAAATTTAGGAAACTAAATCATATATCCTCTATGGTCTCCACTACCGTAAATTTTAATGAACTCTATCCATATCTTATTTTGTGAGTCAAATATTTGATTACAGTGTGTGTATTTAATCATATTGTTTTATAACTAATTATTACAAAATCACATCATTCATCACTTCTATACTCATCCAATTTGGATTCTCATATAAAATTGACCATCACATTAAGTATTAACTCATATCTCTATTTTTCCTACCACTGACTAACACAAAAATAAATAGTTTTATAAAAACATACCAGTCAAAGATAACATAATCAAGAAAAATAACATATACGATGAAACCATAATTTAAATCAATGACACATTTGGCTTTACCATGGTCATCTATGATAATAATCTATTTCAATCTATCATGATGGTTCATAAAGATTTTGAGTATTTCTAAATCATATACCCAAGGAGTGAAATACTAGAAATGTCGGAAATCCCATTTTCATGCACCAGTTGATGATTGAGTCCAACTTAAGGTGCTAGTTTTGTAGTTATTACCTCTAGGTATCTTTGTTCTAGATCCACATCCATTGTTAGTATACAGATAGGAATATAATTTCATAGAAACCAAATTCCCTTTCCTACCAAAATTCCAAGACATTTTCATATAATTTTAGTCAATATTTGAAATATCTTGAGATACATACCTATACATATCCTTAGAAATATCCCAAGGTATATAACTAATTTTTTATCATCATATTTTCTAATTGTTAACTATATCTTTCCTCGGGTAACAACTATAGTTACCCAGGATTTTCATACCTAAATATTACATCATTTTATATTAATATTTAATAAATTATACAAAAACACACCTATGGACTGTAATATTTTACTGCCTTTGGTGGATAAGTACATAATATTTTTGTTTGGTGAAATATCTTCAATATCATACATAAATATATTCCTCTTTAGTACTCATCACAAACACAACATACATAAAACATTTCATCATAATGTGGGGAAATTAAACATACAAAATGGTGTTCTTATATGCTTAGTAAGGTAAAAAAGGGGGATGAAAAAGAATAACATGAACATCAGGGTATCAGAACATGAGAATAACATTTGGAAACAACACCATTCATATCTAACGTCGTATTATCAAGTCATGGAATAATTATTTCTATTTTATAAGACATGAATCTATATGGAACAAAATGACACGATCCATGAGATAATAACATTGGAAAAAAAACATAGATGTGTAGAATACACATATTCATTAAAAATAGAAAGTAATGGATAGCCACTGAGACATTCCTAACATGGTAGACCTTGGATAAACACAAGTGTACCAATTTCAGGCATGGAATGACCTCCAATATATAATCTTTTAGGATTGTGATAAACTCCCATGTACCCATTTAGATCACATAAAATTAATCCTTTACCAATTAATCAAAGGATGATATACATCCCACCCGTCACATAATGAAAATCATACATATACGTTCCATTAGATCATAAAAAATTGGTCATTTCATAATCCATGAAATAAAAATGGATTTCATAAATATTTCATCATATCTTAATCTATGGGAAAGTGAAAGGTTTCACATTAAGTTTCATCATTTCATCATAGCATAAATCATGACAATAAGAAGGATTCATATATATTTCATCATGGCATAACCTGTGTAAGAGAAATGAGTCTCATAAATATATTTTGTTTATATAAATAAACAATTAAGATAAATAATAAGAGTGGAAACCATCAATACTAAAACCATTAAAGAATAATTAACATCAAATGATGTCATATCAATTAAAAAATGATTTTGAAAGATCCTTAGAACACTTAATTGATGAAAAATAACCGTCTCACATTGAAAATCACCTTTTAAGACATAATTTTTTATAAAAATACATTCATTTTAAAATAACCTTGAAAATTATAAAGTAATATTAAATGAAAATACCTGTCATGATAGAAATATATATCATCCATTTCATACATTCTAAAACAAATATTCCTTTCAAAATTTTGGTAAAATCTAAATGATTTTTTTTTTGAGAAAATACATGAAGATTCCTTTCAAAAGAGTTTGTAAAAATTAAAACATGGGAATAAATATTTTATAAATAACTTAAGGTATGATAAAAAAAATTTCATTCAGAAAACATGGTTTTGGAAGAATAAGGGGTTTCGATCAAAAAGAGGGTATTTCATGAAAACATTCGTTTTAAACTCTTATGCACATAAAGAGAGAAAAATAAAGTTAAAACATATATTATAATGACATAACCAGAGGGGAAGAAAATTCATGGTTTATTAGGAAGTAGATCATAAACTATTATAACAAAAAAACATAGTAATAAACAATCCCAATAATAAATTAGACTGTAATAAGACATTTTTACCACTTTTCCAACTTTGAATCATAATCCCCATGAAGGATTAACACTAAATGAAATATAAAATATCAGAAAGATAAATAAATTCATGGTACTACATTTCAAAGGATATGTATATGAAAATTTCAAAAAATGATAGGTATATAACATAATATATGCCTCAACGAAGGAAATTTGAAACAAAACATCATTACTGCTTTGGTAAATTTTCAACCATAAACAAAATGAAAGAGAGATCCTAAAATGGATTTAAAATTCCTTATAATTATAAGGATAATAATAATAAAATAAATTCATTGGAAATATGTAAACCACATTAAATAAAAATATGTTTAATATGGATTTTGTCTCATAGAAAATAAATGTGAGACATAAATCCCTACAACATTAGTAAACATTTGAATTGTAATCCCCAAGAATGAATTACATGAAATTGAACTTTAAATATCCTAAAAATACGTAGAATTATTATATAAAATGACATATATGAATTAACTAAACCATATAAAATAAATTAGTGGTGAATTTACATATTTATACCATAAGTAAAAGATATATTATTCATCCCTTACCTTATGTTTCTACCTCCTTTGTCCATGTTTAAACCTCCTCTTCTTCCGGTAACCTCCTTATGTTTGCACCAAAATCCTTTCTATGATGTATTTATTCCAATCATATGGTTTATAGGATATAGTTATAGATGTTTTTAATTGATTTGGCCATATAATTTCGGAACAAAATAGGTATTATGGTGTTAAGAATAGAGGAGGGACGGTGGCCATATATAAGTAAGGTGAGTGGCAGACATGTAATATTTTGAAAAGAAAAATGTGTAACCATATTTTTATCATTAAAAAAGGGAAACAATTGATCATTAAAGAGATTTATACTTCTTATGGTTTAAATATTTCAATATAATAGATTTTTTACAAGTTTTTAGGTAATTTTCACCCTTATCTTTTTAATTTAACCCCTGAGAAACCCATTTTACCTTAATCGTGATAATTAATTTTTACTATGTTTACTATTCATTATGCTAAAAAATTACAATAATATTATTATGTAATATAAATTATTTGAATTCTAAATAATTATTCCTTTTTTAAAAATTCATTTAAAATAAGTGGAATATTTTAATTTAAAATTAATATTGTAGATGTGTTGAAAGATCAGGGTTTCAAAGAGAAAACATTCCGAAGTTTAGAATGTATTTATATCAAAATTCAATATGAAAATTATGAAAATGAACTAAAATGGATTAATATATATATATATATATATTAACTAATTTTAATTTAAACATATTTAAAATATAATTTACTTTATGAATAATTTAAATTAAATGGCATTTTTTAATTAAAATTCAGGATTTTTCAGTATTCATAAAAAAATTAATATTTTCAGAAAATTCTAAAAAATCAACCTACGATAATTTTGAAATGATGAATTAAAAAATTAAATTTATTTTTTGAAATAAAATATCTATATGTTTCAAAAATATATTTTAAAATAAGCGTGCAAAAAGATAACGGAACTGTTTTCTAAAAAAAATTACATTTTTAAGAATAAAAATTGATATATTAAAATCTATAGTCTATAAAATTCATAAGATGAATGTTAAATACTTTATTGAATATTAAATATATAAATTTTATTAAAATAATTTTCCAAAATAGGGTTTTAAATTAATTGAGGTAAAACATGTTCGTTTTCATAAAAATAGCTTTCCAAAAAAATATTTCATTTATTTTAAAATTGATCATATTTTCATTTTAAATAATTTTGTCAAAGAATTATTCATTTTATATACATGTTTAAAACATATATTTATATAATTTTTTTAATACAACTCATACCATTCATTCCAATGGCTAGGTGATAACTGTCATATTATAATATGTTAATAATATGACATAGTTCGTTTAAATATAATGTTGAATGTAATGCAAGCTAAACTTAGTGTTATGTGTAACAAAAAATATGAAAAAGATAATTAATTTGAAAAAAATTCACATAATTTTAGTGTGTTACATTCTACCCCCATTAAAGTGAGTTTTCCCCTATAAATTTTTATTGGACCTCAAATTATTAACATTTGAAAATCCAATCATAAAACCCATCTCATAAAAAGGTTTAATAAAACATCCTCTTAAAAATGGAAATTGATGTGAAAAAATCATATTGAATAAAACATACTATGATTATAAATATGAGAACATAGTTGAGAAGTGAAAAAATGGACATCAAATAGAATACCAACACACAAACTCTAATGGGCAGTGATATAGAACATGGTAAAGAGAGAGCTAATGACCACAAATCCATAAAACAAAGAGGCATGGGAAAGGCCATTGATGTTAAAAAAATGTTGATAACTGGAAAATATTTTATATATGGATTCTTTTTTTAATATTGGTTAATTATTTTTTATCTATACAAAGAACATATGGAAATATACCTACAACATATCTTTTTATTTCATTGGCACAATTTCATCCATAGGTTTTTCATTGATCAATTTTCACTTCTCTTATTCCTCTAAAAGATGAATTTTTCTTGTATAAAGAACTAAATAAGGTCTATAATAGAATAATAAGTGATTTATTAGATATCTATTTTAAAAAATTTATATCATTGGTTATCCAATATGGATAAAATGGAATATGGTAAAATGATACGTCATTCTTTAATGCACCATCCAATGTTCAACTTAAACCATTATATAGATCAGTAACCATATAACACTTCCAAAATTCCAAATTTATAAATAAGTTCACTATATTTGTCAAAATAAAATTAACATTGATCCCAATTATATCATAATGTATCTCTTGATTATCACATACCAAACATGTCAATGCCTACATCATGTATTCTCCTAAAACATTGTAATAACCCGAATTAATATAAATACTTATTGAAAACAAACATGATTTTACATTCCTTAAATTAAACACATATTATTGGATATATTCCTTAAATATAAACATTATTTAAACTATATCAATGATAGAGTAAACCACATTTTCAAATAATCATTAATCAATTCCAAGGAAATAAATACGATCCAATTTACATTATCTATATGAATAATCTCTTCATAAAAATTAAACACCATTTCTTTAACATCAAGATCATATTAAGGGTTATATTTCCTTAATAATGTGTTTTTTGTAAAGTATAACCTTTCCATTAAATCAATTTTCCAAGACATCGACACCATTCGAAATATTATTGAAAATCCTTAATGAAAAACTTCTATAAGAAATCATTACATGTATTCATATAACATTACTCTATAATTATAAAAAATCATTTATTATACCTTATCCTTAACCCATTAACAAGGATTAGTTATCTTCTTTCTTATTACCTAGTTTCTCTCAAATTGTAGTCATAATTTTATCAATATTTAATAGAAACCCCATTACTTATATAACCTTGATGATTCTCTTCAAGAGTTTTTCCTTAGGACATAAATTTTCACAATTCACTTACTTTCCACAATTATAATATTCAACATTAGATGATAAATTAAGGATACCATTATTCTCATCCATTTCCTTGACTATGATTTTAATTTTATTTCTATTAAATTACTTTTTTTGATTTTCTTTTACCAAACCAAAACATCTTCTCATCCCTCTGAGACATTACCTTGAGTTACTCTTCCCACATTATCCAAATATAAGAAATTTAACCTATTTTCCCTATGGTCTCCACTACCAAAAATCATAGCTAACACTATCCTTCTCCTCTATGGTCAGTCTGAGATTTTGATTAGGTGCACATTTTTAATCATGTTTCCTGGTAGCTTATTAGTAATAATCATAACTTCTGTCACTCCGGTTGTCATCCCATTTGTATGCTCTTTAGAAAATTTTCCATAAAATACAATTTTAACTCAACTCCTTCTAGTTCCTACCATTCTCTGAAATAAAAATAATAATATGTAAAACACTAATCATATAGGAATTCCAAAAAATCATGAAAAAACATTTACAGAATGAAACCATATTTTAAATATATTACTCATTATAGTTATACTAGTATATTCATGAGAATCAAAAAATTAAATCCTTAATTATGGTTTGTAAAGAAGTTTTTTATTTTAAAATAATATATTTTGGGAGTGTCAATCCAGGTGTGCAGCAAGGACATTTTTCATGCAATAGGTAATGGTCGATTCCAACTTAATGTTCCCTTTTCGAAGTTATTACCCCAAGGACATTTGTTCCAGATATATATTCACTTGTAATATCCAGGATTGTTTTCAATTTCATGGAATCCAATTCCTCTACCCTTTACCAAATGTACATGAAATTTTTCTACACATATACTCATTTATATAATTATCCTTAAATACATCCATATACAAATCCTTTGAAATATCCCTAAGGATATCACTAAAGATTTATCATCCTAGTTTCCAAAGGAAAACAAAACCTTAACTCTAATACCAACTATATACACCAAGGATTTTCATATGTATAAATTACATTTTTTACATTAATATTCCGTAAATTACATAAATACGTTCTTGAGAACCAAAATAGATTAATTTAATTGGATACTAGGTATACGATATTCTAATTTGGTGAATGATATTGAATATATATTATAAATATATTCACTTTTCGTACCCTCCAAAATCATACCCTCATTAAAATATTTCACCATAACCTAGTGAAAGAAACCACAATAAAAGGCGATCTCAGATTCATAGTATAGGAAAAAAGGGAGATTCATAAGGATAACATAAACATAAGGGTATGAGAATATTATAAAAAAATTAGAAGCATAAATGAATCCAATAAAATGTTCCATGAGAGTATAACAATATCATAAGATAGATATCTGTGGAATACACATAACCGTTGAAAATATTATGTCAAGTATGCCCAAAATGACATTAATAACATGTTAGGTTGTGTCTAACCACATTTGTACCTACTTCGGGATTTTGAAACCCTCATGTGTACCATTTTTTGTCTTGGGATAACCTCTCATGCACCCTTGAAGATCATACAATATTAATCATTATCCAATGCATTGGAGGGAGATATAGGTCCTACTATACAAATAATGAAAATCATACATATGTGTTCCATAGGATTATATAACATTCATCATCTCATAACCTATGAAATTAAAATGGGTATCAACAACATTTCATTATATCTTAACCCATGGGAAATGATAGGCTTCATAATTATATCAAAATTTTATCTTATCGTAACCCATGAAAAGAAGCAGGATTAATAAGAATTTAATCCTGGAATAAACCATGGTAGAGAAACGAGTTTCAGAAATATATTTTCATCAAAAAAATAAACCATTTATAGTTACAATGAGAATTTAATCCTTGGAACACAACCCTAGTATAGAATAACTAATATTAAAGGATTTCATAACAGATGGAAAATTATTTTTAAGGATAACTCGGATGATTTATTAGAGGAAAAATATACTTTTCAATTTGAAAAAAACATTTTCAAACAGAATATTTTATAAAATCTTTTTATATAAATATAACTTTAAAAATTTATAATGTAAGATTTAAAGTAATTAATTCTCCTGAGGGAGGTAAATTTTATTCATTCCATACGTGTTAAAAAAGATTCGATTCACATTTTTTGTAAAATTCAAACAAGCATTTTGGGAAGAAAAAATGATTATTCCTTTCAAAAGATTTTGTAAAAAGTAAAAAATGATGTAAAATTAATTTAATAAATAATTTTGAATATTCTAAAAACATTTTTGAAGTTTTTTAGAAAAAATGGTTTTAGAAGAAAATGTGTTTTTGATAGAAAAAAAATATTTTTTTAGAAACATTATTTTTAAACTCTTGATTACATAAAAAGAGAAATATGAAGGGAAAAATGTATTCTCATGAAATATCTAGATGGGAAAAAATTAATTGGTTTCTTGATAGATGTATCATAATATTTCATCATTAGAATCATAATAAGAAATAATCCCAATAAAAATGACATTCTAAAATATAATCTTTATGAGTTTGGTCACCTTGAATCATAAGAATCATGAAGGAATTGAAGGAACCTAGACAACCCTGAGAGGGGGCTGAATCAGGGTGTCAACTTTTTCTTCTCCTTTATTGGATCTTGTTCCCACATTTGTAAGAAATTTTTTTAACTTGTGTGATAGATATGTGTAGTAATTAAAACATTCACATGCAAGAGGAAAACAGAACACTTTTTTACATGGTTCACCACTATGGGCTTCGTCTAAGGAGTTTGCGATGATAGGTTGACAGTCATACCACATTCCACCAATATTTACTAGTTATTGATTAAAATGGTTTTGGAATAGTCACCATGTCCTTAGAACAGTTCCATTAAAAAGGTTCATGTATATCCCACTGCATCCCTTAGATCAATTCTATTGAATCCCCCTAGCTTACTGCCTTGGGAGAGGTGTCCCTCAGCTTATCGACTTGATGGTCGCTTCAACAGATTTTCATAAAAATTATTTGTCTCTATTTATCATGAGACAATTCTTATATCAATGTAATGAATTTATGCTCTTTTATATTCTATTTTCTCCTTTAATGGAATTACTGAATGTTCTATAACTTCTCCAATTTTTATTTTCTAGAATCACAAACTCCCTTTATAATGATTTAATTTCCATGAACTATCTCTGATTCTATAGACTATATCTGATCTGCGTACCATGCCTACTCTGCGTACCACACCTTGTATTGATACCGCACTTGCTCCGCATACCTCCCCTGCTCAGCATAACGCGCTTGCTCCAAGTACATCCCATGCTTGGCGTACCGTTCCAACTCCACATACTACACCTGATCTGCAAACTGCACCTGCTCTACACACTGCCTCTGTATACAGCCTCTATGTATAGCCTCTTCATACCTTCTCTATTTACTGCCTTCATTTACTACCTTCATGTACTACCTTTGCGTACCACTTCGACGTAACACCTTGGTATACCATTTCTTACTTCAGTATACTTCTTCTTTAAATTTAGAGAATTATTTCATCTCCTACATACCATTTTTACTTAAGCAAAATGTCTTTTCCGGACAACTCCTTCCAATATCACGAACTTTTTTGTCTTTCACGTACCACTTCTTCCTATGCATAATATCTCCTACCTACCACTTTCATGCATAGCTAAGATCTTCCACAACGATTATATTATCTAATTGAATTATATCTCTCTTAATGACGGGATTAACACTCCTTATATAGGAAAATAAATCCACATATTTTTCTAATCTCTTTTACCCACATTTTCAATGTGGGATAAACATCACTGCGTACTGAACTCTATCTACATATAGTGAGCCTCCACCACATACTATGACCCTCTGGTGAACTATGAACCTTCACCATGTACTGTTTGTGTACCGGTCTGCTTACTACATCTCTTCTTCAAATAGTGGACCATTTCACATACCACAAATCCTTCCATGGAGAACCCTTTTCCATACAGTAACTCGTTCTGTGGACTATTCTGTGTACCTTTCCCTCTTACTACACTCCTTAACCATGTATCGTTGCTTCAAACCATTTTCAGTTCTGCATGCCACTCTGTGTACTGTTTCCGCAACTAGGTTCATGACCACAAACCATTCCGGGAACATGGTATGCGGTCAATGCTCTGATATATGTAGTTTTCTTCCTTTTCTGATTTCCTTCACCATTCCTCATATAGTTCACTCTTATGCAGAAATCCTTCCATTCCCAAAAAAAATCTTGATTTTGAGTTCTAATAATTTGGAAAACACTGGGAAACAACACCACCTTCAATATCTTCTTCGAAAAAAACACCCATGGTTATTCACTTTCGTCTATCTACTTCAATAATCATCTTCTTTCATCATGAACCTTAACTGTCATGATATATAGTCTTTGATTGATCACCTTTAGTATCATCAGATTTTTCAAGGGAAAGTACTACAACCTCTCTATCATCTATCAATAATAATCATTATAGTAAACACAGAATATGATTGTAACCATCTTCTCATCCTTGTATGATCATTCTTAAATCGTAAAATCTTTACATGATCTCTCATGAAATGATGCATGTCTTTTTAGGTAGGCGCATGCATGTTCTGTTAGTTAGTGAGATGTTTCATGATCACTTTATAACTTGAACCCCTTCAAAAATCTCTAAGATGGTTTCATTGTTTTATATAATGTATCAACTTTGATACATGTATTTTGAACTTAAGATCAGATCAACAATCATCTCAATTATAACTCTCAATAAATTTTTGGTTCTTCTTAATCTCCTTCATCATTTTGATCTTCATTGACAACTATTGAAAATAAATACATCCTCAAATAGAAAGTGGTCCCAAAAATCTACCCTTTGTATTTAGTTTTCAATATCGTAATTTCCCCCGCAAATGAATGTGTCGATATAAAAATGAGAATATTCTCTATCCCATCTTTCTTGTTCTTTATCTCCACCTTTCAAACATTCATTTCTCTTTCTCTTCCCCCTTATTGAAAATAAATACAAAGTTTATGGGAAAATGGTATCAGTCCTTTCTTAAAAAATGTGTCTCCTTTCATTTTAGTCTTAGTCTACTTGATAAATGCTCAATGTAGAGAACAATAGGATTTGTATTAGGATACAAGGTTGTCCATTTTTAACTGGTCATGATACCTCATGAGATGAGAAATCATGTACTTTTTCTTCATGGGTTTTCCACTTTCATTCCAGGATGAAGAAATTCAATGTGATAGGGAATAATCCACCTGAAAATCCTTTACTCACCTCTAAAAATAGATCAAAAACATTCATGTGAAATTGGCATGAAAAGTGGCATTTTGGAACTTCCATTCTTCTTATGTAACTAATTAATTCAGTTACTCACCCTGTGTAAAATGATTATAATTTTGAGTAAACAAGGAAGAGATATTGAGAAATGTCATACCATTTCCAAGGAAATGTTCTTCAGGAATTTCTAGAGTAAGTGAATTTATTATCAACTAAAGTTGAATCAAATTGAAATAATAATTCTATAATCTTCTTCATTTTTCTCCCCCCTAAGGGAAACACTCCTCATCATCTTCATCATGGGTGATCCTTCATCATTTTAATCTTTCAATATCAATTGGAGAATCTTCCATAGATGGAAACTTCTTCAACTTAGCTATCAAGAGTTGACAGCATTCACTACTTCTCAGGTTCTCCCCCTGAGAGCACGCTTCACCTTCATTTCCTTGTATTATCAGTACAAATAAAATACAAAAATTATTTATAGAATAATGAGGTTACTCCTTGCTTCATCAATATGATTTTTATGGTTGATATTCTTTTCACAACCAAGTCCCTCGATTTACTCCAGTCTTCATCCTTGCACATTTGAATATATAGTCTGATCTGTGTTGGTTTGGAATGGATCTCATCAAATTATCTTCTATTTTGTGTGGAGAATTCTTCTTCTTAACATCTATAATGAATGATTCATTCTTAATCCTTTTATAGATGACTTATTTCTCTTGTATTAAGGATATAAAACCTTTTTTAATGTGACTATATTTCATACATCTCTCACAAAAGCTTCTTTAACACATGTTTCTCTTTGGGTTTTCACTTTCTCATGCACTTTATCTTCATAATGTGAACGGTTTTCATTTCTTTTATCACCATATTTGGCCTTTTCAACATTTAGTTTCCTCATTATTTTCAAATCATCAAGCAAGATGTCCAACATGTCATTTGGATCTATTGCAGGAGGTTCAGATCTTTTACACGGGTTCATCTGACTGTTATCCCTCTTAGTTGCTCTCTGGGATGGATTTCCCTTCAATTTCATGGATCTAAAATCTAGGGTCTTATCAGCTTCCCTACATGAGATCTTATTGGGGAAATTTGCCTTTATAATATTCTTCTTGTTTCTTCAGAAGGTAGGTGATTTATACTTAGCCGACATCATATGTCTTCTTTTCTTATCAATGATGAATACATGTTTAGATGGGTGTGTGCCTAACTTGTGACCAATTACATTGAATATATCATAGATGTTATCAAGAATTCCAAATATGTTTGTCGTAAACAAATTCTTTTGGACCTGTGGATGTTTCTTCTTCTTCTCTGGATTTCCCCCCCTTGAGGTAGGATTCCTTTACTCTTTTACATTATGAGGATTGTACCAACAATTTCATGCACATTGCACAAATATGTTTCTTCACCAACATTGACCCACAAAACATGATTTATTTTTATTCTATTATTGGGATTATTTTTGACATTTTGTGCTCTTTATGAATAACAACCTTCCACTTTCTTCTTCTTATTCACCATAGATATGGTGATAGGTAACTGCTCACATGTCCTCATCCATACTTGTCTAGAATTTCTCTTCTAGACTGTACTATTTGTGGGAACATATTTCAAAACATGAGTACAATATAGTTTGGATGGTACTATATTCCTCTCCACTATTTGTGGTATATAATCGAAAGATGTCATGATCTCTTTATAACATTTTTCATCCCTTTCATCTTTAGGTTCCTCCAGTGAGCATTGGGTAGTAACATAAACTATTTCAAGAGATATATCATCAAAATATGTCATGATATTATTTTCACATGTTTAATGTCTTTCAGATTTTGAATCCTCTAGTGGACAATGAGTACCAGTAGAAACTATTTCCTTCTTTTTTAAAGACTCAATATGTCTCTTCTCAGTATTAGTCAACTGAGTTTCCAGTTCTATAAATTTCATATTGGGGATGAATTTCTGATCTTCATCATAATCATCTTCTCTTCATAATCATTCTTCATTCTTTCAACTTCAACATCATAAAAATTGACATTGGTTTGTAACAGAAATCCATGTCCCTTGAATTTCTTGGATATTTCTTCCAAATATAATCTCTTGAAGCTAGTGCCCTTCATTATCTCAGCTTCAAGTTCATAGATCTTTTCTTCAAGAGCATTTCTAACAATCTCTTCCTATTTAACTTATTTGAGCCATTTTGATGTATTTATTTTATTTTTCCTTTTTTGTTTCATCAATTTCTTCAATATACATGGAGAGATCATAAAATTATGACACTTTATTTACAAAGACTTTCTCCATATTATCGGCTTCTCTTCCGAGTTCGGTGATCTCAGCCTACAAACATTGAAATATTCTACAAAAAATAGAAAATATTTCTTTAGGAATACCTTGAAGATATGTTCTTAATCTCTCCTGACCTCTTAAAAATTAGATAGAAGTGTCATCCTTTCCTAAGTTAGAAAATTGATCCACATTCTATTTATATTCTAAGCCTGATATTTCGTCATGATTAGAAGGTTATGGAGAACCAGACACTACTAATTCTTTGGACATGAGGGACTTCTTCAAATGAATATTCTCTTTTGTTATTATATTTGTTACGGGCTTGCTGGATGTAGACTTTTGCTCAAATATGACTAAATGTTTATCATGAATTTGCTTCATTGTTGACTCTAAAAAATAAATAAAAATACTATTCTGAATATAATTACCGAATAGTTTCTGACTTGTGTAAACCTTTGGCTCTGATACCAATTGACGGACCCTAGACCACCTTTAGAGGGGGGTGATTCTGGGTGTCAACCTTTTTATTATTATTTTCTGGATCTTGTTCCCAAGTTTTGGGAACATGTCTAAACCTGTATAATGGATATGTGCAGTAATTAAAACATTCACATGTATGAGGAAAACATAACTTTTCTTACTATGTTCACCACTAGGGGCAACATCCAAGGAACATACACCGACAGGTTGCCGATCATACCAAATTAAACCATTCATCACTAGTTGTGGAATAAAAAGGTTCTGGCATAGTCACTCTATCATTGGAACACTACCTTTATAACGTTTCAGGGATATCTCATTGCTTCTCTCGGATGACTTCTGGCGAGTCCCCCTGGATCATTTCCATGGGAGAGGACTCACTCTGTTTATCGACATAAATGTCGATTCAACAAATTTTCATGAAAATTATTCGTCTCTATTCATCATGAGACACTGCTTGCATCAAAGTTCTGAATTGAAGCTCTTTTATATTCAATTTTCTACTATAGTGAAATTACGGAATAAAATAGAACTTATTCCCTTTTTATTTTGTGGAATCACAAACTCTCTTTATAATGTTTTCATTTTAGTGAAATTTGTCTGATTCTATGGACTGTCTATGGTCTGCATACCATGCCTACTCTGTGTACTACACCTGGTCTATGTATTGGGCCTGCTCCACATACCGCCCCTACTGGACGTATCATTCCTGCTCCGCGTACTTCCCCAGCTCGGTGTACCACACCAGCTCCATGTACCGCCCCTGATCCACACACCACGCCTACTCGGGTCACTAACTCTACATACCACCAATACATACGGCCTCTATGTACCTCCTCTTTATATCGCCTTCATGTACCTCCTTCATTTACCACCTTTGCAAACCGCCTCTTCGTACCACCTTGGCTCAATGTTTCATCCTTATGTGGACTTCTTCTTAAAATTCTGAGAATTATTTCATATCCCACGTTCCATTTTTTCATAAGAGAAATCCCTTTCATGGACTACTCCTTCCTATTTCACGAACTATTTTGGATTTCACATACTACTTCATCCTATACAGAATCTCTAATGGCTACAACTTTTGGACGTAGCCGAGACCTTCCACAGCGATGATATTTTCTTATCAAATTATCTCTCTCTTAATAATGGGATTAACATTCTTTATATTGGCAAAAAAACTATGAAAATATCACTAATCTAGTTTACCCAAATTTTTAATGTGGGACAAACATCACCACATACTGAACTCCATCAAAGTATAGTGATCCTACACTGTGTACTAAAACCCCCCAGCAAACATAGAACATTCACTGTGTACCGTGTGTCTACCAGTCCGCATATAGAATCTCTTCCACCAATGACGAACCATTAAACGTACCAAAACACCTTACACAGTGACCTTTTTCAGTGTTGCGACCCATTCCGCATACCTTTCCATCTTACCGCATGGATTCACTGCATACCATTGCTTTAAACTATTTCTGGTTATGCTCACCACTCTGCGTACCATTTCTCTTCTAGGTAAGCGGCCGTGAACTATTCCCAAAACATGGTATGTGGTCCATGCTCTGAGCTATATGGTTTTATTTCATTTCCAATTTCATTCTCCTTTCCATATCTCATTCACTCCAATTTTGAAATCCTACCATTTCCAAAAACAAAATCCTTATTTTAAGGTCCATAAATTTGGAAAATATTGGGAAACAACACCACCTTAAATATCTTCTCTAATTAGAACACCCATGCTTATTCACTATCATCTTTCCTCTTAAACAATCATTTTATTTCATCACGAACTTCATCTGGCATGATATATAGTCATTGATCAATAACCTTTATCATCATCAGATTTGTCAAGGGAAAGTACTGAAACTTCTCTGTCTTTTATCAACAATTGTTTTATGGTCAACACTGAATATTATTGGAATCATCTTCTCATATTTGAATTATCATTCTTAAATCACCAAATCTCCACATAACCCCCCATGAAATGACTCTTGTCTCTCAATGTAGGCTCTTTCATGTTCTCTTTGATAAGTGATATGTTGCATGATCACTTTATAACTTCAATCCCTTCAATACATTATGATATTGAGTCATTGTGGTATACAAAGTATCACCATTGATACATGTATTTTGAACAAAAGATCTATTAAAAAACGTCAGAATTATAACTATTAATAAATTTGGGGTTCTTATTCATCTCCTTATTCATTTTGATCTTCATTGACAACGGTTGACAACAAATACAACCTTATACACAATGTGGTCCCTATAAGAATAACATTTAATGAAACATAAAATATCATGAGGATAAATAAATTCATGATATTACATGTAAAATGTACTATATTTAGACCTTGTAAATGATTATAGGTTCATAAAATAACATATGTATCAAATAAATAAATTTGAGACATAAATCTCTTACCACATTGGTATCTTTTTAATCCTAAACACCATAAAAGATATATCCTCAAATGGATATGTAACTCCCCAAATTTTAAGGATAATAAACATAAAATAAATTCATGGGACTTATATACACTAGCTAAAATAAATATATGGAGAATATGGACAATGTGTCATAAAAAATAAAAGTGAGAATAAAATCCCTTACCACTTTACTATGGTTTTGAATCATAATCCCTAATAAAACGTAACATCAAATGAGTCATTAATTATCAGTAAAATAAGAATATTCATGATATGACATGTAAATGTGGAATTACATAAACCATATAAAAGAAAAGAGTTGTGAATTTTCATATGTATCCTAGAAATAAAATAGAATCTAGAAATCCCTTACCTTAAGTCTTGACTTCTTTCATACATGTTCAATCCCCCTCTTCATTGGGTAACCTCGTTTGGTTTACACTAAAAGCTTTCCAAGGTTGGATTTCTAGCCACAATAAGGCTTCTTGAATGAGAGTACATATTTTGGGAATTTATATGGTAATTTATTTGTGTTTCTATTGGATGAAAAAAGGTATTGAAAGTGTAAATAAGATAGTAGAGTATTCCACCTTTTATACGTGAGGTGATTGACACACATGTAATTTTTTGAAGAGAAAAATTCATAGCAACATTTGTCTTGTGAAAATAAGATCCAAAATAGAGTATTCAAGATACATAGACTGATACTGTAAAATATATTTCTATAAAATATAATTTATATAATTTGTTGGGTTAACTTAACCCATATCATTTCAATTAAACCCTTGGTAAACACATTTTCCCCATAACTATGGTAATTAATTTTTACTATTTTTACTATTCATTATCATAAAAAATTATGTTTAAATTATTATATAATAAAAATAAATATTATTAAAAATATGGAATCCATTTTTCATATTAAATTAACTAATGTTTAAGAATTTAATTTAAAAATAATCCAACAGATGTTACATGGAAAGAGGTTATCAAGGACAAATCGTTCAAAAGTTTATGAAAATTATATATATAAAATAAATGTGTAAATGATAATAATGACCTAAATATAATTAATAGATATATAATTTATATAATTTTAATTTAAATTAAATTGAAGATATAATATTACTTTCTAAAAAAAATTAAATGAAAACGCAGTTTTGAATTAAAATTCAGTATATTTCACTATTCATCAAAAAAATTCTTTTTAGAAACTTATCAAAAACTCCCCCAAATATAATGTTAATATTATGATTTAAAAAATTATTATTCTTCAAATAAAATCAATAAATATTTAAAAAATTATTTAAAATTAAATAAATCAGAAAAAATGTGAAAAAACAGTTTTTAAAAAAAAATCAAGAAAAAAATTTCATTTATTATTATGAATTAACGAAAAAACACATAAGATGATTGTTAAAGATTTTATGGAATATATATTATATATATATCTTTAAAATAAATGTCTAAAATATTTTTTAAAAATATATTAAGGTAAAACATTTTTTAAAAAAATAAAAAAAATTAAATAAAAATATTTCATTTATTTCCAAATAGTTTTTATTTCCATTTTTAATTAATTGTTCAACAAATAATTTGTTTTATATACATTTGTAAGCCATTTAATTTCATAATTTAGTTAATATTATTCATAATAATCATTCCCATGGCTAGATGATAACTATCATGTAATAATATTTTAATAATAAGATTCATGTCATTTAAACGTGTGTTGTTTATAATGAATGTTAAAGAAAATGTTACATGTAACAAAAACTATAAAAATGATTAAGTTAATTTGAAAAAATTATTTCACAAAATCTCAGTGTGTTATATTTTATTTCAATAAAAGGTTGAATATCTCCATTTGAGATGGTTCGAGTAAGATGGACATGGTTCATGTCTTGGATGGGGATGCACAAGTAGTTGTTAGAGCAACAAGTTCCTTAATTGCTTATGGAAAAGTAATGTTCTAGAGTAACATACTAAATGGTAAAAATTAAACAAAGAGAGATGGATTAATATTCACTCCAGTGGGTGATATATTATTTAGTACGAAAATGTATCATACAAGATATAATTAAATGGAAATTAAATATGATTTTCAAGTTCAATGAATTATGGAAAATGGATTCCATGTGACAAAATCAAGTCAGTATTTTTGTAGATTATTTAATGGAAATAAATTCATTGGTGGGTATTTAAGGGAAACTATACCTGGGTTTTACCAATAAGTCTCAATTTGTAATACCAATTCATTATTCATAAATACATTATAATTATAATTTTCATGAAAACTTTATATTGTCATAAAATTTGGGATTAGATGTCACGACCACATTTCTTGGAAGGTGTATATCCTATGAATCGAAAAAAGGTTGATGACATCAAATAATTACAATAATATATACATGTTTTATAGTTATATTTTTAGATTAAGATAATCATTTTGATCATCTAATTTTTTTACATGAAAATTATGCTAGGTGTCTACAAGAGGTTAGTGGTAGAACCATAGTTTCTAAGAAACTATTGTTGATAACATATTGAAAAACTGTAATAGGTCTTTTAGATAGTCAAGACTGAGTGGAAAGATACTCTACAAAGATATTATTATATTAGTAAACTATGTTCCAAGGAATACAATTTACTATGGTAGATATATATATTACATTATCCAAGTAAATATGTATATACTAATACTATATTAGAAAAATTCAGAACAGAATTATTTCCATTGTCACATGGACTTAATATTACAAAGATAACATGTATGATATGTAGTTAGAGATTAAAATGGTGTATAGAATTACATATTCATCCGTTATGGATCAATCCCATATGTAAAGACATGTACTAGATATTTCAAAATATTCTTTTTAGTAGGAAAATATCATTTAAATCTAGTAGAAATACATAAGATATAGTAATAACTATCTAATTGTACATGGAAAAGTACAAGGGATATATACATGTTATTTAGAGAGGAAGGTACATTAGCTTTAATGGGACACACACTAGTTTTCCTATGGATCAATAAGATCCAATATTAGAGTTAAAATAAATTAATGAGATAAAAAATATCATTTCAGCCCATGGTTGTCATATATATAATCAATGAGTATGTTATGGATTCTAATGTAGTAAAAAAATCATAAAATTTAAAATTACTTGTTCAATTTATTACAATATTACTTTAGGTACTAACCAATATGTGAAGGTTATGATAATGAAAAAAGGTCATACTCTATGATACAATCTCTTGGGAAGATTTACTAAAGGAGGAGAAGTTCTAGATAACATAGTATATTTTTAGAAAAACATGGAAGGCCAAATGAATAAATCCATAACACAAATGAATCATGATATTATCATGTGCTATCTAATAGGTTTATAATTATCATTTTTTCTTTACTACAAGTGGAAGTGTTGTAAAAGTGGGTTCCCTAGAACAAATATGAAAAGTAATTTTTGATTACCAAATAATTTTTATAGAGAGTAATACACATTATATACAAACCATAATAATGTTTTCACTTCTACCTATACTATTTAAATGGTAAATTCTATAGATTAGATTCACAATAATAGGTTATATAAGATCTTATCTATAATGAAAAGCTCAATACAATTTGTAATTATTCATAAATATAAGTCATATGGTCTAGATACATCACACTAACTAGACACAGATGATATATGACTATATGGTTTTGGGGGGTCCTATTAATTGAGCCTTCTACTAATTAATTTCACATTCAGCGATCTCATGTAGATGAGATCATGCTGAAATACCGTCTAATAAAAACACCATATGTTTTGGGTGTCATTGGTTTTTCCAATCTATGAACCCGTGTATTGGTATCTTGGTTTTAAATCATTATTAGTGTGTATCATTTTATTTTGTACATTGATGGAATATGAAAACCATGTAATTTATGTCCTAGAAAAAAAATTGTTTCGATGCTTCATTGGTGGTATGTCATTGATTGAATGATCAAGATATATTTTATCGCTTTTGAAATGAAGATATTTCTAGTGACTAGTTGATCATGATGGTAGTAACATTATTTAATCCATGGAAAATGTGATTAAAGGTAAGTCTATCTACCAAACAAGTCCTGCCCAAATCAAATATTATGACAATTTATTAAAAATAAAGAAATATGTACATAACATTGGATGATGGGGTCACACAAACAAAAATAAACTCATCAACTAAAAATAAGTCTAGAGATCATAGTACGACAAATAATTTCCATAATTAGAGTCACCAGCAGTATCCCACTCTGATTGAGACTTATCCTGACTGAATATTTTCAAGATATTCATATCCATCATTTTTTAAACCTTAGACGATGATCTAGTAGACATGTTTCTAGGAACAGAAAATAATCCTTGTGTGGTCTTCTCTTTGAGGGGACATAGGTGAAATCCTCGCTGCAGTAATCTTTGTATTGACACATAAGATTGAATCGTTGTAAGAGGCGTTCCCAACACCACCCAAGACCCTAATAGTGGTACCCATGTTCTCATGTTCATCTTCAGAAAAATTATCTTATTTATCAGGTAATTCATAAACTTAAAAACGCTTTTTTATTTCCTGCTGGAAATCAACATGTTACTGCGCATCATTCTGCTTAGAGAAGTCAACTTGGGAGGTATCAGGGATCATCATTCCCAAGGTCCATATATGGGTGTCCACAACTGGAGTAACCCCTTTAACCAAATCAAACTGAGTATTAGAGGTTCCACTATGTACCTTCTTTAGAGATACATCAATTAACAACATTTTTTCAATATCAAATTTCACAGCAATCATCACATTAACAACATTGTCAACTTGATCGTTAAGTGAATCACCATCATGAGTAGTAGACATTGACAATATTGAATACTTCATCGATGACTTCATACGACATAGAGCTGTTGAATGACCTCTCACCCCACATTCCTCACAAGAAATATTCTTCCGACATAACTCCAATGAGTGTCCAACTGCCATACGTTCATTGCAGAAACGATTTTTATTCATACTCGACATCAATTTGAATGTTATCCTAAGGATTGGAAAGAGTTAGCTTGTCAATCTTAGTTGTTCTAAGATCAAAATCCACTAGCATCCTAGAAAAATGACCAAACCAATTATCCTTAGTCTCTTTGCCAAGACGAATCAGAGTCCCAATTTCCTTGCCAATATCACGCAAAAGTTTCGAATGCTAGAGGACCCAATTGAGTCGATGAAGATGAATCCAGAGCTGACAAAAGCCATTTATTGCATGAGATACATTAAAATATAATGACCATTTAGGTAAATGAAGCCTTCCTGCTTTCAGAAATAATGTTCCCATACTGCATGCTCGAAGCTTCAAATCAACAGACGAAAAAAGGTAGTGGAAAAATCGTCGACCAAGAGAAACACATTTCCAACAAGAAAAACCCCCACAAATGTGAGGTTCAAATAAAATCATCAATTTTCCACAGTTTTGATCATTTAGGAAGAACAATTCCTGGAATCAATGATTTTTTTACAATTGAAATTCACTCAGTAAGCCCTGCAGGGTTATCTTCAACGTGAGCTGATGAACCCTTACGAAGAATATTATCAGGACCTGAGTCCTTCAACAGCGTAAATGAACATGATCCATCCAGTTTCAGCACTAAATTTGATTTTCTCATCACTTAATAATGAGAATGAGAGCCCGGAAAAACTTCACCATAGGGTGTAATAGGTTCTTGTAGCAACGCCTCAACAGGAGTCACATCTGCATCAACCTCCTCCCAACTAGATGACATCGACAAGTCACCGCTCATTGTGTCAATCATCAAGGTCACAAGAGATCTCTATGACGCCTCCGCAGATCTGGCGCAAGGATTCAAAACCATATGAAAACTGGACTAGAAATTCGACTTCACCACAACCGTAGGGTTTCAATGATCTGCCGAGAGATGAGGATCACGAGTAGAAATCGAGGAGGGAACCACTGATGCCATACCTCTGGGATGAGAAAGACAATTTAAGCCGTGGAAGAACGGGATCTCCATGACTGAATGGAAACCCTAAAATCCATCGTTGCAAAAGAGAGTGCCCACAGCTCGTAGCGTCATCGCTTCTATAAGTTTTTCTATTAAGTTCATGAATTAATAAATAAAGGGTATTGATATGAAGAGTGCATCTTGATTTTTGAGATATCACAAGTCAAAGAGATTATATTACACAGTGTGTGTTCATATGATGTTTTTGTTTCTATGACTAAACCATGTCTCATTTGGGGCCTTTATGGGTTGATATAATTCACTGCAAATAAATTCGTAGTACTCACTACTATCGAGATAAGGACCTAGAGGGTCACACAATAAGTATATTCAAGAGTCTGGCCTATTCCCTGTGAATAGGTGTTTCAGACATGGTGGACCCCTCTATGGGGTTCAGGTTTTTTCTGAGTTTGACCAATCAATATGATATTAATAAATTCAAAATTATTTGACTTAATAATAATATATTTTTAATTTATTTACTAACTATTTTCAGTTGTAATTAAGTGAATTAAAAATAAATATTTTTTAAGGAATATTATTATTCATGGTTTGTATAGTATTTAGTAGGAGAAGAGCGTAATGTTAATAATTAAAATTTTATCCTGTAATTTATATTATAAGTAAAATGAATTTTATAAAATTTAAATGAAATATATGTCAAAATTATTATGTCATTTAGTGTCATTAAAGGATAATTTTGAAGGTTTATGTTACCCAAGGGGATAAGTGAAATTTACAGTATATGAAACCTTTTTATATAAGACATTAAAATCCCAAATTAGATTTACCATTAATTCCGTAAAATTTTATATCCTCTACCACTTGTATACCAAATTCCAGAGTGATAAAGAATAGATCTAATCACCCTGATCAAAGTTCTTCACCCTTGATCGAATGAACAGTTCTCAAGAAATCACAATGGCATGGAAATCATCTTTGATTCTACATGATAGCACTCAAAAGCATAATATCAGTTTAATAATAGGATCTAAAATTATCTAGAGGAATAAAATATCAGTTCATTCAAGAGACAATCTTTGATAGTGAGTGGACACACTTCCCACAAGAATCTGCCGAGGTACGATTTTGATTAAATTTTTCATTTTTTTACTTTGTGAATAATTATATTTCACATGATTAAAGGTTCAATCTAGGATGAGGTATATTGGATTTGATGTTTATACATAACCATGGGATGAAATATTTTAATATTCCTTTTTTCACACTTCTAAAAAGCCACAATTTCCATCATGAAGAATGTTATGACTAAAGGTAAGGGTTTATGTTGCTATCTCATTTATAATTGGGATCCTTCATCTAGAAATTTCTATTTTTAAATCATATTCTCTATATATCTCTATAAAAACCCTACTTTTTCTACTTCTTTGGTTATTTATAAGGTTTTCATGTTATTCTTTTATTTCCCTCTCTTCTATACTCAAAAAGGCCAAAATAGTTTTTTTAAGCCAAAATGTCCTTATTTCTCCACTTTGGCCGCCAATATTTTTCATCAATGTACATGATTTTTAAAATGTTTTTTAATATTATTTTATGTACTTAAATTATTGTGTAATTTCATTTTCAATAATATAATAAATTATATAAAAATGTTTAAAAATAAATCCATTAAATTGTTTCGTACGAGTCATCTTGGAGTTTTTAAAAAAGTTAAGAAATAATAATTTTTCACATTTATCATTTGAAAAAAAAATAAACACAATCATATCAATTATTCATTATAAATATTACATTAAAATTTTCCCTGGCCTTTTCAACGAAAACAAAATTTATAATATTTTGTAAATTTTCAGTTAATTAAATTTTACCAATAGAAGAGGATGTTTTCTCTTATTTGGAAATAAAATTTCAAATTATTTTATAAAACTATTTCTAATTAATTTCGATGTCATTTATATTTTTTTGATTCAGTAGATATGTTTTCTTCTAATACCATGAACTTTATTTTAACAGATGAATTAAAATGATGTTTTTTAAAGATTTTTTTAAAACATGTTTCTTTACCACATGTTAATTATGTTGTGAGGAAATGATGAATATTGTTTTGATATTATGACACATATATGAATGTTTTTCATTATGTTACGGTTATTCCTGAAATTATATATCCCTATAATTCATTGGGTAAAGTTGATATCTAATGATATATTATGGACGGTAATGGTGAGAAAACCCAATCAACTATGGGACCCTATCAACTATGTTAAGTGGAATATGGAGTGAACCCAATATAGTATGGGACTATGTCCACTATAATAGTCATTATAGTGAGCCTTGAAAATGTAAATGATTATCTATGATTACATTTTTTTCAAAAGATAATTTATTATTCTTATTATTTTCACTTATGTATCCTGATTGAATATTGATGATTCTACACACTTATCAATTATGTATTTTTTTATGATGAAGCCTTATTCCACGAATCCTGATTTATAGTCTGTGAAATTTTTGTGTATGTTTTCATAAGTTACAATTGCATTATTATTCTTATATTCTTATCTTTTCCATACTTATGATTGTCTATTGGTATCTCCCACACATATACTAATTAGGTATATAATCTCACTCAATACTATGTTTCTGTTTCCCAAGGTTATGAAGAATGGTATTAAGTAGTATATATCTCAAAAGGGTAATATGTGAGAAAAACAATTATGGGAGAAGATTAATATATTTTAAGAAATAAGATGATTTTATATATATGTTAAATTCACTAAACTGGTATGGTTCTTGAGTGTGTATCATTTTTAAATTTAATAAATTTTCATATAAAATAATGGAATATGTATGTAAGTGACTCTTGGGTCAACTCATATATCTGAATATAGTTCATAATTTATTGACCATATGGTTGGTTTTTATCTGACTATCCTATATTACATGAAAATACATTATTAATCGATGTGTTCATCAAAATCTAAATTAGACTAATATATCATTGAAAGGGTTTGAACTCTTATTCAGGGTGGGGTTATATCCAACGATTTAGATCACTTATCTGTATAATTCAACCATTTTTTAGTACATGTTTATGGATGAGGTATTTTAAAGGTGTATTCTAGTCATGTTTTGTGGATGAATAGTTTGAGACCAATAGTTCATGTGGGGACTATAGAAGAACATATTATCGGTTTTGGTTGTGATTTAATTCCACACCACCTATTTAAGATCCATTTGAGTGGGTATAAGAATATTATAAACACTTACTTGAGATGGAACCTATATGTGGGTGTATTTGAGCATATCACATGTAAATAGCCATAGAGATGTTGTGGATGATCCTCCATGATGCAATTTTTGATGAATTTTGAAATTTATTATTGATAATCTTGTTTATTTCTGAGGATTTATCTTGTGAGGGAATGGGTGGTGTGAGAGTAGTTGGAGATAGGTGTAATGTCAACACTCAATAATAGTTTCCTTCAATGGTTGGATCATATATAGTAAGGAGTGATAACACTCTAATCTTTGTGATGACATATGTATGAGTTGTCCCTATTCATGAGATTATAGAAAAAAATTGGACCATAACTTTATCTATCATTTATGGACCCTTGTACTAGTCGATTTTGATGTCAACTTCTCATCATGTAACATTTTTTTTGATATTTGGATATTTCAATGGGAAATATTAGTCGACAGTGAACCTGGTTAAGAGTTATTTTTGTTTGGATAGAACATAGTTGACCCCTTTTTAATGTCAAATAATTAATGGATAAATTTGAAGGGTGACCCATTGATGATCCTTAACAGGATGCTAGTGAACATATTAGCCAATATCATGTTGTTGATGAGGGCCTTTATAGAGGGAGGGTATATTGAGCATGAAATATCCTTAAGAAGATTCAAGGTATAACATATCATGAATTTAGGTAATTCTTTGAGAGGATTCAAATTCAATTAGAAATTGTTGGACTTTGTGAATTTGAAGTATTGTTAGTTAAGGAGATTAGAGTGCTACTAAAGTGACTTTGTGGTTAGTTTTTTTCCTGATAACTCTATTTTTGAGTAATTTTGGGGGTTATGTAACCTATTATCCCCAAAAAAGAAAATTATTTCGGGAAAGCATATGATTCTCACATTTAGTTGATAGTGGGGGAATCAAAAAATTCCCATGTGAAAGGTATTTTATGTTTGTGATTTTGACTTAGTGATCCAGTGTAATCATATGTTGTTAGGTTATTGATGTTTATGGACTTTCCTAAAGATGGGGAGTATATTTTCCACCTTACTTGGTGTAATGTTGTTTTTATCCTAATGATAATATTGAATATAATGGTGGGAATTCTGAATAGAGGCTTATCTAATAGAGCATGACCCCGAATATAGAATTCTAAAAGATTTTGTGGGTAGTTATAACCATATCATGGATGGCCATATTATGCAATGAGGGTGGAGATTTCCATAGGAAGCAATATAGTTTTTGTCTCCTGGGTTGGTTATTTGTTAGGGTATAGAGTTGAAAGAGTAATGTTATCTAGATTTTCAGGATTTTATGTTTTTAGTAGACTAGGTCACCTGGATAGTAATGGGGAGGTGTAAATCACATATATAAAGTAGGTTTTTCATTAGAGGTTTTCATCAAGAGATTTTGTTAATGAGAAATGAAATCCCAACAAGCTCATATTCTATAGTCAGTTTGAGGATGTTGGGGATCTGTGTGTGGATAGGGGATTCTCATGGGCATTATGTAATGGTTTGGGAACGAGGCCATCTATTTTTATGCCTTAAGCTACTGATAATGGGGATGATATGGTTTATAATGATAAGGTTACCTTAAAACTAATTTTGTTTCAATGATTAATATGGTATAATTCTCTATATTAGGGTTTGGTTTGAATGAATTTCTCTGCTAATAAATCATCTAGAACACTCTTTAAATATGGGGAGTGTGATTTTCTCACAAGTGGTAACCGTATAAACATTCACTTTTGAGATGGGTGATAGTGTATTATTGTTTTGTTTCATCTCACAGGGTATACATAGCTTTTTATGAGGTCAGTTTCCTGCTACTGAGGCTTGGAAAAACTACACTTTGGTAGAGGAATGTTTCTTCTTATATTTTTCTTTAGGTTATGAATGATCTGATGTCTTTGGTGATAAAATAGCATGCTCCCATCCTGGGTGGGGGTATACCAATTTCACTTAGATCTAAAAACATTAATGATTAAGGGAATTTCAAAAATATGATTCTTCTACATTGTTTAATTTTGTGAGATTTAATATTTTTAAATATTTGTTTATTTCCTTTTCAAGGATTTGATGGTTTTGAAGGTGGGAGGATATAGTGACCTGGACTTCTCCTTATTGAGACTTAACACCATTTTTTAGTCTTTAGAGTATATAGACTTCCTCAATAATAAGAAAGAAAATTTATCCTTATAGAAGATCTATGAATATTTTCCCACTGTTCCACTAACATCAAGATGTGTTTTTTTACCACAATGGTTAATTTTGAGTAATTTCCAAGTATTTTGTATTATAACGGTTTTTAATATTTATTTATTAAATATTCATTTATCGTATGATATTAAATGGTTATTTAGTTACTCTGGTATTAATTGTTTGAACCCTTACAATATTTTAAATAATATTTTTTAGATCGGCTACAGAATTTGCATGGAGATATGAGTGTTTCAGATCCTCAATAAAGATATAATAAAAATATTATTTTATTTTTTATCCTATGCATGTGTTTTGATGAGATTTTAGTTATATATACTAAATATATTGGTGTCTAGGAAAACTGAAATTATAGTTTCATTCAAAATGGGGGGTTTCCCCTATGGATGGTATAAGATCATTTCACTCCCTAGGATTCTGAGGTAGGTCTTCATAGGTGTTTATTATTTTATTATTTTTAATTTTCAAAGAATATTTATAGTTTGAGCCCTAGAAAAGGTTCAAAAAATACTCTGTATATCTTACATATATGGTTAACAATTTATTTCATTAAAATAAACACAGATATAAGGATAAATATGGGAGAGATTTAATCTTATTGTAAATGATGGAAATTTAAAAGACATGATAAATTTTTTGGTATATATGTTGAGAAGATAATGAAACTACAATATCATGGAGGCCTCTAAGCGGCATCGAGTCTCCCCTCTCATGGAAATAGGGTACCCCCTCCGGTCATGTTCCCTCCTCTCCTACATTCCTCCGGCAAGTCCATTCGCCTTAGCATCAATGCTCTATCTCGGCATGGTGTGCATGTCTACTGGTGTTGCGGATTGGCTCCAGCTTCTGCTCTATCTCAGCTTCGTCTTTCATCGTCTCTGCACGAGCGTGTTTTGGCGGGCTGGGTTTCTGCTTCGTCTACTTAGGTGGGGTGGTGGTATCTACTGAGTATCGTCGACTGATGGCTTTGGGGATGGTGTTAGCTCTGGATCTGGAGGGTGATGGCATCGTGGCGGGCTTGGGTCGAAGGCTTCTCTATACCGGTTTCTGGTATGTCGTTGGTGGTCAAGGAATCTTGGAAGGCGTGGAGTTCTGGTCTTGTCTGTTGGGATTGGTGTCGACCCCGGAGTGACACAGAGGGGAGCAGGATTTCTAGTTTCGGTCTATCCCGCATCCTCCCAGCATGTCCAATCCAAGTGTTTCTGCATTTTTGTTACCTTCGTTGCATTTTTTATTATGTGGATGTGTAGTGGCCAGTTTGTTTCTTCCATTCTTCATGTTTTCACTGCCGTTGGATGTGGTTTATTACACCGGAATCCAGTATGGGTGTGTTTGTGGTATGCCTATTATAAAATACATCCCAGAGTGGAATTTCTTGTTCAGATCAACTCAGATCCCTCCACCAGTTACGTCATCTGGTATGGTGTTGGGACATCCAGTCCAAGGAGACGATGACTTAGCTTCACAATCTTTGGATCGTCTTCCAGCTGTTCTGGAAACTGCAGTGGCTGTTGGGAGTCATGAAGCTCACGATGGGGTTTGCTCCAGTGGTTGTCTTGGTGGGGGATGATTTGTGAAATGCTTAATTTTATCATCATTTAATTTTCATGTTTTTAGGAATTGCATCTGTTATTAGTTTTATACCGATAGAGAAAGGTAGTACAGTTGGATTGACAACTAGTAACAAGCCCAGAGGAGGATCTAGAGCCGGTGGTTCATCTTTGTTGAGCATTACGGATTTGGTTATTTCAGAGGGTATGTAGTCACCCATCGGATCAGGCATGTGCTTTGACATAGGATAATTGTTTTCTGAACAACCTTGCAATACTGGAAAGCTTTATTGATCATTTTCTTGGGAGAGGAAGATCCTTGATGTCAGTCTGATTTTAACTCTTTTTTTTCTTTAGGCATGATTTGTATTATGTCTATGGAGTCTTTATGGGTATTCCACCCTTCTTCCCTTAAAAGGTTGCTTTTCAAAATAATAAAAATTTAAAGGCCTTCGAGCCATTGTAGGTAGCAACGATAGTAGAATTAAATGAAATTTAAGATAAAATTGATTGAGGGATACATAATTTTGTATTTAATCCATTACTTATAACTAATTATGGATTATAAATAGTAATTCTATGATTCCTATAATCTAAACACAATCTTTTAAATTTATTAGTTTTCTATATATATATTTTATTTCTGATTCTCCATTCTTTATCATATGTTATTCTCTAAATTTATAATGTTTCTACACTAAACATTTATTTATGGTTTTAAACATCTATAAATAAAAAAAATTGATCTTTATTTGTTTTTATCTCAATTTTATCCATGTTATTAATCATAATCATCATTGTAGTTGGTGGTTTGACATTTAACCGTCTGATTCAAATCATGATTGAACCCCAACTTTGTGTTTTTCGTATTGAAAACTACACCCGTGTGACATCATCCTAGTCACATTTACATATTATTTGAATTTTTATTTACTTATTTATTTTTTCTTAGTTTTCATTGTTTTGGGGGGTTGAAATCTCAAATTTTGAAGAAATAGCCCATGGCTCTTGGAGAGAACAAGTTCATTTGTAACGGAGAGGATGATCAGGAAAAAATTGTGTTGGGGGATAAAATATTTTTCTACAGATTCTTCACAATTTTGTGAAAATGTAGATGTTTCCAAAGACCCTTCGGATTTGATTTTGGGTACACATGGGCTCCCACATAGTTGGTGCACAGTTTTCCAAACTGTACAGCTAAACTATCTAGGTTTTCCACCTCATTAATTTTTTTAGAAATGGCTAATTTTTACTCATTGGGACTTAATCAAAATCACCCCTCATCCTCCAATATCATATGATAAACCTTCATAATGTCTTGAAGATTCAACCACTTTTGATTTTTTTTGTACCTCTCTTGATCTTTGGTGATTTAGCTTATGGTGTGCTTGATTTCTCTAAGTGACATCATCATTCCCCCTTGTTCATCAATTTATATAGAGATTTTGCTACCCTGTTTGGCTATATGGCTAACCATGGGGTTATATAAAGGGTATTTATATTGTTTTCTTTTGGATTATGTTTTTGGAGACTCCTTCTACTCTATTCGTGTAGTTTTCATTGAAGATAAAAGGTTTTATTTTGGATATAATGTAGGTATTTCTATTCATGTGTGATTTTCCATGGATTACATTTTATTATGTTTTTATATTAGTTATTTTTATATAATTTTTCTACAAATTTATTATTATAAATGGTTTATACATATTTGGTTGATTCTTGATGTGTAAGGAAAATATAATAGTTTAGAGTGGATTTTCAGAGGAAATTTTTTTAATGCTTTTTATGTGTTTGATAAAATGATTTAAGGAGTATTGATAGTTTCAAATTGAATTTAAATCGTGTTTTTGAAAAGGGTTTCACCTTGTGGTTGGTGTGATCATTATGGAAATTTGTGGTTAATGAAACTGGAACATTTTCTGAATTTATGTGTTTGGCATAGTGTGGAACATTGGTGACCTTGGGTGTGTATATAGATTAGGTGGTTTATTCCCTACCCTATATTGTCAATTATCTAGGGAGTGTTATCCAGTTGGATTAAGGGATCCAATGGAATTAGTGATATCCATACAGATAGAGGGATATGTGGTAAGGAATGTAACCCACGAGACATAGAGAGCCCTTGGGACGATTTTAGGGCCCCAAAAATTTGGGAGAGCTTCCAAAAATTTCATACTCACATAGAGACTAGTGAAACTAGGGTTGTTATAGGTCATGATAAGGCCAATTGGTTAGATCAAATTATTCTTATTTTATTACTATTTTTATTTAAATATTTTGTTCTTTATTCCCAAAACCTCATAATATATATATATATATGAATATTGTTATGATTATGCTTCTTCCATGTTTGAGTGTGTGGATCATGCTTATTCGAGGTGTCTTTATTTGGTTTTTATTTATTCCTTGTTCCCTCATACATTTAATACACGTTTCATTTTAAGAAAACCAAAGGGATTTATAAATTAAATGCCTTTAATGTAGAATGGTTTTAAATTTGGTTTCATAAAAGGATTTTTTTCATTACAGAATAATTACTTAAATAAATTCATGTAGGTATCAAATTTTCCACTGGCCTCACACCTTGTATATTAGATTGGGAATATGTAGAATTTTTTCTGTAGGACATAAATAAAGGTAAGGACAATAATTTTTTTTGTGGAATTTAATAATTACTATCATCCATGGGGAGTTTATTATGGGGGAGATGAATGTACCATGAAGTTTAGCTTGTGTGGGGTTTTTTGGATTTTTTATTGTTTGGGATGGTATGTATTTGAAACTTTAGTCTCAATCCATGTATTGATATTTATCTTAGTTAACTTATAAATATTTTATGTGTACCTTTTTTATACGTGTTAAATTAATAATGTTTGTGATTTGTGTTTTTAATCATTGTTTTTCATTTTATTTTAATTATATTTATATGTTGCGTATAGAATGTATTTTCATGTATGTCTATTTCATGGATGGTACATGAATGATTTTAATGTGTGAAAGAATTATAAAATGTTTTAGTGCGATTCAGTGGTGTTTTTAACCATCCCATAATGATTGAGAATGTTCTTCGGGCCTTACGGATGATCAGTTCAGGTGATGTGTCGGGTTAACCTAGTCTAGATCTTTGCCACCATAGATTTTGGTGCTCTAATGATTCCTAGATGAAAATTATGAAAATGATATTAAAAGAAGGATTGTCTTAGTTTCTCTAAAATGGAGGGTGTTTCATGTGAAAAGGATTTGATGGGGGTCATATTTATAGAAACAAGTAGACAAAAATCAATCTGTGATAGTGGAAGATTCTGAAATGAAGAGTTTAAGAATGGTTGGGCACTTTTAGAGATAGAATATTTTGAAACGGGGGAGAAATCAAACAAATAATTGGATCTATTAATTTTATAGAAATCCAAAACTATAAAACATATATTTTATAAGAAAAAATTCAATTTATATCAAGATATAAAATAGCTAGGGTTTTGGGATGAATAAATATCACATGTTGTGTTACATTTCCCACATGCCGTGTGACCCTATTTGTTCAACTCATCATGTATAGGGTGTACACACTCAGTAACCTATATGTCTCTACACAATATTTTGGCCCGACCCATATGCATTTTATATGAATCCCCACATACCATGTGGGAATTAGGACATGACTAGATGAATCTTAGAGGCTACAAACAGTACAGCATAGGGGACACACTTCCTATCTCTCCCGAAGTCACTAACTATCCATATCACTTTTTTAGACTCTGTTTGGAAAAATGAAGAGTCTTTTCAAAAAGTTTTTATGTGTAGAATGAAATTGTCTCCTCCAGATCGATTTCTGAAATAAAGAATGAGGTGACGAGGGAAGGATGTTTTATTTATTATCATTTAGAAATTTATAGGGTTCAAGAAGGATTAACAAAGTGTTTATAGGGTTATTAATCTATTGATATGTGATTTTATAACCAGGGTGTAGTCCCCCTATTTTCATTTAATAGATAGGGTTGGTACTCCACAACACACACATAGGGTCTATTAATCTGTATATAGAGTTAGCACTCACTCAACATAGAGGTTAGGTGTGGTGTAGTCCTCTACCCATGGTCAACATTCCTTTGATCGGTTATACACTCACATGAAAGGAATGAAACCATTATATTATAGAGGGGTTACATGAGATATATGGTAAAGGTATTGAATATGTATATTCAATGATATGTAATTCATTGGAAGGATGATGTGATATTCCCCCGACTAGTAAGAATGCTTCAGTGATGTTCAAGATCCGATTTATGGATTCTAATTGTAGTATCGTATGTTTATTGAATAATATTCATTTGTTTCATTATGTCACATGACTCCCTTAGATCCCCTTAAGATTTTCTCAATACATTGTATAAAATTGGATATCTAATTTTGAATTCATTGAATCTTCATGTCTCCCAAGAAACGCTAGTTTCTTAAGCGATGTGGCTTTTCAGGATTGGAGATATGATTATGGGACTTCTCTATGTCCCCAAGACCTCAAATTCTATGTATACCTAGAATATCCTTCTTGTAAATTCATTCATTTCCTCTTTAGTGATGAGATATTTCTACAAACATATTGTTCTTTTATTCTTATTTATCATCCCCATTGATCCTCTAACATTGGGGTTGAACTAAATTTTTTATTGTATTTTTTTTTAGTTTTTTGGGAATCCTACTATGTGTGTTTATTCCCACTCCAACATAGGACTTTTGATCACATGTGTTGTGTTTGTATATTTGATGCATAGGTTCAGATATATTCTAGGTGATGGTTGAACTATTGTGGCTTGTTCAAATCTGATTCTAAGTGATTCATGGTGACAGATTATAGAGCATGGTTGTTCATAATAGTGGTGATGATCACCATAGTAGAGAGTGGTCATCATGTATATATAATATATAGTAGATTCTCAGTTTCTTATATTTCATAGGCTTATTGGATATATTATTTCCTTTAATATTACAATGTTTACTATATTTTATGGGGTTTTTTTAATGATTTTATGAATATTGGTATTGAAAACTAACCCAAAACCTAAGAGATCCATCTTTATGATATAAAACCTATAAATTATTTGAAAAAAATATTACCTAGAAATTTCAAGTTGCAAAATCTGCTATCTTCAAGTGTCTAGGTATTATACTTAAAGGGTATCATGTGGAGAAAGGAACAAAATCATCCTACCTCCAAGGTGATACCCTAGAAAATGGATCCAAAATCATATTGTGAGGTTATTGGTTCTTAAAGATGAATTTTGGAGCCTATTAAATATAAGATAAATGATGAACCAAGAGGAAGATAATTTTAGAAATATCACATATAAATATTATATAAAACCATTGGGATCGAATTCGATTACATATAAATTAGCGACACTCTTTAGGAAACAAAGACTATTGAACAAATAAAAATAGATTGAGTTCTACCCAATAATTTCTATCATTGGACTTTTCATAGATTGAACACTTCATGGAATGATCTTACAATGATAAACGAACCAAATTTTGGTTCAAAACATATAAAAAACATTTGGTGATAAAATAAATAATATATATATATATATAATATTCATGCATCACAGGAGTGAAAATATACATACATCAAATGCATTTATTAAATTTATACTATATATACCTAATATCAAATATATAATATCGTTCATAATATGTATGTGTACATGAATCTATCTCATGTACATTTTAGTTCATAGCCAATAATCACTTAGATGAACTAAAATACCATAAGGGCTTTATTAAAACCTCACAACTCTATATGATTCCATCCAAAACTCATTTGGAGGTGGATTTCCATCAAACTCTCTTAATTTTGAAAAATGGTTTTCCCCAAAACACAATTCTTATCCAATATAAAAACTATGTGATCCTATAGTATTTTGCAGTATTGAGAGAAAATATGAAATATCTATTTCATAGGTGCAAGAAAAGTGATACCTCTATTAAACTATTAATGATATTCAAGAGACTAAGGGGTTTATTGTGATATCCTTAAAATAGATTCATATCTATTTAAAAATATTTCCACCATAATATATATCACATACATTGAATACATACCTATACAATCTCTTTTTCCATTACATCGAGTGACCACTATATGTGGATCATGTTAATCTAATATATGTGATTTATAATTTCTTCATTATCTAAACAAGAATAACCATGTTAATGAATACTTCATATGTCATTCAACTATCTAATGAATGTATCACATGTCTATCATAAATTTAGAAAATTACATATGATGTAACATAATTAATCATGATAATACCTTTCTTTAGTCCAATTCATTAAAGGGGTATATGTGTTTTTTATCGTACATGTAGAAAATCCAATCTTAGTTATGTTTTAACCAGCAATAAGTTTAAAAAAATACCATAACAACCCTATATTAGTAAATTTTATATATTGACTTATTTATGAAGGATAATAATGTATTAGGGTTACCATGATTGGTATCTTGATACCGCCAAATGTAATTATTATTTGCATTTGGGATGTTTAATTTATAAATTTATTAAGTGTAAAAACAACAAATCACTATATATATAATTAATTTGTTTAGGGTATTGAAATATCGAGGATTATTCTACAACGATGAGTTGGAGAATACAATAATTTAATCATTAATACCTACAACAAAGAATTATTGTAGGAAAATAATTCTAAACTAATGAGAATTTAGATTTATGAGATAGGGAGGTACAATATTGAATATGTATTAGGTATTTGAAAATCACGGTTAATGAAGTAACAAAGAATAAAATATTGAATTAAAAATTATATAGTTGTCACAATCGAGTCTATGTGAGTCCCTTGGTCTTGGTAGACAAAATATATCTCAAGAATCTCTATTTTCCATGGTCATATAGTTCAAATTATTAAAAGATAAGTACCCAGAAATAATTTCAAATCATAAAATGAAATTATACCAATAGAGATATTGAAGATAAAACACCAGTTAATGAATTAAAAAAAAACTCCATAACTTACATATCAGATAATGGTCATGCATTATAAAATATAATTTGAAGGGAGATATTACTTGAGAGGAATGAATAAAACCAAATATGATTTATTTATTCCAAATAAAATACGTATTAAACCAATTATAATACATTGAGGTGATAATAGAATGAAATAAATCACACCTAAATATATCCATGAGATGTTTATTAAATATAATAGAAATTAAATACTACATAAATTATATAGATGATCAAGTGAAGGACTCTACAGTAGTACATCACCTATCTATAGGATTCAATCATCATATGTATTCTAGATACAAATAAATATATCTATTTATAGGTATGAATCCATACCTAGGTCTGTGTTTGGGTAAAAAATGTGTCTTTAAATTCATTTGGGGTAACACAATGACTCCCCTAATATTCCTAAATGAAATCCTCCAATGATTCTAAAAAATAACAACTTTATTTTTATATTTTACTCCAGTTCACTATGTGAATATTAATGTTACAACATAAATATGTGGATCCACCTCTACAGATTTTATTTCTTGTAATTTCAATTCATGAATACCTCCTATCACCTCTTGAAGATAAAAAATGAATATCATCATATGTCCATCTTGATTTGTTCACACAGTTAATGGAGAGTCATTGAATGAGTAATTTCTAAAAGTCATATTACCCTATATTTATCCACATGAATCCATTTATTGAAATCCACGAATGTGTTATTATAACCTATAAAATCCACCCCCACACTTGAACTTTTTCATTCCTCTTAGTATGAAGTCTCATCATATATCAAAGAAGGAATACTATCCTATGAATATTTAAATTTTAATTTCATCAATATTAAATTATTATAAATGCAGATTCAAATTTTCAACCAACCAATTAATAATGTTTCTCAACTCCTCAATTTTAAATGAAAATGTCAACAATGTATTTTACATTAACTATTTTAAAATTAAAATCATTCTCCTTCCTTCCACTCATATCTCTCAATTTATCATTAATGTGCATTCAATTTATAATTTTACTCAATGTAATTTCATTAAATTAGTAACTCAAAGTGAAAATATTAATACAGTTTCTCTCAAAAAATCAAATCATGTTCCTTACCATAGTATTCCCATGAATTTACTTTCTCCCCCCACAGATAAACAAATCACTAATAATCATGATGTATTTTATATTATGATAAAATGAACATTTGGATTTAGGATAGGTAGGTAATTTTTTAAACACAAGTAATTCACCCAAGGAGTTTAATCTATAGATTAATTTTTTGGATAATAAAAACGGGATGTTAAAATTTATCCATTTATAAATTAAATATCCCTATTTCCCCAAATTTCAAAGCAAGCTCATGAATCAATGAACTACAATGAAAGATATGAACCATTGAAATTTATTTCTTTTATTTATTTTTCTTTTTATTATCTTTCAGGGAATTCGAACTTTGGAGAAGTATCACATCTACCACATCACTCCAAGTCATAAATATTATTGTTCATGAAATCATGATATTTGAAATTGTAAATGAATAAAAAATTTTAAAAACATATTTATTATTTTTTTTAAAGAGGGGATGTAAAGAATTTGATGATAGAATAATTGTGAATTTTTTTAGAAATACCATGAAATTTATCAACATCCCTTCTTGGTGTGAATCATACCTTCCATTATGTAACCCCACAACTCTTGAATTAATAAATATCATGAAAAATATAGAGAGCAGGGTAGGATAGGATAGGATAGGATTCTAATGATTATCCTTTACTAACAATGCCATTCAGGGATTCTATATACTAAAATAATGGTTAATATAACGGTAGGTCTAAATATTAAAGGATAATAAAAATATGAATCATCCATTTTATAAGTGATTTATGTACAATCATTTATTTTACAAAATGAGAAATTTATTCTTGGAGAAAACATTCCCAAGTCTCTTAAAAAATATATTCAAGATAAAAATAGAAAATATTAGGATTAGAAAATATCTTATAAATGAAAACATGTAAATAGCGTCAAAAACCCATGGAAATATAAAATAACAATAAATCAATTAATAATATTTAAATAAATTAAAAAAGGAATATTTTATAAAAAAATCACTCATAAAAATTAAATAATCTCCTTAAACCATGAGTTGTAGAAATTAATTCCCCCATATTTATCTTTAATTATTCAATTCCTATTTTAATCATTTAAATTTAAGGAAAATAAATCCCATACCATGGAATGATGATTATGTAAAGTGTTCTTTTATCTCAAAGATCAGTGAATTTGATAAATTACATGTGTCATCCATGCTTTTTTAAACTAAAAACATAATTTTTTTAATTGGATATATGGGAGAAATAAAATTATAATTACATTTATCACTCCAAATTTGGAATGATTATTTGGTTTAAGATGTATATTCTAATTATTTTCTACTCAGGTACTTTTATATACACTTCTCAGTGTGAACATGCGTTTTACAATGTGAATAACTTATATCGTCTTCAATTTCTATTCTATTATATCCCCCTTGAAATGAAATTCTTTATCTTAAATTATTGATCCTTGATCCTTAAATATGAACATATAAATATAACACATCAAAGAACAAGTTAAATAAATTAAATTTTAATAATATAGGGGGATTTCAACAAAAAAACTTATATAAAAATAATTCCTTGGAATGAAATAAAGGCTGAAGTCTTAAATGAAATAAAAATTCATGTTTCATCCTGGAAGATATTATTTATTAATTTCATTTATCTGAAGCATTAAATTTTGTAGATAATTCTATTATGATATAAACTAGCCGTCTTGGGTATACCCAAATATGTCCTTAAATTTCATCAGATGTAGGTTTTATCCACTGCAATAAAATTAGTTTGAAATAATGTGGTGGTGTCAAAAATATTTATTGATTGAGGGTTTGTAGTATAAAATAAAATTATTTCATGATATTGGGGACTATTCATTTTTTAACTATTGGTTGTGTTTGTTCAAATTCTAAAATGGCCCCATTTTAATTATGTATCTATCTCTTCAACTTATTCTTTTACGACTTATTTTTATTCTTTTTCAAAATCTATTAAGACAATGTAGAATATAACATATTATTCTTATTTAGTAACCACTTTCCCTTCCAAATATTTAAGAAGGTACATTATAAATGTCAAATAAAAACTATAATGTTCTTTTTAATTAATGTTTAATATATTTATTCATATTTATTTTTTTAAAATTTTTCTTCCTTTGGAATATCCTTGACTTGTTGTTGATGTGGAAAAATACATCTGGATAGCCCTAAGTGTTGTTGATGGAGTTATCTGGATATCCACCCTTAGAAAAACATTTATTTTCTTTTTTTAAAAGGCTTATTCATTTTCATCAAGGCCATTATTGGTGAGGGTTTCTTCAAAATAGAAAAATTTAACATTAAGGAAATTAATTACCTTAGGTTTGTATTATTAATTAAAAGCTCACAGGAATGAATCATCTTGCACTAATTCATAATGATATTCCTCCATTTGTTCTCCTCTTAATGCCTTATGCTCCTTCACCATTTTCTTGAAATCCTAACATTCCTCTTTGAATAAGAATTGTAGGTCATAGATTCTTACCTCATCATAGATCTGAAATATTTGTGTGCCATGTGTTTATTTACTATTTTGGATATTCTATGAATTCTCATCTATTTTATGTTAGAGATCCATGCTCTAAAAAATGGAATTTTCATGATTAGTCTTTTGTAAATGATTTACTTATATAACAACCAAAAATTCAAAGAACATAAAAGGAATACAAAAACATAAATAAACGAAAACCGATGCTAAAACCAGAAACCATAAATATATGGGAACATAATTTTTTCCATGATTAGACAAAAATAATCACATAACCCCATCCTTGAAAAATGGTTCCACAATTTTGATACAACCCAAGGGCATCCGTAATTCATTAATGGGTATTAAATTTAGAAATTTATAGTGTATGAACCAATAGTAACTAAATATATAATTAAGTAGGATTATTTAGAACCATAGTCGATCCCAAAAGGATGTGGTGTAGAACAAAAAAATAAAATAATTAAGGCCTAAAAAATAAGAATGATTTTATGAATGCAATTAGCCTAATGGTCATGATGGAAACTATAACAACCCAAATATTAAAACACCTTAATTTTTTATTTATTAAATAATATATAACACCCCCATATTATTACGAAATATTTTTTTAATAGTATGATTTATTGGATACCTTTCATTTCATGCTATACTATGTTTTGCATGCGCTACACACAACACCATCTTAGCTTATGTTACACCCAAAACAGATTTTACACCAAAAATTGTATTATAATTAGAGTTTTTAAAAAAAAATTATAACCTAGAGATTAGAATGGTGGGTATGAATAGGATTCATAGATTTATTATAGTAGATTTATACCTTTAAAACTCCTTCGAAATTAAAAAAAGGTAATAATTTTCTGAAAAATCATTTAAATGCCCACAAGAGTGTTTTATTCAAATAAAATTGTCAAATCATTCTTCTTGGTTATATTAATCAAATAAATATATAAAATATTAAATTTGATTATTAACATTCAACTTCTGTGGTTTCTATATATGATATAATAACAAATCCACTTCAGTATATAAAAGAAATGTTTTTCAAAAAAGGAATTTTTCCACCTTTTGATGGAGCACTTGTTTTATATCTAGTTTTCACACTTTTATAAATTTTATTGAAAACAATAAACTTATTATTTTAAATAATAATATAAAAATTTACTATGGTTGAATTTTTTGAAATTTTTCTAATAATATTCATGTTTCTATGTAGAGTAAAAAATACTGAATTTTAATAGGAAAAAACATTTCCATAAAAATAATTAATAGTGTTAAATTATATTTTATATTAATTTGCAATTATAATTTGTTAACTTTTTTATCATTCAATCCAATTTTGGTCATTGGAATTAATTTTACATTGAATTTGGATATATAAAAATTTCTGTCTTTTAAACATTTTCACTTTAAAAAACGGTTTCTCACCCCATCTTTGGGATTAATTTTAAATTAATTTTATACATTCCTATATTTTTCATTTTGAAAAATAAAATCCATATTTGGATTCAAAATTTAATAATTTATTAAATATGACCCATTTATTTTTGGACAATAGGAATAATGACCTTAGTAAATTTTATTACCACAATTAGGGGTAAATATAAAAATTAATGGTAAAAAGAATATTATAAATATAATAAAACTAACCAAACACTTTCACAAATGTAATTTTATGAGATTAATTAGACCAGAAACACATAAGAATCAAAATTTAATAAATTATAGAAAATTTTCCCGTGAAAAAGGCTTAGATATTATTAAAATAAAATGGTGCAACAAAATGTCACACTCCTAATTTTAATAAGTATAATATTTTTAACATGGGGATAAATAGAATAAATGCTCAACTATTAATATTAATATAAAATATAAAAGGTTTATTTACAACATGTAAATTTAGTTTTAATTTTTACTGAATAAATAATTATCATAAATAATCACATAATGATGATAAAGTAATTATTCAATTAATGAAAAACTTAATTAAGTGATATTAAAAATATTCAAAACAAATAAAATTTAATTAATTAGGTTGATAAATGAATTTTATATGATCATATGACATATTAGGGTCATATTTAATTAATTGTTTTTAAGTTATATTTATTTCATTATTTTCTTAATGTAAATGCAATAAATTGGGTCAAAATTGACACTACTGATATTTTATGATAATAGTATTCTATTAAATTACATAAAAATCCTAAAAACCCTAATTAGGGAAAAATGGAATGAATTATGGTCTCTAATATCATAAATGTAACATTTATGTTTCAATTAAATCCTTAGAAGAAAAAAAATATATTTTTTCCTATTGCAATTGTTGTTAGTATAATAAAAATTAATGTAGTCTAACTAAGGGTTAATCAAAATGATAATGTTTAAAATTAGAAAAAAACATTTCTAAATTACCCATAAATTTGGGAATCATCCATTTTCTTATTAAAATCATCTCTATTATCACACCTCCATCAAGACATGTTTATATTAGATTTATGATATCATATCGTTGCACTAAGAAATCGGTGTTCAACGATCGATTGATCGTGAATAGTCGAGTCACAGGCTAAATGAAGAATGCCCATGACAAATGATGAATCAATGTAGAAATGAACAAAATCAAATTAGATGATTAAACCTAGATCAATGTTCTTATAGATCTCAATTAATTTTTTAAGATAAAAAATATAGATATTCAATTTAATTTTCCCTACTAAACCTAGTAAATATAATCCCATCCCTAAAGGTGGTTGATCCTCAAATCAATTGGTTCAACAATTGATATACATTCATTAAAGAAATTAAGAGTACAGAAATAATCAAAATTAAACACATGCCCTACCTCGATTTGGTTTAGTCATTGAAAATGAATGATGCATCATCATCATCATTGGCTTGATCCATTGAATAGGTTACATATTGATCAATGATCCACAATCGTGTCTCTATTAGCTTGAGTGAATTATTTAGAGCTCTCTTTAATGGTCCTCTAGTGTCTCTAGGGTTATGTGGCTAACCCTAGATTTCAGAAATGAAAATATATTTAAAAATTGGGAAATCCCCCCATCTGTGAAACGAAATAAAATAATTTTATTCAATTATTGTATTTATTTTAATTATCATGAAAAATATTTCATAAACCACCCATGGGGCCTAATGTTACGTTGTTACTAAGTAAAACCTCTTTTTTGAACTAAAACATGTCCTCATATTTTTTATCCGACTACTCATTTAGATATTATTCTATTATTTCATGTAAATCATGCACACATGATATTTAATATATTTAATATATTTTCATATGTTTATTTTGGGTACATCGACACCCATAACCACAAACCGTCTCAATTCCTAGTCTCATTAATAATCCATATAATATTTTAAAATAATATATAGGAAATAAAAAGCATATAATTCTCCCCAACATATGTATTTACATCCCGAAAATGAAAAATAAGGTATATAAAAAGAGATATGGGTAATCAGTATGAATCTGAGCCACTTTCTCCCAAGTTATCTCTTGAAGAATATTGTGATGCCATCAGAGATGCACTAAAGGAGTCGATCACCCATAAGGGATCATCGCCTACTGATCCATGATCTATTCAGGGTACTCGTCAAAATTCACCCCATCCTTGATTTCTAGCTCACCCTAGTTTATGACGCTTGATGTGTCATGAAACTACCCCCAGATGTTACATGTGGAAAACATTTTTTTTCAGTCCAACTACAATAGTAGAGCTAAGCGGTATTCCACCTCAGAAAATCTACATATTATATGAAAAAAACTAATGAAACTTAGAGATAACATGCAACCGAAACCAAATATCCTCAATCCACACTGAGGTGAGACCCTTAAGAACACAATTTAACATTTCTTAAACTCCAAAGTACTCTATGGCCTATCAAGATAAGACTTATGATTTCTATGTGAAGTCTATATCTTCTCTTAGATGATCTGAACATTCTCTATTGTAGCTTAAACCAATTTCTGGCCCAAGAGTGCTAACTCTCTTAAGTTAGTCTAGCAAAGTGGTTACCTGTAGGGTCTCCTATATAAAGCCATTAATGGTTCCATACCAATGGTGGAAAGACAATTGTTGTTGTACGAAAACTCTCCCAAGGATAAGTGGTCCTCCCAACTATGGATAAAGTCCAACATGCAAGCTCGCAACATTTCCTCTAATACCTGGATGGTTCGATCTGTCTAGATGCCAGGTTTGGGGTGGAATGCTATTCTGAATCATGACTGGGTCCCAAACACCCCATTTATTCCCTTCCAAAATCAGGATGTGAAATGAGAATCACTATATGAAATGATCCCTAATGGGACTCTAGATATTTGAACTATCTCATGTACGTAGAGGCATCCCAAGCTCTCTACTAAACTCTTATCTCATCTAGTTAGTAAGTGGATATACTTGGTGAGCCGATCTATGATCACCTATATGAAATCATGTCCCTTTGATGGATGTGATAATCCTATAAAAATGTCCATGGATATTCCATCCAAATTCCCCTTTGGAACTTCTAGGAATTGAGCTAAAGATGCAGTAACTTGGTGTTGAGCCTTTACATGATAACAAGTAATGAATCAAGAGAGAAAATATGAAACTTGTTTCTTCATACCTGGCCACCAAAACTAAACATGGAGGTCTTGGTACAACTTTCCCACACCGTGATGTACTATTAAAGGATATTTTTGAAACTCTCTTAGAACCTCATATCACAACACCTCTTCTACCATCGTCTATACTCTAAAAAGAATGGCCTGATCAACAATTTTGGAAAATGTATAAAAATATTTTTCTTGCGGATATATGAGAACATAGTATCTCATAGCCGGTGTCCCCAAGATGTGACTCCCTGACTCACTGTAATAGTGGAAGTGTTACAACCATCTAAAGGTGGTAAGGTTTTCTATATCCATCCAAGAAGGGAAACTACAATGATGCTAAGTTCTCTAATTCCTTATTGAACAACTAATAACTAGATCTCCTGCTGATAAGATTTCCTAAAAAGTTCCCCTTTCAAAGAGTATATTCATTCTCAAAGACATAATCCTATAGGAACTCTTACAATCACCTCTATCTGAAATTATGATCCATTGGAGAAAATATGTACTTGAGACTCTTATGGTCATAGTATATGAAAAATCACTCTTCCATCAGGTAGTGTCACCACATATTAAATGTGAAGACTACTTCTCCTAACTCAAGGTCTTAGGGTGTGTAATTCTACTCATGTTGTCTCAACTAGTTTGATCCATAGGTAATAACTACTTGCCTCTACATTAGAACACATCCATGCCCAGTTCCTGATGCATATAAGACCACTTCATACTTGAAACCCTCCTTTTGTAACCTCATGATAGGAGTGCTCTTCAACCTATACTTTATCTCTTGAAAGCACTGTTGCAACTTCTCCATCCACAAAAAAGGATTCACATTTCTCTTCAAGGTTTTAAGGTTTCTACCACTCTAGAAAATTCATGTACAAACCATCAATAGTTCCCATATATTCTGAGAAATCATTGCAACTCGGTGACCCTCTTGGTTGGATCCCAAGTAATAACAACCTCAACCTTCACTAGATCCACAACAAATTTATCATCTCAGATGATCTATCCTAGAAAATGTACCTCTTGAATCTAAAACTACCACTATGATAGCTTACTGAAAAGCAGGTTCTCTTGATATGTGTCTAGGACCATCCTCATGTGTCTTGTGTGCCTCTCCTCGGAAGCCGGGTACACAAGGATGTCATCTATAAAGACTATAATGAACCTATCTAAGTATTTGTCAACATGGATGGGGAGTTCATCAGAACAAAAAAATCTCCAAGTACTAATAGGGGGCATAGAAACATCTGAATGCCATCTTTGGAATATCCTCATCTCGTACTCCCAGCTAGTTATAACCTAGCTTTAGGTCAGTCATTGAGAACCATCACACCCCTTTCAACTGATTAAAGTGATCATCGATCCTCAGTAGTGGGATCGTGTTCTTCATATTCACTTGGTTAAAGTTCTAGTAATACTTAAGTAACCTAAATCTCTTTTCTTCCTTCATGGAAAACAACATTAGGGCTCCCTTGGGGAAAAAACCGGGTCTCATGAATCCCTTTTCCTAATATCCTCCAACTACAACCTCTTCTATCAAATCTCTATGAGATACTTCTGATATGATGGATAATATATCAGTGCCCTATTGTAATGTCTCTCGATGAAAACATATACCATTCAATGGGGAGTTAAACCTAGTACATATTCGGAGAAGAAGCCCTCAAACACCACCACCACTGCAGTAATCTAGAATCTCATAACATCCATTGCACCAAGGGTCTGAATAGCCATCTTATGAGTAATCGGATGCACCCTATTATGCATGATTGTTTCCATCACTTCGTAGGGTTCCTTCTTACCAATGAGGGAAAACTTGGTTCAATCACTGCAGAAACACCACATCCTGCACAAAAAATAGTCAATATGGGCCTGAACTATAGATATCCATTCCATACATAAGATTATGTTTTAATTAAACTTTTCCAAAAAATAGACCTCATATAAGATTCTCTCCACCAAGCATCAGATTTCACTTTTAGAAGAAGTGTAAAATCACTAAATGACTACCTATCAAAGTCTCTAACCACAACATTCAAACGAATGGATAAATTGGAATCTATTTGTTTCAAACCAATGAATATGAAAGGATGTAATGAATAACACTGGATTCTATTAATATTATATCTAATGTATAAAACATGCTGATAATACCTTGTATCATCCCATGATCCTTGGAGACATAGGCCTCCATAGCCTGCATTTGGCCTCATCCCTTACAAACAAACCCCTTAGCTTGGTGTGGACCACATGGGGGTGGTGGAGGGAATAGCGTGAACCTCTAACATCCTACTAATTCACTATTGTCACCTAACCATGTCTTTCACCCTACCGATCACCGATCTCATGCCTCTACCTTAGTCTTGGGGATTTCTTGACCATCTCCCGATTAGTTGTATAATAGGTCGGGAAATATCATATCAAATGTCACTAACCATCACAACAGAAACACAACTTCTCCCTTGACAGATTTGATCCTCTCTGAGATCACTAAACTGGTGAACATGAGGCAAGGGATGTCCTCCTAATGTGACCGACCCACATGGATCCATGTGACTGTTTCCAGATACCTACTACTGAGGTATCTACTACTGGGTTCCCACTACTAGTTCATACTGCTGGTGTCTTCTCTGCCAGAAAACTTTCTACCGACAAGTCTCACTCAAGAACTCTAGCATTAATTTAAATGATATGAGATACCACTAACTCCCTGATGTATCACAGAAATCCATGCTCAAATTTATGAGCCCTGAATAAAAAATCCCTCACCATATCCCAAGATTAATAAGAGAGATCATTGAATCTCACCGACACCTTTGTCATGGTCATACAGTCCTAGCGTAGGTGTAGATGCTCATGTATGCATACCGATCACAACATAGCCAGATATAATTCCTCTATGAAGTGATTCAAAAAGTCTGTCTAGGATAGATTTGTCTCATCATGTATCTGAGTCACCATGATCCATCATCACACAAAAAATCTATGAAAAATACTTACCGTAAGGACTACCATAAGGTTTTTAGGCATCCTCACTTTGTGAAAAATGATAATGACTACCTCTATCTAGTCCTAATCCACTTGGGGATCTAGATCACCCCAAAAACTAGGAGGATTATACCTCTAAAACTCATGTAACATACTCAACATACGTGCATCCTCACCTGGTAGGGTTGATCCTAGCAATCGATTGAAAGATTTTGGTCTTGTCGGTACACCACCCGGAGGTAATATCTCTTGTAGAATTCATTTTACCGATGCCTTATCAATCAGAAGAACATCCTCATGGTCACAAGGAAGAATTTGGGCTGGCTACCTACATTGAGGAATCCTGAAATAAAATACGATTTATGTAACGCCCCGACCCTAGTTACCAAGAGTCGGTGAATTATTACATAACATTGGCATTATCACAAGAAAGATAAAATCTCGAAAGAATGATTAGTTTAGTAGCTTTGGAAACACTAGATATATTCTTAAAGTTTTACATTACATCTTAAAAATGAAAACTAAAACAACATAGTCTCCATAGTCCACGCTCTTGTCCCCTCATACTATCCCTACGGGCCATTCATAATTTACTTCTTCACATCCTGGGAAAAATAAAACATAGAAAAGGGGTGTGCTCAAATGCCCAGTAAGGATGACAATATAGCGGAATCATTAATAAATAAGAATAAACATTTAAGGCAATGTATAACTAAAACAAAAGACTTGTAAACTTGAACTTCAACATAGTATGGCAAAAATAAAATGAAATTATTCCATTTACTTATTCACATGTATATTCTACTAATCGAATAATCACATGCAATATCAATAACCACTTTCATAATGATGGAATTAATAATGTCAGACTATCATAACCACATAGCTGAGGCCTCGTGCCAAGACTACAAATAAGATTTTTCCAAGGCCTTGTGCCAAGACACTAGTCTGTCTCATGAGACTTATCGATGCATCGGGGAACTATAGCGTGCTCCACCCGTCACTTACTATGTCCAATGCATTCCTCATATGAAAAGGTCTAATCATAACATAAACATTCGTATTAAAACTAGCATATGAAATGTCAATACATTACCCATAATTAATGAATGGTATTAAAATAACACATCCACAGTCAAAAATATCACAAAACATTCAACACAATATAGAAGATTTGTATCGTGATAAATCATCTTCAAAACAAGGTTAAAATCCATTAAAGGATTTTGACGTTGATGAAAATTATTTGTAAAACTCTTTGAGAGAAATATCCATTTTTCTTGAAATCATTTAAAAGTCACATAATTATAAAATATAACATTTACTTTGACAATTTTATTATAATCTTGTAAGGGAATCTTCGAAGACTTTATAAAGGCGGAAAATAGTCGCACCCGCCGTATATGTTAAAAAATCATTCTTACCTTAATTCTGTCGAAAATGTTAAAAAGCACCTTGTTTGGAAAAAAACATAAAGATTCCTTTATAAACCTCTTATAAAAAGTCAAAAAAGGGTATAAATGACTTTAAACCATATTCTGTAAAATAGTAATAATGTTTTGAAATACATTTTTAAGAAACATGGATGTGGATGATAAAGACTTCCTAGTAGATAATTACGTAAAAAAAAGCTCGGATAATGAAGAGATTGCAAAATAAAACCTTAACTTGTACTTTTCCTTCGTTGAGGGTAGGTTAACCTCATGTATAATGGTTAAATAATTTTTATTAAATTATACAAGAATCATATACATTAATATGATATCATATATGGTCTTTTGAACATTTATTTGTTAATAATATCTTAGTATTATCGTTGTTTCAGGTGTTAACTTACTTGTTTTATTTTATATGTTTTGTTACATAAGACATGTTTGTCATGGATAACTTGTATCTTATTCATATAAAAAAATGATATAAATTCTTTAGATACTATTATTAATCATCAAATAAGAATTATACTTTGATGGATACGATGTAGAATGAATCTCATCGCGTTCGTGGAGACGGTTGTCCGTACGTATGCATGAGCGACAATATCATTCTATTGATAATAAAATAATATTTAATTGGATGTTATATCATATATACAGAATCATTATCATGTTATATTTATTATTTACATTAATTACACATCATTATTATACCCATCCAAATAATAATGTTTTGAATAACAATTACACCACGACGTGGAGACGGTAAGACGTACGTATGCACGTATGGTGACATCTCATTCAAAGGATGGATAGAATACTGAAATATGGTTGTACCATGTTTATAATAACATCTAAATATATATAATATACTGGTGTTATTATTTTAGATTGGAAATAACAAATAAAGAAGAATTGGATGAAGAAAGGAACTTGAAAAGGGTGGTGAAAACATTAAATCTTCTTCGGGTTCTTCCTTTTGAGTTGATCAAAAGGGATCCTTAGGTTGGATTTCAGATCAAACTAAGGACTCTCGGTTGTAGTGAAAGAAGTTTTTAGATTATTTGGTCAGGTTTTGGACGACCCAAAAGGCATTAAAGGTGTGAATATTTGGTTAGAAGTGGTGTCCTTTTATAAGGGGGTGGAGGGGCACCTTTGGAAAAGCTAGAAATATTATTTTATAATAAATTCATATTAGGTTTATAATGGCTCCAAAGTAGATTATTTAAAGATTAAGGTTGGTATGGGTAGAAAACCACTAATCCAATAGAATTTATACAGGTTTGGGTCAATATATTAACCTTATCTTTTAGTTTTAACTCTTAGTTAATTAGTTTGACACTTACCATGTCACTTTGTATTTTTATATTATATAGTTAATAAACATACTATATACCTCCAAGTGACCCCAAAGTGGTCCATTAATGATAAAAATATCATGATATAAGTCTCTTGGCCGAAACTTATATTTTTAGGAATTGAATATCAATCAATAATATAATATTTGTTTTAAAAACTCTTTTATGTCAATTTTTTCACTATTTGGAAAATTGATTTTTGTGAAAATCATAACAGAATTATTACTTCGAAAAAAGTTAAATAAATAATCCTTAAAATGTCATATTGACCTATAAAATTTGTTTCATTCATAAAAGGTCTCAAATTATATTTATTTGGGTATTTAAAATATCAATTATTTTAATTTTTCACTATTATGCTAGTTACTTCATCATCATTGTGTCATAAATAAATTAATTTTTTATTGTCTAAAAATTATAATAAAAGTATCATTAGGTAAGAAATCTTTTTATCTTTCTAATGAGTATTTAAAATCTAATTTACCTTATGTATAACCCTATATTAAAAATGTTTTAGTAAATAACCTTTGATTTTAACTCTATTAACTGTTCATTGAATTAAATAATAATAAATGTCCTAATCTAATCCATGTGGACCTAAATGATAATATTTTATTCCTAAGGTTGTTTTTGGTCAAGATACACCTGTCCAATAGAATTAGGACATGTGTTATGGTAATATTAATACCATTTTGACCCTTAATTACCCTATTTACTTTTATCCGTTGTAAATAAAAGTAAAAAGTTACTATTCACCAAAAATTACTTTCATCTCATGGAACAACATTTTACTCCTTGATATTAACCATGTCTCTCAGATTTTCAAAATTCCACTCAAAGAAGTGGTAAAATTAAGTTTTATGAAAAATTCTGTTTTTTAACTACCACTTAGTGGTTTCACTATTCATCAAAAAATGAAGTTATTCAGAAAAATACCAAAAATTCCCCTAGGCTAATTTCAATATTCCAAATCCAAAAAAAAAGTCCATTTTGAAAAATAAAATTTATAAATTTCAAAAATTTGGTATTACTATTCATAACGGCTAGTTTGATTGGTTGTGGTGTGTTAGAACGCGATGTTGCGTACAACACACACTATTGTATTATTCAAAGAGAAGCATACCGTAGAAGCTTGGGGTGTTACATTCTCCCCTCCTTCATATAATTTCTTCCTCAAACTTTCTAGAATACTACTACATGAAACGACTCGGGTGGTTCTTCATCATAAGTTCCTCGGGTTCCCACGTTGCCTCTTCCATCTTATGGTTTCTCCACAAGACTTTTACCAGACGAGTCATCTGGTTTCTCAGTACTTGTTCTCTCGTATCAAGAATCTTGACGGGCTCTTTTCAAAAGACAGATCGGGTTCCAGTTCTAATTCCTAATAGGTGACTACATGCGTTTGGTCAGGAATGTATTTCCTCAATAGTGATATGTGGAACAAAACATGAACTTTGTGGAGATTTGGCGGCATTGCCAAACGGTAAGCTACAACCCCAATTCGTTCTAGAATTTTGAAAAGTCCGATGTACCTGGGACTCAATTTACCTCTCTTACAAAAACATATGACTCCCTTCCATGGAGATACCTTCAGGAAAACATGATCACCGACTTGAAATTCCAAATCCATCCTTCGATTATCGGCATAGCTCTTCTCCCTACTTGGAGATGCTTTGATATGGTTTTGAATTACCTTCACCTTTTCCATCGTTTCCTCCACTAGTTCTAGGCCTACAAGTTTTCTTTCACCAATGTCATCCCAACAGGTTGGTGTGCGACATCACTTTCTGTATAACGCTTCTTATGGTGCCATATGAATACTCGAATGGAAGCTATTGTTATAGTAAAATTCTACCAAAGGTAAATATTGATCCCACATACCCTGAAAGTCAAGTGTTCAGGATCTCAACATGTCTTCTAAGGTTTGAATAGTTCGTTATGATTGTCCATCTATTTGTGGGTGGTAGGAAGTGCTAAAATGAAGTTCAGTATCCAAGGATTTCTGAATAATTTTCTGGAATCTTGAAGTAAAATGGGGATCACGATCAGAAAAAATTGATAGGGGTACTCCATGAAGTCTCGCAACTTTATTAATATATAGTATTTCTAGTCTTCCAGTGGTAAATCGTCCCTTATAGCAAGAAAATGTGCTGACATGGTAAGACGATCAACAATGGCCCATATTGCATCGTTCCTTCTAGGATTCTTTGGAATCCCCATGACAAAATCCATCGTAATATTTTCCCATTTCCACTTCGGCATGAGAAGAGGTTTCATGACTCCTCCAGGCTGTTGCCTTCCAGCTTTCACTTATTGACAAACCATACATCATGACACAACATCAACAATATCCCTCTTCATGTTGTCCCACCAAAAATGTTCCTTCAAATATATATACAATTTGTTGCTCCAATGGTGTATAGAAAAATTGAAACTGTGAGCATCATCCAGCAATTCCCTTTTTAGATCAGGTATATCGGGAACACAAAGTCTCTTCCCAAATTTCAAAATTCCATATTCATATACAATGTCTCTCAATCTCCCATCATTCACAGCTTTAATCTTCATTTGAAATTATTCATCATCGATCTGAGAACTCTTAATCCTTTCTAGTAAAAATGGTTTGGAAACCATTTGAAAATGCATTGATGTTTCACCTTCCCTGGTTATTCCCATGTCCATCTTCACTAGATCCATGAAAATTAGATCCATTTACATTATCATATTGTTCAAAACTCCATGATCTTTTCTGCTCAAAGCATCTGCTACCTTGTTTCCCTTCCTCAGGTGGTAGTGTATCGTTCAATCATAATACATGAGTAATTCAATCCATCTCATTTGCCTCATGTTGAGTTCTTTTTGTGAGAAAATATACTTCAAACTCTTATGATTAGTATAAATCTCAAATTTTTCACCATAGAGATAGTGCCACCATATCTTCAAAGAAAATATCACAGCTTCTAACTCAAGATGATGAGTAGGATAGTTTTGTTAATGAATTTTCAACTGACGTGATGCATAGGAAATAACCCTATCATTCTGCATAAGGACACAACCAAGTCCTTTCTTCGATGCATCACTATAAATAATGAACCCATCATTACCCGATGGTAGAGTAATTATAGAAGAATTTACTAATCTTCCCTTCAGTTCTTCGAAACATTATTCACACTCTTCTGACCAAAAAAATTTAACCCCTTTACGTGTGAGCTTCGTTAATGGGTTAGCCAATTGGGCAAAATTCCGGATGAAACATCGATAATAACCTGCCAAACCAATAAAGATGCGTGCCTCAGTTATACTCGTAGGTGCTGGCCATTCATGGATTTCCTTGGTCTTAGAATGATCAACATAGATTCCCAATTTATAGACAATATGGAAAAGAAAATAAATCTCCTGATGTCAGAATTCACACTTTCTAAACATCCCATATAATTCATGTCTTCTCAGAGTCTTCAGGATAATGCACAAGTGATTTTCATGATCTTTGTAGATTTTGGAGTATACCAAGATATCATCAATAAATACCACTATAAAGTCATCAAGATATTCCTTGAAAACTCTGCTAATTATATCCATAAAAATAGAGGGTGAATTAGTCAATCCAAAAGGCATTACTATAAACTCGTAATCCTCGTACCTTGTTCGAAATACTGTCTTCGGAATGTCTTCCTTATTCACACACAACTGATGGTATCCAGATCGAAGGTCAATCTTTGACATGTATTGAGCTCCATGAAGTTGGTCAAAAAATCATCAATGCGTGGTAGGGGATACTTGTTCTTTATTTTAATAGCATTGATCTCCCTGTAGTCGATACATAACCTCATAGATCCATATTACTTTTTAACAAAAAGAATAGGGGCTCCCCATGGAGAAACACTAGGGAGAATAAATCCTTTATTACTCAATTCCTCTAGTTGTTTCTTTAGTTCAACTAATTCTATAGTGGCCATTCTATAAGGGGTCTTTGATATAGGCCTTGATCCCAGAATTAAATCAATGGAAAACTCAACATATCATTCTGGATTATGTCCAGGTAAATATTCCCGAAACACATCTACATATTCATTCACAACATGTACATCCTCTATTTGAACATTCCTTTCCTCACCACAGTCATTTCACTCTCTTACTCCCCAATAATTTAATTTAGTTGAGCTACTAGAGGTGAATCTAGATAAGAATTGGGTGGTGACGATTCTGCTCTAAAGATAAGGTGTTCCTTATCATCATCATCATCAAAAATCGTAACCTCCTTCTTCTTAAAATAAATCTTCACATCATAGTATGAAATCCAGTCCATACCAAGGATTATATCAAACTCAATCATAGGCGTGACGATGATATCAGCAGATAAAGAACATTTATGTGCTCTAATGGGGACTGATTCAAAAAACATTGTTGCAATGATACTTCCCATAGGAGCTTTAACTGACAACTCCTTTGTTAAGTCAAATTGGAAATATCTAATTTTCTTAGCAAACTGGGAAGATATGAAACAATGTGTTGATACAGAATCAAATAATGCATTTTCTAAACTTGAGGAAACCATTAAATTACCTGCCACCATGTCTTTCAGAGCTTCTACCTTAGCAGTAGTGATAGAATATGCTTCGCCTTCATCCCTTGGCCTTTTTTGAGGTAAGTTCCCCTGACGCTTTGGACATTCATTTATATAATGTCCCATATCCCTGCAATTGTAGCACTTGACATCGGTAGATTCCCTCTTTCCTTTACAATCACGAGTTTGGTGGCCTTTTTCACCACACTTGTAACAGACACCCATTCCCTTCAAGAAAGTACCCGGGTGTTTCTTCACACATTTACCACAGGATGGATATTCAACCTTTCCCTTCTTCCCCTTATTTCCATTGCCAGATTGATCCTTAGATCACTTCTTCTCTTTTTTTCTTTAAAGTCAAAAGACATAGAGAATTCCTTTTCTGTCTTGACAGCACATGAGACAATGTCTTCATACGTTGAGATGCATGGTGAGACTAATGCTCGACGGAGAAATAGTTTTAACCCAAAAATGAAACAATAAATATTACATCTTGGGTTATGTATATAATCTCCAGCATACCTTGATAACCTTGTAAAGTTAGCCTCATACTTTGCGACATTATCATCCTCCTTTTGTCTCAGACTCAGAAATTGCCTTTCCATATCTACTCAATGGTCACGAGGAATGTATTTTTCTAAAAACAGATCTTTTAACTCCCTCCATTCCATATTTGATACTTCATCAACTTCCTTCATGTTTTGAATCAATGACCACCATTAATCAACATCTCCAGTGAGGAGGTAAAATTCCATGATAACTTTTTCCCTTTCACTACTTCCCAAAGCCTGAAATATTATCTCTAGGGAACTTATACATTGCTCAGCTACTAATGGATTTGTACTCCCATTCAATGTTGGTGGTTCTTGCCTCATGAAGCCATATAACATTGATCCTCCACACTGTGGATCAGGGTGCTCCATAAGGGTAAGGTTATTATTCATAACCGGAGTGAGTTGTCCCAGTATGGTGATTATTTGATCAGCACGACTTGCATCGCTAGCTCCACTATAATTATCGTGAGCAGGAGGGAATCCCTACATGGAGTGTGTGCATTGATACGGTTTCTATTTCTTCATATACATTCCATTTCTAAACAATGGCATAAACTAGATTAGTTTATGAATCAAAATACATAATTTCATACTTATAAAACACTTAACATAAATTGAACTATTTATGGATATAATCCATAATCATAAAAAATTTGTTCATTGAGGAACTATATACTCATAAACCCTTCATAATGATTTGTAATGAAAATGAGATTTATCCTAAGCATATCCCCCGAGAGTGTCATAACCAAGAGTGCAGCAAGGTTCGTTGTCGTGCACCAGTTCCCGTTCGAGTCTAGCTCAAAGCGGTGTTTTTGGGATTTACCCCTAGGTACATATTTTCCATAGCCGCCTCTACCTGATCGTATCCAGTCAGGGATGTATTTCTCGGAAAAAACACAAAATCTATACAATACCAAAATTTTAGAAAGTTATTCTATACTAATCCTCAAAGTCCATCTTAAATCTATGTGCTCTAATCAGAGTTTATCTAAATCTAGCTTCCAAGGTTTGTATTAAACTTCCTCTAATACCAACTGTAACGCCCCGACCCAGTTACCTAGAGTCGGTGCTTTATTAAATAACATTGGCATGATCCTAAGAAAGATAAAATCTCAAAAGACTGATTAGTTTAGTATCCTTGGAAACACTAGATATATTCATAACGTTTTACATTACATCATAAAAATGAAAACTACAAAAACATTGTCTCCATAGTCCACACTATTATCCCCTCATACTATCCTGTACGTCATTCAAAATTTACTTATTCACATCCTGGGAAAAATAAAACATAGAAAAGGGGTGAGCACAAATGCCCAGTAAGGATGAAAATATAGCAGAAACATTCATAAATAAGAATAAACATTTATGGAAATGTATAAATATAACAAAAGCCTTTTAAACTTGAACTTCAACATAGTATGGAAAAAGTAAAATGAAATAATTCCATTTAATTATTCACATGGATATTCTACTAATCGAATAATCACAGGAAATATCAATAACCACTTTCATAATGATGGAATGCATAATGCCAGACTATCATAACCACATAGCCAAGGCCTCGTTCCAAGACTACAAATAAGATTTTTCCAAGGCCTTGTGTCAGGACACTAGTTTTTCTCATGAGACATAGCGATGAATCGAGGAGCTGTAATGGGCTCAACCCATCACTTACTAAGTCCAATTAATTCCTCATATGAAAAGGTCTAATCATAACATAATCATTCCTATTAAAACTAGCATATGAAATGTAAATACATTACCCATAAATAATGAATGGTATAAAAATAACACATCCACAGTTAAAAATATCACAAAACCTTCAACAAAATATAGAAGATTTGTATCATGATAAATCAACTTCAAAACAAGTTTAAAATCCATTAAAGGATTTTGACGTTGATGAAAATGGTTTGCAAAACTCTTTGAGATAAATATCCCTTTTTTGAAATCATTTAAAAGTCACATAATTATAAAATAAAACATTTAATTTGAATTTTTTATATAATCTTGTAAGGGAAACTTCAAAGATTTTATAACGGCGGAAAATAGTCTCACCTATCGTATAAGTTAAAAAACATTTTTACCTTCATTCTGTCGAAATGGTTAAAAAGAACCTTGTTTGAAAAATTATAGAAAGATTCCTTTATAAACTTCCTATAAAAAGTAAAACAAGGGTATAAATGAATTTAACCCATATTCTGTGAAATAGTAAGAATGTTTTGAAATACATTTTTAAGAAACATGGATGTGGATGATAAAGAGGTCCCAGAAGATAATTACGTATAAAAAACCTCGGATAATGAAGAGATTGTGAAATAAACCCTTACCTTTTACTTTTCCTTGGTTGAGGGTAGGTTAACCATTTTTATAATGGCGGAATAACTGTCATTAAATTATATAAGAATCATATACATTAATATGATATCATATATTATCTTTTAACATTGATTTGTTAATAATATCTTAGTATTATTGTTGTTTTGGGTGTTAACTTACTCGTTTTATTTTACATGTTTTGTTACGTAAGCTGTGTTTGTCATGGATAGGTTGTATCATATTTATATCTAGAATGATATCAAGTCCTTAGATACTATTATTAATCATAAAATGATAATTATACTTGAATGGATACGATGGAGAATGAATCTCATCGCCTTCGTGGAGACGGTAGTCCGTAGGTACGCACGAGCAACAATATCATTTTTTTGATATTAAAATAATATTTAATTGGATGTTATATCATATATACAGAATCATTATAATGTTATTTTAATTATTTACATGAATTAAACATCATTATTATACCCATCCAAATAATAATATTTTGAATAACAATTACACCACGACGTGGAGACGGTAAGCCGTACGTACGCACGTATGGTGACATGTCATTCAAAATATGGATAGAATACTGAAATATGTTTGTACCATGTATATAATAACATCAAAGTACATATAATATACATGAGTTATTATTTTATAATGGTAATAAAAAATAATTAAGTAGTGGAAGAGGAGAAGAACTTGAAAAAAGGTGGTGAAAACATTACCTCTTCTTCGGGTTCTTCCTTTTGATTTGATCAAAATAGCTTCTGAGGTTGGCTTTCTGATAAAAATAAGGCCTATAGGTTGTAGTGAGGGAATTTTAGAGAGTATTTGGGCAGGGTTTGGTCGATCCAAAAGGCTTTAAAGGTGTGAATATTTGGTTAGAAGTGGTGTCCTTTTATAAGGGGGAGGAGGGGTACCTTTGGAAAAGCTAGTAATATTATTTTATAATTAATTCATATTCGGTTTTTAATGGCTCCAAAGTGGATTATTTAAATTTTAAGGTGGGTATGGGTCACAAACCACTCAACCAATAGAATTTAGACAGGTTTGGGTCATTATATTAACCTTATCTTTTAGTTTTAACTCTTAGTTAATTAGTTTGACACTTACCATGTCACTTTGTATTTTTATATTATATAGTTAATAAACTTATTATATACCTGTAATAGACCCCCAAGTGGTCCATTAATGATACAAATATCATGATATAAGTCTCTTGGCCAATCCTTAGATTTTTAGGAATTGAATATCAATTAATAAAATAATATTTGTTTTAAAAACTCTTTTATGTCAATTTTGACACTATTTAGAAAATGTTTTTTTTTGTGAAAATCATAACAGAATTATTATATCTAAAAAAGTTAATTAAATAATTCCTAACATGTCATATTAACCTATAAAAAGAGTGAAATTCATAGAAAGTCTAAAATTGTATTTATTTGGGTATTTATGATATCAATTATTTTAATTTTTCACTATTATGGTAATTAATGAATCATCAGTGTGTCATTAATTAATTAACTTATTTATTGTCTAAAAATTATAAATAAAATATCATTATGTAGGAAATATTTTTATATTTCTAATGAATATTTACAATAAATTTTACCTTATGTATAACCCTATATTGAATTTGTTTAGTATATAAACATTGATTTTAACTCTTTTAACTCTTCTTTGAATTAAATAATAATAAATGTCCTAATATAATCCATTTGGACCTAAATGATAATATTTTATTCCTAAGGTTTTTTTTGGTTGATATACACTTTTCCAATAGAATTAGGACATGATTTAGGGTAATATTAATATCATTTTTACCCTTAATTATCCTGTTTACTTTTATCCGTGGTAAATAAAAGTAAAAAGATACTATTTACCAAAAATTATTATCATCTCATTTAACCACATTTTTCTCCTTGATATTAACCGTGTCACTCGGAGTTTCGAAATTCCACTCACAGAAGAGGTAAAATTATGTTTTATGAAAAATTCAGTTTTTTAACTACCACTTAGTGGTTTCACTATTCATCAAAAAATGATGTTTTTCAGAAAAATACCAAAACGTCACCCTAGGCTAATTTTGATATTCCGAATCCAAAAATGAAGACCATTTTGAAAAATAAAATTGATAAATTTAAAAAAGTGGGTATTTCTATTCATAACATCTATTTTGATTGATTGTGGTGTGTTAAAACTCGATGTTGCGTACAACACACGCTATTGCATTATTCAAAGAGAATCATACCGTAGAAGCTTGGGGTGTTACAATTTACGATGGTAAAATGGTTATATAAGGAATGTTAACTCTAGAAGGACCCAAAAACCACAAACCATTCTTATATGAGGTATGAGCCACTATTTTCCTTGCAACCAGTGTTCTCATATACCGAGTCTAGAAGCCAGTGGTCAGATTCCTACTATATGGATTCATTGGTCGCCAAACCAACACAAGATTCCCTTTCTGAAAATCCAAACTTGAAACACTAAACACATCTTCCACAAACTTATATATGCATCTCAGGTCCTAAAGTAGAACATAATTCCTCTAATACCAATCTATCAGGACACGACCCACAAAGGTCTAACCCATGACTACCCCAAGTCTGCCTTTAATATGCATGGGGCTAGCAACTAGTGTTGAGTAGGCATATAACTGAAATGGGAGGAATTTTCCTAATTTACATTTACACAAGCACACAATGGTGAAATCTAAATGAAATAACAAAACCCATGAATACATCTAATATCCCAAAAAAGAGTATGATAGTAATGTACGGAACGAGAGAAAGGGCCAAATAATACAAGCCAAAAAAAATTAAAGAGTCTAAACTTCTCCAACATAATGGAATATGTCAAGTGAATGCTCCAGCTAAAAACCTCAGTCTGAAAAGCTCTAATTATACTCCACCCACTCCCGGTCCTCCAGAGACACCCTCAAAAAGATTTTCATCTTCCCAAGACACAACACATGTGTACAAAGCTCGTGCAGGGGTGAGTATATAAATACCCAGTAGGACACCCCAAAAAACACTAAACACAAAAAACATAGTACAATAATATTAAAAAAATATCACAGTAAGTGTATAATAGAACAAATAAAACCCATGGATATTCAAAAAAAATACAACACATCATAAGTAGGTCATAACCATCTTCCAACCATAGGATTTTGCATGAAGTAATGCTTGTTCTGGGAGACCTCACACCACAAGCCATGCTACCATTACAGAAAATCAGCAGAGATATCTAGGTCATGGGGCCCTATCAAAGGATGTTTTCTGGTCTAAGGGGACCATGATACACAGACAGGTGGTCATGCCCAGAACTGTTGAGGGACACCACAAAGCCTATTCCTAATCAAAACTCTATGTAGGGGATTATATGTCAATTATTAAAAAAACCCTACTCATACAAACTTTTATATGGAGGATCAACACCCTACTAAGGGGTTCACACAAATTCCAAAAACTCTAACAAGGGATGATAGAGTATCACACTTCAGTATCACGGAGGGACACCACAACTCTATCTAATAATCATCCTCGAGAGGGGATCAAAATCCTATGATGTGGATGTAATGTTACATTGTAACCTTGAGGGAAAGGACCAATGGGATGCACTCAACTTGTACCAGTCCTAACTAAGGAAACAAAGAGCCTAAAGCACTCATAATGGGAGTACACGGCCTTCCCCAATGGGTACATGACATGTGTAGCTATCCCAAGTCCTACCCATGTTGATGAACCTCACGCAACATGTAGTCTATATATACATGTTTTGTAGAAGGAGTACATAGCATTGAAAGAAAAATGATATCCTAACCATTTCTCTTGGCCGTGTCCATGCATCAAAGGTGTGTCTGTGTACCAGTCCATGTATTCAAAGCTCTGTCTATGTATAAGTATAAAGGGTTCCATCTTTTCATTTACAATTTACCCTATCCATGTACCCTTTTAAGTACATGATGAGTCAATTAGGGAGGTTCACACAACATGTGATAGGGTCACATGTTATGTGGTCCTCATCTCCATCCTGAAATTGTAGTTGTTACTAAAGGGGAACCACACCCAATGTAATCCTGCATTACACACCATGCTCTATAATATTTTTTAGAATCCCAGATCCCACTCCATGTGCCTTATTAGATGCTCATTACTTCAATACGGAGGTCTCTTTTCCATTAAACTTAATATTCAAGGATGTTTTCCCTTCCATCACTGAATCAACATGTTTCATCGCAAGATATTCTAAAAAAATTGAGCAAATAAAAATTATTATTCCCATTCTGAAGAATGTTGAAGAACTAGAATTCGGGAATCATCTGTCACCTGATTCAATCAATCTCCAATGTTGCACCTCTATCGTGTTGTGATGATTTAAGATCTATGATATCATATATTTATGCTAATAAACATGTACATAATGATCAATTGAATGGGAATAGTTAAGTCGTTGTCCAACCAAATAATTTCTACGATGAACAATTAATAGTGGGAGAAAAGAAGAATACCCCATGACAGGAATGAACCTCAATTTTATGTTTTTGTTAATCATGAATTTTTTTGTAAGATAAAAATGAAGGGATTCTATTTAGTTCTCCCAAATAAAACCCGAATATATACTCCCATCCCACATGGTGGTCGATCCATAAATCAATCTATTCATCGATTGATTTCTATTCCTCGTAGAAATTTATAACTATGAATTAATAAAAATGAAACATATACCATACCTAAAATCAATTGATCCCTCATAAATAATGTTGTGACTTTGTCATCGTTGGCAAGATTCATTCAATCAGTTTCACATCCATCGTCTATCCACGATCATGTCATCATTCACTTGTGTGAATTCATCATAGCTCTCTCTAATAGTCCTCAGTCATATATAGGGTTGTGTTGTTAACCTTGGATTTCTAAAATAACAATATTTTTATATATTAAAAAAATGATGTGTTTGGGAACCAAAATAAAATTATTTTATTAAATTATTTTTTCCATTTTAACATCCATGAAAACATTTTACAAAAAAAAATACACCGAGTGATGTTATGTTCTTCCTACGTTAAAACTACCATTCAAAACTCAATGGTTCATTGGGATTTTTGACCTCGGCACCCAATTATAATTTATTCCAATTTTATTAGAAAAACCACATGCATGTTAAATTTAATATATTTAATGTATTTTCATACATTTATTCTGTGTACACTGGGCCTTGGAACGACATACTATCTCAATGAGTTTTATCAAAAATAATACATATAATATTTAAAATTAATACACAAAAAATCGTAGAAATTATATAAGGGGATACTGGGTGGGTTTTTATTATAAAACATTGGGGAATTAATTATTAATTTTAAAATTATGTTTTTAGACTCTATATGATGAAATAATCAAAACCACAAACCATAATGTGGGGTTTACCATGGTTTGTATAAAAGAGGAATGATTTTTTAGTGACCTGACCCAAATAGCCACCTGAACAGTGCTTTAAGGTTGATTGTCACTGACCTTAGGCACGCCTCCCCATACGCCAAAGGATGGTGACTAGTAGCAATGGTGTAAAGGGGTGATAGTGGGGAGTCTATACTATATTATAATGATATAATAATTGTCTATATATATATATAACATGTTGTGGAAGCAATGAAATACAGACATGAACTAGTAACCTGCCAAAGGCAGAAGTACAACAATAACAATGAATAGTGAAAGCATAATCGAAAACAACAATGGAAATAAAATAACACATCAACATGAAATTTTTAGAAACTAAATAGAGCATAAATCCATTTTAAGTCCTATATATCAATAAATATTAAAGGGTCACCAATGTCCGCCCATCAGTATATACATATACAATCATGCTGATATAAAAAAGGGAAACAAAATAGATCTCCAGCTATAACAATAACCAATGGCCCCTTTCTTTACACCCATTCTAATATCCTCTAAATCCAACTTTTGAACATGATAATTTAAATGAATTGAAACACATAAAGTCAATAAGAGTCCTGATGGACACATGTAGGGTTTGATAATGAGTATTAGTAGGGTACCTCCAAGGTGTGTGTACATTAAATGTTTGATTAAGTGGTTGTGAACTATAAAAAAGTACATGAATATAAATAGAAAACACTTAATAAGTGCTCAAAAGCCTTCAAAAAGTTTTCACCTACCCATGCTAATGCCAGAATTTCATATTTGAGAGGATCCTTAGTCTATAGCCCAAAGAATATTTTGATGTCAAATAGACATAGGTGAATCCTTATGTTCCACCTTTAAATGTAACTGAGTTCCTCATTCCATAATTTATTTAACTGACATTCCAAAGTCATTCCTAGGGAAATGGAAACTGGGTCCCTTTGAAACATTTCTCAAAAGAACCCATCAGCTTGAAGATCTATATCAATAGGCACATTAATATTTTTCGTCAAATATAAAAGAACATCACTGAAACAATAAAAATGAATAGGAATTGTGATTCTCATCCTCCAAATGATCATGGGACAATGGCCTCGAGCATGGAGAGCTATATCTCCCAACCATCACCCTCAACATTATCCTTCTATGGATCCTTAAAATAAACATGTTTTTATATGGAAATAACCCACAAACAATTACCTAGTATGAACTTCCATGGAGCCTCTACCAACATCAGTGGCCAAAACCACCTCATCATTGAGTCATCTAATGTGCACATGACTCTACATAGCACACTGGACAACATGGGTGAGTGACATAACCAATTGAATCCTATGCCACACCATGCTTGGTACCTCGTGACCCTACGACCACATTACTCAATCCTAATTCCATTACATCCCATATCACATGATCCTCACCCAAAATATGACAACTTAGCCTCCACATCTGATGACTGAGTCACCCAATTGTTGATCACATTACCCTAGTACTTCAGGACCACTCCATCCTGAATATTAAATCACCACAATAGATATCCATCACTACGTCAATCCTCAGAACATGCCCAACACGTTCTATTGGAACCCATTATTTAAGTGTAACAATTTCAAAATATATATATATATATATATCAATTTATATAAACTAAAAATTAAATTCATACTGAAAAACCATCTGGGATTCACTTTGGAAGTGGTTGATGACCTCAAACTCATCCTCACATGAGTAAACAGGGTTTGGGAATGCCCGATTACACCCCATATGATAAAATTAATTAATTAATAGAAGACCGCTTTTTTACTTAGGTTTCTCCTGGTTAACACAATCACGTTCTAAAATTAATTCACCCCAAAGACTTGAAAATATCAAGGAAAATCATTCACCGCATACCTTATAGTTTTAGATGTATGCACATTCGATCATAGCATCTAACTACGGCATATTATGCATAAATTTATGTTATAGATTAATTACCTAGAAATAGGGGAAAATAATTAAAACCTAATTAGCGGTTTGTGAGGAGATAGAAAAGGAAAAGGGAAGAAAGGGATGGGAGAGCCTCACTGATAAGGACTTAACGCAACCAACGGCTCGAAGAATGGATGATAAATGGATAAAAGAGGTAAAGAACTAGTAGAGGAGGAGGATAAGAGTTCCTCTGTGATGTTATTCGACCCAAAAAGGAAGAAGGTTGGGAAAGAAGATTAAAAATGAGGAATTAGTGGGAGAGGTTGATTGGCCATTTCACCCCTTTAAGAGGATTCACGTTTATCCCACATTGGTTTTCAAGTCGTACAAAAATTGTGATGCACCTACTTCTAATGAACTATGCATTTTAGGGTATGGATGCATGAGTTTTTCAAATTGTGTGAAAACTATGTGTGCTATAGTACAAAGGTACTTCCCAAATGGCACCACTCATATGGATTGAGCATGTTTTTCCAAACCATGTGCAAGCTTTGCAAAAGGCCCAAACAAAAAATGAAATGCATCACACAGGGTCATGTTCCCCAACCCACATGATATTCAAAACCAAGTTTCAGTACAAAAATTGGTTGTATGGATAGCATTGATTGGTCACAATATTTACCCAACCCATCCTATTTAGCATTCACTTATCCCAATTTGGGACTTCGGGTCTCCGATACTCCCAATACCCTTCCCAAAATCTCAGGCCTTTAAAAAACCTCCAAACCCATCAAAAATATAGGTTTCATAGTAAAGTAAAACATAAAATGCAATTTCGATAATCAAAAATGAAATTGGCATACCCCCCAATTCGAAAAATTAAAAACATATTTTTAATTCGACAAACTCCAAATACCTGGGATGTTACTGGTTTTAAATATTTAATAAGGTTATAAACCGAAATCATTAAAAAAATATCCTTGGTGATTTGTATCTGATTCATGTTCATATAGAATTTATTTTAAAACCTTAAAATATAATATAGATTTTGGATGATTCATTAAGGGTTTATAAAATTAATAAATTAACTTCAAAAATACACTATTTAAAATAATATACATATATATATGGTATGGGGTAACCTTTAGGGAGTTTATTATTTTACTATTGGGCTATTATGATTCCATAATATAGACCATATATTTATATTGTATTTTATTTTTACCCAAAAATTCAACTATCTGAAAAAATTATGAAAACATCACAATTGGATAATTTCAAGGCTTATTTAAAAAATAACATTTATCCTCTAAAAATAATTTTCAAAATATTATAATTTTTACATTTAAATAGAAATAAATATTTACTAGAAAATATTGCTTTCTATGATATAAAAACATTATGACACTTATAAAAATTATGATGGGATTCATTAAATTATATTAACATTTATATTTAAATAATTATAATAAGAATATTTTATTAGGATCTAATTTATTTCATAAATTATTAAAAATAGTGTATTAATTGAAACTATATATTTCACATAAATATAATATCGATTTATTCATGTAAAAATATAAATTTTATCCAATCAATTATAAATCATATATAAATTTATTATAATTATTACAAATATAATAATTATATTATTAAATAGGTAAAATATATAACTTATTACAACAAAAGTCTAGATGCATAATCCCTTATTACACCAGTGTACACCATAAGGGTATGGTGTACAATAAAAGGACATTCTTCTGCTGGTTCGGTGAATATGGTTTGGGCTATGAACTTTATAATCTTGAACATCTCCCGAAAATAGTTTTGTTGTGTTTCGTTAATTAAATTTTTTTACATAGGATTGGTCAAGGGAAAAGTCTTATGATTCCGTCTCCCTTGGGAGATCTTATAAATGAGCATTATTGGTTATGTTCCTATTTTTCAATGCCACTGCATATTCCATATTTAAAAATTAGAATTTATCATAACAATTAATATATAATAATATTATCAGTCATTTTGGGATGGAAATATTATCAACAATTAATATTAAAAATTTCCTTTTAAATCCAACCAGCTATATATTTTAATGGTCTGAAATAACTAAATTAGCACATGTTTTTTATATAACTATAATTCATTTATTAAATCAAAAAATGAATTTCATTTATCAGAATTTCTGTCGTTAAATTATCCCCCTTCAAAAAAATTTCCATAAAAATTCATTTATTACACTAATAAAAATGAGGGTGCTTTAGATTCATTTCTTCCTTCATATCCCATGTTTCTTCCTCAACCATGTTGTTCCACCACAATACATTGTGCAGATGAGTTTTCTTGTTTTAGATAACATTATCTCTACAATCTAGGATCTTCACTATCTTCTCTTAATATGAAAGATAAGTATCCAATGGTACCACATATGGAATGAGTAAATGTGATGTTTTTGGTATGTACTTCCACAATAGGGATACGTGAAACAAATCATTTGATTGAGATATGTTATATGGGAGTGCCAGTTGATAAACCATGAATCAGATGTGATCAAGGATCTCAAAAGGGTGGATGTATCTAGGAATAATATTTCCCTTCTTCCAAAACCACATGACATTCTTCAATAAAAATATATAAAGGAACACTTTATCGATGAACTCTAACTCTAAGTCCCATTGTTGATTGTATGCATAGTTTTTTTTAACGACATTGTTCACATTTCATTTGATGTCGAATGGTTTTAATATTCACTATCATCTATTGGAATAAATAGGCCCTATTAGCTTCCTGTCTCTAATTTCATCCCAGAAAGTTGGAGTTTGAAACATCTTTACATATATAGACTCATAAGGCAACATTTGAATGATAGAATTGAAACATGTATTATAAGAAAAAATCCATTATGGGTATTTCTTCATCCCAACATCCTTGAAAAATCAATTGATACATATCCCACCATATCCTCTAGTGTTTGAATAGTTATCTTTGATTTACAATCAATCTAAGTGTGATAATATGTACTAAAATTCATCTCTATATCAAATCCTTACTGAAAGCCTGTACAGAACATCTAGTTAATCCTCAAATATTAATCAAATATAATCAAGATTTTAACTGTATATTGTCTCACCGCTTATTTATATCTTAGTGAGTTGTTCTAGGGAGAAATATTCCTTGATAGCAATGAAATTTTGAAACTTTATAAGTCAATTGACTACCACTCAAATGTAGTTATTAACATTTGATGCCATGGGGATGCCTACGATGAAATCCATGGTTATGTTTTATCATTTCCACACTAGTATGGGAAATGGTAACATCATACCCTTAAACATATCTAGCTCATCCTTGACTTGTCAATATAACATGAATCGTGATAAAAATGTTACAATATCCCTCTTGATGTTATCCCACCGGGATTTTTTCTTCAAATATTTTTACATATTAGTTCTTCATGGATGATTAAAAAATGAAGAGTGATGTGAATCATTTAGAAGTTCATCCTTCATCTCTAGTTTTTCGAGGACACATATCTAGGTTCCAAAACATAAAAATCTATATTCAATAAATTTGTACTCCAAAATATTCGCTACCCATTTCTAGAGAATGTCATAATCTATTTTGGCATCCTTGATCATCTAAAGAATGGATGGTAGACCATATATTTGGGAATGGTCGGATAAATATGATTTTATTATTCCCATGTATATCTTTACATGTCCAAATATATTGGATCACTTGAAATCCTTATGATTGATTTGGATTTAATATCCTTTCCACGTATAAAATCTACCATATTCATTATGTTCCTATGATGGTAATGGGTTGAATGACCATAACTATTAATCATCCCTATCCACATTTGTTGGCGCATGTTAAGATCATTTTTATTGAATATATACTTGAGGAATTTATGATCATTATATATTTAACACTTCTCCCAGTAGGGAGAATATCACCAAATATTCAGTACAAATATCACTACAGGAAATTATAGATCACGTGTTGGGTGGTTCAACTCAAGGATCATGAATTAGAGGGAGCGTAGAATATCAGTTTTTCATCTTTCATTAGTTCACAATCTAATATATGTGTACACACATCACTATAGATCATAAATACTTCTATGATGATGGGTAATGTAAGTATATGTGATGTGATTATCCTCTTACTTAACTCTTTAAACGAATCCTCGCATTCATCATTATATAAGAACATAACTCCCTTTAGAGTAAGCTTGGATAGTGGGATTGATATTCATGAGATATTTCTAAAAAATAGTTGATAGTACCCAGATAATCCATGCAAACTACAAATCTCCACCTCTAATATGTATATGGGGCATCATTCAATTTATATTTTTAAAGGACCACATAAATCCATTTTTATGTCATAGAATGTCCTAGTAATGTTACATTCTCCATCCAGAACATTCATTTATTGTACTTCACTTATAACTCATCCATTCACAAGGCCCATTGTAGGACCTTCAAATGAACCTCATTTTCATCCTCTATTTTAGATTATATAAGAATATCATCTATAAATAACACAAAATGTTTTTCAAGTTAATCCATATATACTCAATACATTAATCCTAAAATATTTATTTATTGTACTGGATTGTCCAAAGGGAAATAATATGAACTCATAACACCTATACCTTGTAGGAAAAGTAGTTTTGGGGATATCCTCATTTCTCACCTTTACATTATAATATCATAACTGAAGATCCACCATGGAAAATTATATAAATCCATGTATTTTATTGAAGGAGACATCAATATGTGGAAGAGGATACTTGTTCTTTACAATAATCATTATTATCTCATGATATTCAATATAGAGGTGCAATAACCAATATTTATTAATAAAAACCCATTGCAGTTCATAGTGAACAACATTTGTGTATAAAACTGGTATCCAGATTCTCTTATACTTTCTTCTTTTTATCATAATGTTCAATAGCTTGTATTCTTTATAGAGTCTAGGATATTGGAAAATATCTGGGTAAACATTTTATTCACAAATGAACCTCTAAACTAAGAGTAAGACCATGAAATAATTTAGGAAAAATATTAGTGGAGTCCATTAAAATGGGTATGTCAATAAAGATAATATTTTCCTTAGTCATAACAATTTTAGATAGATATACTTGTTCATAAAGAAATAATATTCATGCTTGAGATGATAATACCAAAGAAGATTTATCTTCCTCCACAATGTTTTATTTAATTAGAAGCTAATTTTAGATTTGGATGGTGATTTCCTTCTGTCAGAATTTTTGGTTGGCTATAAACAACAATATATGAAAAAAGGGTGTTTGTGGTGGGTTTTCAGCGGTGGGTTTGAAAACCGTTGTTCAATTTTATGGAAAAAAAGCATGATATTTTCTAAATGTATTTTTTAATTTATTTCTTATTTAATTTAATTGTGGGGGTTTTAAAAAGAGGATGAAAACTTAGATTTTTTTGTTTTTTTAATTTTAAATTCACTATTACTAGAGGTTTATTAAAACCACCACTAAATTAGTGGGAAAATATTAAATAATAAATATTTAATTATAATTTATTATTAAAAATTATGATTTAATATTTATATTCTTTTATTTTTTCTAATTTTTAATTTAAATTAATTATAATGTGTTAATTATTAATTATATATAATCATTGGTTAATATTAATCCAAAGAAGAAATTAATTCTTTATTATGTTGAAAATCAGAATTGGCCATAAAATGATAATAACTTTGGATTTTAGAATCTCTTTTAGCCACACAACAAGTCAAATAGAAACTTCTGAATTGAACATCAATAACATTAGATAATAATTAAGTAATAACTAATTAATTAAAATTTAATATAGGTTAATGAAAAGTTGAAAATTGAACATCAACATCAGACGCCCATAACTTTTGATCCATGCATCATTTTTGGCTATACCACATATAAAGTCAAAGACATCAATTAGTAATACTCCGTGATAACCAAGGGATTCCTTCATAAGTACTTTTTCATGGTCAATACAGGCACTGATGGCCTCCAAAACTGACTTTTTTCATATATCATTATTTTTTCAATATTTTGTGGGATTTCATCTTCATTTTAGTGTGTGTTCTTTAGATTTTTAGGTTATCTATGATTCTATTCCTTTTATTTACATTCTATTTATTTTGATAGTGTTGTGTTCATTGTTATTTTCCATATGTTGGTGCATTATTTTTTTTTTATGTATTTGTATGTACTTTTATAGATTTATGTATATTTATTCATCATTATTCCTTTGAGGATTATTTATAATTTAATTATTATTTATTTATTGTCTAGTTATTATTTATTATTTTTTTATTTATTATTTATTATTTATTATTTATTCAGTTAGTGAGTTAGTTAGTTATTTATTTACTATAATTAATTATTTAATATTTCATATATATATTACTAAATTTTTAAAAATATATTATTTATTAACTTTTTTTTATCATTTATTATTGTTTATAATTTTCTAATATTTATTTTTTATATTTATTGATTATTTACTTATTGATTATTTATTTAATTAATTTTCATTTATTATTTATTTATTACATATTATTTATTTTTTAATATTTATTTCTTATTTCTTATTTAATTATTATTTATTATTTATTTATTTATTTATTTGTTATTATTTATTAATTATCTGTTATTTATTAATTATTTATTACATATTTTTTATTTATATGTAATTTATTTATTATTAATAAAAAAATTATTTATTACATATTAACTATTTATTATTAATTAGTTAATTTATTATTTAATTATTTTTTGTAATAATTTACTATTTGTTATTTGTAATTATTATTTGTTATTTATTATTTTTATTATCAACTGATTATTGATTATTTATTTAATATTTAATTATTTTTTATTACATATTAAATATATATTTAATTTTTAATTTTTTTTATTTATAATATGTTTAATTATTATTTATTTGGTATTAATTTATTTTTTCTTTATTATTTATCAATATATTTTATTTTTTTCATTTTTTAATATTTATTCATTATATATGATTATTATTTATTTATAATTATTATTTATTTTATATGATTATTTATTTATTCATTATAAAATATTTATTTCTTATTTCTTATTTATATATTTCTTATTTATTTAATATTTAATTATTATTTATTTATTACTAAATTACTATTTATTATATTTAATTCATTTATTATTTAGTTATTAAATATTTATTAAATATATATTATATATTCATGATTTATTATTCTTTAATATAATTATATAATTTTTATCTGTATATATATAAGTATATTACATACTATTATTTCACCAAATGAAGAGCATGCTTGAGTGATAATGTCTTCACAGAATAACCATGAGGTATGGGGTTGAAATCTCTCCTAGTGCATGTATATGCTAGATTTATGCATGGCATATATGGAATGCATAACATATGGATTCTTGGTTGGATAAATATGTAGTAAATAAATAATAATAAGTAATAAATAAATAAATTATTAATGATTAATATTAACTAATAAATAAATAAACAATAAAAAATAAATATTAAATAAAAAAATAAATAAAAATAAAAAAATTAAGAAAAAAATAGTCAATATTCAATAATAAATAATAATAAATAATAATGAATTTAAATTTAATTAATAAAAAATAAATAATAATACATAAATTATTTAATTACTTAAATTAAAAATTAAAAAAATTAAAAAAATTAAAAAAATTAAAAAAATATTCAAAATAGAAAAACTACCACAAAAAACCACTGCAAAATGATTCATGACACCCAAATACACAACACTATAAGAATCAATCATGCATCATTTAGAAACAGTTTTAAGAATATATAAATGCCAAATTCACACCAGGAAACACATTTTTTGATGTGCAAGGAAATTCAATCCTTACGTAGAATAGCTTCAAATCAACTAATGGTAGTATCTATTGTTTTTCTATGAAATTGAACCATAAAATTTTGACAAGGGATGAGTAATATGTTTGGGATAAATTAATTGACCCATTTTCATCTTCACAAATAAATCATCTTCAATTTTTTAGGTGGTGTATGAATAGTTCTACTAAACTTACATGAAATGAAAGAATGTGTAGAACTAGAATCAAATAGTACATCTACTATAATCAAATGAATAACATGTGTACCTATCACTGCATCATTGTCAGGATCCACCTCATTAGTTGTGATTGAATAATCTCACACTTTCTCTCTAGGTCATGGAGGTTGTAGTTCATTATTATCATCGAAAACCCTAGTCTTAGTCCACTGATAATAATAGTTTCCTTTTTTTCTTATAGTTGATACATTAGACAGTGGGCTGAGGGTTGAGTGGAGAATGTCGTTCATTCAACACATTAGTGGGTTTCTCCCATCTGTATTTGTTTTCTATGTTCCCTTCCCACACCTAAAATATTTTCTTACCCCTATGAAGTAATTTTTGGGGTATTTCTTCCCACACTTTTGATAAGTCACGTTTTGGACTTTTGTTCCCCCAAAAGATTTATCCATCATACCACCAGAATTAAATTCCATTCTCTACTACCTATCTCTAGACCCATGAGTCCCTTAATATTTCTTGATTTCCATTTTGAATTTTAGGGAACAATAAAAAATTTCCTCACAGCTTTCAATGTCTCAAATCAACAATTATTTTCCTAGAATCAACTTTAGCCCACCAATAAAGTGATCAAATTTACTTTTGTGGTCATTGAAAATGATGACGGTGTATCAAGAAAGTTTAGTTAATTTCACCATGTATTCCTATATGGTTTCATTTTCCTTTTTCATGAAGCTAAATAAGTCCTACTCTATTTCCATTTAGATAGTTGAAAGAAAAATTTTATCTAAAAAATCATTCAGGAATTCATTCCACTACATCGATATGATATATTTATTGGGCTTTGTATTTTTTTCTAACGTAAACTATTGATCAACTTCTCCCTCTATATGATAATAATATAACACAACCTTCTCTTTCTCAGATCATTAAAGGATGGAAAATATATTCTCAATGGATTTGATCCATTTTACCGTGATTAGAGGATTAGAAGATCAAATTAATTTCAAAGGTCTTTTTCATATAAAGGTATTAATATGTACATTTCATTTATTAGGGGGTATGGTGGTTCTTTATGATTTAATTTTGTTTTGAAAAATTGAGTAATTTATAATGTATCATTATGAATGTAACAATTTCTGAGTTTTTTAAATATTTTGGTTTTCAAATTAATTTATTATTTTTGATATTTTTCATTTCACACAACACTAAATATATTTTGTGTTGTATGAAATCTCTAAGTTTGGGTTGTGGCTCATTAAATAGAAATATTATTTTTCACTACATGGAATAATTATATTATCTTTTAGTACACATAAATCAATGTTTGAATTTTTTACACACATTTCTGAGTTCCGTCGATAATATGCATTAATTGCAAAGACAAGTTTTACAGAACCAACATATACTATTAATATAGTTATGGAAATATTATTATAGTTACCACCTATCCATTGGAATGAAGGATATGAATAAGATTAACTGATTAGTGAAAATATAATCTATACATTTATATAAAATAAATCTTTTTATTATTAATATGTAATAAATGATTGTAAAAACTTTTGGAGAATAAATAAATTCATTTTAAAAGAAAACCATTTTTCTATGCACAAACAATATTTTATCTCAATAAATTAAATAAAAAATTTTATTAATGTTTTTAAAAAATTTATATATTGAATATTAGATCAGTTTTATTAACCCACATCCATTATATTAGATAAGAATAAGATGAGAAGAAATCCAATTTTATGAATCAAAATATGTATTTTTCAAAAAGGTAATTTTACAACTTATTAATGGAGAAACCATTTTTAATTATTTAATTTTACACTTGTAATTTTCATTTGAAAAAATAAAATTAATTTATTAAAGAAGGATATAAAATTTTTCTGTGGGGTATTTTTTTGTTTTTTCATAGAAGATTCATATTTTGAAGAATAATAGACCATAAAGAATTTTAATTCAAAACATCTTTTTAATCTAATTATTTTATATAGTTAAATTAAATTTTAATTTTGTTTTAAATTATAATTAGATAAATTATACATAAATTATTCCAATTAAGCCTATTGGGACCAATTTCAAACTCAAATTGTATATAGACACATTTCAATATTTTAAGATTTTCACTTTATTAATTTCTCTTATCATCATGTATATGAGAGTAATTTTAAATTAATTTTTTCCAATTTAGTGTATATAGTTTGGAAAAATGGATTCCATATTTTTTTATAATAATAATATATAATTTTTAATAAGTTCGGGTTAGTTTTTGATCAGAAAATTAATTGAAGTAAATACAAATTAATTACAATGATTAAGGTGAAAATGAACGTAATTAGTTACTAAACATAGAATATAAAGTGTAAAAAAGATCCTAATAATGTCTATAAATTAATATATTACTAGATTTAGATTGTTAAACCTCTAATTATCTATAATTACATATTTTAACTATGTTTGGGCAAGTAAAATGTGGGGTCACTCAAATATTTTCAAGAATACTCAATGTGTCTTTTTCCCCACTTATAAAAGGCCTCCACTTCTACCTTTATCATCGCTCCTATAAATCCTTCTGGCTCATAACACACTTACCAAATATCCTCAAAACACCCATCCCCTAATCATATAATCCTCTATTTGGGTATAAATTCAATCAAGGAATCCCTTTAGTGAAAACCAATAAGAGTTTCCCAAAGAAGAGTAAACATCCATCAATAAGAACTTTTTTTTATTTCCTCCTCAACCCCACCCATAGAATATTTTTATTCATTGTTAAATAACAACCTATCTATGATTAATTTAGCTATATGTTTTTATATTAAGGGGTTGATATGCACTCACACACACATTTATTAAATGGGAAAGACAATCATCATCTGTGTTTATGATGGACTACCACCTCGCAAACTGATGTCATTCGTTTTCCATTTCCACCTTCCAAAGATGAGGATAATGATGTTATTTATATTTTATGTGTTATATATTATAATTATAATGTATATATTCTTCTTTAATTATTATACAACACATAACTTCATGATTTCAATCTTGTGTAAAAATTATAACTTGGATTGTGGATGTGTGCACTATCACCTCCTAAAATCAATGTGTTCTGTTCAAACATTACATTGAATTTTTTTTAAAGGTAGGTTCAAAGACCCTTAAATTGAAAAAAAATGAATAATGAAAAATATTTAGAGGATCAGTTAATACATAACATCACTGCCATCATCAAAGTAATCAATGACCATGTTTTTTTTTCTAATCTTAGATCAAATATTTATCTCTTTTCTCATATGTTTTCCATTTTATACATCATCTACACCCAAAACCAAAACTTATAAAACAAAACTATTCTAATAATTTCTATTATTGAAGTATTATTTCAATATCAGTGTAATTATAGTCACAATAAACCATTGATTGTAAATATTATTTTTTAGCAGTCCAATCCACATGTCCATGTCCTTGACCACAATTCTGTGGATGATGACCTCATTTAGAATATTGTTTTTTCAATATCCTTAAATATATTACTTTTTTTATACAGATACACTATTTTTTAAGGAATTATTCACCTTATTTTCTTGATCCTCCTTTTCCTTCAAAGTATCAATTCATTGTTCGACAAAAGAAAATATACCTTTTTTGGAAATCTGTACAAGAGTCATTTATATTATGATGTGGGTTGAGCACATCACAAAGATTTAGAGAGGGAATAGATTCCATAGTTTCATGAGAAAATTTTTTGTAAAACCTCAACATTTTTTTAGTATGAGGATCTTGGTTAAAAATGTGATGAAGTTGCAAGTTCTTTCAAATTCGGGTGGTTATCAATATGAATTGTGGAAACATATAAATTAAATTAATTATGAAATAATATATGGTATTGTATTTAAAAATATGGGGTTTTTTATATTTATAATAAATTATATTTATTATATAAGAGTTTTAAATGTGTATGAATAAAGTCAAGACTTAAAGAATGGTTTTTCTTAAATCACATGTATTTTTATGATATATATTATATATCCACTACTTATTTTTATTGTGTGGGGTATATAATTCCTAATGACATTTTATATCATTATTTTACTTTATTTAGTTATATTAAAAGTTTCAATTGATGTTATAAATTCCTAGGGATCACAATTCAAATGTTACTCAAGATGTTAGGGGATTTCTAGTCTCACTTTTATTTCTACAAGACTTATGAAATATTCAACACTCATTTATTTTGGGTGGTGTATAAATTACCCATGAATTTATTCTATGAAACTTGTACATAAATTTATGTGTATTTACATATCCGTTTGATGATAATTCTTTCACGTGGTTTGTGGTTCAATTGTTACCAATTCGGTAAGGTAAATATGTCTCAATTTTCCTTCTTTGAGACACAAGCCATGTTATGAACCTATTTTTTATATTAAGTGTATATATACTACCCTTTAACATTTTATATCATTATTATCCTAATTTTTATGATATTTTAAAATTCATTTAATTTTATTCTTTCCATATTATTATGATTCAATGTTACCAAAGTGGTAATGGTTTATTTCTATTATCTCATCATTTATCGAGATTGTTTATGATTATGCTTACATTAATCAAATATTATGATTCATATATAAATAAATATCATTAATTTTATTATCTTATTGTTATCCAAGATATCTCTATGTAGTGGTACCATTTTCCCACTCTTTTTCACTTAAGATTATTAAGGAATTATTTTTAAGAATATCCAACATTATCTCTCTCTCTTCGGATGAAAATCCTTATTATTTCAATATCGGGTAGTCTAAAAATATTTTTATAACTGTTATAGTATTATCTGATGATATTTAAAAGTAATTATTACCCATGTTTTACCTTTTAAATAATTTTTTAAAAAAACGAATCTCCTTGTCATTTTTTGATGAAGGAACTTTTATAAATATTATATGAAGAAAATCGAATGTTAGATATATACAGATTTACCAACTATCATAACCATAACTTCCTTGAATATTCCATCGAATGATTATAAGGATATTTTCAAAAGAAATTTTTTCCCAAATATTATATATTTTTTTAAAAAATCAAATAAACATCTTTTAAACAACTTTTTATATGTTAAAAACTTTATAAATTTGTTTTCAAATATTCCTTTTTTATGTTTTCAAGGTTATTTTCAAAATAAAATTTTTTCTAAATGTTTTTTTAATTATTTTTCAAAAAGAAAAGGTTATTATCCCCAAGATATTTTTTAAATTTTAATCCAGGATTCCTTTATATGTTTTCAAAGTGGTTTCAAGGGAATCGATATTGAAAATGTTGTATATTTTAAAAAGGTATTTTCAATTAAAATTTATGTTCCAAGTGATATTTCAAAATCCTTCTCTATCTAAGATGATATCCTATGATATATTTTATGATTTACTAGTGTTATAAACCAAGTAAACCATTCTTATTCTTTTTTTTATATGGTTTATGATAAAGATAAAATGTTTTTTATGAAATTCATTTGTTATCCATGGGTTATACCATGAAAAACACTTATGAAACCCGCTTCATCTCCCATCATATCCTATGATGAAATGATATTGAAGCCTATCTATTTTATATAGGTTATGATATGATGAATTTTTTATAATACCCATTTCATTTCATGGGGTATGATATGATGTATATGAAACCCATCACTTTTTTTTTGTTAAAGGTCATGATATGATGAATGTTTTATTATCTTGTGGCACATGTATGTATGATTTCATTACATGATGGGTGGGACCAATATCTCCATATAATGAATTGGAAAAATATTTATATATATCATGAGATTGAAATGTATTGAATGAGGTGTTAAATCATTTCATTATTTGAGGGCTATAATGAGGTATGAAATCGGTTTATTAATACATGGATGTAACAAGGAGTGGACTTTGTTCTATAATACATGTCTTGAATGAGGACTGAACTCAGTTCAGTAATATAGGGTTGGAATTTGGATTGGTCTTAGTTCAGAAATACAAGTGTTAAATGAGGATAAGACTCTCCTCAGTAATATATATGGAATGAGAGGTGAAATTGGTTCAATAATACAGGGCTGGAATGAGAGGTGAACCCTGTTCATTATTTTAGGGATGGAATAGAGAGTGAACCTAGTTTAATAAAGGAACTTTTCAAATAAGAATGTATTGGTATTGATCCTTGAATACTAATATTCTTTGGGTTAGTGAACTCATTTAACTAATATGGCCTTGGAATTAATCCTTGACTACTATAGGAATCCTTTTATATATTTATGTGTTTGAAAAAATAACATCTCTTATTTTTATGTTATAATCTATTGGATGAGGCACATGATTTCTTTATGATTAGTGACATATGAACTACCCATAATCATTTTATGACTATTGATTATGATATTAGGTAAGTATATTACGATCTTCTAATGATAAATCATTTTCACATACCCTTAATCTCATGTTATGCTTCTAAGTCTCCCTTTTTTATCCTTACGGATCATTTGAGCACACCCCTTTCACGCGTTTCCATTCCCTATGTTATGAACAAAGGATTCAAGAAGTTATATTGAAGGGGAATATATTTATGGGAGATACAGAACAGTTTTCACCAATTTATAATATTATGTTTCCATGTTTCAAAAGACACTTATATATTATGGTCCTTGGGCATGTATTTTTTAAATGTCACGAATATTTATCTAAAATGATGTAATATACATGTATTTTTAGCCTGGGTTAATACATTTTGTATCAAATGAAATGTTTAGTCAGACATTGGAGACTAGGATGAGAAACCTTTAATGAGATACCAAGGGATATTTCTAAGGATATTTATAGGGATGTCTCTAAAGATAATATTATGGTTTCATTGTTTTCAATTTTCTTTTAATGATTTAGGCATTCTATAAGTGATTTTTCATGATTATATTTTCTTCCTCTAAGATAGGTGTTTCTCAGGCTATGATATCTGGTTTTATTCAATGGATAAAACCAAAAGGAAACATATTAATGATGAATGAAATGGACAATCCAATTGTGGTCCTCTTTAGAAACCTGATGTTATGAAAGATAGAGTGCAACAACTCTTTAATATGACCACATATAATTATGAAGCCACAAATCATGATGAATTTCCATATGAATAGAGGGAACACTGTTTTCTTGAATCCCTCTCAAGGAAATGTCCATATTATATTAGTGGAAGGACTGATCCGCTAGTTGTTGAGAAATGGATCTATACTATTTAAATGGCATTTTTAATTATTTTTTGTTTAGAATATGAAAACATTATATTGGGAACATAAATCTATGAATTAGAAGTTAATTAGTAGCCAAAAATTATCCAGAATATAAGGAAATGGGATAAAATTCACTCCTTGGATTGGGAAGAGTTAAAGAACTTGTTTTTCAATAAGTACCATCCTAATATTCTTCTAACAAAAAGGGATATTGAGGTTGACAATCAATATCATGGTTATGGTATGAAAAATAAGGATAAAATTGAAAGTAAACTATAATAATTATAGAGATAATAATATTAGATTTAATTTTTACACAAAGTGTTGAAGGGAACATATTGGAAATTGTCTCAGAGGAACTGGTAAATGCTTTATGTGTTTTAAGAATGGTCACAAAGTAGATGAATTTTGAGGTGCTAGGAAGAAAGTTAAATATACAAAGAATGAACCTCCTAAAATTCAGTATTTCAAATGTATGGAGTTTGGGAATTATTCTAAAATTATTTTGAAACTAAAAGTTCATGATGATGGTCAATATCAGCAACCTCTTAAACTGAGTGATAAAGGTAAATATTATGAAATCAAACTGGATGAAGTGAATAATGATAAATAGGGAACACATATCTTACCCTTATATGTTTTGAATTTCATATTTTACTTTTTATGAATAATCCCTATTGAAATATTAGTGGTCATCCTATAGAGAAATATCATGTGATTACCTTCCTCTACATGGATTTTGGAACAATTAAATTAGATTTTATATTCTACCAGTATAAGGATAAACCATAATTTCTAATGAAAATGTATTTTTTATATTATAAGATATTATTGAAGGAATAATGGGATAATTGTATTTCATATGGGTTATAAGGTTATCTATAAAGGTACTGGTTTACGTAAAACTTCATATGATGTTTTATAGATTAAAATATCATCACACCATAAGAGGATTTATTCATAATGGATAATGTTTTCTAATAATTATGTTTTTATTAAGATAGATGGAATACAGTTCATTTAGTTTATGGATATCATGATCTTGTAGTGCTCAAGAATGAAACATTCACCACCATTTTTTAGTGTAATTATAAGGCCCCATCCTTAAACCTTACTTAAACTTGAGTTATTACAAGATTACACATTGGGGATCTTTTCATGTTTAGAGTTTTAGAGAATTAGATCATGAAACTTGCATTACATTCCACATTTAAACAAGGTGGTTACATAAAATACAATATTAATTCTTCCCATCAATGGAAACCTATTTAAAATAAAACACGGATTCTTTCTTGGCACATACTTGACACTATCGTCACATCATGTACCTTTCCCTTGACCTGTGAAAAGCATTTCAAAAACTTGTGATGAGCATAAAAAGCTCAGTAAGGGTTATAAAAATATGGAAAGGAAACATGAGTTCATATATACATAAGAATGAAATCCTACTTTACACATAAAACATAGGCATATAAAATCATGAATAAATCATAGAAAACATAAGACATAAAGGTAACTTGAGGCATTCATAACATTCTTACGTAGGGAGTAACCCTCTTGGTTACGTTTGGAATACCCATCACAGTATATTCCCTAAATCTCTTCGGAGAAACCTTAACGTTTCACTCCTTCGCGTTACCCAATGCATTGGAGAGCTATATCGGGCTCACCCGCCCTTAGTTTATCACGGAACCACCCGTTCTTCAAAACAATGCCCAAGAACCATAACATAATCGTATCACATAAACATGAATAAAGGAATCATAAAATTTCCACATTTCAATCACAATATAACATTTTAGGATATTGAGATAATGAATCCATTCAAAAAGAAACCATTTCCAAAACCATTTAAAAAATTTAATAAAGAGATTTTTGAATCAAAGTGTCCTATACCACCTTGAAGCTTTTAACTTTAAACTATTAGTATCCATATAAATAAATCCTTAAAACAATTTTGAAAACATGGATATTAATAAGAACAAATAATTAAAACATTTAAAACGATATTTTGGTTAAAGGGGTTTTACCAAAATTAGAGACACTTGAATACAATAATCGAGGAATAACATTTAGTCAGAACTTTATAATATCATGAGAATAAAAGGATTCATGATATAATACTCCAAAGGACAGTATATAAACCATATAAGAGTGAATTGGTGCATAACAACAATGAACCCTCAATAGAAATGTCAAATGTGATGAAATCCCTTATAAAGAAGGTATCCTTAAATTAAGGACAAATAAATCTCAAAAATATGTGTGAAAAATATATATACACCCAATATAAGTGGATATTAAGTGTAAAACAATAAAAGGTCATTCACACATATTCAATGGATGACATATTCAATGACTACAAGTTGAACCCAAATAAATCGAAATTGGGTTAAAAAGTTCCCTTGACAGCCTAACGGCATCACATCAAAATGAGTTGATGAGAGATAAAAAGCGTATCTCATCACATGGACATTAAATTTACATCAATAAGGATATATGAGAACATATCCCAACATAACAATATGTAAATTGAAAGACCCAACAAAAGAAGTCTTTGAAAAAGAGGAGGGTGAAAGGTTCCCTTACCGACTTGGGTATCTTTCAAAACATACACCCCATGAAATAAGGACAATATATCATTGATGTAAATACTCATAAACGAAATTATAATACACAAATAGTAGAATAATGGGCAGTACATACACCACTCAATGGAATTTGTGGCAAATGTAGCATAAATCTCACGGGAATAAAAGTGAGATGAAAAATCCCTTACGAAAACTCGGCAGCCTAACGACGCCACTCAAAACTTACAAAATGGATTGATGAGAGGTAATAGGGTCTCTCATCAAATGAACATAATAATTACAGTAGGAGTAATATAAAATAACATTCCAATCATAAGAAATATGAGATTAAAAGGAATGACATAAAAGAGTGTACTTAAAAAGATAGAGAGGAGTAGGATCCCTTACCTCGGGTCCGACTTGACTCGATCGTTCTTTAATCTCCTGAATAATAAAATTGAGTTAATTTCTAATTACTTAAGAACCATTTTCAAGTTCATTATTAATTTTATACCACTTATTACCATGTCATAAACATTATGTAATCATTTAAGTTAATAATATTTGTTTTGCCGATATTTGGTTCTTAAGTCGAAAGTGGACTTCTTACAATTACATGTTGTTCATGTGGCCAAATGTTTATTATATCCAGAATTGTATTCATCATATATGTCATATATATCCAGTACATGCATGCATTTATAACATTACATAATCATTTAGAGGTAAGAAATGAAATGCACCGTTCATGGAGACGGTAAGCCGTACGTACGCATGAACGCTACTTTCATTTCTATTTCGTATTTTATAGAATGGAATAATAATGATATAAAGGTATATTATAATTCCAGTATTATATCATATATAATATCATATTTCCATCCTTTATACATCCCACATATGGTATTTAACGAATCAAATCACTTTGAGGGGGTGGTAGTCCACACTTCCTTAAATGAAGATATCGCGTATACCCATAATGGAAGCCATAAAGGTAAGACGAAAATGAAAAATACAGAAGCCTAAATAAAAAATAATCATATTATATATCATATATAAAAATAGTGACATCATAATGGCCACCTTTGAAGGTGTTAAATGAGTATTGAACAATCATCGTTTCGGGAGGCAGAATTTCACCATCCACGGAAACCGTATGTTCTTTAACCATTTGATGTAGTTGTGTGAGAGTGTAGCTCAAATAAATCTTATAACAACATCCTAGTATATTTAAGATACTGTTGTTGTTACAAAAGAAGTAAATAAAAAGAGTTTAGGGGGTTGGAGAAGCAAAATAAAACAAATGAACATGAGAGAATGAATTACCTTTAAAAGTGAAACTCCTTTTGATTTAAGCCTAAAGGATTCCGTTGAAAGGATTCTGCCCAAAGGGAGTCCTCTAGGATGAGGATAGGTATGTTGAGAGAGTAAATGGTTAGGGGTTGGCCGAGCCAAAGGCTTGAGGAGTGTGTTAAATGAGGTAGAGGTGGGGGCCTTTTATAAGAGGAGGGGAGGGGTACTTTTGGAAAGTAAAGAAATATTAATTTATTTGAAAATGTGTTTCGGTTTTAAAAGATCCCACATTGATATAATTCGTGGATAAGGTGATAAGGGTTCAAAATACACTCATCTAATATGTTTTGGACATGTGTAGTTCATATATTTTACATTATCTTTCCATTTTATTTAAATGGTCAAATAATGATGTCATCGCTGCATCATTATTATGTCTTAAATAATTTAATTTATTTAATGTCTAAAAATTATAAAAAAAATGCTATGATGTAGGAAATCTTTTTAGATTTCCAATGAATATTTATAATCAAAACGATGGCTTGTATAACCCCACTTAAAAATTGTTTTAGTAAAACATATCATGTTTGTGTCAATTTTACTTTTACATTAAATAAAATGTTATTTATGTCATTTCCCAACCAAAGTGGATCCATGGGGTCCCCAAGTTGACCCATGGCTTGTCTTGGACGGCCATGACACAACCAATAAGGTTGGGACATGTGTCTAGGTCATTTCATATCATTAAAGCATTATTTATACCTTAAACTACACTAATTACTACTAATCGCGATTAAAAACTTAATAAGTTACCATTCACCAAAAAATTATTTTAATCTCATTGAACCACATTTTACATCTTAATGACAACCATGTATGTCGGATTTTCGAAATTCAATACACATTAGTGGTAAACTTTCATTTAACTGAAAAATCAGTTTGCTTGATTACCACTTAGTGGTTTCACTATTCATCAAAAATTGAAGTTTTTCAGAAAATTACCAAAAATTAACCCTAAGCTGTATTTTATATTACGAATTCAAAAATGAAGTCTATTTTACAAAATTCAAAACATATAAGTCACATTAATTAATTTAATAATTAATTTCCGCTGTCAGAGCAAATAGCATGTTTTTATGAAACAATAAGTATCAAAAGATTGACACTAGTTTAATTCTGATTTCAAAGTGAAATTGATTCCAACGACCACTATTGGATTTAATGGTAAAAATATTTTCTAATTTCACTTTAAAACCAATTAAAAACATAATCTAATCATATAAATAAATTAGATTAAAAAGTGGTTTTGAATTAAAATACAACATTTTACACTATTCATTAAAAAAAGAACTTTATCGGAAAGATACCAAAAATTTACACAAAGTAAATTTTGATGTCCTGATTCTTAATAAGAGTTTAATTTGGTCCAAAAGAATGTTTAATAGTGAACAAAACTATATTTAATGACGGTTCTTCATCAAAAGGTGATAAGTGAACCTTTAGTGAAAACTAGGGCATATACGCCTAAAATTGAATTCTTTTAAGCCTTTATCTTTTATTGTATAAATGTAAAAATATTTAAGAACATATATAATCATATTTTAGTTATTTCTATCCATTCCCACCATTAAAATGGCTACATGTTAATTACCATTTAAAATAATATTATTTTATTATTAGAGTGCAACGTAAAATTCCCAAGAAACTCGTTGTTGCGTGTTGGGTGCGCCATCGAGCATAGCGTCCCCTTTAAAGTCATATTAATATTTTATTCACAAATATGGATAAATATGAAAATGTCATATTCCTTATTTACCTGGGGTGTTACATCCTTCCCCCCTTTTGGTAATTGCATCCTCGCAATTTTAAAATTGCGCTTGGAATCATCCTTGAACGTCCCACATCGGAACAAGAGTCGGTAAAACAATCACTTTAAAATAATGAAAGATAAGCACAGAGGTCACCCGAGTTAACCCATACTAGGATTCTATGTATGAAAATATGGACATGGAGGAGAAAACATAGGGTCATGTTCCGATCGAGAGTGATAGAAAATATGTTTAGGAGAAAGTTAACAATAAGAAAATCACAAACTTGTGATGGGTTAAACGGTGTTGGGTTCCCCAGTAGGAATAGTTAATAGAAAAATTTTTGTTTTCAGTTACTTTTTATTGAGGAATTTATTCATAAGGAAGCATAATCACTTATCATGTTTACTTTCAACTTTTACTAGATTCCTTAGTCAAACTCATATTTTTTCCAAAAGACGAGTATTTAGGGAGACTTGTTCGCATTAAGAGTACTATAATCAACTTCTAGAGAATCACCTAATCCCCAAAAGTGAACTATATACATCCCATGTATTTAGGCTTTAACCAAACCAAAACCAAAAAGGTTAGTACAAGATCAGATAATCCAGAAAAGGATAACCCCTTATAAAAAGAAAATCTAGTCTTAATCTCCAAAATTTGTCCAACAAAACCCAAAGTTCAACGAGGACCATCCAATAAACAATTTGTCTATAAAATTCATCAAAGTAAACCAATATAAGATTTAAACCCAAATATTTGAAGGATTTAGTCGCATAGTCTTCCAAGATAAATCGTAACATTTATCTCCAAACAATATCAGTTGCTCCTAAAGTCTCATTTTGAAATGTAATTAACCTAATCACATATCCTCCATGATAGGTTAATCATTTTCAAAAATAACCCAAAATCAACTTACTCTTAATTAATAAAATCATATAACTAGAATAAATCAGTCAAACTATCCAGGGACTTCATGTAGTCCAGTGGTAGGCGATAAATACCAGTCCCACATTGGTTGTGGGTTCGATTCCCGCAGCTTTGTCCAACGCGACGGGATGTCACACGGTCTATGTGTTGTCCTTTTTCCAAAACTATATAATTCTTAAAACATTCCCCAAAGTGAGATAAAATCTTCAAGAATACTCATAACATATTTTAACCTCAAGTTTATCTCATTCCTTTCATTTTCCATCATATCATAGAGTAACCCATAATTACCTAAAAATTAAGTATCATATAAACCCTAATGGTTACCTTAATAATTATTACCTTAATTTCCACATCGAATTGGCCATCTCGTACATGATGTATTAGAGAACTCACCAAGGTTGAAGTGGTTGATCATGATTCCTTGATATTTGGTTTAGAACAACCACAAGTTTCCTCATTGAATCCTTCATTTTATCTAGTATCTTAATCAGAGAACCACCACAGTTTCCTTCAAACCTGTTGTCTCTTTGGTGCCTGCTAGATCCATCCATTCACTAAAAATAGAAATGTCAGTGTGAGTATATCAACAAAACCATCATGTACTAATGAGTAAGATAAATAATAAGATATACTTACTCATTCACTTTATCTAAAACTAAGACTCTTTCTGAAATCCTAACCATTATGGTAATTGTCAATTATGCTTAAAGAATACCCTAACCTCTAATGTTATCTATACCGACCTCTGATACCAACTATAAGGCCCTAGCCTTAAACCTTACTTAAACTTGATTTATTACAAGATTACGCATTGAGGATCTTTTCAGGTTTAGAGTTTTAGAGAATTAGATCATGAATCTTGCATTACATTCCACATTAAAACTTGGTGGTTACATAAAAGACAATATTCATTCTTCCCATCAATGGAAACCTATTTAAAATAAAACACGGATTCTTTCTTGGCACATCCTTGACACTATCGTCACATCATGTACCTTTCCCTTGACTTGTGAAAAGCATTTCAAAAACTTGGGATGAGCATAAAAATCACAGTAAGGGTTATAAAAATATGGAAAGGAAACATGAGTTCATATATACATAAGAATGAAATCCTACTTTACCCATAAAACATAGGCATATCAAATCATGAATAAATCATAGAAAACATAAGACATAAAGGTAACTTGAGGCATTCATAACATTCTTACGTAGGGAGTAACCCTCTTGGTTACGTTTGGAATACCCATCACAGTATATTCCCTAAATCTCTTCGGAGAAACCTTAACGTTTCACTCCTTCGCGTTACCCAATGCATTGGAGAGCTATATCGGGCTCACCCACCCTTAGTTTATCACGGAACAACCTGTTCTTCATAACAATGCCCAAGAACCATAACATAATCGTATGACATAAACGTGAATAAAGGAAACATAACATTTCCACATTTCAATCACAATATAACATTTTAGGATATTGAGATAATGAATCCATTCAAAAAGAAACCATTTCCAAAACCATTTAAAAAATTTAATAAAGAGATTTTTGAATCAAAGTGTCCCATACCACCTTGAAGCTTTTAACTTTAAACCATTAATATCCATATAAATAAATCCTTAAAACCATTTTGAAAACATAGATATTAATAATAACAAATAATTAAAACATTTAAAACGATATTTTGGTTAAAGGGGTTTTACCAAAATTAGAGACACTTGAATACAATAATCGAGGAATAACATTTAGTCAGAAATTTATAATATCATGAGAATAAAAGGATTCATGATATAATACTCCAAAGGACAGTATATACACAATATAAGAGTGAATTGGTGCATAACAACAATGAACCCTCAATAGAAATGTCAAATGTGATGAAATCCCTTATAAAGAAGGTATCCTTAAATTAAGGACAAATAAATCTCAAAAATATGTGTGATAAATATATATACACACAATATAAGTGGATATTAAGTGTAAAAAAATAAAAGGTCATTCACACATATTCAATGGATGACATATTCAATGACTACAAGTTGAACCCAAATAAATCGAAATTGGGTTAAAAAGTTTCCTTGACAGCCTAACGGCATCACATCAAAATGAGTTGATGAGAGATAAAAATCATATCTCATTACTTGGACATAAAATTTACATCAATAAGTATATATGAGAACATATCCCAACATAACAATATGTAAATTAAAAGACCCAACAAAAGAAGTCTTTTAAAAAGAGGAGGGTGAAAGGTTCCCTTACTGACTTGGGTATCTTTCAAAACATACACCCCATGAAAGAAGGACAATAGATCATTGATGTAAATACTCATAAACTAAATTATAATACACAAATAGTATAATAATGGGCAGTACATACACCACTCAATGGAATTTGTGGCAAATGTAGCATAAATCTCACGGGAATAAAAGTGAGATGAAAAATCCCTTACGAAAACTCGGCAGCCTAACGGCGCCACTCAAAACTTCCAAAATGGATTGATGAGAAGTAATAGGGTCTCTCATCAAATGAACATAATACGTACAGTAGGAGTAATGTAAAATAACATCCCAATCATAAGAAATATGAGATTAAAAGGAATGACAAAAAAGAGTGTACTTAAAAAGAAAGAGAGGAGTAGGATCCCTTACCTCGGGTCCGACTTGACTCGATCGTTCTTTAATCTCCTGAATAATAAACTTGAGTTAATTTATAATTACTTAAGAACCTTTTTCAAGTTCATTATTACTTTTATACCACTTATTACCATGTCATAAACATTATGTAATCATTTAAGTTAATAATATTTGTTTTTCCGATATTTGGTTCTTAAGTCGAAAGTGGACTTCTTACAATTACATGTTGTTCGTGTGGCCAAATTTTTATTATATCCAGAATTGTATTCATCATATATGTCATATATATCCAGTACATTCATGCATTTATAACATTACATAATAATTTAGAGTTAAGAAATGAAATGCACCGTTCATGGAGATGGTAAGCCGTACGTACGCATGAACGCTACTTTCATTTCTATTTCGTATTTTATAGAATGGAATAATAATGATATAAAGGTATATTATAATTCCAGTATTATATCATATATAATATCATATTTCCATCCTTTATACATCCCACATATGGTATTTAACGAATTAAATCACTTTGAGGGGGCGGTAGTCCGCACTTCCTTAAATGAAGATATCGCATATACCCATAATGGAAGCCATAAAGGTAAGACAAAAATGAAAAATACAGAAGCATAAATAAAACATAAACATATTATATATCATATATAAAAATAGTGACATCATAATGGCCACCTTTTAAGGTGTTAAATGAGTATTGAACAATCATCGTTTCGGGAGGCAGAATTTCACCATCCCCGGAAACCGTATGTTCTTTAACCATTTGATGTAGTTGTGTGATAGTGTAGCTCAAATAAATCTTATAACAACATCCTAGTATATTGAAGATACTGGTGTTGTTACAAAATAAGTAAATAAAAAGAGTTTAGGGGGTTGGAGAAGCAAAATAAAACAAATGAACATGAGAGAATGAATTACCTTTAAAAGTGTAACTCCTTTTGATTTAAGCCTAAAGGCTTCCTTTGAAAGGATTCTGCCCAAAGGGAGTCCTCTAGGATGAGGAGAGGGATGTGGAGAGAGTAAATGGGCAGGGGTTGGCCGATCCAAAGGCTTTAGGAGTGTGTTAAATGAGGTAGAGGTGGGGGCCTTTTATAAGAGGAGAGGAGGGGTACTTTTGGAAAGTAAAGAAATATTACTTTATTTGAAAATGTGTTTCAGTTTTAAAAGATCCCACATTGATAGAATTCGTGGATAAGGTGATAAGGGTTCAAAATCCACTCATCCAATAAGTTTTGGACATGTTTAGTTTATAGATTTTACATTATCTTTCCATTTTATTTAAATGGTCAAATAATGATGTCATCGCTGCATCATTATTATGTTTTAAATAATTTAATTTATTTAATGTCTAAAAATTATAAAAAAATACTACGATGTAGGAAATATTTTTTTCTTTCCAATGAATATTTATAATCAAAATTATGACTTGTATAACCCCACTTAAAAATTGTTTTAGTAAAACATATCATGTTTGTGTCAATTTTACTTTTACATTAAATAAAATGTTATTTATGTCATTTCCCAACCAAAGTGGATCCATGGGGTCCCCAAGTTGACCCATGGCTTGTCTTGGACGGCCATGACACAACCAATAAGGTTGGGACATGTGTCTAGGTCATTTCATATCATTAAAGCATTATTTATACCTTAAACTACACTAATTACTACTAATCGCGATTAAAAACTTAATAAGTTACTATTCACCAAAAAATTATTTTAATCTCATTGAACCACATTTTACTTCTTAATGACAACCATGTATGTCGGATTTTCAAAATTCAATTCACATTAGTGGTAAACTTTCATTTAACTGAAAAATCAGTTTGCTTGATTACCACTTAGTGGTTTCACTATTCATCAAAAATTGAAGTTTTTCAGAAAATTACCAAAAATTCACCCTAAGCTATATTTGATATTACGAATTCAAAAATGAAGTCTATTTTACAAAATTCAAAACATATAAGTCACATTAATTAATTTAATAATTAATTCCCGCTGTCAGAGCAAATAGCGTGTTTTTATGAAACAATAAGTATCAAAAGATTGACACTAGTTTAAATCTGATTTCAAAGTGAAATTGATTCCAACGACCACTATTGGATTTAATGGTAAAAATATTTTCTAATTTCACTTTAAAACCAATTAAAAATATAATCTAATCATATAAATAAATTATATTAAAAAGTGGTTTTGAATTAAAATACAACATTTTACACTATTCATTAAAAAAAGAACTTTATCGGAAAGATACCAAAAATTTACACAAAGTAAATTTTGATGTCCTGATTCTTAATAAGAGTTTTATTTGGTCCAAATAAATGTTTAAGAGTTAACAAAACTATATTTAATGACGGTTCTTCATCAAAAGGTGATAAGTGAACCTTTAGTGAAAACTAGGGCATATACGCCTAAAATTGAATTCTTTTAAGACTTTATCTTTTATTGTATAAATGTAAAAATATTTAAGAACATATATAATCATATTTTAGTTATTTCTATCTATTCCCACCATTACAATGGATACATGTTAATTACCATTTAAAATAATATTATTTTATTATTAGAGTGCAACGTAAGATTCCCAAGAAACTCGTTGTTGCGTGTTGGGTAGGCCATCGAGCATAGCATCCCCTTTAAAGTCATATTAATATTTTATTCACAAATATGGATAAATATGAAAATGTCATATTCCTTATTTACCTGGGGTGTTACAGTAATAGATGAATTGGAAATCAAGCAAGGTACAACCAAATGACTATATTTTGAATATGAAAAGGAATAAAGTCAAGTAAGTATATTTAATTTTATTATTAGATAGTAAATACATTAATCAACTCTATAAAATGGATATTCAAAAATATTTATCCTAATACCTTCATTTTTTTTGAACCGAGGGACTTATAAGTCATTATAGTTTTATTTATTTGAGGCCCATAATATTCGATTGATCATTCACTTGCTTGCGATCAATGATCTTGATCACTCTCTAAAATTATTTATTATTTTCTTTCATGTACAATATTTACTCCAAACCTATGTTCTATTATATAGAATCATTGTTTTGAGTTACATTGGGTGACCATTATGATTCCAAAATTCTATTTTTAAAGGATGTTTTTGTATTAATTTTTACGATGTGGGTTTCTAAAAAAGTACCTTTAAAGTATTAAACCATTGATAACCTAGATGAATTTTTAGGGTGAAATTAATATTAAGGCAGTATAATCTAACACACACATATTTTGTGAAAAATATATTTTTGAATTAATTTAATCATTTTGATATTTTCATTTCACACAACACTGAATATAACTTATGTTATAAGAAATCACTAAGTTTGGATTATGTCTCAAGAAACACATATTTAAGAAATCAATAAATTAAACACATAGATTATTTTTAAATTCATGTAACACTATGTTTTGATTGTGTTACACACAATTCCAAGATCATTCAATAGCATTCATTTCACATAAGTTAGTGTCTTATCGAACTAAAATACACTACTAATACTATTATTAAAATATTATTATAGTTACCAACTTTCCATTGTAATAAAAGATATGAATAAAATTAACTGAATTGGGAAAATATGATCTATAAATGTATATATAATTAACTATTTTCTATCAATCAGTTATAAATGAAAGTAATGACTATTTGAGAATGAAGAAATTCCTTTTCTCGGAAAACTATATTTCTATGTAAAAACACTATTTTATCTCAATAAATCAAACAAAAAATGTTTGTAATTTTTTAATAAAATATATATATATTATATATTAAATAAATATTTCTACACTTATAAAATATATTTTCTTTGAATAATATTAGATTAAATCCAATTTTAATAATAATAATTAGTATTTTTTTGAGAAGGTAATTTTACCACATTTTAAAAGAGAACCCATCTAAATATAATTTTTATCATTTTTATAATATTAATTTTACAAATTAAAAATAATTTTTTTACGAAGGGATATAAAAATATACTTTATTGAATTTTTTTCAGAGAAATTTATTATTTTGAGGAATATTGAACAATACTATATTTTATTTCAAAAATTCTATTTCATATAATTTATTAATATAGATAAACTATTTTTTAATTCGGTTTTAAAGTATAATTATATAAATTAGTAACAAATTAATCCAATTTATGTCATTGGAACCAATATCACATTGATATTAGATATAAAAATATTTTAAGATTTTTTATATTTTCACCTCAGAAACGTATCATCTCATACCACCTGTAGGATTAATTTAAAATTCATTTATACCAATTGGATGATTAGAATTTTTAAATATGGATTAGATATGTGTAATAATAATAATTTATAATATTTAATATTTTATAATTAATTTTTTACTAAAAATATTATTGAATGTTTTTAAAATTAAATATAGTGATTAGGTAAAAAATTAGCATAATTAATAACTAAAAGTAGAATATTAAGTTTAAAACTTTACCTACATTTGTATAAAAATTATTTTCTAGAAATATTTCAACCACTAAACCTATGATTATCTATATTATCTATTTTTAAACCTCTTGGGATATGTAACATGTTGGGAGCCAACAAATCTTTTCAAGAATACCCAATCTGTACTTTTCCCCACTTATAAAAGGCCTCCTCTCATACATATCTCTTCACACATATCAAGCTAATCATATTAGGAAAAACCTGAAAAAATATCATCCAAACTTCCCTAACTTCATCAATGAATAATCCATTTATTCATAAATCCATTCAAGGAACCCATTGGGTCAAAACGAAAATGAGTTACCCAATAAAGAGGAAACATTCTTCAAGAAGCACTTTTTTTTTATTCCATTCTCCACCCACCTAGAATATAATTATTCTATGTTTATATAATAATAGTAGTATCCTAAATATAATGAGGTGTTGTTATATTTAGGTATTAATCTACACTCACACAAAATTATATCAAATGGGATACACAATCATCGTTCTTGTGTACGGCGGACTACTGCCTCATGAACTGATGTTGTTCATTCTTATTTTTCCACATTTCATGGTTGTGGATAATGATTGAATTTATATTTTATATTATATATATCATATATATGATTTTTTTTATTCTTATTTAATTATTATATAATACACAACTTCATTATTTCTATTTTATGTTAATACAATAACTTTGTGGACATGTGGACTACCGCCATATCATAGCATTGTGATTCGTTAACACTTTACATAGAATGTATTATGGATGGGTTTATTAAAATTATATTATAAATATTAATAATTATGATAATAAATTTATAGTATATATACAAACACACACACACATATATATATATTTCATTTTCTTTTCTTCTGTCAATATGTCAATAAAACGAACACAGAGTTAATCTATACGTTTGACCTACCGTCTCTAAGAATGGTGTAATCCATTTCATATTTCTATATTTTAAATATTATTATAGATATTTATATAATAAATATATATGATATTTATATAATTTTTTATAGTCGTTATATATGTAATTCATGATCTATGTAAGAGGATCAAGAATAATAACTCAAAATATATATGGGAAACCAAGAAGATATTTCTTTAAACATAACATTAACAAGGAATTTTTATCAAAAGGGTAATATAAAGTCATAATAAATTAGTATATGGTATTATATATAAGAATATTATTCTTTTTGAGATTTATATTAAACATATAGTTATTTAATTAGAGTTTCAAATGTGTACGAAGATTGTCAAGAATTAAGGTAACGGTTTTCTCATCTCAGTTTTAATTCTTTGAGATATATTATATATTCACAACATATTCTTATTTTGTGGTGTACATAATTACATATGAAAAATTATATCATTAATTTTATATATTTAATTATATTGAACATTTCAATTTTTGTTATTATTTCATGGGTATTATGATTAAAAAGGTACTCAACTAGTAAGGGGATTTTGAGTCTCATTTTTATTCTTGTGAGACATATGATATATTCACCACTCATTTATTTTGTGAGGTGTATATAATTCCCATGAATGTATTATATTATATTTTTAATTTAATATATTTGTATTTAAGATTCTATTTTATGATATTTCTTTCATGTGGTTTATGGTTTATAAGCTACCAAATCGGTAATGTTATTTCTTCTCATTTTTTATTATTTGATACACTTTCCATATTATGCATTTGTATTTTTATATGAGGTGTATATATAATACCCTTTGACATGTTATACCATGAATATCCTTATTTTAATGAATTTTTATGATTCTTTTTATGTTATAATGTCAATATTATTAGGATTCAAAGTTACCAAAGTTGAATCGGTTTATTGCTATAATATCATCCTTTATCAAGAATATCAATGATTAAGCTTCCATTAATTAAATATTATGATGAATACCTCAATAAATATCATATATTTTCTTATACTCTGTTCATGCATGATATATCCTTGTATTTTTATCATATACCCACTCTTTTGTACTAAATATAATTAAAAGTGTGTTTTAAAGAAAGTAAGACCTCATCTCTCCCTTAGAACTTAAATATGCATTCTTTTAAAGGCATGATTTCGAAAAAAATTCAAATTTTTGTATTGCTCTCCTATGGTATTTAAAATTAATTTTTACCCATGTTTTTTTTAATGAAAAGGAAACTCCATGGCTCTTTCCGTTCAAGGCACTTTTATATAAGTTTTACAGTGAAAAAGCAATGTTAGACATGAACAGATTTACCCACCATCATGACCATAATTTCTTTAAAGAATCCTTGAAATTTTACTACATTATTTTTAAAATTATTTTTTTAATTAATAGTATGTTAATTATATATTTTAATTTTTTTCAAATAAAAATGTTTTAAAAAATGTTTTATATTTTTTTAAAAAAATTAAATTGTATTCAAATAATCCATTATTTGTTTTCAAGTTTATTTCAAAGGAAATTGTTTTCCAAATGATTTATGTTTTAAAATACAATTTTCAAAGCTGAATGGATATTTTCCTCAATAAATGTTTTAAATTATTGTTCATGATTTCATTATATGTTTTTAAAGCGGGTTAAAGAAAAGGAATCTGAAATTGTTATATGTTTAAAAAAGTGATTTTCAATGAAAAGTTATTTTTAATTTGATATTTCAAATCCTTATCTATATAAGATGATATCCTTCAATATATTGTATGATTTACAATGGTTAAAATACAAGGAAACCATCTTTATTTTTTATTTAAATGCTTTATGATTAATATGAAAAGTCATTTATGAAACCTATTTTTCTCTTGTGGGGTATAGAATGACAAAATAATAATGAAACCCACTTCTATTCTTGGGTTATTCTATGATGAGATTATTATGAAACTTTTCTATTTTATGTAGGCTGTGATATGATGAAATTTGTATGATACCAACTTCACATCACGTGTTATAATATGATGTATATGTAACCATATCTCTTTTTATTATGGTTCGTGATATGATGAATGTTTTATTATCTTATGGAAGAAGTATGTATGATTTCATTATGTTATGGTTGGGAACATATCTACATCAAATGAATTTATTAGATATTTATATATCTCATTATATATAAATTGATAGAATGAGAAGTTAACATGTTTCATTGTGGCAGTGCTAGAACTTGGATTGAATTCAATTCAATAATACGGTGTCGAAACAAGGAGTGAAATCGATTCATTAATTCCATCTTCGAACAAAGAGTGAACTTGTTTTAGTATTACCTTGTTGGAAAGAGGAGTGAAATCAGTTTAGTATTATACTGATGGAATATGGATTGAACTTGGATCAGTGATACAAGGTTGGAATGGGAGGTGACCCAGTTCTATAATATAGTTGTAGAATAGGAGGTGAACTCTGTTTAGTAATAAAAGGATGGAACAAGTAGTGAACCCAATTCATTAAAGTTCATTTTCAACTAATATGGTCTTCGGAGTGAACCTTGGCAACTAATATTTTTTTTGGGTGTAAACTCATTCCAATAATATGTCCTTATAATTATTCTTTGACTATTATGGAAATAATTTTATATGTTTATGTGTCTCCAACAATCACATGTATTATGCTTATATTATGATATAATGGAATATGGTCTTGATTTACTTATGATTTCGGTCTTACGAACTAACCATATTTTTCCCATGACAGTTTGTTTTGATAATTGAAATAATGTGTATGATCATCTAATTCTAAATCATGTTCTCATACACATATTATCATGGTATGATTAAATATCTCTATTGTTTACCATTACTGACCATTTGAGATCACCCCTTTCTTATGTTTCCTTTTACATGTTATAAGGAATGGATTGATGTTGGTGTAGTAAAGGGGAATATATTTAAGGGATATTTTGAAGATATTTCACTGTGTTAGAAGATATCATTCAAAAGTTCCAAACAATATAAAATCTTACGGACGTCAGGCATGTATTTTTTGTAATGTGATGAATATTCATCTAAAATGATGTAATGTCCATGTATTTTAATACAGATTAACTATAATGGAATTTCTGATTCCTACTCTCATCAGGGTGGGAATCAAACTTGTTTAGTCATCACATTTCCCCTCACATTGGTTATTGATTGGGATTATCCTATTCCAAAATAGTAGCTGAATAAAAAGAAAAATTAGTGATGATAATTTTTATGCTATTAAAAACATTAATTGGAAACATTGAATATTTAATGGATAACTCAAACATGACATATATTTATTATCCTGTGTACTTATATGTTTCAATCTATGTTATCTATGATCCATTTCCTAAAATATAATTTTAATGGAATTTCCTCCAATCATAATTTTTTGTAATGAGCTTGTGAATTTTTTAATGCATATTCCCTAGGAGTGTAAAACAACATGTGAAGAATAGTTTGTTTTTCATGCGCCAGATTAAAATTTACTAAACAGTAATGCACCATCTTCGGGGTTGTTTTTCTTAGGTACTGTAACACCAGAGACTTTTATGTTATATAAATCATCAAAGGAATCTTTTTCTACACAACACTTTCTTGTCTTGCTTTACACGAAATTGTGGCCTTCCTCGATAGCTTGCGTCGTACGCAATACCGAGTTTCACTAGACAACGATATGCTATTAAAATATTATTAAAACTAGCCATTATGAATAGTAATAACCACTTTTTGAAATTTTATAAATTTTATTTTTCAAAATAGACTTCATTTTTGGATTCTGAATATCGAAATTAGCCTATGGTGAAATTTTGGTATTTTTCTGAAAACTTTCAATTTTTGATGAATAGTGAAACCACTAAGTGGTAGTTAAAAAAAACTGAATTTTTCATAAAACTTTATTTTACCGCTTCTATGAGTGGAATTTCGAAAATACGAGAGACACGGTTAATATCAAGGACTAAAATTTGGTTCAATGAGATGAAAATAATTTTTTTGTGAATAGTAACTTTTACTTTTTTTACCACGGTTAAAAGTAAATAGGGTAATTAAGGGTAAAGATGATATTATTATTACCCTAAAACATGTCGTAATTCTATTGGATAAGTGTAATTCGACCAAAAACAAACTTAGGAATAAAATATGACCATTTAGGCCCACTTGGATTAGATTAGGACATTTATTATTCATTTATTTAAAGAAGGGTTAAAATAGTTAAAATGAAAGTTTAATAAGTTGATAATTTTTATTTTAAGGCTATACATAAGATATATTAGACTATAAATATTCATTAGAAAGATAAATATATTTCCTACATAATTATATTTTATTTTTAATTTTTAGACATTAAATAATTTAATTTATTTATGACACAATGATGACGTAGTAATTATCTTATTAATGAAATATTTACATAATTGATGTTATAAACACCAAAATAAATGTAATTTGAGACTTTTTATGAATTCCAGAAATTTTCTAGGTTAATATGACGTGTTATTATTGATTTAATTAACTTGTTTCTAACTAATAATTCTGTTATGATTTTCACAAAAAGCAATTACTAAATAGTGTCAAAATTGACATAAAATAGTTTTTAATACAAATATTGTATTAGTAATTGATATTTTATTCCTAAAAATATAAGGTTCGGCCAAATGACTTAGATTAGGTTATATATATTAATAATAAACAACTTGGGGTTCGTTTGGCTGCTTATAGTAAGTTTATTAACCTTATAGTATAAGAACACAAGAAGACACGGTAAAAGTAAACTTATTTAACTTAATGTTAAATCTAAATGATAAGGTTAAAATAGGAACCTAAACTTGTCTAAATTATATTGGATGAGATTATTTCGACCCATCCCCACCTTATCTTCGAAATATATCTATTTGGAGCTATTTGAAACCGAACTTGACTTTATAATAAAATATTATTTTTAGTTTTCCCCAATGTGCCCCTCTCCTCCCTTATAAAAGGGCATCTCCTCCCCCTCTTCCACACACCACTTTGAGCCTTCACGCTCGGACAACCCCTACCAATTCCTCCTCTACACTTCTCTAGAGACATCCTAGAGGTCCTGGCCTTCTTCAAAGACCAATTTAATGCCATAAAAGAAGGTCTCAAAGAATCACTTCAAAGAAGAGGTAATGTCCGTTACCGATTCTTTCATCTTTATTTATTTTTCCACATATTATTATTTAGTTGTTTCATTATGAAGTAATAACATAAATATCAATCATATACTGATATGTTATTATAAGTATGAAACAACCCTATTTCATCATCTATCCATCCAACGAAAAAAGAAATCATCGCGCGTGCATACGTACGGAATATCGTCTCCACGCCGTGGTGTAATCTATTTTCCACCACCACCTTACATGGATGGGTATAATGGTGTAAATAATGACTATATATGACTATTATAAAGTGATACGGATTCTGAAATAGTATACATACACTCCAATACAATTCCACGATCATAGGAATGATATCATCACTCGTGTGTACGTAGGGAATACCGTCTCCACGATGTGATGCGACTCGTTCTACATGATTTTCATTTCATAATGATTATATAAATAAATTGAATGAATGAATATGATATATATTACACTAATACCATTCTGGAAATGAGGTATCTATAACCTAAAGATAAGAAAAAGAATTTATTCGACAAAACACGCCTAAGAACAAAAAGTTATAAACACCCAAATAACAAGTAGGAATGAAATATTACTACTAAGAAGCTAAGAATATGGCCATATATAATATCATAAAAATAAGTATGATTCTGGAATAAGTCAATAACATTATTTAAATCATTATACAGTGGGTTCAGACACTTACGAAGCAAAACGGACCTATGGTAAGGGAAATATCACAATCTCATTTTTATCCGAGATTGTTTACACTTTGGTATTTACTGGGGTGTATTTTATTATCCACATCCATATTTCCTCAATATGTAATATTATTTTCATTCACCTACAATTGGTTAAATCTTATTTTACCCTTCGGTGAGTTTTTAGTAAATGATATGAAATGAATCTTTTTTCATTTTTCGTACGAGGTACTTTTTTAACTTTTCCGACCAAAGTACGAGAAGAATGTTTTTTAACTTATACGGCATGAATGGATTTTTAAAACATTATTTCCAAGAAGATTCCTTTAAAATTTTTCATGTTTATTTTTAATAAACTTCTTTTAGTTTAAAATTTTAAGACATGTTAATAAAGGAAAATGTTTTTGAATTAGAAAGGATATTTTCCTCAAGAATGGAGTTCAAGTGTTTTATCAAAATTATTTTCCATCTAAGATAACAATGGTTTCTATTTCTATCCCTATTATTACATGGATTTGATTATGTTGCGATGGAAATATTTTTATGAATTCCTTTATCTTATATGAATTGTTTTATGATGTCATGATGTTTAAGATTCCCATTTTTATTACATGGGTTATGCTATGATGTATGGTTTATTATTTTGTGGAACACTTAAAAATGGTATCATTATGAGATGGGTGGGACCTATATCTCCCTCCAATGCATTGGGTAAAGATATTATATCTCATGAGATAGACATGGCCGGAACAGTAGTTTATACCGGTTCAGTGAAATAGGACTGAAACGAGGAATGAACTCGGTTCAGAAAGGGACTTTGTCCACTAAGATAGTCTTGGAAATGAGTCTTGAAAAATAAGAAATGATTCACTATGATTATGTGTGTATGCCACAATGTTTCATGTTTTAATTTATGATTATTGGGATTACATTTCACTACTATTATTTATCCCATGTTATGAAATTATGATCTCCTCTGCAGGTTAAGATTTACAAAAGTTATGTGCTTTTGTATATGATGTGATTGATATTTATTTTGTTTACCCTTACTCAGCATTTGAGCTCACCCTTTTGTATGTTTTATTTCCCCAGGTTAGGAAGAAGGTTATTAAGTAAGATATGCCAAAAGGGACTATAGATATGATGAAATAAATGGGAGACAGTGTAGACGCTTTATGAACCAGTTGTTTATGTTTCCCAGTTTCTAAAGACACTATACCTATACGGTCCTTTCGTGGTTTTTTTATTTTGTAATAAGTATTCTTCAATTTTTAAGTATTAACAATGTATGTAAAGTATGGGTCGTTATAGTTGGTATCAGAGGAAAGGTATAGTTAACCTTTGGAAACTAGGATGCGAAATCCTTAGTAAGAACCCTAAGGATAAGTCTAAGCATAGAACACAATCTTAGTGTTTTAGAAATGGCCATGAATAACCTAGGATAAGACCTTAACTGTGAAATCTTATTCTTGATTATGTGGTTTTCCTATTATAATTAGTGTTGCTCACACTATTCTTCTTAGTATTAGTCAATGGCTGGAACCCGAAGGAATCGTGTTAATACGGAATGCGACGGGCAATGCAATGATTGTCCCCCTGAGCAACCAAACGTTATGGGAGCTGGAATACAAAATCTTGTAGCCATGCTCACACAACTTTCTCAAGATATGAATCATGCAGGACTTCCAAACGAGCAAAGGAAAGAGAAACATTCTGTTGAATCCTTTATGAGGCAGCGTCTACCTTCTTTTAGTGGGTCTACTGATCCATTAGTTGCTGAACAATGGATTAGTACTACTGAAAAGATATTTTCAGTTCTTCAATGTTATGAACATGATAAAGTCATCCTAGCAGTGTATCGTCTGGAAGGAGATGCTGATCAATGGTGGAATCTTATTAAGAATACGAGGCAAAGGGATGAAATTGAGTCTATGGAATGGGACGAGTTCAAGAACTTATTTTTCAATAAGTACTTCCCTCGTATTCTCCGAACAAAGATGGAGAAAGAGTTTCTTGAACTGAAGAAAAAGGATGATGAATCTGTTGGTACCTATGAAGCAAATTTTACAAGACATGCAAGGTACGCTTCTGGTATTATTATCCAACCTGAGAGTAGTATCGATCGATTCTTTAGTGGCTTAAAACCATGTCTTTGAAGGGCGTTATCCATAAGGTACTTCAATAGCTACGAGGAAATCGTTCGATGTGCTCTCAAATTCGAGATGGAGATTGGAGTAACCCATCAGTCATATGGGTTTGATAAGAAGAGGAAAATAGAATTCAAAGGAAAATCTAAAGAGCACACTGAAAAGAAGATGATCTTTCCCTTATGCTCAACGTGTGGAAAGAAACATGGAGGGAGTTGTCTTAAAGGGACAAGTAAATGTTTCAAATGTGGAAAGGAGGGTCATCGGGCATTTGAATGCCGCGATGATGGGAAGAAGATGTCTAATGATGCAAACAAAGGAAGGGATACACAGAATGAACCTACTACACTTCAATGTTTCAAGTGCAAGGAGATGGTACATTATGCCAATAAATGCCCTAATCCAAGGGTTGATGATGATGGTCGACGTCAAAAAACTCTTAAGGCTAAAGACAAAGGAAAGTCACATGAAATTTCTATCAGCGATCTGGAGTACGATAACGATGTGGTGAAAGGTACACTTACCATCCACTCTAAAGTAGCAAATGTTTTATTTGATTCTGGATCCACCCACTCCTTTATTTCTGATTAATTTTCTAAGGGTATCTCCGTATTACCTCAAAAATTAGATGTTGAGTTAGCTGTGACAACACCTAAGGGCACAATAGTCGCATCAAAAGTTTATAATTCTTCTCCGATTGAAGTTTGTGGGAATGTGCTTCCTACAAATATTGTGATCCTTCCTATAGTGGAATTTGATGTGATTCTTGTCATGGATTTACTTTCATTATATGTATCTCATATCAATTTCCAAATAAGGGATGTCACATTTCATATTCCAAATCAATCTATGATCCTCTATCGATGCAAGGATGAACATAACCTTTCAGTGGAAATTTCTTCCATTTTCTGGGTATTGATTCCACTAAATGAAGGTTATTTATCTCAAATGGTTGGTGAGAAACTCACAATTAAGAATATTCCCATTGTACGGGAGTTTTATGATGTCTTTCTGGAGGAATTACCGGGTCTTCCACCAAATCGTGAAGTTGAGTTTTCAATAGAACTCGTACCGGGTGATTTTCCTATTTCAAAGACACCTTATAGAATGGCCCCAATTGAGTTGCAGGAATTGAAGAAGGAACTCAAAGAGAATCTTGATAAGGGATTCATACGCCCTAGTGCCTCACCTTGGGGAGCACCTGTTCTATTTGTTAAGAAGAAAGATGGATCAATGAGACTCTGCATTGATTATCGAGAACTTAACAAGATCACTATCAAGGAAAAATATCCTCTCCCACGCATTGATGACTTATTTGACCAACTACGTGGAACTAAATACTTTTCCAAGATTCATCTTCGTTCAGGGTATCATCAATTAAGGGTCAAAAGGGAGGATATACCAAAGACAGCTTTCCGTACAAGGTATGGACACTATGAATTTATAGTGAGGCCATTTGGTCTTACTAATTCCCCTGCTATCTTCATGGATTTGATAAATAGAGTCTTTAGAGACTATCTTGATCAATTTGTGGTAGTCTTTATAGACTATATTCTTGTCTATTCACAGAGCAAGGAAGAGCATGAAGATCACTTGATAATTATATTGAAGACCCTAAGAAAGGAGAATCATTATTCCAAATTTACTAAGTGTGAATTTTGGCTTCAAAAAGTAGCATTTTTTGGGTCACATAATCTCAAAAGAGGGGATATCTGTGGATCCAGCAAAAACAGAGGTTATTGAATGATGGTGGAGACCAACAACAGTAACTGAGATCCGATGTTTTCTTGGTTTGGATGGATATTATCGACGTTTTGTGAAAGATTTTTCATGATTATCTAATCCACTCACCAAGTTGACTCGGAAAGGAGTTAAGTTTGTCTGGATGGAGGAATGTGAATAGAATTTCAAGGAGTTGAAAAGAAGGTTATCCAGTGCACCTGTGCTCACACTGCCTTGTAGTGGAGAAAGGATTGTGATCTATAGTGATGCATCCAAGAAGGGATTGGGGTGTGTTCTTATGAAATATGATATGGTGATAGCTTATGCCTCATGACAGTTGAAAATCCATGAGCAAAATTACACAACACATGATTTGGAGCTAGCTGCGGTAATCTTTGCATTAACGATTTGGAGGCATTATCTTTATGGTGAAAGGTGTGATATTTATACTGATCATAAAAGTATAAAGTATATTTTCACACAAAAGGAGCTGAATATGCGTCAAAGAAGATGCTTGGAGCTGATTAAGGATTACGACTGCTCAATCCATTACCACCCTGGGAAAGCAAACAAGGTGGCAGATGCATTAAGTCGACAAGACCGTGCCAGTTTATCCATGATGAGGATCACAAAAGATCCAATATTTATGGATTTACAAAGGATGGATCTTGGAATTATAATGGAAGTGGAAAAATCTTACCTTTATCAAATGAATGTTCAACTATCTATACATGTGATGATTAAAGAGGCACAGAAAGAAGATGTCGAGTTACAAAAGAAGGTGATAAATGTTCCTGAATTCAACCTTGATTGTGATGGGATAATAAAGTTCAGGAATCAGGTTTTTGTTCCTCCCATCCCTGAATTAAAGAAGGAGCTGCTGGATGAGGCTCATAGTTCTTCATTCTCTATTCATCCTGGAAGCACGAAGATGTATAGGGACTTGAAAGAGTACTTCTGGTGGGATGACATGAAAAGAGATGTTGCTGAATATGTCTCTCGATGCTTGGTTTGTTATCGAGTTAATGCTGAGAGACAGAAGTCTAAGGGGATGTTACAACCATTACCCATACCCGAATGGAAATGGAAAAACAACACTATGGACTTTGTCACAGGACTTCCTAAAACATCCATAGGCAATAATGCTATCTGGGTCATAGTTGATCGTCTTACCAAGTCTGCACATTTCATTGCTATTACAGAGGATTTATCTCTGGATCGGCTTGCCAGGATATATGTAAAGGAAGTGGTAAGATTTCAGGGAGTACCACTTTCTATTATATCTGATTGGGATCCGAGATTTTCCTCGAAGTTCTGGCGAAGTCTTCAGCATACCTTGGATACAGAGTTGATTTTTAGCACTACTTATCATCCTCAGACAGACGGTCATTCTGAGAGAACAATTCAAACTCTAGAAGATATGTTGAGAGCTTTCTCTATAGATTTCAATGGTGGTTGGGATCAACACCTACCTTTGGTGGAATTTTCTTATAATAATAGCTTTCACTCATGTATTCAGATGGCTCCTTATGAAGCTCTCTATGGAAAGAAAAGCAGGACTCCAACTTGCTGGGATGAAGTTGTGGAAAGAAAGCTATTAGGACCCGATCTCATTGATGAAATGGCAGAAAAGGTCAGATCTATTCAACAACACATAAGAGCAGCTCAGAGTCGACAGAAAAGTTATGCTGACAACCGAAGAAAAGACCTAGAGTTTGAAGTGGGTGATATTAAGTGTTCTTAAGAATATCTCCATGAAAGAGGGTCATGAGATTTGGAATGAAGGGGATGTTAAGCCCTAGATATATCGGTCCTTTCGAAATAATGGATCATGTTGGGAAGGTATCTTACCGATTGGCGCTTCCACCGAATCTCTCTCAAGTTCACGATGTGTTCCATGTATCTCTCCTGAGAAAGTACATACCTGATCCTTCACATGTACATAGCTCAAAAGTTGTACCGCTGGAGAAAGTTTTGTCTTATGAAGAACAACCGATAGAGATTCTGGATCGTAGCGAAAAAGTCCTAAGAAACAAGACCACTCGATTGGTGAATGTTTTATAGAGGAACCACCAATTAGAAGAATCTACATGGTATCTTGAGGATATGATGAGGGAGAGGTATCCTCATCTTTTTGTTATAAAGTGATGAATTTCGAGGGGGAAATTCATTTTAAGGGGGGTAGAATGTAACACCTGAGACATTTATGTTATATAAATCATCAAAGGAATCTTTTTCTACACAACACTTTCTTGGCTTCGTTTACACAAAATCGCGGCCTTCCTCGATAGCTTGCGTCATACGCAATACCGAGTTTCCATAAACAACGATATGCTATTAAAATATTATTAAAACTAGCCATTATGAATAGTAATAACAACTTTTTGAAATTTTATAATTTTTTTTTTCAAAATGGACTTCATTTTTGGATTCGGAATATCGAAATTAGCCTAGGGTAAAATTTTGGTATTTTTCTGAAAACTTTCAATTTTTGATGAATATTGAAACCAGTAAGTGGTAGTTAAAAAAAACTGATTTTTTCATAAAACATAATTTTACCGCTTCTGTGAGTGGAATTTTGAATATCCAAGAGACACAGTTAATATCAAGGACTAAAATGTCGTTCAATGAGATGAAAATAATTTTTGGTGAATAGTAACTTTTTACTTTTTTAACCACGGTTAAAAGTAAATAGGGTAATTAAGGGTAAAGATGATATTATTATTACCCTAACACATGTCCTAATTCTATTGTATAAGTGTAATTCGACCAAAAACAAAATTAGGAATAAAATATGACCATTTAGGCCCACTTGTATTAGATTAGGACATTTATTATTAATTTATTTAAAGAAGGGTTAAAATAGTTAAAATCAAAGTTTAATAAGTAAATAATTTTTAATATAAGGTTATACATAAGATAAATTCGACTATAAATATTCATTAAAAAGATAAAAGGATTTAATACATAATGATATTTTATTTGTAATTTATAGACATTAAATAATTTAATTTATTTATGACACAATGATGATGCAGTAATTATCTTATTACTGAAATATTGACATAATTGATGTTATAAACACCAAAATAAATGTAATTTGAGCCTTTTAATGAATTAAACTAATTTTATAGGTTAATATGACATGTTATAATTGATTTAATTAACTTTTTTCGAACTAATAATTCTGTTATGATTTTCACAAAAATCAATTACTAAATAGTGTCAAAATTGACATAAAATAGTTTTTAAAACAAATATTATATTAGTAATTGTTATTTTATTCCTAAAAATCTATGTTCCGTCCAAATGACTTATATAAGGTTATATATATTAATAATAATAAACTTGGGGTTCGTTTGGCTGCTTATAGTGTGGTTATTAATCATATAGTATAAGAACACACAAGAAGACACGGTAAAAGTAAACTTATTTAACTTAATGTTAAATCTAAATGATAAGGTTAAAATAGGAACCTAAACTTGTATAAATTCTATTTCATGAGAGGAGTTAGACCCATCCCTACCTTAGCATCAAAATATATCAATTTGGAGCTATTTAAATTTGATCTTGACTTTATAATAAAATAATATTTTTAGTTTTCCCAAATGTGCCCCTCTCCTCCCTTATAAAAGGGCATCTCCTCCCCCTCTTACTCACACCACATTGAGCATTCAAGCTCAGCCAAACCCTGCCAATTCCTCCTCTCCACTTCCCTAGAGACATCCTAGAGGTCCTGGTCTTCTTCAAAGACCATTTTTAGAGCCCTAAAAGAAGGTCTCAAAGAAGCACTTCAAAGAAGAGGTAATGTCCATTACCGATTCTTTCATCTTTATTTCTTCTTCCACTTCTTCTTCTTTAGTTGTTTCATTATGAAGTAATAACATCAGTATCACTCATATACTGATATGTTATTATATGTATGAAACAACTCTATTTCACCATCTATCCATGCTACGAAAAAAGAAATCACCGCGCGTGCGTACGTACGGAATACCGTCTCTACGTCGTGGTGTAATCTATTTTCCACCACCACCTTACTTGGATGGGTATAATGGTGTAAATAATGACTATATATGACTATTATAAAGTGATACTGATTCTGAAATAGTATACATACACTCCAATACAATTCCATGATCATAGGAACGATATCATCACTCGTGTGTACGTACGGAATACCATCTCCACGATGTGATGCGACTCGTTCTACATGATCTTCATTTAATAATGATTATATAAATGAATTGAATGAATTAATATGATATATATTTCACTAATACCATTCTGGAAATGAGGTCTCTATAACCTAAAGATAGGAATATGAATTTATTCGACAAAACACACATAAGAACAAAAAGTTATAAACACCCGAATAACAAGTAGCAATGAAATATGACTACTAAGAAGCTAAGAATATGACCATATATGATATCATAAAAATAATTATGATTATGTAATAAGTCAATAACATTATTTAAATAATTATACAAGAGGTTCAGACACTTACGAAGCAAAATGGACCTAAGGTAAGGGAAATATCACAATCTCATTTTTATCCGAGATTGTTTATACTTTAGTATTTACTGGGGTGTATTTTATCATCCACATCCATGTTTCCTCAATATGTAATATTATTTTCATTCACCTATAATTGTTTAAATACTATTTTACCCTTAGGTGAGTTATTAGTAAAAGATATGAATGGAATCTTTTGTCGTTTTTCGTACGAGGTACTTTTTTGACTTTTCCGACAAAATTACGGGAAGAATGTTTTTTTAACTTATACATCATGAATGTATTTTTAAAACATTATTTCCAAGAAGCTTCCTTTACAAGTTTTCATGTTTATTTTTAATATAATTCTTTTAGTTTAAAATTGTAAGACATGTTAAGAAAGAAAAATGTTTTTTAAGTAGAAAGGATATTTTCCTCAAGAATGGAGTTCAAGTGGTTTATCAAAATTATTTTCCATCTAAGATAATAATGGGTTCTATTTCTATCCCTATTATTACATGGACTTGATTATGTTGTGATGGAAATATTTTTATAAATTCCTTTATCTTATATGAAATTTTTTATGATGTCATGATGTTTAAGATTCCCATTTTTATTACATGGGTTATGCTATGATGTATGGTTTATGATTTTGTGGTACACATAATAATGGTGTCATTATGAGATGGGTGTGACCTATATCTCCCTCCAATGCATTGGGTAAAGATTTTATATCTCATGAGATAGACATGGCTGGAACGGTAGGTTATATCGATTCAGTGAAACAGGACTGAAACGAAGAATGAACTCGGTTCAAAAAGGGACTTTTTCCACTAAGATAGTCTTGGCAATGAGTCTTGACTAATAAGAAATGATTCACTATGATTATGTGTGTATGCCAAAAAGTTTCATGTCTTAAGTTATGATTATTGGTATTACATTTCACTACTATGATTTATCCCATGTTATGAAATTATGATCTCTTTTGCAGGTTAAGATTTCCAAAAGTTATGTGCTTATGTATATGATGTGATTGATATTTCTTTTGTTTACCTTTACTGAGTATTTTAGCTCACCCTTTTGAATGTTTTCTTTCCCTAGGATAGGAAGAAGGTTATTAAGTAAGATATACCAAAAGGGACTATTGATATGATGAAATAAATGGGAGACAGTGTAGACGCTTTATGAACCAGTTGTTTGTGTTTCCCAGTTTCTAAAGACACTATACCTATACGGTCCTTTCATGGTTTTGTTATATGTTTTAATAAGTATGGTTCAATTTTGAAGTATTAACAATGTAAGTAATGTATGGGTCGTTATAGGTACAATTGTGCTAGATCCATATCCACTAATTGTTTCTAGATAAGGATTTTTTTTCTTGGAAACAATTTACACTTTACATTAACAAAATTTAGGGTTGGTTTCTTATGTTTTGTCTTATTTTTTAGGCTTTTACTAAGGTTTTATAATCCTATCATAAAAAATATCATTATTTTCCACGGATACCAACTATTAAACCAATATCTTAATACACCATATTTCATGATTTATTACATAAAAAATTAATGGAATAATAGAAGATAATGTGGTCTATTTTATTTGGGAAATTGGGTATATTTAAAAATAAATTGAATAAGGATTTAATATCCTTATATAAAAATCATCAAAAATATCTTAAAATTCCATTGCTCTTCTAAAACTACACCATATAACCTGGGGATGTGCATGGGAAAGAGGTAGCTATAAATCCCAGTAAAAGAATAATCAAAGAATAACATGATGAAATTAATACTTGTTATTCAAGAGTAATATCAATAAAACATAGTTGGTTGATAATAATAAACATTAACATCAAATCATTATATGAGATAATAAAATCAATGAAACACAATAATGTGGAAACAATATAAAAAATTGAATCAGAAACAGAAGTTAAGGATAATGTCTACGAAATAATAACTTAGTTTACTTATTGTAACCTATCATAAACCAAAAATAGTATATCTTAATTTAAAAACATTACATAATGAATGGAAGAGCTGTATAATTACATTCCACCCATAAAATTCATATCATGTACATGATTTACGTGCCACATAGATCATACAATATAAGAACATTTCATTATATTTGACCCCACGATTAATGACTGTGTGTTACATACCTAAAAGTTACAACTAAATTAAGGATAGATAAAACCTGGTGAATATTTTTTTTTTGAAATATGTATTGGTATTCACTATAAAAAAGTTTTTCATGGCAAATCATTGGATAATTTCAATAGCATAATAGGTGTACATGAATATTCATATAAGTGTTTAATTAGAGTTAAATGGGTATATAATTAAATTTAATTCAAAAGGAATTTAATAGGGGTGTGTATAAATATACTCAAATATGAAAAATTGGAAATAAAAAGGAATAATACAAATAATGTTCTTGAATGAAGAGGTGAAGATTATCCTTTTCCTTGAGAGGGTGTTTTAAAAATTTTGGGAAGAGATTATTAGGAGGTTAAAAACACACTATGAGGTTTCTATATATGTGAATATAGATTACATCCATCATAGAAGTGTTTTTAGGGATGTTTATGTAGTTTTTGGGTGGGTTTATAGTAAAATATATGGGAATTATTTGTTATTTTCTATAAATAGATTTGTTACTCTATATGATAAAACAATTAAAAAAACTATCACATATTTATTTCCCATGGTTTATACCAAGAAGAGTTTTTTCAACATTTTATAAGGTTATTAACCGAAATAATTTAAATAATATCTTTTGTGGTGTGCAATTGAGTGATATTTACAAATAATAAATTTTAAATCCTTATAGTATTATATATTTTCTGAACGTTTCATTAAAGGGTTTATAAAATTTATCAAATAATTTAATAAATTAATTATTTGAAATTATAAATATATATTCAGTATTGTATTCCAAATATGTAATTTGTTACATCTATTTTAGGCCATTATGATGTCACAATTCATATTATATATTTATATTGTATTTAATTTCTACTGAAAAAAATCTATTGTACAAGAAAATGATAAACAATTCACTATTATATAATTTCAACATGTTGATTTCGAAAATAATATTTATAGTATCATAATAATTTTCTAAATGTGAAAATATTACAATTTAATTAAATATCCATATTTAGTGAAAAATACTTGTTTTACAATATTAAACACTTCTTAACCCTTATAAAAATTACATTGGAATTCATTAAATTATATTATAATATATATTTAAATAATTAGAATAATAATATTTTATTAAAATAATATATATTTAAAAAATTATGGAATTTATCAAATTGGATTTTTATTTGATACTATATATTTCCAAAAAATATAATTTTGATTTCTTCGTGTCAAAATATAATTTTTATAAAAAAAATATATAATAAATGATAAAGTAATAATAAAAAAGATAAATACATTAATTATTTTATTCTAAATGATAATATATAAAAATTAATTCAATAAGGGCTTAAATACATAACCCATTATTAATCCAGCGTACACCCTAAGGGTAAGATGTGCGATGATGGGGATTTCTTTAGGTTTTTTGGTGAACACGATTTGGGTTGTTATATTGATAAGATCAAACTTCTCCCAAAGATGGTTTCATTCCATATTCAATTGTTGAATTTACACATGGCCATGGTAAAGGCCAAAGCCTAGTGATTCCATATCCCCTAAAAGCTCTGATAAATGGGGTTCATAGGGTATGATCCTACTGGTCGAGGTCATCCCTCCTTCGATCTATGAAAATTGGACTATATCGTGACCCTAAATATATACTAATCTTATTAGTCACTATATAATGGTTATATTAATAATTTTTATGATTCTTAATGGCATTTTAATTCCAACTTTCTATATTTTATTATTTTTTAAAATAATCAATGTTGTGCTTGTGTTTTATATAATTATAAGTCATCTACTCAATCAGAATGGTAATTTAATTAATAAATGATTGGGACGTTATGAAAATGATACACCTATTATTTATTTATAAATGAATCCCTCACTCACCTATAAAATAATGTCCATGCATTATAAAATAAGAGAGTAAGAGATATGGGACAATAGAAAAATGAATAATCCCCATGATGGATTATTTATTCACAATCAAATACCTTTTACAGAAATTCACCTTATTTAAATCACAATCATATGAATTACGTAACCCACACATGTTACCTATAAGGGGGTGAGAAATAAACATGTAAACTAAAATGCTACAAAAATTATGGATATGGACTGGTGAAAGACTCTGTAGTAGTGAAACACCATTCCCCGGGACTTGGTCAATATCTTCTAATCTATAGTCAGCCAAGCCCATCTTTTTATAGGCATTAATATATCCTTGAGTTAGCATCAGAGTAAAAAAATTATCTTTGAATTAGTCCAGGTTTTAGACAATTGTCCATGGTCATTATTGAATGAATTCATTAAAATATTATGAAAAAGGCATCTTTATTTTTACTATTTAATCAGGTTCATGGTTTGAATATGAACATCGTGATGTGTATGTGCAACACTTCTTCTCTATTTATTATTTCTAAAACATACACATCATGGATAATTATTCTCACAACATGAAGAGATGATATGAATTTTAGTGTATATGCGTCTTAATATAATCACAATGTTAATAGTGAGACATTATGTGAATCATTTATGATGGTACACATGCCTATTATTTCCCATCACAAATCCTTTCATGTAATATCATGAATCTATTATTAGACCATCTTACCCAATGAATCAATGTTTCATTATGGGGATCAATATCGTTATATATTCTTTATTTCGTTCAATTTTAAATTGTATAGTGTCATGTTGTGACAGGAATTGGTGCAGTGTGATGTATTTATAGCTTCCTTCATTCATCTATTCTTTTTTGACTTCCCATAGAATTAAATTCAACTGTAACCTATCATAAAATGAAAAAAATAATATATAATGAGGCATAAAAACTTACTTTAATAAAAAAAATTAATGAATTTTATATTCAAAAATGTATTTATGAAATATATCTTTTTTATCTCGAAAACCTTAGGTAAGAATGATTGATAATAAACAAACACCACAAAGTATATTGATAACAGTTTGAGATGATGTGAGATATAATTGAATGGATAAATCCAAGTAATAATTCACACTTATGACCCAAGAATGTAGATTTTATACATTATATACAACCACTTATATTATGTACAAGGTTTAATTCATTATAAGTTTTATATTTCATCATAGCCTATAACAATCTATAATGATAATCTATTAGGGATAACTCAAATTCATAGATTAAAGAGATATCTTTATTTTACCATTTAAATAAAATTAATTATAGCACATATTAGTGAATAATAATTTAATTTTGAATTTATTATAATATAGTAATACATTTATGACCGGTGAAACAATATCATAATCGTTATATACCAAGAGATTCAACATTGCCCTCATAATCCTGCAATGATAACTATTTAACCAATGCATCTAGTACATTATCCTTAGTATCCAACAAAATGTTCTTTATATTTCCCATATCAATGATCATCCATATGAGTTGGTATTTATATATGATGTGTTTGTTCATATAGTGATACTGGGGTTCCTTAGCCTATGAAAAATATCCATGGTTGTCACAAAATATCTCAATTTATCCCTTGGTTGTAAGAACCACTCAGAGTTCAAAAACAAAAATCTTGGTCCAAACAAATTCCTTTCCTATATATAATGTAGTAATGTATCCATACTCTATCGTTGAGTCCACTATGGTGGTTTTTTGGAACTCTTCCACCTATTAATTCCACCATTTATCCAAAATAAGAATATATATTGATATTTCATTTCCCCTTTATCTGATTAGAAACTAGAATCCATGTATCCCTTTATATAGATATCATCATCTCCTCTAAATACAAATAACATATCCTTAGTCCCTCTTGAATAAATAAGAATGTTATGCCCAAAAATCCAATGACTTTCACTAGGATTGGATTGGTATCTTGTAGTTATACTCATTGTATAATAGATATCAGGATGAGTACAAAACATGAAATACATGATTGATAATATGGAGGATGCATAAGGAAGTATATCTATCATTTCCAACTCTTTGGAAGGATACTGAATCTTTATAAGATTAATTTTAAGAAACCATAGTAAATACTTCTTATTTTCATTCTCTACGATAATCCTATTTATCAATTTACTAATATATGAGTTTTTAATCAATCCAATAATCCAATTAAATCCATATATATATATATATGAATACTGAGCATGTATGTAGATTTACCCATGTATTTCATTATGAAACATTTTCCCAGATATATCTTCATCAAGTGAATAGTAGGACTTCCATATCCCGTAAGTAGTGTTTCATCTATATACAATATCTGGAATATTTCTATATAACCCCTATGAAACCTGAAAATCAAATAGTCATATATCTATTTTGATGAAATTAAAATCTTCTATTACATCATTAATGTGTATATTCGAACACTGAGAATCTTTTTTCACTTTATAAGTAGACTATTACAACTTTAAAACCATAGAAAATTTATTAGGAACTTAAAAACCCCTAGGTTGTATCATATACATGTCTTTATCAACATTACAATTAAGGAATTCAATTTTTAAATCCATTTTTTTATCTCATAATCATAATTCATTATTATGTACAAAAAACCGAATTGGATTTATCATCACAATAGTGAAATATTCCCTTCAAAATCAATACCAAAAATTTTTTTGTAACCCTTTCCCATCAAGTGTAAGCTTTTGGTAATCACTCCCCCCCATCCAAGTTCATTTTCGTACAGAAAAACTACTGACACCCTTGGGTATTACCCCTTCTGGTGTATCCACCAAGTTCCAAACCTCGATAGTGTACATGCAGTTCATCTCAATTTCCATGGATTTTAACCATTTCGTAAAATCAAAAATCACAATGGATTTATGATAGGGGTCATGACCATCACATATTAAAATTAACTCATCATCATTTTTTACGTGGAATCCATATCTCATTAGATCCTGATGAATCCTACTATACCTTCAAGGTTATTGTGTATCTTTAGTTGGTTCTTCTTCCATAACTCTCTACAGATCTAGATCAACCACTCTCATAGTAATTCTTACCATTTTTTTATGTTAAACCTCTCCAAGTTCAGATTCCATCCTAAAAATATATTAATATGTTTTTTCATTCACATGGAATGTTGAAAATTAGGAAATACCCAATTTTTACTAAGTAGGGCGATAGAAATAGTATCCTTTAGTTTCCTTAGTACAAGCAATAAATAAGTGTTCATCGAATTTGGGGATAATTTTATCCTAAGATAAACATTTTATGTATTCTTCACAACTAGTAATAATTATAAAATGAATTTTGAGAGTCCTTCCATTTTATATATCATATTATGTCTCTATGACAACATTTTTTAGAACATTATTTAGTAAGAATCAAAATGTTTCCATAGAATAATACTAGAATTAAATAGAATGGTCTCATAGAATCATAATAAATTGAAACATGTCTAATAAGGTATAATTTTTTTACATTCAAACAAATCATTTAATTATGGTGCTATAAGGGGAGTGTGTCTATATAAAATTCATCAATATCTCAGATGAGCTATGAATTCATGGATTAAGTATTCTCCACCCCGGTCTGATCAAAGAATCTTAATATGATTTGCCTTTGGATTTGATTCAATTTTACAACTCTTATATGTTTTTAAAAGATTCATATATGTATTTTAATATAATCCCATAACTATAATGACCAAATTCATCAGTAAAGGTAATGAAGCATCTTAATCCACATGTTTTTTGATTACTCATTGGTCTACAAAAATCACTATGTATGAGATCCAATTTCGCACAAGTTCTCTCACATTGTTTCCCACAAGGGGGTATTTTTATTTTTACAAATACAACTAGTTATAATTTTAGAAATCATTCATATAAAAATGAGTCCAATAATATATATTTATAGATGCACTCAATATTTATGTCATTTATATGCCTAAGAATACATATATAAAGGTAAGTGGGATTATATTCAAACTGAAATATATAATATTGATTTTTATAAATATGATTTTATAATTCTTGTTTTTATAAACCATTGATAAAATTACTGATCCCATAAATCATTTCTTTTTTATAAATAGAAAAATTAATGTCCTTAATAATTAATGAAAATATCATCTTCTCCAAACTAGACACAGAAGTCAAATTCCTATTTATGGTAAAACATAATAATGGTTTTTCAATTATAATACTAATATATTTTTCCAAAACAAATCATATGTGTAAATATATAATGCACAAACTCATTCCTTATTTCCAAAAGAAATATGTACTTCGCCCTTTATCAATTCCCCTTAATCTTTGAGTCTTTTATCATCTTCTAAATTGTTTGACGCACACCCAGTAAGAAATACCCATGAGTCAGAGTCGGTGGAATTGATATCATTATGTCATGTCTTGGACCCTCTTGGTCCATTAATTTTTCAAATTTTGGTGTTTGGGGTGTCGTGGGGACAATCAGTGACCCATTGATAAGATTTACAAATTTCAGGATAGTACGAATGGTGGCACTGATGAGCGTCAGTGTCACTGATGGGCTTGGGGGCACCGATAGGAGTCGGTGGCACTGATAGTTATCAGTGGCAATGATGGGTTGTCCATAGAACCAATCGACATTAGTTCCAGGGCCATGGTGTTAGGGTGACGGTGCTAGGGTGACAGTGTCGGGGCGATGATGCTAGGGAGATGATGCCTAGGCGATGGTGCATGGGCGATGGTGCACGGGCGACTATGCCAGGGCTACGGTGAGGGGGTGACGGTGCCAGGGCGATAGTGCTCAGGAGACAGTGCCCGGGCAATAGTGCCAAGGTGATGGTTCTAGGGAGACATTGCCAGGGTGAGGATGTCGGGGCGATGGTGATAGGGTGATAATGCTAGGGTGACGGTGCTAGGACGACGGTACCAGGGTGACAAAGCTAGGGCGACAATGACTCTCCAAATGGTGAGTCCTTCCCTATTTTTCCAGGACCGTCGAGTTATTCCCCATTAACATAACTTTGGATGTAAAAGTCTTTTAATACCCCATTCAAATCCTTTGAAATCTAGTAAAATATGTTTTAAACACCTAATAGTTGTGCTACCCTTGAGTTACCAAAACATGTGGCCTTTTTTCCTCGGTGCCACACCTTTGTCATGTTTTACAGTTTCACCCATCTTATGTGTTTTTATCCATTTAAAATAAACATATTAACTCACATCCATTATCTCCACCATCTCTGAGGAGAATTATTAATTACCAATTAATCCAAACGTGTGAATCCGCCCAATCCCATGGTCGAGCCGCAATCCAACATTTATGTAATTCAAAATCGCCTCCATGTTTTATGGATTTGGACTTTTCTTACATCGAGATCCTCTCTTCCTTTTTCCTTTTGGTCTCTCTTAGAGTGACTCAAGACTTCCTTCATGACGAATCATAAGCTAATGTTGGATCCCTTCCCACTCAGCCTTGGATTCCTCAGTGTTCTTCCTCTATAAGTCACGCATCCCTAATTCTTGGTGCGATGAGAAGACCTAGATCATTGGTCATCCTTATAGTGATTTTTCCTTTGTCTCTCTTTATTGTGCATCTTGCGGGGTGGGTGTGATAATGTTTCCCTCAGGACATAGACAAAACCAAACCTTCAGAAATATAATTAATAGAATCTAAAGAATTAAGCGGTGTGTTTGATGATGATGTAGTAGTATTTGTTTTATCTTTTTTAAGTTTTGAATTGTATGGTCTTGTACCCACTGAAAATAGTGGTAGTTGGTGGTCCTTTCTTTCAAACTAGTGAACTTCTTTTTTCTGGATAATCATTTGATTAAATGGGTGTAACATGAAAAATAGTTAATCACATAAATTTGGTCAATAACATGGATTCCCATTGAATAATAATCCTGGTTTGGTAACCATGATTAACCAAACAGAAATAAAGAACTTAATAAATGGTGCAGTTAAATATGAAACTCCCTTGCTCTGTTCTCTAATACACATGGTTGTTCGGCTTGATGCTTGTGGGGTGACATGGATGAGGATGGGATCTCATGTGGTTTTGTTGTTGGATATGGATTTGAAGTCGTGTGGTGAAGTATGTTGGGGATTGGTTTGGTTCTAATAATTTAAGGGATCTCATGAACCCCTTTTGTTTTTATGAAATTACAAGAGAACCGTGTGTGAATGCTTAAATTGCTACTTGGTTGTTTTCCTTATGATGTTGTCTCGGATTATGGCTATGCCTTTTAGTTTCTTGGTAGTGAAGGAATATTTAAATGCAATCACTTGAACATTATAATGATATGGGGTACAAAGGTGGATTTGTTTTCGAGAAATGGGTTGGGCTCTAATTGTGGTTTTTGTGTGTGTGTTCATGTAGGGACAGAAATGAGGGTAGTTGTTCTTCATAACCCTTATATTGGGATAATTGATTGATTACCTATAAGTAAAATGTTTTGTTTTTGTGATTTTTATAAGCACCCCACCCATGATGATAACTTTGTGCTGAACACCCCCATTCATTGTGGAGGGTGATTTTCCCAACATTCTTATGAGTGTCTAGTTTTTAGCTCGTTTCTTCTCGGTATCCCAAGTATACCATGATTCTTTGGGAAGGCAGTGATGACCTAAGGTATATTATGGCCCAGAATGTTCGAGAAGGGTGTGTTGTGGTGGTTGGAACAGTTGTGTGTGGGTAGGATTGTTTCCCTAGTGTCCTTAGGATGAGGCCTATGTGTTTTTGGGTGTAGAAGTGGTTGTTCTGGCTCAAGTGTCTTTAGGCATGGAAGTGGTTGTTGTGGCCCAGGTGTATGTGGGCACGAATGTGTGTGGTTATGGTAGCCCAGGTGTGTGTGGGTGGGATGTGTCTTGATGGACCATAAGGTTGTTATTGAGGTGGAAGTGGGAGTGCATTGAAACTTAGGGGGGAGGTCTAATGCATAGGATGTCCTAAAAAACTAGTGGGAATGTGATGCGGGGTACCCAAATATCGATTTTATATTAATATTACATTAACTAACTTGCATTATTTGGGGAGTTTTCTTTGGTGAGGTTGGGTGGATAGTTTCTATGTGTTTTGGTTATCTCTATATCTCACGGTGCATTAAAATGCCTCCCCACTTGTGCATGAGAGCTTTTGGTTTTCCCTACTGAGTATACCCGTATAATCACCCTAAACACATAATATTTCTTACAGGTTTCCATAAGGACTTTGAGGACCATGCATGACCTTATTAGCTCGGTCTTTGGGAGTAGTCTTTGATATTTTTATTTCTTATAGTACATTCCTTTGGAGTTTTCTTGTACTATGTATCAGTTTATTTTGGACATGTATATGGAAATGGATTTTTGGTTTTACTTTTACATTCATAATTTGGTGTTGTTTGGGGTTCACCATCTTATCTCCCAAAATTTTTCTATAATATGGGTAATGCCTTCTATATTACAGGTGATATTTTACCCTTGGTTCTAGTCACCGCTCGGGGACCTATTGAAGGCCGGACACGGGGGTCATTATCTCTCCTTCAACATGAAAAATAAAGGGTCCGATAGTTTTTTGTCCCTTTCCTTATCAGGGAGAAGCTGTGTCGTGACCCGTTAACATTAAAATTTATAAACTATTAATTTTTCTCAAATTGAACATTTCTTAAACCTGAATACTGATATTTGAATGTTTTATTGGTCATACCTATTGGTGATCTCGGTATGATTTTGATTATGTATTCCATTATCTGTATTAGATATATATATGTAATGAGTATCATGTATTACATATTTTTATTAAAGAAATTAAACAAAATATATCCCAGAAAATGATGTGTAACATCCCAAGTTTCCATGAAATGCTTATTTTTAAATAATTCAAGTGCTTTCATTATACGTATCCCCGAGTTCAAGCACACCACAACCTATTAAAGTATCCATTTTAAAAGAATTTATAAATAGTATTAACCTAATTTTAAAATTTTATAAACTTTATTTCTCAAAATAGTGTTCATTTTTGAATTAGTAATATCAAAATTTTCTTAGAGTGATATTTTCGTAATTTTCCGAAAAGTTTCAATTTTTTATGAATAGTGAAAAATACTACATTTTAATTCAAAAATGCCTTTTTGTCTAATTTATTTATATAGATAGATTGTATTTTCTAGTGTTTTTAATGTTTTATTTGATTATTTGTTTTTCATTTAATCCAATTTTTTTCATTGGAATTAATTTTACATTGGAATTGGGTATAAACACATGTCAATCTTTTGAATGATTTTTCTTCTTAAAAAACCCTCTTTCTGGTTTTGACAAGAAGATTTATGTTTAAATTAATTTTTACCAATATTTTGTTTGGAATTTTGAAAACTGAATTCTATAATGGTAATCATAGGGTCTAGATTTTGTAAATAGGTACCATTTATTTTTGGACAATATGAATAGTAACTTCATTAATTATTTTTATTTACCATGGTTAAAGGGTAAATCAGGTAAATAAGGGTAATGAAATAAAGTATAAAAATATAAAAATATCCTAAAACATATAATAAAACTTTTGTATGATACATGACCGAACATGAGCATCCTTATGTCGATTTTAGGACCCCATAGAACCACTTGGGTCTGACAATGACCTTTTATAATATTTAATTTAATGAAAAGGGGAATATAACATAAATATGTATCTTATTATGAAAACAATATTAATTCCAGTAATATATGGGATCTATTAATCTATAAGTAGTAATTAAAAATATAAAAATATTTCCTACTAAATTGTATTTTATTTTTAATTTTTAGACATTAAATAATTAAATTTATTTATGAGACAATAATGATGTATTATTTTCCTTATTAATTAAAGAATCAAATAAATGATATTAAAAAAATAAAAAAAATTTAATATTAATTTTTTCATTCCATCCACGAATTTTTGTGATGACTATGAACTTTTTAATTAGATTTATTGCATTTTTTTAGAAGGAATTAAGTTGTTATGACTTTAACAAAAAACAATTACTTAATTGTGTCAAAATTAACATAAATGTGTTTTTGAATCAAATAATATTTTATTAAATGATATAAAAATCCTATAAACCTAAGATTCATCCAAATGACTTATATAATGATACAAATGTCATTAATGATCCACATGGGGTTATCTTGAAATTTTATAGTAACTACATTAACCATATGGTGTAAAAATAAAAGAAGACATGGTAAGAGATAAATTATTTAACTAAGGGTTAAAACTATAAGATAAGGTTAATTTAATGACCTAAACATGTCTAAAAGCTATTTTTTTCAAATATTTAGACTCATCTTCATCTAATCCTTGAAATAAATTTCCCTTTAGAAATTATAAACCAAAAATATATTTATAATAAATTAATATTTTAAGATCATTCAAAAAGTGCCCCCCTCTTCTCTTATAAAAGGGAATTTATACATCACTTTAATTTACAACTCCAAATACATTATTTGTGGCCAAACCGTTCCATTTTCCTCTAAAACATCCCTCACTTCATAATAGAGGCAAAAATTTGGTCATAAATAACACCTATGGACTCCTTTTGGGTAAATCAAATGGAGATACCCGAAAAAAAGGAAATCGTTTTATCAAACTCTTTCAAAGTTATTTATTCTTCTAATAATATTTACTAAGTTGTTAAGATAGTATAATAATAAATACAACATTAACTATATTCTGTTATGTTTCATTGTTATGATAAAACCATATTTATCATTTTACCCATCCTATGAAAAACAATATCATCATGCGTGTGTACGTACGACTTGTCCTGTCCACACAGTGGTGTCAACTGTTTTCATCTACACGTTATTTTGAAAAATATAATGATGAATATAAATAAATTCAATAATAAATATAACATTATATTATTTCTGTAAAAATTTTATTCCATTCAATTCCATACGATTTAACCATAAAAGAAAAGGTTATCATCCTTCATCCATAAGTAAGTCTTACCATCTCCACGACGCGATGAGCCTCATCTTCCACGTTCACCATCTAAGAATTATTATAATATATATATATATTATGAATAATTGTGAATTATATGACATAATAATTCTACAATAATACTATATATATATGTGTGTGTGTGTGTACATATATTCCATTCTATTTCTTCTATCCATGATGATAAGAAAATGGAAACAATGTTCATGCATACGTACGGCCTACCATCTCCAAGAATGGTGTATTCCATTTCATATATCTATATTATATATATATATTATGAATATATATTATATATAAATCATATTAAAAATTATAAAATTAAATAAATCCTGATCTATGTAATATGATCAATAATAACAAATCAAAACGTGTATAATAAACAAATCTATTATTTCCCAAAATGTTACATTAACAAGGAATTGTTAATAATAGGGTAATATAATGTCATTAAATAGTTATATTTGATATCATAAATATTATTACTATTCAAATATAATTTAATAATATGTTTAAACCCAGTATACAGGTGTTTTAGACACATATATAGTGTATCAGACTGAAGATAAGGAATTTTGTCCCAGTTTCATTTCATTGGAGAATTATTGAAATATAATGAACATATTTCCTTTTATAAAATTTATATTCTACATTTTTATTTTTTATCATGAATATTATTATTTTAATGATATTTTATTATTTCCTTCATTTTAATTATTGATTGATCCATATTACCCATTCAATATGTTTATTTGATAAGGAATGTTATTTATTTTGGTTGTTCAATTTGAGAAATACATTGGATTGGAAATGGAATGTGGATACTGGACTTCATATGGCACCTCGATACATTAACGGGTTCTCATGAGACGAATAAGTTGGCCAAATGGGTTTCTACCCTTGTTTTGAAACCTTCTTGTGAATGGTCTTCACGATAAGAGGTTTCCATGTTCTTGAGACACAAAATACTTAAATAATGTATTCACCTCATTTATTTTCTCTCATTATTTATACATGATAATTTTTTTATTGAAAAACATTAGTTGTAGTTTATCATCATTTATTGATTTATGGCATGTGTTTCATTTTCTTACTTTCCATATTATTTATTCCTTGTTATTATATACAAATGTAATGTGTGTTTAGTTATTTACCATTACATATAGATTGATTCATTATTTATTTCAATGTACTTACACTTACCGAGAATTTTATCTCACTCTAATTATGTTTCTCTCACTTGGTTATGAAGAATAGAACATTGATTAATCTTCCCTCGATGAGCTTATTTAAGTTATTTTATAAAATGTTTTATTTTTTTCCTAATGTACTATGGATATCATTTATGTAATCTATATTTCAAGACTGATAAACTTTACGGTCCTTTCGGATTAGTTTCCTCGTAATAATTCCAATGAAATGTAATAATGCAACAGTTTCACTTTATCTGAGGTTTTGGTATTATAGTTTTTATCAAATAATGTTTAGCAACATCCTTGGAAAATATATTTAGAAAACATATATTATCGAACATACTCTAAGTAAGACTTTGTGGATACACATATAATAATTCATCCAAAGTCAGAAAATTTTATGATTTATGATGCATGAATTTTTTTTTCTGTTGATTTCTTTAATATATTAGAAATTCATAATTTTACGAGATAATTTGATATGTTTCATTATATAGAAATGGAACCTGGAAGGATGATTGGAATCAATACGTGAGGAAATTGCAGGGGTTTCCCTATAGAAGAAACCAATACAATTGGTATTGGAACGGAGTAAAATATTGCAATACAAGGGAATCATAATTAGGTTATGAGAAATAACAATGATTGAATGGAACAACCCATTCTGTAGAGGGAATATCTTGTGCTAGATCTCTTTACATGGAAATATCCCTTATCATCTAGTTGGTAAACCAATCCAATTGTAGCTGAGTAGTAGATTAAGTCTCTAGAAATGATATTTATTCCCTTGGGATGTAGTGAAATAATAGAGGTTACATTTTCAGTCTCTTCTCTCAAAGGTGATTCTAATCAATGGTGGACATTGATCCAAACTAATAGGGAGGAACAAGAAATAGAATGTATGGACTAGAGAACATTTAGGGAGACATTCTTCGACAAATACATTCCTCACAATAAAAAAATTGAGAAGAAGAGGAAGTTCCTTAGCATAAAGTTAATGGAAAAAGAGAGTCTTACATATTATAAAGCTAAAGTAAATATGTTATACTAGTTTTATATGGATTATTTATTTAAAACAGAGTGTAATATTTATCAATTATATAAAGGTATTATGAAAAATCTTCATAGGGCACTGGTTTCTTAGAATTTTTATTCATAAGATGAAATAGTTTTATGTGCCACAAAGATAGAGAAGGAATTTTCTAAGATAAATATTTTCAAATGAAAAAAAGGCAAGAAGAGGATATCTAAGAACCACAAAAAAATGGAATGCATCAAAGAATAAGAATATGATTGAACCAATTTCATCTTGTGAAAACTATGGAAAAAAGCACCCTGAGAAAAATTTGAATGGATTTAATGTTTGTTACAAGTGCATAGATAATGGACACCATGATCATTAATGAAAAGGAAAGAAAAAAATAAATAATTTCCAGTGATACAATTATAATAAAATGGGACACTATAAAAATAGATTCTCCAAATGAAAATAGAATCTACCAAAGAAGAGTTTGAGGGGAGATGTCCAATCTGTTACGATCCCAACTATTGAGGTTGAAGTTCCTAATGATGTGGTAGCATGAAATCTAATTCTTTCCTCAAATTTAGATAATGATTTATTTGATTCCGAATTATCTCATTCCATTATATCTTCTATGTTTCCTTTAAAAATTAGATATTTTCAAGTCACCATGATAAGGTAATTGTCAATAATAACTCTTAGTGACAAACTTATTTCAACAGTGATGTGTCATGAAGTTTTTATTATGGAATATAAATGTCATATAATTTGTAATTTTGTTATCATACCAATTTTTGATTCAAATATACTCCTTGGTATGTATTATCATTCAAAATATAATGTGATAATCTATTTCAAGAAGAATAATGTTGGAATTTGTGAGAAATATATAGAATCTGTTATCTTTAGATTAGAAACATCATCACCAGATTCTTATCAAAATCCACCCCCATTAGCTTTACCAAATTATATTATTAAGTAAGATAAAACAAAATCTAGGGATGAAGGAGGTCATCTTAAAATTGAGTAGGTACTTATATTAAAAGAATACATTAATGTTTTTCATGATGATTTACCCGGACCCCCCCCCCCCCTAGAGCATGAAGTTGAGTTTTGTTTTTATATAATCCTTGATGCAAGGAAAATATCATAAACACCATATAGAATGGAAACTGTGTAATTAGTTGATAAAAATACTCAAAGAATTGGGTAAAAAGGGATTTTTCTAACCTAGTGTTTATCCATGGGGATCCCTTGTTCTCTTAGTCATGAAAAAAGATAGATCCATGAGGTTGTGTATTGTTTATAGGGAAATCAATGTGATTACAATAAAAAATATATCCTCTAGCTCGCATCGAAGATTTATTTGATCAACTTCAAGTATATAAATTCATTACAATGATTTATCTTCCTTATATATGTCATTAATTATGAGTAAAGATGGAATAAATTCTGAGGATAGATTTTTGGATGAGGTATGGTCAATTCAAATTTACAGTAATGCATTTTGGATTGACTAATGCACCCTCATATTTTATGGATCTCATGAATAGACTATTAAATGAATGTCAGGATCATTTTTTTGTGGTATTCTGTGATGATAATATGATATAATCTAAAATATTTTATGACCATGAGTATCACTTGTGAATCATTCTTGAGACTCTGTAGAGATAATAATTATAAGGAAAATTAAACAAGTTTGAATTCTGGATTCAGTAAATTTTCTTCCTTGGTAATATATTCTCCAAAGATGGAATCCTTGTTGATACTTTAAAGAAAAGTAAATTCATGAATGTCCATCGCCGACAAGTATAACTGAGGTACAATGTTTTATTTGTTTAGTAGGTTACTATCGACATTTCATCTCGAATTTTTCCTGATTTGCTAACCCATTGATCAAGGTCACATGTAAAGGGGTCAAATTAATTTGAAAGATAGAGTTTGAAATTCTTTTTGATGAATTGAAGAGAATATTATTCAATGATCCTATATTGAATTTACCAACTAGGAATGATGGGTTTGTTATTTATAGAGATGCATCAAGGAAAGGACTTCCTTTTGTACTTATGAAGAATGACTGTTTTATGTCATATTCATTAATGAAATTAAAAATCCATAAGAATAATCCAACTCATGATCTTAATTTAGCTGCAGTAGTCGTTGATATGGAGTTACAGAGACACTATATCTATAGTGAAAATGTGAGATATATACTGATCACAAGAGTTTGAAATATATTTTATCACAGAAATAACTCAACATGAGACAAAAGAGATGGCTAGAGCTACTCAAGGATTATCATTTAACAACACACTACCACCCAGGGAAGTAAAATAAGGCGGTAGATGACTTGAGTAGAATGGAATATTGAATTATGAACACGATGAGAGTTAAAAGGGATATTATGATCATAGATCTAGTAATGATGGAAATGGTAATTATTATAGAGGGTGAAACATCACTAATTTTTCAAATAGTTTCCAAGCCATCATTACTGGAAAGGATAAAAAAATCTCAAACTAATTAAAAGATGTTTCAAAAGAAAATTAATGCTATTAATGATGGGATATTGATAAATTTTATATTTGAAGATGGAATTTTAAAATTTTGGAAAAGGCTTTGTGTTCCATGTATACCTGAGCTAAAAATGAAATTATTGGTTGATTTTCATAGCTCTAATATCTCTACAAACCCTGATCTAACTAATATGTATAGATATTTGAACAAATATTTTTGGTGGGACAACATGAAGAGAGGGATTTCTCATTATGTGTCCCAATGATTGGTTTGTCAACAGATGAAGGCTTGAAGACAACATCCTAGAGGAGTCATGCAACATCCTCTTATACTTGTGTGGATATCAGATGATATTATGATAGAATTTTTCATGGGGATACCATAGACACCTAGATAGAACGATGTGATATGAGTTATTATTCATATTCTTACCAAGTCAGCACATTTTTTTATATTAGAGAAGATTTACATCTTTAACGTTTAAAAATATTATATATTAATGAATTTGTAAGACTTCATGGTGTACCCCTATCCGTTGTTTCGGATTTGGATCTCCATTTTACATCAAGATTATTGAAAATTCTTCAGAAGTCCCTATATACTGATCTTCATCTGAGCACTACATACCACCCTCAAACTGATGGACATTCATAATGGACTATTAAAACATTAGAAGACATGTTGAGATCCATCCCACATGACATTCAAGGTATGTGGGATCTGTATTTACCTATAGTAGAAATTTTCTATAAGAGTAGTATCAATTCATTTATTCAGAAGGAACTGTATGAAGCATTATATTGAAAGAGATCTCGTACAATTAATTTCTGGGATGTTTTTTGTGAATGAAAAATTATAGGTCCAGAACTTATTTAAGAAACAACAAAGAAGGTTATGATTATCCAAACCCATATCGAAATAGTAAATAGTTGGAAAAAGAGCTATGCTAACAACTGAAGGAAGAAATAGGAATTTTAAGTAAGAAATCATGTTTTCATAAAGGTATATCCCTAGAAGGGTATTATATGATTCAAAAAGAAGGGTAAGTAAACTCAGAGGTAAATCAGACCTTTTTAAATTCTATAATGAATAGGAGTTATAACCCCATTTGGAAATGCCACTAAGTCTCTCAAATTTTCATGATGTTTTCCACATATAAATGTAAGGAAATACAAGCTAGAACCAACACATTACTCACCTACGATGAAATGGAAATAAAACTCGATCTGGCTTTTTTTGAAGATCCTATCAATATTCTTGACACTAGAAACATGTTTTGAGAAATTTAATGACCCATCTGGTAAAAGTTATATGGATAACCCATAAAATGGAAGAGGTGATGTGGGAACCTAAAGACCATATGATGAAGAACCACCAGGATATTTTTATGTCATGATTTTCTAGAATTTTAGTGATGGAATTATTTTAAGGTGGGAATAATTTAACACCTCAAGATTCCACAATACACTTATTTTAAAATAATTCAATTTCTTATGTTTTACCCAACCCTGAGTTCAAGCACACCACGACTTATCAAATTATACATTTAAAAAGAAGTTATGAATAGTATTAACCAAAATTTTAAATTTTATAAACATTATTTTTTTAATATATAATATGTTTTTGAATTCGGAATATCTAAATTAACTTAGGGTGAACGTTTGGTAATTTTCTGAAATGTTTCATTTTTTGATGAATAGTGAAAAATACTGCCTTTTAATTCAAAAATGACTTTTGGTCTAATTTATTTATATATTGAGATTTTATTTTCAATTTGGATTAAAGTGTAATTGGATTATTTTTTATAATTTAATCCAATTTTGTTTATTGGAATTAATTTCACATTGAAATTGGACATAATCGCATGTCAATCTGTTGATAGATTTTGCTTCTTAAAAACCTACTTTTTGGTTTTGACAACGAAAATTAATTTTAAATTATTTTTTCCGAATTACATATTTTGAATTTGGAAAAATGGATTCCATTTTTTCAATCATAAGGTTCAAATTTTGTAAATAGGTATCTTTTATTTTTGGACATTATGAATAATCACTTCATTAATTATTTTTATTTACTATGGTTAAAGGGTAAATCAGTTAAATAAATGTAATAAAATAATATTACAATAATATAAACTTCCCTAACACATGTCCTAATACTATTTTATGATATATGGACGACCTTGAGAATCCTAAGGTCTATTATAGTACCCCATAGAACAACTTGGGTGTGATAATGACCTTTTATATTATTTAATTTAATGAAAAGGGAAATATAACATAAATATGTATCTTATTACTAAAAGATTTCAATTAGATATATATAAGTGATAAATTAAACTAAAAAAAGTCATTATAAATATAAAAATATTTCCTACATCATGGTATATTAATTTTTAATTTTAGAAATTAAATAATGAAATTTATTTATGAGACAATAATGATGCAGTATATGCCTTATTAAAGAAAGAATCAAATAAATGATATTATAACTGTAAAAAATGTAATTTAAAATTTATTATTCAATACATGAATATTAAGGATGAATATGACATTTTATATTCGATTTAATTCATTTGGATCGAAGGAATCAAGTTTTTATGACATTAACAAAAACCAATTACAAAATAGTGTGAAAATTAACATAAATAAGTTTTAAAAAACAATTTAATTAAATGTTATAAAAATCCTAAAAATATAAGATTTTGAAAAATGACTTACATAAAGTTAAAAATATCATTAATGATCTACTTGAGGTTATCGTTTCATTTTATAGTAAATTAATTAACCAAATGGTATAAAAATACAAGAATACATGGTAATAGTTAAATTATTTAACTTAGCATTAAATCTAAAGGATTGATTTAATTTTATGACCTAAACATATATAAAACCATTCAGTTTAGTGTATTTAGTTACATACTCATCTTATCCTCTAAATAAATCACTTTTGTTCTATTATAAATCGAAAACATATTTACAATAAATTAAATATTTAAGAACATCCAAAAAGTGCCTCTCACATCTCGTATAAAAGGAAATTTTTCCATATCATTAATTCACACCTAAAAATACATTTTTCTATAAGAAACCTACCAATTTACCCTCTTAAATTCACTCCCTTAATCCTAGATGCAAAACATTGTGACGAAGTCTAACTTAATGAGTCCTTTTGTTAAAATCAAAAAGAGATACCTGAAAAAGAGATGATCATTTTATCAAACTCTTTAAAATTTCATTCTTCTTCTAATTCTATTTCCTAAGTTGTCTCCATACTAAAATAATAACTCCATCATCGAATATATTTTGAGATTTTTTAATTATTATGGGACAATCATAATAACCCTTTAACCCATCCTATGAAAAACCATATCACCATTAATGGGTACGTATGGCTTACCATCTCTACACAGCGGTGTGAACTATTTTTCATCTATAATTTATTTCGATCATTATAATTATGAATATATAGGAATAAAATAATAAATATAACATGATATTATTTCTATAAAATTCATATTAAATCCAATTATATACCATTTGACCTTTAATTAAATAATATTGTCGCTCGTGCGTATGTACGATTTACCGTCTCCACGATGTGATGAGATTCATCTTCCATGTTCCCCATCTAAGAATGACGATAAAAAAATATATGTTTTGAATAATTATGAATTATATGACATAATAATGATACATCAAATTTATATATATATACATATATTTCTTTCACTTTCTTCCATTCAATACGATAAAAAATGGAAGCATCGTCCATGTGTACATATGACCTACCTTCTCCCTGAATGGTGTATTCCATTTCATATATCTATCTATTATATATATATATACTATGAATAAATATGATATATATATATATATCATATTATAAATTTTGGAAGTAATTAAATCTTGATTTGAGTAATATGATCAAGAATGAAATGTCAAAACACTTACGATATGAAGGTTTCAGGCCTAACAGAAGCGCGGTTGGGCCGGTGACAAACATTAATTTTTACCATGATCAATGATTATTCTAGGATAAATATGGTGATTAAATCCATTCTCCATAGAATAGAATCAAATATTCAGATAAATAATGAAGAGGCCCGAATCATTTAAAGATGATCTTGCACATCATGTTTATAATTAATTTACATTTAATTTCTATAGAAATAAAATACCTAGATCTTCGATACATTCTTCATTGATGATTTTCATCATCCGAAATGACCCGTTAGAATATTATCATTTTAATATAGAGGATCCAAACCAGATTCCCTCTAGTTTTAATCCACACATGCTCCGATGGCCTCTCGTCGACAACAGTCATTCTCTTAGTGCTAGTGCGGCAAAGCAAGTGTCTTCTGTCAGTCATTATTGATCACGTGTTCTTTATTCTTAAATAATGTATCTCAGTATTAATAGGGTATATAAGAGGATTCAAGATCTAAATTTTTGGCTTCATAATTCTAAATTCATCGGGCGTGCAGTTAGGTACATGACACAATAGACGTACTTGTCTATTTATTGAAATGGGGCATCAATTACAATATTTAATTGTGTAAAAACAATTAAATACATTAATAACCTTAGAATAAACCCATTCTATTAATTGTAATACCGCTTCATTATTTATGGTGTGAAAATTTGCGCAAAATATATTTATAAATAATACATTGCATCACAAAATAACAGGAGCATTATTATTATGTTATCTTTTTCCAACTAGTTAAATAATTATTTAGCGTTTTTTAAATAATTATTCTACTACTAGAATGGCCTTGGTCCACTCGAACTCTACATCCCTTTATTGAATGTTCGAATAAATAAATAAATACTTTATTCTCTTAAATAAATATATTATTTACAAAATAATAAATAAATGTTTATTAAATGTTTAATAAAATAAATAAATAAATTTTATTTAATTTATGCAACGATTTTAACATGAATAAAATAATTACATGGTTGTGAGAATAATATTTATTCCATTAATTAAATTAATATATAATTTAATCGAGGCCACCGAAAAAATTTTGTGTGTGACCCTTTAGGATTCTTTCTCATTGTCATTAGGTGGGATTTTTAAAGTCCAAGTGTAATGTCTAGAAACATATCAAGGCACCCATGAGAAAGAAATTAAAGTCTTAAAAACGACATCCACATAAAAAAACTCACTATATAATATAATCCCATTGTCTCAATATCTCTTCAAGTAGGTTTAATGATAGTTTCATCATCCTTTATTCTTGATATGTCATTCTTTGAATACCTCAAATAAACACGTCGTTACACAATGGCCATGGAATTTCACATGACGGTTCTATTTCAATCAAAGAGCTGAGATATGAGCATCGATAAATTGAAGGGAAAATCTCTACCTCAACTTATCCATTATTAACATTCCACTCGTAACACACCCAACATACCCTACTTCTATCCAACATATGGTGTTGCATTTTTTGTTAGAAATAAAAATTCATGATTCATGACACATATTAATGATAATATTTATGTCTAAGGACCATTACACACACTCGTAGATAAGAATATCTGATGACCCAAAATCATTTTTAATTCCTACTAGTGGGCATATTTTCATAATCACATGTCTTGGATATTACCAAGTGAGAAGATCATGAGAGTAAGTGTCATCTTCTTACGAGTACTCGCACCTAATGATTTGTATACTATGTGTCCCATCATAGTATGTCATCAAACCGCAGAATGATATTTAAGAATATTGTTATAGAATTTCAATGTTATCATGATGGTGGGAACTTATATGGCCTTATTAGTGAAACAAATACTCTAGGACATTATTAAATCACATTCAAGAAGAACAATGAACAATATGTAATAAGATGTTTAATATTTAAATATAATAAATATCTATCTAATAAATGTTTAAACTATTGGTCCTAGGACACAAACTCTTAAAAATTCCGACTTGTACTAGAGACAACTTCCTACAAGTTTTAGTATGCTAGACCTCACATGATGATTATGTTTCTACTGAATCAAGGATTTAGTCATGGGGTCCTCCACATTGCCTTCTTTGGAAATACTACTCACTATAACTTCACCATCATTGGAAGTATCCATGTTGTCTTCATGGTAATTTCTACCATTATCAATGATTATTCCAGGACCAATACGATGATTAATGCCAGTCTCCACAGAATAGAATCAAATATATGGATAAAGAAGGAAGATTCTTGAAACCTTTTGAGAGTATCTTGCACATCATGGTTATTATTAATTTAAATTTAATTACTACAGAAATAAAATAACTGGATCTTCGATAATTTATTTGCTGATGATGTTGATCATTCTGAATGACCCTTCTAGGTTTTATCGTTCTGCTTGCGAGGATGCAAACCAGATTCCCTCTAGAGGTGATCCACGTATGCTTTGATGGCCTCTGATCGAAACCACTCTTTGAACAAGTTCTAGAGTAGGGAAGCTAGTGCCTTTCATCGACCATTATTGATCACATATTCTTCATTCTTGAGGAAACTCTCTTATTCTTGAGAGGGGAGGGAAGATGATTCAAGAGATAAATTATTTGTCTCAACAATTCTCAATTCACCGAGAGTGCAGTTCGTTACAAGGAACAATATACATACTTTTATATTTATCTACATGGGGCTTTTGTTACAATATTTAACTTCATAACAGAAATTCAATGAAATTATAGCTGTTAGAGAAAACTTATACCACAGAATAACAATAAAACCACCATTATTTTTGGTGTTACAAATTCTTTAAAATAGAACCATACATGAAATACCATTCCATATAATGATAACAAAATTTATTTAAGAGAATATATTGTATATTTATTTATTCAGGTGTTCAATAAATGGAAGAGGAGTTTGAACAAACCAATAAAAATGGAGTGTATCCCACTGTACATGCCATGTAGATGAAAATTTCTAAAGTAAGTTTCACACACCAAGTTCGTAGGAATGATCCTTAGAAAAAATGGTCAAATAATTACTCACCGTGTATTCAGAACAACACCTTATGTATATTACCAAAATATGAAGAATTAAAATTTTAATTTTTGTGTAATGTTTAGAACTACATATCATCAGTAAATCATACAATAGGTTTTTATGATATGTGTTGAAACATATTGTATGCTATATTTGATATGATTAAAACATTTTGAGAATATAATACATGTTGGGTAAGATCAAATGGGTATTAAATAGGAGACCTCCATGGTGCATTTATAAACAAAGATGACGAATCTAATGGAAATTCAGAAAAGGATTAAGATAAAAGGATTGACTAATTAAAGATAATCATTAATCAATTACAGTGTGGTTTATATTATTATCAATTATTAATTAATTGTATACTAGTTTTATTAAATGTGTAACTCATTTCATATATGTGAGCGATCATGAGATAGACCAAGAACTTTGTATGTGATTGATTTCCTTTTAATTTATTTATTAAATTAAATGCTGACCTGCCATCCATATTTCTTAATTAATATATAGGGAATGTATTCCCAGGGTTTATTTTATGTAAACCCTTTTCTTTACCCATCTCCTATGTGTGAGTTAATAACACATGTAATTGATAGATCTACCGTGATTGTGGAGGCAGTCCAAGTTAGGAGGCAATCCAAAACCAATCCAAGAAGATACAAAGGTTGACATGTGGAAAGTTGTAAACATAAAGGTGTTCCTCCCTCAGGTCTGGGTTAGTTTATCAACTGCTAGATAAAATAACAATTAGATAATTATCATGAACATGGCCTTTACATTATTTTATTTTTTCTTAGTTTCATGGTTTTTCGTTATGGATGTATTGTCACGATCACACAATTAATTAACTAACAAGCATTCTGGATGGAACCAAAATAACCTAAGATTGTGTGTAAATATTATGAAGACATGGCTAATCACTTAAATACATTACACTTAATAATAAAAATCATGTTAAAAAGATAATAATGAAATTTTCACATAAGAGATAAAAATATCTCAAAAAAATATTAGGTAAGAATAAGACTTTATTTACATGATTATGGGAAATAATCAATAGAACTATGTGTTTGAACAACCCTTGATGGGACACTTACTTTTATACAAAAATCCATTATGAAAGGTTTTTTTACTTAACCATATTGCATCAAGATGATTAGACTTTTCTAGATTTGGTGTAATATTGGAGGCAAGTGTTGAGGAAATCCGAGTCAGGATTTCAGGATTGGGAAGTCCACTCAATGGATCAAGTAGCTGCAAGACCATAGTTGGAAAAGACCTTCCAAACTAAAATGCCTCCAAATAGCATGAACAAACCTTTTGGGGTCATGAAAAGGGAAATATTCATCCTTTACACTATAATTTCATGGAAACTAGACATTCTGATTTCAATGGAGAGGGCATTGGGACCTAATAAAATAGTGAGAGACCGAATAATTTTTTTTATTTCTCAGAAAATGAAATAAATAATGCAATAATAATTAGATCTTTTAATTGTAGAATAAAATGACAAGCTCGTTAACCACACTATCCCTGTGATCAATTTTTTAAAAAAAGGAAACATCCTCACTGGTAGTAAATTCTAGAAATGGTTTAGATGCCTTTGGGTTATTCCATGCCATGAAAGTAAGTCTTATGTGCTAGAGTCCACATTACCTGATCCACCTTCCCAAGAGATGAGTAAAGAATAGTTATTGGTCTACCCGACACATATGAATGATGTGGTCAACATTGAATTTTTTATGGTATCATCATTGTCTAGTGAGCTCTGGAAGTCTCATGAAAACATGGATGCCTATAGCTTGCTCAAGAACCTACGTGGTCTTTTCCAGGGAGGGAAAACAATAACTGGTTGAGATCTCCAAGGAACTATTTTAGAGTAATATTTGAGAGGCTGCCTCAACTGGTCCTCACTTGGTCTATCTCATTGGCTACATTTTGTGCCTAGAGGTTCTATGGGTTAAACTTTACAAAGAAATGGGTATTGATATCATTCTTGCATCACTTCCTTATATCTTTTTTATCTTTTTTTGTTAATTTCAATATGAAAAACATTGATAAGTCTGTATATGATATTATTATCCTCATTCTCCAAGTGGAAACATATATGAAGCACTAAAATCCTTCTATCCTTATGGTGAATATTATGAAAGGGAATGTGAAGGTAATTAAGCCTAAATCTTCTTCATGGTCTTCCAAGAATAAAAAGATCAATGGGGAGATAAGGGAATATGAGTCTATTAGTTTCGCATGTGGCAAGAAGAGACACTAGAAGATGAACTGCACGTAGAATATGAAGATATGGTAAGATTCAGGTGTGTTTGTTATCGAATGCAATGTATCTATATCTAGAAATTGGATTTCAGATATAGCTTTTGGTTCTCACATATGTATCCAAATATTGTAACCAATTATATTTAGGAAGATTGACTGAGGGGAGGTAGATCTATGAGCAGTTAACAGATCCAGACTTTCTATTGTTCCTGTCAGGGACTACCACCTCACATTTCCAACTGGGATGATCTAGGTGTTAAATGATTTTTTTATGTGTTGTCTGTTACTAATGAACATTATTTCTATGTCCATATTATATAAAGATGTATTTATTCATGTTTGGAAATGAATGATGATTCTTTTAAAAATATATAAATTGTTTTGGTAGGGAACATTTATACAACGGTCTTTACGTGTTAGATTACATGAACCAAGTAATGGAAACCTATAACAAAGATACATTGCATGACTCATGCCACACCCAACTTTGGAATCATCGGATACATCATATAAATGATAAATTCATGAAAAAATTACATCAAGATGGATATTTAGATTCTTTTGAAATAAAACCACTTGATTTATGTCACACATGTTTACAAGGAAAATTTACAAAATCCCCATTTAGTGGGAAAGGTGAAAGGGCCAAATAGCTTCCTGAATTGGTTCATACCAATGTGCGTGAACCATTTCTATTTGGAGCAAGGGGTGGGTACTCGTAATTCATAACTTTTACTTATGATTTTAATATCTATGGATATATCTACATAATGAGGTATATGTTATATTATTTTGATAAGTTCAAAGAATAAAATAAGGAAGTTGAGGACCATCTTAGTAAGAATATTAAGAAATTCTGCCCAGAATGAGGTGGAGAATATTTTAATCAACACTTTAGTGATTATGTATAAGAGTTTGGGATCCTTTCCCAACTAAAAATTATTTACACACAACAATGGAATTGTGTTAGGGAAAGGAGGAAGCACACCATGTTGGATGTAATGAGATCAATGATGAGTCGTGTAAGTATTTAATTAATTTTTTTGGGATATGCATTAAAAAACTATTGCACATACAATACCATGTACCAACTAAATTGATAAATGGTATTATATATGGGTTTTGGAGTGGAATGAAATCCATGTTATCTAATTTACATGTGTGGGAAAGTGTAGCGTTTTTTAAGACCTCTTCAGGTATCAAACTTTCACCCCAAGGCACAAAGTTTACCTTTATTGGATACCCAATGGAAATAAGGGGATATTATCTGTAAGACCCCTCATAAAAAAAAGTTTATAATGGAAAGACACACCATATTACTTTAGAGGGAGCTCATATCCAAAATAGATAGTGTTAGGGAGATATATTTGGTGGAAGTTGAGGCTCATGGTACACAAGAGTTGGTACATGAATAGATTTTACAAATCCCCATGCAAGAAAGAACTCTTTAATAGACACAAGAACTGTGTAGGCATACAAGAAATGTTAGAGAACCCAAACGGTATAGTTTTGTAGTTACCAAGAATGGTGGATCACTATTAGTTGATAATAATGACCCTCCAACTAACAAGAAAGTTGTAAGTGGAAGAAACGCTACCAAGTGGAAAGATGACATGTATTCTAAAATAGATTCCATGTACCAAAACCATGTCTAGATTTCGGTAGATCCTCCAGTTGATTGTAGTAATGTTGGTTTCAAATGGGTATTCAAAAAGAAACTAGACATGGAGGGACAAATCAGTACCTATAAGGAATGATTGGTTGCAAAAGGGTTCAAATCGCATTAAGGCCTTGACTACGACCCAACATTTTTACAAGTTGCAATGATGAAATAAATCAGAATTCTACTTGTCGTTGTAGATTACCATGAAGATGATATTTTGAAAATGTATTTCAAAAACATATTACTTAACACAAACCTTCAAGAAGATTTCTACCTGACACAACCTGAAGGGTTTATTACTCTAATGGATCCCAATAAGGTATGAAAGTTACAGAAATAAATTTATGAACTAAAACAAACATCCAGGTCATTGAACATTCATTTTGATGAAGCCATAATAGAATTTGGTTTTATAAAGAATGAATGTGAGCATTGTGTCTACAAAAGGTTTTGTGGGAGTGTATTAATTTTCATAATAGTATACGTTGAACACATATTACTTATTGGGATTAGGATATCAGTCTTATAGTATATTAAGGCATGGTTGAATCAATGATTCTACTTGAAGGACTTGGGAGAGGAAGCATATATCTTTGGGTTCAAGATGCATTGTGATAAATCCAATAGATTTTTGGGCCTAAGTCAAAGTACATTCATTGACACGATACTGAAGAGATTTAGTATGGAACAATACAAGAGGGGACTTTTTCCAACATCACATGGAATTCACCATTCCAATAAAATGTGTCCTCTAACTCATGAGGAAAGAATGATAGTTTAAAGGACTCCATATACATCATAAATTTGGTAAATCATTTATTCTATGATATATAATAGGCTAGATGTCGCCTACATATTGAGTTTTGCGGTCAGATATCAAGCTGACCCAGGTGAACGCTATTGGATGGCAGTCAAGACTATCATAAAGTATCTGAGACGTACAAAGGATATGTTTATAGGTTATGGAGGAGAAGAGTGACTAGTCATCAATGGATATAAATATTATAGTTTCCAGACTAATCAAGATGACATGAAGTCACAAATGGGATACATCTTCACTTTGAATGGAGGTTCTGTGAGCTGGAAGATCTCAAAGCAGAGTGTGGTCTTAGATTGTACAATGGAGTCCGAGTATATTACAGCTTCTGAGAAAGAAAAAGAAGAAGATTGGATGTATGTATTCATCTAGGAGATGGGTGTGGAACCTAGAAGTAAATATCCCATCACACTCTATTATGATAATAATGTAGTATTGTATCTTTCAAAAGATCCATGGTCACATCAGTGGATGAAGCACATAAATTAGAAGTATCATCTCTTAAAAGATTATCGCAAAGAGGTAAAGTTTCTGTGAGTAGTATTTCTATGCTTGAAAACATGGTGGAACCCATGAATAAATCCTTGATTCAGCATAATCATGATCATCATTTTAGTTTTAGTAGAGTGAAATTCATTGGTAGTTGGCTCTAGTACACTAACTCTTACATGATAAAGAAAGTGATTGTTACCCAAAATGATGCATTATATTTGAATTGTTGTTATACGGGGAATATAAATTCATAAAATAATCATATATGATATAATAAATATTATTACTATTCTTATATAAGTTAATAATTTGTTTAAAACCATTATAAAGAAGTTGCAAACACATAATAAGAGTATCGGACTTACGGTAATGGATTTCATCTCATTTTCATTTCATTGATCCATTATTGAAATGTTTTGCACTGAGTTACTTTTATGAGGTTTGTGTTCTATCTTTTGATTATTTATAATTATTCTCTTTATTTTAAAGATATTATATTATTTCTCTCATGTTAATTATTCGTAGATCAATTTTACTCATTCAATATGGTTATCTGATAATGAATATTATTTATTTTGGTTATTAAATATGAGAAATACATTGGATTAGCAATGAGTGGTGGTGCCCATACATTATATAGCTCTTCAATGCATCAATAGTATATCATGAGAAGAATAAGTTGGCCAAATAGGTTTATACCCCTAGTTTTAAATCGTCTTGTTAAAGGTTTTGACGACAACAAGTTTTCATATTCCTGAGACATGAGGTCCTTAAATAATTTATTTCCCTCATTTAGTATCAATAATTATTTAACCACATGATTTTTTTGTTGATACATCTATGGATGTAGTTTATCATTTGTTATTGGTTTATGGCATGTGATTCATTTACTTACTTTCCATATTATTTATCCCTTATCTAGTTATGCAAATGTAATGTGGGTGTATTTATTTACCTATCTATATAGATTGATTCATTATTGTATCTGTTGTACTTACCCATAATAATCATTCAAGCTCAACATTATTATGTTTCTGTCCCTGAGTTATGAATAAGAGAACATTGATTAATATTTCAAATATGTAGTTTTTTTCAATTTTTGTGTAGCATGTTTTATTTTATTTTTTCCAATGTACTATGGGTATCATGTGTGTAATATACATTTCCAAGGGTGATAAACTATACGGTCCTCCTGGATTTGTTTCCTTGTAATAATTCCAATGAAATTTAATAATTCACGGGCTTCCTATTATTTGAGTTTGGGGAATTACATGATGAAATAATTCATCATATCCATATAATATTTTAATATCTAAATTTTACTAAGAAATTATTCTTATATTGCATCCATCTCAACACATAGTAATTTTGGTAGAGAATCATCCCAATCATAATAGTTGTGATTCTTGGATATTTCAGTGGATAACCACTTATCCAAATCCATTATATGGATCCAATCAACTCAATTCCTTTGGTATCCTAATAATTAATGCATCCCTTAAAATGTTACTTAATAAAAATTCCAAAACATTTTAACACCAAAAAATCTAGGGGTACCCATTTAATCATGGAACTACCTATATGGAAAATCCAGATTCAATCATTACTTCCACGTACTATAAAAGATAATCCACAACATCCTTTTATTAAAAAAACTAGTCTATTGAATGTTTGATGTATTCCTATGTTTTTTAATATAAGGAATCTCATCCTTAGTATTTTATGGATTTTATATATATTAAATTGTCATAATTTTAATATACACCGTATTCATATTTATTTTATAACTATTATATCATATGTAATATTTTTCTTCACATTTTTTTGTATATACATTATTCCATTATTTATGTTTTTTGAATCCCTATCACAACCACCAAATTATTATGTTCATATCATGTTAATGTGTAACTCTATAAAAAACCTACAAATTTTTATGACTCACATGAAAAAAATAAGCTAATTATATCAATAACTATCAAAATTCATCATATGCATAAGGTGTATAATATATTCTTGTAAAGGAATACAATTGTATGAGACTGAAAATATCAACATGATTAAACCCATAGCAATAAATATCCAACCATATTCAATTTTCTATCCAAAGAATAGAACTCTAGGATGGTGGGTAGTTTGACCCCAGGTCCCTCTCCCCAAGGATACATTGCTCAAGATAGAATTCAATTAATTGTAATTTTAATAAATAATCTGAATAAGATATATTAAACAACTATTTTTAATCTTATAACTCATAATAAAAACCATGTTAATGGTATATGAAAAATAAATTTGTTGATATATAAACTATCATGGCATAATAGGCTATATTCCAGAAGTAGTTTAAAAATTAATCAAAATCATACACAATATTCAAATTTCATAGAATTTAATTTAAAAATGTATAATTAAGGAATTTAAAAAATAAATAAATAAATAAATAAATTCTAAAACCTCAAACATTTATTAACTATTCATAAATATAAACTAACTATAAACAATTTTTATATTAGCTAAAACCCTAATATATACACTCTACATTCAAAAACAATATAAACTCATTTAAATTATCAATATATGGAATTTAAAATATTATTTTAACATTTAATAGTATTATTCATCCAAAAAATTATGTATTCTAAATAATATCATTAAATAAAGATTTCATTTTAATTTGACAAATTTCAAGTTATTTAATTATGAAAAATTCCAAAATATAAACATAAAATCCGTTATATTATTCTCTTTATTTTAAAGAAATTAAACCTTTATAGATTATTTCTTGTGATTTTTAAATTATATTAAATTATATCTAATATAGAAAAAGTATTTCAAAAAAACCATTAATATTAGTGAAAAAAACATACAAATTTAATTGATTAATTAAAAAATATATATAATTAAATAAATAAATCCTTATAAATTAAAACATCCCAAAATATTTTTTGTAATTATTTAAAAAAAATTATAAACCGTGGAAATATTTTAATAAATAAAACCACTTTTTAATAAAATTCTTTTTTTATACACATAGGTTCCCTTGACAACATGATGGTAACGTCTTTGTGACCTTAATAAAAGGATACTACATAAAAGAAAACACACTAGTACCATCACATATATTTACTAAATGTAATTAAAGTAGTAGTTAACTTCACATAGATCCAATATTTGTATGTTACATTAATGTTACAAATAAATATCTCTACTTCATGAAGGCAACACCATAACTACACTTATGTAGCTCAAGAGATAAATAGATTTAATCAAAACCATTATTCTTCATTTCCACTTATTATTTTCACAAAATCAAATGAAAAAAACAGATTTGATTATTCAAAAAACTAGCTTTGATACCACTAATATGTTTTATTTTATAATTTTCTGATTATTGGTTGTGTAAAACAACCAAAAACACTGGAAATCTATCCTCATGAAATAAAACTTGTAAAATACCAAAACAATAGTGTACCTGGAAATCATGAGATGATTCATCCTTGAGTAGATTGATTTTTCAATAACTACTAGCTTCCCAAGAACACTTATTTGAGATCTGTCCTCTATTTGATATAATTTATAGTTATAGTAAATTAGGAAATCATGTTATTATATTTGTATTTATATTTTCACAGCATCAACCAAAGCTAAAATTTAAAAAATAATAGAATAATACAAATGAATTGTTTCTTAAAAAACTACCTCAATTATTTAAATGTTTAGCATTATAGTGGATTCCAAAAATTTAACAAAGTGTAAAATGTTACATACTGGATATGTAGGAAAATTATTTTACATATCATACATGCTCATTAGGTTCTTTTAAAATTGAAATGTAAAAAAATAACATATGAATATCAACCCACAAAAAATATTTTATGTATCGAATCTTGGAAATTTGGAATACTCTACTATATAACATATCAACTATACTAGGTAATATTTTGTTTTTAATTAATTCACATAATGTTTCAGACTCCAAAATGTTTTTTATGATTTTATATACACTGAAAAATATGTTACCTATGAAATTTATTGAGAAAAATATCATATGTGTTGAGATTTATTAAAAATATCAAAAAAATAAATATTTCTCATATTTTTTTCTTCAAATATATATTATGTTTGAACATTATATTTCAAAATATGCTACGTATGAACATCATGTCCTAAAAAATCATCCATATCACACATAGAGATAAAATTCAACACAGTATAAGAAAATATCAATTCCAAATTTAAATTTAAACTACAAAAACAATTAAACCATGAAATTATAGGCATCAAAAGAATAATTAAAAATGTATTCCAATTATTAGTATTATAGATAAAAAGCATAGAAGTTGGAAATATTAAATTTAGAATCCCTAAATCTTTTATAGTAACATCAAAATACTATTTCCATTAATGTATCACCATAATACGACATAGTTATTATCATAAAATATATAAAAATTAAATCAAATGTATTTTAATCTATTTAGAAAAATACTATTTTCCTATAGAATTTAATAGAATTTTATTTTCCACTAATAATGATCTAATTTAATTATTTATCAATGAAAACAAATTTTATCTTTAAAAAAATAATTTCATAAAAATTTATGTTGAAAACATGAATTTAAATAATTACACATCCCATATCCTCTTCTATTCCGGAGCATTGGTTTTCCAGTGTAAATGTTATTTGATTGATGGATAATTACTCTATGTAAGAATATTGTCATGAATCCATGGCCTCTACTTCCAACAACATGGTACCATCTAGGGATGTGATCAATGATTCACCACCTACCTCTAAAAAATGTGTTCCACCCCATCCAGTACATTATAATTTGATATTGATAACACATAAGTTAGCTATGAGTAATCAATTAAAACCTCATTCATTCTGTACTATATGATGGAGTATGTGCTAAATGTCAAAAGTATATCTTATCAATGAGGCCCTTACATGGACTGATGTCCCCATACATTAATCATTATATTAGAAAAGTAAAGGGTGTTGTGTTATCTCTTTCCCATAATCCACCTAAAGCTATCATGACAATATTCAATGATTAATTTATTACCCCATTACAGAATCAAAATGAAAATATATATAATGAAATTATATAGCTACTAATGGAAAGTACTCCCCTTCATGTTGATTTTTAGTCTATATATTTACATTAACAGGTTAAGAAATATATAACGTTAGTACATTTTACTAAACACATATGTGGTTAATCTATGTATATTTTCCCCTATGGTGAAATGTTATCATCCTAATATAGTTGTCCTCTTTGTACTGAAGAACCCTACTGTAGCGCCCCAACCAGAGAAACCAAGAGTTGATGAATAAATTTATTACATTGGAATTATTATATGGAATAAAATCCCGATGGATCAATCAGTTTAGTAGTTTTGAAGAAACAATATACATACATGTAACTCATTTTACATTGGGAGAAGAAAACACCATATAATACATAACATGTAATGACCCGAGAAAAACCATGTTTTAATTTTTTTGACAAGTTTTCTTTTCAATGTCACTCTTTAAGTGAACCAACAAACAACTAATAAGGTATTAATAATAAAATGCATCAAATGGATTGAAAATTCCTTTTATTCAAATAATAAACATTTTGGCTCCAACATTGATAGACCAAACAAGAAGGTAAATTAACCGAAAATCCCAACTAGGAACCCAATTACAATAATGGGGAGACCGCTTAAAACCACTAGGAGCCCAAGAATGCGATAGGGGTTTCGACCGTCCATCATAATAAAGACGAGGATGGCCGAAGCCACTAAAACCATGCTTAGAACCAAGGGGATCACATGAACCATCTTTCCTTTTCTCCTTCGGTCTCTTGGAGTAAAAGACACCCCGAGACCAGACCCTTTTTATAAGCACCCTGATCTGACCGTTGAACCTCAAACTGCTATAAATTTGACCGTTGGTTTCCCCAAGAATCTTATGTTTTATTTTGACCGTTGGTTCCTTCTATCCTCTAAGTTTTTTTTTGACCATTGGAAATAGGATGGCTTACCCCTGGAAGGTTCAGATTATTAACTTTCTTCAAAATGACATCAATGTTAATTTAGTTAATTTATCTCTTGATTTCCCAAAATGATAATTTTATTTTATGTTTCTAAACGGCCAAACTTAATATTATTATTTTTCTTCCACTATACATATTAATTTGAACAATTAAACTTTTAATTTCTAAATATATTAAACCTGGTGGATTTTTACTTTATGAGTTATATATATTACAACAAATTAGATATATTATTTCTCTTATAATTCAACCTTAATTAACTAATTTGGAAACTTTTTCAAATTATGGTTTTATTTACAAATTTCGCATCTTTAAGCTTACACAAATACTTTTAAGAAACCTATTTCGTTTTCTTTTCTTAAAGGAGTGTATCCAAATGTTTGCATGAAATTATAAATTAAGGTAATTATTATGCAATTCACCAAAGGAAAAATAAATAAACAAATAAACAAATATATATATATTATGTTGAATAAACCAATGTTTTCTTTGATCGATTAAATGAACCTCTGGTTTCCAAATATAATAATAAAAGATCAATAATTAAGGTTTAAAAAAAATATACTTAATATAATAAGGTTAATAAAAATTATTGGTATTTTAAAATAGAATATATATATATAGACATATGTTTATATAATAACATGTTTTGATTAAATCATTTTATAATTTTTTATTGACCAATGATTTTTATTAAAATAATAAAAGTCAGTTTAATAATTGATTTTTTTTATTTTTATTATTAAAAACAATGTTATAATAAATTAATAATAATATTAATAAAATGTGTTTTAAAGAAATGTAGGAACCTCATTTTTAAACCCGCAGCGAACCCATGCCATCCGATCATATCCCCTTGATTGCGGCCGTTGATTTCTTTTAATGTCGCGCCAATTCTGGGCCACCCGATCAATCTCCTTTTAATCCTAACTGTCCACTGTTTCTCGCATTCTCTTCCCCGCGGATTTTTCTTCCACCTCGCGCCCGCGGTTTCTTCTCCTTCCTCACGTCGTTGGACCAGTAGATCGTAGGGTGCCTCATTTTTCTTCACCTAGGTCGGCGAGTGGACCCAAGCCGCTCCCTGCTTTCCACGAGCCAACACAGACCCTCTCCCTCGGATACCCTCCTTGATTGTGGGTCTTCGTCTTCTTCTTTTTTATAAACACGGTTGCACCGAAGGCCGGTAGTTTTCACCGGACTTCCTTGATCTCTCCAGCTTCGGACCTCTTCGCTGCTCCATTTTCCTATCCTCCTCTCCGATCTGGTAAGGGTTTTGTTCTGTTTTTTTCTTTTTCCCTTAAGTTTTCTTAAGCTTCGATTTCATATATATAAATATATACGAGTTATATATATATACGTGTATATCTTCTGTATTTTACACCATCAGATCCTCTTACCTCGTCTACTTCTACTCTCCGAGCAATGTAAGAATCAGGTTTTCATTTCGGTTTGGTTTTGTCAAGTTTGGGTTTATATAAATATGTACATATGTATATATATATATGATATATGATATAGATATATACATCTCTAGTATGTGTGAACCTGAAGACCCGGATATTGGGTAAGGGGAAAGTCCTCCTCATCGCCTCCTACTATTTATGTAAGTTTTATATAGTTATACATTTGTTGTATAATTGTGTATAAAAATATACGAGACCATATAAACCTGTTTTTACTATTCCTAGAACCGATCTTGTCAGCCCCTTTGTGAAAACCTAAAATTGGGAGTAAGGGTTCGAAGGTTCTGTTTTTGTTTGGGTGTGGGTTCTTACTTTTCACACCTTGTGTTTATATACCTATGTATATATATATATATTTATATACACATATGTATAAGATTATAAATGCAAGTATACAACCTTTCCTCAATGTTTATGACCCTGATTTTTTCTTTCTTCTATAAAAAAAGGGAGATTGTGAGTAATTGAATGAATGGGTAAAATTATGCTAGTTAATGAAGTATATTGTTATATATATACATTCATATATGTGTATATACATGAATATGAACTTAGTGTCCATGTTTTTCAATTTATTACAATATAGCATGATGAAGTTTATGGGTTGGTTGGATTTCAAAATCATTCTTGAAGTTGAGAATTTTCATTTATCACTGCTCTGGATAAATCAGGATTTTTGCTTTGTGAAAATGGTTATTATGGACTCCTTGAAATTTTATGAGTGCATACATGTATTCATAAGTATGTACTCATGTTAATTTAAAGTGCTAATAAAATATTTTACACATTTATATACATTATTTCCCCAATATAGACTTAGTTATGCACTTTGAAACCCCAACTACCTGTATTAAACACCCATGATATTCATTTATCATCATATGTGTAAGTTATGAACGACCATGCTTCAATTGAGTATTATGATGTTATAGAATGTTAAGTGTTATGTTCATTTTTTTTAAAACCCATGTTTTCAAATTTTAAGATAACTTTTTATGTGAACGAAGCTTTAGCATGCATGTCATAATGTTTTTAATGATTAAACTGTTTTCATGTTATGAATATGTATGTGAAAATGGGTTTTAGTTATGAATGTATGGAACCCTATGAATGAATGACCATTTCAAGATATGTGAGGGATGTATAGGACTTACATGTGACAGGTGCGCCCGGAATTATATAGCGCAACAAGAATGATGTGACGGGTGAACCAGGAATTATACTGCGCTCCAATGCATTGGGTAAAGCAGGAGTCTCAGGAGACAATTATGTGTGACGGCCTTGGCAGTTAGCCTTGGCTTGAGCTAAGGAAATGGGGTGGGCAGTGAGCCTTGACCCTTTAAGTATGTTTTACGGTCTTGACGAAAGGTCTTGACAAAGTCCAGTATTATACATTCCCTCTGCATGTAATGATAAAGGTTAACCAGGGGTTAGTTCAACTAACAGGACAACCCCTATTTGAAAGCTCCCATGACCATGAGAATGCAATTTATGTGTCAAGAACTATTTTTCTTATGGTAAACTGTTATATGATCTTTTTTTTCATGAACCATGATATGCATGTTTTCCCTGATTATCCATATAATTATTTTATAATTAAAGAAACCTTGTTTGAATTTTATGCATTGTTTATCTTTCCTATGTTGCGCTCTCTGATCATGTTTACTTTAATGATTATTTCATGTACGTGTTTTTTTTTTGTGCAAGTTGTTTTCAATGAATGATGGATTTCATGTTTTAAGAAAAGATAATGTTTTGTTTTGGAAAAGTGTTTTATTCTCCTCTAAAGGACTTCTTTGAGAAAAGATTTTCTAAAAATGTTTTAAAACCCCTTACTGGGCATTTTTGCTCACCCTATGTTTTCGTTTAAAATCTTTCAGGCATGGTTGGTACTAATGAAGTCAATCATAAGCAGCTGGTTTCCCAGAATCCTGAGCCTTGTGATCTTCTGTAGTAATAAGACATGATATTTAATTTGTAATGATGTAATGTTATGTATATCATGTCTCATTAAGCACCCTGTGTTTGGGGGTCGCTACAGTTGGTATCAGAGGATGGGTTTAGTAAACTCTGGAAAACCAGGTGATATAAATATATTGATAAGACTAACTAAGTAAAAATGTTATAACTTTCAGATGGCTGATGTACCTACCGACCTTTTGTCACTTCCCACTGAGGCTCTAGAGAACATTATATCTATAGCTAGCCATGAGAACATTCTTAATTATTCCCAAATTTGCATGACGTGTAAGCACCTGTATGGCATGTCAAACTCACCTAGGGTTCTTAGTCTCCACCGGGGATCGGGGATGGATTATCTCTTAATGATGATGACCCAATTTCCCTCTTATGCACGTCGGGGAAGGTATAACGAAGGACTCTTCTGAGTGTTCACAACTGGAAAGGAATTTGGCATAATGCTTGATAACCCTTTTCAAGAAGCTGCTGCTGCTGGAGACCTCCGAGCGGCTTACCTGTGCCAGATTTTGCACTATGGCTTCTGGGGCTAGTTCACGGACTTTGGAGAGTTGGAAAATGAGTCCAAATGTGTGTCTCTTAGGCAAGAAGTGTACATCGATGTCCCCCCAACTCCATACCCCTCACGCTAAAATCAGGAGGCGTTATAAATGTTCCCATGAGTTTAGTCATGTCTGTTCATCCTGTGAGTGGTTTGAAGAGTTAGGAAGTTTTTCCACTCTTTGTGGCATACGTCTTGTAAACTCCGACCTTTCCGTGTAAACTTTTTCATAAATGGAAGTTTCTTGATTCCTTTCATGTCTCCACTTTATCAATGTTGTTATGAGTTTCCCTTCAATGTTTTATTTCAGATGGCTAGTCAAACGAACTTCTCATCCCTACCCGACGAGCTAGTAGAATTCATCTTGATCAAATCATGCACGGTGGATTACCCATCCTTTCTCCACCTGCGAGGGTCCTGCCAGCATTTGCTCGATCTAGAAAACGGTCCAGAGATCCTTCGCCTATGTCAAGTGGATGACCGTGTCATTAACCTCGTTTCCATGGCTCAACTCCCCTGCTATAGGCGAAGGGGAAGGTACCATGATTGCCTGTTTCAGTGTTTCACTCTGGCACAGAACTTTTCTGTCAGAGCATGCTTCCTCGTGGCCGCCCAGGAAGGCCAGCTTAGTGTAGCCTTCATGTTCCAAGTCCTGAATCTTAGTCTCCTCAACCACGCCATCCCTCTCGACTACGTCGAGCGTGATGTGTCCAGAAGAGTTATCAAGGAGTTTATCTACTCGGACATTTCCGAGCTTTGCATCGCATGAGCATCCATTTGGAAGCCCGTGTGCAGTACGCACGAACAGGAGTTCAAGGAGTACTGTTCGAGGTGCATCTGGGCTAGGGAAATGGAAGATTTGTGTGCCATCTGCGGTATCCCGTTAACCGAGTCGGATCCACTATTTCGGTAGTGTTCTATGTTTGGGGTTTCAGTTGTTCTTTTTTTTATGATAGAATTGCGAGGGCATAATTCTTTGAAAGGGGAAGTGATGTAACGACCCGAGAAAAACCATGATTTGATTTTTTTGACAAGTTTTCGTTTCAATGTCACTCGTTAAGTGAACCAACAAACAACTAATAAGGTATTAGTAATAAAATGCATCAAATGGATGAAAAATTCCTTTTATTCAAATAAGCAACATTTTGGCTACAACATCCATTGACCAAACAAGAAGGTAAATTAACCCAAAATCCCAACTAAGAACCCGATTACAATAATGGGGAAACCGCTTAAAACCACTAAGAGCCCAAGAATGCAGTAGGGGTTTCGAGCGTCCATCATAATAAACATGAAGATGGCCGAAGCCACTACAACCGTGCTCAGCATCAAGGGGATCACACGAACCATCTTTCCTTTTCTACTTCGGTCGTTTGGAGTAAGGGACACCCCGAGACCAAACCCTTTTTATAAGCACCCCGATCTGACCGTTGATCCTCAAACGGCTATAAATTTGACCGTTGGTTTCCCAAAGAATCTTATGTTTTATTTTGACCGTTGGTTCGTCCTATCTTTTAAGTTTTGTTTTGACCGTTTGAAATAGGATGGCTTACCCCTAGATGTTTCGGAAAATTAACTTGCTTCAAAATGACATAAATCTTAATTTACTTAATTTATCTCTTGATTTCCCTAAATTATAATTTTATTTTATGTTTCTAAATGGTGAAAATTAATATTATTGTTTTTCTTCCACTATACATATTAATTTGAACGATTAAACTTTTACTTTCTAAATATATTAAACCTGGTGGATTTTTACTTTATGATATATATATATTGCATCAAATTAGATATATTATTTCTCTTATAATTCGAGATTTATTAACTATTTTGGTAACTTTGTCAAATTATGGTTTTATTTACAAATTTTGCATCTTTAAGCTTACACAAATACTTTTAAGAAACCTATTTCGTTTTCTTTTCTTAAAGGAGTGTATCCAAATGTTTGCATGAAATTATAAATTAAGGTAATTATTATGTAATTCAGCAAAAGAAAAATAAATAAATAAATAAACAAATAAATATATATTATGTTGAATAAACCAATGTTTTCTTTGATCGATTAAATGAACCTCTGGATTCCAAATCTAATAATAAAAGATCAATAATTAAGGTTATAAAAAAAATATACTTTATATAATAAGGATAATAAAAATTATTGGTATTTTAAAATAGAATATATATATATAGATATGTTTATATAATAACAGGTTTTGATTAAATCATTTTATAATTTTTATTGACCAATGATTCTTATTAAAATAATAAAAGTTAGTTTAATAATTGAATTTTTTTTATATTTAATAATAAAAATGATGTTATAATAAATTAATAATATTATTAATAAAAGGTTTTTTTAAAGAACTGTAGGAACCGCGTTTTTAAACCCTGGGTGAACCCAGGCCGTCCGATCCTCTCCCCTTGATCGCGGTCGTTGATTTCATTTAATGTCGTTCCAATTCTTGGCCGCACGATCTATCTCCTTTTAATCCTAACTATCCGTTGTTTCTCACATTCTCTTCCCCGCGGCTTTTTCTTCCACCTCACACCCGCGGTTTCTTCTCCTTCCTCACGTCGCCGGACCAGTAGATCGTAGGGTTCCTCGTTTTTCTTCACCTAGGCCGGCGAGTGGACCCGAGCCGCTCTCTGCTTTCCACGAGCCGACACAGACCCTCTCCCTCGGATACCCTCTTGCTTGTGGGTCTCTGTATTTTTTTTAAAAAAAACCCATGTTGCACCGAAGGCCGGTAGTTTTCACCGGACTTCCTTGATCTCTCCAACTTCGGACCTCTTCGCTGCTCCGTTCTCCTATACTCCTCTCCGATCTGGTAAGGGTTGTGTTCTGTTTTTTTCTTTTTCCCTTAAGTTTTCTTAAGCTTTAGTTTCATATATATAAATATATACGAGTTATATATATATATATATTCGTGTATATCTTCTATATTTTACACACTCAGATCCTCTTGCCTCGGCTACTTCCACTCTCCGAGCAAGGTAAGAATCAGGTTTTGATTTCAGTTTGGTTTTGTCAAGTTTGGGTTTATATAAATATGTAGATATGTATATATATATATGATATATATATATATACATCTCTGGTGTGTGTGAACCTGAAGACCCGAATATTGGGTAAGGGGGATGTCCTCCTCATCGCCTCCTAATTTTTATGTAAGTTTTATATAGTTATACAATTGTTGTATAATTGTGTATAAAAATATACGAGACCATATAAACCTGTGTTAACTATTCCTAGAACCGATCTTGTCACCCCCTTTGTGAAAACCTAAAATTGGGAGTAAGGGTTCGAAGGTTCTGTTTTTGTTTGGGCACGGGTTCTTACTATTCAGACCTTGTGTTTATATATGTATGTATATATATATATATATATATATATATATATATATATATATTTATATACACATATGTATAAGATAATAAACGTGAGTATACAACCTTTCCTCAATGTTTATAACCCTGATTTTTCCTTTCTTCTATAAAAAAATGGAGATTTTGAGTAATTGAATGAATGGGTGAAATTATGCAAGTGAATGAAATATATTGTTATATCTATACATAAATATATGTGTATATACATGAATATGAACTTAGTGTCCATGTTTTTCAATTTATCACAATATAGCATGATGAAGTTTATGGGTTGGTTGGATTTCAAAATCATTCTTGAAGTTGAGAATTTTCATTTATCATTACTCTGGATAAATCAGGATTTTTGCTTTGTGAAAATGGTTAGTATGGACTCCTTGAACTTTTACGAGTGCATACATGTATTCATAAGTATGTAATCATGTTTATTTAAAGTTCTAATAAAAGATTTTACACAATTATATACATGATTTCCCCAATATGGACTTGGTTATGCACTTTGAAACCCCAACTGCCTGTATTAAACACCCATGATATTCATTTATCATCATATGTGTATGTTATGAACGACCATGCTTCAATTGAGTATTATGATGTTATGGAATGTTAAGTGTTATGTTCATTTTTTTTTAAAAACCATGTTTTCAAATTTTAAGATAACTTTTTATGTGCACGGCGATTTAGCATGCATGTCATAATGTTTTTAATGATTAAACTGTTTTTATGTTATGAATACGTATGTGAAAATGGGGTTTAGTTATGAATGTATGGAACCCTATGAATGAATGACCATGTCATGATTTGTGAGGGATGTATAGGACATACATGTGACGGGTGCGCCCGGAATTATATAGCGCAACAAGAATGATGTGACGGGTGCGCCCTGAATTATACAACGCTCCAATACATTGGGTAAAGCAGGAGTCTCATGAGACGATTATGTGCGACGACCTTGGCAGTTAGCCTTGGCTTGAGCTAAGGAAACGGGGTGGGCAGTGATCCTTGACCCATTATGTATGTTTTACGGTCTTGATGAAAGGTCTTGACAAAGTCCAGTATTATAAATTCCCTCTGCATGTATTGATAAAGGTTAACCAGGGGTTAGTTCAACTAACAGGACAACCCCTAGTTGAAAGCTCCCATGACCATGAGAATGCAATTTATGTGTCAAGAAATAGTTTTCTTATGGTAAACTATTAGATGATCTGTTTTTTTCATGAACCATGATATGCATGTATTCCCTACTTAGCCATTGAATTCTTTTAGAATTAAAGTAACCTTGTTTTATTTTTATGCATTGTTTATCTTTCCTATGTTGCGCTCTCTGATCATGTTTACATTAAAGCTTATTTCAAGTACGTGTTTTTTTTGTGCAAGTGGTTTTCAAAGAATGATGGATTTCATGTTTTAAGAAAAGATAATGTTTTGTTTTAGCAATGTTTTTTATTCTATTTTAAAGGACATCTTTGAGAAAGGATTTTCTAAAAATGTTTTAAAACCCCTTACTGGGCATTTTTGCTCACAGTACGTTTTCGTTTAAAATTTTTCAGGCATGGTTGGTACTAATGAAGTCATCAGAAGCAGCTGGTTTCCCAGAATCCTGAGCCTCGCGATCTTCTGTAGTAATGAGACATGATATTTAATTTGTAATGATGTAATGTTAAGTATATCATGTCTCATTAAGCACCCTGGGTTTGGGGGTCGCTACATAACATAACCTAATAAACTTCATCATTGAAAACACAATAGATGATATATTCTTCACAAAATATGGGAGGAAAATAAATGAAAGTGGTGATATCAATTGATTAGTAAGGGTTAAATATAGTGGAAGCATGAAACAATAATAATTTAATCATAAAAAATTATACATTATCAATATGGCTTGGTGAATTATTACAAAATACACACTATCTATAAACTGAGAGAGAAAATGATTATATAGGTTTATTCATAGTGAAAACCTACTATAATGTGATAATTGAATTCTAAATAAATCTATTTCTTATTATTTTGACATCTAGTATTTGGAACATGAACCATCATACCATCTAGATGGTTTAAGTTTGTGTATAGAAACTCATTGGCTTATGTTTTAGAAACAAACTCGAAGGGTATGTCACCAAATGTTTTGTCCCATGAGACATGTTGATGCATCGAGGGGATATAGAGGGTCGATACCATAATATAAAGTAGAAATTATTCTTATACAAAGGTTTAATTTCAGAATAATATTCCTTATCAATTTATATACTGAGTAGAGGATACAAATTTATCAATATTTCCACATTTAAGACAACATTCAGAATTAACATCATATTTAAAAGGTTATACGACTAAAAAATAATCATATACCTTATAAAATAATATCGATACTTAAACGAAATTAAATTTCAAGTGAAAAATAATCTCCAAGGTGAATTAGATACACCACATAAAGATTCATACGTGCAAAATACAGATTAATTCTCAATGAAACTAAAATTGAGATGAAGTCCCTTAACACATTGTAATCAAACGAATCTCATGAAAACAATTTAATAATCATAAAATGAATCATTAAATATTATGAATATAAAAGGAAACATGATACTATATATAAAATGGAATCATACTTAAACCAAATAAAAGAAATTTGTGGCGAACAATGGAAATCCCATGGAAGTAGAAGTGAGGTGAGAAACTCATTACCTTATGCCCGAATATGTTCTCCACTTGATCTTAATATCATGAATAATATGATTAAATAAATAAATCAAATAATTAATTAATATATATAAATGAATTTGATTTATTTTAATTTTATTAATTCTATTTATTGCCTTTGGGTGAGTTATAAGTTATAAATTTATTTCTCGAGAGAATTTGTTTCCTTGGTTTTCATGATCGACATACTTGTGTTTGAGTATAGAAGTTCCTGTTGAATGGATATAATTCTTCAAAATTGAATTTATATATTATTAATGAATATAAATATGTGTAAATTGTTAAATAAAAAAAATTTAATACATGTTATGGGGATGAATCACTTGATATGTAATTTAGCAATAATCATTTATATTATTATGGTGGTTATTGATCATAACAAACTCATTTTGTTTTATCATTTATATTTATGTAAATATTTTACTTATAGAACATAAAAATGGTTATATTTTAATTTTAAAATCTCTCTAATCCATTAAAATAGTTTCATGAATATCTTTGAAGAATAAATTGAAGAATGAAACTTTATCATCAATGAATGTTGTAAATTGACTCCTCCAAGACGATGATTCTGTTTATAAAATAAAAGAGGGAGACTAAGGATATTGATGATTTATCTTCCATTAATGTGATATAATTATAGTATATAGATTATACGAGATTTATTATGATTATTTGGATTGAGTATGTGAGGATATAAAAATATAATTAGAAAAATTGTAATGAAATTAAATGAAAAAGGATGAAGATTTACCTATTAAAATAACCTCCTTGAAGACCAACTTAAGGGAAAGGTTTCTTCTCTATTGGAAATGCCAACGGATCCTGGATGTGGGGAGGGACCGGGAAAAAGTATTTGGGAAGAACAATATGATTTTTCAAGGATTAGAGTAGTGAATAAAAGTCGGAGTGAGGGGTGGTTTTTATACTGGAGTAGAGAAGTGATTTCTCATTATTTTATTCAATATTTTATTATTTTTCTCAATATAACAAATAGTATTGATTATTGTGACAGAAAATATAAATAATTTCTTGTGAGTTATAAAAAATCTCCATTTACATCATCCATGACTGAAGAATGATGTAAAAAGTCATTTATTTAGCATATTTTGTAAATTAGTGAATTTCATTATTCACCAAAATTTCATGTATTTCATAAAAATCATAAATAATGACCATAATCATTTTTTTATGTGTAGAATTCAAAAATGACAACCATTTTATGAAAATAATTTTCTATATATGAGAAATTTAATTTTAATGTTAATTTCATTTTAATTTTTCTAGAAGAATTAATTTTTAAAATTATAACTACTTTTATAATGCCCTAAAAATTTATCTATGATCTCATTAGATTATCCTAAAATCATAGAAGGGAAAAAAATTATTTAGGAATAAATTAATTGAAAATTAATTTTATTTTAAATAATTTTATTAATTATAAAATTATAATTAAATATTTATTTCTCACAAAAATAAAAACATTTAGTTATTAATTTTTAAAATATTCAATTTAATTTAAAAGGTTCCTAAATTGTATTTATAATTCCATTGGTGACATTAGTATTCATAAGGGTACATTAATATTCATGTGTGTAGAAATACTATTCATAAGGGTATGTTACAATTCACAACAACTATATTGATCCTAGGATACTCTAAATGTCTAAAAGATTACAATTGTGTATGTCCCTTTCTCAAAATTCAAATCACATATGTGGAAAATTTACGTTTAATATAATGGTTATAACAATATCTGATAGATAATGATGTTTTGTTTCATAGAGACTCATTTTTTCGTGCATTATATGCTATATAATGAGTTGAAATTATTTAAGAAGAAATGTACTATAAAATATTGGGGTGCAATGTTCTTCCCTCCTTCGGAATATTCATCTTCATAATTTTTCATTTATATATATAACAATATGTGGGTGGTTCCTTTTCATATTAGTGTTAGGTTAGCACATTTCTTGGAATATTTTATGGTTTATCCAAAGAACCTTTACCAGTCCAGTCATCTGATTTATAAATTCTTTCTCTCCTATGTCAAGAATCTTGATAGTCTCTTCATAGTATGAAAAATCAGCTTGAAGTTCTATTTCTTCATTGGCGAGTACATGTGTTTGGACTACCATGTACTTATTTGACAATGAAACATGGAACACATAGTGATATTTGGATAGACTTGGCGGCATCGATAAATTGTAAGTTACACCTCCAAATCATTCCAGAATATCAAATGGTCCGATGTACCTGGGGCTCAGTTTCACTTTCTTACCAAAACATAATACACCCTTCCATAGAGATACTTTTATAAATACATGATCTCTCACCTGAAATTACAAATACATTCTACACTTTTTAGAATAACACTTTTCCTACTTTCTTCTACTTAAATACATGCCTACATCATCCTTTCATTGTTGTAGTCCCTACAATAAGTTATGGGCCTATAATATTCCCCTCACCAAATTCATATCAAAAAGTTGGTGATCGATATCCCTTGCCATATAAAGCTTCATATAGCGATATTTGAATACTAGAATTGAAATTTTTTTATAGTCAAACTCCAACAAATGTAATTACCGGTCCCACTTACACTGAATGTCAATGTGAGAATGATCTCCACGTGTCTTCTAGTGTTTGAATAGTCTTTTCAGATTTTCTGTCGGTTTGGTGGTGATAAGCAATAATGAAATGAAGATCAATATCCAAATCCTTCTTAATAAATTTATATAATTTTGATGTAAATAGTGGATCTCAATTTGACCGAATCATTATAGGTGAACCATTATGTCTTATAACTTCATTAATATAGAGTCTTTCAAGGAAATCAAGTTGTAAATTATCTCTTGTAGAAAGGAAATGTTCTAATTTTTATAGATGATCGACAATTACCCAAATTACATCATAACATCAAGGTGTCCTTGGTTGTCTTGTGACAAAATCCATCATAATTTCATTCCTCTTCCATATAAGAATAGGTAGAGTTTGTATGTCTCTTATATGATGTTGTCTCTTAGCCATCACTGGTTGAAAAACTAGACACCTTGACACTTAATTATCAATTTTTCACTTTATGTTATCCCAATAAAAATGTTTTTTAGATCTATATACATATTGGTGCTACCATGTTATAGGGAAATTTGAGCTCTGATAATCTTCTAATAGTTCCCTTTTTATCTCATGTACAGATGAAACACATAACCTCTTTCCAAATTTCAGAACTCCAAACTCACACACAAAATATTCTAATCTTCCATCCTAAATGGATTTAATTTTATTTTGAAGGTTCTCATCATCAGATTGAGAGATTTGTTATCTTCTTCACAAAATATGGTTTAACAATAATTTTAAAAAGGAAAGATGTTTCCATTTCCATAAAAATTCCGGTATCTATCATTACTTGATCCATGAACATAAGTTCTCTCTTAATCCTCATTTGGGATAGAAGTCTATGATTTTTCCTAAATAATTCTCCTGTTACCTTATTTTCCTCTCATGGGTGGCTATGTATTGAAAAATAATAATCTTTTAGTAACTTGATCAATATCCATTGCGTCATGTTGAGTTATTTCTATGTAAATTTTTTTCCAAACTATTATGATATTTATATATCTCACATCTTTAACCATAGAGATAGTGTCTCTATATTTTCAGACAAAATATTGTAGATGTTAACTCTGTAACACCCCGAAGTTTTCAAAACTCTTAAATGAAAATTGGGAATTTTTTTTTTGTGCTTTTAAAGTTCTCTCTCTAAAACAATCAGAATGTAAAATATAAAAACACGTAACTTTTATTTAATGAACTCAACACTGAAGAGTCTTACATTTTTCGGATTACAAGGAAAACTCACTAACCAAATATTCCAACCAAGAACCCAATTACAATAATGGGAAGACTGCTTAAAACTACTAAGAGCCCGAAAATGCGGTAGGGATTTCGAGCATCCATCATAAGAAACATAAGGATTGCTGAAGCCACCGCGACCGTGCTCAACACCAAGGGGATCACACGAACCATCTTTGCTTGTCCTTCAGCCACTTGGGGTAAGGGACACCCGAGACAAAACCTTCCTTTCTATAAACACCCTAATATGGTCGTTACACCCCAAACGGCTATATTTTTGACCGTTGGGTCTCCTTATCCTCTATGTTGACCGTTGGACCTCAAACGACTATATTTTCGACCGTTGTTTTCCCAAAGTATCCAATGTTTTGTTTTTTTAACCGTTACCCAGGTAATGTTTAAATTCAGTTTTTGGTCGACATGTTAAAACTTATTAAGTATAGTTTTGAAATAATTGATAAGTGATATGTATTTTCTTTTATATATATAGTTGTAATTTATATATATATATATATGGTTTTGGTTTGTTAGCCTAAAATTTGATTAAATTTAAATTATTATAAAATTATCAATAAAACTAATTTATTTTTTTTATAAATTATATTTACGGTTAACATCTCATAAAAGTGTTAATGATGTATATTTACCCATTTACAAAATTTATTTATGAATTTCTTTATATAATAATAATAAATAAATAAAACTACACAATTATGTTCTTACTAAAACCTAATAATTTTGTTGCTTTAATTTTGACATTCTACCTATTTAGAGATAAACTTATTAATATTAAACACTTTCTTTTTGTTTCAAAAAAATCCGAATGTAATTTTTTTTAGTTTATTTATGAAATCATGAGTATATATGTTATTATACTTGAGTTCACTTTTTATTTTATGTATAAAACTTATATATGTGTATTTATATGTTTTGATAAAAAGAAATAGAGAAAAATGAAAATACAAATTATGTTTAAAATAAGGGTTTAATAGTCTAATATATAGGGGTATTAATAACCCTTGACTTAGGATAATAATAGTTTATTTATAAGGTTATATTAATGGTTTTATAATAGGTTTAATAAAATAATAAAATAACAGATTTTTTTAAAGATAAAAACTTAAAAAAAAGTGATAAGAGAATCGGGGGAGGGGAGGGCCGCGTGTTTAAAATACAAGGGTGAATCTGAGCCGTCTGATCCTCTCCCCTTGATCGCAGCCATCTGTTCCTTTTATCACCTCATCACGTCTTAGCCGTCCGATCCAGCTGTTTCTAATCCCGGCCGTTCGTTTTTTTTTCACATCTCCCTCACGCCCGCTGTTTTCTTCTTCCTCAGCGCGCCGCTGAACCAGTGTAGAGTAGGCCCTTGTTTCCTCCGCCCGAGCCGACAACCGTCACCCTCCATCTCTTTTTCTTCCACGAAGTCGGCGCCGCCACTTTAATGCCCATCCTCGGTTCCCTCAACGTCCCCCCCCCGGTTGCAGAGTCTTCTTCTTCCCCTTTTTTTTAACTCCCTGTTGCACCGAAGCTTCATTTTGGCACCCCAGCTCTCACGATCTCTCCGACCTCCGAGACTTCGTCGCCGCCTCGTGCTCTCCTCGTCCTCGTCGAGCAAGTAAGGGTTGAGTTCTGTTTTGAGTTTTTGTTTGAAGTTTCGTTTTATATATATATATATATATATATATATATATATATATATATATACGGGTTATGTGTGTGACTATCCATCCTGTGTTATACAACCGAAAATCACATGCCTCTTTGCCACATCTTCCTCATCTCCACTTCGAACTAAGGTAAGGGAGAAGACCGGTTATGGGTTCTGTTTGAGTTCGGTGTATATATATATATATATATTTACATGTTATATATTTTCGGTATGTACAAACCCTGTGCAAACCCGAACCTTGTGGACTTCCATCTTATCCTGAGGAACCAAATATTAGAAAAAGGAAATCATATCCTTCATTTCTTTTCATTTCCACGAGATTTTCAAAGTTATATAATTATGTTGTATAAATTTTTACAATATTATAAAGGACCATATAAACCAGTTTATACCAGCGTTCGCCTCTCCTTTTTATATAAAATATGTATGCAGGACCATATGAGACAATTCATAACTTGATGAGTTATCAAAATTATATATATATATATATACTCCGTTAAAATTTATTACTCCAAAGAACGATACAAAGACTATTTATAAACATGGTTATATATATGATGAAGATTAAGGAGTGGTTTAGTGTCAAAATAATCCCTCCAATTGAAAGTATCCATTTATCAGCGTTTTGACAATTCGTGCACTTTTTGTAAAAATGTGTGGCATGAACCCCCCCACCCCCCTTAAGAATTTATATGTTTCCAAGTGAGTGTGTTTTCAAAATTTCAGTTTCCAAAACCTTTTTATTTATTTATTTACCAGGACTTGGTTATATATATATATATTTATAGACACATAGGTTTCCAATAATTTTAATTGATGCTAAGCCAACATGTGTATCGCACCGGTGGACCAGCTTAACCTGAAAATTTAAGTACCCTCGCTGAAACTTATACTTGTAAAGAATGTGTTTTGCATGTTTAAAGATATGAACTATGAATTTATGGTTTTATTTAACATGATGAAATTTTACATGACAATCCGCCATGTTTAGTATTCCAGTTATTTTTGCATGTGCAAGAGTAAGTTGATTTAGTTTATTTTCGTCAATGTTTAATCTGAAGCCAATAGCCTAGTTCTTTTTACATCTACGTTATGATCCCCTTGAAGTCATGAATATGTATGTAAAAAGGAGTTTTGATTATGAATGTATGGAACCCCATGAGTGAATGACCAAGTCAAGATATGAGAGGGATGTATTGGGCTTAAATATTTATGGACGGGTGCGCCCGGGATTATACAGCGCTCCAATGCATTGGGTAAAGCAAGAGTCTCATGAGACGTCAAGTGAAACGGTCTTTGAGAATATCCTTGGCTCGTGCTATCAAGTGCAATGGTCTTGGAGAATATCCTTGGCTCGTGCTATCAAGTGCAACGGTCTTGGAGAATATCCTTGGCTCGTGCTATCAAGTGCAACGGTCTTGGAGAATATCCTTGGCTCGTGCTATCAAGTGCAACGGTCTTGGCGAATAGCCTTGGCTCGTGCTATCATGTGCAACGGTCTTGGCAAATGGCCTTGGCTCGTGCTACCATGGGAAACGGGATTGGCATTTGGCCTTGACCCGTACCAAAATTATGGTCATGGCATGAGGTCTTGACAACGTCTGGTATTATGCATCCCCTCTGCATGTAATGATAAAGGTTAACCAAGGGTTAGTTCAACTAACAGAACAACCCCTAGTTGAAAGCTCCCAAGATCATGAAAGTGTACTTTATGCAACAAGAACTACTTTCATATGGTAAATTGTTAGATGATCTACATTTTACTCATGATCCATGATATGCATGTCTTCCCCGTTTAGTCATATAATTCTTTTAGAAGTAAAGTAACTTTGTTTTAACATTATGCATCATTTATTCTTCTTATATTGCGCACTCTGATCATGTTTATATTTAAGCTCATTTCAAGTACGTGCTTCTTTGTGCAAGTGGTTTTCAATGAAAATGGATCTCATGTTTTAAGAAGAGATAATGTTTTAGATTTATCAAAGTGTCTTATTTTCTTCAAAAAGGTCTTCTTTGAGAAAGGATTTTCTTAAAATGTTTTTTTAAAACCCCTTACTGGGCATTTTTTCTCACCCTACGTTTTGTTTAAAATTTTTCAGGCTTGGAATGTACTGATGAAGTTTATCCGAGCAGCTGGTTTCCCAGAATCCTGAGCCTCGCGATCTTCTGTAGTCATGGGACATGATATAATTTTTGTTAATGTTGTAATGAAATGCTAAGCATATCATGTCTCATGAGGCACCATGGGTATCGGGGTCGCTACAGTTGGTATTAGAGGATAGGTTCAGGCAACTCTGGAAAACCAGGTGATATATATATATTTCTAAGACTAACTATGTAAGAATGTTATAACTTTCAGATGGCTGAGGTACCTACCGACCTTTCGTCACTCCCCAGTGAGGCTCTAGAGAACATTATATCTCTAGCCAGCCATGAAAACTTCCTGAATTATGCCCAAATTCGCATGACGTGTAAGCACTTGTACGATGTGTCAAACTCATCTAGGGTGCTTAGTCTCCACCGGGGAATGGGGATGGATTATCTCATAATGATGATGACCCAGTTTCCCTCGTACGCACGTCGGGGAAGGTATCACGAAGGACTCTTCCGAGTGTTCACAGCTGGAGAGGAATTTGGCACAATGCTAGATAACACTTTTCAAGAAGCTGCTGCTGCTGGAGACCTCCGAGCGGCTTATCTGTGCCAAGTCCTGCACTACGGCTTCTGGGGCCAGTTAATGGACTTTGGAGCGTTGGAAAATGAGTCCACCCGTGTGTCTCTTAGGCAAGAAGTGCACACCGATGTTTCCCAACTCCACACCCCTCACGCAAAACTCAGGAGGCGTTATAAATGTTCCCATTAGTTTAGTCATGTATGTTCATCTTGTGTGTGGTTTGAAGAGTTAGGAAGTTTTGCCACTCTTTGTGGCGTACGTCTTGTGAACTCAGACTTTGCCGTGTAAACCTTTTCATAAATGGAAGTTTCTTGTTTCTTTTCATGTCTTCACCGTATCTGTGTTGTTAAGAGTTTCCCCTCGATGTTTGTTTTCAGATGGCTGGACAAACGAACTTCTCATCCTTACCCGATGAGCTAGTAGAAGTCATCTTGATCAAGGCATGCATGGTGGATTACCCATCATTTCTCCACCTACGAGGGTCCTGCCAGCGTTTGCTCAATTTAGAAAATGGTCCAGAGATTCTTCGGCTATGTCGAGAGAATAATCGCGTCTTTCAGCTCATCGCTGCTGCTCAACTCCCCTGCTATAGGCGAAGGGGAATGTACTTTGAGGGCCTGTTCCAATGTTTCACCCTGGCACAGAACTTTTCTGCCAGAGCGTGTTTCCTCGTGGCCGCCCAGGATGGCCATCTCAGTGCAGCTTATATGTTCCAAGTCTTGAACATCAGTCTCCTCGATCGCACCGTCCCTCTCGACTACCTCGAGCAGAATGTGGCCAGAAGAGTCGTCAAGGAGTTCATCTACTCGGACATATCTGATCTTTGCATTGCACGAGCCTCCCTTTGGAAGCACGTGTGCAGTACACACGACCAGGAGTTCAGGGAGCACTGTTCGAGGTGCATCTGGACTAGGGAAACCGAAGAGTTGTGTGCCAACTTTGGTGTCCCGTTTACCGATCCAGATCCACTGTTTCGGTAGAGTTTTACGTTTGGAGTTTCAGTTTCTTTTTTTTATGATAGAATTGCGGGGACGCAATTCTTTGAAGGGGGAGATAATGTAACACCCCGAAGTTTTCAAACCTCTTAAATGAAAATTGGGCATTTTCTTTTTTTTTTTGTGCTTTTTAAGTTCTCTCTCTAAAACAATCAGATTGTAAAATATAAAAACACGTAACTTTTATTTAATGAACTCAACACTGAAGAGTCTTACATTTTTCGGATTACAAGGAAAACTCACTAACCAAATATTCCAACCAAGAACCCGATTACAATAATGGGAAGACTGCTTAAAACTACTAAGAGCCCGAAAATGCGGTAGGGATTTCGAGCATCCATCATAAGAAACGTAAGGATTGCTGAAGCCACCGCGACCGTGCTCAACACCAAGGGGATCAAACGAACCATCTTTGCTTGTCCTTCAGCCACTTGGGGTAAGGGAAACCCGAGACAAAACCTTCCTTTTTATAAACACCCTAATATGGCCGTTGCACCCCAAACAGCTATATTTTTGACCGTTGGGTCTCCTTATCCTCTATGTTGACTGTTGGACCTCAAACGACTATATTTTCGACCGTTGTTTTCCCAAAGTATCCAATGTTTTGTTTTTTTAACCGTTACCCAGGTAATGTTTAAATTCAGTTTTTGGTCGACGTGTTAAAACTTATTAAGTATAGTTTTGAAATAATTGATAAGTGATATGTATTTTATTTTATATATATAGTTGTAATTTATATATATATATATATATATATGGTTTTGGTTTGTTAGCCTGAAATTTGATTAAATTTAAATTATTATAAAATTATCAATAAAACTAATTTATTTTTTTTATAAATTATATTTACGGTTAACTTCTCATAAAAGTGATAATGATGTATATTTACCCATTTACAAAATTAATTTATGAATTTATTTATATAATAATAATAAATAAATAAAACTACACAATTATGTTCTTACTAAAACCTAATAATTTTGTTGCTTTAATTTTTACATTCTACCTATTTAGAGATAAACTTATTAATATTAAACACTTTCTTTTTGTTTCAAAAAAATCCGAATGTAATTTTTTTTAGTTTATTTATGAAATCATAAGTATATATGTTATTATACATGAGTTCACTTTTTATTTTATGTATAAAACTTATATATGTGTATTTATATGTTTTGATAAAAAGAAATAGAGAAAAATGAAAATACAAATTATGTTTAAAATAAGGGTTTAATAGTCTAATATATAGGGGTATTAATAACCCTTGACTTAGGATAATAATAGTTTATTTATAAGGTTATATTAATGGTTTTATAATAGGTTTAATAAAATAATAAAATAACAGATTTTTTTTAAAGATAAAAACTTAAAAAAAAGTGATAAGAGAATCGGGGGAGGGGAGGGCCGCGTGTTTAAAATACCAGGGCGAATCTGAGCCGTCCGATCCTCTCCCCTTGATCGCAACCATCCGTTCCTTTTATCACCGCATCGCATCTTAGCCGTCCGATCCAGCTATTTCTAATCCTGGCCGTTCGTTTTTTTCGCATCTCCCTCACGCCCGCTGTTTTCTTCTTCCTCAGCGCGCCGCTGAACCAGTGTAGAGTAGGCCCTTGTTTCCTCCGCCTGAGCCGACAACTGTCACCCTCCCTCTCTTTTTCTTCCACGAAGTCGGCGCCGCCACTTTAATCCCCATCCTTGGTTCCCTCAACGTCCCCCCCCGGTTGCAGAGTCTTCTTCTTCCCCTTTTTTTTTAACTCTCTGTTGCACCGAAGCTTCATTTTGGCACCCCAGCTCTCACGATCTCTCCGACCTCCGAGACTTCGTCGCCGCCTCGTGCTCTCCTCGTCCTCGTCGAGCAAGTAAGGGTTGAGTTTTGTTTTGAGTTTTTGTTTGAAGTTTCGTTTTATATATATATATATATATATATACGGGTTATGTGCGTGACTATCCATCCTGTGTTATACAACCGAAAATCACATGCCTCTTTGCCACATCTTCCTCATCTCCACTTCGAACTAAGGTAAGGGAGAAGACTGGTTATGGGTTCTGTTTGAGTTCGGTGTATATATATATATATATATTTACATGTTATATATTTTCGGTATGTACAAACCCTGTGCAAACCCGAACCTTGTGGACTTCCCTCTTAGCCTGAGGAACCGAATAGTAGAAAAAGGAAATCATATCCTTCATTTCTTTTCATTTCCACAAGATTTTCAAAGTTATATAATTATGTTGTATAAATTTTTACAAGATTATAAAGGACCATATAAACCAGTTTATACCTGCGTTCGCCTCTCCTTTTTATATAAAATATGTATGCAGGACCATATGAGACAATTCATAACATGATGAGTTATCAAAATTATATATATATATATATATACTCCTTTAAAATTTATTACTCCAAAGAATGATACAAAGACTATTTATAAACATGGTTATATATATGATGAAGAAAAAGGAGTGGTTTAGTGTCAAAATAATCCCTCCAATTTAAAGTATCCATTTATCAGCGTTTTGACAATTCGTGCAATTTTTGTAAAATTGTGTGGCATGAACCCCCCCCCCCCCTTAAGAATTTATATGTTTCCAAGTGAATGTGTTTTCAAAATTTAAGTTTCCAAAACCTTTTTATTTATTTATTTACCAGGACTTGGTTATATATATATATTTATAGACACATAAGTTTCCAATAATTTTAATTGATGCTAAGCCAACATGTGTATCGCACCAGTGGACCAGCTTAACCTGAAAATTTAAGTACCCTCACTGAAACTTATACTTGTAAAGAATTTGTTTTTCATGTTTAAAGATATGAACTATGAATTTATGGTTTTATTTAACATGATGAAATTTTACATGACAATCCTCCATGTTTAGTATTCCAGTTATTTTTTCATGTGCAAGAGTAAGTTGATTTAGTTTATTTGCATCAATGTTTAATCCGAAGCCAATAGCCTAGTTCTTTTTACATCTACGTTATGATCCCCTTGAAGTCATGAATATGTATGTAAAAAGGAGTTTTGATTATGAATGTATGGAACCCCATGAGTGATTGACCAAGTCAAGATATGAGAGGGATGTATTGGGATTAAATATTTATGGACGGGTGCGCCCGTGATTATATAGCGCTCCAATGCATTGGGTAAAGCAAGAGTCTCATGAGACGTCAAGTGCAACGGTCTTGGAGAATATCCTTGGCTCGTGCTATCAAGTGCAACAGTCTTGGAGAATATCCTTGGCTCGTGCTATCAAGTGCAACGGTCTTGGAGAATATCCTTGGCTCGTGCAATCAAGTGCAACGGTCTTGGAGAATATCCTTGGCTCGTGCTATCAAGTGCAACGGTCTTGGCGAATAGCCTTGGCTCGTGCTATCATGTGCAACGGTCTTGGAAAATGGCCTTGGCTCGTGCTACCATGGGAAACGGGATTGGCATTTGGCCTTGACCCGTACCAAAATTATGGTCATGACATGAGGTCTTGACAAAGTCCGGTATTATGCATCCCCTCTGCATGTAATGATAAAGGTTAACCAAGGGTTAGTTCAACTAACAGAACAACCCCTAGTTGAAAGCTCCCAAGATCATGAAAGTGTACTTTATGCAACAAGAACTACTTTCATATGGTAAATTGTTAGATGATCTACATTTTACTCATGATCCATGATATGCATGTCTTCCCCGTTTAGTCATATAATTCTTTTAGAAGTAAAGTAACTTTGTTTTAACATTATGCATTATTTATTCTTCTTATATTGCGCACTCTGATCATGTTTATATTTAAGCTCATTTCAAGTACGTGCTTCTTTGTGCAACTGGTTTTCAAAGAAAAATGGATCTCATGTTTTAAGAAGAGATAATGTTTTAGTTTTGTCAAAGTGTCTTATTTTCTTCAAAAAGGTCTTCTTTGAGAAAGGATTTTCTTAAAATGTTTTTTTAAAACCCCTTACTGGGCATTTTTGCTCACCCTACGTTTTGTTTAAAAATTTTCAGGCTTGGAATGTACTGATGAAGTTTATCCGAGCAGCTGGTTTCCCAGAATCCTGAGCCTCGTGATCTTCTGTAGTCATGGGACATGATATAATTTTTGTTAATGTTGTAATGAAATGTTAAGCATATCATGTCTCATGAAGCACCCTGGGTATCGGGGTCGCTACAAACTCAAGATCTTGAGTTGGATAATTTTGTTCATTAGTCATCAACTGAATTGATGAATAAGCAATAAATTTATCATTCTTCATAAGGAAACAAACCCCCTTAATTCTTTAATGAATCACTGTATATTAAAAAGCCATCATTTCTAGATAGAAGAGTCAAAATTGGAGCATTGACCAATCTTTTTTTCAATTATTCAAACAATTATGTACATTATTTTCTCTATATGAACCTAACGCATTTATGTGTGAGCAGGGTTAGCAGGTTATCTAATCGAGAAAACTTTTATACGAAAATACAATAGTAACCCTCTAAGACAATGAAACTACAGACCTCAGTTATGATTATTGGCATAGACCATTATTGGATTACCTTTTTCTGCATAGGATTGAGCGAGATTCCATCCTTAGAGACAATATATCAATGAAAAGAGACTCCTTAAAGAAATAATTCACATTTACTAAACATCCCATGTAACTATTTTTTTCTAAGAGTCTCCAGAACAACGCGCAAGTGAAACTCATGGTCCTAGTAGATTTTGGAATATATCAATATGTCATTAATAAATATCCCAACAAAATCATCATGATATTCCTTGAAAACTCTGTTCATTAGGTCCATGAAAATGGAGGGTGATTTAGTCAGTCCAAATGGAATTATTATAACCTCATAATGTACATACCAAGTTAGAAATTATATCTTTTTAATTTCATCATTCCTCACATGTAGCTAATGATATCCAGACCGAAGTTCAATCATTAAAAAACATTATGATCTGTGTAGTTAATCAAATAAATCATCAATGTGAGGTAGAGGATACTTGTTATTTATTATAATAACATTGACTTTTTTATAATAAATGCACTACCACATGGGTCCATATTTAATATTGACAAATAGAACGGGGCTCCCCATGGAGAATCGCTAGGGAGAATAAATTCCTTTTTACTCAATTCCCTTAGTTTTTCTCCTACTCCACTAATTACACAATTGATATTATATAGGGAGTCTTTGATGTTGGTCTTTCACCTGGAATTAAATCAATAGATTAATCAACTTCCCACTCTGGATGATGTATAGTAAAATCTTCTTGAAATACATCAATGTATTATTGGAAAATAGATAAGTCATCAATTTGAAGATCCGTAGATGACTTTCTCTCTTTCAACCCAAGAATTTTATTCAGAAAACCTATTGAAGGTGGACATGGATAAGATCAATATGATGATGTTATTGCTCTAAAGATAATGGATTCTATATCATTCTCAAAAATTGTAACTTAATTCTTTTTGCAATATATTTTTCCAACATAATTTGACATCTAATATATACTGAGAATTAATTCAAATTTAATCATAGGTATGATGATAAGTTCAGAAAAAAATTGTGCTTATGTGACACAAAGGGAACTGACTAACACATCTTTGTAGTAACAATACTTCCCTTATATTTTTTGACTGACAACTCCTTTATTAAAAATTTAGAATTGTCTTATTTTCATGGAAAACTGGGAAGATATAAAAAATGTAATGATATAGAATTAAATAATGCATTGGATAAATTTGAAGAAATTATTAAAGTACCTTCCACCATATCGTTAAGAATCTCAACCTCTACAGTCGTGATAGAATAAGACTGACCTTTCTTTCATGGCCTTTTTTGAGGAAATTTTTCTTGACATTTAGGAAAATCATTTTCATAATTTCCCGTTTCCTTACAATTAGACCATTTAACATCATTAATTTTTATCATCCTGTTGCATTCATTAGATCTATGACCCTTTTCTATGCACTTATAAAAATCGCCCAGGACTTTCAAGTATTTTCCAGGATGTTTCTTTCCACCATTCTAACATAATTAGAGCTTATTCATTTCCTTCCTCTTCATTGGAGATTCACTCATTCCATGATTATTAAAATACAACTTTTCTCTTCATCTCCCATGACAAAACATTAATATATAAAATTATTTCTCTATTTTTATTGAAATTAATATTGTTACATCATATGATGAAAATGATTGAGAATATAGTGCCATTTGCAGACTTTTTTTAAGACCTTCAAAGAAATAATCAATCTTGTCTTCTGAATCATGTCTGTAATCTATAGCATAATTGACTTGTGTTGTCAAATTAGCATCATAGCCCACAATAGTCTCTTCATCCCTTTGTTTCAAGGTATGAAACATTATCTTCATTTCAGTCCATTGCACAAGAGGGAAATATTTTTTTAAGAATACTTACTTAATTGTTATCGATTATATATCTTCTATTTCATCTTCCTCCATGATATTCTATATCAAGGACCACCATTAATCAACATCAACCTAGAGTAAACATACCATTAGTACTAAATTTTCACATACATTTATTATTAATGAATGAAATATCTTTTCAAGTTACTTGACTCTTTACTCTACTATCATCGGATTATTAGTCCCATTAAAAGATGGGGGATTATGTCACCTGAAATGATCCAACACATGTTTAGCATGGTTGTTCGTCATAGCCCCAGTTAGTTGTCCTAATATAGTTATGACCTACTCAGCTCCAACACTAACTGTGTTGACATTATTGGTGGAAAATATCCATACATTATCTGTGGATATTGATTCCCTTTCATCTATTAAGTTACATCACAAGACAATAGAATACACCAAATTAGGTTATAAATCCTAATGCATAATTTTGAACTAGAAATATTTTTTAACATAATCTAAAAATTAATGCATAGGTAATCACATAATCAGAAACATGACTTCTGTTTAGTTTTAAATCCTTCATAATGGTATGTAAATAAAATATGAATTTTCCTAAGCATATCACCCAAGAGTTCGAATCTAGGTGTGTATTGTGGCCCATTTTTGTGTACTGGGTTACCCCGAGTGATGCCCAGAACACATTGTCAGATTTGTTACTCCTAGGTACATATGTACCAAAACCAAATCCACTTGTAGTATTAAGACATTGATATATTTCTAGGAATAACCACATAATATCTACCTTAACAAAGTTAATTGATATTCTTCTATACTTATTATCAATTTTTATCTTAGGAGTGTTCTCCCTAATCTATGTTTTCTAAATTAATTCCCAAGGATTCCACCAAACTTCCTCTGATACCAACTATAATGCCCTGACCCCCGAAACCTAGATCCATTGCTTTATATTATTACATTCTAATGATTACAAGGAATCAAATCACAAAGGGCCGATCAGTTTAGTAGTCTTGATAAAACAAGATACATACATGCAACACATTTTACATTGGGACAGGAACACAACAAATAATACAAAAAAAATCTAATAAACTATATCCTTAAAAACTCAATAGTTGATTGCATATTCATAACACAGGGAAAGAAAAAATGAAAGGGGTGATCGCAAATTATAATTGAATGATACATATAGTGGAAGCATGAAACAATAATTATTGAATGATAATCGACTAGACGTAATAAATATGGCATGGTGAATAATTGTAAAACACATTCCATTAAAAAACTGAAAATGAAAATGATTCAATATTTTTTTTATTTGAGAACCTAATGGAAACCAGTAATTTCATTAAGAATAAATAGAATTATTAATATTTGGATGTCATGTATCTTTCACATGAACTATCATACCATTGAGAAGGTTTAAGTCTATTGGTAGAAACCCATCAGATTATGTATTTGAAAAAAACACGAAGGGTCTGTCGCCAACTGTTTTGTATCGTGAGACCTATCGATGCATAGAGGGGGTATAAAGGGTCTCTCCCATCACTGTAAGTCCAAATAATTCATATAAAAAGTTTTAATTCTGGAAAAAAATTACATTATCGACTTCCATGTAGATTAGAGGATACAGATTAATCAATATTTCCTCATTTAAAACAACATTCAGAATAAACACCTTTTATAAAAGGGTATACGACTAAGAAAATAATAATATATATTATACAATAATATGTATAGTTAATATTATTTTAATTTTAATTGAAAAATTATCTCAAGGTTCCAGTAGATTGAAAAAATAATTTATTAGGTGCACAATACCAAGTAAGTTTCAATAACATGAAAATTGAGATTATGTCCCTTGCCACATTTTAATCAATTGAATCGCATGAAAAAGAATTATCACAAAATTAATAACTAAATTCCATTATTATAATGGTAATAATAATATCATATATCAAATTCAGAATAAATACACTACATACAATAAATATGTGGCAAACAATGGAAATATCACGAAAATAAAAGTGAGATGAGAAACCCCTTACCTTATGCTCGAATGTGTTCTTAACTTGATCATAATGTAAAAATAATTAGATTAAATCCATTAATTAATTAATTAATAAAATTAAATAAATGAATTTGATATATTATAAATTTATAAAGTTCTTTTATGGACTTTTGGATGAGTTATAAAATAAAAATTTATTGCCCGAGAGCATTTTTTCCTTTGTTTCCATGATCGATATACTTTTTTATAACAATAAAAATTCATGTAGAATGGATATAATTATTTAAAATTTAATTTATATATTAATAATGAATATATATAAATTCTAATGGTTATATATATCATTTGTTACATGGTATGATGATGAATCATTAGATAAGTAATTTAGTGATAATCATTTGGATTTTTAAGGTGGTTGTTGATCATAACTAACCCATTTTGTTTTATCGTTTAGTATTATATAAATATGTTAGCTAAAGAAAATAAAATGAATTATATTTTAAATTTCAAAATATTTCTCAACCATTAAAATATATTCCAGAATTGCTTTGAAGAATAATTTGATTAATGAAACTTTTTCACCCACAAAGGTTATAAATTGACACCTCCCAATTGATGATTTCGACTATAAAATATACGAGGTATTGTAAGAATATTGATGAGGTATATTCAATTAGAACGACATAATTCCAGTATATAGATGATTCTAGAGTTATCCTAATCATTTTGATAGAGGAGGAGAAGAGATAATAAGAAAAAATGATAAATTGAAATGAAATTAAATGAATATAAAAGAGGATTTACCTCTTAAAATAACCTCATTGAGAACCTTCTTAAGGGAAAGGGTTTTGGTCTTTTGGAAATTCTAACAGATTATGGACATGGGGAGGGACTGGTAATGATTATTTGGGTATAACATTGACATGCTTTGTGGCTTAGAGTTGTTAATAGAAGAGGGAATGGGGGTTGTTTTTAAAGTGGAGAAGAGGAGTGATTTATCATTATTTTATTCAATATTTTATCATTTTGCTCATGATGAGCATTATTATTATTTATTTGTACCAAATAATGTAATAAGTGAATTTTATTTTGAAAAAATGGCCATTTAAATTATCCATGACTCAAGAATTATGCATAAATTCATTTATTTAGCATATTTCGTAAATTATCTAATTTCACTATTCACCAAAAATTCATGTATTTTAGAAAAATAAGAAAAATTCCCTCGAACCATTTTTAGATGTGTATAATCCCAAAATGAACTCCAATTTATGAAAATAATTTTATTGACATTATAAATTTAATTTTTAATTAAAACCATCAATTTATCAAAAAATAATTTTTTTAAATTATAACATGATTTTATAAAAACTGAAAATTTATCTAAAGTCTCATCATATTATCCTTAAATCATAAGACATTAGAAGATTTATTTAGGAATATATTTTATTTAAATTAAGTGTATTTTGAATAAATTTATTATGTATAAAATTTAATTAAATATATATTGCTCACAAAAATATTAACACTTAATTATTCATTTTAAAAATATTCACTTTCATTTATAAGGTGCATAAATTTTATTTATACATAGATGGGTGTGGTTAATATTCATAAGGGTATAGTAATATTCATAAGGGTAGTATTAATATTAATAATGGTTAGTTACCATAAATCAAAAATATGTTGATCCTATTAGAATCTTAATATACTACTTAAAACAACTATGCTTGTCTGTATTTCGAAATTTTAATCACATAGGTGATAAAATTAAGTTTAACAGCTAGGTTATAACTATATCCTATAAATAACGAAGTTTAGTTTCATATGGACTTCGTATTGGATGCCTTATTAGCTATCAAATTAATTGAAATTATTTAATAAGAAATGTACCATGAAATATTGGGGTCTTATCCCAAGCCCAAAGGGATGGGGAATTTTTTACAATATTCACACCCTAATTAAGTGAATTTAATATATCATTAAACCTTTATGGAAACCACATAGTCCAAAAATAGTCAGATTTTCCTAGTCTAGTGGATTAACCATTGATGTCATAGTCACTAATAATGCATCATATTCCCATAAATTGATCGATATTATGAATCTACAACCTAAATCTTAAATTTTCTCTTGTGTCCATGCTAATAAAATAATATCTCCCATGCATGGGAAACAATATATTCAATCATGTAGAGGAATATAAAACAAAATATAATTATTTAAGTCACATTATTTTGAGTATTTTTTCTATTACTCGGTGATTAATTTGATTGATCTCCCAAGAATTATGATACTCAAGGAGGCATATTAGAGGGACCCTTCTAATTACTGACCCTACCATCAATTTTTTAGGGTGTAAAATTTAGAAGTGATTCACATTTTGGTATTGGATTAAAAAGTAGATAGTTGTGGGGATAATGGAATCATTAGAACCCAAATCTCAACTTCATCAATATGAACACTCTAAGTTGAAGATGAAAGGTTCGAAAATGAATCACGTTCATCTTTCTCTCAAGGTTAGATGACACAATGTTTATTATAGTAGGATTTATCAAGTGGTGTCACACTTCATCTGTTTATGAGAGCATAATTTGATTAATATTAAATGCATCGCGATTCATAAGGTGAAAGTTATAAAATATCATCAAAATTATTGTCCCAAGCACTAACTTTTGGGAAATGTGATCAAAGAATACATTTAATTTAAATATTAGATCAAAACATAGATATAAAAATTATTGATAGATTTGGAGGATCTCGATATGTATACAAAAGCTTTATGGGTTATCTTCAGTCCAACAAAGAAGAGTCAAGATTGAAAATCCAATTAGATTCAAAGTCCTCATTACATGAATCTAAACAATATAAAATAAAGTCCTAGTAACAAGCCCTTGAACTTCATGAAACAAGTCATTTTACTCATGATATTAAACTGTATAGTGTATGGTCTATCAAGTGAAACCTTATACTATTTTGAGTAATCAGCCACAAGGGACCTAAAACTTTGTGCCTCCCTTTGTGTAAGGGATCTTTATTAACATGAATCTCTAATTTTATTTGGGAGAGTTTAAATTCATGTTGAATTATAGTTTTTTTAATAAAAATGATAGGGGTTACATAACTAAGGAGTAAGATTACACCCATTATATCTTGAGACCCTTATTCATTTTTTATAAGGTATAATTTACCAGTCTCTTTCAATAGTGTCTATTCATTTTTACTAAATTACATAAACAATATATAGTGGTATTACTATAGATTTTTAGAAATAAAAATTAGAAATATCTCCTTTCACCCAACCAAATTAATACATTTGATTTTTGAATCAATATCAACCAAAAATACTGGAATTGAAATTCCCCAATTGGAAAACCAATAATATTGAGTAGAGATTCAACTCTTGGTTCCACCGTAAGGAAATTATAAATGGTTTAATATAATCTTCTGAATGAACACCATTGTTATAAACTATGGACATTATAGTTTCCGTTGATTTCTTATGAATCCCTTAGGTGTTTCTTTAAATTCAAAAAATAGAGTCAACTAAAATAGATTTGTAATTCTATGATAGTTTTTTTGTATTTTCTCAATTACTAATGGTAAAGCTATTCCCACCAAAAATAATTTTATTATTTATGCTTCAGAAATTTCAAGACATAATTTAATTTACCCATATCCCCATATTTCAAGATGATTTGGAATTTTTGTAAATTTTATATCCTTATGGATTATAAACACTGTTAAAGAGGATCCAAGCCGCATGAGTATACATTATGTTTCAGTTCTTTCAACATTTCACAACCATAAACTATAAGATTCACAAATCATTGTTGTGAGAACTAAAATTTAATAAAACATTCGATTTACCATTTGACCATAAACTATATAGTACCCTATCAATCCCATATGACAGTAAACTATTTAGAGTGGTCCATCCAATATAATCTTAAATATATTAGAGTAAATAATTATATCCAACCTAAAATTTTAAAATTCCCCCTTATATTATAACTTTATCTACACAAGAGACATATTTTCTGAAATCTTTTATTTTTATTTATACATTTTACATCCCTAATTTTGAGGTTCTTATAAACTATGAAAAAAAAGATATTTTTCTATAACTATGTACTGCATGATTAATTTTATCATAGGATACATTTTGATAAAAATTTAATTTATCTTATGCCTTAATAGAAAATATACTTCCCATTTAATCCTTAACTTCATAATAGATAATGGGATTAAAATTCATGTTGGGTTTCCTCTATTATAAGAAGAAAATTATAAAACCATCATAAATATAGAACTACAAGTGGCTTGAATGATGTTACCATAGTATATATAGTGACACATAGACCTCTTATCCTAGGTCCAACCATAAATTTCAATCCCATTCATTCATAATGTACACTGTCATGTTTTAGACCCTATCATGTATTGTATTATTTGGCCTCTTACACACTTTCTAGAGTGTATCCTTCATTCCATTTAATTTTCACATAAGTATGAGCCTGATCTACATAGAGGGCCTTCAGAAACCTGACATGGTCTGAGTTCAATATACCTAAAATATGATAAATACCCTGGTCCAAAAAGAATATCATTATATTATGTTCACCATTTAATACCCAATGGTATTCATATTATGTGTGGGATAATCATTCACATCATGTTAATTATTAATTTATTATTTAATGTTCATTCCACTTTTAGTAATAAATTTATTACTTTATAAATTATCCACCTTTGGTCCTACTGATATGACCCAAAACTAAAAATAAATTTACATTCATTTACAGTTCCCAAAATTAATGTGGGGTACATGATTTATATTGGGTTATTATTTTCACTTTAACCATGTTTATTTTCCGACAATGGGTTAATAATTCACATGAATCCAACTTTTTCACTTATTGATAAACATGACACCTCCCATTTGATATAGGATTTGTGAATTTAAATAAAAACTAATTTTTCTTATATATGTATGACTTTAAAATTTATAAACTTTTGGTCCAATTGGTATGCCTATAAACTTATAACATTGATCTTTTCATAAATTATGATACCTTAATATGAAAATTAGAAGTGAAAAATGACTTGTGAAGTTAAAAATATCTATAAGGAAGAATGGGGAAAATCCATGTCTACACTAACTAAACCTTCATCGTTCATATATTAGAAGAAATTTATATCCTAAAAATATAAAAAAAAAGACACAAATACTTGTCATGTTGAAAATACATAATGGGTAGACTAATAAAAATTCATATCTATACATATTAAGTATTCCCCTTTAATGGATTTATAAAACATTATTTAATAAGAAAAATTAAAAGAGAAAAAAATATTTTCATATTTAAAACCCACATGAGAGTCTTGAAAAAAAGTCAACTCACCAGTGACTAAGAATCCCACTTTCATGGATTGTGAAAAATTTAAAGCATAAAAATGGAAACAACACAAACATGATAGGGACAAAAACAAAATCCTAAAAAATTCAATCTATTCTCACTAGACCCACCTGTCTAGGAAAATTTTATAGATTATAATATTTTTTTTCATTTAAGTGATATTAATTTGTGCTATGAGTAAATTTCAATTCACAAATATGCCTCCTCTTAACATTGAGTAGAACATTCTGTTTAGGTGTTGATATATAAAAATATTTCCTATAATATAAAATTACACCAATAATGTGTTCAATATATGATGGAATAATCATTATGGTTCTCAAATCATATTAATCATCATTTTCTATGCAAATAAATATCATATATTTAATACCTATGTCATCGATGGCCAAAATACATGAGTTTATATTTTCTTCTTTGACAATTTGATATTCTTAAGTTGATTTGCCACTCCTAGAAACCCACATCCCTGAGTGTAATTAAATGATATTTTAATGAATATTTACCCTTAATATGTATTATTTTTATTACCTTATATTACATCAAATAACAGACTAAACCAAAACCCATAAAAATTAATGAAATTAAATTATTTAACATGATCATTATGGACATTTAACAAGCAGAAATACATAGTAATAACTATATTTTAAATATATATATATATATAATAAATTTATAAATTTAAATTGTCCAAATTAAATCCATTTTATAATTTATTATATCAATATTTTCTTATGATTATTTTTGGGTTTTTTCTAAAATAATCGTTTTAAGGAATATTAAAAGTACTAGATTTTATAAAAAAATAACTGTTATAATATAATAATTTATTAATGGTTGAAGAAGCCAGTATAATATATAAAATATATATTTTATAAAAATTAAAAATTAATATTTTTAATTTATAATCCACATGTTTAGCATTTTTGAAACTCATGTAATATTTCTTACTAAAAACAACTTTTATGCACCTATAATAAAATTTAGCGAATCTAAATTTTTGAAATGAAATATAAAACAATATGTTACCTATATTAGTTTAACATTTAAATATTATAAAACAATTTAATTTTAATTTTTCATTCAAAAAGATAATATTAGTAAAATTAATGTTAATTGCCTAGATAAAGGAAAACAATTTTTTAAATAATTGTTTAATTAATATCATGTAATTTTTATTTAATAAATAAAATTTCTATAACTTATTTTATGACTCCAATACTATGTATAAACATATATATATTTATATTAACTATGATTTAATTGGTAATAAATAACAACTAATATTAAACAACACTTAATTTTTACATGTTATTTTTCTACAAAACCGTTTTTATATATTATATATTTTAATTTTAATATTGTTTTACTAATATTTATAAATAAAAATAGACTAAATATATATTTAATTTATGATTAAAAAATAAAAAATTGGAAAAATTTGTTACCTTATATTTTTAAAATTAAATATAAATCACTTAGTTAAAAACTAGTTACTGAGGTAAAAATAAAAAAATGCAACAATGTAAAAACCTATGGAAAAAAAACATGAAACCTCTTTTGAAACATGTTTTAAAGGGTTAGTTGATACCTTATCTACCCAATATCACATAAAACTACATTATTATAAAAGTTTTGAGTATTTTACTATGTAATAGGGTGATGATATCATCGATGCATAAATGGTATTCCTAGAAGTGCCTTTTTCTTCAATTATAAAAGAGGATGACTTCCACCCCTCAATGATTAAACATTCAATTAAAAATTATTTTGAAACTATTCCAAAAATAAATATCCTTTAATTCCTTTAGTATCCCTTATTCACATGTTATTTATAATATATATTAAATAAATTAATTTCAATGAAATCTCTAAATGAAGATCAAGTCTCTAATATAAGTATTACCTTCTTCATAGCCTTCTATCATTAATATTTATCATTCAAATATCCTATTCCAATTGAAATAAAATTATATAAATATAATTTTTATAATTTTTTTATATTATATTAATGTAATACATATTATTTATTCTTCTCCATATTCTAATAAAAACAAAAGCCTAGTTAGTGTGTAGCACGGAATACCACTTCCAAAAAACAACGCCTTTGGTTTCACATAACCAACATTGATGGATGATAAAATTTATTTAATTTTTGAAAAATTATATATGTATGATATAAATATGATTATTAAACATAAAATTATCACAGCATTTATTTTTCAATCAATCCTTGAGAAATGGAATCATTAATTTTGTGTACGTGCAAATTAACACCTCAAAGAGAAATGTGTTTGATTTTCACCACCACCATTTTTGGTTGGATATTAAGATAAAGTTAATATATATGAATTGTGTAAATAAAAAAATTTAAATTATGGAAATTATTATAATATATTATAATTATTTCTACCATGGTCAATATACACAAGGAGTTATGAAAAATTGAGAAAATACCTCAGGTAACCGACATAGAAATTAAAACTACATAATAAATAACAAACATATTTATGTTAAAGGACATTTTAATATGAAATATATTGGAATTATGTTGTTTTGAAATTATTTAATACACATAATTTGGTTATTAAGAATATTAATAAGGTGTAAAAAACTAATTTGGAACTCAAGGTAAGGGATCCTTTGTACTTCCTTCACAACTTTCTGGTTACATATTATCTTTATTTTATCCCATTATATGCTATAATATTCTAATGAAATTGTTATATTATTGAAAATAATTCCTTTAAATGTATAAAATTTTAAATAACCATTTCATTTTGGGTGTTATGCATGTTTTTAGTTCCCTTCAAAATTCAATCTTTTGAGTAAACCCGGTTTGAGGGGACATTACATTTTCCTATATCATTGAAATAATCATAAACATTAAATGTTTGTAAACCACGAATAGAATATAAAAAACGAAATTATTTTATGTAAATCTCTCACAATTAAATTATTGTTTAATATAAATAATAAGTACTTTCCTTCTTAAAAAACATCCTATAATTGTTTTGAAAAGCATCATCCAAGTGGTATGTTTTTATTCTTCTTCTCCTTGATCTTTATTAAGAAATATCTATACTAGAATTAAATGATAATTGTCTATATATAATTTTCATGTATATACATTAAATTTATTTAATTACTTATTCAATTTTTTATCCTTAAGATTTAACCTTTGGTTATTCCTTGAATCCGAATTATGAAACCCACTTCCTTCTCATGGGTTTGATCTTAATTATAATTTATATATGGTTTATTTTCATAATTAGGAATGCATTTTTATGATTTTATGTTTTTTGAAATGTGTAATTGGATTTATATAGACCTTTAATTTAATATTTAAATCTCAATATCTCATCAGCTGTTATTTAATGTGTTAGTAAGTGAACCTAAATCCACCATGTAACTTTGTCAACTATCTGTTGATAGTCTTGGGAGTGACCCTTGATTATTGTTTATGATATCATGTTTTATATTTTTTCCATTATTTTTATATTATGATATCATTTTATTATTATATGTCTCTAGGGTTATGAGCATCATCTTAATGATATAATGTTATTCCAATTAAATCTCATGTTATAATTTATTGCCACATATATTCCCTTATTGGAATTTTTAGGACGCCCTTTTCCCTAGGATATTCTATGATGTTTTATAAGATACCTGGAAGTCAATATAAATATGTTAGTTTTTGAATAAATATCATATATATTTATGTATAAGTTAATGAATTTGTATATTATGTCTTCCTGATACAGTACACCTCTTGATACTTATTGTGTATTTTTTGGAAAAGTGTGTCAACAATTATGAAATAAAATGCGTTTAAGGCTTTGGTCATCAAAGTTGGTATCAGAGGAATTTCTAGTTAATTTTAAGGATTAGGTTGAAAGATCCTTGGTTAAAAACCTTGGTAGAAGAATAAGGTATAAGACTAAGTATACGAGAAAATTCAAAAAAAAATTGTGAAGTTTTGATTTTGTGGTTTTCCTTGAAATTATATCCATATATGGATAACAGAAAATGGATATAGGTTCTAAAAAAATTAGATATGGTTAATAACCCTAAAGAGAGCGTGTTGGTTATTCACTCCAATGTGACTTTGTGTATGCAAAAAGGGGATAAATCCCCTCCTAGTAAAACACTCTAATGCGATATGTTTTGGTTAATTCAACTTCACTTTACAAAATTATTATGAATGATTGGGACATATATTTTTTGTATAACATAATTAGTTTAGAGAACCTAAATGGATTCTAACTATGTATTATGTAGATTTAAATTTACAGATTCATTATTTATGTTATGAACATCATATATGCATTACTTTTTTTATGTTTATGATTTAAATTTTATACATATATTAATTGATTGATTCATATCCCAAACTATCCTTTATTTTATAAATTGGTTGGATATACGATCAATCATTTCAATGAAATGTGAAATGGAACATGTTATGACTTCGATATAGATATTCCTAGCATAATATGATCATGAGATGAGAAACTCATGGATATACTCGCACAACTGAATCAATTTATAAATAATATATTAAATCATGTAGAACTCCCTACAAGAGAGAAAGTTAGAGTTCAGTTTTTTAATCATAAGATACCTCAAACATTTAGTGGATCTTATTATCCAATTAATATTGAGAAATAGATTAGATAATTTAGAATATATTATATTTCCACTAATTCTCGGAGAAAGATAAGTTTATATTGGCTATTTACTATGTTGAGCGAGAAGTTGATCAAGGATAGACACTAATTTGGAATAAGAAGAAAATGGAAGAAATATGTTTTATAGAGTGGAATAAGTTCAAAAGGGTATTTATTAATAAATATTTCCCTCTGAAACTTTGTATTAAAATGGATAGGGAGTGCATTTAAATCCAATAAAATGAAGATAAATCTATTATATCGAATGAGGTGAACTTTAAAATACTGTCATGATGAAACTTTGGTTTTATCATTAACACTGAATGTAAAATCAACAACTTCTTTAGTGGGTTATGGTTGAGTCTATGAAGATATTTAGAAATCCCAGACATTGATAGTTATGGATAATTGTTTTTGATGTGCCCTCAACATTGATATGAAATGGGTGATTCGTAGAGGTCTCATAGGAATATATATAAGATGTGTAGAATTGAGTTTAAATATGGGGGTGGGTAAATAGATAAAACTCATAATAGTGAGAAAATACAACCTCCCACATGTCAAAAGTAAGGAAATAAGAATCCTGGAAACTATATAAAAATGATCAAAAAAATCTCAAATGTGGAAAGGATGGACATAAATCCAATTCTTGTAGAAGTGCGATAAATAATACCACTAATATGTTCAAAGATAATATTGTCCAAAACAATCATCATCATACTATACAAATTTCCAACTAAAAATATTGAAGACACTATGAAAATAAATGAACTAATCCAAGGTTTTTCAAATATATCAAATGAAAACAACCCCAAAGTCCATGATATAATGGTGGGTCTTATGTTATTACTATTATAGATGTGGACCAAGGTAATGATGTGGTGATAGGTAAAATATATATTTATTCGAGAATATTGAATGTACTAGTTGATTATTGTTCTATAAACTCTTTCATATCATTATGGTTTTATAAAACTATTCAAACATCAACACAAAAATGGAGGTTAAATTATTTGTGAAAATATCTAAGGGGCGGATTGTTGTATCTCAAGTACAAAACACTTCCCCAATTGATATTTTTGGGATGAACCCCCTAGAATGCTTTTACACAATAAAATTAATTTAATTTCATGTTATTTTTTGAATGGACTAGTTGTCTGTTTATAGATCCTGCATAAATAATTATAGAAGAAAATCAACTTATATATTTTGGATTACCCTCTAATTCTATTTACGTGTTTTGAGGGGGGATAAATATCTTATTGAATTTTTTTAGAGAAATATATATTTTTATCTTCTGAGTAGGAATATTTATCTCAAATGATTGAATCAAAGGAGATGATTGATCGTGATGACAATTCTATATTAATGTATTATATTTGTAAATTTACGGAATAATTTCCATGTATTTCTTTTGATGGTGACGTTGAATTATGAATTGAAATTTTACATGCATCTCTTTCAATATTAAGGAATATATATAATATCCCCACTTAAAAATTGATGAACTCAAGAAGAAATTAAAATAAATCCATGAAATGGGTTTTGTATGATTGAGTGATTTACCACGGGGTAAAAATGTCAAATTTAAAGAATAAGGATTGGTCTATATATACATGTATCTATTATCATGATCTCAAAAAGATCATGAAAAACAATTGTTATCCTCTACCATGATCTGAGGGATTTTTTTATTTGTTATGTAGATCTGAATACATAACTCAAATGGACCTTCATTCAAGATAACAATATTTAAGTGTGAATAAAGCTTATATTCAAAACCCCACTATTAATACAAGATAAAAGAATTAAGTGTTAATATACATTCCTTTTGGACACCTGAATTCTCCAATTATATACTTAAGTAATAGATACTTTATTGATTACCACGATAAATTTGGGATATTATTTAATGAATATATTTTCATATACTCTAAAATAAAGGAGGGAAACAAGGAACATATTAATATTATGCTGAAGAATATGAGGAAGGATAAGTTATATACAATTTATTGTAAATATGAGTTTCATATTGATAAATTAGAAATCATGGGAAATGTTATCACATGTATGGGGATATCTATGATCCCATAGAAGACTAATGCGATTTGGGATTAACCTAGACCATCATCTAAGAGGAATATCCATAGTTTCTTTTGATTAGTTGGGTACTATCCACGATTTTTGAGATACTTTTAATGATTTTCAAACCCATTAACCAAGCTTAATCACATTGGAGTGATGTATGTATAGAAATATGAGAGTGATGAGGTATTCAAGGATATAGAGATAATTATATCCATGAAACCTATAATCTCCATACCCACATGTGGGGAAATATTTATTATATATAAGGATGCATCAATAATGGATTGGGATAAGTACTAATGAAGAATGATAAACTAATAATTTATGCCTCCTCACAGTTGAAGGTGAATGAAAAAATTATCTAAAGCATAATGTAATGTCGACCAAAATAATATTTTCAATAAAAATTAGGATGAATTATCTAAATGGTGAGAAGATGGATATATATACTGACCATAAAATCTTGGTATATATAATTTCATAGATGTATCTCAACAATCCATAATAAGGATTCTTAGACCTGATCAAATATTGTGATTTCTCAATCCACTACTATCTGAGAAAGGAAAATAAAGTGGTATATTATATAACTTGAAAATATATTTTAACCCTATCAATGATGAGGACTAATAAGTATCTGATATTCTTGGGAATGAAAAGGATAGACATGAAAATAATGATGAAAGGAACATCATCCTATCTTTCTAAAATTATTTCTTACCCATTACTACTTGGGTATATTATGAAAGCCCAATGGGATTATGTGGAGATACAAAATATGGAGGATGTTGTGAGGAAGGTAAAAAATATGAATTTAATTTTAATGATGAAGGAGTATTTAAATTTTGGAAAATTATTTTCATTACAACAAATCTGAAGGTAAATAATGAGATATTGAATAGTTCTCAAAGATCAAAATTCTCCGTTAACCAATAAAACATGAAAATTTAGAGAGGTCTTCAAGAACACTATTGGTGGGAAAATATGAAGAAAAATATTACAAAAAATACATCAATGGTCATGGATTGTTATCATCTAAGGTCTAAGAGGAAAAGGTTTAAAGAGATAATGCATTTATTTCCCATACCTATATGGAAATGGGAAAATGTAACTATAGATTCTATCATGACACTTCTAAATACATTGAAATGAAAAAATTCAATATGGGTCATAATGTTCCATATTATAAATTTATCTCACTTAATTTCCATTTTATAGGACCTCTCACTTGATCTCCATGAAATGATATATGTTAGAGAAGTGGTGATTGTGAATTGAACTCCAATATCAATTTTATCTGACTAATATCCAACATTAACCTAAATGTTTTAGAAGATCCTTTAACATACTTTAAACAAAGATTTTGACTTCAATATGTATGAATATCCATTGAATGATTAAATTAATGAACAAAGTATCTAAATACATGGGTATATGTTGAGATATTTCTCTATGCAATTCAAGGGTTGTTGGGAATAACGTTTTCCTATAGTAGAGTTCTCTTACAAAAATATATTCCACTAAAGCATTCAAATAGACCCATATAAAGCTATATATGGGAAGAGATGTAGAAAAACTATTTACTTGGATTATGTTAGTGAATGAAAGTTTCTATGACTTGATATGGTGGAAGAAACTATAGGAAATGTCAACACTATTCAACAACACATCAAAATATCATATATCTAAAAATGATTTAGGCTAATAATAATCAATGAGTCATAGAGTTTGAGTTAGGTGATAAAGTGTTCATATATTAGGATGAATGGGAAGCTAATTATGAGATATATTTTCCCATTTTAGATTCCTAATACCACCAATGTAGTGTATTATTAAATAGAAATACCAGAAAACCAATCCAATGTACATGATACAATCTGTGTATCCCTGTGAATAATGTAAATAATAGATTCCTCACCTGTAAGGAATTCATTGTTTGTATAATAGGATAATGATATCTTTTTTAAGGCAACTCTGATGAGGATAATAGACTATATAAACAAATTTAATAACAATTATATAAATCATGTTGTTAAAATACTACAGATAAACCATATGTATGATGATGAATTGTGTGAAACCGAAGAGACCATGAAAAAAGTACCATCATTTGTTTTCAGCATAGTGTCTGAAATCAAATTTTATAGGTGAAATTTATTAATAGTGGAATAATTTAATGACTCAATATAATAATAATTATTAAACCTTAGAAAGTATTTTTTTTGAGCATCTTATGTTACATAAAATTAAATAGTAAACACAACATAGTAAAAATTCAATAAAATTAAAATTTTCAAGATAAATCTAATAGTCATCAAACTATAGAGAATAGAAAATACTATTATACTTTGAATAACTATATTTATAATATATTTAATATTTTAATTTTAAAAAACTCATTTCATATTTTTATTTACTATATAAATCTTAGATTAAGATGATTATTGGGATTTTTCTAAAATAATTAATTTCTTGGTAAAAGTCAAAAAGACATATTTTACTAAAAACAAAAATATTATAATATAATAATTACTTAATGGTTTAATAAAACCTTATAATTTAATATATATATATATATATATATATATATATATATATATATTTCAAACTACTATTTTGAATTTAAAATCACATTTTTAACATTTTTGAAATATAAGTAATATTTCAAACTAATAAACTGTTATTAAGGCTTATAATAAAAATTAGACTATCTCACCTGCGATAATGGTAAAAAAAATTATTTTAAAATAAATATTTCAATAATATCGTGACATTTTTGTTTAATAGAAAAATTATCTAAATTAATTTTTGAATTAAATAATATGTTTAAATATATTTTTAATAATTTTAATATTCATTTAATTAGTAAACAATGATAAAAAATATTAAATAACACATAATTTTTTAAACTCATTTTTCTATAATAGAATTTTTATATATTATAAATTTATTTTATAAGTTTATTTTATCATATTTATAACTTTTATTAGATTAAAAATATACTAAATATAGGTTCAAGAAATCAAATTTTTTTAATAAGTGTTACAATATATTTTTAATAAATTATAATTCACCTTTTTAAAAACCTAGATACAAAGGTAAAAATAAAAATGTTAAAATGGAAAAACCTATGGAAAATGACCTCAAATGTAATTAAAATATGTGTGGAATGTATTGGTTAAGGATTTCAAGACCCTAGATGACTATAAAATCCATTATTATGAAATTTTTTATTCCTTAACCATGGAATAGTGTAATGATATCATTAAAGGGTATATTGTATCCCCAAATCTGAAATTTTATTCTCTTGTAAAAGTGGTTCAATTCAACACCTCCATGGTTACACTTCCCATTCTTATTTCTTGTGAAAATATAACAAAAATACCACACCTAGAATTAATATTATATTAAAAAATCCCTTGGTATCTATATTATATCATAAGGACTTCACTTATAATGAAATATCTAAGAGATGATAAAGTCTCCAATTCATGTATTACCTTCATCCTAAATTTTTATCCTTAATCATTCCCTTAAAATATATTATTTATTTTAGACCCTATTATTTTTAAAATAGGAAAATCATGTTAGATATAATGTATGAAACAAAAAATAAATATTTTAATAGAATATAATATCCAATACATTATGATAGCTGTATTTTTAAATAAATTGAATCACTTTAATATCTATTGATTCACAAAACATCATGTTTAAATGAAACATGATACTCTACAAAAATATTAGTATTTAAACATGATCGTTATAACATATCCGTTATTTTTGTGGTTACGAATCATACTAAATAAGATTTTTTTAAAAAATATGGTTTACATAAGTATAAAATAAATAAAATGGATATCTATTTATTTGATATGAACTTAGAAACATTTTAATGAAGAGAGATGTTTTCTGAAAAAAAAACATTATATTTTCCTAAAAGAATTTCTAGTGGTGATTATTTAACATAATATAAAATTAATTTTTTAAAATTTTAAGAATTTTATTTGGTAAAAAAATCATTTTTGAAATTATAGTATAAAATTTATGTAAGAGTGAATTATTGGGATGTTACTAAAATGTTTTATTTTTCAATGAATAATTAAAAATATATAATTTTAATTGAAAAAATCATTTTGTTTAAATTATTTTTAAATTTACATTATATTTTTTATACTGTTTAAAGTATAATTAGTTAAATTATATATCTATTAATTTAATTTAGTTCATTACAAACATTTAAATATTTAATTTTCATATGAAAACATTGTAAACTTTAGAACATTTTTTCTTTGAAACCCCATTTTATCGTCACGCATGTGCGATTAATTTTAAATTAAACTTTTCCAATTATGTTAATGGAAGTTTTATAAATTTAATAAATATTTTGAATCAAAATAATTTATTTTATCTAATATTTTCAAATTAATATTTGACCATAATGAACATCCAAAACAATAAAAAATATTTACTGTGGTTAGGTAAAAATGGGTTTACTAGAGTGTAAAACTAAACATATAAGGGTTTAAATGACCAAATAACTTGTATAAAATCTATTTTATGGATATATTTCGACCTTAAAATATAAATTAATCTATAAAATTCTATTTTGGACCCTTTTCCATGTGAGAAATAGGGGTATACATTTTTTTTCAAAAATTACAAGGGTGCCACCCGCCTCACTTATAAAAGGCCACCCTTTATCCACTATTATTTAAACCATAAAAACCTTTTAATTCATCCAATACCTACCAAAATAACTTCCCAAATATTATAATATCCTCTAATATTCTTTACTTTTGGAATAAATCCAACTTATGATGGATTTTGGGGAAAACCTTAGGAGGCTACCTTATCAAGATGTAATATTCTTCAACAAGAGTTTTTATTTTATTTATTACTCCACCTATTTAAAGTATTATTAAAATATGATTATATAATAACATAATTATCTTAAAAAGTCCAAGATTTTTTACGTTATGCGAATTACCTATAACCATCTCCACATCCATCAAATGGATTATGAAATCACCAATCCTGTGTATGGTGGACTAACGTATGGCGAGCCAATGTCATACGTTTTTTCATTACCACATTTAACAATTTGTTATAATGATATATATAATGTATATATATGATATTTATAACATAATTATACCTCTATATTCTTCATATTATATATAAACCGTTGCTTTTTAATTCCATTGGGGATATGATATCGTCGATCATGTGTACGACAGACTACTGCCTCATGAAGTAATTGTATTCGTTTTTCACTAATGATTTACATGGAATGTAATGAGGATAATGTTAATGAATATATTTTATATAAATGAAATTATTATATTCATTACATGTTTTTTATTCCTAAAATATGATATATTGTTTTTTTCTTACACTAAAAAATGATAACATCCTTCGTGTACGGGTGGAATGCAGCCTTAACCAAGTGATATGACTCTATTTTCATCACCACACCGTTAGGATGATAAATTTTATTATATTTAGAGAAATAGAAATTTATATATTATATTATGATCATTTCTTAATGATAAAATATTTCTTACATTCTTTCCATAATATCCATTGATAAATGGAAATGTTACTCATATGTTTGTATGACCTTCCATATACATGATCATAACACACTTCATTTATCAAAACCATTTTTATTATTGGTATAAAGGTATAATGATCTGTAAATTTAATAATTATTTCATTATTATTATTCCCTATATATTTTAACTATATAATATGAAAAAATAGATCATTCACGATAAAGAATGAATGAGAAAACAAGGATATTGACACATGAAACAATAAAAACAATGAATGGTTATTTATGAAAGGGTAATAATATGTAACAAAATTATTATATATGATATTATAAATTTTAATATGGTTTTTTATAAGTTAATGACATTTTTGAAACCACTATAATGTAATATAAATCACATTCAACCGAAAGGAAGTATGATGTAGGGGAGTTCATCCAAATTTTCATTCATTCAGGCATATTGTAATGTTATACACAAAATTAGATTTATTTTGTGTATATAGAGACACTATAACATTTAATATCATTATTAATTAATAATTAAGTTTATTTTTAATTTTATTACGAAATATCTCTGTAACACCCCGACCATAGTTACATAGAGTTGGTGCATTATTACATAACATTAGCATGATCACAAGGAAAACATGTCTCTAAAGGCCGATCAGTTTAGTATTATTGGAAACAAGATCCATACATAAGTTCAACATTACAACTAAAAGAGAAATACAACACGGATATATTTAATTAGAAACATCCAAGCCTCCTAGATTATGCGAACATGTCACTCATAAATAACTTCTTCATATCCTTGGAAAATGAAACATAAGAAAGGGGTGAGCTAAAATGCTCAGTAAGGGTAAGCAATACAGTGGAAGATAACATAAATATTAATCATGGTGAATAATTTAAACCACATGCCTTTACCAATAATAAACATGAATACTTTTATGGAAGGAATATGATCTGAGTAAATAATTCCATAATAAAACATAATCATCGGTATTCTACTAGTGTAATGACCATATTAACCATCAATATTATTTTCATAATGAGGAAATGTATAATTTCGGACATTCTGAAACATTTTTTCAAGGCCTCGGCCAAGATGTCTAAAAATGATTAAGGGCTCGGCCAAAACAATATGTGAAAATGGGAAAGGGCCTTGGCCAATTTCACATCTAGTTGTCTCATTAGACCTACCGATGCATCGAGGATCTATAGTGTGCTCCACCCATCACTTACTAAGTCCAATACATTCCTAATATGAAAATGTTTAAACATATCACAAACATTCATATTAAAACTAGCATACGAAATGTCAATAATTTAACCATAAACCATGAATGGTATAAAAATATCACATCCACAGTCAAACATATCACAGAACCATAAATACAATATGGATGTTTTGAATCATAATAAATCAACTTCAAATAAACTTAAAATCCATCAATGAATGTTGACATAGATGAAATCAAAACCCTTTTTAGAAAATATATCTTTATATTTTGAAATCATTTATGAGTCACATAATTATAAATAAAACATTTATCATTTAAATATTCTTATAAGCTTGTAAGGGAATATTTGATGATTTTATAATGGTGGAAAATAGCCGCACCCACCGTATAAGTTAAAAAAACATTCTTACCTTAAATTTGTCAAAAATGATTACAAGTACCTTGTTTGGAAAATGACGGAAAGATTCCAATCAAAGAACATAAGGGTATAAATTAATTTAACCATTATATAGTAAATAGTCAAAATGTTTTGAAATACATTTTTAAGAAACATGTATGTGGATGATAATGAGGTCCCAGTAGATAATTACGTATAAACAACCTCGGATAATGAAGAGATTATAAAACTAACACTTACCTTTTACTTATCCTTGGTCGAGAGTAGGTTAACCTCCTGTATAATTGTTAAATAATTATTATTAAATTATAAAAAAATAATATACATAAATATGATATCATATATGATCTTTTAATATTGATTTGTTAATAATATTTTACTATTATCGTCGTTTCGTGTGTTCACTTACCCATTTTCTTTTATATGTTTTGATACATAAGCCATGATTGTTATCCATAGGTTTTATATTATTCATATAAAGAATGATATCAAGTCCTTAAACATTATTTTTAATCATAAAAGGAAAATTATTCTTGAATGGATATGATAGGGATTGGATCTCATCACGTTCGTGGAGAAGGTAGTCCATACGTACGCACAAGCGACAATATCATTCTTTTGATATTAAAATAATATATAATTGGATGGTGTCTCATCTATAAAGAATAATTATCATGTTATTTTTATTATTTACATGAATTAAAAATCTTTATTATACCCATCCTATTAATAATGTATTGAATAACAATTACACCACGACGTGGAGACGGTAAGTCGTACGTACACACATATGGTGACATGTCATTCAAGAGATGGATAGAATAATGAATTTGGTTGTAACATATTTATAATAACATCACATTATATAGAAGATACTGGAGTTATTATTTTAGAATGGAAACAAAAATGAAAAAGGAAGTGGAAGAAGAAAGGAACTTGAAAGAGGTTGTGATATTTTTACCTCTTATTTGGGTTCTTTCTTTTGATTTGATCAATAGGACTCCATAAGATGGATTTCTGATTAAAGGAAGGCCTCTAGAATAAAGTTAGGACTATTGATAGGGTATTTAGGCAGAGGTTGGTCGAACCAAAAGGCTTTGAAGGTATGTATTTGAGATAAGGGGGAGTTCCCTTTTATAAGAGGGGTGATGGGCACCTTAGGAAAAACATAAAATATTATTTTATAATAAATTAATATTTGGTTTATAATGGCTCCGAAGTGACTTATTTTAAGGATGAGGTGAGTATGGGTCGAAATTATTTCAACCAATAGATTTTAGACAGGTTTGGGACATTATATTAACCTTATCATTTATATTTATCTCTTAGTTAAATAGTTTGACATTTACCATGTCTCTTTTTATTTTTATATTATATGGTTAATAAACTTACTATAACAAGACAAGAGAACACCAAGTGGTTCATTATTAATATATATTACCTTATATAAGTCATTTGGACAAAACATATATTTTTAATAAGAGAATTTAAATTAATAATATAATATTTGTTTTAAATACTCCTTTATGTCAATTTTGACACTATTTAATAATTGATTTTTGATAAAGTCCTAAAGACATTATTAATAAGAAATAATCTCATTTAATAAATTATAACATGTCATGTTAACCTATAAATTTAGTGTATTTCATCAAAACTATCAGATTATATTTATTTTAACATTTATAATACCATTTATTTGATTCATTCATTAATAAGGAAAATAATGCATCCTCACTGTATCATAAATAAATTTAATTATTCAATGTCTGAAAATCATAAATAAAATATCATTATGTAGTAACTATTATTATATTTATAATGAATGTTTATAGTCAAAGAGATAACATGTATAACATTATGTAAAAAAAATTTTACTAAAAGATATATACTTATGTCTTTTTGTATTCACTTTAACTTAATTAATATAAATTGTAATTATCACATAAAAGTGGCTCCATGGGGTCCCAAAATCGATCCAAGGATTCCCATGGTCGGATATGCATCATCCAATAGGGTTAGGGAATGTTTTAGGGTAATTTAATATTATTATAATAATATTTTCTTACCCTTATTTACTGGATTTACCCTTTAACCATGGTAAATAAAATATTTACCAAAGTAATTATTCAAAATGTATAAAAAAGGTTAACTATTTACACAATTTGGACCTCCTGATTCTAAATATAAAATCAATTTTTCTAAATTAAATGTGGTAGAAATTAACATAAAATTAATTCTCGTTAAAACAAAAAGTGTGTTTTTAAGAAATAATAACTATCAAAAGATTGAAACTTGTTTATGTCTAGTTTAAATGTGAAATTACATCCAATGACCAACATTGGATTAAATGGTAAATATATATTCTAATTGTACATTAAAACTTCTCGATAGTATAATTTAGCAATATAAATTATTTTGATTAAAAATGTTGTTATTAATTAACGTTTAGTATTTTTCACTATTCATAAAAAAATGGATGTTCTCAGAAAAATACCAAAAATCCATCCTAGACTAATTTCGATATTCCGAATCCAAAAATCAAGTCCATTTTAAAAGATAATATTTATATAAATTCAAAAGGTGGGTATTAATATTCATAATGACTAATTTGATTGGTTGTGGTGTGTTAGAACTCGAATTTGCGTACAACACATGATATTGTATTATTCAAAGGGAAGTGTACCATGGAAGCTTGGGGTGTTACATTCTCCCCACCTTCAAATAATTTCATCCTCGAGATTTCTAGAATATTACTGAATAAAAAGACTTGTGTGGTTCTTCATCATAAGATCCTCGGGTTCCCACGTTGCCTCTTCCATATTATAGATTTTCAATAGAACTTTTTCCAGACGAGTCGTCCGGCTTCTCAGCACTTGTTCTTTGGTATCAAGAATCCAGACGGGCTCTTCACAACAAGACAGATTGAGTTCTAGTTATAATTCATCATAGGTGAGTACATGTGTTGGGTCTGTCATGTATTTTCTCAATAGTGATACGTGGAATACATCCTGAACTTTGGAGAGATTTGGTGGCATTGCCAAACGATTAGCTACAGCCCCAATTTGTTCTAGAATTTCGAAAGGTCTAATGTACCTGGGACTCAATTTTCCCTTCTTACTGAAACGTATAACACCCTTCCATGGTGATACCTTCAAGAAAACATGATCTCCTACCTGAAATTACAAATCCTTCCTTCAGTTACCGGCATAGCTCTTCGGCCTACTTTGAGCTGCTTTGATGTGGTTTTGGATTACCTTTACCTTTTCCATTGTTTCCTCCACCAGTTCTGGGGCTATGTGTTTTCTTTCACCAACATCATCCCAACAGGTTGGTGTGAGACATCTCTTTCCGTATAATGCTTCATATGGTTCCATATAAATACTCGAATGGAAGCTATTGTTATAGGGAAATTCTACCAGAGGTAAATATCGATCCCAAATACTGTTAAAGTCTACTGAGAAAGATCTCAACATGTATTCTAAGGTTTGAATAGTCCATTCTGATTGTCCATCTATTTGATGGTGGTAGTCAGTGCTCAAATGAAGTTCAGTATCCAAGGCCTTCTGAAGACTCATCCAGAATCTTAAAGTAAAACGGGGATCAAGATCAGAAAAAATCGATAGGGGTACTCCATGAAGGCTCACAACTTCATTATTGTATAGTCTTGTTATATGTTCAAGTGTTAAATCTTCCCATATAGAATGAAAATGTGATGACATGGTTATACGATCAACAATAACCCATATTGAATCATTCCTTCTAGGATTTTTTGGTAGTCCCATGACAAAGTCCATCGTAATATTATCCCATTTTCACTCCAGTATGGGAAGAGGTGGCATGAATCCTCCAGGCTATTGCCTTCCAGCATTAACTTTTTGACAGACCATACATATTGGCACAAAATAAGCAATCTCCCACTTCATGTTGTCCCACTAAAAATTTCCCTTCAAATCTCTATACATCTTAGTGCTACCAGGGTGTGTAGAGAAATTGGAACTCTGAGCATCATCCAACAATTCCCTTTTTAGATCAGGTATATCAGGAACACAAAGTCTCTTCTCAAATTTCAAAATTCCATCTTCATATATGAAGTCACTCAATTTCCGATCATTCACATCTTTAATCTTATTTTGAAACTCTTCATCATCATTCTGAAAACTCTTTATCCTTTCAAGTAAATATGGTTTGGCAACAATTTTAAAAAGCATTGATGTTTCAAATTATATGGTTATTCCCATGTCCATCTTTACTAGATCAATGAAAATAGGATCCCATTCAATTCTCATCTTGTTCAAAACTCCATGATCCTTTTTTCTCAAAGAATCAGACACCTTATTTTCCTTCCCCAGGTGGTAGTGTATTATGTAATCATAGTCCTTGAGTAGTTCAAGACATCACCTTAGCCTCATGTTGAGATCTTTCTGTGAGAAAATATACTTCAAACTCTTGTTATCAGTATAAATATCACATTTTCCACCATAGAGATAGTGTCTCCAAATTTTCAAAACAAATATTATAGGTGCAAACTCAATATCATGAGTAGGAAAGTTTTTCTTATGATTTTCAATTTTTCTAATGCATAGGAAATAACTCTATCATTCAGCATAAGGACACAACCGAGTTCTTTCTTTGATGCATCACTATAAATAACAAACCCATCATTTCCCCATGGTAGATTCAAAATAAAAGCATTGACTAATCTTCTCTTTAGTTCTTCAAAACATTCTTCACACAATTTTTTCCAAACAATTTTTACCCAATTACGTGTGATCTTGGTTAATGGGTTAGCTAACCTAGAAATATTCTGGACGAAATGTCGATAATAACCAACTAAACCAATAAAACTGCGTACCTGGGTTATAATCATTGGTGCTGGACACTCTTGGATTTCTCATGTATTAGAAGTATCAACATAGATTTCATCCTTAGAGACATTATGGCCATGAAATGAAATCTCCTGAAGCCAGAAGTCACATTTCTAAACTTCCCATATAATTCATGTCTTCTCAGAATCTTTAGGATAATACGCAAGTGATTTTCATGATCTTTGTAGCTTTTGGAGTATACCAAGATATCATCAATAAATACCACTACAAATTCATCAAGATATTCCTTGAAAAATCTGTTCATTAGATCCATGAAAACATAGGGTGCATTAGTCATCCCAAAAGGCATTACTTTAAACACGAAGTGTCTGTACCTGGTTTGAAATGTTTTCTTTGGATGTCTTCCTTCTTCACGCACAACTTATGGTATCCAGATCGAAGGTCAATATTTGGAAATTATTGATCTCCACGAAGTTGGTCGAATAAATCCTCAATGCGAGGTAGGGGATACTTGTTCTATATCCTTATAGTATTGATCTCCTATAGTCAATGCACAACCTCATAGATCCATCTTTCTTCTTAAGAAAAAGTACAGGGGCTCCCCATGGAGAAACACTAGGGAGAATAAATCCCTTATTAATTAATTACTCTAGTTGTTTCTTTAATTACAATAATTCCACAGTGGCCATTCTATAAGGGGTCTTCGATATGGGCCTTGAACCAATAATTAAATCAGTGGAAAACTCAATTTTTTGTTCTGGAGGATGTCCAAGTAAATCTTCTGGAAACACATCAAAATATTATTTCACAATAGTTACATCCTCTATTTGAACATTCCTTTCCACACCCACAGTTATTTCATTCTCTTCCTCCGTGATAATTGCATTTAGTTGAGCTAATGGGGGTGGTACTAGATAAGAATCAGGCGGTGATATTTCTACTCTAAAGATAAGGTGTTCTTTATCATCATCATCAAAAGTAGTAACCTCCTTCTTCTTACAATAAATTTTTGCATCATGGTCCAAAAGCTAATCAATACCAAGGATTATATCAAATTCAATCATGGGTATGACGATGATATTATCAGATAAAAAACATTTATATTCTCTAATGGGGACTTATTCACAAAACATTGTTGGGGTGATACTTCCCTTAGGTTTTTTGACAGACAACTCCCTTGTTAAATCAAATTTGAAATATTTAATTTCCTTAGAAAACTAGGAAGATACTAAACAGTGTGATGATTCAGAATAAAATAAAGCATTTTCTAAACATTAGGAAACCATTAAATTACCTTACACTACATCTTTCAGGGCTTCAACCTCAGCAGTAGTGATCGCATAAGCTTGGCCTTGATCCCTTGGGATTTTCTTAAGTAAGTTCCCTCGACGCTTAGGAAATTCATTTGCATAATGTCCCATATCCCTACAGTTATAGCATTGAACATTGGTAACATCTTTCTTTCCCGTACAATCAACAGCAATATGGACTTTCTGCCCACATTTCTAGAATACTCCTTTTCCTTTTAGATAGGCACCATGGTGCTTCCTTCCGCAATTATCACAGGTTGGAAATTCAATTCTTCATTTCTCCCATGTTTCCTTATTTCCTTTCCTAGAGTGTTCATCAGATCTATTCTTCTCTTGCTTTGATTTAAAGTCTTAAGACTTATGGAATTCATTTTTTGTCTTGATAGAACACAAGACAATATCTTCCTATGATTAGAATGATTGTGATAATAATGCTTGATAGATAAATGGTTTTAACTCATCAATGAAATGATAAATCTTAATTCTTGGGTTATGTATATAATCGGTTTCATGCCTCGCTAACCTTGTAAAGTTAGCATCATACTTTGCGACTTTCTAATCCTCCTGTTGCCTCAGACTTAGAAATTGTTTTTCCATATCCGATCGATGGTCATGTGGAAAAAAATTTCTAATAAAAGTTCTTTAAACATTCTTTATTCCATATTTGATAATTCCTCATAATCTTTTTTGTTTTGAATCAATGACCACCATTGATCAACATCTCCAGTAAGGCATTAAACTGCCATGACAACGTTTTCCCTTTCGCTACACCCCAAAGTGTGGAATATTTTCTCTAAGTAATTTATCCATTTCTTATCCTCTAATGGATTTTTAATCCCATTTATTGTTAGTGGTTGTTTCCTCATGAAGTGATCTAACATTGATCCTCCATGCTACGGATTAGGGTGCTCCATATGGGTATGGTTATTATTAATTACCTGAGTGAGTTGTCACAATATGGTAATAAGATGATCACCACCAGTTGTATCACCAGCTCCACTATAATTATCTTGAGTAGGAGTGAAATCCCTATATGGAGTGTGTGCATTGATACAGTTTCCATTCCTTCCACTAGGCACCATTTATAAACAAAGTCATACACTAGATTAGTTTATGAATCGCAATACATAAATCCAATCTTATAAAACACTAAACATAAATTGAATAGTTTATGGATATAATCCATAATCCTAAAAATCTTTTCTTTGAGGAAGTATATACTCATAAACCCTTCATAATGGTTTTTAAAGAAAATGATAATTATCCTAAGCATATCGCTCGGGAGTGTCGTAACCAAGAGTGAAGCAATGCCCGTTTTCATTCACCAGTTCTCATTCGAGTCTAGCTCAAAGCGGTATTTTTGGATTTACACCTAGGTACATCTGTTCCAGAGCAACCCCTACCTGCTAATATCCAGACAGGTATGCATTGCTCAGAAAACTCACAAAATCTCTACAATACCAAAATTTTTTGAAGTTCTTTTAGACTAATCTTCAAAGACTATCTTAGGGCTATGTGATCTAATCAGAGTTTATCTAAATCTAGTTTCCAAGGTTTTTACTAAACTTTCTTTGATACCAACTGTAACCCCCCAACCCTAGTTACCTAGAGTCAATGCATTATTACATAACATTGGCATGATCACAAGGAAATCATGTCTCGAAAGTCTGATTAGTTTAGAATTATTGGAAGCAAGATTTATACATAAGTTCAACTTTAAAACATGAAGAGAAATACAAAAATGATATATTTAAATAGAAACATCCAAGCCTCCTAGATTATGCCTACAAGTCACTCCTAACTAACTTCTTCATATCCTGGGAAAATGAAACATAAGAATGGGGTGAGCTAAAATGCTCAGTAAGGGTAAGTAATATAGCGTAAGATAACATAAATATTAAGCATGGTGAATAATTGAAACCACATGACTTTACCTGTCACGACCCGTCCTCGGGGCCCGTGCCGTGACTACCCCAAGACCGCCTTCCATAGGCCAGGGGCTGGCGACTAGCACCAAGGCGTAAATCCCGGTAAAAAGGGAAGGCATTGCCTTTGTAAAGTAAACAATCACACAGAGTACAAGAGGAAGAAGTAAAAACTAAGTAAAAACTGAGTATAACAGTAAGTGCGGAAAGTAAAAAGGGGCCGGAAATACAAGCCCAACTGTAAAGTACAACTCGAAAGGGAAAACAGCGACTGAAAAGTAAAGCTGCTAGGCCGAGCTGTCCACTGAAAATCCCACCTGAAGGGTGGGACAGACAGCTCCTCTGCTCCTCGGGTCCCGTCGTCCGCTCCGAGTATGTCCCGCCCAGTGGTCCACCTCTGGGTACCGCCTCGTTGTCACGTCCACCTATGGGTACTGTCTCATCGTATAGTCCACCTCCAGGTACCGTCCAGTCCTCGAACACTCGGCCTCTGTCAGTACTGGTCGTCGTCTGCAACCAACACAACGAGGTGCGGGCATAGCCCGTGCAGGGGTGAGTATAATGATACTCAGTAGGGACCCTGAGACCCTCAAGTTCTCACTAAAACCAACAAGGATAACCACATAGAAGATCCCAACAGATAACCTCTACTTAGGTATATGCCCATACATATACATAAGTTATCAAGTAACCCATCTCAATCATGAGGAAACACAAGGATTGTGAAATCAACGGATAACTACTACCCAGGTATATGCCCATACATATACCTAAGTTATCAAGTCATCCATCTCAATCATGAGCTAAACACAAGGTCAAAAGTCTCAGCTCAAACCAGGATTTTCATTATCGAAACCGTAACTGCTGAAGAGATCCGTCTCTAGAGTGTACAGTGGTCCTGTCACGACTCCAAGGTACTGCTCACTAACCTAAGACTGCTGAAGTACTCCTCCTGTCGAGTACCACGGGTCAGCCACCCAGACACAGTAGTGCTTCCCACCGAGGTATGTCACCCAAACACAGTAGTGCACACCCCCTAGTAGCCTGCTGAGGTACTCTCCGGACGAGTACCGCGGGTCTACACTGTCACACAGGTAGTGCTCCGTCCGCCCTGGGTCTGCATCTCAGAAAGTAGTGCTCCGTCCACTGGGCTAGTTGACTCACTCCATGTCGAGTCGGTCAAGCAGTCGTCAGGTCTCAGCCAGTTACACGGTCTCCGTACTCCGCACGCTCGTCACTGGGAGGGTCCGCTCCACGAGCTACAGGTCGATACTCCAAGAATCTCAAAGTCCCACGAAGAAGTATCTCAAAGGACCGCCTCGTAATAGGGGTCTCAACACAACAGACGGCGCGTCAATCGGACGCCCGGTCTGTGAGTTATTAGCCTTTTCGTCCCAGGGGCCTGGTTGGTTTCGTGAGCAAACCAAACCCGGCCGTATCTCAACTGTACCCCGAACTCTCATAGGGTATACTCATAGGTACCGTTTCTCAACGAGATCACCAACGCCGCTGACGGTTCTTCAAACGGACTTTCTGTCAGAAAGATATCAGCTTTTCCGTTCCAGGGGCCCGGTTGGATTTCGGTGCGATCCAACCCGGCCACTATCCATCTGCATCCAAAACTCGGGCGGAGGATGCCAAAAGTTCCGTATCGTCAACAGGAACTCAACGCAACAGACGACGCGTCAATCGGACGCCCGGTCTGAGAGTTATTGGATTTTTCGTTCCAGGGGCCCGGTTGGATTTTGGTGTGATCCAACCCGACCGCACTCTGTCGGCATCCAAACCTCGAGCGGAGTAAGCCAAAAGATCCATCTCACTTAGAGGAATTCAACTAATAGACGACGCGTCAATCGGACGCCCGGTCTGTTATTTATTGGCCTTTCCGTCTCACACTCACCCTGGGAAACTTCCCAGGAGGGCACCCATCCTGATCACTACTCTAGGCCAAGCACGCTTAACTATGGAGTTTTAACCACGTAGGCTCCCGAAAAGGAAGTTTCACCTTGAGTATAGTATACAGAAACGACCGTCTCGGTCCAAAGATCGCGTTGCCGCTGACGGCGAGTCGTTTGGAGGCTCGTAGCCCAAGATACGGGCATTTGACCAAACCGCTCGGTAACGGGGGTTTCGGGCCCGGGCCGTCCCGGCTCGAGACCCCCCGGATGGCCTGAACCGGGTCAACCCACCCCGGCACAGCCCGGCCCGGCCCGACGCGGCCCGGCCCGGCGAACCGGCCAAGCGCGCCGATTCGGCGCAAGGCAGCGCGCTGGGCGCGCTGCCAGCTCGGCCGAAGGCCGAGCTTGCTGGAAACGGGGGGCCACCTGCCCCCCCCCCCCCCCTTTGTGAAACCGGCCCCCCTCATAATGGGGGGCCAAATAACTGCCCGGGGGAATTAAATTCCCCCGGTTTCCACCAACCTGGCCGGCACGACCTGGCCGGCCGGCTTCTTGTCAACAGGACCGACAAGGGCCGGTCTTCTTCCGTCTTCCGGCACCGGCGGCCCGGCTGGCCGCCGGTCATCACGATCCGCCGCGGCCCGGAACCGGCCGCAGCCTTCGTCATCCGGCGCGGTGCGACGACACCGCGCCCCTCCGCCGCGGCCCCGCTCCGGCCGCAGCGTCTTCGGTTTCCTTCGACGCGGCGCGACGGCGTCGCGTTCATGATAATTCATTCCATGGCGCGGCGCGACGGCGCCGCGTAATAATTTCCATGTGATTCTCGCGTGGTGAGACGACACCACGCTATCTCGTTTCATCCGCACGAAACATTCAAGAACAAAGGAGGGGGGTTCGGCTGTGTTTGTGCGGTCCGGTCCCCCTCTCGTTAGACGATAACACTTAATCGTTCATCCTCAAGTTTGTCATGCTAGAACCAAGAACGGAAAATAATTATATAAAGCAACAACAAACCCCTACTTGGATATTTGACGTCGCACGTCGGGCGTCGCGGAGAACGACGTCGCGGAGAACGACGTCGCGGAGATCAGACGTCGATTCCATGGATGTTGGGGTACGTCCGAGGAGGAAACGACGTCTCCTCACTTGTTGCGGAGATGAAGAAGGAAGGCGCGTTGTCGTTGGAGAGTTCCCTACGTCGGTGTCTTCTCCCTTATCGTGGAGGAAAAAGAGGATGAAGAACCGTGATCACCGAGTCGTTCTAAGTTGAGGGATCGATGTTCTTCATCGGAGAAGAACCGTTCTTCACGGAGAGGAGGACGTTCTTCAACGAAGAAGGAGCTTCCTTCTTCTATCACACAAAGGCTCTTTCTCAAAAATCCTCCCACCACAATTCAACCTCCATATAAAAGAAGGTTTCCCCTTATTTTATTTTAATCATGCCATGCATTGTAAGTTCAAAATTCAAACACTTAATTGATTAAGAGTTTCAATAACTTAATTTAAGTGCTAGTTGGCATGAGTTATGAGGGAGAGAGGGAGAGAAGGAGTTTCAAAATAAAGAGGGAGGTGAGGAGTTTCAAAATAAAGAGGGAGTTAGGGGGTTATGGGAAACGTGAAGGGGTGGGGTTCGTGTGGGCCCCACCTCACCTTAAATCCTTCCATGGGTGGTTAACTCCAAGTGGGTCCCACCCCTAACTCCCTTACATAGGTTAAAACCACTTAATAGAGGGTCAAGTGTTGTAACATAACACTTAATCTACTTAACAAGAAAATAAAAATTGTAGATAAGTTATTAATTAAACTTCCACAATTTTTATCATCTTCTCTCGGATAAACGCAACTCCGGAAATGGCGTTCTTAAGAAATTACTGGCGCTACGGTTCCATCGGTGCCCTCAGAATTCGATTCTGGGCACCGGTTCAAAAGATAGAAATTCCCGCTCGCTCGTTCACTGAACGTACCCGAGCCAAACATCGAAAATTAATTCCGGGCACACCCGGCCTCGGAATCAGGCGTCGTCAGAAACTGCGTTCTTGGAAAATTCCAAAGAAAATTAAGAAAAAAAATTTCCTTGAAATTTCCGGATCTTTACATTACTCCCACCTCAGGGATTTACGTCCCCGTAAAGCTTCAACACAAATAGGGTCACAAAAGCGGTACCGAGCACGCATCTGAGCCTTCCGCTCCTATGTGCCCACCTGGAAGTTTCGTACTGCCAAAGAAAGTGCACCCGATGAATCTATCGTCCTCCTAGGATCTGATCCTGTCGATCCTCGATCCCCACTGGAATCTCCGTGAATGACACCCCCTCGCTATCGTCCAGCTCCTCATGGTCGATGGTATGCGAAGGGTCGATCACGTATCTCCTCAGTTGAGATACGTGGAAGTCGTCGTCCACTGGGCTAGTCGACTCATTCCAAGTCGAGTCGGTCAAGCAGTCGTCAGGTCTCAGCCAGTTACACGGTCTCCGTACTCCGCACGCTCGTCACTAGGAGGGTCCGCTCCACGAGCTATAGGTCGATACTCCAAGAATCTGAACGTCCCACGAAGAAGTATCTCAAAGGACCGCCTCGTAATAGGGGTCTCAACACAACAGACGGCGCGTCAATTGGACGCCCGGTCTGTGAGTTATTAGCCTTTTCGTCCCAGGGGCCCGGTTGGTTTCGTGAGAAAACCAAACCCGGACGTATCTCAACTGTACCCCGAACTCTCATAGGGTATACTCATAGGGACCGTTTCTCAACGAGATCACCAACATTGCTGACGGTTCGTCAAACGGACGTTCTGTCAGAAATATATTAGCTTTTCCGTTCCAGGGGCCCGATTGGATTTCGGTGCGATCCAACCCGGCCACTATCCATCTGCATCCAAAACTTGGGCGGAGGATGCCAAAAGTTCCGTATCGTCAACAGGAACTCAACGCTACAGACGGCGCATCAATCGGATGCCCGGTCTGAGAGTTATTGGCTTTTTCGTTCCAGGGGCACGGTTGGATTTCGGTGTGATCCAACCCGACCGCACTCCGTCGGCATCCAAACCTCGAGCAGAGTAAGCCAAAAGATCCATCTCACTTAGAGGAATTCAACGAAATAGACGGCGCGTCAATCGGACTCCCGGTCTGTTATTTATTGGCCTTTCCGTCTAACACTCACCTTGGGAAACTTCCCAGGAGGTCACCCATCCTGATCACTACACCAGGCCAAGCACGCTTAACTATGAAGTTTTAACCACGTAGGCTCCCGAAAAGGAAGGTGCACCTTGAGTATAGTATACCGAAATGACCGTCTCGACCCTAAGATCGTGTTGCCGCTGACAGCGAGTCGTTTGGAGGCCCATAGCCCAAGATACGTGCATTTGACCAAACCGCTCGGTAACGGGGGTTTCGGGCCCGGGCCGTCCCGGCCCGAGACCCCCCGGATGGCCTGAACCGGGTCGACCCGCCCCGGACGGGGTCGACCCGGCCTGGCCCGACGCGGCCCGGCCCGGCGAACCGGCCAGGCGCGCCGGTTCGGCGCAAGGCAGCGCGCTGTGCGCGCTGCCAGCTCGGCCGAAGGCCGAGCTTGCTGGAAACGGGGGGCCGCCTGCCCCCCCTTTGTGAAACCGGCCCCCCTCATAATGGGGGGCCAAATAACTGCCCGGGGGAATTAAATTCCCCCGATTTCCACCAACCCGGCCGGCCCGACCTGGCCGGCCAGCTTCTTGTCAACAGGACCGGCAAGGGCCGGTCTTCTTCCATCTTCCGGCACCGGCGGCCCTGCTGGCCGCCGGTCATCACGATCCGCCGCGGCCCGGAACCAGCCGCGGCCTTCGTCATCCGGCGCGGTGCGACGGCACCGCACCCCTCCGCCGCGGCCCCGCTCCGGCCGCGGCGTCTTCAGTTTCCTTCGACGCGGCGCGACGGTGTCGCGTTCATGATAATTCTTTCCACGGCGCGTTGCGACGGCGCCGCGTAATAATTTCCGTGTGATTCCTGCGTGGTGCGATGGTACCACGCTATCTCGTTTCATCCGCAAGAAACATTCAAGAACAAATGAGGGGGGTTCGGCCGTGTTTGTGCGGTCCAGTCCCCCTCTCGTTAGACGATAACACTTAATCGTTCATCCTCAAGTTTGTCATGCTAGAACCAAGAACGGAAAATAATTAAATAAAGCAACAACAAACCCCTATTTGGATATTTGACGTAGCACGTCGGGCATCGCGGAGAACGAAGTTGCGGAGAACGACGTCGTGGAGATCGGACGTTGATTCCATGGATGTTGGGGTACGTCCGAGGAGGAAATGACGTCTCCTCACTTGTTGCGGAGATGAAGAAGGAAGGCGCGTTGTCGTTGGAGAGTTCCCTACGTCGGTGTCTTCTCCCTTGACGTGGAGGAAAAAGAGGATGAAGAACCGTGATCACTGAGTCGTTCTAAGTTGAGGGATCGATGTTCTTCATCGGAGAAGAACTGTTCTTCACAGAGAGGAGGACGTTCTTCAACGAAGAAGGAGCTTCCTTCTTCTATCACACAAAGGCTCTTTCTCAAAAATCCTCCCACCACAATTCAACCTCCAAATAAAAGAAGGTTTCCCCTTATTTTATTTTAATCATGCCATGCATTGTAAGTTCAAAATTCAAACACTTAATTGATTAAGAGTTTCAATAACTTAATTTAAGTGCTAGTTGGCATGAGTTATGAGGGAGAGAGGGAGAGAAGGAGTTTCAAAATAAAGAGGGAGGTGAGGAGTTTTAAAATAAAGAGGGAGTTAGGGGGTTATGGGAAAAGTGAAGGGGTGGGGTTTGTGTGGGCCCCACCTCACCTTAAATCCTTCCATGGGTGGTTAACTCCAAGTGGGTCCCACCCCTAACTCCCTTACATAGGTTAAAACCACTTAAGAGAGGGTCAAGTGTTGTAACATAACACTTAATCTACTTAACAAGAAAATAAAAATTGTAGATAAGTTAAAAATAAAACTTCCACAATTTTTATCATCTTCTCTCGGATAAACACAACTTCGGAAATAGCGTTCTTAAGAAATTACCGGCGCTGCGGTTCCATCGGTGCCCTCGGAATTCGATTTCGGGCAACGGTTCAAAAGATAGAAATTCCCGCTCGCTCGTTCACTGAACGTACCTGAGCCAAACTTCGGAAATTAATTCCGGGCAAACCGGGCCTCGGAATCAGGCGCCGTCAGAAACTGCGTTCTTGTAAAATTCCAATGAAAATTAAGAAAAAAAATTTCCTTGAAATTTCCGGATCTTTACATTACCAATAATAAATATGAATACTTTTATGGTGGCAATATGAGCTATGTAAATAATGCCATAATAAAACATAATCATTGGTATTCTACTTGTAGAATGACAACATGCACCATCAATATTATTTTCATAATGAGGACATATATAATTGAGGACATTCTGAAACACTTTGTCAAGGCCTCGGCCAAGATACCTTAAATTTATTAAGGGCTCGGCCAAAACCATATGTCAAAATGGGAATGGGACTTGGCCAATTCCACGTCTAGTTTTTTTATGAGACCTACCGATGCATCGAGGAGCTATAACGGGCTCCACCCGTCACTTACTAAGTCCAATACATTCCTCATATAAAAATGTTTAAACATATCATAAACATACATATTAAAACTAGCATACGAATTATCAATGATTTAACCATAATCCATGAATGGTATAAAAATAGCACATCTGTAGACAAACATATCACCAAACCTTAAATACAATATTTAAGTTTTGTATCATAATAAATCAACATCAAATAAACTTAAAATCTATCAAAGGATGTTGACATAGATGAAATGAAAACCCTTTTTAGAGAATATATCTTTATATTTTGGAATCCTTTAAGAGTCACATAATTATAAATAAAACATTAATCATTAAAATATTCTTATAAGATTGTAAGGGAAGATTTAATGATGTTATAACGGTGGAAATAGCCACACCCGCCGTATATGTTAAAAAAATATTCTTACCTTAAATTTGATGAAAAGGTCAAAAAGTACCTTGTTTGGAAAACAATGGAAAGATTCCTTTCAAAACACATAAGGGTATAGATGTATTTAACCAATTTTTATTAAATAGTCAAAAAAAATTTGAAATATATTTTGAAGAAACATGGATGTGGATGATAAAGAAGTTCTAGTACATAATTACGTATCAACAACCTCAGATAATGAAGAGATTGTAGAATTAACCCTTACCTTGTACTTTTCCTTGGTTGAGGGTTAGTCAACCTCCTGTATAATACATAAATAATTGTTATTAAATTATAATAATATCATATAAATAAATATTATATCATATATGATCTTTTAATATTTCTTTGTTAATAATATTTTAGTATTATCGTCGTTTTGGGTGTTCACTTACTCGTTTTCTATTATATGTTTGTTACATAATCCATGTTTCTTATACAAATGTTGTATCATATTCATGTACATAATTATATCAAGTCCTTAAACATTATTTTTAATCATAAAATGAATATTATTCTTGAATGGATATGATGGGGAATGTATCTCATCGTGTTCGTGGATATGTTTGTCTATACGTACGCACGAGCGACAATATCATTCTTTTGATATTAAAATAATATATAATTGGATGGTGTATCATATATAAAGAATAATTATAATGTTATATTTATTATTAATATGAATTAAACATCATTATTATACACATCCAAATAATAATGTATTGAATAACAATTACACCACGACGTGGAGACGGTAAGTCGTATGTACGCACGTATGGTGACATGTCATTCAAGGGATGGATAGAATAATGAATTTGGTTGAACCATATTTATAATAACATCACAGTATATAGATGATACTGGAGTTATTATTTTATAATGTAAACAACAAAGAAAAAGGATGTGGAAGAAGAAAGGAACTTAAAAGAGGTGGTGATATTTTTACCTCTTCTTCGGGTTCTTCCTTTTGATTTGACCAAAAGGCCTCATTAAGATGGCTTTATGATTAAAGTAATGAAACTAGAATGATAGGAGGAATGTTTAGAGGTTATTTTGGCAGAGGTTGGATGAACAAAAAGGCTTTGATGGTATGAATTTGAGAGAAGGGGGGGGGTGCCATTTTATAAGAGGGGTGAGGGGCACCTTGGAAAAAACACAAAATATTATTTTATAATAAATTAGTATTCTGTTTATAATGGCTCCAAAGTGATTTATTTCAAGGAAAAGGTTGGTATTGGTATAAAGCCTTTGAAAAAAAAAGATTTTAGACAGTTTTGGGTCACTATATTAACCTTATCATTTATATTTAACTCTTAGTTAAATAGTTTGACATTTACCATGTATCTTTTTATTTTTATATTATATGGTTAATAAACTTTCTATAACAAGCCAAGAAAACAGCAAGTGGTTCATTATTAATATATATATCATTATCTAAGTCATTAAACCTATCCTTATATTTTTAGGAATAGAATATCAATTAATAATATAATATTGTTTTTAAATAGTCCTTTATGTCAATTTTGACACTATTTAAAAATTGATTTTTGTTAAAGTCCTAAAAACGTTATTAATTCTAAATAAATTCATTTAGTAAATTATAAAATGTCATATTAACTGATAAAATTAGTGGATGGAAACAATAATCTCATATTATATTTATTTTAACATTTGTAATAACATTTATTTTATTTTCTCATTAATAAGGAAAATATTACATCATTATTGTATCATAAATACAATTAATTAATCAATGTCTAAAAATTATAAATAAAAGATCATTATGTAGGAAATATATTTAGATTTCTAATTTATAGTTTTAGTCTAAGAGATAACATATACAACCCTATGTAAAAATTGATTTATTAAAGATATATGCTTATGTCTTTTTGTATTTACTTTAACTTAATCAATATAAAGTTTCATTATCACATACAAGTGGCTCCATGGGGTCCCAAAATCAACCCAAGGCTTCCCATGGTCAGAAATTAATCATACAATAGAGTTAGGGTACATGTTAGGGTAATTTAATATTATTATAATATTATTTTCTTACCCTTATTTACTAGATTTACCCTTTAACCTTAGTAAATAAAATATTTACCGAATTAATTAATCAAAATTTTTAAAAATAAAAGTTACTTATTTACACAATTTGGACAACATAATTATAAATATAAAACACATTTTTCTAAATTTAAAACACCGATGTGGCAGAAATTAATTTAAATTTAATTTCCGTAGGTAAAACAAAAAAGCTTGTTTTTAAGAAATAATAACTATCAAAAGATTGACACTTGTTTATGTCTAGTTTAAATGTGAAATTACATCCAATGACCAAAATTGAATTAAATGTTAAAAATATATTCTAATTATACATTAAAACAACTCAATAGTATACTTTATCACTATAAATTATTTAGATTAAAAAAGTTGTTTTTAATTAAAGTTTAGTATTTTTCAGTATTCAGAAAAAATTGGATTTTTTCAGAAAAATACCAAAAATTAATCCTAGGCTAATTTAGATATTATGAATCCAAAAATGAAGTCTATTTTAAAAGATAAAATTTATATAATTTCAAAATTTGGGTATTACTATTCATAACGGCTAGTTTGATTGATTGTGGTGTGTTAGTACTATAGTTTGCGTACAATACACGCTATTGTATTATTCCAAGAGAAGCGTACCATGGAATCTTGTAATGTTACAATTTCATCAAATGGAATTTTAATTGAATGTTACAGACTATTAAATAACAATATCAGTCGATTTCTTTTCGCTGGTTTATATTACTAATTTTGTTTCTTTGAAATTCTAAGATTATGTGTATAATTAAATTTTATTATTTATATTTTATTCCCAATTGTTTTAGATTAATTAAAATATGACACAAAAAATTAATTCATTGATTAATAGTCACCTATATATTATGATATTTGTAAGGATTGATTTCACAATCTCATTTTTATCAAGAATTGTTATACTAGAATTTCAATTGAAGGAAACTATTTGATAATTAATTAATAAACCCCAAAATTTTATTTTCATATGGTTACTCAAGAACATTTTTCAAGTAATAATTGTATTTCACAAATATTTAATACTTAAAATGATTGAAAGAAAATATTTATAAGAAAACATGACTTTATTTCTCTCTTCATCCAAAAATCATTATTCATAAAAATCTATGTTTTCTAAATAATGTTTTCAAAAAATGTTTTAAAAAAATGTTTTCAAAACATATTTTTAACCTTATAAAACTAATTTATTAATTAAATTTGTTCCCATATTTACATTTTACAAAATAATTTTAAAATAATATTCATGTTGTTTTCAAAATAATAGACATTTGGATTTCAGTAAGAATGTGAAAGCATATTTTTTTAACATACATAACATGTATAGAATTTCTGTCCATCATGACCAGTAAATATTTTTAAAACATCATGTTAATGTTAAAAAGGTTATTTTCAAAGAAAAATGTTACAAAATGTTCTGTGAACTGATAACAGGTCATTTTCAAAATGAAAATGATATTTTCATGAATAATGTTTTTAAAGATTTTTTTATGGGATTTACAGTCATCAGGTAAAACAAATCATTATATTCAATCCAATCATGATCTGTTGTATTGATACCAACCGTATTCAATCTATTTATTTTTTACGATCTGTTTGAATAAGTAAATTATTGACATTCAATTTCTTGAATATTTTTCTAATCATTAACTTTTCTTGAAATATTGTCCTTATTATGATTAGTGGACATTAAATTTCTCCCTAAAATCCATATTATTGATCATGGATATTAATATTTACTCACCATATCCATTTCAATTTATATTTTTTCCCTTGAATGTTATTTTATTGACTGGGGAAATATTCATAAATCTATATTGTTTACCCAATATAGAAATTTGATGATAAGCCACACTGTTTTTGAATTAAATCAATCATTTGATGTGTGAGAAATTATTTGAACTTGGAAGAGATGTGTGGGGCCTTGAATTATACATCCCCTTGAATTATCTGTAGTCTCATGAGGTGAATAAGTGAGGTAATATTAATTGGGTTTCAACCTTTTATTTTAAACTGTTTTCTGAAAGGTCTTGATGGTATATGTATCATGGTGTCTGAGATCATAGCATTTAATAATTAATAATTTTCTTTAATTAAAAATTAATTTATTATTATACATTATATTTTCATAATTATATTTTCTATGGATGAATGTTATTCGATGTTGATTTATTAAATGACACGTTTTTTCAATTATTTACCATTCCATATTGATTATGCATTATTTTGTTGATATAGAAATGTTATTAAATTGGCATGTATTCTCAGTTATTTACCATTCCATATTGATTATTCCTCATCTTATCATGATAATCAAGTTAATAAAATGTAATGGATGTTTAATTATTCTAGAGGGAATAATGTTATTATAAAAAAAATTAGTCCTAATTTGTGTCTTAAAATGCAATTACATACTCAGGTACGTATCTAGCTTACCAGAACTACTAGAATATTTGGTTCTTCTATGTGTAATCAATTGTATCTTATGAAAATGTATTAATGTATGTCATAGAATTTGGGATATTGAGTTTTTGGTCACTTAAATAGTGTACATTTAATCATTAAGTGTAATAGAAAATAAATTTTGGACTTTAGAATGGAACACTTTGATAAAGAAGTTCTCCAATAGCTCAAGAATTATCCCCTACATCTCCTCCCTAGAAGAATTATTGAGATGGTTGTATTTCTCGCTTGGTTTTAACAAAAACCATGAAGAAAGATGATGAAAATAATCCCATCATTTAAATGTAATCCATGACTAAAAATAAAAAATTTGGTTTTAATTTAAACCAAGAACCAAGATCACTCACTTTAACGGTGATGAGAATAAAAATATGAAGATGTTGGGAAAAATTTTTTACAAACACTTTACAAATCCATCAATTCTCTCTATAAAGGATTGAGAAAAAATTAACGATTAAGAGAGAGAGAATATAAATATGTATATATAAGGTGAAGAAACATCAAGAAATTATAACTCGAAATATATCATTTCAAAAATAATTAGGAAAATAAGAAATTTATTGATGTTTTTTAAGCCCTGTTTTCCTTGTGAGATTTGGAAGAATATTGGATAACACATGCAAAATCACATCGTCGATCGATCAAGGAATGAAAAAATGGTAAGGGCCATAATAGTTGTTTTTTATATAATAAAAGGATCTATTGGACTATATTTATAGTCTTTATAGGTTTTAGGGATATCTAGGGTTAATAAAATTATTTAATAAACCGATTAAAATCCTTTAAGACCTATACTTAATACATATTGACTACTATGGATAAACCCCCCAGCTAGTTGGAAGATCCTACCAAATTTTCATAATATCCCATTTTCTAATAGGCAAGACACCTTAGGATTACATTTCTATTGAGATCCCACCAATTGGTTGGTGAGATCCATTGGCTAGTTATTGAGCTCTATTGGCTTGCTAGTGAGCTTGATTGACTTGTAGGAGGTTTTCTTACCATTACCAACTAGCTGATGACTTTTAGCAGGTATCCGGTGAGTGAAGTCTGATATCTTCTTCAAAAAATCCCTTCATCCATATTTTTATGAATTCGATTGGTGTTATTGTTTTATATGATGGTATTTGAAAACTATACATTTGAATCACTTAAAACACATAGGCTAGAATCAGCTTAAGTAATTGAAATCATAAAAACATATTAGTGGTTTGAAAATCAATAGTTTTTTGGTGGATAGAAAAATCAACATACCAAATAAGTACTTATTGAAAGAACATAGATATAAATAATGATATTTACTCTATGGGAAATATATATTTTTTTGTTCGAGATTAAAATGGAAGTGAATTTAAAATATTAGTTTTCATAATTACTTTTTTTCAACTTTTTTATAAGAAACATTTACGAGTCATATAAAAATATTCCCAAGAATGTGACTAAAATATATATTCAAACATGAATTTAATGAATCATAAATAATTTAACATTGATAAGAAGTAAACATTATGTAAATAAATTTATAGTGGAAGATAATAAAATATTCGGGTGTGAAAGGAAAGGTTTTCTGGGATTTCAGGTAGTCTTAAGGAAATTCACATATTGAAGAAAGTCTTCACAAAATAAAAACATTTATAAAATAATTAATAAATTTAGTGATATTACATAAGTTTATATATAATTAGATTCTAAAATATTATAAATTTATATTTATTATTAGGTGATTATTTAAATGAAAGGGAAATGTCCCTTTGTTAGGATGGAAACTATTCTTACCAAAGTCAAATTTTTATGAATACAGTTATTCATAAAAGAAGAGGATTTTGATATGAAAATTCCAATTACACAAATATAAATAGAAAAAATAATATGTAATCTATAAATTTTAGAATAAAAGAAACATAGATTATCATATCAAAGGATGATATATTATGACATAATGAAAAGGAAATTCAGCCCATGAAACCCTTACCTTGGATTCCTACAAGGAAAAACACACTCTAAAATCTTGTAGAATACAATTAGATTTATTAAAAATATATTTCATGACCTTATTCATATGTAATATTTTTTAAATTAATATTTTATGTCCAGTTATTATATAGGAATTATTCAGTTTTAGTTAATATTCATCATTAGTGTTAGAAAATTTTACAATTCCTTATTGGTTTTGGTATAGTTTTTTTTTCATTCCATTTTCATGTGTAAATTATCTTTAAAATGTTAATTTAATATGTTCTTAATAATGTTTTATAATGTTACTGTTCTATTCCATTGTAATTTTATGTATGGTTCTTAAATAAAAATCCCATAACCATCTTGTTTGGTAACATTTAATGAAAACAAAATATATGAATAACGAGTTAAATAGAAACGTTACTATCCTAGAACCAAAAAACAAAAAATATCTAATTATTAATATAATATTTATTCATTAAATATAGATTTATAATCATACATGTATGAAAATGATGAATAATGAAACAGTCATCCATGGAGGTTGTGAACGAACCGTAACACATGTGGTGTTTTCATTATTTAATTGATGGGAGGTAAATAAATACTATTTATTACATAAATTAAATAACAAGATTATAACATTATTATACACGTTTAATTATATTAAAATATTTATTAAATAATTTGTGGAGAGAAAATAAGAAACACTAATGGAAAAGAATTGATAATGAGATTAGGAGTTTTTATTTTTCTCTCTCTGATAACTATTTAATCCTTTATAGATTAGAATTTGGTGAGGTAAAAAACTCTAGGATATGTGAAATATTTTTGTGAAGGGGTTTTAAAATATTTTTCTCAATATAAAATTCATTATCCCTGAGAAAACATTTGGTAGTGAAAAAGTCCTTTAATTGGTGAGAGGAGTGGAATTTTTGTAATACTTATTACTTAATAGGAAAAAGAAATTCATTTTGAAAAAATGAAAATGGATCTAAAGGGGAATGTAATAGTGTTCAGATTATGTTTGGTTCATAAATCCCTCATACACTAATTTATAGATAGAGTTTTTTTGTTATTTTTTAAACTTATCATGAATTTTTATACCATTTTCCTTATTTTATCTTTAATGTGGAAATGCATTTTTTTAATTTGGTAACTTATTTTTATACCTAAAAATGAAATTTACCTACATAACAAAATTCTATAAGAATATTTTGAAAAAACAAATTTCATTATAATTTATTAAATATGAGATACATAACCTTTAAATTAAAATATAATTTATATAAAAAAATATTTTAATAAAAAAGAGATATTTAAAAAATGGAATATTTACAAATTAATTTGACATCAATTACTAATTGGAAATACTCTTAATATTTTTTCCATTTATAAATTTTATTACAATTTTACTTCAAATGTGATCAATTTAGTATTTATATATAAATACATAATATATAATCAAATATAATAATTTGAGAAAGTATTACTTTTTAGAATTTAGTGATTTTAATACAAATTAATTAATTTTTTATAAATAATTAATTTAATTTTATCAATAAATCATTTCTCAAATAGACCATTTATTATTTAATTAAATTCATTATCAATTTATGATAAATTATTTTTTTGAAAAATTACATGGAATATTTATTATATAAATAGTTATATATTTATATCATCTCAATTTATTGATAAATAAGCCCTCGATAACTCTATATACTATCTAAGGGTAATATAAGTAGTTGTCATAGTCATAGTTGTGGATTTAGCACACATAAATCTCCTAGTGAATTCAATTAACTTAAACAACCCCCAATGATAATTTTTCTCAAGTCATACTTGTCAATGTTCAACCACATATTTCTGTAGGGAAAACCCTAATGGCTTTACTTCCATTACCAACTCAAAAAAATGAACCTCATAAAAAATAAGTATACTACTTTATTTCATTGCTTCTTATTTCTATATATACATCATAATGAAATTACATTAGTTAATACCCTATAATTAAACATCTATGTTATAACAATTATATTTATTAATTATATCCCACTTTTTTGTAATTTGGTGTTTCATATAAAGAATGATTTTAAATGAAAAAATCATTTATGGTAATAAATACATAATAATATAGTGTGATTTTATATTTTACCCATTTAAAATAATATAGGCCTAAATATTTCATTACCCTGATGGAAACACGTGTTGGTACTTATTTCTCATCACATTTTCAGTTTCCCACATAGTTTTCTATAGATTATAATTTCTCTATAGAACTTTGACTTGGTGAGTGGTCTTATTTAACAATAATTTATCTCTTTGATACAAGATCTGCACAGGTTTGTCCTCATTATATAAATCATGTTCCAATTTCATAATTTTTTTTTGGTACATGTGATTGATCAATTATGTAATTACTCCGAAAATAATATCTGGAACACATCATGTACCAGATAAATATTTTGTGGATTCTAGAAGTTATTAGATGAATTATTTTTATGATGGATAATGTTGAAGGGATTGATGTATATAGCGATCATATTTACCTTATTTAAAAATATCATTAACTTCTTTCATGTACATATTTTAAGTAACACTTTATCTCCACTTAAAACTATAAATCTCGGTGATGATTTTTAGTATAAATATTCTATCAACTTTTTCTAAATTTTTTATTCACTGAATAGTTGTAACCATATCAAAAATTTCTTGGACATTATCAGGTCTTAATGAATTATTATATCTTACTTCATACTATCATGTCATAATTCAACATGTCTTCTCTTATATATCTCTATATGGTTCCATTTTAATACTATAGTGTAATATTTTTTTATTTGATAACTCAACAAGATTAATATA